>CM057926.1:3660000-5130000 GCA_030141595.1 Chydorus sphaericus | reverse complement strand
TTCTTTTTTAAACTACGACAGTCATGGTTGCAATAGTTGAGGAATTTTATGCGTAATAGGATTATTCTCTTTATAAATAACATTTTAGCAATAAGCTCATTATTAGTTTATTTGAATTTTTGAAATAATTCAAATAACATTTCAAAATAGTGCTATCGCAGTCGTAGCTACGCTCCAAGATGGAATCTGATTTCTAGTCAGTCGCCTTAACCGCTCGGCCACGACTGCTCCATTAACATGAAAATAATAAAACACAATTGTAAAATGACAATAAAATTGGATTTAGAAGAAACAAAAACTCGTTTTTTAAATTTCATTTTTATTTTGTAGAATGATTTAAAACAACATAGTATATTTTTCTTAGTTCTTGTAGTAATGCTTATGAAATATATAAACGTAGTATATTATTAACTAGAAATGTAAGCATGTTTTAACTTTTCCAAATCATTCCTTGTTTTGACAGAGCTTCTGTGGTGTAGTGGCATCACATGTGCCTCACACGCACAGGGTCCTCAGTTCGAACCTGGGCAGAAGCAGTACACTTTTTTTAATGTGTTATTCGTATAATACTGCCTTCTTGCCTTCTTTACACAGTTTGCCTGCAAAATTAAAATTGAAGATTATCCAATAGTTTAACTAGAGGTATAGAAAAGTATACGGAGAGATATAGAGAAAAACAATACAAGAAAATCCGATGATGAAGTTTACTGAATTAAAATTTAATTTACTCGTATGAAAACATGTAAAATGTTGAATAGGCAACTGGTTTTTTAGTGAAAAATGATTTCTTTTACAAGTCCTAGAGAGGAAATGAAACCAAAAATTTTTATTGAATTTAAATGGCAAATTTGTCAGAAATATGGAAAAGGACTTGGTCACAAGGATGTCCTTTCATTGAAAATAGTGCATAGCATTAAAGGAAATCGCATTCATTGGTGGAATACCATTAATGTTTTTAGCAGAAAGTCTGTAGCTTTGATTAAATGAACAAAATAACAACTTGAAACCGAATTTCAGTAAGAGTAGCTGCCTTGAAAAACTATTTCATAAGAGTTTTACTCTTTTTAAAAAGATTATGTGGGGCCATGTATACATGTATTAAAATGGTCTATTTTGCGTATTACAAGGGTATTGAACTGTCTCACTTGGAATGAGTGAGATGAGTCTTGTAATAGGGTTACATTTAATTGTTGCGTGAAATGTGCATGCCGGGTTAGCTCAGTCGGTAGAGCGCGGGAC
Organism: Chydorus sphaericus; assembly: GCA_030141595.1. Taxonomy (NCBI): domain Eukaryota; kingdom Metazoa; phylum Arthropoda; class Branchiopoda; order Diplostraca; family Chydoridae; genus Chydorus; species Chydorus sphaericus. The sequence goes on along the minus strand of CM057926.1, from coordinate 5,128,761 downwards.
TTTTAATCCTGAGGTCAAGGGTTCAAGTCCCTTATTCGGCGGTTTTGTATTTGGAATTTCATTCTAGGCAATACGTTTTTGCAGTCAGATAGAAGCAGACTTTTAACCCACGCCACCAAAAAATGAACAGTAAAGTGAACACAGTGGACCACATGGCAATTCAGATTTACTCCGAGTACAACTTGCAATTGGTTAAAGGTCATAATGTTTTATCATTACGGAAGGGCCAAAAAGGGAAACTATTTTTTGGCAATAAATGAATAAATGTAGGTTATATCAAATGTATGCCATAGCTACTAAAATTCTATACATAAGAACTTTGTTCAGGTACCCAGGTAGTGTGGCCGAGCGGTCTAAGGCGATGGTTTAAGGCACCATTCTCTTCGGAGGCAAGAGTTCGAATCTCTTCACTATCATGATAATTTGTTTTTAATGTAATGACTTTAACTTATCGTGAACCACTTAAGCGTATTGCTAAATAAACCATCTTTTAAAGCAATAACTTAAATGATTAAAATTTATAACAGTGTTTTGTTTCGTTTTAACGTTTTCAAAGATGGATTTCCAATTTACTAAACACACTGTGAAGAATCAGGAAATGCTCTGAACCATAATTTGTAATGATGTTTAAAAGGAATGGATTGCTACTACCTTTCTCCTGTGATGGAAAACTCTCATGATTTGAAAAAAGAAATTGCAAGTTTTGGTTTAACTCTTTGTTGTCTTCTTTTTCCGTGATCTTTTAATATCGTCTTATTTTTTTTTTCCTTTTCAAATCTTTTTTTTCTTGTAATTTCCGAAGGAACATTCCTTACAAAAATGAATTTCAATGAAAAAGCACAAGACAAAATTTATTATAGTGAACCATTAAAACGAATTTTCGATACAACAAAGCAATACAGTAAATAACCATATAATAAAAAATATTGCAAAAAATTAATCTCACGCAGCCGGTAGGATTCGAACCTACGCTCCAGAATGGAATCTGATTTCGATTCAGACGCCTTAACCACTCGGCCACGACTGCTGTTGTTGGAACCGAAAATTAATAATTTTAGAAAAAGAAAATAAATTGCTTGCAATAAAAGGCTGAAAGCATAAGCTACCAGATGATAACCAATAAATTTACATTTAATGATTAATATCCATGTAAAAAGAAGAAAATCGCGAATGTTTACGCTTAACAACATGCAAGCAAATGAGGACTTCCTTCGGTTCCTCCAATTCTAGCCCTCCCCACAATTGGCGCCATCTATGTACAGGGCGGTGGTACTTCCAACTCAAACAAGACATAATTGCAGAAGAAAAAATGGGGAGAAGTCCCTCTTGTCAATCTCTCTCTCCTGTAAAGGATGGAACGCAGTCCGTTGACAGCAAAAGGTACAGCATCGTCCTTAAGATCAATTGTCATCGGCTCTCCGATCATGATGGGAAGCTTTCCGTCGGATTCAAATACATCGGCGAACTCGACGAGAAGGTCTCGTCGTACTGCTTCCCAATCCAACGGCCCTGATGGACCAGATGATGGACTCTTCATGATGGATTTGATGCTCGTAGTAATCGGATTCGGGTAATTCTTCGGGAGAATATTCAAGGCAATGCAAGTCTGATAGGACAATAACATGCCCTCGTGCTCTGGGCATACGATGATCGACTCGACGGCCTGATGACCCATGTAGTCAATGACCACAATCATTCGACCAACAGTTTCAATTGAGAGGTTATTAGCAACAACAAGGAGATCGTCACAAGGAAGAAGGTTTTCGACGCATCCGCCCAATGATTCCAGCTCCTTAAGTCCCATGATGGATCCAGCAGCACCACTATCGGGAGTTGCTTCGGCCGTATTTAACAGCTTACGATCCCATCCATCTAGCACGTTCACTTTGATTTTGGGAGCACAACGAGATGAACCGATGTGGAGCATTCGAACACTTCCACAACTGATCGGTTTAGAAGAAGAAGAAGCGGCTTTTCCGGCAGGCTTTCCATCGGATGGAGCACTAGAGTGGCACATATTGGCAAAGTGGTTGCCTCTGTGGCATTTGTTGCACTTCTTTCCTTTAGCCGGGCAATCAGTGCCTCGGCGTGAGGATCACGACCGCACTGCTGGCAAGATTTTCTATCGCCTCCTTTTTTCCTGCTTCAACTAGATGACCGGTTCCGTTGCTTCGACACTTTATTCACTGCTGTCGAGTGGTGCTGCTGCTTGCTGAGCGTTGGGGCGTTCTTGGACGCGGCTTCATCTCCACGACATAGGATGACGGCATCTTCAAGTTTCGGGAACTCTTTGCAGGCCAGGAGTTTCTTCTTGGTCTCTTGGTCAGAGATGCCCGTCATGACGCGTGTAGTTAAGCGCTGATCCCAGCACTCCTCGCACAAATCAGCACACTTTGCAATTCGTTTCAGACGAATATAATAATCATCAAAAGTTTCATTGTTTTCCTGTCGGCACTCTTCAAACTAGACACGATCGAGAGCGACGGATCTTTTCTTCCGGATGTATTTAAAAATTTCGTTCAAAATATGTTCCGTAGTATACTCATCGTCAGGATCAATGCCAATCACCATCTCGAGGACCTGCAGCATACTCGACGAAAGGACCATTCTTAATGCTGATCGCTGCTCGTCGGGCTGAAACGAGTTGATACGCTCCAACCGGGTAAAATCTTCCCACTTTTGCCGCCAAGTTGTGAAATCTCGAAGGGTGACGTCACCTTCGAGCTTTTCTAAGCCAAAAATGTTGATACGACGACCTCTCTCGGCTGGACGATGCGCTTCAGATGATGATGCGTCTTCGGGAGCTGAAGATGTAGCTTTCTTATTCTTCTTTGGTGTAGAAGTGGAGGGGCTCAAGTTGCCAATCGCCTCCAATAAAAGACGCTGAAAATCTTCACGAGCCTTCCGCTCGTCATTCATAAACTGAACGAACTCGCCGCGTGTGACGCCATCCTCTTCCGCATCCATGTGCACGTCCACCTCAATTTGGTCGTCAGGTACTTCCACTTTGTTATCAGCACGATTTCTAGTTTTCACACCAGATTGATTCCCCTGCTGATGCACTGGAGGAGTCTTTCCCTTATTGCCTCTACCCCCTCCTATCTTGATGAGTCACACCTGCGATCAACGTTGACGAGAACAAAGAAAAAATATTCTTCTTTCTTCCAAAATTACTTTTAATGGTTCATCGGTACGTAACCGAAAACCGACTGCGCCATGTTAAGAGTTCAAGAGAGAGAATGTATTCTACGTCACACGTTATCAAATAAGCACAAGCACTAACACACACAATAGATGAGAGAGAGAGAGCACTCTATAGACGTTGTACTAGGTTAGAGAGCAAGTGATGACTGCCACTCACAGGTAGCATCTAGAAGGGTAAAGATTCCCCCTCCCTGACTCGCAGGCATATATCCACAAGCCCAACAGTATGCTTTTCTTGGGTTTTGGAACCCTATTTAAAATGTACATATTTCAAATCAGATGAATGAATTCTGAGAAAAGAAAATAATTTGTAAAGTATATTTGCAAAACTTGGAATGAAAGATGACTAGAACCGTTTAACACAGTTTAATTTGGATGGTAATGCTCATGTTTTGAAAGCTATGCATGATACGAATGATGTTCCAATTGTAAGGTTTCTTTCAATATTGAAACATGAGGATAAAAGTCATGAAATGTGTCAGCCATAATTAAGACCGATGTTAATCCTCCGACTGTCCTACCATATTTTTATCATATTATTACATTGATTTGAAGATTGTACTATGGGGATGTAACTCAGTGGTAGAGAATCCGCTCTATTTAAGATCTAGTGCCCTGTTGTCAGGTCAGGTATGTGTATTTAGCCAACGGTTAGTGAGTTATTTTTGTAAGGCCACAATACAAACATAGAAATTACTTAGGTGACAATACGGCCGTGATAGTCTAGTGGTTAGGACCTTGCATTGTGGCTGCAATAACCCCGGTTCGAATCCGGGTCACGGCAGCACTATAGGATTAATGTATACTTTAAGGTACCGTAATACTTTTGTGTGCTCTTATTTATGTATTCAACATTCTACAGGCAAACCGATTGGGTCATCTAATAATATTATTAATGCTCATTAAAGTCGGTAATAGGAGCCGTATTTTCTCTTTTTTCGCTGTAAAAAAAAACATTGAATAATGTAGTATTCATTAAATGCCCATTTATAAAAAGGGGCCCTTATTCACACAAGTTGCAAAAACAAAGTATAGACTTATTTTTAAAAAAAATCATAAGATAGAAAGTGGTTTTGCTAATTTTTTTTTCAAAAGCAAGAAATGTATCGTTGAAAATGTTTTAAAACTGACTAATATATAGATTGATTTGAGATGTATGTATCGGGATGTAACTCAGTGGTAGAGTGTTCGCTTGCATGCGAAAAGCCCGGAGTTCAATCCTCCGCATCTCCAATTGACTTTTATTGTAAGACTAAATAAACCAAAATTTCATTTTAAGGCTAATTGAACAAAAAATAAAAAAAATTTCGTTTCTTAAAAACAAGTTTCGGAATGTAATGCGTTATAAGGAGTTGGTTTTTGGTTTTCATGCATAACGTCTAGTTTTAAAAGTTTACCTACAAATAAGAATTTAGAAAAAGAAAAACTCACAAAAGTAGTCCTGTCGCAGTCGGTAGGATTCGAACCTACGCTCCAAGATGGAATCTGATTTCTAGTCAGACGCCTTAACCGCTCGGCCACGACTGCTGTGATAAACAAACACAAACTACAACTGTTATGATAACTGCTAACTTTTTCAAATATAATACTTATTCGTAATATTAAAAAATACAAAATCAAGGTAAGTGGAGGAAAAAGTAAGGTTATTTTTGTCTATTTCGTAGGGCTACTTTAAGCAATGATGGCCAATATGCTGGGCCATCTTCTCAATTCTGATAGTAACGCTTGTGTAAACATGAGCGTGACATGATAAATTAATCAATACATAACATGATAAATACACAAAGTAAATCGCATTTATTGGTGAATATTTTGTATGGCTTCATGTTAATAGCCAAAAATGTAATGATAAAATAAATGAAATAAGCCCGGAAACCAAATTTAAATAAGCCCAACTATCCTTAAATATTGTGTTAGAATTTTGGTGTTATAAAGATTACTCGTAAACACGTATACAAATATTTAAATACTATACTTTGTATATTATTTGGGTAAAACCAAAATTTTATAAGCCGGGTTAGCTCAGTCGGTAGAGCGCGGGACTTTTAATCCTGAGGTCAAGGGTTCAAGTCCCTTATTCGGCGTCATAAATTTTTTCCTATTTAAACAATAATAATCTTACTTCAATCATGTAAAATTTGCTGTCAGAAGTGGGATTTGAACCCACGCCCAGAGAACTGGACTGAGACCTGAACGCAGCGCCTTAGACCACTCGGCCATCTTGACTCACCCCCTTTTTTCCTGTAGACAACGCTACTTCCTTCAATTACTACATTCAATTAGCGAAATTTTTGCAAAAAATTATTAAAAAATAGAAAAAAACCTAACAAAACCGAAACAGGGGATTACATAAATCAGACAACACAACACTAACGCAAATAATAAAATATGACAACATAGCAGCAGCTGTTTATTTAACTTTAAAACAAACAACCACCCTTAACATAACCAATAAACAGTTCAGTTTGTAGTCAGAGCTCACAAAAACATAATTATGGAAGTCGAAAATATGGAAGAGAAATACAAACTCCAAATTCAAAGGGCTAAAAAGTTTATGACTTTTAATAGAGACCCATTTTCTACTTGGACACTGTGCAAAATTACAATTTACGCAGCACTCATGGATGCTACTGATTTTTTCTACTTGATGATGCAGTCCAAGTTCATCAATCCATCCAATGTGACATGTCTAACTTGCTCTGACCAAATGAATTTAAATCAAGACAACAGCAAAACTGCAGATCATCAAGTCAAATTTCGTTAGCAATGCAAAAAATCAAGAAGAGTCGGACTTGAATTGAAAAGATGCGAATGTAGCAAGACACCCCGGTCAAACAGCTGGTTTTTTAACTCAAAATTATCCATCCCAGAAATTTTACTTTTAACCCACAATTGGTAGTATAAGGTAACAACTGACTACTTTTAAAACAAACAAAAAATAATTAATAAAATAACTTTAAGAGTCCAATCAACACAATGAGCCGCGAATACGGATTTACAGACAGAACATTATGCGATTGGGCCAGTTATTGCCGCGAAGTTGCAATAGACACCGTGATGACCAACAGTCAACAAATAGGAGGACCCGGAATAGTAGTTAAAATAGACGAATCCAAATTTGGCAAAAGTAATATTATTTTCAACAACTATACAACAGCTTCTCTAATAAAACATTTATTACTACAGGGAAGGACCACAGGGGAAAGCGAGTTGACGGCCAGTGGGTTTTTGGCGGAGTCGAGCGGGACTCTGAAAAATGTTTTCTAGTCCCCGTGGAAAATCGCTCAGCAAAAACATTGCCTTAATTAAAAAATGGATCCACAAGGACAGCATCATTATCAGCGATAAGTGGAAAGCCTACAATGAGATTGGGTACATAACATACTTAATTACTTAAATCTCAACTCATTTCTTTCGAGAATTTCAGTTTAATCAATGGTTATACCCACTACACTGTTAACCATTCCAAAAACTTCAAGGACCCTATTACAGGACAACATACAAATAAGGTTGAAGGAATGTGGCATCATGCAAAACTATCCTGCCCAGCCTTCAATAGGTAAACCATAAATAATAAAATAAATAACATTAAAAAAGTAAACACAATCTCACAACAGAAAGAAAGAACATTTCGTAGGCTACCTAGCAACTTTCATGCTACACAAGAAATGGAGAGATGAACCAGATTCATTTGCCTGTTTTATGGAAGCTGCAGCTAACCTCTACAAAAATGGAAATCCTCAAAAACCAGATCCAATATGTGGTAAAAAAAATTTTAAAAAAATTTTAAAAAAAATCCCAATTGCAATACTTAAATTTAGATGAAGAATTTGAATCAATCCTAAATACAACAAATCAAGATATTGAAGAAGACGAATTACCTCCACCAGCAGCTGCTATTAACGACAACAACCAATTAGATGTAGGCAATAGAGTTAACAATGTCACCAAAAAAAACACACCCAACCCAAAAGTAACAGTTACAACAAAAACTACCACCACAGAAACACGAACCATTGTATTACCCCAATCAGGTCCGCAAACTCCCCCAACCTCTCTAACAAAATCTCCAATTCCTACAACCTTAACCTCATTCCCGCATGCTCCCAAAATCACAATCCCAATGCGCCGGCGCTTACCTCCACTCAACCAAAATACAAAACCCACTGAGACTCATCCACCAGTAGCTTCACCATCCCCCACTAAGCGTGATCCACAACAACCTCAAAAACCAATTCGTAAACGAAAAAATCCGGAAACTCCCATAGAGCCACAACCTAAAGTGGGAAGCCACCAGATGTCACTGAGATCACGTAAACAAAGATGACTGATTCGCTCAAATAAATCCACTAAACCTAACTTTCTCATCAACTTAAATAAAGCCAATTTGAATTAAATAAATCATTTCATATTTCAATCTTCAACACCAAACCGCAATAAATGATTCCACCTAATGCTTCAACCTTAATTTATTTATCACTTCTTGCACAACTAAATCACATACATCCAAATTAAGCACTTACACCAACATAAAAAAATTTACATAAAAATATCCAATAAACATGCATATAAATAAATAGACTATTTGAAACTATACACAATAAAAAATCATTCAATACAACCAGACTAAGAAATTGCACTTCGCTTCACCTTAAACTTTGAAATAAGTTACAGTATACTGTTAAGCATAAATTTTTTTATATGAAATATAAGCCATGAAATAATAATCTAATAATTCCAACTTCACATTATGCAGATATATCCATAAAAAATAAAGAAATCATCAAATACTTCCAAATTCAGACCAAGCATCAAAACTATCACTAAACATCATTGCCTATTTTTTTTTACTATCCTCCGGTTACCAGCAACCACTCTCTCCTTCCTACGAACAGAAGCAGTCACATTCTTGAGTTTAAGCCCAACGGTACGATTAACCTCCGTTTTCAGCTTCATTTGACCGAGTTTGTGTCGATGTTCCCGGAATCCAAGCTTGCTCCAACGCGTAAAAATAAGATCTAAAAAATAAATAAATAAATAAAAATTCAACAACAGATTAAATTAACAATCAACTTACCCATCAACTCGAACTTCTGGTCCTGACATACAGTAACTTTCTTGCTTCGTTCAGAAGAAGTTAACTTAACCTTTGCCATGTCCTGATCTGTAGCACACTCCGACATGAACTTTGAAACAAAAGAGTAAAGCGTAAGCTTAGCATACTTATCGCACTTCCCTTCCTTCATTGCATCAATTTTCTTAAGAATTACTACTTCAAAGAGATCTTTGGCGCTTTGAGAAAAGTTGAATATTTTCAATCCCTAATAAAAACCATAAATGTAATAAACCATAAAAAAAATTAATTAAAAATAAAAATACCTGATTTGGTTTAACTTGAACTAGAGGACATTCAAAATCACTGTCACTATCCAGTCCATCATTCGAACTCACATCCTCAGCTTCCTAAAATAAAAAAGATAAACAATAAATAAATAAATAAATAATAAATAATAATAATAACCAAAACAAATTAATTAAAACACACCTCAACTGCAGCAACAATCTCTTCACCGGAAGATCCAGTCGAACTCAAAGTCCAGTCCATAGAATCAGCCCCCGACTCCTAAAAATAATAAAAAATAAATTAGAAAAATAAATTAAAAAAATATAAATATCTAAAATACTTCAAAAAACTTTTTCATAGGAAAAGGAGATTCACAAATCGAAAATGAGCACACACTCTCAAGAAAAGGGCTTTCAATCAAACTATTCGTTTCTTCAATACCCTACCACACAAAGTAATGTCAATACAAAACAAACATAACATAAATCTAAATAAAAATTAAATTACTCACCACAATCTGAAATCCATGCGGACTAAATATAGCCCTAGATGATAAAACAGGTGTAGAGGATCTATTTTTCATCTCATCGACCAATGACAATGAACCACAGAATTCATTTTCCTCTTGTCCTTCACCACGAGCCACTTCACAATCTGATACATTCCAATCCCAGCATGCACCTCCCCGGTCCCTTCTTCTCCTATCACTATCCTACATATATATAAATAAATAATTAACAAAGGAATTCAAACATTACGCCACAAATAAATACAAAAAAACTCACCTTAGATATAGCAGCAAGGACTTGCGAACAAGTCCCAAAATCAAAATGGTCACTAATGCCTGACGAGCCAGAACCACTGACCGATTGCTGTGACAAATTATATTGAGACAACTTCGCTTTAGGGACCGATGGCTGTGCCCTCTCACTTTGAGACACTTTCGCTTTAGGGATCGATGGATGAGCCATTTCAGTTTGTGACACCTTCGCTTTAGTGACCGAAGGATGTGACACACCACTTTGAGCCAACTTTGCTTTGCTGACCGAAGGAAATGACATCTCACTTTGAGACAAGTTCGCTTTAGAGACCGAAGGATGGGACATCTCAGGTAGAGACAAGTTCGCTTTGCTGACCGAAGGAAGTGACACTCCAGTTTGAGACAAGTTCACTTCAGTGACCGAAGCAAGTGACATCTCACTTTGAGACAAGTTCGCTTTAGTGATCGAAGGATGTGACATGTCACCTTGAGACAAGTTCGCTGTGGTGACCGATGGTGGATGTGACATGTCACCTTGAGACAAGTTCGCTTTGGTGACCGATGGAGGATGTGACATGTCACCTTGAAACAAGTTCGCTTTGGTGACCGATGGTGGATTTGACATGTCAATTTGGCACATCTTTTCCAAAGACGCAGCCTCTTGCCCTCTCTCCCTCCATTCCCCCAATTCCTGAAGTATAAAATAATATATCACCTCCACAAACACCAAAACTTTAATCAAAAAATTTACCTTGATCACATCTAAAGTGCACTTAATCGAATCTTCAATCATGCCTGTTACATCTTCATCATCAGCACAATCTTTCATTGGAACATCGAATACATCCTACACAAGCAAACCCAATAATCATGCTAAACAAACTTAAATAAAACTCATAATACTAAATTTACCAAATGCAGATCATTCAGCCAATTTCTTAAATTAAAAATTTCCATCCTATTCCCTTCAGCTAAAACCTTCAGCTCTTCCACCTCAGCTTCCAACGCCAAATTCTTCTCCTTTAACACAGCTGACCAATGCGGCATTCTATCTTAATTCTAAATACATTTAACCCAATTAATTTCATACACCATGTAATAAATTCAAAATTAAGAAATAACTCACCCCGTTCCTCGATTAAAAATCAAATACACAATGATATCAATCAAAACTACAATCCAACATTTCTTCTTAAATTATCACTCCCTCGGAGGCAAGAGTTCGAATCTCTTCACTATCAATTATATTTCATATTTTTCAAAATACCTACGATGCAAAATAATAGAGTGAATTAGTAGCTCTGCAAATATAGGTAAACCACCTGTAGAAATTACGCCAGTCGCGATTACACGTTTACTTTGGGTGGCTTCTTCTGAAAATTGGAGAAGCGGCCCAACAAGAATTGTTAGTGGGGAGAAACTTTGGGGAGAACACAGTGAACCACCAATACGCTGACCTAAATCCTATGTAAGTTTTAAATAGAAGCACATTTCCAGACATTTTCCATGCAATGATTTTGAAAGTGTTATTCTAAATATATTCCAAGTTATATTCTAAGTAATATATTTTCAGTAATTTTGGGTTGTTATTCATCAAGGGCCTGTGGCACAATGGGTAACGCGTCTGCCTACGGTCATTGGTTGATATGAAGCAGAAGATTCCAGGTTCGATCCCTTTTTTGGCTCATTAGATCACGAAAAAGAACCGTTCAAAATATTGATCTGCGATCGAACCCGGGTCGACTGCTTGGAAGGCAACCATGCTAACCTCTATACCACCATCGCTTACAATACACTAAAAAATCTTGACTTAAAAACTGTTGTTCTATTTAAAGATTCCATACGGTTTCAATAATTTCATTTTGCTTTCATTTTGTACTCTTTTTCATCAAGTCGTGTTTTTCCTGTCAACTGTCAATTTGTATTTACCGCACAAATGTGTCAGAATGGCCGAGCGGTCTAAGGCGCCAGACTCAAGGTGATTAACCTTCCCACTGTCACAAGCAGGGAACATTGGTATTCTGGTCTTCTTATGAAGGCGTGGGTTCAAATCCCACTTCTGACAAAAATATTTTAGAGTAAACTCCTTTTTACATAAGAAGAAAACGATAATCAAAATATTATGTGTGCCCCGAGTGAGGTTCGAACTCACGACCTCCAGATTATGAGACTCGCGCGCTGCCTACTGCGCTATCGAGGCATGCGGAGGCTATTAAAAATTAAATTATACTTTAAATGTACACTACAATTGTCAAGCAAATGCGTCGCTTTATGTCATTTTTACAAGCTATACAGAAAATGATGGAAACACATACTTTCCACTCAATTATACGATTGATTTTTACTCAAGGAGTACGAGTTGCCCAGCTAGGTCAGTCGGTAGAGCATGAGACTCGTGGGTTCGAGCCCCACATTGGGCGACGTACCTTTTTATCTCTCACATGCATAAATAATTTGACTATTATTTCATGTTTTTACCCAGCGCTTTAGGGTGTCGCGTTTTAAATCAGTTTCCGAGTTTTAGTTTCAAAAATCCGGTTTTGTATCCTTTTTCACAGACTTGATTTTATTTTAGCACTTTCTCCTTTTTTACCATAGGATAATCAAGGTATTTACATATTCTAACATAATTAAAAGATTAGATAAGGTTTGGAGGTCCCTTAAAACGATAGAAATAGATAAGTTAGGCTTAGTTTCTGTTACTGAGAAATTATGCTTCTCGAATGAGAATTAAAATATTGTCTTCAATAAGGATTCAAGTAAATGTTTAACATTTTAAACAGAAGGCATCGATTTGTAGATCATGCGATTTTTAAAGAAATCTTTTTCATTTTTGGAAGGCATTTTTTGCTAATAAAAATTTAAAATTAATGTTTTTTGACACAATTTTCCCTGAAGGATCTAGGAAAATTATCGTCAAATTCTTAGAGAATTGACCCATTTGAAAGATTTTGCAAGAGTCCAGATTTTTTTTTCAACTTCCTACGCGTTGCTGGAATTGAGTGAAGTGTTGTCACCGAATCCCGTCACAAATATTCCCTGGAATATTACTGGTGTTCAAATGGCCATCAGTCAACTCATTTGAAATTCTTACGGTTACACTGAAACTATGTGATCGTGGAAATGAGGTTGTAATAATAAACCGATCCAAAGCTTGGCTAAATTAAGCTACGAGCCAAGCTCATTTTGAGACATTTAGAGATAAATTCCTGGAAACTTCTTTAAAAGAAAAATGAAAAATTGATACTTAAATTTCAAGAAAATTATGAATTGATGAAATTTGACGTAAGATTTCTGAACTGAGGATAAGTTACTCCATATGTTTGGTATCCATCCAAGTTTTTTTAATATTTACACACTTGGATGGCTTTCTTCTTAAAACTATCCATGCGATTCTTTAGGTGTTATTGATTCATCTGATTGGGTGTTAAATATATTTTGTTTGTTTAAATTTTTATTATTTAAGAACATTTGATGTTAATACGGCATCTGGGATTGAAGCCGGCATCTGTGTCGGAGCTTTGTCATCACCACCGGAATCCTTGGCAATCGAGCCGCCATTAAACCTCACCATTGATCTACAAAACAGTCCTGTAAGTAGCTGACCACAGCGTGCTGAGTTGGCACTCCTATAACTAAGTTTTTCTCTATTTCAATTAGAACATTTGCAGTAAAAAATCAGTTGTTTAATGTAGTTAAATTATTCCAGTTTACTACACTTATTACTTCATATACCGCATATATTTCTACAATTAAAAATGTAATATCAATTGTTTTGCAACAGTTTGCACCTTTAGATCCAATCAGTAATTAGACAGACTATCTTTTTTGAAAATACGAGACTTTATATTTAACAGTGCTACAATGATATGCTTTGGATTTTTTTCAGAATTTGTAAAAGACTATTGACATGTTTCAATTTTGAACAAGGTTGCAATCTATGCCTTAAACCAGCTCTCATTGTTAGCTGTAAATTATTTAACGTTTTAAAATTTATTTAAAATGGTGTACTGTAAATTATTTTATTAGTGTAAGAACACAACTGTCAAAGACATTATAAATACTAGTTGGCTTATTTACAGCTGCACTGCTGCACTAAAAGCTAGCTAAAACCTAAAAATGAGAGCTAGACCAAGGTGGAAATGTCCTCAACGAGTGCAATGTGTTTCTTCTCTTTTTCATTGATTTATATTGACATCTTTCAATTTCCTCGACCGCCCTTTGCTGTTTAATTTGTTTTCACCTGCCAATATAAGTTATTTAGTCGTCGTTATCAATGCCATATCGTGTACCAACATCATATCACCTTTCTTTTTTTAAAGAAAAATGTAAGGTAATGTACTAAAATGTAACTTGGGGAAACTCGGTAACCTTGCCTTAATGTCGATCCTATATTTGAGTATATTTATCGCGTTACCTTTAGAGAATGTATCTACTTATCTACTATGTGCTGTATATTTTCTCTTTCTTTTCCCACACACAAAGAGACGTACGAATGTATGGCTTATTTCACAAAAATCAACAAAACTTCCAGAAAATGTTAAACAAAATTTTATATCTTTTATTTTTTTAAGATAAAAAGTACACAAAAAGTATAATTTCTTGGGCTTTGTTGGACAGGTTTTCCGGCCATTAAATTTGTAAAATATGAACCAAGAAGAAATTGCAATTATTAAGGAATGGATCACATATCTTCAACCGTTATATGTCTAAGTAAATCTCAATGAAATCTTCGTCAGCTTGTAAACGCTGTTCCTTCAACGATCCTCTACGATGATAAACAAGATTTAGTGTAAAAAACTAATGAAATTCGATTACATACAACGAAGAAAACCCAATGCTTGACACAGTTAATAAGGTTGAGGGTGATTTTAAAAATTAATGTTTTTTTCTAAGCGGCGCTCTTGTATGTGGGTTTAAATGGGTAAAAAACATTTGGACCAAAAACTAAAAGTTTTCAAATGAAATCTGGATATCACGAAACTACCCTAAAGATTCTTAAAAATATAATTTTTAGGATTGCGTCATCGCAGCTTCTGTATAATTAAGTTTCCAGAACTGGCGCTTAAACTAAAAATACTATCTAATAATTATTATTTCAAAACAAGGAGCATCAGAAGGAGAAGAATACTCAATTAACTGTAACAGTAATAAAGATGATAAAAAGGCAACAAAAAAACTCACAGAATGATGAGGAGTTAGGAAAAGAATAATCAGTAAACTGTAAAGTTGATAAAGGTGATGAAAAGGCAACAAAAAACCTCACAGAAACAGGGTATGAAAAGTAATCAGTTACTCGGGAATGTGTGCTTCATCACCTACAAAATTATATTTTAGAGTACGTATTTTATATTGACAATACAAAAGTTGTGAATTCACTTTCCCTGAAGAGTTGTGAATCCACTTTCACTCTCACGTTCATCATCATAATCATCCTTCACTACTTGAATCACTGCTGCTACTGAAATCATCATTGTCCATGCCTAGAGGACATAGTTATGTAAAATACATGCAGAGAAAACGATGATAGACAAGAATTTTAAATTGGGGACATCCATGAATTTTAATTTCCAAAATTTCCCTTTTAGTCGGCAGAAACTCCTTTTAAATATAGAACGCTCGACGATGTGAACGGCATTATACGGTCGCTGAGCCTTAATTAGAAAGAAGTAATAAACTAATTTAAATTTATTTTAGATTAGGAGTGGTTGATCAATAATGGGCATGACAAATTGTCTCTTAAGGATTTAACTCACCAGAGTAAAATGTTCATTGCAATAATGTGTCATCATTCTATTAGAAAGTTGATATAACCAGCGCCCTAAAAATTCTACATTCGTTTCCTTCTAGTCTCTCCTCTATAACTTGGCTCAAAGAAGAGCCAATAGATTCTTGAATCATTCATTGACCGTGGTCAAGCACAGCTTATGTATAGCAACATTTCATCACACACAGCTTTTGACTTTTTACTACAGCTTTTTGACTACCTAAAATAGAACTAAGTAATAATATTTATTTAAAAAAACTAGCCAACTATTAAGTTTATCAAGAGTTCTAGGGAAATGAAGAAATCCTGAGGCTACATCTTCGTACATGTCTCTTAGAGGCCAAGCAATGAACTTCTTTTTTTGCTTATTTAAAACCTTCAAAATTGCTAATATAGAATTCTAAATAGCTATAAATGATTTGCACGTCAAAATCTTTAAAAAGATAATCCTTATTGTTGCAAGAATATGTAAGATACTTCCGTAAGGCAACACAAAATCCGGGACGATAAAGAGACTAATTGACAGTCAAACTTTTTAACACGTAACTAAAAGGTTCTGGTATTGCACACGATAACACATCTCCAGCACAGGTATAAGCTACATGATGAACAGACTAATTTGACAGTAAAACAGTTTAACACGTAACTACAAGGTTTTCGTACTGCACACGATAACACACCTCCAGGACAGGAATAAGCTACAGCAGATGAACAGCCGAGACTCAGATGAACGAGCCGGCGAAACCACACTGGTTACACAGCAAAACGTTGAACCAAGGGTTACGGAAATAAATATATTATTTTAACTAAGGATCATGTTTGAGCAGTGAGATCAGCTGCTCACATTATTATCGTTGAAATGATACATTATGGTTTACACAATCATTATATATATTTGGAGATTTAAAATATATGCATCGGTTTTGGACTCACATTATGGATGAGATATTTCGATTAATACGTCCGTAAATATGTCTTGTAATCTCTTCGGGTTTGTTGATCTGTCTGTCGAGCTATCTCTAAAACTTTTCACAAAACTCTCTCTCGAGCTTTGCGCTGAGCTGTTCCAGCTGGTTCTATGGATCTGGATTTCCAAAAAGGCAATTTTGGCGCAAAAACTACGAGGTAATGCAGTAGTAAAGAACTATAACAAAAAGCTGAAAAAATGATTACAGTAACAATTGGTTGGATTTGACAATAAAAAAGTATTTTCCTAATTTAAAATACGGATAATAAGAAACAAAATAAGTACACATCTGCTGAAATTTCCAAAAAGGCAATTTTGACGCAAAAACTACGAGGTAATGCAGTAGTAAAGAACTATAACAAAAAGCTGAAAAAATGATTACAGTAACAATTGGTTGGATTTGACAATAAAAAAGTATTTTCCTAATTTAAAATACGGATAATAAGAAACAAAATAAGTACACATCTGCTGAAATTTTCTCATTGTTCAAAAGCGGATCGATATGAACACTTCTTTTTTGGCGGCATAAATCACGAATGGAAAAAAATATTCATTTTAGCCCTAAAGCAGCATACTTTGACAAATGTGACAACCACTTCAGAAGGAAACCAAAACAAAGGAAAAATAATAAGTAGAATGTTATAATACATCATGCATACTAAGTCAAAATGAGAGGGAAAACGCTGAAGGAATTTTTCGATATAGATAAAGTAGAATTCAAGTAAATATAGTGACAGTATGAATTGTATCAAATAGCAAGCTTAAGTATAATTGTTAACAAATATATCGTCGAAAAGTAAACATAACTTTGGAAGCAAAAGGTAAATAAATAAATATATTTGTTGTGTCAATTTATTTTCATACATGAAAATTTGTCTTACCCCAGTCTGTTGACAACAGACGAAAGGGTGATTCTAGCATCAAAATCACAAAGTGATAGTTCATAAACCAGTGCAATACTGATCATTCCAACAAAAAGAACTAGACAAAGCAAACAGATAAGCAAGAAATAATAATCAAACATTCACTCTCAAACCAAAAAGCTTTTTTTTACTTTGGAACATGATTCGTTCAACGGTATTAATATTAAGTTCAAAAGAGAAGAATAAAAGGAACAGAGATTACTTCTTTGGAACGGGTTTACTTTAGAAAATAGAGCATGCAACACGCACAGTTTCCTCTTGGATGAATTTCACTTTCCGATAGTAATCAAATGAAATGAACAACTTCATCTCAACCTTGCCAATGAGCTCAAGTAAAAATAAGTAATTGTAACCGACGTTACTCCTTAGATTCTTTTCTGAAGTTTCTCATCCATAGAAATATATTTATATTTATTATTTACTGAGACGGGATATAAGAGTTGAAGATTATTACATACCCTCCACGTATAAGTTTTAGAAAAAGACTTAACTTAAAATTGGTTACATTAATTAGAAAGATAAATTTTAAAGTCCTGGAACGAAGGTGGCCATATGCCGCTGCGTTTCGTGTTTTTAAGCTTACGCAGTAAATAGTCACTATTGTATATAAAGATTATGAGGGTTGGGGATCATTTCTTATTTCGATAGAAATTGGGTTCACTTGGGCTGACTTTTAATTTGCTTATAATCACCAATAAATTCAAGATGGTGACGAAGTGATAAGTTAAATGAATTAAGCGAAATAATGTATATAAAAATAAAAAAAATAATCGGGAGGAAATAAGGAATCAAATGTCACAATAAAGGCAACGGTCCGAGCCTTTTTAAAAACGTAATCAAAATGGAGTAAAGTCGAACCGATTCACACGCTACTAGGACGGAAACTACTTCAAAAAATCTCCCATTAACTTTGATCCAAAATGAAGGGCCTCAGTGAAAACAAGTAAAGAGTGAGTTTTGTTCAATTGAATTTAATCTTTATTTTGCCGACTTTTATTTTTACCTTTACAACTAAACTACTTGTTACTTGATTTGCATGCTATTTCCTTTTTTTCTTAAGAGTACTGTTTGGACTGCGTCATGTTTCCAATGGTGGCAATTCAAACGGTCACCATATTATCTCAAAGGAATCAAATGAAGAGTAAAAAATTACCACTTCATTTAATTTCTTTTCCATGGTAAGAAATGAAAATTTTAGCTTGATACTCATTAAAAAAAATTTACAGATCATCTTATTTATCATTTACAGATCTCTATTCAACATCATCGCAATGATGTTGAAGGCAATTTCCAACCATGAAAGGCCCTACTGGGAATATGTACAGAGTCTAACTTTCGTTATGTTGGTGATTTGCTTCATAATTGCTTTTTTTCTAAATTAAGAAGTAACGTGGTCAGGCTGAGAAATTGAGATTGAATACATGTACGTCTTAGACATACCGCCGATTAGAGAGCACCTGAGTCGGGCAACTAGCCGGTGTCATAGTTACTTATGTAATAGGGCCTGCGTGACCCTAAGTCGTATCTAGTGACATCGGGCTAAAACACAACAGCTGCCCAACCCAGTTTCTTAAAAATTCTGAAAATTATGGAATAATCCATGAAATGGGTTTTTATTATTTCATAACCATATTAAAAGATGTTTCTAGGATTTTTAATGCTGTTTTTGTGATCTTTATCATAGGTAATAAATTTTCTCAAAATTATTATTAGAAGAGGATAGGTTTAAATTTTGTTGTTCTAAAATTCAAAACGTATGTTTCAGAGGAAATTCTGTATTTTTGCCATTTGTTTCGCAAAGTGGAAAGATATCCAAGAATACCTGAATGGTAATCAGTTTTTTCCCAATAAGTAAGAAACATTGTGAAAACTATGTGGTTGACAGCAAACTTTGACGTCAGTGGATTGAAACGTTATTTAAAATTGAATTAGTTGAAATATTTCCATAAAAAGAAAAATCACATTAATGATATAATGCACACATTATTTCAAGGTACTTTTCCCAATACAGAGTAGTTTTTTTCTCGTCTTTTTTAGTATTCCTCCCTCCTCCATTTTTCTACGAAAGGAAGGAATGCGATGATGACCTCCTTAGTTGATTATTTTCTCAGCTTTAATTCCCCTCTGAACTTTTTTCTCGATTCTTTATTTAAGAGATGTTGATTTGGGCGTAATTCCACACTAATGAGCTGCGGCGTTCATTCTGCTTGGAAAGTTGCACTCTCGATTGTCTTAACGACCGCCTCAGACACGTCTTTGGAATAATGAAAGCCAATTTTAAAAAAATGTAAAATAAATCAATTTTTAGCTCCCAGACAAGGATTCACTTCTAAATTTAGTATAGGTCAGAAATCAGTCTAAAATCAGTGGACCCTTTCCCGATTTAACAAAAAAAGGAAAAATTACACTAAAAAACATCAAGATAAAAAAGGTCTCTCCAAATATTCCTATCAAGCCGAAAATGAATTTTCTAATTTACGCAGCTAGAACAATCAGAAAAATGGACCGTTAAGAAATTGCTAAACCATGGGGTTTAAACGGCTGGGTAAAGTGATGAAAAGGGGCCCTCTCATTTTATGAATAGTTTTTGCATTCCACAGGCCATTCGGGCAAGTATAACTGTAGAAGACCTGGTTGGTTGCAAAGCCTAAACTATAACTATTCCACCGAAGTCTTCACTTCTGTTACATTTTAATTAAACGTTGCACTTAACTTAACCATTTTCTTCTCTTTTTTATTGACTGACACTTGTAAACATGAGTTTTATTTAATTTTAAGGCAGAATTTAACATGGGATTCTGTTTAAATAATTAACTCATAATAATTGATAATTTTGAACGATTTTTTTTATCGAGTTGTCTAATAAAAAAATATCAGAAACGATAAATATCGATTGAATTTTTTACGTAATCTTTTTAGTTGGTTTGTGTCATTTAAAAAAGTCATCAAATAAACAAAATTGAAAAAGAATATTTCATTTAAATCGCAGTTAATAAAATAAAAAATTACTGATATATACACCAATATTCATGTTTTTTTAAATATTAGGACAATGTCATTTCTTATATATTTATATAAAACATTTCATGTCTCAACATCATTCATGCGACATTTTTTCTTAATTTTTCATGCTTTAAGCTAGAAGAAAGAGTGAAAGAGCCGGATCTTACTTTCTAACCATCCCGGGAGGTTGAAGGTGCCGCAGCCGCCCACTCAAAAATCTATCTGCCAACTAGCAAACCTGTTGATAACCTTGAGAAGCTCTTCTTTATGTGCGACGCGCGCGTTTTTCTGTGCATGCGCAAGTTTTACTGCGCCTGCGCGCAATTTTACTGCGCCTGCGCGTGTTTTTCTGCGCCTGCGCAAAACTAAAAGTTCCAAGTTTCCCCGCCGGTTCGCTAGTTGGCAGGTAGATTTTCGAGGGGGGAGGATACTTCAACCTCCCGAAACGAGGGGTACCCCTTTTTTACAGGAGATCCCGCTCCTTCACTCTTTCTTCTAGCTTTAAGATTTTTCTTAAAGCGCGAAGTAAGGAAGCAAACTTACACAAAACGAGTGCTTGTGTGGAAACAGACACAACTACGAAAGGCTGAAATTTTTGTTGACACCAACGCGGTCTTAGTAAAATTCTGATAAGTCGTTTGCAAGTGTTAATCAAAATGAGAGACATTTTTGCCAGAGAGACCTCAGGGAAGTGAAAAAAAATCATTTCATTCCCGTCCATGTTGTTCACGTCCATAGACCATATTTGTTAGTGTTTTATTCTGCCCAGAGAATTACCATAAATTAAAAAATAAAATTAATGTTAATTAATAAATTCAAATGGGGGTAGAGGAATTTTTTTTTAAAATTCCATATTGAAATACTGTATTGAAACGAAGAGAAAAGCGAACGGGACACCAACGCAAAAAATTGGAACCACGTTTTCCCTTAAAAGTGGCCAAATACTGCAACATCAAATTAAAATGAATTCCTTTTTTTTGTTTTTTTTATTAAGATAAAAGAATACAATAGAAAGTAGAAAGTAAAAAGTAGAAAGTTAAAGAAGAGAAGTGCATGTAGAAATTCAAATTGTGAAGACTTGTAAATTTAATTTTACGCCATGAAAATATTATAAAAGAGGATTTTTCCAACTGAGGATCTCTAGAATTCCGATCCAATATACTGAGCTAAACAATAAATGATTTCTAATATTTTAAAACTTAACATTGTTCCCAGAATTGAAGAAGTCTGAGGAACAAGGTCGTAAAAAGATACCACATAAAATTGGTTGGAACGCTAAAAAAATTAAAAAGAAATTTGCCTGTTTTCATATATATTCATTGATTGGAATTGGGAGACTGCCAACGAATTTTTTCATTACCTTAAGCTCACTATTTCCACAGTTCTATTCAAGTTTTCTCTTCTGTTGAAGTCCTTGGACTCGTCGACTGGCTCATTATAATTTTTTAATTTAAATTGGAAGCGGCTTTTGAGGATGGAAATGCACTACAGTAAAAAAATACATACATTAAAAATAGATGAAATAAGTCATTGATAAATTTATTTATGACTCACTTCTTAATTTCTTGATTTATTTAATTCCTTTCTCATCCGGAAGGGATTATGACTGTTTGTTTTCCTATGTCTCCACGAGAGTCAATAGCTCAAAAAAATAATGGCGGCTAGTTCAGCGTTATTTCCTTTCTGTAGTTAGATGAGCTTTAGGTGGTGCGGGTTTCCGAGAGACTTGCCTGTAGAATCTGAAATAAATTTACTGTGAAGTAAACAGCTATAAATTTATTCAAACATTATTTTTATGAAGATCTTTTTTTACATAGGGTTGTGTGCTGAGAGTACCGTCCCAAATTGTGAGAATCGACGCCTAGTGGTGTGCTTGGGCACATTACTAGTCATCATCAGATTGTCATTTTCATTGGACTGCACAGATATTTCTGTAGTACTTGGGCTTGAAAGCTTGAAGGATAGAAAAGTGTTGGAATTAGGAAATTTCATCACACTGAAACTGACCGGAAGAGCTAAGGATTGCATGGACGAATTCACTCGGATTAGGTTAAGGATCTCATACTAGTAAGGAGTTATTGAACAATATATATTTTTAAGTTACTGTTCCAGTGTATATATTTCTATAAGTAGTTGCTAGCATATATGGTTAGCACGCCGAACTTTCACTACTTAAATATAAAAAATAAAGATATGGTGATGCAATCATAAAAATTGAAAAAAATCCACCCCCCCCCCCCCCAGATAAAAAAGTAAGCGCATAAACTAGGAAAATAATGCTCTGATAACCAAGCAAAAATTGATGGAAGGCGTCCTTTCCCAATTCATGAGAGAAAGTGGTAATAGTATCACCGAATTAGAGAATAGAAAAAAACGCCAGACTTTTAATTGCTTTATTCAAATTTCACAGTCTTCATTTGAAAACCACCAATCAAGCGCTGGAATATGGAAGCAATGGTGCTTTATTCCGTTACAAAATCTCCTATAATTTGAATTATTTATATGAAATGAATTATCTGATTAGGCATATTAATACCAGCACTTGGATGATCTAAGTTAAGTAATAAAATACCTATCATGATAAACCGCGTAATCATAAATGACGTAATAGGTGAACAATTTACAACTAAATATATAATGGGTTAATCCATATTCTTAGAAATCCATTACAGCGAAGGAAAAATGTATCCACTACATACCAATGTCTTCAAAGTGGGCAAATAATTTCCACAGAACCATAATATTAGCCCATAATACTTCAGTTAGTAATGTAACTTGTTCAACTTCTCTTTCTACTAATTTACTACATATGAAATTTTACAGCTTTTTATACTGCACTCAAGTTTTACTTTATTCAAACAACAAGGCGTGTTTGAACAAGTGATTCAATATATGCTACGTCTCTTTGAAGTGTTGAAAATGGAAAACTCCAAACGTAGGTTTAAAAAAGTGAAATACTGCTTGCTTACGGTTGGTTGTTATTCAGAATTTGTTTTGGGAAACTTCAGAGCGAGCCGTTAAGCCGGTGCGTGATGATATTTATGAATGACAATGTTTTTCGAGATCATAATTTAGGTGTAAACTAAACTGAAATACCTTTTTTTATTTAAAAAAATGGTTGTTATAATTTCACATACATATTAATGAAGTAATTAGAATTTTCCTTAAAATTACTATTCTTCTCGTTCCTTGTTTCTCCTTCATTGTTTTTCAATGTAATTTATCAAGTTAAGAACACGAAGAGGCCCTTGTTAAATGTCAGATGGAAAATATTACATAGAAATACTCGGGAGACCGAAAACTACGTTTAAATTCATACCTTCCCCCTTTCTTACTCACAATCCACTCTACTAGAGTGCGACAAAATTGTAGTGTTCCTTTTATAACATCCATGTAGATTTTTTTAAAATTATGTATGTATTGAATTCATATTGCTGTTCTTTCAGTTCGATGATTTAGATAGAGATGTACGTATCCCAACTCGTTCGGTCAGTCATACAAGCGTAAAGCGTTCTTGAAAAAGGTTATCAGAAGATCAAGTAAAAGAAGCGTTCATGCTTAGGTCTATCTCGGCCGATAACTGAATATTCAGGCAAAGTTAAGTGACGTTAAGGCGTTTTTTTCAATTTACAGGACAGAAAATGACATGGACAAGTTTTCAGGCCAGCTTCACTTTCCAAACCAAGGTAATTATTTTAAGGTAAGGCCAATTATTTTTCAGGCCAGTGTAATCAGTCAAAATCTGCTAAGTCATTTTTTGTTGTATACTTACATACAGGAACATATTATAAAAAAATAAATTATTGTAAGACTTATAAAGCGGCTTACGAAGAGATATTCATTTCGCTTGAACCCCATTTTTAATCAGTTAATGAAGCCACTGAAATTGTCTCGCTCATTTGATTTTTATAACGCTACTATGGAACACAAGAAAATAATATCAGAGACCCCCTGGATAACCAACCAACCCAATCATGAAAAATTATGAAAACAGTTATATTTTTTAAGACAATGGTAAACCCGAGAATAAGAGGCTTCGGGGTCACAAACAAAAAAAGGAAAAATTCCACGCGAATGCACCGATAAATATATTGAAGAAAATATTGAAGAAAAGAAAGAAGAAGTGGGGGGGGGGTCAACCAGCTGCCGCTTATGCGTCTCCATCAGACCGAGTTAATGCAAACCGGAGAAATACCAAGGTGACACAAGTGACCACTGGCCTGCTAACAAACATAGCACTATCACCACATATAAGATAGCTTCATTGCTTCAACCACCGATGGGACTGAGATTTCGGGATGTCAAGTTTCCAGACAGCCGGCTGCCGGCTATAATTACCCTTTCAGAAACATAAATTCTCAATTCTATTTTGCTTAGCATTGTGAGGTAGTTAAATAAATAATTTATTAAATAAATTATTCTTTTTGCTCGCGAGTATTAAATAAGTAACTGGATGAATAGAATGTTCTTCCGCTTCACACATTCTCAATTTATTTTTAAATTATATTGTCATATTTTCTTGCGATTATGTAATAAAAAGAGAACTGAATGGGTTTTTTTCACCGGTTGCGATTGATTTGGTACTGTGTAACCCAACTTCAATGATCCAACCAGGCATGATTTTTTTTCAAAATTCAATCTAAACTATTTAAGTTCTGGAATCATGTATTATCCACCTTTGACCATCCAAGCCCTTCCTTAGCCCTAAATTTTAAGTTTTAGTCATTTATTTAAGTTGAGGCTATTTACTTACCATACAAAGTTATTTATTTTAGTAATATTAAGCCATATATGGATAGTGTAGTAGTTTAAAGTAAGAAAAACAGAAAAGTTTTTTTTTCATAACTGCTAGGTTTGTTGGTGTGTATCTCGCAAACAGCTAGCCGTCAAATTGGAAAGTTTGGTGGCTCAGTAAATAGGACCGATTTATGTTATTTATTTCCGGAAGGTTTTCTAAATTTTTTTAGCTTAATAGAAACATGTAGTGAACCAAGAACTTTAAAATTGAGTCAATTATATCTGGAAAAATCGGGAAACTTGAATACTCTCGCCACCCCTGATACCTCTGTAAATATTGAAATGAAGATTATAAGTTGAGAAAATAAAATTTACACTTTATTACCTATTCAACCTCACTCTTCAGAGTATCCGGTAGCCCGTAAAATAAGACAGCTAGCGGATAAAAAAAAACAGCTGAGACAGCTGATGCATAGTTATTGGTTGATGCATTGACGTGTAAAACTTTTCTTAGTAATGCCACCGTAGATCACGATTTCCCATCTACAAGTAAATTTTAGAACTTTCTTAAAATAGTAATTGGAAATCATGGAAAATTAATTAAAATGTACCTAATCAAGCTGTGATGTCCGTCGATATGCGCCACAATAAACGGTAGTACCGTCATACCGTTTTACGGAACAGATTTCCTATTCTAGCCGCAACTACATTGAATAGTTTACATTCATTAAATTATCTTGAACCAATATTCCAATGCAAAAAGGTGTCCATCAACATTTCGATAACCTACACATGGAAAAAGAAAAATGAGAAACAACATAAAGTTTTGTTTACAAAAAAGCATACCTATCATTAGATGATCTTGGAAAGTTTTCAAAAACAAAGGCATCCAGTTCGCCAGTTCAGACTGCCAAATCATATTCTACACAAACCCTCCTAATTTTAAAAAATAATCTTTTTTTCTATACATCAGTGATACGAAGTCCCGGAGTGTATTCTTTTAATTGAGTGTATATACTTAGTTTTATTTCGAGTTTTAAGTTTTTTAAGCTTTAAAGCGGTAGAGCGAATAATTTTGCCCAAAATGCTCCAGTGCACGGTAACAGTCCGTTCAACTCTCCATATGTTTTTGAGGAAGCAAAGTTATGAAGACTGGCAACACAGCATTTTCCCATTATACGTTACCGAAGAAATAAATCGAATAATTCTTTTAAATGAATCCACTAATGATCTTACTGCTATCAGTATGCATACAGCCGAAATGATGATACACTTTTGAGATTCTGACAGTCTTGCTGCTTATTTATGTCGTGACCATGACAAAAATCAAACTTTTGAGACTTAAGGTTTTTAACCGAAAGGCATATTTATAATGATAAAACCAGTTCCCCGTCCCCCTCATATGGGCTAATAATAAGGTACATCTGGATGAATGAACCCGATGCTGCAGCTGTTGTCTTATTCTTTGTTGGAAGTCGCGTAACCGGTTTCTAAATGTAATATTGTATAGATTGATCATGGCATATTTAACTGAATTTCCTACCTTTTTTCAAGATGCTATCTAGTTTTAAATAGTTCTAAATAGCCTTAAGGAAAATAAATCCATATGTAATAATATATTAATACTTTTTAAAATATTAATAATAAATTGCTAAGACAGCGAATATTTGCAGTTATTACATTCGTTTTATTTGTTTTCATTTAAAGACATTTTTATGGATATTTAAAAATATTTTTTTTACAACTTTTTTATTGAAAAACGTTTATTAAAATTATTAAAGAGAACTCATTCTACTCTCTCGTCTCTATGATTGCTTACTAACCAACTTTATTACAAATGTGCGGATTTCCATTGGTAGAAGCTCAATGCGATCAACAGATGTTAACGGGGATGTGCGATAATCAAAGTTAGCATCAACATCTTTGTCTATTGATTTCCAACTAAGCTTTTTTGAGTCGGCTTTCAATAAATTGCCATCCAGTGTTGTCTCTTCTATTTCTTCAATGACATAACCCTTGAATAAATCCTTTAGTTTAAATAAAAAATAAATATTATTCTATTTCTTCTTCAATGTTACATTAATGATAAACAATTAACCTTTAGAGAGACTTCAACTGGATTGGAAAGAACAGGATGCTCTCCAACATTATAAATATGTTCTATTCTCAATAGATATTCTCCTTCGTACCCAAATCTAGGCTCAAAAGTAAGCAAATTCACGTTTTCCGGTAGTGATTGAGAAAGAAATTGCATCTACATAATAAAGGCCAATTTTAATATTCTTACACTTTTCAACACTTGTAAAACCATTATACCTTTGATCGGAAATAGCTTAACCACTGTTTCGACGTATACTTCATATTGATGAATGAGATAATAGGTTGCCTACTTCTCTCTAGAACCAGTGACCGTAAAGTTGAAGAACCTTGCATATAATTCTTCTCATCTTTAGTATCTTCTAAGAACAATGTGTGCGTCCCTCTTACTACCAGCCCTTCACCATAAGCCATCTCATCGAGTGGTTCTTTGAAAAGGCAAATATCCTGCTGGACGAAACGACGGTGAATAAGGAACTCAAGCTCGCCGTCCTCAATGCTGCCTCCACCTTGGGCTCGATCGGTTAGAATATTCATTCGATATCCCGTTTTAGAGTCGGTTATAAAGGCGTGGGATGTGATTGGGTAGTAGTTGGAGGCGACTGGATCGTATCCGCTCAAATTGTAAGAAAATCTCTGGTCTCTGGTTCTTAAGACGCTTTGACGACCGTTCGCGTCAGTATAAAATTGACCATTGTGGTCGAAATCGGTTGTATAACGAGTTATGATCTCTTTACCAACTCCATCCCTGCAAAATGAATAATTAGCATATTAATCATTCAAAAATGATTAATTTGGTTTAATATACTCAATGGGAATAGGTCCAATAACCCATTCAAATTCGATGTAATTTTCGGTTTTATAAAGACGGATGATTTGGCCAATAAAATTATTAAATGTTTGATGGATCTCTTCTACGAAATCTCCTGTTAATTAATTAAATCATTTATTATGAGTTAAGATAATAATAATACAAATTACCTACCTTTGTATGCGACGACCTTTTTAGTTTCAATCTTTATTGGTAGAGCGTTGTAATCAGGTGGGTTGAAAACGTACACTCCAGAAGCAGTTTTGGTTGTAAAACTACAATTACCGCCATTACCACTGTACCAGTAGAATTGCTGATTCAGATTTATTTCTTTCTTGCCATCGAAAGTCACCGATGAAACCAAACCGGTGTCTTTATCAACTACCACTGATAATTTCTATTCAAATTAAAAATAATGAATTCGATTATTCATGGAGTAAATAGATCAGTCTTTACTTCATTTGAAATCTTGAGGTCTTTTAACTTATAAGCAGGAATTGAATCGTCCCAGAGAGGAATTGGAATCGGAGGATCTCTCGTCCCTTTACCCACTGAACTCTCGACATAGTACGATTTGCTTCCAAGTGGGGGCACTTTAGTTGCCAAAAAGATGAGAGTATGATTGGATGTGCTATTTCTTCCAGGAATTGACGATACGAAGTTTGGAATCGGCATCAATTGTGATGGTACAATTTGTCCTTAAAAATTAAAATCAAATTAATATTTATTTATTTACCTTATAAAGATATATACCAGTAGAATCGATGACTTTAAATTTGTAAACCAGTTCTTCTGGATCTCGGGTGACTGGAACTTTTATGTACTTATTGATGTACTGCCCAAGAGGATTGTAAATGTTGACAACGAATCGATCGCCTTTCTTATCAGTCGCTTCACATTGACTCATGTTGAGATGATGGCAGTAGCTCACAGAGAATTTAAATTCATTAGCATCCTCATTCTTTGGTATTTCTGCCCTTTATATACCAATTTATTTAGTAACCATTCTAAAAATGAACGAACGTGGTCTTACTGGTAATAGGAATTTAGAGTTTTTGTGCATTCTTCGACTCCTTTGTGAAGTATTCGGACGTAATCGTCGTTTACTCTCTGACTTTGAGTTCCAGTGATGCCGTCGTGATGTTGTAAAACAGCCATCGCCTCTTTCATGAAGGAGATCTTTCCTTTATTCTCTTTGCCTTTCAAATTCAGGACCGAAGTCATCTGTTTGCAGGCATTGAGAAGGCTGCTACCCTGACGGACCATATATTTTAGAGCCGGTCGTGAAGAGAAATATCCAGTCCAATAGGCAAATAGCTCCCAGTGGTAAGGGAAGAAGTCGTCTTTCTTCGTCGGCCATGTCACTTCGGCTCCGTTTAATGATTTTACATAGCAGGATGGTGTTGAGTAGAATATGTTGTATGGACTACCATCATCTTGCCGTTTATTTACATATCTAAAGATAATTTATTGGTTAGATAAAACGTTTATTATTTTATAGATTTTAGAATACTTTATGAGCTTATCCATATTATTGAACCAAATTTCGGCATCTTCGTAGGTGTAGTCACTGCCCATATAGACAGCAATGTTGTTGGTTTTGTAGGCTTTGGCTTGTTTTGTTATGTGGGCTAGAAATTCGTCAACCTTTTTTTTCAAATAATGATAATAATAATAATATTGAAATTAGATTTATAAATCATTGATTTATATAGTTATGTACCCGTGTATCTACATTGTAGTCTTTTGAACCGACGTTATCTATTTAAGAATAATTAAAAAATGTGTTATAATAGTTAAATAGTGCATAATTTAATTGAAAACCGTTAATAGGCTCGCTGATTCTTTTGTCCCCGCAAATGTTGTCGAAACAGAAACCAGGAGGAGGATCGAAGATGTTGTAAGTAATTCCAGCAAAGATGCTCGGGTGATTTCCTAAAATTGAATTGTATTAGATTATATATACATTACCTATATTATTAACTTTTATACTAACCTGAACGGTCGCTTCCAGACCAAATCATCTCCATTTCTTTCGCTTCTATCCTTCTATTTTTATCTTCTCTGTCCACTCGACCCACAAAAAGAGCATCGAATCCCTATCATTAATTTAAATTATTCAAATTATCTATAAATTATATCAATAGTAGTTTACCATGAGAGAACTGAGAAGGGCCTGTTCACGAGAATGGCCAAAAGTATCGGTTTGCATAGCGACCTTCGGTCTACCACATTCTCCAAATGTTTCAACCAGAAAACTAATTAATATAATAAATAAATGATTTCATTATTATTATTATTATCAATATTTGGTATTTAGTTATTTATGAATTAACTTTATCATTACATACTTTAAACCTAGGGACATTTGATCGATGATATCGGCATAATTAGTGGTAGCTTCATCATTAACACACCACCCTCCATTAAGAAATTCAAGCCGTCCATTTTCAACGAGATGCCGAACAGTTTTACGA
Organism: Chydorus sphaericus; assembly: GCA_030141595.1. Classification (NCBI taxonomy): domain Eukaryota; kingdom Metazoa; phylum Arthropoda; class Branchiopoda; order Diplostraca; family Chydoridae; genus Chydorus; species Chydorus sphaericus. The sequence continues at coordinate 5,098,671 of CM057926.1, read as the reverse complement.
GTGGATTCCGTTTGAATTTGCCACCACTTCCAAAAGTAAACCATTTCAACGTAGACGAACCTATATTACACATTTTAATTAATTTAGATTGGCTATATTTATATTGATGTATCGTACCTACTTTCTGTCTTTATTGAGTGTCAGTTGCTTAATGACATTAGTTAAAATCTTAAATATTGTAACGTTCTGGATGTCATTCCTTAATCCGTAAAAGTACTCGTCCATGGTTTTTTTGTAGCCAGGATCATTATGCGAGTCTAAACAATATTAATAAACTACATTTTTATGATAAAGTTAAATCTAAAATTTACTTACGAGGGACTAGATGAATGTTAATAAAATCCTTTTTGGATATTGGGCAGTTCTGTTTAAAAATAAGAATTCATAAGCTTTCAGTTAGTTAGCTCTTTGACGATATAGTTTATTACCTGGTAACCACAGGTGAGAGACTTATTGGCAGTATGATGCCGATGCTTGATAATATCACTTGAAATTTGATTGATTCTGATAGGTGGCGATTCTTTGTTGAACATAAGTGTCATCAACATAAAAAATGCGATTGCACTAAAGGTTTTCTTTAAAGTTCTCGGTCTTATTACCCATCGAATAAACGACATTATATCACCGGATGGTGTAACTTATTATAATTTTAAAATAAGTATAAAACAGGTGTGCACATCGACAGTGATGGAAAGTCTATACTGCTCTTTCCACTGTTGCTAGATATATTTATATGTAACGTATATTGTTTTCCGAGTCGGAACATTCCTGCTTGACTAAATAATTTCTCCGTACGTAACCGGTTATTATTATGGTGGCCTTGGGTTCATACGACAGCAGCTCGCGGCCGTCCATCGCCCCAAGGAATAAAGGCGATGACCGCTGCACGCGCAGTCTCCAAGGAAGTGTAATTAAATAATGTCGTCCGACGGCTGAACCAGTTTTCGATTTCTCTGCTGGATATTTTACCCAGTGGTCTATAGATATTTAAATGAGCAATTTATAAAATTCAGTTCTGGCGATATGAAAATGAGCAGCTCAGTATGAAAAATGCATGGCTGATGCGTATGATGGATTAATTATTTTTGATGAAAGCCTATGAAAGCTTATGATATGTTTGGTTTTATTGAGTTCTTAAACCTGGAGGAGCATCGATTTTACGATACAAACCGGATTACCAATTCTAACCTAAAACTATAAAAAAGGTAAAGCTATACCGTTTGATAGAATAGTCCATAATCGCTAAGTTGCTTTAAAAAATTCATATGAAATAAAATAATAAATAGGCTCTTATGCAACCTTAACAAAGTCTTGAATAAATAAAATATTTAAATACCCCATACATCGAAATTTTATATATATATACCTCATATATAATATATATTATATATTATATATCATATATAATATATATATATAACTCAAGGTATATATAATATATATTTATTTCAATTTTTTAATATATTTTGTTTCTTTATATATATATTCATTAATTTAAAATTGCGAGGGCGTTTTGATGTATCATTTGAATGTATTTGAAAAGTTATTTGCATAGAATATTAAAAACGAAATTGGACAACATCAAGGCCCAATTATTCGTAGCAATCTGCTCATCTAATTTCAGTAGTGATTTCACAAAATTAGACAATACAAAGAATCTATCTTTGATCTTTCTAAAGTAGAAAAAACCGATAAGCCGTTATTTACTCTACCTAACGATTGTTTTTATTGAAATTTATATCGGCATGTAACTTAATTATAGATTTCTATATCAAAGTGAAATTTGGCAGTCATGTTTATTTTTATATTTTAAGGATGAATATGTATCCTTGTAGGCGCAATGCGTTCAAAGTGCGTATAGAACTTTTTTAGGTATTCAGCTCCGCATGACCGATTTTCACGTTTTTACCCCAAATGCATCAATTTTTTGAAACAGAAAGTGCCCTCATCTGTGTTATAAGGGAGCCCTTTACTGATCTGAGCGTTGGGCGTCAAAAAACGCAATGGACCTAACGAGAGGCGTGGGGGTGAGGTTCAAGACTCACAAAAATACTGAATCAGAAACGTTAATCGATTCAAATGAAGCCCTAATTGACTTTGTTAAAATGTAAAATACGTTACTTGATTAAAGCGATTCATTCAAAAGAATCTAGTACGAATGAAAAATACTGAATTAATTGTTGTGCGGAAATTCTACATTTTTGCTTGTCGAAAATAAAAAAAACAATCTAAATTTTCCACAAATAACAGTAAAAAAGCACAACTTCGCGAAGGAAAACGTAGGATTAGAATGACTTAAGTTTTGTTAAACACAATTTTCTAAAGATATCTATAAATAATTAAAAGAATTTGAAAGCGCCAAAAAGATTCCAAAAATCTTTTCGAACTTGGATAAAAAGAGGACACATTAAAATAAATTTTCCAATGTTCATTTAAAAAGAAAACCAAGTTGATTTAATTGCAATCGAATCTAATCTTATTAAAAAAAAGCAAGGTATTGGCATTTCCATTAATAAGGAATTTTTATATGAACTCGTCCAGAGATATGATATCCCTTGCAAAAGTGATGGGAATATTTTAAATATTCTCTTGTTAACCCTTTATCCATTGATGCAGATCTTCATTCTCATGTATTAAAAATCGGAAAATTATAATGAACAAGCCTTTAAGAATTTTACACGAATTAAAAACACCATTTGATTAAAAAGTATTTGATTTATTTGATTTTGGATGAACAATAAAATAGGGATCGGATGCCAATTATTCAATAAGCTCTAGCAAGCAAAATTTCTGCAATAAAACACAGAAGTATTAACATTCCATATGATAACGAATCTCTCTCGCAAGAATTGAATGCAATACATTTTACCCATCATGAGGATTATCCAGTGGGAGAAAAGACGATAACCACCCAACGAGCAACGTAGTGGAACCCCAGAGTAAAAAACAAACTATTGGTGTAGAATTCCTTTTGTAGAATTATACAATTCCTTCATTTTCAATACAAAAAATGCCATACAATGATTAAAGGAAGGGCTATCGATAGCTATCAATAGGAGCGGGGTTCTGCATTAAGCTTTGGTAATATCTGAAAATGAAACTGTCCAATGAGCTATTCATCATTCCAGCATAGATTAAAGAAAAATGTATAAGAATGGACCCTTGGCTATTTGATCTTCTCCTGAATCACTGGAGGAATCATCACCCTCATTACCAACAAAGTCTATTCAAAGAATACTGGTTAAATTTGGCTCTAGAATAAAAAAAGGCCAAAATTCCTAAAATGATTTATCTTTTTTATTTAAATAAACACGGAGACTAAATATATAAAAGATAATTGTTTAAGATTCAAGTGTACACAACAGGAACAAATTTATTTTAAATGCAGACTTCCTTTTACAGTATTAACTCGTCTTAAACAAAGGACCCACAGGGAAAAGACTTCTCCCAGTTTCAAAAATCAACCAGAATTCATATGACGGAATATAATTGACGTGTAGTAGTAAAAAAACACCCATCACTAGATCTTGAACCATTTAATTATAATTTTACTTTCTGTTCCAAATAAACTTTGACATTTGAGTCGAGATCCTACAAATAATTGAAATCTAGATTAAACGTATGAGCTTAGATTTTAATCTTTTCTTATTTACCATTGATTATTAATTCCATTAACGAAGCTAGTTTTATAGTAGTTATACTTTTATCTGGTTGTTAAATCAGGGCCCTAATTCTATTTTCAGCTTTGACTATCGAGGCAACTACCAGTTAATTTTAACAAATCTGTCCTGGATTTTATAAATTCAACTGACGGACTGAAGTTTGAGGGATTTCACAGCAGTAAAATGAATGTTAAGGAACGAGGTAAACAGTTTGACAACAGGTCGAGGAACGGCTGCTACTTCGGATTGGCGTTTGTGGGTAAAAGTTTGGGTTGTATTATTGAAAATACCAACATCCCTGAATAGTTTTAGTATACCAGAACTCACTAGCCTCTTCTTAGCATAACGGTGTCTGTTTAAAGCTGTCTTTTTCATCGCCATTGACAAATTATCCCTTTTCGACATCGTAAAGAAAATTTGTGATATAGAATACAGCTTCTCTTTTTTGTCGTCATAAAAGAAGGTGATTAAAGCATAGCCAAAATTTAACTCTAGGTGATTTCCTTCTGAGTAAACAAACGAAACTTAAGAATCAAGTACGATCAAGTCGTCATGTCGTTCTGTCAATGTCATGATTTTGTAAGTATTTATTTCTTCCTAATTATTAAAATATTGGCCATTGATTATCATTACTAGATGTTAATTGACGACTCCTTACTTGATCGGGACGCATAATGTACTCGTCATGGAGAAAGAGAGTTGAAAAAGGAAGTTAACAAAAAAAAATTTTTTAACAAAGAGAGTAACAATTTTGATTCCTTCATGGATGACCTTTAAAAATGGAAAACATGTCTGGGAAAAATAACAATATTTTATAATCTGTTTTCCATCATACGGAAAGGAAACCCATATTGAGGTCGCTCTAAATATGGCGTGTCATAATGCTTCCACATTTGTCCACTCTCGAGTCTAAAACCCCGGTCGCTACTCCGCGTCCTTCCCACATTTTTTTTATTTTTTTCCCCCCGATTTATGTCAGCGTTCTACAAAGATAAAATTTCTTTAAAAACCATTTTTTTTCTTCAAATTCAAAATCTATTTTTTTCTTCTAACGTAAATTTAATGAGTCTTTTTTTGTTTTGCATTTCATGTTAAAAATGGCCGCTTCTGGTGATAATGCCAGCTCTCTCTGCCGGTACATGGGGAACCACGGTCTTAGAAACGAGACTGGAAAACGGTCCCGCTCTCCCTTGAAAAAAATCGTCGGGAGGTGAAACCTTTGGCCAAGGTGCTTACAAACTCTTTGATCTGCTGGATACATTGAAAGTTCAAATGCATTCATGTTTTATATTTAAGCTTGAAATTGATTTCTAGTTTAAGAATGCTTTGGTCGACAAGCTAATGCGATAGACCAGTTTGATGCAGCCCCAACTCCCACAATGTCGTCCAGTATCCCAAGACGAGGACGGTCGATGCTGAGCGAGAGCAACGCTATCCCGATCAGCTTCCCAAACTCGGCTTGGTCAGTTTAGGTAGATTTTGCTCGTAAGTTGAACTAACTTAAAAATTATTGATGTGAATAAAGAAGATGAAGAAAATCAGGAATGACGCGATCCCTGTAGGAGTGTCATTAGAGTACTGGCCAGGATGCTAGCTGTTGCAGTCATCGTCGGCCTGTATTGTTATTTTTTTCATGGCTTCTGGTGTCATGGCTTTTCTCACGCAGGAACTCAGTAAGAGATGATGGGGTGCAAAATTAATGGGAGAAGAAGGGAACGTTTTCAAAACTAAAATACAAAGTGTGTGAAGACCCAATGCTGTCAATGTCCGGAAATAAATGTCAATATCCAACAATTTGGCAACACCGGTATTTTATAAAACTGCGTCCTGCATTTATTTTGAATTGGGAACGCTTACAGTTTACACATATATATTCAAAATCATAAAGCTTATACTCAGTTATACTACAAAACCTTTATATTAATTATGCTATGGCGCTAAGAAACAGAGCAATTTTACAAATAATAGACTTCTTCCCTCCAAGTCATTTATTTCTTGACTGACTGAGCTGGTAAGAAATAATAGGGCTTAGAAGCCATGTTTCTACGTACTTTGTTTTGGATTTGTCCTTAGTCGTTTCATTTGGTCTATTGACCAGGAAGTGAACCCGCTCAAGGGAAGATTTTATTTTCCTTCAATACTTTCTTTCCCGGTCCTTTTCGCAAAATGTCCCAGTTTTTCCACCTTGCTGAATCTTCGTAGTATTATAATAAAATACAATATGAAGAAACGATCACATAGAATTTTGCTGCGTTAGGCCTACATCGAAGGCCTCATATTGTCACCTTTTTGGGTTTGGAGAAAATGAAAAAATACATTTGATTACTAATCGAGGGCTATATTTCCCTTAAGATTGGCAACTTCCGTTTATTTTTATTTTCAATTCCTCATCCAAAATTTCTACGGTGGCCAAGTCCGATCTCCTGAGGTGAAGCCATCGCAATCTCCATCTTTGTTTTTGTAGTTTGTGTAATCACCTGCTTTCTGGTTGCAGAACAGCACAAATATTTTAGTACATAAAATTATACTTTTAAAACGAGACTGCTTCAAAATCAATTGTTTCCTAATCTAGGATTATTCTACGCTAGATGTAGAACGATAACTCAATTTAAAATTTCTATTTATTCTTGATAAAAAAAATTTCCACCAATTTTGTTTTTCTCATTTTCTTTGTTTGTCTTTTAAAATTTTGATAATAACATCTGTTTCTCTAACGTAAGGATTCTTCGATTCAGTCTACTTTTTTAAGACTGAATGAGATTGGTGATGACTTTGTTGTGTCATTCAAGCGGAAGAAAAACTATGAATTGGTACTAGAGAAGAAACCTTGAGATTAAAAAAAATATTATTTACTATGATTAAGTTAGTGGTTAAAAATAACAGTCTACCTGCTCATTTGTTTTGTTTTTTTCTCCTTATTTTGATAAATGGTTGAAAAATTGGGGAACAGTTTAGTTTTTCATTCTTCTTTTAAATCGAGGTGTATCTTGACCTATAATATGTGATCTATATCTTACAGTTGATCCAAGATTGGGAAAGAATCTTGTAAGTATTGGGAGAACGATACAAATGCCGTCAAATAATTTCTCTCCCTCGAATATGTCGAGATCATTTGCGACCGGTTTCATTAGCTCTGCATTCTGATGAAGAAGATCAATGTTCTCTTTCGTGATAGATGCAGTTAAGCAAACGTGGGGTAAATTTAGAAATGAAGAACTTCAACGACTCTTCAAGAAGAACTTCCAAAACAAGTATAACTTAAATAATAATCAAACCCAACAAATAATGTAAAAACAAATAGAACGTACAATTAAAAAAAAATATCGCCTTCCATGGCGCTTTGATAAATTTGTAAACAATTTTCTCTTAAAATTTTAAGATAGAGTATAAAGTATAATAACTAGACAAAAAAATTAAACACAATTTTTTTAAAGCTGTACGATAAATCTAACACCTTGAACGTTTATGATAAATGTAAATTAAGTTTAGTTTTTAAATGTGAATTTTCCACTGCTTTTTAAAAGAATTAAATCATTATTATCTGCATAAGTTATTTTTTACTGTGATAAGAATTATATATATAAGAATTATTTTAATCTGATAACTAAAACTTGCAAAAGATAGTGTTCGATAAGAATATTGATCTATCCAATTTTAAATTAAGGAAAAGAAGCTAACGCCAGAAGGGTCAAAGATTTGCATCAAGGTCTTTCTCTTTGTCTAAAACTCTAAAACTCTAAATCTTTTTGAAACATTCTGTCAAGAAGAAAAAAGAATTATCTTTTAAAAACGTCCTTTTATTTTTTTGCATTACGACTGCATTTTTTCTACAATGGCAATGTCGTACTGTTATTTTTTGGGCAATATGTAAATTTGAAAAATCTTGGGTAAGAAATACTGTTAAAACCCTTAGCTTTAAGGTTAAATTAATATTTTTTTATTTGTTATCTTTATTTTTAACTAGACCACAGTTCTCCATTTTTTATGTATCTTTGTTCTAGCACAGCTATAACTTGAAAAAAGGAACGAGAGCTCGAGAAGTAATTTCAGGAAACATAATGACGCTAAAATGTTGAGAGAAAAAGATAGTTTCTTGTCCCTTTCTTCAAGCCAGCAGTGCATCCTTCAAATCATCCACCAACGCATTTGGATCATGTAAAAGACGTCCACCAATCCGCTCCATAACACAATCTATAAAATATATATTTTTTAAATGTCAGTAAATTTGCCAGAAATGGAAAAATGGAAATAAGAGAGAATAATAGGGTAAAAGTTTACTATAGGGAACTCTCGTTTACTTTTAAGTATTCATTTTACTTTTTTATTTACGAACTCTATAAACGGGATAGGAGATAAACAAGGGGCTTTGGGTGGGGAGCTTTTTAAATAAGAATAACGTTTAGCATATAGCATATATAGCAGCACCTGGTGGGGAAGTCATGAAACTAGTGGAGTTGGCGGGCATTTCGACAACTCGAATGCAGCTCGGGGCAAAGCCCCCCAACCCCCCTTTTGTATTATTTTACTTTCTACGCATTGTTGCCATAACTTAAAGATACTTTGAAAGAGGCTCTAATCACCATAATAATTTTTACACCAATTAACCAAAAATCAGTATCATTTTCAGTTCCAAAGTGACAACTTGAAAAAGTTCAGTTTTCTCGATAACACCTATACCACGAGATTTAGGAATTTTCATCAAGGTAAAAGTTTAAGCAAACTCAATTAGAAAATACAACGTCAACAAAATATTAATCTCGTGTGTAATTTCAATATAGCGCCTAAATGGAACCAATGGAAAACAATTACCGAAGATGCTACTGCTAAAATGGAAAAATTAGAAAATGATTTAAAATCTGCAATTGCTTATGTCGAAGCCACCACAAAAAAGATGACAAATTATCATGAAAAACCCCTCGACAATTCTTAATTGAATTCTAGAATTACAAGATGTACAACCTCTTTTTTTAAACGTTTCCGTTTAATGATTTTTATATAAATAAACAGGCTATAACAGGAAGAGCAAGTGGAGCTGAAGTAGAGGGAACAATCGAAGTTATGATGGACAGGTCAATCAACAATTTATTAGGATTACGACAGGTACAAATAATACAAAATTGCAAATCCAAGCACAATTATCTAACACTCAACATTCTATTTAGAAAATAATTGCTTTGACTGCAAAGAACAAAGCTACAATAAATACTAGCTTTGTTCCTATAATGCATTCGTCTCCAGTCAATGAGCAACTACGTGAGTGTGTGGCCAAAACACGAGAACCACCGTTGAGTGCATCTAGCTTTGAACTGTCAACTTCAACAACAAATGTACCCAGCTCACCACCAAAGAAGAGACCTGCAACCACTCTAGCTCCTCTCGCATTGCCTACTTTTGAGTTGGGTACTTTGTCACAAATTGATAGGAATGCAGCAGCCAACGTATATAAAAGAGGGAGGGTTAGCTATGATATACTACGGTTACGGCAATGCAATAGTATGTTAAAATTCAAGTTTGCCTCATTACATTTCAATTAAAATTTTTGTGTTATAGATGGTTGATGACACTAGTGATCTAAGTGACATTTCTAGTCCAGATTTGGGATTTTTGGGAGGACAATCATTCACTTACACACAGGTATGCAACCAAATAAAGTGATGATTTGATATGTTTATAAACAAAATATTATGTCTGCCCAGCAAGCCCAGAAACGGAAAGCCTCAGAGATGGAAGACAACAACTCACAGCAACCATTGGCTAAAGAATCAGTTGTCCAGAAAGCAGTCAATGGTCAAGCCTCACCAATGCCACAGCAAAACTCCATCAGTCCAGCTGTAAAAAAAAGACAATTGAAAATAATAATTTTTAAATAATTGCGACCATTACTTTACAAACTAACACCACAAGTGCAACGTGAAATTGAAGCCATCGTCGATAGAAAAATAAAAGCTGATAGGGCCGAGGTTAAAAAGACAACAATGGAAAAGGACGCAAAGCTAAACTTAAATAAAATTGTTTACAAAATCCTAGATCGTTCATGCGATAGAACAGAGCTCAAGAACACTAAGCTCTGCCCTGTTAAATCCAGCAAGAAGAACCTAATTGATCAAACTGAAAAGGAAAAATTAAAAAGTAGTAAACAAAATTAAAATATTAATACGTATTTCAAACAAAATTCTTAAAAATTTAGATTACGTGGCAAATTTATGGCTGAAGGTGGAAGAGACAAAGTATTTGGGAACTGCTGGATTGGAGACATTGAAAAATGATGTAGAGCTGGCATTCAGAAACAAAATTTGCACTGTCAACAACATCAACGCAGCTCAGCAATAATCAAAATCCAAGAGAATTCTCAATGCTTTGTTTATAAACTACTACTACTACTATCGATACATTACCACACTTTGTATCAAACTGTGAAATAAATATACTTGGCAACACCCCATAAAATTCTATTCATAGTTATACACGATCTTTTCAGTCGTTGAACTATTCAGTTTGATATCGCTAGGTCTAAAAGATTAAGATGAATTAGGACGGAGTTCTTCATCCATTCTCAAGAAAAGAAAACGCTAAACGATCATTTTTTTTAACTGAGACCCATATTCACACCGGTCAATTTTTATGATTACCACACTAGCAACAATCCTAACCCCAAAATGTTTATTTGACTACCTTCTTGAGTGTGAGTTCATTTACCCATCCTACATCCACTGCCCAAAGTGTAATGGACAAATGAAGCTCAACATAAACTCAAATATGGCAGATGGAGTACGTTGGGAGTGTAAATCAAAAAAGAAAAAAACTGTGACCGAAGGTGAAGTAAAGCAAGTACCCTTAAATCAGGAAGAAACCGAATGTACAGCTATTCTAGAAGAGGACGAGGAGCCCTGTAACACCTCTAAAACAGCAAGGACTAACACATGGTTTTATCAGTCTAAGCTATCCCTCCCTGAAGTCATGCTCATCACATACTACTGGTGGTACAAGGTAAATATATAAAACTTATGATGCAAACCATGAAATTACTTTAAAACTTATTCAGGATAATTTCAACTTTTTGAAACGAGAGTAACACTTCAGCAGCAGAACATTGACAGATTGGGGTAGCTTCTGCAGAGAAGTAGCAATCGATGAGGTAATGAGCGACCCACAAAAGATAGGGGGACCCGGGATCATTGTCGAAATAGACGAATCAAAATTTGGAAAGAGTAAGGTCAATTTGTTTATATTAATCAAACCCAATTAAAACTTATAAATATACAAAATCAAGGAAAATATCACAGAGGCAAAAGATTGGAGGGCCAATGGGTATTAGGTGGTGTCGAAAGAGATACTGGCAAATGTTTTTTAGTTCCTGTCGAAAATAGGACAGCTGAAACCCTAATGACATTGATACAACATTGGATTCTTCCTGGTAGCATTATCATTAGCGATTGCTGGAAGGCATATAGCACTATAAGGTACGATCCCAATACAGTATGTGTTTCTTTTGAATATTAAAATATTTTCGTGTTACAGTAAAACATACGGCTACAAACATTTGACCGTAAATCATAACCTCGAGTTCAAAAATAAGGAAACAGGTGCTCATACAAATACTGTAGAGGGAATGTGGCGCCATGCCAAACTCTCTTGCCCCAAATTTAATCGAAAAAAGGCACACTTTCTTGGTTACCTTGCTTCCTTTATGCTTCGCAAAAAATGGAAGAACTGTGACGATAGTTTCGCTAACTTTATGAAAGCAGCATCATGATTGTACAACCAAGGCAACCCACCAACTAAACAAGACTTCATTCTAACCTCAGGAGATTAAGCGCAAATAGCAGAATATGAGACAAATGACTATAAAAGTGATGAAGATGAACTACCAGTGATTCAATCAACAAACAGGTATAATCAAACATTTCACACCCCATGATTTTTCTAGAAATAACCAAAATCCTTATTCCCTTTTAAGAATACATAAACAAGGCTTACCTTCTATTGATCAGAACAAATCACCAACAGCGCTTAAAAGGAGGCGTTCCAAGTGAGCTTTAAATTCACCTAAACAAAAATAGCATTTAAATTTAAATATAAAAATTATTTCCTAAATTAATACCGTCAAACCGGGCAACATTGAACATGGCGGGCAACTTTGATCAAAATGACACGATCGTTTAGATACAAATATGTATAGTAAAAATTGACGCAATTTATCACAAAATATAATCAATCGATAGCTAAGAAGCTTGGCAACATTTTTTAGATTTAAAATTTCTTCGTTTGATCATTTTTTCTACCTTTTTTACGTCTAGAAGTTTTTGTCCTGAATTTCCCTGAAAATCTCTAAAAGTAAGTGGTACGTTTGTTTTTCTTACAACGAGCCCAGTCTTAATTTTTTTATACAAATCCATAAAAAGAATATTAAAGTTGTCATCTTCAAATAGCTTTAAATTTGGTCACTCAATCCATATTCAAGGAGTTATTTGTGGTATGTTTAGTCTTTTGTAGAAAATATCCTAAAATATATTTCAGGTGATTCATTGACGCCCACTTTAAGTAAAATCATTTACGCTAGTACTCTTTCTGGAAAAAAAGTAAATAGGAAGCATGCTCTAAAAGCTGGGAGAACAATTACCTTGTTACTAGAAGAAGGATATGCAGTTATTGCACTTGTAATCACTGGTTTTCAATGGAGGTTTCCCATGGATTAACACGAATTGGTCATTATCAACCAATCTTTTCCCAATCAAGCCAAAATATTAAAAATAATAAAAAAAATAGTCGACACTTGTTATGAATAAGACAAGACTACCTTCATGACCACACAGTAAGAAGAAGTAAAGAGACGAGGTATGATAATGAAGTCTTTCGTCGAAAGAAAAATGTTCTCCATCGCTATGCTTATTGAAATGAACGGAAAATTGATTGAAGCCTTGTGTCAACGAAAGCAGAGAGAAAGAAGAACACTTCTAAGTACAACATTTAAAAGAAACGGTAAAATTTTATCGTTTATTCTGATCAAATTGTAGGTGGTCTTTTAAAAAACCCCAATAACTGAAGCTCATTTTTCTTTTTTGAAGATCTGAGCAAGTTTTCCATCACTAATTTTGCTGAAAAGATAGTTTTCTTGAAGCTAATGAGCCGCTCTTTTACTAAAATTCAATTTTGGGGAAGTGCTATCGTTTGTTTCTTCATTAGTGAAAGAAAAGTATAAAAACACTTCAATTTTCTAGTTGGATCATTTTGTAATGAGAATTTCACAAGCATTAACATAATTTAGGGTATTACAACCTAGGTTTTCTTGAAGCCTGAATGAAAGGCTTTAGTATGATGCTATTTAAGATTATGTGTGATCGTTTTTTCAATGAAATTTCTTCGATAGAAAGCAAAAATAGATGTTTTCCCATAAGAATACGTGTATGTTCAATGTTAGACGCATGGGGGGCAACAGCAACTTTGATCACTGTTTTTGAAAAATCGCATTAAATCACGGGACAATCGAATCAAAACTTAATTTACGCCATCCGATAGAGCATAAAAAGTTGTAAAATAGGAATTTTTATTTATTCAAATTTATAAAAACTAGTGGCCAAAAAATTGTAAAAACCCTCAAAAGAGGCTGTTTTTTGTTCAAAGTTGCCCGGATTGACGGTAACCTACTAGTGAGGAAGTAATTCAAAGTCCAGCAGTATCCAGCAGCCCCAAATCGCTTCAACATCAAAGTCCCAGGGAAAATGAACTTGAAATCCAGACAAATTCAATCAGTCAAGCATTCCCTCAACGAAAGAGCCACTATGATGCTACCACATCAAAATCAATTCCATGACATGAATCCAGGTAAACCTAAATCAATCACATATAACTATCAAGTTAAATTCACCCACCAAACACTTTATAAATATCAACAAACCAGTGAGCAAGAATTTCAGAGCACAGCAATTCCAATCGGTCAAGCAATCTTCCCAAATGAGAGCCATGATCAAGCTACCACATCAAGAGAAACATCATCTCCTCAACCACGTTCCAGGTAAACCTGCGCATCAATCATACATAACTCTTTATATAATCTACACAAAATTTTACATCAAAATGTGAACATACCAGTGAAAAAGAGTTTCAGAGCACAGCAATTTCAATCGCTCAAGTTATCATCCAAAATTAGAGCCACGATGAAGCTACCACATCAAGAAAAACATCAGCTCTTCAACCAGTTCTCAGGTAACCTAAAAATCAATCATAAATAATTCTTAATTTAATTTACTCACAATATTAAATCAAAATGTGAACATACCAGTGAGATGGAATTTCAGAGCAGAGAAAATTCAATCGGTCAAGAAATATCCCAACATCAGAACCACGATCAAGCTTCTATCTCACCAGCCATCCCATCTCCTCGACAGACTACTACCTCACACAATCAAAGAGAGGTATCTAGAAAATAAAATTTGAAAATATTTTAAAATCAAATCCAAAATAATAAATTATTTCTTAAAAATACCTTTCGCAGAAACAAACTAGGTTGAGAAAACCAAGGGTGGCCAAATCTAATCCAAAAACAAATGCAAAAACTAAGAAGGCTCCCTTAGATATTTCCTTGATCACAGCAAATAATCCTACAAATAAAATGCAAACGTAAAAATTATAAATAATTATTCTAAAAAAATATTTATATTTTAAACACTCACTTACAATTACGCAACTTCCGTTTCAGCAACCAGCAGCGCCATTTTGTTCCGTCAACAACCAAACCACCAACTTTCACAATGTCGCTCCGGTATTCTAAATTAGAAAAAGGAAGAAAAAATAATTAATAATAAATTTCTCTCTAATCTAATATTCTAATATTGACCAGCTCCAGGAAAAAATAACAGAGATAAACTTGAATTAAGCTAAAAAATTAGAGCCTACCTATCAAGAAGTAAATCCAAAAAATGTGCAGCAAATTCCTTCAAAATAAAAAGCTCAGAGTTGCAGCAATATTTGCATAATTAAATACAAAATAAAAAGCAACGTGACCATCCATCACAACAAGCCTCAGCCAACTGCGGCATGGCAAACTTTCTCCTCGAAGGCGTCCCTACGGACATTCAAGATACCACTTCACCAGTGGATTCCCTAAACACACTATACGCATTCATAACTAAAGATACAAATGTTCGTCTGCTACCTACACCTAGTTGCATACAGACCTCCACTTGGTGAACACGGCAATGTATTTTCCCAAAATATATTTTCGTGAAGAAAATTTCATTTTACGTTGTCAGTGCATTCAACATTCACTTCAACCAGAATAATTTACATCCGTAAATTTTAATTACGTGCAATTAAAATTTTACTAACGCACACTAAACAATAGTTCCCTATAGTAAATCTTAGCCAATAATAGTTCAGGCTGCCCCCTTTCAAACTGCTGCTGTGAAAGCAACATTCTTAAAATAGAGCAAGAATAAAAGAAGAGAGATGAGGAAAAGAAATTTTATAGAATTTACCTGCTTAATAAGCTAGAGCTTCTTGAATATCTTTGACTTTGTATGCTACATCTACCAAGATCGGTGGGGATTTCTGATGTTTTCCACAATCACTCATCCACTTTTTGAATTTCAAATGACCAAACACCTAAAAAGATGTAGTTGTAAGATAATGTGATTTAAATGAGAATAAAAAGAATAAAAAGAACCTGATTGCTGACACATTTCAGCTCGTACAAAATTTCCTGGCCTCCAAGTAAGAGCTTCAGCCCCTTATTGGTCTTCCTGGATTTGCCAAACCAGTCCAATTCGTAAGCTTTGGTGGTCTCGCAGACGTCTAGAACCTCCGCGATACGGTATTGAGGACGGGAGTTGTGAGAACAGACACTGATTCGGACGAAGCATCCAACCACTGCAGGTTGGAAGATAGAATTATTGACCAATTTACCGAGTTGGTCACGACGTAGCTGGATAAGATCTAACTGACATTTGGTAGTGACAAATACCCTTTTATCCATCATTAAAAATAACTTAATTGGCCAATTCGATTGATGAGATAACGTACTGCGGTACTAGCCTGTCGTGGGTCTGGCGGTCTGCTACTGGAACGACTGACAGGTGATTGTGGAATTGGATTTGTGTCGGCTCACGGCTGTCTGCTAGTCAGTGGTTGCCAGGTCAGATTAAAATACTTTCAGTCCAATATCCAATCGCGTCCAATATATCAATCACTAGCTGGCCCGCGTTTCGACTTCGTCCGAAATTAATTTTTAATTTGTTGGGTTTGTGTGTTCATTAACAGTTATGTATTTAACCAAATAATGCGCACCTGAAATGTTTAAACAACTAAAATTGGTTCAAATTTTCCATTATGACCCGTTTCCGTTTACCTTTTACTATTTAACTTCTATATTGTGCCAACCGCGTATTTTTCTTAATCGTACATCCATTCGTTCCTTATTTCCGCTTATTTCTGGGGCGTATGCATTTTACCAGTATACCCGTATTAAGTTATCACCTGTAATAACAACTTACATTTTTTAACCAATTATCAATTCCTCAGGCGGCCTATGGCCACCTTCGTTCTTGTGCTTTTAAATCAAGTTTCTTCGCATCACATTAAAGTGAATGAAAGTTAAGTTTTATTTTCAATTTGTTATATATCCAAGTTAATTAACTGGTTGAAATCGTGGTCTGTATTTCTTAAGTACTAAAACTAAATTTGCAAGTTAAAAGTTCAACTGCATTCTCTAAGCCCCTCCCCCTCCTAAATTTCGACCAATCAGGGAATTTCTTTGCACAAAACGACAACTTTTTGTTTTATACATTAAGATAAAGATAACAGATATTTGCGCATGTACAATTTATAAATAAAATTCTGAAATAAAGAATTATTTGCAAAGATCATTCAGTATGTTAAAAATATTGCATAATATTTTTGTAAGTAGGCCTATTTTTATTTTTTTCCCATTTAGAAATAAGTAAATCTTATCGATTCATCATATAAATCGTATTTTTTTACTGGATTACTCGTATAAGATTTGAATAACTGAATAAAAATTGTTCTTATTTATTTAGAAAATCGTTTTTACTAATCTTTTTTAAATTATCAATTGTTTTTTAACTTTTACCTGGCTTACATTTTAAGCTTATTTTTTACCGTCTTTATTATTAATGCTATGATGGTGATAGAGAGTCATAGTTCCATAATGCATGCAAAGAAAAGTGATAGTGTTGATAGGACTATTGTCTAAAATTTAATTTTTGATTTTGAATACCCTGGAAGATAAGATGGCTTGCGTAATCGCGAATAAGAATTTATGTCTAGGGACATACATATTTTTAAACATATTCTAAACGTATGATGAATATGTTATTATCTAAAATTATGCGAAAAATGGAAAAAGCTATTACAGGTACTGACGACAATGGCAAGAATCATCTACTCGGTAGTAACATACATGCTCAATACGCTGACCCACGAACAACACGAATAGTTCCTAGGACATTTTAGAACATGTATAATAATAAAAAAAATAGTTGAACAAGAATATTGTACTATTTAAATAAGTTTAAATTATTTGCTTGAGTTGGATAATTCAATAAGTTATAACAAATTTCCAATGAATTCTTATTAAAAATTCATTTACTCAAAGATCCATTTCATGTAATTTTATTATCTTCTTAATATTGACGAAGATTAAGTCCTCTAGTATAAACGAAAATAAATAAATAAACTTTAATTATAAAGTTATTTCTAAAAGTTAGTTACGGGAGACCCGAAGACCATATTTATGATATTTAAAAAATCATTTCGGGTTTCGTGCAATTCAGAAGAATAAAATAAATTTTTTGTCCGTTGCTCTGAGTTTGAATTATCTCGATTTCCAGCTGGTTTGTTGGCAGCGGTAACTAGGCTTGATAAAACCATTTAAATTTAATAGTTATATAGTAAATATTTTTTCCAAAGACTAATTGGTTTTCAATGCATCAAAACGATTTTATCATATATACGTGCAACACTGCATTCCCATAAAATTGTATGAAACTTTTGTGATAACATTAGTTATCCTTACAGTTATCCTACATGGTTATCTTTTAAGTGTTCTCAAATATGGCCAATTATACCGAAGATAAACTTAAAACCGATTAAAGTGAGTGTTTTTTTTTGTTAACTGGGTTAACCAACAAAGTGATATTGGCTCAATATAAATTTCTCGGGTAATAAAAAAATTAACTTCATTCGCTAAGAAATGAATAACTTGAATACATCCTAAAATCTCGGATAGCTCGAAATTGAATAATTTGATAGGGAAACAAAAACTGATCAAATTTCTATAAAACTATGTTTTCCAGATTCTGGGTGTGTAAATCTGTGACGGCCAATGATATAACGGCAATTTGAATGAATAAGAATGAGTTCGAAATCTATTTACCGTTAAATAAAAATTATTAACGGAACCACTGAAACTTGAAACGAAAAAAAACTCTTAAAATCTTGATTAAAACTTGATATCAGCGGATTTTGTTTAAATGGAAGATTTTCCACTCCAATACATTTGTATTTCTCTTTTTATTTGAACGCAAGAAAACGAATAGAAAACGAAAATTTAAACAGTTTTGTATTTTCATGAATTTACAGTAACTAAATTAACCATAGAAGGCACCAATACTTAAACCTGAAACTTTGTTTACATAAAACTAGTACCGTTCCAATGAATCAGCTTGACGACGGAACCCCCAGTAATTTATTACCTAGTCAAGTTATTACCACGTCAACTGTGTGGATAATGGGATCTCTGGATCTCGTTGCCAAAAAAAATTCATTATTTTTGTGGTGACGTGAGAGTGGTTTCTCTCTTATGTTATTGATCACAAATTTTATTATTTATTATCGACAAGCGAGCAAGATTGTTGGAACCCAAGAAAATATGGTTCTTATTTTGGTTGGAAAAAAATAATTTTCTGGGTGCAATCCAAATTTTAATTTCATAGTCTATATAAGTAAGGCAGCTACATGTAAATTAATGTAGAAATGAAACCAACCAGTTCGAACAGATCTTGATATGTACCAGAAAGCTTGCTTGTGGAACCTAAGAGCTGTAGTGATTCGGTGTAAAACTGAAATGACACTGCACTGTCGAGTGGATTTGATATGTTTCAGCAAGCTTGCTTGTTGAAACCTAAAAAGATATAAATCTTAAAAGAAAGATATAAAAGCGAAGTTTTTGTTCTTCTTCGGAAATTTTGTTAAAATAATTGGAATGAAATCAAAAAGATATTTTAAATTGCGTTACTTGTAAAAAATATCGCTGGATATTCAACTCCTGCTTTCATTTTTTTTCGTTGATAGGCTTTATCGAATTTCGAGAATCTTCTGAAATTTATTATTACCGATGAATTCCCGATATGCATTCCTTTATTGACATAAAGAATGGTATCCGAACTCATCAGTTTTTATAGTGCTAAAATATTATTTGCTCGCTCTACTCTAGGGGCTGAAAGGTAAAAGAAAAAACAAATTACGGGTATACTATTTAAGTATAAAGCCGTCGTAAGCCGACCGTAAATGGCGATACTCAATCCAACTATATTCTGGCAGAAAACACGATCTACCATATCTTTATATCTTCTTCAATTTAGTATTAGAATTTGCATAATTACCAACCTATTGAATTGGGTGGCCGGCTTAAATCAGATACTGGTTTTGGTTTATTTTTTATTCATTAATCATTCATTAAAGATTTGAAATTATGCCAAAGAATGATGCCAATGTCAAAAAAGCCAGATAGTATCCCTATTAAAAAATCTCATTTTAGAGCATTAGTACGAAAGGGCATTGATTTTCATGTATATGTAAATTTATGTATGCATCTAATATGAATTGAATCACTACTGTTCATAGCATTTAGCTTGAATGTTTGATACTAACTTGGTCATTGTTTGAACGAAATTATAACGAATAGTTAGATTAAACACTTATTAAAACTACACGTATGGGGTTATTAACGATAGGTCTAGCTGTCGTATTCTTTTTAGGGATTTAATCGTGAAGTACCTTACAATATATTTTATAGCTTTAAGAATGAAATAAACAGATAAAAATTCTTCTTCGTTGGAATAAAAATAAATAAACTCTATTTAAGTTAAAATGAATTTAAAATCATTGAGTTTACTCACATAATGTATATTAAATCTCACTGTATAATGTCCTTATTATATACCTAAAATAAATTAAAATTATATTTACCTACGCATGAATATCTTAAAGAATTTATCGTTTCTAAACTATATAAAGGCAGTATAATAAATGTTTTTGACAAGCGAAAATTGAAGTTTCATTTTTTAAGAATGTACCATACCGTACAGAGCGAACTTATTTACAAATTTGGATTTTGTCCATAAGCTTCAATGCTGCTCAGGAGAGAAATATGTTCAAAACATGGCGTCAGAATGTTTTTCGGATTTTCACAGGAAGTCTACATGCTAAGCTATATGACATTAAATTTAAGGTTAAATTGGTCCACGATCCACATAATTAGATTTTGTTACTTCGTCAAGATTAACCATTGGACATGGATGGTCTTGATGATAAGGATGGTCTTGATCGTAAAGAGACCATACGTGAGGCCTATTTTAAAAATGGATACCGTATCTAGTTTTAAAGTAAGTGCAATAGTTTTCCTATGTTTCACTATTTTTCAATGAAGATTCCATCGTAACAAACAAAGAACTTATGTTCACCGCAACAAGAAATGCATCAACAATAAAACAGGTGGTTTAATAGAAACCGTAATTGGCTATGAAAATGTCACACACCAACTTGGTCCATGAGGCTTTCTATTCTGTTGCTGTAAATTTACAAACGCAAATTCAAGTTTTGAGTAAAATGGGAAATTTGACTGTTTCTGATCTAGAATATATCTTAACCTTTTCATTTCTACAACAATATAATTTGGAGTACGTAACTAACAAATAAAAAATAATAAATTGCGTCAGAGGTTTCTGGATTTTAATCCATCTTCTATTTTAAGAGTAAGCATTTTTTCAATTAATTCAGAGACCGCCTTTAGTCAAACTTCCTCCAAAAAGAAAAGATACAGCGGAAATATATTGAATAGTGTTAGCCAATGTTCTTGTATAATATGTGAGCTACAGAATTCCAACAATATAGGGTCCATGTCGAAATAGGTAGACAGTCCCTTTGACTACCATTGAAGAGTTTTTGTTCCATTTAAGACCAGGAACGCATGATTTTAATGTCAATAGATTCGTCATAGTTGTTTGGAAGAATTTTCAACCTGGCTTTCTCTTTTAAAAACCTAAACTTAGACATGCACTTGAACGTACTTAAATAATTTCTTTGGTACCAGAGGTCCTAAGCCGTCTCTAACTTCTTTGTTATTGGATCACGTTGGATTTCTTGTTGAGGACGGCCGAATGCTGAAATGAATGTGCTTTTGTTTGTGGAACTAGGAGGCTTTGGATACGGTGACTGACCAGAAAATAACAGTAGGACTGTAGGACGAATGATCGGATTGGAATTCAAGCAAAGATTTTCTTGAATCTGATGCCTCTTTTCAAAACTTCAGCAAAATTATTTTTTAACAACAAGACTAACGAAGTTGGAAAATAAAAGAATAAGAACATTGGATTTAACCCTGAGAAAAAATATATTGCAAACTGTTTTATCATGTATCTATATTCTTTTATTTTTGAACCATATCAATATCAATATTGGTTTTGAACTATTTTTCACTATAAAACTTAAAAATAATTTCTTAGAATTAATAAGAAAACTATTTAAAAAGTTTGAATGAGCGCTCTTATTCCCAAGAACAGTTTTATGATATGCATATATGCTTTCATTTTATTCAATAAATTTCATCTCAACTATCAGACAGTTGCAGTTGAGGTGAGTGTCCGTTTCCTATAGTTTGATTGAACCTTAAAGTTTTCCATCAGTCTTGTCAGCAA
Organism: Chydorus sphaericus; assembly: GCA_030141595.1. Lineage (NCBI taxonomy): Eukaryota > Metazoa > Arthropoda > Branchiopoda > Diplostraca > Chydoridae > Chydorus > Chydorus sphaericus. The sequence goes on along the minus strand of CM057926.1, from coordinate 5,077,079 downwards.
ACCCATATTTTTCTTCATTTCGACAATCTTTTTTGCTGCGTTCTTTTTACTAACTCCTTTACAAAATTTCTTCCATGTATCGACGCTAAGGTTTGAGTTTTTCCCTATTTCTTGCTTCTTCCAATGACAAACCGCATTTCTTTCCTCAAAGGACCTTTTCATTTTGGTTTTGGCGTCTCCAGAAAACAGGTTTTGCTGTTCGCTCCCATTTGTTTCAACAGCTTTAACACTTATTAAAGATCCGTGTGTTTGATAAGTTTAGCAACGGACTTTTAAAAATGGTTTAATAAATTCCATGTTTACCCCGAAAAAATTATCTTTGCTAGGAAAATAACTATAAATATTAAAAAATTATGTGCACTGATATAAAAAAAGAGCCAGTCTAAAGAATTTCCAGATAAAAATTACAAGTTTCTCGGTATATTTAGTATACCCTATGAATTTAGCTTCACAAAATCATCAAATTAGAAGGATTTTAACTACCGAGCTGCCGAGAGTTCACTTCCTCCTTGGCTTTCCAATTAGCGCGTACGAAGTCTATTTGGGTTTCAACTTTGATTCAATTATTCCCTTCTTACTATCTTAACTAAGCTTGTACTTCGTTGTTCGGTATTATAAATCGTTTAAATATACTACATGTGTCGTTTCACTAGATAATAGTTAAACTTAGGTACACTAGATACCAGAGAAAGTAAGCTCTTTTAGCTTATCTGATGATTTTCGACGACCGAATCCTCCTGGTTCGAAACAATTATGTAATTTCCTTATTTTTCTCGTTCTGATCTTTTTTTTTAAGTATAAGAGTTATAGAAGACTGATGCTTTTGCAAAGAGTATTACATGGCTGTATTCCCTTTATGACCGTCTGTACTTACCGTTGCTTTGGCTTTGTCTAAAATCATATCCGACGAATTCCACTCAATTGAATAAGCTGATAAACACTATTTTGGATTTGTTCTCAAAGTTGACATCAATGAAGAGTAAAATCCCCAAAAGTCGTTCATTGACGATCGGACGAAGTGGACATTGGTAGCATTTTATAATAAAAATTTTATATTTATGGTTTAAAACGTGTATGATTATAACAGAGTACTAACTTACTTTCAGTATTTTTATAGGGGGAGGGATATTGTAGGACCTTTTAAAATATGTTTTAAAAAATTCAAAGAAATAGCTGATTTTTTATCTTGACTGCTACAGGATGTAGCCTTTTGAAAATTAACACCTTTTACTTTTTTCAAGGCTACTAAGCCACAGTGCTACAAATAATTAATGGAAGATAATTTAAATGTAAATTTTGCATCAACCAATAAACTCATTTCTCATTTCTACCTTTAGAATTAGGCCAAGTGACAATAGCTGACAATGATGGGTTTTGTCTAACTTAATGAACAACCCGTATACGAAAAAAGGAAACATGTCCCATCTGTCTTGTACCAACTACAAACCAGAAGACACCGAACTTCCATACGGAATTTTTTTTTGTCCGGCTTGTCTGAGGGTTTGGGGTCAACACCTCATCCTAAAAAAAACGGGACTATAATCAACTTCATGGAGTGCAGCAATTCGTACCAATTTCTCTGGACCAGAGGTGAGGTGACCTCTAAAGGAAAGAAATCCATTTTCGACCCACAAGAAGGATTTTCCTCGTTCCTTAAGCCCGTGTGCCTTTTCCCAAACCAAAACCGTCGAGAAATTTGAGGCGTCGTGAGTGACTCCAGGAACGCCTCCGTGTACTTGAGCACCTTTTTCAGGCGCTGCATAATCCACCAACACCCAAGGAGATTTCACAGTGAAAAGTCCAATGAATGGTCAATAAATTGAAAGGCTTGACAAATTGATTTCTTATGTTGTTTTCTGGATAAATTTACTGTTCTTGTTAATGTAAAAATTATACCCATGTACGCATGGTTGTAGTTTGCAGGCAATTTTTAGCCATATATATAAAGGCTGGGACAGTTTCAACCATCTTTTATACAAATTAATCGGGAATTAGTGGATGTTATGAAAATAAATCATTTTTCCAGAGAGTCTTTTCTTGTCTCAAGAAAAACAAGAAAACGAAAAATATCCGAAAACTTATAGGAATACCAGTTTTCGGTTATGCGTCTGGATGTTACAAATAACGGAAATAACCCCTTGGTACGCAGCTTGCTACGGTAGTTTTAATTTTTTAGACTCGCAACTGAGAAAGAATGGTTGGTTCAAGCTCAAAGCTATTTTCCTAATATGTGCCAGGAAATTGAACAATGGCATACCCGGAAATCCATACGTGTTTTACAGCAAAGACTTTGGACCAACAGAAATAAGGAATAAAGAGATCCTTAGCCATTGTAGTACCAATTCTACGTCTTATGGGCGAAAGGACCTTGTTGTCTAGTTAACGTGTAACTTTTCTTTAACAGCGTTCAGCCCTTAGGGCGTACAGATACAGAGAGACACGTTTGTCTGTACTCTGTACACGGCTTCTGTTAAATTTAGGCGAAGGTGTAATATAATTGATTTTAAAAATGATATATGAACAATAAAAATAACGTAATATTTTAGAAATAATATTGTGAACAACCAATCAATATGTTTTGTTTATTTTGTAGTCTATTTTTTTTTGGGAAGAGGGAGGGGAGTTGAAATTCCACTTGCGTCCAACTTTTTAATGTTTTTGGTTAATTCAAAAATTATTCAATAATGCAAAATTCACGAAATGAGAGACTCGATCCATTGACCTTTGGATAAAAAGTCCCGCGATCTACGGACTGAGCTTAATCGGACAGAAAACGGATAGACAAAATTTTATTACTACAAAATAATGGTTTGTAATATGCCAGTAAATTAAATACCTTTTAAAAAATACCCCATGAATATTGTTAATATTTCTATACAATATACATGCCCTCAAATAATCTTTATAAAGCCTAAACTTCTAAAATAATTTTAAAGATTTTTTTTATTACGATTCTTTGAGTTTTTCGCTAAACTAAGCTTGTTTTACTCTTTAAAAACCACCAACCTTACGTACATTTTTTATTGCGTGATTCCGATTTTAGTAGTCAGAAATCTGGAATCACTATAAGCCCGAGGTATGACTTATACGCTAAGAACCATACTTTATACTGTATTTTATAAGATTAGTTGGCCGATTGGTTAAGGTGAACAGCATTAGTAAGTATTTATTTTACTTTTATTTTTCATTTGAATCTAACTTATATTATTCCAAGATTGGTTCAAATTACTTTAATAGCCAATGAAAAAGTTTACCAACTACATTTTTGTGACCAATTTGAACTGGGCTGTATCTCTTAAAATATATATAATCAAAAATAATATGTAGGACCAATAATAAAACGACCATATTGTTCAGCATTTTTTAAAAAAGTCCTAGAAAGTAGAAAAAAAATGCAAACCACAAATAATTAAAAGTATCACAAAATTTTCATCGACCATTGTCTTCTTGAGAGGATTACACAAATTCGTATGCCAATACCACAATTACCCTCTCAATTTTTCTGCTTAAAATCAAGGAGACATTCTGATAAGTGTTGCCATATAGTTTCAAACATCTGAATCCAAATAAAAATAATAAATACGTGGGAAAAATTATTTATAAAATCCATTTATAAAAATTGAAATAAACCATAAATAAAACGGGAAAATTTTTGTATTTTAAGGACAATTTAGATTTTTAAATTGAACAACTTTTCTTATAATTTCTGAAAATGAAATGGTAATAACAAAAGTTGTAAAAATTAAAACAAAATATAGCAGTGCCATTTTCAATTATAAATTGAAGAAAGTAAAGCCATTCAATCTTATTTTCAACATTAAAATTATTTTTAAATAAAAGAAAATGACAAGAATAAACTTAAAACATAAATCCATTCAATAATTGTTTAAACGATTTTTAAATCAAAATTTGATTTAAAGTAAGTTTTAATAAGAATTAGTTAGTATAAGAAGAGTTTATCACTTATATTGATATATTTTTAGGGTCACACATAATTTTATTTGATTTCTTTTCGAAATTTGTTATTTTTAATTTAAAACAGAAAGATTTTAATATTTGTATTATAAATATAAAAATTAATAGGTTCGGATTAAATATCCAAAATATAAAAGTCTTTCAGTTTTAATTTTTCAAATGATGAAATAAAATTTGAAATAAATCATTTTTGATCGATATTCTACCGCAAAACAATCTTGTAATATATTAGATATATTTTGAGTTAAGCTCAGAGTTCATAAAATTCAAAAAAAACATTTGAATCGATTCAGATTCAAATTCAGATTTATTTTAACCATTTTTAATTTCCCTGTCTCTGTAATCTGCTACAATGCTGAGAAACAGAGCTTTGTTAAAACTTATAGATTTCCTTCCTCAAAATAATTAATTTATTGATTTACTGAGCTAGTAAGAAATAAAAGGGCCTAAAAGCCATGTTTATGTATTATGGCTTTGATTTGTCCTTAGTCGTTTCATTTGGTCCATCGACCAGGAACTGAACCCGTCCGAGAGAAAACTAAATTTTCTTTCACAACCTTTTTTCCTGGTCGTTTTCGCAAAATGTCTCAGCTTTCCTATTTTGCTGAATCTTCATAGTCTTTAAGTTGAATACAATTTGTAGAAACAGATCATTTTGAATAAAAAATTAACATCTTTTTCAGTGTTTTATTATATTTAGTTTCACAAACACAAGCGACACTAGAATATCACGGGGTTAAAATTAGTATTATAAATTTCAAATAAAATCTAAAATGGCATATTTAAAATTCAAAATATGTCGATTAATCGTAAGAAGAGCCAATCGGTTTTGTCCGAAACAAAGACATATCCTTTTCCACCCATCCTCCACATTTTTGTTAAAAAGGGCCGTAAGGTTTTAACATACACCATTGAAACAACATTATGAAAAATGTATGATTAGATTTGGCCCAGTCTTGAATAGAAATAAAAAAGTAAAACTATTTGGATATTATTGATGATCTACCCTTCCAAAGAAAAGAAGACAGTCTACTGTTTCCTGAGTCATTTTGAAAAAGTCGTCTTCCTATTATGTGAAAAATATTATTTCCTTCGCCGTTGACTACATTGGGCTCCGCAACAGCTTCCATGAGCAAACAAATGGACTGTAGTATATCGGAACTACCTAAAGCTAAGCTAAAAGCCTTGCACATCCTCAGTTAAATTATAAAATCCACATAATTCCGAATATTGCTAGTGATACTATTTCTTAGATTCATTCTAGATTCTTTCTATATTCTATATTCTAGATAAAAGATAAAAGATGGTAAAAATCATTAACTTTGGTCCAAGAATTATTGCTACTACTTAGCCTAACAATTCCTTCTAGATACCCAACAGCTAGGAAGGTTGAGGCAAACGATTTTCTGCCCGCTGACGATCTTTCAGTCTCTGAAACAAGCTCCAGCATTTTCTTAAGATTTCAGTACTGGGAAGAGGCCTCCGTTAAATTTTTAGAACACCGAGAAATGAAATAAGAAGATTGGTACTTGTAAGAACTATCGTATCTACTGTATTACGAAACCAGGAAACTTGCTCGGCAAAAAATATCTACTTATGGCAATCCACTTTTTTTTCTTTATTATATTTTTTGTTTTCGTTTAATATTATTTGTCAGGTTATCGATTATTCAAGTTGGAATTTCATCGACCGAAAACCGTAAAATTGATATAGATACGCAATATTTTTCAAAAGAGATGAGTATAGTGCACTTTTGGATGACATTGAGTATACTTTACACAGGCTTAAATTCGAGAAAAATTTTAGGAATTGTATTGTTTACTTTAAGGAAGCTTTAAATAATATACCTTCTTTGAGGGATGTGACATTTTGGAATCCAAATTTGGCCTCTTAAGTGCAATTTTTGACACCATAAAAGACTGACGCATAGCTACCCATTAGCACATTAACGGAGGGAATATATCTTGATTGAGTAGAGATTCGATACCGACTTAAAGAAATTTCACGAAACGAAAAAAGCCTACATTTTCTAATATAGGGTGGTCTCTCACTGTACCGGGCAACCGGTCTATATATTGGCTACTTTAAAAAGCATCAAAAAGCATACCGTCGTGTTCATCGTGAAAAAAGTAAACACGTTTCCAAATAGTAAAGTACACAAAATTTATTAATTTTTGGCTGGAAATTGACGCTTTCTTACGCCGGTATGTAACACACGGTAAGCAAAATGATCATCTTCACATTTAGGACAAACTTGTATTAAATTACCTCAATGATTTGAAATTTTGTTTATGAAACAGGAGATTGTTAATCAATTTCTCGAGAATGCGACGAGCCAAATAAAACCTAAGGTATCTCCTACTTAAAAAATAATAATTTCATCTGACAATGAGATTGACAAGTTTAATAAAAACAATTCTTGATCATTCATCGAATTATTTTGAAAGTTTAAATGCAAATTTCAAAATTAATTTAAAACTACATTGAGGTAGTTTGTTACAGATGTATTGGGCACATATGAGAATGCCCTTACAGTGATAATCCTAATCAAATAAACTCCCTCTGCAGAAATCTGCCCTTTGATGAAAAATAAAAAAAAATAATTATCAAAAAATATTTTTTATTCATTCCTAAAAATCGAAATCTACGTAAATAAGTAAAAATATATTATGGTGAAGTGGAAGTCTTCACACTGTTTTATTTCCCCATATGTTACTAGTTCCAATAGTCTTTTAATTAAAAAATTATGACAGTTGAGAAAATTTGAAGTTTTCTTGATTTCCTCAATTTTTTTGGCGACTTATATCTGCGAGCCCAAGACAAAATCCGAACTGGATCAAGAAGGACCAGAGAGAGCGGCGGGCTATCATCATCAATGAAAACAGTTAGTTGTAGTTCTTTCAGAGTTTTTTTCTTTTAAATTGTCCTAATTTGTTTTCATTTACTTCGTAGTGGTGATCGAAGCAATCTTGTACGTTGGAGACGGATTCAACAAAAGGAATGCACAACTGGACCTGCCCACATAGCACACTGATACCCGTCGGATGCCCGGCGGGTGTCGTCTTCGAAAAATGAGGATACCCGTCGGGTATAGATTTGATCCCCGAATTTGGGGACGGGATATCCGTCGGGTATATTTGGGGATCTCTAATGACCGCCCGCCAGAACCATTTTTGATACCCGACGGGTACCCGATCCCCGGAAGCAAAAAAAATTAAATTGTTTGACTTTCTTCTCGCCATCCATCCCCGGTACTTCTCATCTCTTTATTTCTATAGTTCCTTTTGATATTCCAATTAATTACAATTATCATTATATCAACATTGTAATTTTACCAATTAGTACCGATCACGAACTCCGTTCTTGGCTTCTTGCTCATGCAGTATTGTAAGCGCCGTCCGGTATTAGTAGCCTTTATAATTCTCGTCAACCAAATGAGTTCCTTCGCTTTATATACCAGATACTTTCTGTTTCTAACAACGTTAGCGTTTTTTTAACGTTTCAACTCATTTTCACAAATAGTTTTTTATAGTAATAGCATTAAATTTTCATCATTAGATTCGCCGTTGAACGAACTTTAAAGTTCATTATTAAGATATTTTTTAAAAAGTAATTGAAAAAAGATTTTCGTGATTTTCACGAAATTTTATTAATTTTTTTCACGTCGCTGCCGAATCTGTTTATTTGAAGCTTCTCGCTTCAAAGGATTTCCTTCAAAATGTATTTGTACATAAATAATGCTATTATACTTAATTTTTATTCGAAATAAATTTAATTTTAATTAAAAAGACATTTCCGGTGTTATGTAATCAATATCGGAACCGGGGTATCCCGCAGATGTCCGAAACACACACCTCGTCGAAAAAAAAAAATTGCCGACGGCACTCCGATTCAGGATCTCTTTCGGATACCCTCTGGATACCCGATAAAGGCCATTCAATTCAGGATATCTTTCGGACACCCGCCGGATACCCGATGGCGGCTTCAGATGTTCGGGGCTCAATCACCCGACGGATATTGTGTGCTATGTGGGTGTACATAAAAGTCCTCGTCGGGCTAAGGCTGAGACAGCCTCTGGTAGCACCTCCGTCGATCCGAGGCAACATAGTCTCGTGGACTTGAGTCATACCATGGACCTATTTAGCGGACGTCAAAAAAGCCCAAGGATGGGCTCAAGCCCTCTTCTGGTTCATGGCCCAACAAATGTTGGTATGAGCCTTCGACTACGTGCAGTACGACTGCGTGCAGCAAAACTATAGCCATCGGCATTACGCTGTAAAGTTATGGCTGAGTAATTAGCAGACGAAATTTTGAAAAAATTATCGTGTCGCGTGTTCCGTCTCGCTTTTATTTCTGAGTTCGATTTTGTGATTAATGATTGATTTGTTTTAAAAATGATCGTGTGATTTTCCATTGAATCAGTGTGAAAAAATTAGTTCCGATTCGAAAACTAGCGACTACCACAGGGATAAAGGAAGAAAAAAATCGGAAAATTGCGAGTATGCTACATGATAACTTACCAGCAAAGTTTCTTTTGATTTTTTTTTATTTTAACTTGTATAAATGTACATTTATTTTTAGGAAGAGTACCCAGAAGACGCGGAATCAAAGAGAACTGGATCACTTTCAAACCGAAATAAAAACAAGAGGTTTACAGCTATTGTGAAAAAGGGCACAGTTATGAACAAAGAAACTAAGGATGAACTTTTGATACTAATTGCTTCACCCAATGATAAGGAATTTTCATGACTTTGTCGCTATTGGAAACAATGCCAAGGAAATCAAGAAGTCTAGTTACGGAATGGATCTTTATGCTTTTTTACAGAAACGTTTGACAAATTACAGCTACAAAGTAACTTTTCCATTTATAGTACTGGAAAATTCTTCAGTTATAATTTTCTCTTTTGCTAATTTCAGGAAATGTCATGGAAGTGACAGAAGATGCCAATAATGTTGAAGATATTGAAACTGATTAATAGGAGGAACTGTTTATTGATGAAAGTGATGATGGACCACTACCAAGACATAACCACCACCTACATTTCCTATTCCATCGGCCGCACCCGTAGTTTTTCTGTCAATTCCACTGGTGCCTTGTAAAACCCCGAATACGTCGCGTAACAACTCTGACAAGACACCAGCTAATCCGTCTCCCATTATTTCGGCCACTTCATCGCCTATTCCTGCTGCTTCGTGTTCAACTCCACCAGTGCCTTTGAAACGCTTAACTGCCACACATAAGAACCCTGACACACCACCAGCAACTCCGTCGCCGACGCCGTTTCCCACTACATTGGCCGCAGTCGCCGCTACGCCGTCAACCTCACCATCGCCGTTGAAACGCCTAAATAAGAAACGTAGCAAGGCGTCTACTCCACCGGTGCCTTTGAAAACCCCAACTACGACACGTAATAACCCGTCAACTCCACGGATGCGTCTGCAACCCCAAAATACGACACTTATTGTCTCTGACATATCACCAGCAACATTGTCGCCGAATCCGTCTCCCATTCCATCGGATGCACCCGTTGCTATGCCGTCAACTCCACTGGTGCCTCGTAAAGGTCCGAATACGTCGCGTAACAACTTTTACAAGTCACTAGCTAGTCCATCTCTCGTTATTTCGGCCACTGCATCGCCGATTCCATCAGCCACACCCGCAGCTTTTAAAGGCCCAAATACTTCGCATAACAATTCTGACAAGCCACCAGCTGGTCCGTCTCTCAATATTTCGGCCACTGCATCGCCCATTCCACCGGCCACACCCGCAGCTTTACCGTCCATTCCACAGGCGCCTTTGAAACATCCAGATACGATACTTGGCAATTCTGATTCGTCAAGAGCCACTTCGTCGCCAATTGCATCGACGGCAGCATCACTCATTTCATTGACGACCAGGATGGCTCCTTTGAAACGTGTAGCTTCATTAATGAATCTGCCACCTGTTCTCACCAATGAGATCTTTATTTTCAGAGGGAAAAACTATTATAAAGATGCAAACAATAAGGTACCAATTTTTTTTCCTTTCGAGTCCTTAAAAGTTAACAAATTACTTACATTTTAAAAATCCATTTAGTTGATCCCGATTTTGCTGAAGGATGGTGCAAGCTTACCAAAAGTGAAAACAACCAATTCGGACCATCTACTCACTTGAGGTGCAATCACATTATCGCGAACCTTTTATAACTTTGCAATCATCAATCACTGCTCAACAGTTTTGAAATAAAATTGGATTCGGATTTGAATTGCAAGCCTTTTTCTTTGTTTACGTGAGCATGATGAATTCGTTATCTATATTTAAATCTTAAATTTTGCTCTTAGATGGTTTACGCCTTTTGTGTCAAATATTCAACGGGGTTTTGACTATACTACGGGGATCATATATAAATATTTAAACCAGTTCGATATATTTTTTTAAGTGTCGCTGATAGGGGTGCCGGCTGATATAGAGCGTCATTCTTGGCCGTTCGCCTGCTACCCGCGCGCATTCCTCCGCAGCTAATTACGGGAAAAGTAAACGTAATATGAAGATCTACTGCTATTTCAAATGGATTGATCGTGGTGTTCATTACCGACTCTTCTATATATAATATAGGACGTTTATGTATAGAGACAACAGATTGCAATTATGATGACATGAGGATGGCAAAAGAATTATTGCGAGCCAGCGGAGTTTTTTGAGCGAAGCGAAAAAAACGAAGCGTAGGCGGAGCTGATAAGTCGTGCATAAGCGTGAATAAAAATTTCTGTCTAGGGACTGCTTTTTTTTTGCTTTCCGGTGTCTGTCCGGGTATATATCATTACAAGAAATTAATCAGATATATCAGCTTCTCCCTGAGGTCGCGTTGATGTGAACAAACATTTCTGCCTAAGGACTTTATTTTATTTGCTTTCCGGTGTCTATCCGAATCACACATATATATTTACTGTTTTCATATACATATACACTTACTTGGGAGAATTTTTTTTTGTTTTCCGGTGTCTGTCCAAATTACATATACACACTTACTGTTTCACACACACATATACACTTTCAAGGGACGAAATTTTTTTCGCTCTACGGTGTTTGTCCAAATTACATATACTAACACATACTAAGATGTTTTCATCACTAGGGATGAAATAGTTTTCGATGTCCGGTGCCTGTATAAATTACACATGCACACTAAATGTTTATTTGTAAGTTTACTGCCTGCATAGGGACCATGTTGTACAATGACCCATAATTGGATTCCACTGCTGCAAATTAAGTTTTCTCTTGGAAATCTATATATGGCTGTCCCATTACAACTAAAGTAGCCAATGGCGTTATTCATTCCCATCCTTATCTTTTTAGTAAGCGTTTGTTGCAACATGGAAGTTGAAACCAATTCTGGAAAACGTAAACGAAAAGCTGATCAGCCATGGGCTGTAGAACAAAGGAATATTCGTGCTAAACAATCAAAAGAAAAAGCAGTACTACGCGACAAGGCAGAAGCGCAACGTAAGGCTGAAAGTCGAGCTAAAGAATCTGCAGAACAAACTCAACAACGAAAGCGTAAAGATGCCGAAAGGATAGCTGAAAAACGGGCAAGAGAAACTGACGAAGATAGAAATTTAAGAAACGCAAAAAGGAGAAAGATTCGCAATACAAGACTAAATGAAGAGATGGGTACCCAAATCAGAAATGCCGATATGTTAAGGAAACGGAAATCTAAAAAAGAATTAGTTGACGATAAGAAAAAGTATTTGGAAGGCTTCGATGCAGAACAAAATGGTCCCTTATACGAACAAGAATTTGTAAAACAGAAGATGCAAGACTTCCAAGAAACCATTTATAGTTACAACCAGCATCACTGTATCATCTGTAAGGAACTTTGGCCCGTACAAGGAACTCCACAACAACCGTACAAGTGTTCGAGGTGTTCTAAGGAGTCTGCTGATTCCCACAAATTCGGCAAAGATAACGACATGATAAGGGATATGACATTAATACCGACAGAGATTGCTTTGGAACTCCGTCAACTCACAATGGTAGAAGAAATGCTCCTTTCTCCGGTTCACCCAATCATGAGCGTTTATCGACTTCCTAGTGGCGGTAATGTTTCACGCGGATATGTGGCAAACTTCAAGCAAGATTCAGTTAACTTTATTAAACAGATTCCCCTAAAGCCATCAGAACTTCCTTGCATGATTATTCGAAGAAAAGGTCAAGAAAACACCTCTGCCGACTTTAAAGTATGCCGTGCACGGGTAGAAGCTGTTGGACGTTTCCTTGTTGATCATCATCCTAACTTCAAAAGTCATTCTATTACGTTCAATGAACAACAGTGTGCATCACTTCCAAAGAACGGGACTCTTGAAGGAATCGAAGAAATTGTCCATAACGATGAACAGCAACCTGGTGATGAAGGTGCCGTTCCCCGTGAGACACCCAAAGAAGACTCTCTTCCCGCTGATCATGTTTATGTCGAAAGAGAAGAGATGAATCAGACAGAGCAAGAGAAAATCCGTGGAGTACTTAACCCAGAACCAGCTATCAACTGGCCAACAATCGATCCAAATCCCATCAACGAGTTCGAGCATTCTGGGTTAGCATCGCTAGCTTTTGTCAAACTATTTCCTCTTGGACAAGCAGATCCTACACGGCAAGGACGTCTTATACCTGTTACAGAAGTTCTAGCTTCGAGTCATCTTCTTAAATTCGCTGAAATCGACCCTCTATCGAAACCAACTCTCGACAACCCCTCTGGATCCCTTTACTATCCTTTTGCAGAACATGAAAGATTTTCCTTCTGGATGGTTGATCGTATTAGACGTCATCGAGCTTTGTCCCAGTGTAAGGTATATCTCAAACAGAACCCATGTGATGAGGCTCTTACAATGGCTGAACTCAAAGCAATGGCAAAAAATGGCAAAATTGACGATCTTCTCGGCAGATTGCATGCTTATACAGCCAATGTCGTTGGTAGTGATGCTTATTGGTCGAAGAAACGGAGAGAATTAGAGGCTATCATGCAGCAGAAAGGTCTTGGGACTGCTTTTTTCACCTTTAGCTTTGCCGATAACCACTGGGAAGATCTACATCGTTTAATGCCAGGTGGACCACTTGAACCAAAAGATCGGTACAAAGACATCGCTAAGAACCCACATCTGGCTGATTGGTACTTTTCGGAGAGACTAGGACACTTCATCAAGTACTTTTTCCAAGGTGTCCTTGATAGTGAATGGATCTGGCATCGATACGAATGGCAATCGAGAACTTCTATCCATGCACATGGTGTTGTTAAGTTAAAAAATGACCCTGGGATCGCAAAATTAGTTGCTGAAGTTTATGCAGGAACCCTTTGTGCTGAACTCTTAAAGGATGAAGAATATGTTGCTACCCTTTCCGAAGAGAAATTGGCTGAAATCGAAAAACAGATAGAATATTCGAAACACGCGGAAAGGCGAGTCTTAACTTATACCGATACGCTCCTAACTGCTGTTAACGATAAAGAGCACTCAAGCGAACCAGCACAAGTTCCTGTTCCCCACCCCTGCAGTAAAGATGTGTCTAAACTATTCACCACCCAAGAAGAGTCAGATGCTGATTACTGCGATCTGGTAAACTGCTTTCAACGCCACGTTTGTCGCCCAGATAACTATTGCAAGTCTAAGAAAGGAGGAACTGGGTGCAGGTTCAATTATCCAATGACCCATCAAGAAGAAAGCAAAATTACCTTCGAAAAAGTCGGGGAATCGGTTCGAGCTAAGATTGTCTTGAAACGAAATGACTCCCTTTTGAATGTACATAATCGTGTAATGCTTCAAGGATGGAGAGCCAACGTTGATCTACAAATCATTTTGGACGCACATGCTGCTATGGCTTATATGGTTAAGTATGCTACCAAAGGGGAAAAAGCTGGTAGAGATCTTCGTTCCACAATACGAACCATTGTTGACAAAGCAGATGAAACTGATTCCGTTGCAACCACCATTCGTTCTTCTGTAATCAAATCTGTTGGCCAACGCGACATCGGAAAAGGTGAATGTTCCCGAATTCTGTTTTCTGGGAGTCATGTTGAATCAACCTTTAAGTATGTCTATGTATCTACTGATCTGGAGACTCAGGAGATTGTTCGATCAAGCAGAACTGGCAACCTGTCTAAAAGCAAATCTCTTCTTCAATGCTTTGCTGATCGCCATAACTTACAGGCAAGTCATCCAACATTAGACCTCGATCAGCCGAATCTCATCGAGTTCTGCAAACAATTTGTGCTGGTTAAAGGAGAGCTCCGGAAAAATCCAGACGCAGACAAGACTATAGTAATAACGTTTCCCAATTTTCGATACGCTCCTAAATCCCCACAATACAAACTGTTTTGCCGTTCGTCTCTTCTCAAATATTCACCTTGGACTGCAACTACGGTTGCCGCGATAAAAAATGATATAAGTGTGGTTCAGGAATGGGAAACGTTTGCGGCTACTTGTTCAGACAATCAACGCGAGTATTTCAATACTGATTTGGAACTAAAGAAGATGCTCAAAACAGTACTTGATGATCTCGATGATGTCGAAGAAGAGGTCGCCCGCAAGCAGGAATTGTGGCAAAAAATATCCAATATGCGACCCCCGATTGAGAACGCCAGTCCACAATTAGATCCCATAGTTGACAACACTTTCGATTGGATTAAAAACACAGTGATCAAATATTTGCCATCTTTCCTAACTACCGCACCCCAATGGATACAAAAAAATTCATCTTCGATCAGTAATCCCAGCGAACTACTTATGGAACTCCCATTAGTCTATCGAGAGTCTCTCAATGAAAGGCAACGACAATGGTACGACTTGGTAATAGATCGTTACAAATCTTCTACCCCACTTCGTCTTATTGTTACTGGTACTGCTGGAACAGGAAAGTCGCACACAATATCGGCAATATCTCATGCCATTCCACCGGAACATCTAGTTCGTAGTGCATTCACGGCCCAAGCGGCTTTTCAAATAAGAGGATCAACCCTTCATAGAACCTTTCATCTTCCAGTAGAATCGGGTGGCAGGCAATTTGATCTGTTGAATGGAGAAGCTGCTGCAAAGTTAGAAAAAGAGTTCTCTCAAGTCAAAGTAGTCATTATCGACGAATTCTCCATGCTAAGTCAGCCGATTCTTGGGAAAATAGACAGGCGTTTGAAACAAGCAAAGGGTAATTCAGAACCATTCGGAGGAGTTTCGGTAATACTAGTTGGAGACCCTGCCCAGTTACCACCAGTGGGCGGTACACCGTTGCATGGTTCTATGGAGAAAGACTTTGGTGGAAAGGCAGCATACCAATCATTCAAGCACGTGATCAAACTAGAAGAGGTCAAGAGACAAGCAGTGAAAGAAGGTGACTTTGAACAACAACGATTCGTGGACATTTTGTCCGAAATGCGAGAAGGTAGATGTTCATTGGAAGACTGGAAATTCCTACAGAAAAGATCTCCAGAATCAATCCCTGACTTCGAAGTACGTTACGCTGATGCTGTTAGACTGTTTTCCACCAATGAGAAGGTAGACGAATACAATACCAGAAAGCTAAACCAATTGAAAAAGCCGATCGCTCTAATAAAGGCGAAAAACTCGACGAAAACTGGAAGAAGTTTGGCATCGGATAAGTTTCGCGGTCTCAAAAACGATTTATATCTTGCCGTCGGAGCCAAAGTAACATTAGTAACAAACCTCTGGAGCCCCTGTGGACTTACTAATGGTGGAAAAGGGACAATCGTCGACATTGTTTACCCTACCGGTTCTCAACCCAACATAGACCAGCCATCGTTTATTGTTGTCCATTTCCCAGAATTCACTGGGCCTCAATTCTTCCCGGTCGACAAGGATCACGAATATTGGAACTGCATTCCAGTCGCCCCAGTTACGATATTTACAGATGATTACAGGTATTCTAGGACGCAAATCCCACTTCGTTTAGCCTACGCGATGACAATTCATAAAGCACAAGGAAAGACTTTGGAGCAAGTTGTAGTTGACCTAGGAGCAACTGAAATGACTCAAGGATTGACGTTTGTTGCTCTTTCTCGTGTTACTCACATCAATTCGCTTTGTATTATTGATCATTCATATGAACGCTTGAAACGGCTGGCAAACTCAGAGACTCTTAGGCCACGTAAAGAAGAAGAAGCACGTCTTAATGCTTTAGCTGTGAATACTCTTTTGTTGTTCTAATGTTGTGTATGATGTGTTTTGTAAGATCGAGTGTAATGTATATATATATTGAAAAAATACTGAATATATCTCAAATTATGTTATGACAATAATTAATTAAATACAAATAAAATGATAATGTTTAAAAAATACGAATGGCTTCCATTAGGAAATGTAATGAACATCTCAAAGCGTTTAACTTTGTTATATATAGGAAAAATTTAAATTTTACAATCTATTATTTTTTTTTTGGTATAATACAGCTATGGTGGATTACTATATCATAAAGGCGAGCTGAAAAGCTCTGCTTTACTATCTTTATGCTCGCTCTCTTCCAAATGTGGTGCAACAACTCCTATTATCTTGCCTTGACAAGCTTGGTTGACGACAAGTAATCAATGCAGTCCTCTTGCTCCTTTTTCTCTCTGATCGGTGCAAATAGCACTTTTCATTCTGGATTCTTCGTCAATAAAAAAATCGTTCTTTAAGTAGTTTAAAAGTTCTTTTGGTATTTAGTTGACTACATGATTTATTAATGATTTATTACATGAATAGAAATCGACATAAAAGGATGGCGAAAATTGTTAACAAAACAGTAATCGTGAGAGACCATTTTTATTTTTACCTAACCTACAAAACCTTTCCTTTATCTGTCTTGCGCTAAGACGACTTTTGCGGATTTGGAAATGAGAGAGGAAGTAGTGAAAATGATTGAGGAATTAAGTCGTAACAGCCTATTCCTGGACTCTCCAGTCGGTAGTAAAAGGTGAAGCATATTCTATGGAGCTGAAAAATATAAAATGAGAAGTTCCTGGACAACAACAAATCGCGAACGCGCAACCGTGATGAGAAGTAAATCATAACAACTGTTGTGAAAATTCTAACCGTTCTCAACAGGATCGGGGTGAATCCCAAACACATCGACTCCGGCATGTTCCCTTGCACAATAACAACACAATTAACGGTAATTATGTTCAAAAGTTAATATTCGGCAAGCTTCTTAACAAGTTTATTTTTATGTAGGTTCCGCCGAGTGTGATTACGAGCTTTTTGACACCTGGATGCTGGGAAACGGTTTCGAGGAGCAATAGAGCTTGAATAATCCTAAATGGGCATGTTCATATCCTCACTTGAAAGCGGATTATTTAGCTGTTGAATCGAAAAATAGAAAAAAAGGTGACAATGGAAATGGAGAACGCAACGTTCCATATTCGGTTTATGAGAAGAGCTATCACCCACTTCAGCTTGCGGAGATTTTTCTCTAGGAAAATATGATAAAATTTGCTGATAAATCTTCGGGCAAGCCGGAAGTATTTCATCTCTAGTGGACGATAACGGTTTCCTTGACGAAGAAAAAAAGGGATACTATCAAGAACTTTTTTAGAGCATATGGACACCGAGATGAATACGGAGCGGAAGTGGATTAGCAACTTTCGAATAATATACAGAATTAATATCATAAAGATCTTGTGAGAAAACAAGTTCGTTATTTTCACATCCCCTTATGATTCATTGTGAAAAATATACGTGTTTATTGTATAAGCTGTTTAAAAATCCAATTATTTAAAAAAAATTTATACATAGATAAATACAAGGGATGAAAAATAGCAGCAATAATAAACAATCTACGCATTAAATCATAACCGAAGAATAAGATCAATCTGAAAATTGAAGCGATAAACTTACGATGCATCAATTAAAACATCTCTTCTCTCTTTTAAAAAATATATTTTTTTTCTAATCATTCATGTTAGTTACATTGAATTCCAGCTACGTCCAAAAGTTTTTCTAGCTTTAATAAGAAGCACTAAGCTTTAATATGAGCAACTTTGAAACAGTCGGTGAATTAAAAAAAGTATGAATAGGTTTTTCTTAACTAAGCAGAGCCACCTTGCAGTGAAAAACAACTAGGTCGATTTTTTTCTTGAAAAAAAATACTTACTCAAAACCTGTAGACCTGTAGTATCGAAGTAATTTTATTATACATATTTTTGAAGCATTTAACATCAGGAATCCAATTCTGGGCTCGGATTATGATTTTTTTCCTCCATGATAGTCAAATTCGATTAATAAAAAGTGGGCGTGGCTTAAGCTGCAGCTTCGTAACGAATAACGGCCGTAAATGATTCTTAATTCAGGTTTCGTTATTTTTAAAATGCATTTCCAAGTACAGTTTTTAATTGAAATTCTAATGGTATCAATATTTTTATGATAATATGATTCTAGAAAAATTAAATCAATATTTTCATTTCACTATTTTCGTCGAATTTTATTTTTAATGGACTGAATTATGAATGAATTCTTCCAAATCTTCTCATAATACTTTCTTATCATATGAATATCCCAAATAAAAATTGGCATTCAAAAAAAAAGAAATTCCATCCTGTTTATACCGTGCTCGGCGGTGTTCTTCGCCGGGTGCTATGCCGGTATCGCTCCGCGTACCGTTATGCCCGATTTCACGTTAATGTGTGTTTATAATTTAAGTGTGAGAAGCTTTAGGATCTATTTAGAAGTTAACAGAGCTAGAAATTATGTAATTAGAAGCTGAACTTAATAAAATGTAGTAATAATAAGGCGTGTGCCTCATTAAATCCTTCAAGGAACTATAACAGATTAACAGGAACGTGAGATTTTGTTTTATATAGAGGCCTTATTAATAGCTACATTTTGCAGAATTATCTTATTTCTTCGACTTTGATTTCATCATTGTAATGCCTAACCTGTATATCCCTGTTACTTTCAATCCCCTATATTTGTTTAATTGAATCTATTAAAAATTGTAGGCAAATTTAGACACTGAACAACACAAACAAGTTTATTTTTCACAATTGACCTTAAGACGATATAGCAATAAAGACCTTTTATGGTACATCATCTACACGATATTAACGGTTTTCTCTGTAAAAGTTGTTAATCAACTTCTGCTCCTTCTTCGTCGTCGGTCTCTATTGCCTCTAAAAGAAGCTCTTGATAGTAACTTTTTTCCTCTTCATTAACAAAACCGTCATCTTCCACTAGTTTAACGTCACTTTCGGCTTGCCCAAAGATCTCCTCTGCAGATTTCATCATGTTTTCCAAGCGGAAAATCTCCACTAGCTGAAGTGAGTGACAGCTCTCCTCGTAAGCCGAATGTGGAACGTGGCGGTTTCCGTCTCCATCCTCTACTTTTCTCTCTTCTATTTCTCGCTTCAGCTGATCGATAATCCGCTTACAAGAGAGAAGGTAGATCCCATTTGGGATCGATTTAAATAAACTGCTTCTCTCTACCGTTGCCCCAACATCCAGGTGTCAACAAGTTCGTAATCACTCACGGCGGAACCTATGGAGAAACAAAGTAAAACCATCAGAGTTGATAAGAAATTATTCGGGTGTTAAGCTATAAATATTAGTACCGGTAACTGTGTTGCCATCGTGCCATGGGAACAGACCGGAGTCAATGTGTTCAGGAGTCACCACGACTTCGTAAAGATCGTGAAGACTTTTTGCTAGATTTGTTATGCTGTCTTTATTTTTTTTTATTTGTTTATAAGTTTCCCCTTTAAATAAATTGGCAGAATAAACTATGCTTCCGTGCGTGCAGTTCATAACTTCAAGTCCGGTTATATCTAGTTTAGATTTTCCTCCAGAATCAGATCGTCCGGCTTTGAAAGTCGAATTTCCGCAGCTTAGTTGTTTGTCTTTCTGTTATAAAGCAAAAAAATATTTTTAATGAAAGTTTAAAATATAATTTAAAATAAAAATACTCTTGGTACTCGACGTGAATCGATCAGGTGGATATGATTTAACATCTCTTCGTCGGAGGCCATGATAAGGTTACCATAAATGGATCCGCCTTGCCGACTTAAGTAAATGATAAAAATTTACATAATTTATTGGACTGCAACTGATGATGGTATTTACTCTCTAGCAGATGAAAACCGGTACAATTTCATGTTGGCATCGGCATGATGACCGTTTGGTTTGTCACCACAACCTTTGCACATTCCAAAGCGCTTCAATAAGGAAAATTTTATACTAAAAATACAAAATTCGTACTCTTTTCGGCTTCTGTTGAAAAGAACTCTATTGATCGTGTTACCCTATTTTTAAAACAAGGGGGGAAATATGTAAAAATCAGTTGCCTCAAGTAAAATAGAAAACTAGCTAGCAAACCCTTTGATTTTCCAACCAAATTTCTTCCAAGTGTTCCACGAATTTTTGCTAAGAAGTTCCAGATGTTTTGTGTCGCTCATGGTACCACTTTTGCAACAAAAACTCGTCCAAGAAGTAATTACTGTTGGTCGCCGATCCCGGCCAATTGCCGGATGAGATGTACTCCAAAGTTGTAGCTTCCCTCAACAAGTTGCAATCGATATTACTGCATCGAAAAGCTGTAGTGGAAATGTCAAATTGATCTGGAAACGTTTTTTATTTAGTACTATCTTGAGTCTTTTATAAAGTAAATCTTAATTCTTACAGGTGTATTTTTTATTGTAGGCTGTAATTTAAGTGCTTGAGTGCTGATATTATGTTTTATGTATAGATTTCAGTTTGGTTCAATCTATTTTTAGGAATTTTGGATGTTGTGAGAGCATGGTCTTTTGGCCACGGCCACGGTATGCAAGAAATAGTATACAACATATTTTAAACTCCTAACTTCCGTTTTTAGAGATTTCTGTCTAAAAATCCGCTTCAGATATTTTTTTGTCCAAAAATTTCCTCTAGACGAGATTTTCCCAATTCCTCCTATTCCATTGGAACAACGTATTCCAATATCATGTACATCTAGCATTTGGTAAGAAAAAGTCTGTCGGCCATTTGAATGAATGATTTGCCCATGGAAAACATTTTGTCGAAAACTACTCTAGATGTAAGAAGTTTCCTGAAAACTTGACATTGGAAAACACTATTACTCAGACTGCCAGAAACTCACAAAAAAAACTCTTTTGAACGTGATAATATTTTTATTGCGCTTTAGAAATAAATGCATCAGATGGGTATAGCTTAATAATGGCATTGTATATAGGTCGTGCATGCACTCACTGGCTTCATATATTAAAAGGGGATCGGTTATTTGGTTGTCGTACAGTATGGTTTAAATAAAATTGAGGGGCCCTTTGCTGTTAAGTGCTTTGTGCCCCTATAGTTTATTTGGACCATACTGTACATATGGTTGATTATTTTTGACTTACTTGGAAACCTCATTCACTTCACTGATGATTTGAGTTGATATCTTGACTCAAGTCCCTGTTGATGTTGTACTAGGAGGTTTTTTTTAGGAATTGCCTTTCTCTCTTTATGAGAGAAGCTATTTTCTATCTGTTCCTTGGTTCTCAAACTTGATTTAATAAGGTCTTCTTTCCGGGAGCCAATAAATGGTTCTCTATCAGCTCATATATATATATATATAAAACAATAACAATCGTATTTGAAACATTTTTAAACGTAATTTATCTTTCTTCGAAAATAGCATGATGATTTAACAGGTGGAATTCATACTCTCCTCTGAATCGTGAAAAGATTAAGCAAAACTTTAGAGAAAGCGTAGTTTTGATCATTATCCTGAAAAAAACGGTAGAGATTCTAAAAGAACTCAATTGATACAAAACCGGCTTAATGGAATTATTGTAAACTGGATAGAAAATTAGTGGCTTTTTACCACAAAGAGACCATTGAATAAGGCGTTCAAGCAACCCTAACATAAGTTTTGAAACGACCGGATATTACCTTATCGCTCATTATAGCGAGCGAACAAAAACGTCTTGTTTTTTTTTATCAAAAGTAGGGAAAGTAGGCCCCAAATCCAGTGAAGCAATTGCGCTTTCTTGTCTTTGGACTTTTTTTTTGTCTTGAGAATTACCTTTTACCTTCATAAGTTATTTCACTGTCTAAATATTGGGTACTTTATTTTTAATCGTAGCAATTAATAATTGCAAGTAATTTTGTCGAAATTTGATAATGTAGGTTCGATGCCACTGTAGCATGTTCGGTTAGCTGCTAATTACTTAACTTCTGACTCGGCTCAAGTAAAGCAGTGATGGATCAGATTACCGAAACTGTCATCCGCCGCGGAGTACGCGGATAACTTCCTTTTTGGTAATTAGTCAAGAATCTGCAAATACAATTTTGAATTTGTATGTTGGTTTTTTTATTTGGATGTGATCATCCCGAAACAGAAAACCAGCACTTTTTCTGTTAACTACATACCCCAAAGGATTATGGTTGCTAGTTTTCCTTTTTTAAACTTTCATAAGTAATTGATAATTTAACTAATGCCTCTGTCTTATACAGGTTGGGCAATTTTTTGGGTATGAATACCAACATAGTGAATACCAACATAGTGCCATTAAAATCACTCTCAACGACTCACAGAATAGGTTAAATCGGATTTTAAGCCCTCGGTTTTATTTTAATTGTCTAATATATTTTAATTGACTTATTTTTTTTTACTGTCACATAAGCCGTGATTTATGAAAATTTATACCTAAAAAATTTTCTTCTTTGCCCATGTAATAGTTCCATATGGGAATTACATCTTCTTGGCGATCCCCTGGGTCGTCCTTGGTTCTTTTTGGTGACTCAATTGTGCTCCAACATAGAATATTCAAGATCCTCCAAACATAGAACACCAATATAGAATATTCAAGAAACATACCTCGATGTGTCTATGCATTCTGCGGGGGATGAAATGAGGAAATAGAGTATTTGAATTAAAAAAATTCTCAAAATTCTTTCCTTTTGTTCATTAAATAAATTTGAGTAGTATTGCATTCCAAATAATTGCTTACTATTAATATTTTTTCTAGTATTTTAGTAGTGTGAACCTCTTTATATCTGCCCATTGCTGTTGTCATTTCCAACGTGGCCGTCAATTGTCTCAAAATAACAACTCAATCATTTTTGCTATCACCTACTCAGTGGAAGTTTATTTAATTTAAAAGATCCTAGGATTTCATGGCAAATTCATTCGGAAAGAGAAAGGGAAAAAATGCTGACATAAATGTCACATGTAACGGAGATTCTACCATCACGAGTAACCCAGGAGAGTGCAATGGTGTCATCGAGACCCAAAAAAACTGGTGCAAATCATCATCACAATAAAGCTGAAGAAACCATCTGATGAATTTCGAGGCAATGCTGAAAGCAACTAACGAAACGAGCAGACAATTAAAAAATTTTCAGTGGACGAGGAATCAAAGAATTTAAATGATTTTCTACTCCTCCGTCTCTCAAAAGCCGGATGTTGCAGTCACAAAAACCGATGAAATTCGAGGCAACCCTTACAAAGCAACTAGATCAATTATTGTTAGTAAGGGACTTTTTTTCTTCCTGCCTACTAGCGAACCTGCGGGTAAGCTTGGAACTTTTAGTTTTGCGCAGGCGCAGAAAAAAAGCACGCAGGCGCAGAAAAACTCGCGCAGGCGCAGTAAAATTGGGCGCAGGAGCAGAAAAACGGGCGCGTCGCACATAAAGAAGAGCTTCTCAAGGTTGTCAACAGGTTCGCTAGTTGGCAGGTAGATTTTTGAATGGGCGGTACCTTCAACCTCCCGGGATGGTTAGAAAGTATGAACCGGCTCCTTCACTCTTTCTTCTAGATTAGACTTTCGACTACGAACAATTTTGTTCCAATAACAGCCGCTACTGTTAGTTCTCATAGCATATGCTGGGGGCTGGAACGCTGGGGTCTGCGCACTTAAGTCCAGAAATATAATATAGATAAGGCGACAGACAGAATTTGGAACGGAAGGTCGATGGTTCAAATCGTATTATATAATTTTTTTTGTTGAAAAAACTTCATGTTCATGGAACGTCCATGAACGGACTTCCCTCATGCAGTCAAAAGGGTAAATGTAGATAGATTGAACACAACCAACATGTATTTTGATACAACAAAACAAATTATTTTATGAAGAACACGATTTTTTGTTGCAGGCAATTTTTTGGGCCCTCAATTTTTCCAGTTCTTTTGTTTTGTGATGTTGCAGTCACCTTTGGCGCCTTGTCCAACATCAAACAAGCCAAGTTGGGCAATGTTTTCAGGATTGACGGTTCCGGACGAATGCAGTTCGACGGCTACCCTGTTCTACGAATTGCCTTGATGTAGATTCCGTTTTTAGTGCATCCATCACTGATGATTAAGTGCCGGATATTTTTTATTAATAATTTCTCGGCTGTAGACTGGCTTTTTGGGAACTTCTCGTCCCATATGTTAGATATGATGCCGATAATATTTTTTTTTTATTGTTACGTTAAATAAAATTTATGAAATTATTTTATTACTTATCATCGGAATAGGCAAAATTCCGATTGAAACACGTCTTTAAAAGAGCGGCATTGTACTTTCGGAATTTCATGTTGATCTCTTGGTTTCTCCTTAATCTAAATAAACAGAAGATAAATCGATTCTGTAGACAAAATCAGGAATAATCTAAAATAAAATAACCGAGTTCAATAGTTTAAATAGAGCTACAAAGAACACTACAAACAGCACTTTTCATCAATCTGGCCAATTTTCAGGTCGACTTATCTTCTCTTCACACCTGTCGGGCGTTGTGCCTGTACAATGACCGCCATCTGTCTTTTAAGGCGACGCAAGCGGTGATCTTTTCATTTCAGCTACAAAGAAAATATCTGTAAAAAGAATATTTCTGTGGAAGAAGGTGGTTTACAATAACACTTTTTGGCTTTTTGCCTTACCGCCAAGGTTCTCTTGAAAAAAGCCAAACTAGCTCCATGATCCTGTGAAAAAAACACAGATGCAAGATTTATACAATTTATTTTTTAAAGATTATTTTTTTTTATTCATTGAACGTTTCTTAATTTCTGTATCTATGTCCAATTTTCAATCGAATGAGCTATTTTCGAATCAAGAATCAGCTAAGGAACTGATTTTATATCGAAATTCAAATGGGCACAAATAAACTCGGAAACTAACTGGATTAAAAGTTCCTACTTCGTGTTTGCAATCAATCAATATACACACTCTTTCTAGTATTTACCAGATACCCCCTTAGTACTGAAGACATTAGTATTCCTAAAATCAGGTGAAATTATTTATGCTCTTGCTCATTCTGCGCTGTTTAAATATATTAAAGGTAATGAAATAGATTTAAACTGAGTATATTTGAATGAAAAAAATTGTTGATGAAAGATTGAATTGTTCAAAGAATAACTATGTCTTCATCAGAAATTTATTTACGAACCCACAAATATCTATATTTGAAAAGTTATAATTAGAATAAATAAGTATATTAATAAGTGGCACAAGTTTACTGATTAGGCGTAGGGGTTTTTCTGTGAAAGAATTCTTGGATGCAAAAAAAGTATGTAATTTTTGGTAAATAAAAACAGCTGATTCTCGTATTTCCGTGATCTGTATTCACATTAATATCAAGTATATAAGTATATTAGGAAAGGGAAACAAAAAAGTCAGTTACAATGAAGTTGTCAGTGATGACAAATTCCATTTTCCGGGATATCCAAACATGTAAATTTTCTTGTGTAAAATCTTCGGTGTAACTCTTATGGAAAAATAAATAATACTGTATTGGGAACCTAGAATTAGTCTATTTTTCAGTTAACTTCAATCTTCTTAGATTATTCTGATGCTAAAAAAATAAGTAGATAGCAAGGCATTTACAAATACCTATTGGAAAAAAATGAAAAAAATGATTGAAATGAAATTGAAATTTTAAAAAATTTACAGTTCCCAATGAACTTTCCTTATTATTATGTTGTTTAAGTGAATGATGCAAAAAAGGAGGTCTTGAATTAGATGAATTTTCCATGATTTCCAGAAATATAACGATATTTTAACTCCACTTTATTTAATGGGTAGAGATGGTAACTCCATTTATATTACTAAATTGTACCATCACACAATCACATATCCAATGATACTATACCTTTTTAAAAAATCGGTACTGCAACCAAGCTAAGGGTGGCTTGAGCCAACCTTGAGTTTCTTGTAAACGTGATGTATCTGACAGCCAATAAATATGAAGTAAAATGAGAAAAATCAAAACAATCACTTCCATTCTTTTTGGCGCTTATAACCATGTGACACCACGTGTTTTAAAGGATCTACTATATTTAACCTGTGTTGACACTTATTTAATATTAATTGATTATATAAAAGGTTGTGAATTCCAAATATTGTTTTTACAGATTCAATAATTAAACATCAATCGTGCATTCTGAGACGTAAGTTGGTCTGTGCTGGCATAATTTCCGTGTTTTTTTTTTCTTTACGCTTTAGTAATTAAGTCAATTTGAAACTATCTAATTATGCTTTTGTTGAAATCACCAAGAACAAATCAAGATTTCCGACAACGAAGAAGGTTATATCCTTTTTTTCTATTTTCTACAAATATAGTTAATTTCCTCTTCTCTTTTTATCCACTAGATGAAGATAAATTACCCGAACCTGAAGTTTCTAACCCGCGTACAATTTATTTGATTTGTTTACTGGGCAGTTTTCTCGTCACGTGCAAGGACTCTCTTTTCAGCAAGAAAAATCTTTCACACAAAAGTTTTCGGCGTCAGAAAGAGCTCATTTTATTAATTTTCATATGGGCCGTCGTGACCCAATCTCGAATGCAATTTCTTCAACTGCCACCAACCTACATTTTTGATTTTCTTAACCCTAGATATCCAAAAAAATCAGTTCGAAAAATTTCAAAAGAGTATAATGTACGAATTCGTGTTCATTTACATTATTGATTACTTCTATTGTATTTTTTAATAGAATGAAAATAAAATTAAATGGGAACATAAATATGAGGTTTTTTGTAAATAATTATTTAGAATATTAAAAACTGCTATTTTTTAATTTCCAGCAATAATCCTTTTTTGAATATCCAAACAGGACTTCAAATTCAATTTAGCTGAAACGTATACGATAAAATATAACTGTGAGCAGCACGGGAGAAGCACAAGAGAACAAGAAATGAAAATACCAAAGAATTGATACCGTAGAATGGTCTTGAAATTACTGGTGATCCATACTTTCTTTCAAATATTTTTTTTAAAAACAAAAACTAAATAAAAACGAAAACTATCAAAAGTCGTTTGCATGTTGTCTGCAATTCCAGAGCAATCGATTCCATCTTTTCAAAATAGACGGAGCGGTATTTTTTCGCTCCGAGCTCTCTGAGCGATTTCTAAAAGAATGCACACTCGTCACTCTGAGCGTCCCAAAAGAATGCACATTTCTCGCTCCGAGCGCCTCACTTGAAAACTTCATTAAAAATAATTTTTATTCCGATAAGGCAGTGATTTTTTTTTAAATTCTTAATCAGGCTAAACTCCAAAACTCCAAAAAACTGGCCATGTTTTCTTTGAACCTCTCCTTCTCATGACAAATTTCAAAAATTGCCTAATAAAAATTGATCGGTTGGTACTATTCTCATTTTTTAGATTTAAGTTCATTTTAAATAAATCAGATAGACAATTCTTTAGTGGTAGGTTACATATTATAATTAGATAGAAATACACAGAAAATGCAATTATTTCCATTTACTTGGTTTGGCGACATTTTGGCCAGGTACGATGAGTACATAACCAATTTTCAAGACAGGTTTTATGATAAATGTGACGAGAAGACTTCAATTGAATAGGTGAATAGGTGATTTTGCCTAAATTCTTCCAGACAAATGCTGCAATCCGGTTTATTTTGCCTTAGTTCTTGGGTCATAGGTACTTCGGTTATTTAGTTGATTTCCTCTCTAGTCATTCCTGGATGCTATTTATTTTTCCGATAAACATATGTACTATAAAATGAATCGCAAAAAATATTTTCCGAAAAAAATAAAAAAAAACTGGAGTTCTGTTTCAATGTGAAAATACGACAAATACTCGTTACTCATTTCAGACACCTAATTCTAAATGAAACATAAAAAGTTATCTAAAAAAACGATATTTTGTTTCCATAAACAAAATACGTGAATAAATTCCACACCATTGATGAAAAAGTCAGCTAAGTAACATATTGACCTTAAAGACCCTTTAAAGTTTTCATTGATTGTCCGTAGCATCCATATTTGACCTTCTTCCGGCATATCCATGTATGACATTGCTGCATTAAGTCCCTGTCTCACATTTTCAGGAATGTATGGTCACTGGAGAACCACTAGATGAGGAGTCTTTGAACCAGGACAAAGTCCCTTCGATTTTATTTTATTTGTTTGGTGGACTGCAGAAAAAGACAAATATGAAAAGATTCCTACCGCTTCTCAATTGTGAAAAGTTAACGATAATTGTTTTATCTTCCTTTCACTCTTCTGTAAATATTAACCAAACGAAGGACTTTTGAATTTAATCTTGAACCTTTCTTTTGTTTTATTATTTTTTTCGGTCGGACCGAAAAGAAGAGTTTCAGGCAGCGCCGGAGTGCAGGAAGAAGAGTGGAGATACATCAAATTTTGATCAATATACTACTTTTTTACATATTATTTATTTTTGATTTGATTTTGCATGTACATGCACAATGTTTGTTTTTTTAATCGGGGCTTCACTAACCACGTTCACTGAGCTTGTTTTGCTTACTTGTGGCATTGCCTAAGTATAACCAGGTAAACAATTTTGGGTACCAAGTTGGTAGGTTCTTTTACCATCGTTTTTAAAATTAAACTCCTTATAAAAACGAAATTTCAACTCTAAGGGCAAGACTAAAATACCCTAGTAAGAGGTCCTCAGCTTTTCTGTATCACAGGTTATTAAACTCCTGATAAAAACGAAATTTCAACTCTAAGGGCAAGACGAAAATATCCAAGTAAGAGATTTTCAGATATTCTGTATCACAGGTAAATTCTTGAGTGCCTCAAGGACACTGCGCTGTTATGTTGAAAAACATGAGCCTTAAAATTTTAAATCATTTCCTAAGGTTTTTTTAGGTGGTTTACGATAGAAGAATTTCGTTTGAATAAAAAAATGCAAATGTTGCACACACTTCAAAAATACTAATTCACCAATCATACTTCAAAAATGGGCCACGATGTTGTGAATGTTTTTTATGTTTACTTGTTCTTCACTGTGTCACAGAGATCACTTGAAAAAGCACGTTCCCGTGCTGTTCCATTCCAAGAAAAAATTAATGAAAACAGTAATATGTATGATGAAGGATCAGGGTGCAGGCAGTGGCTCCGTAGTATTTAAAGACGCACTTTTTTTACTTTGAAAAATGTTTAGAATTCTAAACGCCGCATATCTTATTCATCACTTTTAAAAAATCAGGAGCACGCAGCTTTCAATTTATGATAATATCTCTTTACAAAATCCTGAAATCTCTTATCGCAGGGGTACAATAATTTCTTTTCTTCCCTTTTTCCTGCCGAGAATGTCAATAAATCTTTTATTTCTTAGATTTATTGATGTAATGTTGTCAACCAAGTAGTTCTTATGTTGCAACGTGCTGACAAAAAATTCAGTCGTCTAAATTCAAAACATACGTATTTTTCTGATTAAATAAAAATAGTTAAAAGTTTTAAACTTTGACTTTATTTGACAGTGATGACACTTTTGGACACGCACCTGTTAAAACCCCATAGCATCGCCAAAAGTAAAACCTTGGGTTTCTTTTCCTGGAAGTAGACTTTAAGGCACATAACACCTGTTAAAACCAAATTATGTCACCACAGATTAAACTGGCCTTGTTTGTAAGAGAATAAATGTTAGAACGCTTTCCTCCCGATTTAAAGGGAATTAAGTCTTTGAACAGAAAAAAACAGAGACCCGTTCGTCTAAAACGACAAAAGAATATATTTGAGTTTGTTTAAATCACTTAAGGTAAAAATAGAAAAATATTTTATTTGTCAGAGAGGAAACGTATTCGATGTTTTGATCATGGTTAAACCTGGTCAATTTTTATTTGTCAGGAATTGACGTGATATGAATTGAGGTGTTACTTAAGGAGTAAAGACAAACTTCCTTTACCAAGAAGAAACTACGAATCTTCCACCAATTAAGCTGTAGCATAGAAGTAATCCACGTTATTATAATGATATAATCTTGCTGCATGCCCATAAAGTTGAAGTCAAAACTGATTCCCTAACTGGAGACCATTTTGGAGACTGTATTGAAGGACCCAAAAAACTTCACGAACTGAACAGTCTGCTGTTTGTCGTGAAACCGGGACAAAGGCTTTGACATTACGCGAGAAGTCTACGAGCTCTTCCTGGGACGATATCCCTTTCATCGAGTTTGTTTAAGTCACTTAAGGTAAAAATTGAAAAAAATATTTCATTTGTCAGGGAAGAAATATTTTCGATGTTTTGATCGAGTTTGAACCAGGTCAGTTTTTATTTGTCGGGGATTAATGTGATATGAATTTAGGTGTAATTTAAATAGTAAAGACAAATTTCCGTTACTAAGAACAAACTACAAATCTTCCACCAACTAAGCTGTATCCAAGGAGTAATCCACGTTATTAAAATGATATAATTCATGCCTTAAGTTTTTTTTTTAATTGATGTACAATTAATTTTAAATTTGTATTGCTTTTCAGAGGTACTAAATGTGAGCAGTAATTAGTAGCGTCGCGGTACCACTATGGGTAGATTAATTTTATTTTATTTTATTCAAAAATTAAAAAAAATCTTCATCAAAACAGAAGTGATGCGAGACTAAAATTTTACAAAAAGAAGTGTAAAGTATATATGCATAAAGAAAATAAGGAAATGGGAGTAGCTTATTTTCTTATCCCAAATAAACAATTTTGATACAATTCAAATGCAGATACAATTAAAAAACTCCAGCAAATTGGAAGATAGCATAGAAAATGGCTCTCCTTTATTGCTTGAAAATGCTAAGTATGTTTTCATACGGAGAAAAATTACGTGTTATTTCTGTCGTAATTGGTATAAGACAACTTTTAAAATAAAGTGTCCTGCCTTTTATTAACTGTGTTGTTTAATGCGTATTTTAAATTTATTTATGGCGAGTATAGCATCGTTGCGAAATACCTTCATAAAAAATTATATATAAACCCATTTATCAATAGGTAATAGAAGAATTAATAGATCCAAAGATGTAAACTGCCTTTGTACTGATTCATTTAATTTTTGCCATTTCTTGCTTCATTTAACTGAAATAACAAAAGTTTTCCAAATTTACAGATTCCCTGTGGGGTACCTTCGAAGTTGATCCGAATATCGATGCGATGTTGGAAATAGCCGAGAGTTTTCAACAATTTCATTTGTATTAGTGAGAGGACTGAGAGCTAATGAGAGGAAATTTTTTTTATATTCCATTTTTGTAAACAAATAAACACTTTCTCATTCTCTTTAATTTTTTTGCTTGATTGGACGTAAAATTAATCTTTGGACGAAAGAAAAATCAGATTTTAGATGAATACTTGATGACATATTGACGTAGAAGGGAGCAATACAGAGCAGCAGCAGACAAGACCAGCGTGTCGTTCATGAGTATAATACTTTCCAGTTGAGATACATGTTTGTGCCGCGACTGTTTAATTTAATAGCTAAATTTAAAAGATTAAGAGAAGATTCCAGACGGAAAAATTCAATGGTAAGTTAAAAATGATGAGGAAGGGTTCTGACGTAGACACAGTAAATACAGTTACCAAATTGTTGATCTTAAAAAAAAACACAAATAAAATAGTTAAGTTATTGATCTTGATGAAGTTGCTTTTGGCAATATATACCCCCTTTATTCCCTAGATTGCAATCCATTAAATACAAAAATTCACTTAAAATGTTACCATTCAAATTCTGAATCGGTTGTCCTTAAGATCATGAGTCATGTAAATCGAACTAAACGCATGCATCGGGCTATAAAGTGCAAAACATTCCTTAACAATACAGCATTTCTCATGTCATACGAGCTACCAGAAGAAAAATAATGAGAGAGTTGTCAGAAATTAAAAAATGACCAGGTGTTAAAACAACTAATACATAAAATAATTAAATCACATTCAAGAGAACTGTATCGACTAACGTGAAAAGGATTGTTTCAATAGTATATCATAAGAAAGTATGACCACTACAAATTATTTGGCAACACCGGTAACTGATAACATTATGTCTTTCATTTATTATGTATTTGTAATTATATGTCTAGAGATTGTTGTTATACAAATTATTAACCGAAACGGTTTTCATATCCTTTAAAAAAAACCTTGTTGTTAAATGTACACTTGAAAGTAATTTTTTTTATTATCTAGGCAGTTTTTAGTATAGAGTTTTCGTAGGAAAAAAGTAGACTGGTTTGCCACCTGGTCGACCGAGCCTTGATTTTAACATGGGCTCTTTTGGGGAATTCACCGTTTTTAATTTCTAAATTGGTATTGCACCCAAGTGAAATTAAAATACGGCGATTCGAAAGAGCTTTTTCTCCTCTTTTAAACAGTTTAAGTTTTATCAAAATATCAGATGTTCGGAAAATTTACATATATTCCTGAAGAAATATTTCCAAAAGGGCTAAAAAAGTCAATTTTTTTATAAATCTATAAAGAATAACAAATTCATCAACAATATTTCCCTTATACACACTCTTAAAGGCAAAGTTTCAGGGTAATTTGTACTGCTTCTGGGGAGATAAGGAAAACGTTTTTAGTGAAATATGAAATTCCAAAACTTTTTTTAGACTTTTAAAGACTTACCTGAATCAAATTATTTTGTAAATATTTAAATTTTAACCAATTTATCCTATATTTCAATGCCAATTTGTTCTTACAGTAACATAAATTGAAAATTGGAAATTCTTAATTTATGGTTTCATACAAATATAGAAAGCACCTGTTAATCCTAGTTATTTTCATAACAAATATTTAATAAGTAAAATCATAAAAATAAGCCTGCGATATTTTTACCTGGGCATTGCTAGGGCAATAACAACATATTTCATTGAACTTATTTTTTATTATATCATTAATTAATTATTTTATTAAATATTGAAATAAACTTTACGGCGATAGACCGGTTTCATCTTTGGACACTGTTGCCATTTGCGCATTGGTCTAGATCTCATTGTTAGGTTTTAGTTCAGCTGTAAGTAGGCCAACATAAGTGTGTACTGTCTTTGACATTTCTGTTCAAAACACTTGTCGTTTGCTCCCATATAAAATTACTTTTAAAATGACGGTATATTTACAGCTGCTCCAAGACAATGAAACAATGAGAGCTAGTTCAAGACGTAAATGGCAACTTTGTTCAAAGATGAAACCGGTCTATAAAACTATCAGGAAACAATTTCACAATATATTTTAAGCAGTCATTTCTTTGCATTTTTTATTTCACTGCTAGATGGAATCACCTACCTCAAATTATGGCATTTTGCCTTATCTTTTAGCGGAAAATGAGAACATTCCTCTGCAGTTTAAAATTCAAAGATTTTCCAGTTTCGAAATGAATCGAGTCCTTGTACCCTCTAATGTTCTGGGTTACGAGCACCAAATTACATTTGTGAACGGTGGAAATTAAATGCCGAATGCACCAAAATAAAATAGGTCCATTATTCTGTCAACAAAAATCAAAACGAGATTGGATGAAAAGAAAATTGACCCCCTTCATTAGCTCTACATAAATATAAATAATTCATTCAATGAAATTTTATATTGGGTGCCTATCTTGGTATCTTTTGCTGGAAGTTCCAAGGAGTATGTCGATGGTTTGGAAATATCAGATCGTGATGCACTCATGCAAACGTGTGGAATATTCCAACGGCGAGTTTAATTCACCAGCCTCTTCTTACCACTGTGATGGAAATTTTAATTGAAGCATTTTTATATCGCCATTGAAAAATAAAAACCTTTTTCTGTACCGCAAAGAAAAATTGTTATGAACAAAAAGCTAATTGGAAACAATTATAGGCATCAAATTTCATTTTATCACTGCAAATTTCTTGTTTAAGATCTCATTCCCAGTTGCTTGAGATGTTTGGATGATGCAAATGAAAAAAAATATTTTCTGGTTCGTAGAGCAAAATATGCCGTTTTCTTAGCAGATTCATTAAAAGAATAAAAAAGACCAAGACTTCCAAATCCTTTGACATTGAGCTGTGTTATTTTTCACTTTTTTCTCCTGCTTTTAAACGATTATTTTTTTCTTATTTTTTTTAAATGAAACTTTCAACAAGATTTTTCTATTAACTTATTTAAGGTAATTTTTTTCTTTTGTTCAAACAAACAAATCTCAGTCAGCCCCGTTAGTTTTTTTACACTTTTTTACACTTTGGTATTCTTATTTTTATTTCTTTATTTTAAAATTCAGAAATATATCTTAGAACTGGCCCACAAAGGATGTAGAGATAATCTCACCAAAGGAAAAGAAAACTAAAAGAGGGGGCCAGAATAGGAAAACAAGTGAAGGAGGAGAAAAATCTGCACGTGCAAGTCCTTAATACTAGATTTCCGAGGAAACCTAGCCCCGGCCTAAGACTCAACCCTTATTTATATATAAAAGAATGTTTTCCCAAATCTAATACCTCCCTTCAAGTCCCCCCGTCAAATTCCTGTCCTTTCAACCATGCCCAAATGGCCATTCTTCAGTCTCAACTTCAAACCCGTGCACAAGCAGAAGACTGCGATACGGTGGAAGGCTGGCTGGCTAGAAAAGCTAAGGAGCTCAAAGACAGGGGCTATTAAGACAATACCCCCCTGACCAACAAATGGTAAATGATTCCTTAACACTTTTATCTAGTTAATTAGCCAAAAAAGAAGTTCCGTCATATGTGTAATTAAGGCGTTTGTTTCGTTTCGTGAAGCTCCGTGTTTCTTTACTGGCTTCCTGGGTTCCCCGGAGCCAGCTAGGCTACGACTATGAAGATGGTCTATACGATAATTAACAGCTCTGATCCGCATCACGGGTGTGGTCAAGGCCTCCGCTGCTGCTGCCACCACCGCCATATTCCATCGGCAGGAATGTCATCCTGTTTAACTTAAAAGAAAAAAAAACGCTTTGATATTTTAAAAAAATGGAACGTGTAGCTCAGTTGGTATCTCACATATTTCTAAAAAAGAGATGATTGTTAATCTATGATTTGCAATCTTTCCTCTCACTGCCATCAGAGGCTTTTCAGTCAAGGCAATAATAAGCACGAACCATTTCCGAACGGAATTTGTCAACCAAAAAACCTACTCGATTAAGTAGCTTGAACACACTTTATGCTGGTGTAACTCCTACAAATGCTATGCAAATAAATATGTCTCTCAGTAACCTAATGTATTTTTCAACCTAGAATGGGATTCTGGGTCTCACTTCAGAAGAACAAGATTGTGATCGAAAGCATTCATTTTCAAATTGCCTTATAATAAACTATTTTCAACATTTCGTTGTGAAGTATAAATAAAAGAAAATATTCCACGTCACACAGATTCTGTTTACAAAAATCAAGATGATCGGTAAACCTGCATACGTCATTTTTTAAATGAGAAATATCTTCAAGCGGATAAGGAAGGGTTGAAAATCTTTATAATACATGCATTTTTCCCCCAGTGCAACAGGGAAACCCTAATAAAAATTATTAAAATCGCCAGCAAACAGACATTTTTTTTAATGAACTACTATATCAATATAAGCTTGTTTTACTCGAATATAAAATTTTACGTCAGCTCTCTTTCCTGATGGCCATTAAGCATCACAGAGTTTTTCTCCTGGTGAAGCCCTCTACTGATACCAACATAAACTACTCTTTCTATAATATATTGCCTAAAATATATTCCTTATCACATATGTCGCAGAAACATTGGGTTCTCAGTAAAAAAAAATTTCTGAGGCTAATGTTTTGAAAATCCAGCCCGTATTCTCGTGGATAATGTCTCCTTAATTTCTGACGAACACCGCTCGGCTCAGAGATTCTGACTAGTTTTATTACGCAAGACGTGGACTTCAACAATCAAACTATTGGCTTATTCAATCCCTTACCACACAAAATGATGTCAACATATCTCTTACATAAATCAAACTAAATTACACTTAAATTACTTACCACAATCTGAAATCCGCGAGGACTAAAGATATCCCTAGCAGATATAGTTGGTGTAGACGCCCTATTTTCAATTTCTTCAACCGACGAAATTGATCCCCAGAATTCCGTTTCCACATATACTTCCCCACGAGCAACTTCAACATCTGACAAATTACCATCCCAGCATGCACAACCATGGTCCCTTCTTCTCCTTTCGCTATCATTTTTATACATAATGAATCATTAATAAAACCAATCCAACCCAACGACAAACATACAAACTCACCAATGATATAGCAGCAAGGACCTGAGAACAAGTTCCAACATCAAAATGATCCCCGCTACCTGACGATCCAGTATTACTGATCGATAGCTGTGACATCTTACTCCGAGACATGTTTTCCACCAACATCGCTTTGGTGACCGATGGATGTGACATCTTACTTTGATACATCTTTTCCAGAGACATTTTTCCAGTGACATCATATTTTTGACACTTGTGTTCTATCGAAGCAAACTCTTCCCGTCGCTTCCCCATTCTCCCAATTCCTATAATAAAAAAAATTATTTACAACCGAATCCCGAAAATACTCAAAAAATATACCTTAATAACACTTAACGTTCACGTAATTGAATCTTCATCATCCCTGTACAATCTTCAACTACAATACAATTTGTCATTCGCATCTCAAAGACATCCTACAGAAGAAAAACCAATAATCATACAAAAACCTTAATTACAACACATTAAACTCAAATTACCATGTGTAAGTCATTCAACCAGTTTCTTAAATTTAGAATTTCCATCCTATTCCATTAAGCAATAACCTTCAATTCTTACACTTCAGCTTCTAAAGCTAAATTCTTATCCTTCAACACAGCTGACCAATGTGGCATTCTTCTTAAATTCGATACTGTATACATTTTACGCAACTATTTTCAAACTTCAAGTAAGAATAACCAATACTTAAGAAAAAACTTACCCAGTTCCTCGCAAAAAATTCCAAAAAATGAAAGCAATATAAATTTGACATCCAGAAATTCTTGTTACATAATCGCTCCCACTAATGCAAACTTTAAAAAAGAGTAATTCCTTTTTACATAAAAAAACGATAACCAAAACATTCTATGTGCCCCAATAACAGACACATGGCGAGAGTTTCGAACTCGCAATCCCTGGCTTTTACACTAAGTCTAAGAGGCCGGTACCTTATCCATTAGGCCACAGAGGCGATGACAACAAAAATAAACACAAATACACTTGTTTGCTGAAATTGAAAATTGTTCCATAACCACACAATCCTTTATTTTTTTTGTTTGTATAACTACCGATTGCCAGGTGGGTCATTTATTAATATTATTATTACTCATTTAAGTCAGTAAAGTAAATTTTCTCTTTTTTCGCTATAAAAAGCATAGAATAATGCAATATTATCCATAAAATATCAATTTTAAAAAGTGGTCCTTCACATAAATTCGTGGTAATCACATAAAATTCGTAATTCACATAAATTGCAAAAACGTATAAAAAGCAAAAAGTATAGACTTGTTTTCCAAAAAAAAAGGAAAAGAAAGGATAAATGGAAGAAGTAAGGCAGTTACGGGAATTGCAGTCGGGCAACCTTTAGCCAATTATAATGTATAGGCTATGCACGATAATAGTGCATCTGTTCAATCAAAATCAACTTTTATAAATGTTTTACTCAGTCCGAAACAAATTTTCGCCAAAAAGGTATATAAAATTCTTTATTTAATCATAAATTGCTTTACAGTATAAGTAGAATGATCTCCATGTATTCATGTAATCGTAATCATCGTAAAAGATAATTAATGCTCCTTTCTTGGAAAGTTTGAACCAAATGACTATAATAAAATCGTAATTAAAATGTATTTATTTGAATATATTAGAGGACGAATTGTTTATGCACTTACAATGGTTGTAAATACATATGAATATAACGTCAAATCTCATTATAATCAATAACATTTTGTTGATTTTTCCCAATACATTAAACAAAATTCGTTGGAAAGTAAAAACTGAACTTATTTGTGATAATGTAGCACCACAAAAAGTAACAATTATTAAACATGAAAAACTAAATGCTTGATTTGAAAAAAATGTACATAAACTAAAAATTAAAAATGAGTCATTTAAACACAGAATCATATTTTCCTACAAATATTTATACATGATAATTATTAAAATGAATTAAAATGAACCTAGTAGCTTAACATCATACTTTGTGGCTTACAAGTAAAAATAAATAAATAAAAGTTACTTATAATGAAAGTTCGTCGTCTGTCATGGTTTAAAGTGATTAACTTCTAAAAAGATTTATAACTCGAATGACCTGTGAAAATCAGTTTGAATTTGACATTGATTTTACCCTTCTTAATTTTTAAACAAATATTTTGATACATAATTAAATTCTTTCTTTGTTGACGCCAATAGATGACAACCCGTAATTCCTTATTTAGCAGCCAGTGGGGTTAGTTTATTTACCTTATTTCTTCATATCTTTATTTGAAAACAATTCAAGGAAATTATTTTAAATATAACAGGACTACGATATTTTATCAAATTATACTCCCAATACATCTCGCTAAGTTCCGTCGACAACAATATTCCTCTTCCGTATCTCTCGGTTTCATGTATGATCTATCAAATCAGTCAATCAGTTTTGCATTTTGATACAAACCCGTTCCCAACTCCGATAAGTAATTTACTTATTCATTTAATTGATTCTATTTTTATACCGTTGTTCTAGTAATGTCGAATCATATCATAGTTTTCCCTAAAAAGTTACCGTCTCTAACCATTTTAGTTTAGTAAAAAAACTGTTACAAATTTCTGCATTAGTCTTGTTGATAGGTCCATAACTAGAAGTTACTAATAGGGAAATTTTTTTTTAAAAAGTTTTAAAATGGAAATTTTGTTTTTATATTTATTAAGTTTTCCTCATCAAGGTTGTATCTTAAATTTTAAAGCTGAGGCTTAAACCTCTAAGTCGACCACGGCTTAAGTGTTATTCAACTTGAAATTTGAAAACAAAAACTTTGTAGAGGTTAAAAAATTAGTAAAATATGCAGAGTTTTATGGTACTTCTGAACGCAACCGGAAGACACAAACGAAATCTACGAGTGTAGGAAGGATTCGGCACCTTCTGAATTCCAAAGCTTCTTTTTCAAGTTGATTAATTAAATTACCGAAAAACAACAACGAAAAGAGGATATAATTGAATAGGCCATTGGGTCAGAAAATAGATTTACATAGAAAAAAACCTGTCTTTTTTAAATAGAAAATCGGTTAAAAATACCACTTGTAAAAAAAAATTATTATTTCTATTGTTTTCAATGTGGTTGTAAGATAACATTGTTCCATGTTCAGGATTTTCTTCAGAAAACCTCCATTCCAAAAAAACCTGTATTTCTCCAATAGAAAATTGGTTCTGAGTCCGTAAGAAATAATACTTGTTAAAAAAAGTTATTATTTCGATTGGTTTCAATGTGGTTTCAAAAGAACATTGTAGCATGTTCAGGATTTTCTCCAGAATGCCTAAATTGGGTCAGAAAATGGATTTACATAGCAAAAAACCTGTCTTTTTTCAAAAGAAAATTGGTTAAAAATATCACTTGTTAAAAAAAGTAATTATTTCGATTGGTTTCAATGTGGTTTCAAGATAACATTGTTCCATGTTCAGGATTTTCTCCAGGAGGCCTCCTTGGGTCAGAAAATGGATTTACATAGAAAAAAACCTGTTTTTTTCAATAGAAAATAGGTTTAATATACCACTTGTTAAAATAATTAATTATTTCGATTGGTTTCAATGTGGTTTCAAGATAACATTGTTCCATGTTCAGGATTTTCTCCAGGATGCCTCCATGGGGTCAGAAAATGGATTCACATAGAAAAAAACCTGTTTTTTCAATAGAAAATTGGTTTAAAATACCACTTGTTAAAATAATTTATTATTTCGATTGGTTTCAATGTGGTTTCAAGGTAACATTGTTTTATGTTCAGGATTTTCTCCAGGATGCCTCTATTGGATCAAAATGGATTTACATAGAAAAAAACCTGTCTTTTTCAATAGAAAATTGGTTTAAATTCCCACTTGTAAAAATAATTTATTATTTCGATTGGTTTCAATGTGGTTTCAAGGTAACATTGTTCCACGTTCAGGGTTTTCTCCAGGATGCCTCCATTGAGTCAGAAAATGGATTTACATAGAAAAAAACCTGTTTTTTCAATAGAAATCTCGTGATGGGTCACTGGAGCAAGGAACCCGAACAAAGGGGTGCAATCGGGTTCGGACTGTTAAGAGAGTACCGTAGAGACTGTGCCGACCACATCACCAGGAATACGTCCATCTTCCCAAAGTGATTCGATTTTGAAGATGGTAATGGAGTTTGTCTCATATTGTGGGACATGTTGGATCGGCTGGGAACGGTTGTTCAATGGTACAACCTCCCGCAATCTTCCATTAGCAGTAAATTTCTCGTTCTAATGTAATTGCTAAGGGAACATTTTCAATACCAATCTATTTCACAGAGAAGCTGTAGTGATGGTGGAGGAAATGGGAACAACGGTGGAAAGAGGAATTCAAAGTTTGACCATTACCTTCCGCCCTGGCTAGTTGAAGACTCGGCAACCGGCATATTCAGCTACAGTATCGTAAGCTTCTTGATTCTTTTTCTTTGCCCTTAGTTAGTCCATCTATTGAACCTAAAATTCTTTTCGAATTCATTGTTTTACTCCTTTATTTCAGTCCCAACTGCTTAGAATCCTCTAGATCCCGACTCATTCAGAGAAAGAGGCCCTGATCCTTTTCCGTCGCATCCGAGCGCATATTTCAACCGCAGTCGTCGGCTCTGTCCTCTAATTTGATCCACTTATGAAGAGTTGGACGGTGCTAGCTCTCCGATAACCTTGGAGTTTGGCCTCTGTAGCTCCCGCTTGAATAGTTCCTTATTTCATTGTCCCTTTAATTACTCAGCGCTTCATTTGGTAAGAGTTTTTAGATTGTTTGTTTTCGTTTGGAATTCCTATCTTAAGGTTGATTTTAAAAATAAAGGTAGACTGAGTATCTTTACAGCGGGTGGCTGAAGAGGTCCCTATTACGAGAATGTTATCGCAGAAGAAGCATCATCCACATCACCGGTAGTACGTTTCTTTCTTTCAGATGTTGTCCAACATTTAAGAGGGAGCCGAACAACGTCACGCAGCTGGTCCCATCCTTAATCAAATGGATAAGAAAGCCTTCTGAATTTGGCAATTCTGTCATCCAGAGTCGATTTAGACTCGACTAAACTACAAGAATTTACTTGGATGTGGTCCTTAAAGGTCAGGGGCATTCTGGGCTCCGAAGTAGCTTTGATGCCTTACAAACACGAGCATCTTTGTAAGATTCTTATATTTTAGTAGTTAACAAAACCATCGTTATATCTTTTTTTCAAATTTTTACAACAGGGAAATCGAAGGAGAGGAGGATACCGCACGTACCAGAGAGCAATGAATGACGAAAGAAGATTTATTGGTTCGAGCATCGATGACATCTCCCGAGTCGATGATGAGCAGTACAATGCTCGACTAATTATTGGTAAATTTCTTTAATTTAGATTTTTAAAAATAAGATAATGTTTAAAACTTGTTTTATTGCATAGTGTACCAAAAGAGAAACGGACAGGACGGCATGTTGTTGCAGCAACCAATTTTAGCAGTACCGTCGGCGCCGTCTTCTCCTCTAT
The DNA here is from genome assembly GCA_030141595.1 of Chydorus sphaericus. Classification (NCBI taxonomy): domain Eukaryota; kingdom Metazoa; phylum Arthropoda; class Branchiopoda; order Diplostraca; family Chydoridae; genus Chydorus; species Chydorus sphaericus. Next base: position 5,035,292 of record CM057926.1, on the reverse strand, counting down.
CACTCGCCTGACGAGGTAAATGAATCATAACTTTTTTTTATTATTTTCCAATGAAATACTTAATTTGAATTTTACACAAAATCTAACGTAGTGATAACCACCACTTGAGCCGCGGCTAGCCATCAGCGCCTTTGGTCACAGTGCATCCGGGTTGACCATTCCTCCAAACAACCTCTTTCACGTTCGTCTGGTTGTCATCGACTCTATAGACTGCCGGATTGCCCAATTTAGGAGTCACATTCGACTAGAACAAGAAACGGGCAAGATATGTGAAGGTCTCTCGTCAAAGTAAATCAACATTTGGCAGTGAAACGTACTCATGGTGACCTGGGCAGTGCTGGCTCTATCGTAGGGTTCTCGTAGACGAAATTCGATTGTATCCCGCTGTCTTGATATTCTTGTGCATTTCGGGTACTTCCTGATGCTCATTGTTCAACCTTCAGTGCTATTAATGCTTGGACCTGCAGTTAAATAGGTAAATAACAGAAGAAGAATCTATTTCTAATCTGGTTTTTCTTTTATATTATCTACTCGGTAATATAATTTAATTTTACTAAATACATTGAAGTGCTTTAGGAAATATAAGGGACATAATCAACGCTAACCATATTAAAGCTAGCCATAAAACAAGTTGATTTGCTTGCATATTTCTGTTTTTAGAACATAACTTTAATTGCAACTATTTAATCGAGCTGCGAAGAAACCTTAGTTAATTCCTTGAACGAAGGTGGTCGCTTAGGCCGCCTGAGAAATGCCATATTGGTAGAATAACAAAAGTAAAATAGTTATAATTACGGGTTGTAACACTGCGAATAATACGGACCAACTGCTTATATGTGAGCCAAGTGTAGTTGTTTAAACTGGTCATTTGAAGATGGATTAACGATAAATCAAAAGAAACACCAATCACTCAAAATTCAATAGTTATTTCGGGTGAAGCTGAAACAAGGGCCAGCTAGTAAGGTATACATTTTAAAAATGCTTTAATAGGTTTCCTCACCCTTTTTAGAACACTTGTCACCATTCATGCATTAGTCTTGTTGATATGTCCATGACTAGAAGTTATTAAGGGGAAAAAAATGTTTTTAAAAGTTTTAAAATGGAAATTTTGTTTTTATATTTATTAAGTCTTTCCTCATCACGGTTGTATCTTTTTTTAAAGGTGAGGCTTAAACCTCTAATAGCGTTTTCCAATGGCGAGATTTTCAAGAAATTTTGCACATCCAGAGTAGATTTTAAAAAATTGTTCCAATGGGAAAACAGTGTTGTTTCAATGGCCGACAGATTTTTTTCAGATCCGCCAAGGAGACATCAAAGGTAATACCGGATGTACGGGGTATTGGAAAAGTTGTTCCAATGAAAAAGAAAAAAAATTGAAAAATCTCCACTGGATGTTTGGCAAGATATTTCAAAAAATATCTGGAGTGGATTTTTAGACCAAAATCTCTGAAAAATCTTGCCATTGGAAAACGCCATAAAAACGTTTTCCAATGGCGAGATTTTCAAGAAATTTTCGCATCCAGAGTAGATTTAAAAAAAAATGTTCCAGTGGGAAAACAGTGTTTTCCAATGGCCGACAATTTTTTTCAGATCCGCCAAGGAGACATCAAAGGAAATACCGGATGTACGAGTATTGGAAAAGTTGTTCCAATGAAAAAGAGAGAAATTCGAAAAAATTGCTCTGGATGTTTGGCAAGATATTTCAAAATATATCTGGAGTGGATTTTTAGACCGAAATCTATGCAAACCTTGCCATTGGAAAATGCCATAAGTCTACCACGGCTTAAGGCCTTAAGTGTTATTCAACTTCAAATTTGAAAACAAAAACTTTGTACAGGTTAAAAAATTAGTAAAATATACAGAGTTTTATCAGGTACTTCTGAACGCAACCGGAAGACACAAACGAAATCTACGAGTGTAGGAAGTATTCGGCACCTTCTGCAGACCGAGTTCAAGATGGAAAATTTAACATAAATCACCAAAACTTGACACTAAAATACTGTAAAATCAGCGAAATTTAAGGTCGATTAGAAATAATGTATAGTTAGTTAGCAGTGAATGTAAAATCAAATTTGCCACCCTCTCTACCATACCTAAAATGTATATAGCCTAACGATAAACTCGAAACTAAAGTTTTGCCTTTAGGCAAAATTGCATACACTGATGCTGAGATGCTCGTAGAGTACCAACTAAAAAATCGGAAATTCTTAGAAACATTCAATAATTATAATATTAACTCGGTCGGTTAGTAAATAATATAGTTTTATATATCTAAAAGTCTTTAAATTAAAAAATGCAATAAAATTTGCTAGGGTGAAAAATTCCCGATTTTTTGGGTCTTGCTCATATTTTGCATTGATAATATACCGTAATCAATATAGAAATCGATCTTCCAGACAACTTTGGACCAAAAAATAGCGTCTGTTTACAGCAGTGGTAAAAACATAAGCCAATTAAAACACTTTGCCAGAGGAAATGTGTTAAAAGAGCTGGAACCCCACATTATTTAATCATAAATCCAATGTTTTCTTCCTGTTGAGTAGACAAACCATTGGAGCTTTCGGGGATTTCCCTTTTCCTTTCCTCACTCTGTTGATGTTTTTTTTTTCTCTTAACACTTGGAAAAAGGTCTTCTCTTTCCAACGCCTTTTGCGTGCGCCAGAGATCGGGGTTCCCCTCTAATATTTGTTTAACGACGTCGACAGGTGGACAAACTGGTACCTCACGCTCCATCAGCAAAATAAAACATTTATCTCTTATGTAAAAAATAGTCTGGAAAATGAATCTTACCCTAAGCTTCTTTTTCAAGTTGATTAATTAAATTACCGAAAAAAAACAACGAAAAGAGGATATAATTGAATAGTACAGCCGTATGTTGATAGTACAGCCTGAATGTTTTCCATTCCGTGCAAACTGAGGTGTTTTTTTTACTCTTTTGTTGCAAGATTACCTGGAACACTATTTTGGCTTCATTTATAGCGATTTGGCTCTACTGACAACCTTACTTTCATTCAATTGCGAGCAGTGCTGAAACGTTTAGTAAATTTTGACTGCGCCATATTGCTTATAAAACTATTTGCTGGATCAAATTACTCAACTATTTCAGCAGCTGCAGTAGAAAAATCCAATCAGAAAAGAAACATTGGATTGCCAACTTTTTTCTTGGGATGACGAACTCTTTTTCTAACGAAAATTCTTGAAGTTGGTAGCCTTAGATATAATAAACAATCGCTAGTTGTTAAATCAGCGAAAAAGACATACTTTCTTACTCATCTGGTTATGTAGTGGATCAGAAACATTATGTTTTTAGTTACGTAATATAGCCGGAAAGTAATAGTGGATTGACTTATCAACTATGAAACACATTACTTGACCTGCCAAAAAGATTTGATGATAAAAAAGCTTGAAGAAAGAAAATATCAGGTTAGCTTCTTGATTCGCCAGGAAATTTAGAATTTTACATATTTCCTACTGTACAAACCTCACAAAACAATATCAAAGATCAGAAAAATAACAGTAATTAAAAATTTATTGAATAAAAAAATGAATTCGATTGGTGGAATTTATATCAACTTAAAGAAATTAATTTAATTCAGTTGGTTGGAAAGAAGCCACACTGATGATACTTTTCTTTTGTTGTGGACTTGATACTCGAATTATGTTTTCACCTTTTCACTGCTTATCAAAAATTCTTACAGCCATTTGTAATCTATTGTTACTGGCATTTTACAAAGAATACTGAAATTCACCGAACTTCAAATGTGAGAAAGACTGAAACATGTTATTAGTAAAGATTACATTTTTCGTCATTTCAAATGAATTCATTTTTTATGTTTGAATACATTACACAGTTCCCTTCGTAGATTTTAAAAGTGAACTTTTGAAATGAAAGTTCGTTTTCCTACAGATTCTAACATATTAATAATCAGCTATAAAACCCATGAAATTAGTCCAATTTTATTGACATTTTATTCTTTTTTTTTCATTTTTTAATCAAATTATCTTGTAAATAATTCAATATTATTAATTAATCGTCTATTTTAATGCCATATTTTTAATAAAAAAAAAATGTAAAATTCACAATTTAGAATTTTTGGTTTAGTATAAATATAGAAAATATTTGTTTGTCGGTCTTTCAGTTATTTTCATTACAAATATTTAATAAATTAAATAATAATTAAAAAATTAAATAAATAATTAAATATCGAAATAAAATTTACGCCAATACAACTATCAGGAAGCCGATAAATATATTTTTAAAAAATCATTCTTTTAATTTTTTTACTTTATTGCTAGATATGGAACTACCTATCGCAAATTATGACGTTTTTCTATTTTTTCTACCGGAAATGAAAAGTTTTATTTAAAGCCTAAAATTCAAAGATTTTCCATTTTCGAAATAAGTCGAATCCTTGTAGCTTCGAATGCTCTGGCTTACGAGGACCGTTTCCCATAAATTTTATTTGTGAACGATGGAAGTATATGCCGAATACACCAATATAAAAACAGGTCCATTATCCTGTCAGAAATGATCTAAATGAGACTGGATGTAAAGAAAGTGACCCCCTTCATTAGCTCTAGATAAAATTATTGAAATTTATATATTGGATGCCCTTCTAGGTATTTTTTGCTCGAAGATCCGAGGAGTATGTTGATGGTCTGTATTCTACTGATCGTAATCCAATAATGCAACAGTATGTTGATGGTCTGAACGATATAAAAGAATTAAACTAATTTTTGAAGTGAACAAATCATTCAAGATGTAGAATAAAAATCTGAATCGCCCGTTACTGTAAATTTTGAGACTGTTTATTTAAAAAATTATTTTAAAACCAGTTATAATCTGAGAAAAAAAAAGGAAAACAGTGTTCCCAAAATAGCAATAACAGTTTCACTTATTTCAAAATAAATGTTTTTATATTTCAGGGATAATAGCCATTATTCTTCTTTTTGAGTTCCGAGCTAATTACTGTGATTATGTACAATGATGACGAGGGAAGCTATTCTAATGTGTTGATGTGAAGAAATTACTACAACGAAATTGCAATCATCACTTTATTTTACCAAAAAACTAAAAACACACAAAATTACACCTTTAAAATTGATAAATATTCCTTGTAACTTATTACAAAACAGCTTCTTGATTGCCGAAAAAGTAAGTGGAGTGTCAATATGCCACGTATTCTGATCAGTATTTGCGCGTCGAAAATCACCAGAGAAGGTTTAATCAAAGAGCTTGTTCAGCCCAACAAAAACTTAATAATTATATATTTTAAATTACCTGTAACATATATTCAGTTATCTATTTTAATATAGACGGCAGGCTTATTTTGCCGGTTAAATTGAATTATAATACCATAGAGGAGATGGTTCAACCCGAACATTATTGAACCATAATCAATAAATGCAGGAATTTCTTTCTTCCATAGAGATTTAACCTTGATAAAAATGATTGCCACCTTCGACGTTAGTGGAACCGCTGTTATGTTCCCGAAGGCTTTAGGGGGCAATAAACCGAAATTCGAGGAACAACATGCCGGTCACTAGTTTTTAGCTGCTTAATGTTTTAATGCCCTAGGTTGGATTGGAATATATGAGATGCCTTCCCAATTTTAAGGGCAGAAGAAAATACACTTGAAAATTCCGTTTCAAAGTTACATTTATTTGGAAAAAAACCTTTTAAATCACTTATGACCGCGTTCACTTGCGGCCCTATTATATCGAATGACTACATTACATCGAAAAGTTAAAAGAATTTAAAATAAAGACACCACTAGAAGATCCCTCTTAGGATAATAAAAAGTTCCAGTAAGGCATACTTGTCATAGGACAGACTTCTGGGACACTATTCAGTGCGATAAATGAAAAACGTACATGAGGGTTACACTACAGCGACAAAGGAAAAAAGCACGAGAGAACGCAATTATGAAGGTGCATTGCAGACAATAAGTAGATGATTCCACAATTTTCACTTTGATACAACTAGCAAATCCTGAGAACTGGTGGAATCTCAAAATATCGTCACAAATTAGCAAGCTTCTATCCTCGAGAAATTTGTGTCAAAGAAAATAATTATCGTTGATCGAATAAAAGTTGGAAGAAGGCAACTTCTTCTAATCTTTCTTAAGGAAGGCTACTTTGTTTATTTAATGTTATGTGAAATGGCGAATGCAGTACATTTTGTAAGCTTATTTTCTTATTTTTCAGGCAAATAGAATTTATTGGGTAGAAAAAGTCTATAGGTGAAAGTTTGAAAAAATGAAACGCTTAACACGCCAATAAATTTTGACTCATGTAAGTAATCAATCAATCTAAGGAAATTATTATTTAGTTAAAAATAATTTAAAATAGCTTTGTAATCACTTCCATCTAGTCATCAAGCAGTGCAGGAAGGGTTCTTTTTCATATTTCCATCCGGGCCCTTAATGAATCCGTGGATTGACCATAACTGTTTAAATGGTTGATCCACCAGCTTACATATTTGCCGCCCATATACAACCATACAATGTAACAATTGACAAGCCTATTCAACTACAGTTTGGTTGCGAAAAGAAGTTGACGGCCCTTTTTCTTGCCATCATCAATCCAAACGGGTATAAAAAAGTAAACCTTCTTCCCATCCTTTTTTAATTAAACCCGTCCTGATTGATGTCAAAGGCAGAGTAAGATTTGCGTTGTGGAAGCCATTGTATGTTCAACTACCAGGCCAGATCATCGCAAGACAGGTGAATGTTAAGGTGCATTCCGTTGAAATGGCGTACGCCGTAACGGTTCACAAAATGCAGGGACAGGCGAAAAAACTGCTGAGTCACCAATGCTTCACAAATAAACTTTCAGGTTCTCTATGTTGCTCTGTCTAGAGTAAAGAAAAGTTCTATTATTAGAATAATGCCTCTTCATAATCCTGACAGCCTTGATCAACTTTAATCATCCAGTCCTCCTCCGTTTTTGAACGAGTGGCTTTCTAGATTTGAATGCAATGGAATCTGGTCTGCTAATGAAGCAAGGCGTAAGATTTCTGTTTCAACTATTTAAAAAAAAACAAGAAGCGGAACAATTGAAAAATTCCAGAGAGTGAACTATTTCGGTAGGTTTTTGTGAATGCTGCTGTTTTCAAAATAAACGAGAGTGTGTCAAACCAATGTTGCCAAATCTAGGTAAAGAAGTTGACTTTTTTTCGTTACTATATTAATTGCTTTGAAAGATTAATACTTGCAATTTATTACATTACATTTTTATATTACTTATTTCTTTGGATTGCATGATAAAAATTAATTTTCAATATAAAATTATATCGTGAGTAAAGCGACTATTAATGAAACCCGCGGCATATCTGTACTTGACGAGATGGTCCTGCTATTCCTGCTACTTAGAATATTTCACTCTGAAGCAACTTGGTTTTTGGGTTTAAGTCGCTAATGCAGTTAAAACCAATTTTTAAAAATAAGTTTTCAAAAATAAAAAAGGGGAACATACGAAAGATTCTGCAATTAAACAAATAGCTTATGGTGCATTTGTTCTCAGTATAGTTATTATGGTGTCGAATATAATCATTTGATAAGCATTCTTTAAAAAAACAGTTATTTCAGAACGAAATTCAAAACGAAAACCCCGAAGACTAGCCGTTCGATCATATATGTTGAATCATATGAATTTTTGACTATCACAAAACTTAGATTTAAAAAAAGGACAATGATATGGGGAGTTTTTTTTTAAATTGAAAATCACATTTAAATTTGTTTTATATGATTCGATATCGTAAATATTTAAAAGTGGAATCGATTCTATTCTTTCAAAGCAAAAATTTAATATTTATGGTAATTCCTATATTTCTTTTAATAATCAATTACCGTAAACGAATACCGTCTAAGCATATTTAAATTTTAATTAATTAAGTTATTATAACCAAATTATTTCTTTAAATAACAAATTTTGGTAAATAACTTATAAAAAAGGTATTTTTATAACCCATATATATATAATACTTTTTTGAATAGTTCAAACCAAAAGATTTCAATGATTCCAATTTTTTTCTAGAAGATTCAAATAAGCTTGTAAGAAATAAGATTTTGTTGATATACGGAAGGATAGATTACTTGGGACATAATCACAGATACGGCCGCTTAAAATACTTTTATGATTCCTCGGCAAAGTACCAAATTTCTTTTTATAGTTTATTTATTTGTTTTAAGTATTTTACATAAAAAATTATATTACTAATTTCAAATAAAAGATAGAAAAAAATTACCAGCTCATAACTTGGATACAACAAGTTTGTGCAAGATGACTTCGACAGTTATAAGTCGTTATGTGCAAAAATAGTTTTCGGGAAACAATTCCGCAAGACCGCAAGAGTTCTCCAAACAAATCCTCAAATTCAAAGCTTCCAAAATGCATATCAAAAATAGCTTGAACTCTTAGAATTCCGACAAGTCATAACTACGAATAGAACTGGGATTGATTTTATTTCCTTCTTCCAATGAAAGTGTGAGTTGAAAAAGGTTTTTAATTTTTTCACTAAATGAAATGCACCAATGCTTTCCATTTATAAGCATTAAGCAGTTCTAAAAGAACCAGGATTTAAAAATGACATTCCTATGCTTTGTAGCGTTGCCTACTGGGCCTGGTGTAACTGCAATCTCTTCGGGTAGATATTCAAACTGAATATAAAACAAAATGTCATGTTTGTGTTTTTTAGGTCTCTTGGCCGTTTTATGATTGTTGAGAGAGTTAGTCATGTTCTTCAGCCTAGGGAATGGTGTCTGGGGATCTTACACATGAATCTCTTTCAATACCTCTTGAACAAAGACTTTGTAGGACGAGAAAAAATTTTCCTTCCCCATTTTCTTAGCTTCAGCGTAAGCCTGCTTGTTGAGATGAAAGGATTTGGTGGATGTCTGTGATGATACTTAATTTTAGAAGTAATAATGACCCCTTGTGGACTACGGTGGCTCAATATTCATTGTCTTTCGTTCAGACATAGCAACGGTAGATGATAGATCGCTTGTCTTAACAACTGTACCAGTAACCATAGAGATAATCCTCCTCTCCATCAATAAAAAGAGGAAAAATAATAAGATCAAAAACATCTGTGTAGTTGAATTAATTTTCTTTTTCTGGATTGAACAGACTCCTAGTTCCCACTCTAATTCGTGGGGATCAGGGAAGAAGTAATTTAAATATTTATCATCATGCCGCCTTAAGTAAAACTGTTTAAAAGTTAAATATGCGAACGACTTATTGAACTTAAGAGATTTAAATATAATACTAATACCGGTTCAAAAGGACTCCATTGTGCCGGGAAAAGGTCGGCTGGAGCTAGGAGGTCAGTGAAGTCAAAAAAGATGTCTCACCATGTCAAAATCTTAGACAGGAAACTATATTAAATAATTTTTTTGCGTTCAGAACTACATCTCAAATGATCCAGCCAGTGTTCAAGTCAAGTAAATTTTCTAATGAGTAAAAAGTTTTCTCGACATTATGGCATATATACAATATACAATTTGGGTTGATTTCATATTGATCAAGCTTAGTGTTTAGTCATCTCGAATAGTAACAACGTTGGGATCTGCCACCAACTAGATAAAGGTGGTTTTCCTGGTTAATAAAACGTCACGTTCCTCTTTGCATTTACCGTAAGTTGTGGGACTCCTTCAACTTACCGTCGTTACATGACCACGTCATAGCATTTTCCATGCATAACATAGGACCAACCTTTCGATATATATATTTGAAGCAGGGGTTAAACGATCAGGGAGAAATGGAGGTACTGCCTTGAGTCCTAGTCATAGATAAATTGGAATAAGAATTAGAAGTGGAATCGAAGGATCGACGACTTGCACCGGTGGAGAATCCAAACCAGGTGTTAGCACAGCATTGAAGAAATCGGGTCTCTTGTGGGGCGTAGCCACTACTTTTGTCCAACTGAAAAAGTAAGCGATTTTTTAATTGGTATTTTCCCAAGGTATATTTAAGATTCCGTCAACCAAATGAGAAAAATAGAAATACAGTATGTAACCTTAAAATCACAAAAACAAAGACATAAGATAAATAACCATTATTTCAGCCGAAAGAGAAAAAAACGAAATGAAAATCAAAAGTTTACTTACACAAGCAGGATGCAGCAAATCAGGGTAAGGGAGCAGCAAATATAGGGTAATATCATGAAGAGTAAAAGAGAATGGAAGTGGAAAACTAGGCTTTTTTTGACTGGTTACTTCATAAACGGAATCAACGGTTGCCTGGTGGTCATCATAGTTGATGAAGAAAGAAGCCAAACTAGCCGAGAAATCAGCCCAAACTTCCTCATCAAACCCTCAAAACGTGCTGACGGTTTTCGTCTTAGATGAAATAAACTCACCTCGAATAGACATGTGCGTTGCAGAAGCAGTGACCAAAATTGAGACTGAAAATAATATACAATAACAAAAGGATTGTTTAGTGTCCTAAATTCAAAGTTCTCTGTCTGATTTCTCATAAAGTGATCAGCTGACATGATTGTCAATTAAGCTAGTTAAATTATTTATATTATTTTGTTTTATGGATTCGGCAGATTTCAGCACTGGAGTCACACCCAGTGCCTTATTTTTTCGATTAATATTGATTTTAAACACAAAGAAAAACAATGTTCAAAAGAGCATAATTTTCATCTTATGTTGTACGATTCCGTAATTTCATTTTGTTTTTATTACGCACGTAGTAAACGATAATTTTAAAAAATCAGGAAGAATCTAATTATTGAAAGGTGGCAGAGCGCAGTAATTTGTAAACAAGACACGAAAATAAGGTGTTTTTACATTTCAAAGATTACGAGAAACTATTCATCAGAGAAAAAATCTGGAAATCCTTGAGAAGAAGGAGAAAAATTTTAAAAAACGACTCGAGTCTTGAATTTTTCTCATAGCTGAAGAGTACAAATTAAATTAATTTTTCTCTAGGTTCTATCAAAGAAGCTTTTATTCAATCCTGTTTAGGTTCAAAGAAATGACCGCATTAAGAAAAAGTACAAGACACAACGAAATCATGTTCAACTATTTAGTGCAATCTCTAACCACTTTCTGGGAAATATTCACAGCTCGTACCTCTCTGCCAGTTAGTCGCCTCTTCAGAATTATAATGGCTACAAGAGTTACCCATGTGGGTCTTTTTTTAGTTGTACTGTTTCTGTAGACAGGGGGGGCGGGGGCGAAGATGATCTAGTAATCTTAGATAGTCCATGGGAAACTTCATCAAGACAAAAATATATTGTATGACTTTCCCTTGTATGCCAAGGGCCTTTTTATATTTTTAACTTTCCTAGTTTCTGCCTCCATCAGTTTGTCACTCCAAGCTATCAAGTTAAGGACCAAACTATTAAGTAAAGGACATAGGACCTTCTACACAAGTAAAACTAGTCTACTAGAACAGTTAAGCTTAAAAATTGAATTTTTTAAATTTTTACTTTTTAAATTTCATTAAATAACTAGGAAAAAGTCACTGTTTAGTTTGATTTTTTCTTTCATGTAAGTGCCACTTAAATTTCCGAAATCTTGTTTGGACTTGACGTTCTTTTGAAATTAATTATTCCGACATTTACTTCCGGTTATATTATATATATTTAACACTTAAATTTAAAATAAATTATTTATGTTTTCCTCCCTTATTTTGTTTTTTTTTTCAACAAAACACATAATTGTTTTATTCATTAAGATTTAATAATTTTAGGAAGTTTCGCCAGTATGGAAAAACCCAAGTCCGTGAGTAGTTCTCAACCAACCCAGTACGTTACGCTTCCGTCTGGAGTACATGTACCTATTATGACCGGAGTAACGTCCTTTTTTTAAGTTTTCCTTCGGAAAAATAATTTTACGTATAATCTATCAACAATCATACCTCGAGATATATCAATGCTTTCAAAAACATATTTCTTTTCCAATTGATGAAAATTTGATTCTTTTTTAAAGCACCGTTATTATAGAGAGCTTTATGGTCGGGAGTAGCACTCAGCCCACACAGAATGTTCTTTTTCCGTCTGGGAAGCTATTACTTATTATTACTGTGATAGCATGTCCTTCTGAGATCGAATATTCTCGAAAGATTGCTCCAATAAAGATTCCACTCGATACATTTAAACAAGTATGTTCTTTTTTTAAATCGAATAAAAAATAATGAAATTTTGTACCAGGATTTTTTTAGGAAGTAGCATCACTGTGGAGATGACCATTCCTGAAGGTAAGCATCCAATTCAGAACTTAATTTCAGCTACTGGGTACCATGCGCCTTTGAATCACAATGCAGCTGAACTGCATTCGACGCCGTCCCTGTAGGAGTGTCATTGGAATACTGGCTAGGGCGCTAGCTGTTGCAGTCATCGTCGGTCTGTACTATAATGTGTTTCATGGCTTTAGGTGTCATGGTTTTTCTCAAGCAGGAAGTCTAGATAGAATGAAGGTTCTAGATGTGCAAAATTAACGGGAGAAGAAGGGGCGCTTTCAAAACTAAAATACAAAGTGTGTAAAAACCAAATGCTGCCAATGTCCGAAAATTAATTTCAATATCAAACAATTTGGCAACACCAGTATTTTATAAAACTGCGTCCTTCATTTATTTTGAATCGGCAACGCTTACACATATCAAACAATTTGGCAACACCAGTATTTTATAAAACTGCGTCCTTCATTTATTTTGAATCGGCAACGCTTACACATATACATTAAAAATCATAAAGCTTATACTTAGTTATACTACAAAACCTCTAATTAGAATCCTTACACTCTAATTCTTCTTGCATTATCTTTTATTCTTATTGTCTCCCTCTTATTTCTATAAATATTTTTTGCTGAAGCCAAATTTATTGATCCATCACAAATAAAATACAAATATTTAAACAAGTAAAATAACTATCCTAATAGTCGTAGTATCACCGATTGATACGATTTTTTCTTTTCTTTAGTTTCCAGAGTATAGGCTGCCTATTTTCGTACTTCGGGGGAAATGAATCTATCCAGAACTTTCAAATGGGCTGATTACGCTTTTTTCATGTAAGACAATTTATCATTTTTACCTTTGATTCCCCAAATTATTTTTTTAAGTATTAGCGAGTCCACATAGTAAAACCAGACATTTCTGTACTCCTGATACTTTTGTAGTGTTATTTTTCAAGAAATCCTATAAATACGTTAACATGAATATAAATGGGACAACATGGGTTTTTCAACAAAGAGGATAGAGAGATTGTACCAGCCCTTCATGTTATGTTCTTAGGGCCCACCAGTATTCTAACCGGGGGTCATTGTATTGTCTTAGTTAACACAAAGTAAGGAGGGCAAGAGATGGAGATAATTCTAACAGTTCGACAAATAGGAGAGGAGTGAATATTTTAAGGGGGAAGGGTGGAAGGAGGACAAACAGGATTTTGCGAAAGGGGATAGGTTGAAGAAACCGGCGTGGGAACATTTCAAAATACTTTCTAGATTCTAATACAACAGTACATTTCTTGACTTTACGCATGCATAAGCAAATGACTCGAGTTGCACATGGATTTAAATATGGAAAAGATATACCCCTTTCCTCTGACTTACACTTTTTTTGTCTTGGTTTCATCCTTATTCATTGTCTTACAAAACATTTAGGTTAAGTCAAAAAGTAATAATTCTTCAGTATTTTAGAAGACTATTTTGAATTAAAAAAACGTGTTTGATACTTCAAACGATTATCATTTTTCGAAACAGAAGAAAAATGTTGATTTTCCTACGAAGCAATCTTAATATGAAACGAATAAGACCTGATAAAAAAGAAATATATGTTCGATTTTATTATGATAATTACCATAAAAATGGCTTTAACTGATTAAATTTTTTCCCATAGACTAGCCAATAGCCAATAGCGTAGCATTTTTTAATGTAAGAAAGCCACGATATATTATGTGGACGTCGATTTTCTTACACACTAAAATTAAACCTTATCTCGTCTCTGTACTACTTTCCAATCAGCTAATTTTCATTTATTTATGCCCTTGAAAGTCGGTTCTTCTAGTCTTCGACTGATAAGTGTCTCGAAGTTTAACATTCTTTTGGGGCATTAATCCTTAACAATTCACACAACCTTTAGTGTCATCAAAGTACCGACCATTTCTTGTTTTCACCATCACACCCTTGATCATCACCTTTTCAGCACTCAAAGGCACTTTTTCTTTCTCGATATTGACTTCAGCATCAATTAGTTCCATGTGGATATCTCGTTCAAATCCATGAACCATACGAATAAAGATATAAGTACTTCTTGTATCTTGATATCAAGGGGCTTTATTCCTTTTGCTTTGGAGTCTATTGTCTTTTCATCACAACCACACAGCTGCTCAGTTTCGTTCCAAAAAAAAGAACCTCTGCCTTTATCAGGCTAACGGTCGCTTAGTTGTATGGATCCTTGAAATTCTTGCAAAGATTGGCTGCTTTCTCAATTTTCTTTGATCCACCTTGAACAAAAGATGTTAGCACGTTCATATATATATATATATTTATATGATAATTATTGATTTGATTTGAGCAGCTATTGAGAAAGCCAAAAAAATATTTTATAATTTCAGAAGGAAATAGTTAGTCAAATTTTACATTCAATCATGTACATTGGGTGTTTTTGCCTCCAAACCCGGTTTTAGTTCCTAGAACTTTACCAGCAATGTTTTATGTTAGAATTTTTTTGTTTGTGTTAAAACAATCGTAAAACCAAGCGTATCTGCTAGGGATGTAGGTTTACTTTCAATGAATGTGTAGGCTACATTTTTCACACACATGTTTCAGGCTTAATTAAACCGACAATACTGCATGCTTCGTGTAGGATAATTACGCCACAAAAAATATTAGCCTTTAAATAAAAAAATGGAAACTAGTAAATATCTGGCTTGTCTAATGATTCGTAAATTGTCTTACAAATAAATCTGTGGACAAAGTTTTGGACCGATTGAGAAAATATTTGTTATCATTAAATTCCTATTAAGGAATCCATTTATTCTTCCTAACTATTTATCATTAAATTCATCATCAAATGAAAAGTCACATTAAAATCTTGTTTCATGGGCTTGCATTACTATCATTTATCCACACGAAATGAAATAATAAACAAATATTTTTTATTATGTTTTCTCCTGTATACTGTATATCTCTTACAATGCTCTTGCAATAAACGCATTTTTATTGAAATGGTATATATTGGGGATCAGACATTTGTTTAAAACATGTTTATTATTCATTTTAAAAAATTTTAAATTCCGGGGATTTATTCGAATGCTGTAAAAAATTTAATTGTAATTCCATAACCAGCATAAGGTGATAAAGCAGAGCTTTGTAGCTAGATAAATTGGAAAAGAAATCTAGCATAGCTGTATTATTCTTTAAAAAATAATAATTGAGCTATGAACCATTAATTCATTATTACATTAATAAGTATCTTTGCATAAATAGAAAGATGTAATCTGCAGCACTAGTATGATAAATAACCTAAGGTACTGTGCCTTTCTTCGATTAAAAAAATGATACGCTATTAGTTAGCCTATGGGAAAAAATGAAATAAGTTTAAACCATTTTTTGACAATGGTTATTAACACAATTAAATGTTTCCATGACGCGGGCTTGTCATCCGCCATAATGCTATTTGGTTCGCGTAGGTTTTCTTTTTCAATAAAAACGTTCACAACAGTAGTGCCAAGCTATTTACGCATCATTTACGTGGTACAGTACATATCTCGTGCAAGATATAAAAGATACTGAAAAGTTTTAAAATATTAAATTACCAAATGATTTCTATTGGCAATCCAAAGTAATTTGCATTAATACGGTACACTAGTGGAACTACTATAATATATATGAGTTTTATTTTAATATTACATTTGAGTAAAATTTAAGTAAGGTAATAGCTACAAGAGCAGTAAGAGAAAATCCCCGACTTCCATTAGGTTGCGTCTCAATCTGAACCAGGTCAGAGCGGCTATAGTCAAGACGGCTGTTCACTGTTATTATTCTCTGTGGCTTTCATGTTTTTCCATCTACTGGTCACAAGGTCACATTCAGTTCAGGTTGAGCATTAATACAGTGAAATAGTAAAATTTCTGCTTTAAAAAAGTGTTTGAAAACAAGCGAGAGTTTGTGTCAACTATCTTATTATTACGCTCAAAATGGATAATGAAGATTTATCGTTTATCTAAAAATAGAGAAGGGTGCACTTTTGTCAGTAGCAATTAGGAAGATCTATTGATACTTTGCAAAAAATATCGTAATGTGAAGAACAAATTTTCTTGCTATTACTTACTATAACTTATTGTATATAATGTTCAGTAAAAGTAAAGCGGAGCTTTTCAGCTCGCCTTATTGATAAAGTTATTCAGCATAGCTGTATTATACTAAAAAATATAAAGGAGTGTTTTAATGAGAATCTTGGAACGGTTGCATTAATTTGTAATCCATTTCAAAAACAGCTTTTTGTGCATATACTTTTTTACTTTTACTTTTTGATTTTTACTTTTTTTAATTTCCGAAAACAAGTTGCCTAAAAATGGAAAAATACACCCAAAAAGCCATTTTTTGTTCAAAGTTGCCCACATTGGCGGTAATGTTTGTACTAAAAACATAAAAATTAATAGGTTCTAATTGAATATATAAAATAAAAGTCTTTCACTTTTGATTTTTTTAATGAAATAAAATTTTAAATAAATCACTTTTAATTATTCTATCAAGAAACCTTATAATATAAGAATACTAATAAGAATACTATAAGAAACATTTTCGCCAATGAACTGCCTGCCGCGAGCTATTTCTTTTCGAAGCTGTCGTAAATTGTAATATTTTTTTTTTAATTTAAATTTTGTGAATTTGAATTTATTGCTTGTTTTAACATAAAAAATAAACGCTTTTCATAAGAATAAAGAAATAGTAAAGGTTAAACAACTTAAATTAAAATTTGCACTTCAACAACATTTTCTCTATCTGCTCCGTAATATCTCTAACTTATATTGACTATGAAATCGATAACGAAGACTTTCAGCAGCACTGCCACTCATCCAATCTGCGCATTTGCGCCTCATCGACAACTCTGGCTCCTGGCTCCTTTCCCTCTGGGTCTCTATAGCCTTAATGTTGTATCTTATCCTCAAAAATATTAATTATGCTACGGCGCTGAGAAACAGAGCTATGTTAGAAATAATAGACTTCTTCCCTCTAACTCATTTATTTCTTGACTGACTGAGCTAGTAAGAAATAAAAGGGCATAGAAGACACGTTTCTACGTACTATGTTTTGGATTTGTCCTTAGTCGTTTACTTTTGTGTTACGGCCAGGAACGGAATCCATGTGAGGGAAGATTTTATTTTCCTTCCAAACTTTCTTTACTTGTCCTAATCGCAAAATGTCTCAGCTTTTCCATTTTGCCGACTCTTCATATTCTTCTGGTAGAATACAATTTGTAGAAACAGACCCCCTTGAATAAAAAATTAACATAATCTTTTTCAGTGTTTTATTCTATATAGTTTATTATATTTAATTATTTTCCCAAACCCAAGCCACACTGCAATACCACGGGTTTAAAATAAGTATTATAAATTTCAGATAAAAACTAAAACAGTATATTTAAAATTCAAAATATGTTCATTTATTGTAAGAAGGGCCAATCGGTTTAGTCCGTAATAAAGACGTATCCTTTTCCTTCCAGTCTTTACATTTTATTAAAATAGATGCAGGGCTGTAACAAAAAAAAACATTCAAACAACATTATAAAAAAACCAATGTATGGTGAGATATGACCCAGTCTTGAATAGAAAGAAAAAAAGAAACAGTATTTGTTTTATTGATGATCTATCCATCCTATGAAAGAAGACAGTCTCCTGTTTCCTGAGTCATTCTTGAAAAATCACCTTCCTATTATGCGAGAAAGATTATTACCTTCGCTGTCAACAACATTGGGCTCCGCAACAACTTCCATGAGCAAACAAATTGTCTGTAGATATCGGAACTACCTAAAGCTTTGCACATCTTCAGTTAAATATATACATCCGCGTAATTCCGAGCATTGCTAGAGATACTCTCTCTTAGATAAAAGATGGTTAAAATAATTTAATTTGATCCAAGGATTATTGCTACTAGCTTAGCGGCTTAGCCACTATAAATTTCTACTAGATACCCAACAGGAAGGTTGAGAGGAATTATTATCTTGATTATTTGAAATTAACAGTAGTCGAATCAAAAGTGTTTAGCTGAAAATTCATTTAAATTGAAGTCTTAATAATAAGGCGAAGGTTACTGACTGTCTTTTATGGCCTTGTTAATTATTATGTTCCATATTACCACTCAATAAAAGCCAATAGAGTTTTAATCTTTGAATTGAAATGTATATAATAAGAGCATCCTCCAATGAAACCACTCTTACTTTTAAAATCAAGGTAATTTTGACAACAGTTTTTTAAATGTTCCCGTGAATCTTTGCAAACAGGATACGCCGTTTCTTGCTTAACTTTCTAGTAGTCGTCCCAGAAAGGACAACAGGATACGGAACAATCACTCACCTGATGGAAATTATGAATAGTATACCAATTTGTTTACATTTAGCACCATCCTTGTAATTAATGAAAATATATTAAATTAAACACCACTTAAAATAAAATAAACATAAAAATCGTGCTTTATCACGGTGTCCTATGTCGGCCTCCTTCACTATGTAGGCCTTGTAGGCCTTTCTTCCCGAAACGTGGGTCTTTTCTATATTTACGACATAGGCACAGAAATTCATTAATTTAGTGACTGCTGCTGTTGGATTCCCGATAAAAAGAAATTATTCTAGTTAAATTCGTCTTGAACATTTTTGGAACCAGAACTCGACCACTTATTCTCCAAGTATATGGCGAAGACGTAGAACCTTATATACTTTGATCCATCATTTATCTCAGGTAGACCCTGACCTTCAGAAAAGCAAATCATCATTGAAAGATTGTTTACAGGTGCACACATTTTGTTAATTATAATTATCAGGGTGGTACAGGCGGTTACCTAAATAGTTGTTTTCGTTACGTAAAAGTACTAAAGAATATTCTTCATGTAGCAAGCTTATCCCGATTTTTTTTTACCTTAACCAGCCTGGTCTGGAAGGAGGTCCATGCAGTCAATGTTGTTTTTGGGGACTATGATACATTCTCTTACCTATTTTACCCGAACGACTACATCACAGTGCTCGATCGAAATAAAAGTAAACAGCATAAGATTCATTTAAATTGATGTGGACTATTACGTTAATTATTTACAAAAATTATAACATAAAAAATACTTGAATTAATCTAATGCCGTGTAAATTCGCCAATCTGTTACCTAATCGGACCGAAAATTAGAATTTTGTTTTCATGGAGTTGACGTGTACTTTTTTGAAAAATAAATACTGTAAATTATTGTAAGATGGAAAATGAGTTTACGGAAAAGTATTAACGTTAAAATAATTACAATTAAACAATCCAATCTTCAAAGAATTGTTTTAAAAAATTTCAAAGAAAAAAACCACAATTTTTAAAATTTGCTCCGTGCGGACGTTTCAAATACACCTTTAGATTAGCGCTGTGTGTGTATTTTATTTGAACAAGTTGGGTGAGGGCACTTGAACGGCTTCTCCCCACTGTGAACTCCCACATGTTGCTGAAGGTAGGAATGCTGGGACAAAATGAAGATGTCGGTGAACTGCATAGAACAGTCGGAGCATTTTATAGGCTTGGAGTACTGAGAAAAGAAATTATACATACACAGTGAAATAGTCAACTTCTATATTAACTATTTGTCAAGTAACTGTTCCGAGGTGATCGCCTGGCAGATCGATCTCCGTTGATAACGACCTGGAAGCGATAGCCTTTTTCTTCCATTAGAGCACCCAGTATCCTTGCTGGATAATGTCCGGGAGATGATGATTGGATTCTCTTTTTTGAATTGGGCGCTTTCTTTATCATGAGGAGATTGGTTCCGACCACTAGAACTAGATTGTGATAGTTATTGATACTTGAGAGGGGGGAAAAAAGTTTTTGACAAATGTGTGGCCCTGTCTCTCTCCAATCTCATTTTGCCAAGTACAAGCAGCTGACTTCTCTTCGTTGAGGGGAAAGTATGGAAACACGTTTGCATAATTCTCTACAAAGCTAGTATTTTTTAATTGAAATTATAAGTATAAAGGAGTTATGGTTATAATGAAAATATTCCTCTTTTTTAGATGATGCTTCTCGCCATGCTCGATTTCATCATTGCCACTTGGTTTGGGATATTTTGAACCCATTTGACTTTTTTGCGTCAGTCAACAACACAGCCTGAAAAATGAATTTTACATTTTTTCAAACTTCTTTTTTCTTGTAATTTTTTTAATTTGTAACCTTGTAAGTTCCTATCTTAATTTTCCTTGGTTCCGCCTAAACATAAAGAAAAAAGGAGAAGCTTTTTTTATTATGATTGAAACACCTACCAATTCAAACAATATCATCGCTGTTGGATTGGTCACTCTTGACTGGTTGGATAAAGGAGGACTGAATCATTTTTACTTTTTACTTATTTTTTTCATGGTTGCTTTGAGGTCTATTCTCAAATACTCTTCGATTTTTATGAATTTATAATTATAAATCTAAAATTTTTGAAAGCTATTTTTTTTTTGCTGATTTTTAAGCACGCAGAATGTTAAGGGAAATTTGGGTAAAGGTTGATAAATAAAATTCTAGAATAGCTTCTGAAATATGATAAGAGCAAATAATACCAACTTAACTTCATCATATTCAAATATTCAAAGGTTCCGAATTCATAATAAATAAATTCATTAACACTTGCTTTTACTTCCTTCTTTAATTAAAATTTATTATCTTTAAACCTTTTTACGCTGTAGATTGTCAATTTTGTTATAATTTATGTGTTCGCTGATCAAATTTTCAGATGAGCAATGGATTATAGATTATCAGAATTTTTAGAATGTTAGACTTATTTTTATGAATGATAGATCACTATCGTAATATACTTTTTATCTCCTTAACCGTCCCCTCAAAACTCCTTTAACCTTTGAAAAGCTTTAAAAATACAAAAAACACATATTCAAAGAGGAAAGTGGAAAACACAGGTATCTGCCATATTTTCTGTTCATTGATATTGGAATGTATTTCAAATTTACATTTATCAAATTTTTATGAATGTGGGAAAGGTTGATGCTGTCACAGCTGCAATACAAATAATAATATAAAGTTATCCAAGACAATATGAATTGTAAGAAATATAAATCATGTAAGAAATACAAATAATAATATAAAGTTATCCAAGACAATATGAATTGTAAGAAATATAAATCAAGATGCTCTGTTGAACGATTTTTTTTACTACAATCAATTAATGAGGGAAGACCAAAGCTATGAGAATAGCACTTGAAACCCTTCATGAAAACAACTAACGACGTTTGAGTAAACATAAGGAAGAGAATTTTTTTAAAGGATAAAGGAAAAAGAAAATACTTGATACCGATCTACTTTAGTTGCTTGAACTATTTTATAAACAATATATTTGAAAAAAACACTTCATGTTTTTTATTAGAATTGTAAATAGATTTTTAATTTCATAATAATAATAACCTTTTATAGTTTTTCATTGTAGTTTAAAACATATTTGTTTAAAGATAAATTATTTTTCTTTTATTTCTAGGATATTAATCCAGAAAGAAACCTTCATTCAGGAAAAATTGGGTTTACTGAGAACGAAACATTTCATCCTTTTTTTTATACTATCAGCAATATGTTTTTTTTTCTGAGAACTTGAACACATTTGATATTACTTGAATCTATATATTGGGCTCTACAAATAGCCGAGGCTCACGATGCGCTCCTCTCTGGACAGCGGTGGGCGATAATTGTTGAGGATCTTCAGTTGCTCGGCTGAGGGACAATCCTTGGTAAAAGCCAACATTTCGCGGAAGGATTCCAACTGTTAAAGACAAAATAAAATAAAATCTTAAGGGACTAGTGGTTGATTGAGGTAATTATACCTGCTCAGCCGAAACTTCAATGGGATCCTTGAAAACAATCCAGATGACACATTCGTTGCAGGGTGGTGTTGTAAGACTGCCAAGATACGTATAGTATGCACCTCTCTCTATATTATAAAAATTTTAATTGGTTTCAAAATATTAGAAAGTGAAAAAATAACAAACCTGGAAGGATCTTGTTGGGATCCAGTGCCTCCTTGAAGATAGCCGATTCGTCCTTGTGTTTAATGTCGCTTGTGAGTTTGACAAGTTTTTTCAACTCCTCATTCTCCTTTCCTACCTATAAAAACCAGTTTTAATTATTATCAGTTTTTTCCGGAGCGGAAGTAATTAAAATGAGGAAATCACCTTAAGAAAAAGGCCCAAAACTGCCAAGCCGTCCCCATATTTGAGAGCTTCATTGAAAGAGCCGTACTTGGTGTTCCAGTTGACAAAGTGGATCTGGCATTGAGAAAAACTCGCTTTAAGTTTACTCGTGCTGAAAATGTGGGTCAAGGAACCATTGTTTACCTCGGCAGCGTAGGACTTTCCGTTAACGAGATGCTCTGCGCCCACGGCATTTGTCTCTCCCCAGTGACAGTGATACTGTTCCAATTGATATTCGTGAGGCAGAGGACCCCCGGAAAGCTTTGCTTCTTCCGAATTGACGTGAGCCTTCCAACAATATCCGGTGTTGACTAATTCGATCGTTTCGTTCGGATAGTTCCAACGGAGTCGCTTGATGTTAAGACGAGGATCTAGACGAACTTCGTCCGTATGAATATCAATCTAAACAATGATGAAATAGTTGGTCACATGGCTTAATAATTGTGTTTTTCTATGGAAGTGGCTTATACCGGTGACTGACGATGTCCAGGTGCGTGCAAATAGTGCTTGGCCGTATAATCATGCGGCCCTGTTAAAAATAATAAAAAATTGTCAGAAATATACGAGTGATTTTACTATTTACAACTAGGTCATTGAGATCTTGACGACGAACTGCTGCTTTTTGCAATCCAACATAGTAACACTGAGAAGTATCGACCTCGATTCTTTAAAATATTGAAGTCTCCCATTACGACTCGAGAAAATGAAAAGGGAAGGGAGAAAATTCCATAATTCGATCACCAACTCATTTTGTTAAAAAATGTATATAAGAGCGTTTATTCAACCCGGTAGAGAAAAGCACGTGGCTTGAGGAAATACACCCACGGTACTACTACTATAAAAAGAATTTACGAGTTTGAAAGTCTCACCGCATCCGCAGAGCTTCTGAACCGACTGAGAGATTAGATTGATCGACTCAGGAACGCAAATGCACCTGGTAAACAAATAATCGTTAGACAAACTGTTTGGGGGTTTGTCAACACTTGATGAACTATATTACCAATCACCAACCGTCCAGACCATTTCATTAATGGATTTAGGGGAATATTTAGAAACAAATTTGAAAATCGAGAAAAAACTCGTGTGTGCTGTTTAACGAGTGTGTGTGTACTCAATGGCGGCCGGCAAGTCAATCTTCTTATACTCGGCTCTTGTTTACGGTCAGTGTGTATAAAACCGAACGAACAGATAGCGCTCCACCCCTTCAACGGCGAATTCTGATAAAAGACGAAAAAACAAAATCTTACTTTTTTGGATCGCGGAAAATTTTTAAAAATTAATTTACGTATGTGAAATCCTTTTTTTAAACATATTGAGGAAATATTATTTTTTCACATTACTGCAAGTCACACATTTTGTTTTTTTGTATTTTTTTTTAAAATTTAGTAAGAAACCGAGATTTTAAAATGATCATATGGTTTTAATATTTATTGTGTTAAATTGAAATACCATTTAACTAACTTTTTTAATAAACTTAACATGTAAAGATTGAAAATCGAAGCTTATTAAATTTGGTGCTGTTATAATAATAATAATGGTTATGTTATTGTTGTAATGTGGGAAGTTTGACAATAAAAAAACAAAACCGTCCATTCGCAGAGTTTAAATGAGAATATTTTTGTTGCAATACTACTTTTTGACTTTTGGTATTAAATTTCATAAATCTCCAATCCAATTATTTACACGTAAAGTTGAAACTATTATATATTTTCTAATGGTATAGTATCCTCGGATTAAAAAAACTTTACGTTTTAATTTTAATTACAAAAACTTTTTTATCTGTGTTTTTAATTGAACTCGCATTAATTGGAGACGAAGAAAGTAAGTTACTGTAGTTCCGTTCATAATTTTTATTTTAAGATAAATATAATTGCAAAGAATTCTTATTTGTTAAATTGCAGTTGATTCATAGGTCCAAAGAAGTTTGTCACAAACTCACAGCAACAACATTTAAAAGCTTAAGAAATACTCCCCATTAAAAATAGAAATTAAGCATATTTTACTCGGGATTTATTTACCTATCCTTTAACCATCAGATTTCTATGGTAAATTCGAAAAAAATAATTTAAGATAGACAATTTTCAAACTTTCAATTTGAATTTACCAAACCGATCGAGAAATAATAATAGTTAAAACTTATGTTTAAAAAACAGTTTTCAATTATAGAAAATATATAAATATATTTCTATATATATTTTATTGTGCGTGTGTTCTCAGTGTGATTCTCATGGGTTCGAATAAAATATTTTGATTTGAAAATTCTAAAAAAGATAATTAATTTAAAAAATGAGATCTAAAAAATGGCGTCCTACTAACTAGCTTTAAAGCTTGTTAGATAAATCTGACAATGTCGCATAACAAAGTTGTATATGTTAAAAATTATTTTATATCTGGACCATTTTGTAATTGTAGAGGGTAGAATACTAATCATAACTTGATTTAAGGAACCAACTGGTTAAGTTGGGACAATTTTACTTCGTAAGATTTTGACTTGGAACAGCTGGTAATGTGTCAGCATTTTATGAATTTTTATTGCATATAAAAACATTTGCTCTGATTTGAGATTATGTTGATTTCCTTGCGGCATTTCTACTAGTTTCCGAGGAAAGAGGGTCGTTATGACGTTGGCTGTGTCGCATTTGAGCTCATTAGGATGCTTCAGTAGATATTTCTTTTTAACAGGCAATTTTCAGCTCTTATTTTACAGTAGACTTCTAGTAAATGCTCATTTCTTGGTTCGAAATGTGTAACGCAAGATCTCCTTATTACACGATTTTTAAGTTAGGGAATATAATAATGCTTCTTAATATTTTAAAAAAGGAATGATGAACTTATTTATCAAGTCCAGGGAATCATAAGCATCCTGGAGATCTTGAGTTGCAAATAACAAGGACCAATCGATATCCTTGTGAGTGATGACGTCGGTCCACAAAAGGTACATGTTGATTTTAGATTGCTAAATTTACAGGTTAGGTCTATTCTCCGAATATGTCAATGCAAGAAAGCAAAGAAATTTAGCCGATCTTGTTTCTTTGAATATGATAAATCCGGTGTAAAACTTGACTCAGACTATAATTTCTTCACTCTCGTATTAGTATAATTTCAGGTTGAAAGCTCTATTTCTAAACTGTTTATTGTACTAGAGGTTTTTTCGTCCATTGATGAAATGAATATGAGGAGCCATATAAAAAAAATTAACAAAAGATCATATTTTACTTTCAATGCCTAACGTAAATCCAAGAAATAATGGTTATTGACTGCTCTTTCCTATAGTTATTAAAAGTTTTTGAAACTTCAAAGTTCCTTGTTTAAAAACCAAAGCTGCGGAAATCTTCCTTATAACTAACGATCGGTGTCTTTCGACAACCTAGACGTGCTACGGTCCTCTACTGGCAATGTCAACCAACCAACTTTCGGTAGTCTAGAAATACCTTTTTGCTGCTTGCTGCGCAATGTCACAGGCCCCTTTCAGTAGCCCAGAAATGAGATTTAAAAATCTTTAGACAATATCAACCAAAGGATTTTCAACTCATGGGAAATGTCGCTATTTGGTGCAAAAAATATGATCAGTGATTTTTTAACCGCTGAGAAATGTTAGCTTCTTCTCCGTCGGTATCCGCTCGATGATTTTTGTGATGAATTTTTTAGACATCCTATAATAGGTGTTTTGCTAGCGTTGTTCTCTTAGAAGAGTGGAGTGCGTCATATTCCGTCCTACCTTATTTTCCGAGAATAGGAGTCCATTAATTATTGCCTCATTCGTAATGGGAAAATATCAATAACTCATCAGTAATTTCACATACTTCATCTGTTGATAAGAGTTTTATTACTCTGTCCTTATTGAATTCTTTGAACCGGTTGCAGAGGATTCATTTTTTAAACATGTTGTTTCTCTGTTTTCAAGAACAATAAGTATCGTTACATTCGATAAATAAGATTTGAACTTGTAGTAGTTAATACTGGTATTTTTCAGTTTACTAAGATATGCTATTATAGAAACTCGTACGTTTGGATATCAAATAGAATCTTGTCAAAATCTATCCCTTATGTAATGATTCGGGTTATATTAATATTGTAATTCTTTTGGGTTATAATTATGTTGAAGAGCTATGTTATTAAGTTGTGATCTAGCTGTATGTAATCGAGACTTTTGATACATATCGATATATACGCATATCGATATGTATGCATGTCATGTATGCGAAGCGATGTATATGAGACCATATAGGGAGCTAGCTCAGCCGGTTAGCCTTAGGTGTTTAGCTCCCGGTGTTTAGCCCCAGGTGTTTGGTTCCGGGCGTTTAGCCCCAGGTGTTTGGTTCCGGGCGTTTAGCCCCAGGTGTTTGCGTATTGTTTAAATGTTTTAACTTTTTGACTTAAGTATCCGGTCGTAAACCGAATGTCAAGATAAGAATCTAAGTTGTCAAGTCGTAGTTTATGTAGTTGACCTCAAAAGGTTATCTCATGCTTTTATCTGTAGTTTTACGATCTTGACCTTAATCTAGAAACTTAAAGTCAAGATCTAGCATCATAGTTAATGTATGCACGTGGACTTTGACTCCCCATTGGTCAACTCGCTGTTGCTACCCAAGAATCAGCGGGGTGATCACGTGTCTGGTCTATACCAGTCACGTGATCACCTGTGACCTCATTGAACACCTGTGACCTAGATGAACACCTGTGACCCCATTATGTATGTGTCCACGTGGGTTGCGACTTCCTATTGGTCAACTCACTGTTGCTATGCAAGTTAAAGTAAATTGATCACGTGAAACCCCATCAATCACCTTTGACCTAAATAAACATCTGTGACCCCATTACAAGAGAGTATATAAGCCCCGTCCGACGCATCGACCAGAGACTCTAGTCTCGGGAGTCGTCGGACTTCCCAAGCTGTTGTACCCATACTCGTGCAGTGCGAAAATACAGGTCGTATAAAACTAAACTAAACGTGTTCTGTTTCAGCTACTGTTATTTTAGAACTTAGATTATTTGTAAGTGTTCAGTTGTTGAGAACTGAGAGTTTCTGTAAAGACTTAGAGTTTGGAGAAGTGACTAACTTCTAATAGGTGTTAGACTTTTCAGAAGTGTTAGACTTTGAAAAGGACTTTAACTTTTCAGAAGTGTTGAACTTTGAAAAGTAGTTAGATTTTATAACTGACAGAATTGAGAGAAGTTATTGTTGGAGTGACCAACTATATCTATACATTAGTTATTGTAAAACCATATAGCTAAGGAGTTTAATCTATCGATACTTAGTTACTATATACATTAAGTGCGGTACTACTTAATAGATAAGTGAACTTTAGATTATATAAGGACTGAAAACATTTAGTAGATATTGGATCTTCTGCTAAGAGTTGATAAATGAGCAGATACATCAAGAGATTGTCTTATTAAGTGTAATATTGTGGTTGAGTAATAAATAAATACCGCACCACTTCCACATCATTACACTTATATACCGGAGGCTTATTTATTGTTTGAATCGAGTAAAAGTCCGTTATATTCTTCTTGGGCAGAGATTTTGAATAGTTGTGTAATTATATTTTTTAATTAAAACGGCTTAGGTAAAGTACTAGTTTCGATATATATATTTTTAAAGTATTGCGTAATTAGTGTGCTGGTATCACAGAGAAGAGAAAATTCACGCAGCTACCCTCAGGTTTTACAATATTTTGGATTTGGTTGGAAGTCCTCAGTGATTAAAAGGAGAAAATCGGTTCTCTATTCGATCATATGAATTCATTTTTATTTGCCGTTCAAGTTTTTCAAATGATTATAACCATATTGCACACTGATATTTTATTTTGGTCCAATAGCAATATAGCATGTATGTTTCTTTGTTTATAAATAAATCGTATTATAACTTTAAGTTGAATCTAAAGGTTAAGTATACAATATCTGGATTTTTACTGCACATATTCATATTGCATTTGCCTGTAATTGGAATTGAATTGATTTCAGTGTGGCATCCTTACTGGTTTCTTAGAAACGAGGGTTAATCCTCCTTGTTGTATCATTTGGACTCCTCATGGTGCTTTAATAGATCTATCAGTTGTTGTTTACAATATTCAGTATTTATTTTATATTAAAGCAGAGTCCCGATCATTGCTGAATTTAAAGGTTCATTAAATGTACAAGATCCGGTTCATTTGTTACATGAGGTTTTTGAATGTTTCATATAAAAAGATTTATAACCTTGAAGTGGTAAAAGAGTTCTAACCACCTAGTAGTTATTGGGCTTAGTAAAAAAATGGGCGCTCTATTTAACGGTTTAACTGTATATCTTTTATTCCTCATGATAGTATCTAAGGACGTAAACATCCCAGTTATCTACCAGAATGATTGCTTCTTCGAGATTGGCAATAGCAAACGATCAGCCAATGGGAACAAGTTCGTTCACCATGGATCGGCACTTCACGAGACACCGAGCTTTGGGCTTGGAGTTCATCTTGCTGTACAGCCATCATGATTTTTCCCAAAATCGTCATCGGAACGCAACGCAGTGAACTTCTCGGGCTGTTCAGTAATTGCTGGTCAACGGAATGGAAGTAACGGATGATATCCTGTTGGGAACTGTTCAAGGCAAGATGGCCATATTCTTGATCGATATACATTTACATTTATACAGACAGTGTTCCTTTCTATCAAAAGTGGATAATTATCAAGATAATTACACCTTTATATAGTGATAAAGAAATTAATAAGACGGCATATTTTAAGTCTTCAACAGATCGATGGTACTGAAATGACTTGCAAGATATAGTCTCCTAATTTGGTCTCAACAAAGAAAAATGAAATGAGGCCAACGATTTATATTCTCATTGTTGATTTTTTTAAATAAAAGAAACGTTAGGTATATTCATCTTAGTTCACTTAAGCATGAAAACGGGTTTATAAATAAAAATGATAACAATATTAAACACTTAGAAAAAAATTACGTTTGATTTGCTTAATATATTTTTCTTCAGTTGGGTGAAACTTCCCTCTTGAAAATCTGTAGCCGAAACTCCACATCCCCTTGAAAGGAGTCCGTTTTGCTTTCTCTTTGCGCTTGCACAACAGAAACCTGAAAATGAATGAGGTAAACTACTTATTTTAAATTCACAAACTGTCTGACTTAACTAAACGGATGTATTTGTATTGTCAAAATTGTGGTATTTGACCTGCCCAACCTGCTGTAAACTATTTCAGCCAAATATGAAACTGTCAATATCCTTTTTGATAAAAAAGCAATATCAAGCTTTTGGATGCGCAGTTCCTTAGTTATCTACGTTCCCTCGTGGTAAGTGGTACGAACACGACTCTATAATATTTTTCTTATTTGTTGATCCCAGCACATCAAAATGAGATTCTAGAATTGTTATTTTAAAATTCAAACGAAAGAGTTCTTAAATTTATGCGTTATGTAATTCCCTGTTAATCTCCTTCAGCTTCAACTCTTCTGCAACAAAACAATGCCATCTCATCTTTTGATTTGCTGATATACTATACTTGAAGGTTTGTGTATTGGTATTTTTTCACCAATATTTTAAAAATATACTTTTGAAAATATTTTTGAACATAAGTTTGGCCTCAAAGACAAAGATAGAACAGAGCACAGCCCTTCTTGACTACTAAAAAAATAAGCAGTTTAAGCACACATGTGCTGGATGAGAAAGGGATTCCATAGTACATAATAAAGTTATCGGATGCAAACTTTCCAGAATATGTGATGAAGGAACTTAACCGCCTCAAGTTTGAGAAGCCCACCCTGATCCAAGCCCAGGACTGGAATATCATTCCCTGAGTGGCCATAATATGGTAGGAATCTCCCGACTGGCACTGGCAAAACTTAAGCTGTAAGTAGCTTTTACTTTGTAATTTTTTAAAAGATTCAAATATAATTCAAATATTAATTTTTCAGTATGTGTTGCCGACCATGATCCACCTTAACAAATGAGTGATTTTCAGTCTGGAGATGATCCCATTATTTGGATATTGGTCCCTGGTAGTAAGTTGGCAAAGCAAATCAACGGTGTGTTTGCGGATTTTGTTTCAGCTATAGGCATCCGATTTATGGCGATTTAATGTATCGTGTGTTATAACATAAAAAATTTAATGTAGTATTCAATTTTTAAAAAATTTATATAAAAAATGTTTTTCCAGCCGGAAAAGAGCATTGTAGAATATGAATTGTACAATCTTAGTTATTTTTTTCAATATTGAAATAGATGTTTTTGGTAGGCACACTACAAAAACGGAACGTGCTATGGGCGACTTCAGAGTAGAACAAACGCCATATAAATTAAATTTAATACTGGATGGCCAACGCCCAAAAGTCCTCTTTTCCCATCTAGAGCGTTTAATTTTCTTGTCTGTCGTCCACGGAGACAATACTCTTATTTTCGCCTTAAAGAAGTCGCTATGTGTGTCATCATTTTCTTATCCAGCATTACTTTTGTTAATAATTCTTCTTCTTTTGTTGTGTTTTTGTTAATTATTGCTGAAACGAATATTCTGTAGGATTATTTATATACCAACAATAATAAAATAAATACTTCAAAAACTTCATAATTAAGTTATTATGATTAAATGCTACTTCTTATTGGTTGCATTCCCGCCTTCAAAATTAAAACACCAGGAACAACAAATTTTTGCTGGAAACTTTTCCAATTAAGGCTAAAATGGCCATAAAAATATTGGCATAACTTTCATCGACATTTCATGTCTTCCTTTACCTTTGCTTGGTGATTTGCAAGAACCTCAATGTAAAGGCTTAGCATTTTTAGTAACCAGTACTAAATCACGAATGTAACTGCCTCATGGCTTTTACTATTTTCAAAATAATTTGTCGTGAACAGACCGGCATCACCTGCCATTTAATAAATTCCCATCTTTCAATAAAGATCTAATTGTAAAAATGTATTCCTAAAAAATCCCCTTATCGAGGAAATACTCATGTTTACGATCACAATTCATTTGAAAAAAAACCAGCTAAAAAACAGCTGAGGTATAACGTGAGTGCTGAAATCGCAAAACACATGCTACTCCAGTGGAATGCCACTTGTATATATTAGTTTAAAACCCATTTTTCTTAGAAGAAAAAGTTTTTGTGTTTCCTCTGGGAAGCTCAAAGTCTTTTCTGAATCGACTTGAGAGTTGTTAGGTTGAATTTGTGTGGTTGTGAAGAGTTGGCTCTTTGTTCCACCAATCTAAAAGAAAGAGTGAAGGAGCGGGATCTCCTGTAGAAAAGGGGTACCCCTCGTCCTGGGAGGTTGTAGTATCCTCCCCCATCGAAAATCTACCTGCCAACTAGCGAACCGGCGGGGAAACTTTGAACTTTAAGTTTTGCGCGTCGCACATAAAGAAGAGCTTTTCAAGGTTATCAACAGGTTTGCTAGTTGGCAGGTAGATTTTTGAGTGGGCGGTAACTTCAACCTCCCGGGATGGTTAAAAAGTAAGATCCGGCTCCTTCACTCTTTCTTCTAGCACCAATGTTGAAGAGTAGAGAGGGATTTGACTAAAGTATTTGATAAGTTAGTAGGGCTCTTATTTGATTTTTAAAAAAAATCGAATGAAATCGATTTGATTCGATTACAAATCGATACCAATCGGCACAAAAAACACCAAAATCGAATGAGAATCGATTCCAATTTTTCAAAAACAAAAAAATCGAATAATCATATTTAGAAATACTACATTTTATTAAGGCAACCAAACATCCCAGTTCAGAGCATTGCCAACGTTGCAGAAAACATTGCCAATTTAAGTCGTGTCAAATTTCCTCTGTCATTCGTAATGAAACCTATAATGATTGATTAACAAAATAACATCCAACTGTTATTAGTTAAAATAACAAGGAGAGCAGCTATTTAAAATTACAATGGCCTTCAACTATTTTATCTGTAGCAGATTTTTTCAATATCTTTTCTCATTTCTCATTTACTACAGCCAATTTTGAACACAATAATGTGTACTACTTGAAAAAAATAAACGTTTATAAAAGCAGCAGTAGCGCATACAATTTATTGTCTGTAGTATATTCACGTGGCTCAACGTACACACAAACCATTACGCCAATTAATTTTCGAATATAAGACTTACTTTTAACATATTTTACTATTTTTAATAACTGAGTTTCTGTTAGTCTAATGACATATCTAGTGGTTAATGTGTTTATGAAACGGATGACCTATGATTGGTCCATACGAAATATTTTGTCATGTTTTTTAAATTAAAAAAAAGAAGATATTACCCTTGTATGCAGTAATTATTGTTATCACGTTGTTAAAATAAGCGATAAAAACATTTTCATTGGTATCCACTGATCGGTTTTCATAAAGCTACTTAAAATTACACGAGACAAGAGGGAGAACAAATGTGTTTCATTTACAAATAAATTAATTATTATTAATTAAAAATTTATCCTTAACCATAACTATATCGAGGAAATACTCATGTTTACGATCGAAATTCACTTGAAAGAAAGAAAAGGAAATTGTAACTTCTAAAATTGTATCTAGAGCAAGTTTTGTGCTGCAAAGGCCAGGTGATATGAATCAACCTAAAAAAGTTCGAAAACATAGAGCGTTGAGTTTTGCAGGGTCTCAACAAATTTGATTTTTGAGGCAATCTAGCTCATATTGAAAAAAAACTTACCAATTAGTTGCTTTTTAGTTCGCCGCAATTTGGATATTTTAGTCACATTTTTATTATTTCCGCACAAAATCCAAGGAAAGTAGGGTTAAAAGATTCAATTTCATGACTAAATGTCTAAACAATATTTCTCAAAGAATAATTATGATTTCTTTTAATTATAATTATCTTATAAATATTATCCAACTGTTTATTATTAAGATTAACATTTAGAAATAAGAAACACAGCAGTAGATGTAATAATTTCTCTTTATTTCGCCATCTGAATTGAAAGATTGCTGCAGTTGGTCACCACTCACTTTACTTTAATTCATGTGGATGTTCTTTAACTGCCACTTCTTGAACCTTGTAATTCACCATCTATTCCCATAGATTATTTTCAAAACAAAATTATAAATTTGGTAAAAATTAAAAAAAATCAAAATAAACCTTAAAATTTGACATCATTGCTATGTTTCCATGTAATACTATTTCATAAAATTGTTTCGTAACAATACTTAACAAAGTCACGTGAATTAGATTTATAAATATTGATCAAGTTTTTTTAACAGTGATTGTTTTAACTTGTTTAATCAAAAGAAAATTCCCCCATTCCCGTTTTTTATTTTAAAAAAGTTAGGATTAGATTGTGTTAGCAGTTTTTACAAATGTTCGTAATTTTTCTTGTCAGTTAAATATATACAAATTAATTTAATTATTATATTAAATTTATACAAAAGCTTGTTTCGCAAATGACACTTCCAAAAATTAAGTGTTAGGCAGGAGGATGCTCAACTCAACGAGTTTGATTACTTTAAATATTTTCTTTCAACAAATATTTAAGTTAAAAAACAAAAAAATGCTAAAACTGCAAATGATTGGGAGTATAGTGAGTTGTAAGGAAAATACTTTCGTAAAATGAATCTACGATACTTAAAAAAATTTTTAGGTGAATATTTAATTTAATATAATCTATTACCAGTGTATTGGAGCTGTTTTTTTTTTAAAAGGTTCAAGTTTCGTTCCGTTCAAGTTCCTAAAATTGACCAAAAAGGAAAAAAAAACTATTTGCAAAAACCCCCAAATTCCCTAGTTAAATTTCAGTACCTTAGATATTGTCATGGTTTTTTACTGCCTTTTTTAAAGAAAAGAAATAATATATAAAAGAAACCGATCTTGCAATCCTTTTAAAAGTGTTTATATTTTTAAAGATGTGGAAGTTTTATCTGCTATTTTTCCAATTTTTTATTCACGATTCAGACTTCCACATTTTTTAATGTAAAATCAATCTATATAACTACTGAAATATAAAGGGAAAGATTTTCCAAGGAAACTCGTAGTTTGTCCACGTTTAGTAATTAGAATTACGGGCCTTGGAAGAAGTAGAGCAAGAGTTATTGAGGATGTTGAAGAGGTGATCATTGAAATTATTTGATAATATTTAAAACTAATAATTTCTAAATATTTTAAATATTTTTTAAATAATGACATTTGTTCATTACATTCTGAAAATATTGAGATATCTCAGAAATAAATGTTTGATTTTGAGAAATTAATTTTATGTAAGAGCTCAACTTTTAGATTATTTAAGACCTTATTCAAGACGGATGGGATAAAATAAGGAGAAGTAGCAGTGGTGGTTACTCCATAGTATTAAGGTAGGCAATTGCGCCGTTGCTATTTTCCCCGATATGCCACACCTCCATCAAAAGTAAACACACTTTCTTTGTCTACAAGGCGTTGCCATGTCAATGAGCTAGAGACGACAATTTTTTAAAGGCAGTTTTACTCTTGACTGAAACAAACAAGTTTATCAATGTCGAAACCGGGTTGCCTTGTCACATTAAGTTGTATGGTCAAAGAGTTTATCCCCTTTAAAAACAGATCTGGTTGTGGTCTGTCTTGAAATGGGCAACCGGCAACGAACGGTCCTCTGCTATGCTCCTCATTAATCCTCGGAAGTTCTTCACGGATTTTCCCCCATATAGTGGTTAGTTGGTAGTAGCAGTAACCAGAATAACAGTATTTTCTCACACGCTCACTTCTTTTGATGCCTCCTCCTCTTCAGGACTACTTCATCTGACACCCTTCATTTGGAAATTTTGGCTTATCATTTAGCTATGAAGGTCATTTCCCCAACAAAATTCGAACTCCAATGAAAGGATTGGTTAATAATTGGTTATAGAGCTTGAATATTTTTATTTATTCGTATTCAATTTAAATGAAGTTTTAAAGATATTTAAATTTATTAGCCAGAGCTCTAGTTTCCGCCCTCAATTTTAAGATGGTTGGCCTTGTCCTGAGTGGACCGAATGCGCATAAAAACCGCTATGGTGCCCTTGAGACTCCTATTTGATTTTAACATGTACAAAAAAGGGAAGACGGGGCATTTAAACAACGTTATTGCTAGTAAATATACCTATATAAAAAAGTAATTAAAAAATATACTTACTTGAGTAGTTTGAAGCTCGGTTTTACACAATGCCAACTGCTCTTCAAGCGATTTATAGTCCGTTCTCAATAGCAGAAAAAATATAAAATAATGAGAAATGACAATTATGAAAAAATAGATCACTTACGAAGTATTATAAATCAAAATTTATGTACCCTTTTCTCTTCAAGATAAAAAAAGTCTACTTCGAACGTTTTTTAAAGATTTGAATATCAGTTAGTTATGTGTCTAGTTGTCTTTTCTTATCTTAACAAGAAAATAAAATAAGGAACAGCATGGATTTTTTTTACTCAACTTGACATATCACGCCAAACGTTGAATAATTTAATTGAAAAAGTATCATGAACATTTTGAGGGACTATTATCAACATAATAAAAGCTTATTATATATCGTATGTTGGAAAAATCAATACATCTGTAAAGGAGACTGTGGCATAGATAATAGCAGAGATCGTGAATTTTACAACGCATAAAAACAAAGCTCGTAGGACTATCATTTAAAAATCCAATACTTATTAACCTTTTATAAAATCTACTACCTAAATAACAAAAACCTCAAAATCTTATTAAAGTTAAACTTACCTTTATTTGGCTTATCTTTAGAAATTAAGACGCCGTTCTGTAACTTTCCCCTAATCATTTAAGAAATAAAATCCAAATTTGATATTCAGCATCTCATTTACGTACAGACATAAGATAGAAATGAAATAAATCTATTCATGAGAAAATAAATAAAGTAATTGTATTATTAAATATTTATAAGCAAACCAATTAAACTTACCCTGATCTATTCCTGATTATAAAGAGAGTTTGCGATATCTTCTTAAAAAACAAACAAGGAACGTTCAGTGTCCAACTTATTCTGATAAGTATTATTCTGATTAGTAAATCAAAGATAAGGTGAATTATAAAAAAATAACTGATTAGAACTATAGTGAACTGTTGGTTTGGTAAATTGAGGGTAGATAGATGAGTTCACTGAAGGTTCTATGTTGAGAATGATGACTAATAGACAGTATAAGGCTTTGAGCTTCTTGTATATTTAAACACCATTTAGGTTAATACAGCGTATATCAAAAGGGGCTCTCTAGTGAGAGTAGGACGCCGGCTTAAATAGCCGACAGGGTAAGGCTACAAGGGAGGACAGAGATGTGCGCAATAACCATGTTACTGTGAAGGGCGCAGAGGACATACGCAGTGTCTTCTGAGACCGCCAAGGACGGAGAGAATACACGCAGTAACCTCTTAGTCCATGAAGGATGGAGAGTATATACGCAGTAAATCCTTACACAATCTATTTATTGATTTAATAACATTTAAAGGGTAAAACGTCACTTGAGTTAAATTTTTAAGGAGTGACTTGAAAATAAAACTTGAAAGAATTTGTAAGTTTACGTTTCCAACAAGGTACAGAAGTGCCTTAAAAATATATAAATTTGATCATTCTTGCGTAAAAAAAATTTTATTTAAGTTATTATTCATTAAAAAAATGATGAACGCTTCACAAAGCGTAAGAAATATTGATTTATGAATCTAAAGTGCATATTGAACGACCCCCCCCCCCCAAAAAAAAAAAAACCACAAACAAACAAACAAACAAAAAAAACAAAAAAAATCAAGTTATGTCTTTAAATGGGAACATCATTATAGGAAAGTTTCTCTGCATTTTCTTCTAAATTAATCATTATATATTCAATGAAAAAACGGTGCAAATTGAATTTTTTCGATTATTTCTAAAATGCACAGTTAAGATCCATATTCCAGATTTCATTTAGCAGTTTATGGTGGGAAAAAGGAAAAAAATGGTGTCCGGTTGTGCACAGGTGTTTGCCAGTCCCACGAAAGGAAATTTTTATTCGTGCTCTCGTACGGCTTATTAGTCGCCCTGAGGACGCGTTAGACTATGGATTGACTTGATCTTTGCGCCAATCGATTTGGCTTTGAATTCCGCATGGAATGGTGTAATGATTTTTTGCTGTAATTAAAATCCCGGATTTAGTTAAGTTTTGCCGTGCTAACAAAAACAGTTTTCTCAGAGAACGCGTGTTAAAAACGTTAACCAAACGTTAAATAACGAATAAAAAAAGTTATTTTTTATTGTGCTAAACATAGAATTTATTTGGGAATCTTCATCTTCAGGTTAGCTTCTGGGGCCTAAATACACAAAGATTCATTATGATTACAAGATAGTAAAGTATTATTTAAATTTTAAAGATACCGGTCAAGCAACCAAGAACATTTAAAAAAAAATTTGCAGGAAAAGTTTTGGAACAAAATTAAGCAATTTCATTTGAGAATCATTCTTTTCGGTGTCATTATTAAAAATTGTTAACTAGGATAGGGGCATGTCTGCTCTGACTAAATGGATCACCAGCCTTAATTACGCAGATTTAAAGGAGTTTTATAAAATAAAGAAGTCTACAGCAGGAACTTTTTTGTGTATTAAATGATGTTTTGTATTATGGAGATATTCCTATATTTTTATTGTATGATATTTTTTTATATTGAGCCATAATTTTTTTTAAGAATTAACTGTATATATTGATGCCCCATATATATGATTAAGCTACTATAATCTCAACACTTAATATAAGACCACGTAGAACCTGGTTTAAGCAACACATGTTTTCGATAAAATAATATAAAATAAGTTGAACTCTTCAAAATTGGTTGATTTGGTTGAAACTAGCATACAAAATGGTTATCAGTCTTAAATATGGTTATTCAGTCTTAAATCAGTCTAAATAATCTAGTCCCCGGGCACCAATGTTTATTCACGTCTCTTTACTGGGAGTCCCTAGTTTGAAATGCTTGTTCACATTTATTTGAAGGAATGACAAAGTGATACGAACAGAAATAGGATAGCCAAAAAATAAAGTTCATAGTGTGGTAATGACATACTGGTGCGATTAGAAACCGGACAGCAAAAAAATATTTAGCGTTTGAATGAAATACTGATGCGAACAGAAACCGGACAGCAAAAAAATAAAGTCATAAGTGTGGAATGAAAAACTGGTGCTCGGGCTCGCACAACGACGCACAAATGACTATTACTCCCACCAAACTTCAAATGGATGCTGAGCTTACGTTGATAGCCGATCTGGAAAAGGATATTTCCGACCTAAGTCCGATCAACAGTGACGATGATGAATCGAACTACGTAGATAGGGTAAAGAAATAACTTGAAAGGTTCTTTCTTCCGATAGAGACTATGTTTTCTCTGAAATGGAAGCGGGCAGCACTTTTCTTCTTGGTTTACCACACTATTAGAGCGATATTTTTTTGTCCCAACCCATTCAGTGACTCAGCGCGAAACAACATGCAGCCCGTAATAGCAGAAGTAAACAAGTGGGCTTCGGATTGTCTTGTGATGGATCTCATTCAGTGGTTCACTGTCCCGGCTCTTGTGTAGCTTAGCAAAATTTACAACTCAGTCCATGGCGTCAGCAAAACTCTCTACAATTTTCCTGTAGTCTTAATCCGACAAACAAGTTCAGTCACTACTGGATGGATGAATATATTGGCTTTATCATGCTTTACTTGACTTTGACTTCTATGGAGCTTCCTTCATACTTCAAAAGAACTTTCCCCTTGGGTTAATGTTACTAGCAGAAGCTGGGTATTTTCTCGACAGTGAACGTATAATGCTTATGGAAAGAATTGAAAACGAAGAACCTATGTCTCTGCTTGTAAATGATGAGCCACATTCGTGTCAGATGATGTGGAGCTCAGTGAATTATCCCTGAAATTGCTTCTGACGCTACTTAAAGGGGCCCAAATTTCCACCAAGGAGCCGTTGTCCCTGTTCAAGCCCTCATAATTACATCTCTTTGCGAGAAAATCACTCTCAAAGTCGCTCTGCAGATTTTCAATCTATCCGATGCTAATAATTGGGGCAAGCCAACAGAGATGGCCTTAGTTGAAGCAAGTTTTTCAATATGTTTTTTTTTCTTTCAAATAAACCGGATGAGTTTAAGCAAATTCTCTTTGCTCATACTTTCCCGATTGAACAGTTCTACATTTCAGAATACTATGAAACACTATTTTACTATTCTATTGAACCAATACTGGATATCTCAGATGGTATACTAGGGAACCTGAATTTTCAGAAAAAAGCCGATTTTGAGATTTGAATTTTTAAATTTTGATATTGAATCCATCAATTCCTGGAAATTGATATACTGTAAATGGTAATATAAGAACAAATTTGTAATTAGTTATTGTTTTGTGTTGAGTTAGAACAAGATGGTTTCAATAAAGCAACTGATGCTTGTGGTTCGCGGTAGCGTCGGTAGCCGTTTCCCTTTGCTTCTAAAATCGCCGACACAGTATTTAAAAAAAATTTACGTACAATTAAAGGAAATTTCAAATACTTTTTAAACTTAAATTTCTATTCTTATTTTAAATATTTATAATATGAAATATAAGAAACTAAAAATAAGTGTGCTGCTGAAACCGGACGAAAAAAGTAAAAAAAATATATTGTTCACTTATTATGTTACTTG
This sequence comes from Chydorus sphaericus, assembly GCA_030141595.1. Taxonomy (NCBI): domain Eukaryota; kingdom Metazoa; phylum Arthropoda; class Branchiopoda; order Diplostraca; family Chydoridae; genus Chydorus; species Chydorus sphaericus. The sequence goes on along the minus strand of CM057926.1, from coordinate 4,995,350 downwards.
ATTTATTTGATTTACCTAATAAGTTGGAATTAAGGATAAACATATCACGAGATCTACTCATTTATAAGTCAAACCAGTGTATTGATGAAAAAAATTAAAAATTTGCGAAATTTGAAAATAAAATAACAAGCAAATAAAACAATTTGTTAAATTTCCATATCGGAAAAATTGCTATTCTTACGTTGTTACAATACCCCTTTTCAGATAAAATGCTTAAATTGCGTTATTGAATGTTATATTTTATTCGGATCTCGTTCCTATCCGAATAAATCTTCATTTAAACATCGCATCAAGTCACACTGTCTATTAATTCAGCTTTCAAACTTTTCATATCATTAGGAACTCGTCTATTATTAATATCAAAACACAATACACTAACTATTTACAATATTTAATTTAAAATTTTATTAGAGATAAGGAGAATACGGTACTCAATAGAAGCCCAATGAAACGGTTCTATTTTTTAACCAGACTTGCTTTGTATACATGATTCAGAAAAATGGGACGTTTTATCGGGCAAAGAAGTAATGTTGTAAATGGTAATTAGCATATTTAAAAAATTCTGATATTGTTTCATTTTCGTTCTTGCCAAGCTAAGTTTTAAAGATAATAAAATAAACAAATTTTAATATAATACAATTTTAAATATAATGTATAAACTTCGAATCTTCCATTAAACATAATTGGTAACCTATGAAATTTTTACGAAAATCTAATAAGCAGGCCAGTAGGGCTGTACTGACGACTAAAAATATAATCGCGATAATCGTAGACATTCGGTAGAAAATACCATAGACAATAGCGATAACGATGATTTTCGATAACTATGATTTTTCAAAAATTCTTTTCTTGCTTTAAAGTTTTTGAAAGCTACCAAAAAAGATAAATGGATTGCTTGTACCACAAGAAATATAATTTCTTCAAATAAATAATTTATAAATACGTATTTTTGAAATGAAAAGTGAATCAAGAAATACAAAACATTTTTACACATGAAGTAGTGACTACAAAAGATAAGGGTTTCAAAAATATACTATAAATCAAGAAATAGAACAGTTGGTTTTTTTAAGTATAAATTAGTGACTTGTTATACCTTGGTTGATACTAAGTCGTCATAGAGAGGGGCGAATAGATCAAATTCATTACTCTTCCAGTTGCCGTACGGCTACACAAAAAATAGTCGATCAGGGATATCCACCACGATAACTTGACATTTAGTAGAGAAAAGCTTTCTAGCAATGCAGAATGATACTCAATGTAACGGATGTGGAAGTGGTCTATCCATTGACAGGTTATAATCTCGATGGATTTATCAATTTCCATATCAAGTGAAACTAGCAATAGACCGATCGTTGCAGCCAATACTGGGCTGTTCTAAGCGAACTCTTCGAGAAAAATTCGGCTTCAGAATTCAACAGATATGCTTCGGTGAGCTATACTTGATGCTGTCGTTGTGAATTCACATTTGGCAAATAACTGTTGGAACTTCATCTTCAACAACCATTTGTTAAGTATTTGTGTATTGGCGTGAAAGACGTTGGAATGAATTTTGGGTGGTGCTGGATGTTCTATACCCAATCTCTCTTCAACGCCACGGATACTTAAGTGAAATTATAAAGAGAGAATTCCTGCTCTATTGGAAGAGTCATCATTTTACATTTTATGGGAATGGCTTCAGCTAATTTGAACCGTTACTATATTAATTGAGGTAATACTCATTCGATCACAAATTGACAATGGAAGTAATGTATTGCGTGCAATAAAGTAGATGTTCGAGGTAGAAGACAAGCGGGCCGAGAAAGCATAGATCTTTTTGCAGGAGAAGAAAATCATATTTTTAGTTTTCAATCAAAAATATTTTCTATTGTCTTATAGGAAGAATAGGACATAGACTACTTGATATTCACAAATAGATTGATGAAAATGGGTTTGAGGCAATTGGAGTCTTGAAAAGTCAAGAAAAATTCAAATTGACTGGTTATAGATGTGCGGCTCACATATATGAGTTGCGGCGGGCAATGTATGATGCCATATAACAGTCATCTGGGGCCAAATATCTTATATTTAAGCTCAATTTAGACGGAATTTTCATTCTGTTGTGATAAGTGTAGTTTTGAAGCATCGAATTTCGTTTTCACGTTTGTTGGAGCCTCTGTTTATTCAATTGCTGGATTGATTAAGAGTTATTGTTGTATTCGTACATGACTCTTGGAAGTATTTTATGGCTTTGTCCTTTTGGAAATTTGTGGGAAGTGTTGGTGGATTATCAAGGGATTCGGATGCATCCGTTACAGCAACAGTATGGCTGGATCCACCTACGACCATTTTCAAGGTTTTTTTTCTTGAACTAGCATTAGCGGGACCTTTTCTTGTTCTATTCACTATATATAAGTTTTCTTTACTTTTGTTGATCTATTCCTTCCTATGACGAAATATGCAATCGAACAACACTTTTATTCCGGTGATAGTTTCTATTTCGTAGATGGTAAATCGTCAATACAACTTCTTTCTTATTCTTCATTCATGTTTTATTGCTTTCTTTGCTTGCTTGCTTGTTTCCGTGCCGGTACACATAAAAGCGCCCTCCATGGTGCCAGAAAATGACAAAAGTAGCCTGGCATTCGCAACAGACGGTATGGCAATCGCCAACTAGCCCCGACAGGTTCTGTACAATCGCGATAAAGCAGGCGTAACATACTACGTGTCCGTAAGGAAAGATAAAGGAGGGAGGATAGAACTAATGTCCCTTGGAAAGATCATTGGGCGCTCATGACAGACAGCGCATTCCGCTTGCTTAGTCAACTCCTTTGAGTGGGTTGTCATTGACTGGCCAGCCATCGTAATCAATCTACATCAAAATAAAAATGATTTTAACTATTAAACCAATTGATTATCTTCCTCACTAGAACACATACAACTCTTGATGAAAAATTTAGAGATCGTTTGGTTAAAATATCAAAATCAATATGCATTAGATGTATTTTAAATTTACTGTTGCATTATATGTATTGAAAATATATTATTAAAAGCATCTACAAAAATGTAAAACAAATTTACTTGGTTTTCTGAGATTCACGTACAAATAGAGAAAAAAGTAATCCAAATAATTATTTGAAAATAAAGCCGAAAAACAGTGTTACATTGAGGGACTCATCATTAACGATGTCATTCGTTACCTTAAAATAAACGAAACGCCTAAAACATTGACCCTTTCTGAATAAAATTGATTTTTATACATCTCAAAATATAATGGCGTTTTCTAATATCAGGAATTTACGATATTTCTTTCATGTAGAGAAGATTTCAAAAAGAGGATTCATTTCAAAACCAGTTGTTCCAATGGCCGACAGATTTTATTTCAGATCGACCAAGGAGTCAACAAAACATTTGAAAAATAAGTTTAAAAAATGCCATAATTACATGATATCTGGTTAAAGTTGTTGCAATAAAAAACTGTCTTAGGAGGGCACATTTTTTGGTAATAATGGAAAAGAGATTTTTTTTTCTACAAGGTTTGCCGCAATTGCATTCGTTAATTTATTTTCACTATCATGAGCCCACAAAAACCGCTTTTGCATCCCTTTCCGTTAAGTTAAACCTGTTATCAGGTTCACCATATTAACTGCGTTAACCACGTTTCTTCTATTCAGCTCGTTTACGATGTATATCTTAATTTTTATTAATATATTTTCATTCCCGAACATAAAATATACCATATATTTAAAATTTTTAAGGTAAATTTCAATTAAAAATAACCGAAATAATTTTTTTAGAAAAAAAAATTCTATTGCAATTATTTTTTAAATTAATGAAAAAATGGTTATTCAGAAATTCAAACAAAAACATATCCAAACCATGACCGTTTAGAACAAATTTGAAAATGAGTTTGTTGTTGGCGATCCATTTTCTTGGCATTCATTATTTAAAATACGATTTAAAATATGAGTAGGTTTAACTTACAGCTAAACTAGGAAACTTTTTTGGCCAAGGTTGGGTAGGGCAATTATTGTTCTCTAAGAGTTGTTTTTCCTCATTTCCAAGCAAATGTTAGAAACTTTTGAAAAGAGTTGTTGGGCTGAAGGTAAGATGGAATCTTTATTTTTCGTGCCCAAAAACAAAACAAAAATCAGTGGTTCATTCCCAGTAATTACAAGAGAATGCTTCTTCTAAATTCTGAATCAATCATTATGGTATCGTATAACATACCTAAAGCTTTTTTTCATTCAACTACATAAAGCGTGCATTCATATTGGTTAGGAAAACCAAATAATCGTGATCCTTTATCCTAAGATTTAAAATATAAGCCATTTGGGCTATTCCAAATTATTTAATCTTATTTTGTTGATATTATGTAGGCTTGGAAAGCTTTTACATCCTCTTCTACTTTATTTATTTAACAAAACCAAAAATCTACTTTCTATTGGGTAAAATTTTTCAACTCAATAGGTAGCGTAATACAAATATTTTATTTAGTTTTGGGATCCTTTCGGCTAGCAAATTCATGGCACAATGTATTTCAGAAGTGGTGATGGTGAGTTCATTGCTAGATTTATCGGGATCTAGTTAGAGTTCGGAGTAAGTCGTGGAGTAATTCCGAATGAAAAGGTTGTGATGTAGAAGGCCGAGAGTGCTCTTAATTTAAAGAGTATTATTCTTTAAAAGTTCAATAAATCAAATAATCATAGAAGTGCTCAGAATGGAAAAATTTTGCTCGTAAAAAATCTTTTACTTTTAATTCCTATAAAAAATAAGAATTTTGTAGGTACTATTACCAAATTAGTTTTGCAAAATTCTGCTGAATTGATCTCCGATTAAAAACTGGATCTCGATAAGCGGATGTTATTCTGACCAAGGGGCAGTAAAGGAGGGAACATCGACATGATGGCAAGAGTCCAGCAGCAGTTCTACTATTACCGAGCAGGTGGATGACGAAACCTTGCCTTGTTACAACAACGAGAAAATTATCAAGAGGAAGAGCTTTAAGCGGAAGAAAAACGAATATTTTCATCTTTCTTACAAGTCAAAACGCCAGGATCAGCAGATTTATCCCCTACTAGGCATTCTTGCTCAGGTAGTCTACATTTTCTTCTAAAAAGTATTTGAATCGTCGTCTACAATTAGATTATTTTTATTTTTATTTTTTTCATATTTTTAATAGACCGAAGTAACAAAAATTCGATTGGGAGATTGAAACATGTTGGCTTCTTTTTTACCAGAGAGAAGATATGTTTCTTTGTAACCCTTTAATCTCGGAAATGATTTCAGTCTGGATCAGTCAGAGTTTCAGCCTGGTTCTGAAAACAATCACTTAAACAAAAGTGGATCCATTTCTTTTTCAAAAAAACTTAATATCAATTATGTTCATAATTATCAAGTTTTAAACAACATTTTAACATTTCTATGGCGTCTTTCAGCACGAGATCAAAAGAAAACTCTCGTCTTCTCTTGACTCTACGCCTTTTCTCCACCCCTTATGTGCTCCAAAGAAGTATCTGGAAGCATTAGTAGGTTATCTATGGAATTAAGGGATTTTGGCGACGACCAACAATGTTTGAAGGATTCTTAAGGTAAAAAAAAACTAGAAAAAATTGGGATCCTTTAAAATTTAGTTTTCATTTATTTTAAGCAATATTTATGCCAATATATAATCAATATTATACAACAAGTTTATGCTAGAAATTTCGCATTATTCTTCCTTGAACGTAAGTCCTTCAGACTCACGCTATGAGGTTCTTAATCTTTTTTTCACGGCTTTTCCTTTCCTCTCTCTCTTTCAAAACATGTAAAAAGGCTTTCGTATAATTGTATTCTTCTGCAATATTAGAATAACTTATGCATTGAATGTATTAAACAGTTTAATTATTAAATTTCAAAAATAAATCAACTGTGACAGGTTGGATCCCATACACACAAACTCACCGTAATCTCGGTAATCGGGATCCGCCAATACGGTAACATCCCTATGGCCACATCCGCAAATCAACGTTACCAGCCGGCCTACTCTCGAAGTTAAAAGGATCCGACCGGAAGAACTCATCCTTCAAGTCCAGCTCTTACAAGTTTTCTTCAAAAGCTTCCCGAACCACCAGAGTAGCACACCGCTCTTCTAGGTCTGAAACAGTTTAAGACTCGCGACCTTCGCTCTTTTTGGTTGTGTTACTACCGAAAAGTAGAAAACCACTCTATCTCCCTTTATGACTGCTAGATGGTTTCTATTTCTCTTTTTTATTTTGTTTTGAAAGAGTGTAAATCTTTTCTTTTCATTGGATAATTTGAGCGTCCCATTCTATTTTGAGTTACTCCTGGAGTTGAGATCAACCGAACTTTGGATTGATTGAAGCAGCTCCGCTCCTCCCGATGGAAGGGGTATTTGGTTCATCGCATGTCTTATCCCAAACCGAGGGACTTGTCGAATTAGTCTTCTTTTGAATCTTCGAAATTTGCTCTGCTTCTGGCCTCTTTACTATAATCCATGAGTAGAAAAGGGAGTGTTGCTCGTCTTAATAATTGAAAGAGATGATGCTCAAAGTGCAGAGGAAGTAAAGAGAATAAGCTGCGTTTGCACGGTTCATTTTCCAGCCTCCATGTGGTGACAAATTGGACAGCTTCTGTTTTTCCTAGCTGGGACTAGTAGAAATCGTAAAAAACAATCGAATGGTTTAAAATGTTGAGAGAGTGATAGTGGTAACCAATAGGGATCAATTCCTAGTTAGAAGAAGTGCACTGTACAACCGTAAAAAATTCTCCTTCGTCTCATCCTTTCCTCATAAACGCATCTAATAACAGCTTTCAAATCGAATATTATTTCTTATTCTTTTACAACATTTGTGTTGTAATGAAGGATTTAATTAGTAAAGAAGTATCTTCATATAAGTTATTGAATTTAAAAAGTATGTGATGAAGGAACTACACCACCTCAAGTTTGAGAAGCCTACCCAGATCCAAGCCCAGGGATGGAATATTATTCTGAGGGGCTATAATATGATCGGCATTGCCAACTTGCTCTGGAAAAACCTACGCTGTAAGAAGCTTTTACTTTAAATAGTTGTTTTTTATTTCTTTTTTTTCATTATGTTTTGGCGGCCTTTACCATTTAACTACTTGTCAGAGTAGAAATAATCCCATTATTTTTATCTCGGTTCCTTCTCGTAAGGTGACCAAGCAAGCCACCGCTCAGTTCAGGATTTGGGTTCAGCTACAGTATTGAATATTATAAGATGAAAAAAACGTATTTCAATATTTCCTTTTTCTTAAAGTATATTTTGTCCTCCTACTTTTCGTTTACATTGGAAATAAACTAATTCATATAAATAATTAGAAAAATAAATATTATTCTCGTCTATTTTTACATTGGGATAGTGATGGCTACTATATCAGTAAGTCTGAAGAAGAAATTGAAGATTAATATTTTTGCAGCGCTGAAAGGCATGTACGGAAGCATATGGGAGATAGGGCGGCAAATAGTACCACTTGACATGCCTGCACTCGTTCAGTGAATTGCGGATGCCAAAACACCAAGTAACAGGCACTGCAACTAAATTATACTTCCAATGAAATATTGTCAATATAGCATTAGCCACGGCATTAGTAAATGGTAATATTTAAGAGTAAAAAATAGTTATTGCGCTGTAAGTTTTTTACAAAATATTTATTACAAATAAATGGTTTTGTGTAACCAAATTAGAGAACAAGAACAAGAATAAAATTATTCTATTTTTCTATCGTTATCATTTTATATGTTAACTTGTGTAATTAATTATCAGTGCTAGGTTGAACATTTTTTATTGATTGAACTATTGATTGAACCAATGTTTTTGACTTTATTTTTTATAATATAAATAATATATTAAATATTATATAAAATGACTCGCCCTATTCTAGTTTGCAATACGTCATTTTGATCAAAATAGGAGTGAGGTTTAGAAAATGTAAAAAATGCAAAATTATTTGTAAAACAAATTATTGTGTAAATCTGGCATCGTTGCTTTTTTCACAGGAGTCCTTTTTGACGGTTTAAGGTTTTTTGGGCAGCCTTATCCGTTTCGCACTTCTTCTTTGCATCCTCTTCTTTCCGTTCGTCTTCTACTACCAAGGATTTTCGATCGCTGTACATCATCCAAGTTTTTGTAATGTACAACCAGGTCAAGGATGGTATTGGCAGCGACGGTGTTCGTCATTGGAGACATGATCTACAATGCATGTATCGTGTTTTTCAAACGTGTTTAAAAATTAAAAAATAACATAGATAGAATTTACTTCTATATCATCTTGCACATTAATGAAAATCGTTTTGTAGCCATCTAATTTTAAGTACTCTCCTCCTAAAATACGCACAACGTCTCCAAGTTTTTTTTCCTCAAACAAGTTTCCAAGAGCGCCGCCCCTTATATGTAATGTGCACCGCCGATTGAATATGTAAAATTGTAAGAATTCGAAAAAAATGTATTGAAGTTGAGAACTATTAGAGTTTTGTCATTACACGACCAAGTCGAATTCGACGCCATTAAGAGCATGATGACCATTGGGTCATGATGGTTGTTGTAGAATCCATTTTTGAATGCAATTTGAATGAAAAATGTCTTGGCTTCTGATCCTTATGCCTTTATCATGCAATCTGAAGTTTTCATAACAAATGGTACACATAGGTTGTTGAACCATTAAAGCTGCTTATGGGCTTGTTAACAAACGAAAAAAAAATCTAGCTTGCTGTTGTCCCATTGTTCTTTAAGACAAAAAATATAGCTTGAACACATCAAAATAATTAATTTACGGTTACCTTTAAAAATAACAAAATTAACAAATTATTCAATTAAAAATCTATAAATAAACCATACTTAGAATAAATTAAAAAGTGAACTCACCCACGTTAAGCCATTTTTAAAGACGAGCCTTTTAAAAGATGTTGCAGAATTTTTTTTCGTAAGATCTACATAAAAAAATCCCTGTTTGCTAGAGATACTTTGAAAATCATATCACGATAGAACACTTCAATATATGTTTTCAATATCATAATTATTGCGCTTTGATCCATTTCTACTACGTCTACTATATTGACAGATACAACTTTAAAAGTGAAAGATTTGCAAGGAACTGAGATTAACTCTGTTAATATTTTCCAGTTAAAAAATTGTTTGTTATTTCCAGTACCGGATTTGTTATGGTGTAATTTTGTAGTAAAGTATTTTTCCTTAACAATTTTTTATTCTTTGAAATTATTTCCGGTTTCTTGTGTTATATAGAGCATCACAATGGAATATTTATGTTTTTCATTTACTCTTCTTTCCGGACTATATACCGACGGATTACCAATTATAAATGAAATATTCATTACAAGTTTAAAATGAATTCTTAACGAAACACTTAAAGAATTTACTTTTTGGATTTTAGCTCTTCAAAACTCGATCTGTCATTTTGATTATTTTAAATATTGATTGAATTACTTTGTTACATTTTATTGAAAAAAAGGAAACACTGATTTCAATTATTGACTTTATACCCTGAATCGTGAAATGACACACGTACTATACAATCTACACATTGAAAACGATCTATTCATTTGTGCTATGGACAATTATGCTGAACGCATAACGAATGGGAATTAACGCTGAACTAAGAGACTATCTAGATAAGGGTGTGATGTATCCAAAAAAAATTGAGTAGATATTTACTGTTACGAAACAATGTAATGGTAATCTATTTGAATGAGGCTTTGAAGAAATCTTTGCCGGGGAATGGTCGGCGAATAAACTCTACCGCTTGGACTACCAAGATCTTTTCCACTTTTGAATGAATTGATAAAGTTTTATTTAAGTTTAATCCTCTCTTTTTATTTCTCCAATAGAAGCCAATGTTTTAATTTTTTATTTTTATTAGTAGTTTGTTAACTGACTTCCTGTTCCAATGAGATTAAAACAGTTTACATTTTTTAAGTTCTATCATGCGTTTTTCTCCCTTTTTTCATTTATTTTAAACTTAAAAAGAAAATTAGTATTTTTCACATCTCTTAATGTCTATTGATCGACATAAATGCTCGTAAATGAGATTTTTAAAAGATTCCAAATTTACGTTAAGAAGAAACTTTAAACTTAAACCTACACTAAACGAACTATTAGTTACAAAATAATTTACCTTTCTATCAATACCTAGTTTGCACAAAATCTTCGATGCAATCACTAAAATGTTGGCAATACTCGACCTTTGGAACTTCTGCTGTGCTCCTGTTGACGTTACATTCATTTTGGCCAAGCTATTTACAATTATTACAATGTGAAGATGAAGTGTTTAAAAATCGTGAAGGAAGAACAAATTTATCGTTAATAACTCACACTCGACACCTATCCAAGACACACCCACACAATAAGACGAATTAGAGCGTGTGAAAGGTAGAAAAATTCAGGTTACCTTAATGAGCTTCAAATATTTAATATGGATCTCCTAAGGATAAAAGATCATCTAATAAAAAACAGTAGGGGAAAAATTACACACGATGACCCCATCGATTCAACGTCCGCGGAGATAACAACAACAGACATGATGAAGGCTATATTAGTAATGATTGATTCTTCAATTAGTTGGAACTCCAATGAGTACTTCGGGAGATTCCTTCAATATTGTTGATTCAGATCACCATCTATTTTAAAGCCTCATCCACCACTACGTTGTAACTTTAAAAAGGTTTATTTGTATTTGGCGATGCTGCAATGCTGCATTTATATCTATATATCCATCTTTATGGAGTTTTGTGTGGAAAATATACCACCGGTAAAAAGCAGTAGTGCGGCAAGATTTGGAATAAAATTTGAAACAAATACAACCATTCGACACACCAGCATGATGTATTTTAATTATAATATGTAGGTTGATGTGACCCACCCCATACCTAATCCAAAACACGAAAAGTCTCAATTTTTCTTCTTGGATTTGTTTTTGCCCGACAGTATAGATCTAGCGTGTAATCCTTGTAGTTAAGCAGTCGGACACAGAGAAGAGTGGGATGCATTTCACTTTACTTCACCAGCGAAAGGCATGTTAACATTCCCTAAGCTATATGGATTTTTATTGTGAAAACGGACATGCACGAAAACACTCACTGGGGAAATCTTACTGAGATATAGTGGAAAAAAAAATTGTCCTGGCTCATAACACTGGCTTATCCCAGAAACTTTAGCCTCTTGGATTGATTCCAGATTGAAAGGAAATTGTATTACTTGTTCAGTTCACACTTTTTTTAGTTGTTAAATCGACCCAAAATTTATCTTCCCTTTTATGAGGTAGTTTTTGGTGCGATTTGGGGTGAATTACAATGCAATTGAAATTGTTGTTTTAAATCCCGCTGCGGTGTGACTGGAAAAAATTCGTTTTTGAATTTTCAAGAAAGCTAGTGAATTTCCTTTTTATTTCATGAAACTTTCCCTAAGTTTTTTTATTGATCTTAAGATTATAAGCATTTTACACAGAGTATGTTAGATCGTATTGGTTTAAAAAAAATACTGGACCGGGTTTTTTTCTTTAACCAGGGTAATTTTGACCCCCATTTAAAAAGATTGCACGAGTAACCGTTTTTGGTAAGATTTAATGATGTTTAAGCAAGGCACTTGAAAGCATTGGGTTTCTTTACCGCCTTTTCTATAAAGTTATGCTTAGAAATATTGAAATTTGATGGATTTACAAGTTATCTCTCAAGAACTAAGTTTTCCTTACATGAAACAATGTTAAAAATTATTGCCCATCAATTAGTGGGAGTTTAAAAATAAAGTTGAAATGCTACCTGTATTTGAAGTCATGATATTAATAAAGTAATTTTTATTAAATTAAGCCATGAGAGTTAAAGAAGACATTTAACATTTGCCAAAGATCCACCCACTAAATTTTTCATCTATTCCTATTTCCATCTGTTCAAAGACGAAGTTTCAGCAATACCGTTTGATTTTTAATCTACATAATTTTTTTTTACTTGACCTAAGCTAGTGGTAAGGGACTTTTAATGGGGTTAGCAGAAGTGTCTTTGGAACTTTGGCCACGGTAGTTGGGGGCACATTGGGACGAATGCCAATAACCGGAGTATTAAGACTAATAGCTACCCAATCCCCAAGGAGCCCTCCGTTTTGGTGTGCTTGTAACCTGGGAAACAGAAGTCCATAGTCCAGGGTGGAACAAGTGTGGTTGTAGAGTTTCTATGACTCTTTTTGCAGTGTCTAGGAGCACTGAGCCACTAACTTGTTTGGTGGCCGTGCTCGATTGGGTACATAGACGCTCCTTGCAAAGACATCCAGTCAGCCTTTATCTTGAATTTGTAGACGTTCGAACGACTTTTGATAACAACCTGTGAATCTGATATTACGGTAATAAAAAACTAGAATATAAATGTACCAATTTCTATTTGAGATATTCCATAGTGTCGTTCTTTGAAGGCTTTGAAGATTCTCCATGTGTGTGCTAGGTTGGTTGGGCCTTTTTGGGGTATGTAAAATGCAATGAAATCAACAAACTACTTCTCGGGAGTAAAACACTTCATTAGAGCAGTCTTAATATAACACATCTCTTGCAATGGATGCAATTCGAATATAGCAGTCGAATAAGTGTCCCTATATCTCTTTATATCCATCCTATCTCTATTCATATCTTTATGAAGGAATTATAATTGTAGAAGCATCTACACCATATTCTAACTTTAAGTATTACAACATTTCTATTACTCCAAAATGTGTGTACTACAGTTCTAATTCAAATAAGTAATTTCTTTTCACATAATAACATTTTTCTACTACATCCACGTTAATTATTATCAATTTTTTAGAGATTCGATTTTTAAGAAGAGTGAATAACCTGGGTACTTGAAGGTTCTTTCATCCTCTCTAACGTATCAAGGGACCAGCTTCATATATATTTAAATGAATTTCATTGGAAAATCAATACCATTTAACATTTTTTGTAATAATCATAAAAAAAAACAAAAGGATTCATCCAAAAGGATCTAAGGTGTACTAAGGTTTTGTTGTATCACGAACGATTTCACCGTGACAGTTTTCTTAATTCCGTACAATCATAATGCCTTTTCAATCTTATCATTTAAATTATTTTTTTTAAAGTCTCTCTATATATTTTTTATTTCCTCTATCAAGAGATCATCAAAATGTTTCCATTTCAATTGGATACATGCAAGCTAGGAGATTGCTGGTGGCTTTGACGAGGAAGAAGTTATCATGGATGCTGATTCCTTCCTGAATGAATATGAAAGCGAAGATGTGGTAGATGATGCAAATTTTTTTAGCGTAGCGGTTCCACACTACAATTTAGTTTTCTCAGATGACTTTGGCCGACCTTACGGTCGAGCGACAGCTCTACTATTGCGAGGAGTGCGGGCTGACGTCATAGTACTTGAAACCTAGGGCGAGATAATTTTACAAGCCGGTCCAGGGTGGCAAAACGTGGTCCAGGGTGGCAGGGTGAGGAAAACGTTTGCGAGACGTTTAACACTCTCTGGTCCTTGGAATATCACGGTGAATTTTAGCAAGAAAAATGGAAAATTGCATTGCTGTCGCTTGCATCTGCGTCACCGGTTGCACTTGCATATTGTTCTTGTTGGTTCGAAAAAAAATTCATTATTATTTTCATTTTGGACAAAGTTGACATGACCGATGATTTTTTTTATTTAAAACGGTACTGACTGTTTTCTTCTTCCGATGATTTTTTTTATTTAAAATGGTACCGACTGTTTTCTTCTTCCAGTGACTCTACGCAAAACATTTACCGGGTGCCCTCTCCTCCAGGATTTGGGCAGAGTGCAAGTGGGCTCTGAAATCCATGACCGAATCTCTGAAGAACGCCGCCGATATGGATTTTATAGAATAAATAGCTTTAATTCATGCATGAAACCCTCAATGATACACGGGTTAAGTCCTTTTAGTTGTGCAAAGGACTAGTAAATACTCCTGGACCCACAATAAAGGTTTTTCTTATGAATTTTAAGGAAGCGACTGCACCAATCTTTTATTTTGTTTACGGAAATCACTCTACCTGGACCAATTAAAAACATAAAAAAACATCGTGGGTTAGTGTTCTTAATATCGAATCCACAAGTCTCTAATATGAACACATTTGCACGACTTAAATTGAAAGACTATTAGAATGTCTTTACATATTATTAAAACGCTTTCATTGTTACTTCTTTATTGACCCCATTCCGATTATTTGCAGCTGTTCTTTCCTTATTTTGTGATCTTCCCATTAATGCGGCTGCATCCTCTTTGAACTGAGCTTCTTATATAGTTTCTTTGAAGAAACTGTAACCTGTTAAGTAGTGATAAAATTATTTTAAGTGAATAATTGGATTGCTGAAGCACTGGAAGTGGGCACCAAATTATTAAAAACTCACTCCAAGTATGTGTGCAGAAAAGTGGAACAGCAGTTCTTGGAGTTTGTTAACAAAAGCCTCAATAGAAACTGAAACTGACTTCATCTTTCTTGGAAGAAAATATTGGATTTGGACAAGAAATAACAATGTTAGTTGCTGTTATTTCTTCTGATGCACACATCTGCTGTGCACTCTTATCTTCACGTTGGGCACATTATATTAACATCTTGACAGGGCACACTCACCTTAGATCCTCCGTCGAATTATTTTAACCGGCATTCCCACGTCCCAACAATTAGTTGCGTAAGCGATCCCAGCATGATGAGGTATACAAATTAACTTTAATAAATAATTGAGCGAATTATTTTTCTAATAATATTTTTTTAATCAAACCAATCAGAAATTAGAAAAAAGGAAATTAGCCTGGGCGCCTGGCGTATTATTCATTCTTTGTGCTTTTCTTGGTGTCCTTCCTTGACCACGATTTTGAAGGCACCTTTCTCCCGTTTCCTTTGCTTCTTTTGAGAAAATGTGGTGTTCAAATAAACTAGGTCATTAAGATTGATAAAATAGGTACAAACGAGGTCTTATCGATGAAAAAGTTTGATTTATTCCAATGGGATAGTGGTCAATAGAAACAGCCCATTAGAAATTTATACAAATTTTAAAAAATAATAAATATTTGTTTTTCATTTGGTTTTAAAAATGGCCCTTTCTTATCAATCTCAATGAGCTGATTCTTTTCAATTAGCTTATCTCGCGTAGAATCCGCAATCTAACGTCAGGTTCAGTTAAGTAATGGTAACAATTAATGCGTCTTTATATTAAACTTTACATGAAGCATGATGCAATAAATCTGCCGTCAAAAACTTACAATAACATTTTTTGCAGCAAAAACAAGCATATCTTCATTTTGAAATGAAAGTGGTATGAGAAGGAACGAAGGAAGCAAATAATGAGCGAATCCTTAAGAACTATGGAATCCATTCCTCCTCCGGAGAGAATCGCGGAGCATAGAGGTCATCCATAATCCGCACCTCTAGCCATGAATAAGTCCAAGCATACCAATTAGGATATCATTAGCAAGACCATTATATCCGAACATAAGGGCATGATAAATAGAGAACAAATAAGATATCCATGAAATGAAAGATACTTACCTTGATGGAATAGACCAAAGTCCATGATCCGCTCAACCACAGGGGGTCGACTCACGGGAGCAATGAACTAGACCATGTTACCACGAAATGACGCCTGATTCACAATCCCGGAATCATTAAAGACCTCTACAGAGGCTCCACGCCAACTGACATTCGGACCTAGAGAGCGAACAGATAACGTTAAATGGCACAAAAACTAGGGAGAGTATAACAGAGCGAACTGAATTAGCGGTAGAGGTTCTCTACATCTCTAAGTCAATAGTAAAAGTAAATAGAAAGATTGTAAAAGTACATCAAGACAAATTACCTTGACCGGGAAACGCGGGATGATATACATCAAAGCCGTCTCCGAGGACCCTCCTCTTCAGCTCCCAATACTCGAACAGGATTGGACAACGTTTGCAGTGTGAATACCAACGATCATACATCGTGATGGCAATCTGTGCATATAAAGCATCGCCCAAAGGGTAGCAAATCTTACCAGGCACCGAGCGAAATTTTGCAACAGCCCCAAGAAGAGGGAAAATACCCTCATAAAAACAAGAGGGTACAGCAGACGATCCGAAATAGCGAAGCAATATCCGGTTGGCCGAACGAACAGCATCATCCCATGAGTAATCCAGCCCAACCAACTTGGTAAAAATCTTCAACTCATCCACGAACCGGATCACGACCCATTCGTCATCACAGGTTTTGGTATGACGTTCGACGTCGGACGACATTCCTACAAGGAGTAACAAATATAATTAGCAAGCAATTAATTATATAAGCTAAGAAAGAGGGTAACAAAGAATACTTGCAACATGAACTCAAGATAAGATAGTAAAATATTATCAGAGATATTTCTTCTGTGAGGCAGAGCGATGACGCACTTGCCACAAGCAACCTCTTCATACGAATAGAGAGAGAGAGAGTAACGTTGCTCGAACGCGTAAGCGACAATGGATAGAGAGAGAAGAAAAAGAAGAACCTCTAGCGGATGGGGTTCAGTATATGAAGCGATTACGACATTGCCAGTTTTCGATATGAAACCATTCATCATGAAATTACTGAAGGTGGAATCATCACGCAAGGATTAAATAACATTCGGTGAAGAATGTAGATTGAAAGTAGCTGAGAAGAATAAATGAGGAAATACTTTTGCATCATCTAGACAGGGCCGACTGAGAGCAAATTTACGCAAATTTATTAGAATAAGGATCAATGACACGCCGAAAAAGTGTGATAACCAGTGTAATCAATTATAACGAACCCACTAAAAGTCACTATAGTACTATAGCAGACCAAAAATGAGTCTAAGACAGATGTGAAAGAGGGAACGCAGCACGAACTGGTGTAGACGCCCGAGGGAGTCGGTAAAATAGTCCAACGTCCATCAATCGCTCGATAACGGAAGACTGACCACCAAAAGACTCGGCAGCCCGACTGACAGGAGGAGTTACTAAACATCTCTGCCCACGAGAAACCCGGAAGCCGAGTGGCAGAACCACATTTTCAGTAGGAACCTCTTGAGTAAACCAATACCAATGATTCCCTGGATCTGAGTGAAGCAATAAATAGGACATAGTTATTGTAGCAAGCATAGACGCTATAATAATAGAACAACGAGCACGAAGAATAACAAAGAAGGAATGCTTACCTCGACCACGAAATTCAAGCTGATAAACAGCTAACAAGTCTGGAGGTCTTTTCCCAGCCAACTCTATATACTCAAAAGACATCGAATTGGAAGGACAATCTCCGAACCAGCGCTGGACCATGTTGATGGCCAACAGCTCATAAAGAGCATAATCACCAAAAGGTAACAAGGCTGATCTGGAAAGCTTTTAAACAGCTGACCATCCATCACGACACATCGGCTGTTAGCAGCAGCCCCCATCAAGGAAAAGAGCCGCTCAAAGAAACCAATGGGGACAATAGAGACCCCAAAGTATCGAGGCCATATCCGACTGACCGAACTCCGTAGATCATCGAGTGAATAACTCAGCCTAATGAGCTCGGCAGTGACCTTCAGTTCGTCCACAAACCGAATGGCATCAGCGATGATCTGAAGGAGGTAACGTTTCCTCCATAGCAGCCTGCCGAGCTATATTTTCAAATAAAACAATAGGTTCCGAGAAAGAAAGAAGAACAGCTAATTTTAGATCAATCAGGATAGTATCAATGATATTTTTTACCACAGAAACGTGGATATGGGGTTATGTACAATAATGATTCGTATTAGAAATGGTTATCAACTTTATTTATTGCATTGGCATCAGATGAGCATGCTGCATGCTGTCCTCTGCTAGTTTACTTTTTTGCGATGTTTAAAGAGCGTAACCGAAACCTAGAAAATTCCCTTCCATCCAAATTACCACGTAAAGAAACACAGATCAATCAAGCATATAGCACATAAACCCATAGCGCAGTTTCCTATTTAAAAAATCTTCCTCTTTTCTTCACATTTTTTCACTGAATTGGTATTCTTTTTTCTTTTTTCAAGGAAAATATATAAGGTAAAATGTTTTAAACGAAAAATCCAAAACAAGAGCCTGAACTTAACTGGCAGTAAAGGCGATTCTTGGTGTAAATCAAATTTGCGGCTGCAACCAGATTGGCTTGAAATGACAGGAGTAGAATGAGGAGACCGATTGAAACAAATGGAATTCCCGCCTGAATATATAACACACTAAGAGTTTCTTCCATCCTTTTCAGGCATATCGACTGCATACTCGGTCATTCATCTCCTTATTCTACTCTAATTCTCCTTATTCTATTCAACACCTTGTTGAATCTCCTATCATTTTTTGGCCCTATCCGACATTTCTCCCAGCATTTTATATATATATATTTAAAAAAAACACAAATGATACACACAAAATATAATAAATAAATGATAGTAAATAGTTAACCCAATCCAGAAACTCTTCTTTTTATCTCCGTAAACGATAAGATTTTTTTGCAGCTTACGGACCTCCGCCGTCTTTTCCATAATTTATAAAAAAATAGTTGCAAATGATTCGAGTTTAACATAAAATTTAAAAAATAACCTGATGAACAATCGTCTATCTTCTTTTTTCTCTTCCGATGCTTATCATGAGGAGAGACTAACCTGATCTTAGACGTATCATCCGCCAAATTAAGGATCCGTTTAGCAAACCCCGTACAACCTCTTCTCTTTAAATCCGTTACACGTCGTGGCGCACGTCCTGTAAACCATCGCTCCACCCATGGGGGATCCTGTCCATTCAAACTTGAAACCGGAACGATCCAGTATGAAACCGTTGAATCGTTGTCTTCAGCCAGGATAAGACCGGAGGGAACGTCCAGATGTTTATTTTCGAAGCTAACGGATATGTCATTAAAAAAACTTCCTTCTTTTTATTATTGGCGATGATGATTTCTATGATTGTTTCTATTATTGTTATTTTTCAAGTGTAGTGTACCCCTAACTATTAAATAGATGCCCACTCGATTATCTAGCTATCAACAATCTACATTATTGAGATTGGGCTAATCTTTAACTTGAAGCTGATTTTTTTAAATTAAGTTTTTACTGTAAGTTCCAGAATTTTAAAGTTCATAAACAACGTTTCCCCTATTACCTTATACCCTGTGTAGAACAATTATCCAAAGTCATTTTTTTTGCCAACATAGGGAAAACGCATACGGTAATGTGAACTAAAACAATCAATACTTTAATTTTCAAAAATTATTACTTCCAGTTGAAGATCAGTCCAATCCCAGTTGACTGCCATAGTGTCATTAGTCTGATGGTAGATTGGTACTCCAATAATTAGCTATGATTTTTCGAACAAGGTACTGTTTACCCGTTCATGGGGGGGGGGGGGGGGGGTCGAGGTGTCTAATACATGACCTAATCGATAACTCGATGGATAACCACGATAAAAGTTCAGAGTTGTAGACAAATATGTTACCAGTGGGAGGAAATCAGAAAAAATCGATCATTTAAATCATTAAAACTTTTCTCAAGAAAACTGGCGTCAGTTTTACCCGTTCGCTTATGGGCAAAAAAGAGGTGTACTTATATTCCGTTGGGTACTTTATATATATATATATTTTCAAGAGTGGCAGTTCTTTATAGCCTATAGAGTATAGACAGTATCATAAGTCTATCGATCGATTTGCTCTGAGATAATCAATTAGATGCGAGCTGTTGTGAGCAGAATGTAAGCCGAGTTGAGTCCGGGATACCATCGGCAGGTATATAATCCCGCGTGATGGTGAACTGGATTAGGGATTTAAGAAACTGCCACACTAATGAATAAATACTGTAGCAGGTATTATAAAAAGTTTATCTGATTCGTGACAACCTTTATTATAGGATATCTTTAAAATTGTTATATGAAATATTATATTCTATGTTTATTAAAATTTTTAATAATATTGTCAAATTTTGTGAATGTTATCTTAATTATGTGTATTGATGTTACTTAAATTTTTTTGACTATCATTTGAACGTATCTTTCTAAAAAATGGAGCACTTTCACAGTTTAAAAAATTTACAGTTCAAAAATGGTAAAACTAATAAACTATAGTAAAAGCATGATTTAAGAAAGCCAGTTATTAATTAGGAAAATGGTATATGTTACAAACTAAAACGTAGGGAAGTATTAAAACAATATTGATTGTTACTTTCACGAAGGAGCACAACCGCGCACACACCTAACTTTAAGTAGGTTATGTTCGATAATAAATGATTTTCAGAAGTTTATTTAATCATTATAGTCAAATAACCTAATAATTTTAAGGAGAGATTATTAATATGATTGATGAAAGTATATCATTATGAAATTGTTAGTATTTTTTTTAAATCATATTTTAGCAATATTTAAAACTCAAAAGAACCAATTACAGAATTTGACATCTTTCTATTTCTAAGAAAAAAGGAATTCCATAAATCAAGCTGCTTGACCAAGATCGATGAATTGTTTGGAACTGAAGAAACTATTATTTTAGTCCCATATGGCGTTGAATTTTTCCAGGTTTCTTCTGATAGCTACTTTAAGCATTATCCTCGTATTAAGTGAACTTGTTCAATCGTAATTTCATCGTCTTAACGATCTTTGCTACGTAGTTACTAATTTGTTAGGAAACGCTTTTTTGTTTGGTAACTGCACTCCGTCTTCTGTGCGTTCTTTTCGTCTTCAGCTGACTTTCCTTTTGACTTCTAAAGCTCAAGTCGATTTGGTTCCTTTAGAGGTACGATGCAGTTTTAAACGATGCATTTTAAGTTTTACCATGTTTCAAAATATATAAATCAACATATCGAATAGGGAAGACTGTGCAATTTGGTTGTACGACAAATCTCTTGGTGGTGTTGAAAAATCCGCGCAAAAAGTCTTGCAATCAATTTACGGCTTATATTATAAAAACTTTGCATCGACCGTTTAGATGGAAGAACTATGGGCGCTCGTTAAAATGTTATCTTTCATGGCCAGAAGAACTGTCTCGAATGGAATCGAAAGATTTGCATTAGAATGCATCCACTTTCATCCATTATTCTTGGAGGCCAGAGCTGTTCAGATCTTTTCATCGTCACTGAACTAATGAAATCAACAACACTTGAACCAGCTGATGTCAGATTTGATTAGTGTACACAAAATGGTAAGCGGAAGTATAAGTTTGTCGCCCGGTGGTCCAAGGTTCCCCCAAAGTCAGTCTCAATCTTTGAAGAGAAACTCCGTGGAATGGGTTTTTGAAAAATAAGAAAGCGGCAACAACCCAGTGTCGGAAGTGGAAGCGTCTATTGAAAGCGAATATTGAATAGTTGCAGCGGTTTCGGACTTGCTCCTACATAATCACTTCGTTTTGTCCTTGAATTTTAGTAATATTTCTGTATTGCACTTTCAATGCAATAAAATAGATGCTGTAAAACGAGTGCAAAATTTCCGTAATTTGTCTTTTATTTTGTATTAACTCCTACTTGTTTTTTCTGTTACGTATTTTTACAATCGCTTGTCAACACTCTCAATTGTTTCTGCTTCTTAAAAAAGGTAGTACTGTATAAGAATAACAGTTATTAATTTAAAGTATTCCTTTTCTGTCCCTTTAGCAGTTTTTTTATCCTCAAAAACTGAGTTCAAATAGTAAACATGAGATAAATTTGCCCAAAACCAATAATACGATTAGAGAAAGTTGAATTTAACGAGATAATGCCAAAAACGCATTCCTTAACTTTTTGTACCGCATAATAATATTCTGATTTCTGTTTTTAGAAAAAATAGAATAGTTTGGTTTGCTTACATTTTAATATTTCATGGAAACAATACAAAATTAATATTTAAAAAAAGGATCTCTGACGTCAAACCTTTTGCTGCTGAGAGATGATAAATGTTCATTGTTCTAATGTCTTTACCGTAATCACAATAGGGAAAGGAACAAAAAAGTAAAAAGTTCCATAAAACATACCATCGTATTCAGCGTGAAAAACTGAACATGTTTGTGTATCATACTGTGTATGAAATATGTATTTGTTGGCCGGAAATCGACGTCAACGCCGGTGTGTAGCGCACGGGATGCAAAACAGCCCTCCCGCCATCTTAGCATTTAAGACAGACATATTGAAGGAAGGATCACCTCCGCACTTGCTACAGAACTAACCTTCATACACCAGGAGATAGGAAATTGAAATTCTCTACAACATGCGGAAGTGACCCTTTCTTTAAAATGTCGGTCTTAATCGTCAATATGGCTGAAAGGCCGTTTTTCGTACGGTGCGTTACACACCGGCGTTGGCGTCGATTTACAGCCAAGATAAATTTATTTCATACACAATATGATACACCATTTTGTTCAGTTTTTTACGCTGAACACGATGATATGGTGCATAAAACTTTTTTATTTTTTTGTTCCTTTACCTATTGATTATTAAATGCTCCTGTTGATTTACAGAACTTGCTTTAATTGAATTAAAGTGATTCAATCAATTGTTTCATTAAAAAACCATATTTAAATCACTAAACTAATATTTTTTAATATATTGAGCAACCATGTACTGGAGATGTGTTAGTTCGTAGGTCTACATTAAATATGTTGATAGATTAGAGTGTAGTCACATATAGGTGCGTGAGATCTTTTTAATTAGCTATGATAAATGTATTAGTACCACAAACGGAATTCTTATGTATTTGTAATCAATCTGTTTTTCCATCATAACAACGGTATTATTTGTTTTGTTCAATTTTATGAATTATTTATTGAAAAGCATTGCGGACTGATTTGGGTTCGTTTTTAGTAGGACTTCCTTTTTTAATTTGCCAGTTCTTGTTCTCGTTTGCATTGATTATCAAACTGTTCTGAATACCTGCCCTGCTTCGTTTTGATGTCATTAGTTGTTTTCATTTGCTAAGAACATCTGCTACCCATGTCTCCTTTTCATTATTTTTGTAAAAAATGAAAGGACACATTTCAATTTACTCTAATGTTTTTTATGTATAAAATTATGTTATAAATGCTAAATTATAGTTTATTTAAATAATTTTTCAATTTATTATGAATGCTGACTAAATATTAGTTCTTTTTCCATTTAGTTTTTTATTACATCCATTAACATACATATGAAAAACTATTTTTTTTTCTGTAAAATCCAATAGAATTTATAGATAAGCAATTTAAAAACTATTTTTTTTCTGTAAAATCCAATAGAATTTATAGATAAGCAATTTAAAAAACGTGTAATAAATAAAGTTCGTTTCGCGAACTTATATATAAATTGAAGGCTTCTATTTATCATGGGTCTTAAGTTAAAGTAAGAGTTTTATGAATTGCAATGTTTTGCAACTTTTTGCCTTACGTTACAAAGCCAAACCTACATATAGGAATTGATATTTGTTTATTCTATGGTCCCCAGCCGGAAACAAAAAATGTGTTAGTCATTTAGACGTGTTTTCCTTGTAAACACATAACAAGCCATTGTGCATACTTATGTTGTTCCAAAACCCCAATGTTTTTTTTCGAATGTTGATTTAATTTTTCCATGGAATTAAAATATGGAGACATTGCAGGATTATATAGAATTGAAATTACCAAAAGAAATGGTAAAATGCAGTGCTATGATGTGGTGGTCTCAAAGATTGAAAGATTTTGACGATTGCTTTTTGTTTAACTTTTCTTTTTCTGCGTTGAACGTGTAAGTTTTAAGTAATTTTTTATTTATTTTGGTACGAGAAAGGATTGATCTGGACCTAGTAATTAAGACAACGAACTAAAATGGATTTTCAAGAAATTACAGGACAATTCCGCAATAAACTACATGAGACCTTTTTTTGTCTCTTCCCAGGTAGACAAAGCATTTCTTGCCTGCGACTGCACTTTTATCATTTTTGTGTTCTCAGATAGTGTGAAACACATATAAATTGAACCAAATATAAGCGAATACAGAAATTGCTTAGATACTATCAAAGGTAACAAGAATGTTTCGCCGAGTTTACACCTTTACAATTTTTAAACTTTTTAATCAATCGTCTGCTTACGAGTTGACGTTTCTACTACATATGAGATAAACAGTAGTTAAAATCATTTTATTTTAACGAATTTTCTTCTGTTTTTGTATGGTCTTTTCTACTAATAAGCCACACAACTGAAAAACGTACCATGAAATTTTATATTTTCACGGATCTTATAACTCAAACCAGTGATTTCATCATTTTACATTAATTTCTATTTAAACAAGTAAATTTGTTGTAAAAATGTATGTGATAAATTATTTAATATCATATAAAAAAAAATTATTTTAGTTTTATTAAAAAAAATCTTTGCATAAATCTTGGATTAGAGGAACAGAAAATAAAGTGGTAGTTAGCAATAAAAATTAATCTTTTGATGTGAAAATATCATCTGTGTAAGGGTGCGGCATAATGTAAGCAACTGAATTCTTTTTAATTTTAATTCAATATTTATTTCAATATTTACCCAGGAAAATTGAAAATAAGAAAATTATATTAGGTATTTATTTAATATTTAATGTGTTTTCCGGCATTTGAATTTAGTTACCAAACTACCCAAGATCACAATTGTATGAAATTACCAGCTTAATCGTTCTCATAAAATATCTAAACAGGAATATTTATTCCCTTCGAGGTTATTATATGATTAGTATTGAAGGAAAGTAAATATAGAAACAAAATCAAAAGAATTTAACTTTTTTCATTGTTTCAAAATTTAGGCTTCTACCTTCTTTTTCTTTAAAAACCATTTCAGAACTGAATAATTTTCATAATGCCTAGGGCCCCAGGGCCAATGAAAGAGGAAAGCAGTAGTATTTCTTCAACGTTAGCCCAAAAGAATTTTTGTAGTTTAGGTTTCCGGGAGGAAAAAAATATCAAGGAGTTTCAAACAGATTGATTGCACCCACACTCTTTTCTTAGCTTGGTAAAGCCGAATCAAACAAAGAGTAAATGATCATTTTTTTGGTTAGATAATGAATATTGCGTTTATTTGTTGCAATGTATACTTGAGCCACAGCTTTATAAATTTTTATGCAACCACCCAAGATTAGTATAGTAGATCATTATATGGAGATGATGCTGCTAGTGGTGATCTAAGCCAATAGTATTAATAGTATAAGGGAATAAACTTGACCATTCATTCCATCTTTTTTACTTCATTTCCGTATAGGACAAAACTTCCGGAGATAAAAATAAGCATGAAAAATAGATAACTTTGGACCAAAAAATCGTATGATTATCTGGCCCTGGTTGGCGAATAAATACTAATCTGTTAAATTTGCATCTAAGACGAAAACAACGATTATCTCATATAGTTTTCTGTGGTCTTCATGTGGGAAAAAAGTTCCGGATAGACATTTCTGAATGCAAATACCGACTTTGGTTGCTTGTTAATTCCGGTGATTGTTTTTATTCTCTGACCATGACCATCGTTTCAAAGCAATCTAAATAGATGGAAATTTGTTTCTGAGGCGCTGAAAGAGCTTCATTCCAGGACTTTTTGGCTTCCAGGTCTTGGTTGCAAGTGCTGCTTTATAATGTAGGAAAGAGTAGCCAAAAATGCTCGTTTAGAATGTTTTTCCTAGAAGAGATTTTCATTGATTTCCATGGCTTCAGGGTAAGGCTTCTGTTTAACAAGAGCCACAGATACTTCACAGATTGTATCATTATCGTCGTCATCATCATGAACTATAAGAAATGTTTTATTATTCTGAAACTGATACAAATTATCTTATAATTATAAAAATAATACAAAAAACAAACATGACAATTTTTTGCTGTCTTTGGGGCTTTGAAGCTAGTATTTTAATGTAATAAGTCAATATCTAGTCATGGAACAAAGCTTGTGCAATGATCCCAGCCCATTATTAGTTTTCTGTAGCCAAGAAGATCCAAGGATTATGAGATGAATTTATTCAAACCCATTTTCTAACTTTTCTGCCTCAGTTGTTGGACAAACAAAGTAGCAGCATAGACAAAATATGTTGACCTATAAATGTAAAATTTTACGAACAACACATTTTAAATTGATCAATGTATTCCTTCATGATGACGTAATCGACGAAGGCACGATTCTCAAAACCATAAAGGTATTTCGTCGTTTGGCGTGTTTTATATTTATTGTCGAAATAATGAAATAATCTTTTCATTGTCAACAAAGCGAATATTAGTATTATTCGCATTATTTTACATTTCCCTCTATCATGAGATATAATAAAAAAATAAAAAATAATACAGTCAAAACTCATTCGTAAGTAAAATGTGTATATGTATCAATTTTTTATAAGTCCTGCGAAACCTATAAAAAATCATTTTTGATGAATGTTAGAATAAAAAAAAATTTGCCGTTGATGCCTGCTACACTTGTTCATCTTGATTTCTTAAGTAAAACTAAGAAAAACATTCAAAACTCCTATGTAAGTAAAATTTTTATATATACCACTTTTTATACACCCTGTGGTTCCTATGAAACATGTTAAACGATCATTTTTGATAATTGTTATAATGGAACAAAGTTTTGGTGTCGAAGCCTGCTACACTTGTACATTTCAATTTTAAGTAAAATCAGGAAAAAAATTCCAAACTCATATGTAAGTAAAATTTGTAGATGTACCACTTTTTATAAGCCCTGTCATTATATAAAAAATTATTTACTGGGATCGTAGAGTCTTACCGATTTTTACCCGCAACCATAAAAGCCAAGAAAACGGGATCGAGATCAATACACCTCAAAGAGGCTATTCTACCATTGTATATTTACATTGAAGAGCTTAACTTTGATCTCAAGCTAAACTCACTATCGGTTTCCTTAGAGAGTGTTTCATCATTCTAGCTGTGAACTAGCTCTACTGTATACTATTTAAATTTTGCAGGCATTATTGTTAGAGCAGTTATATCTTTTCTCTGCCGTCAGTTGTAGCCGTTATTCAACAATTAATGCCTGCTACCATACTTCCGAAAAATCATGGTGATCGTCAAACATAAGAAAGTGGCGTAGTGCACCATTGCTCTTGTAGTATTCTTCTACGCAAAATCAAGTGAAGGCTAAGCCCCACACTATTCACTTGTTACGCTATTCAAGTTTGGAAATGCTTGACTATTTCCTTGCTATAGCTCTTCAAGTTTCTCGTGTAATTTCAGACGGAAAGGTTGGATTTTTTTATCCAACTGAGGCAGTTTTTTTACTCATGGTAGACTCAGCTGAAATATCAAACGTTTTGAAAATTTGATTAACTGCAGACTCTTACAACTACTGAACTAAGCCTAAGAATCGTTATGTTTGATAAATTATTTGCTTGACATTTCGCTATATTTATACCCCTGGAAGGAATTGCCTTTCGATATTGAATTATTTTGGAAAGGATGGCGTACCAGCTCATTATGTACAAGTACCCCTATCTGAATCAAAGATATAGAGACTGTAGGAATTCGACTGCACCATTATTATTAATTAGCGGCAACACCGCTTTGTAGGCCCACCCCTATGGACTCTTATTGGGCCTTTAGCCCGGGAGCCCGAACGAAGCCTATATAAGAGACCAGAGGAGGAGGCCTACAAAGCGGAAAAATGTAGTTACATTCTATAGTTTTACCGTTTTTATAACTTGATGAGTGTTCATTGTCATCATCAAAGTATAAAATTACAACTGTTGAGTAAACAAAAAATATCGATTAAAAATGAATTTACTATATGAAAGTTATTACCGTAGTTGGCGCCTGTGTGTTCTCACGGGGAAAGCAGGAAAAGTGGGATAAATATATGAAAGAGATTTAGTTTTGATGATGAATAGATCACACTGATGATGCTTTATAAAACAGGAGCGTCTCTACATGATTGACTCATATAGTGACAATATCTATTATTTTTTTTAATTCTAATGATACTTATGCCTGCTCTTACTTTTTTGTTTAACTGCATTTCAGCTTAAACATAAAAATTAATGTTTACCACACTTACAGAACATCTCTTAAATATCAATTATGTAGTATATTATTAGTTAGCAGACAAATGTTTAATACAAGCGCAAATTTGCATTTGCAGAGCCTTAATGCGATTTAGAGAGGGATTTTAATAAACTTTATTATAATAATCAATAAATAAAATATGATTTGTTTTATACATATAGTTTATAAGAGTCAATAAATTAGTGTGAAATGTTGGTTACATCCAGGATAGACTGCGGTTTCTTGAGGCTTTAACATAATCATAGCGCTCCTTGGATTTTGAGACTTAAAACTTGATTGACCACTACAGTACCTGACAGTCTGTCTATGTAAAGTATTAATTCCCTTAGCCAATATTAGAGATAAAAATTAAAATCAACTGAAAACAATGGTAAAAAAAAGTAGATAAAAAACCCCCAGATAAGTTTAAAAATTACCTTTAACCACTTACTTTATAAAGTAAGACAACAATGTTGAAGGGAAGAAATATTTATGGTTTATTGCAACAAAGATGAAAATTAAATAATTCAAAGATTAGTCTTTTGGGCGCTCCAAATCCAATGTCTCCAATGTATAGGAAATTTATGAGAGGAATTGTTTAGGGTATAAAACATGGAGTCGATTGTACAGGATTTTTTCGTTTCAATGTGATTCCTGATAAAAAGGAAAAAAAAATACATCTAATACAGCTTTTAAAAAATTCAATGAACAACATATCTTAAATGAAGGAAAACGAAAACAATAAAAAATCAGTGGTGTTATACTTGTGAAGGTAGCGAATTTTTCCTTCAATTCATGTTTGATAGCTCAAGTTTTATTTACTCAGAACACGTTTGTAAGACGTGCACAGGAATATAAATATACAACTTGAGCTATCAAACATTGGTCCGTCGAGCCGGAACTGCCATCCGGCATTATTACAAGATCTACACTACTCGCTCTTCTTACTACTCGCTCTTTTAAACCTGCAGCTCTTCTTCTCATCATGGCTTCTGTTCAAGAGAAAGCTGCTGAACTCCTCAAATTCAAGTTGGATCAAAAGTCTATCAGGACTAGGATCGCCACGGCAGAGAGGGCTGCCAGGGGAGTTATGGTGAAGAATGGATCACGCCATGCTCTCCGTGAAATTCTTGCTCGTGTCAAAGTCTTGGGCAGGGAGCTGGAGGACGTCAGCATGAGCATCGAGCCGCTGCTAACCGACCAGGCTAAGGTCGGCAAGCAGTACGACAAGCACCTCTCTTACGTCATGAAGATCACCGACCTGGAGCACGACGTGGAGGCCTATATTGATGACCGCATAGGAGAAGCCTCATCTACCGCTAGCTTTCGGCAGCAGTATGCTCCTCCAGCGATGCTTCAGCAGGCCGCTCCTCGCTCACAACAATTCCTGGATGCCAAAAAGGTCGCAGAGGAGGCCCAAAGGCAGGCCGCCTCAGCTCAAGCTGCATTCCAGCAGCAACAGCAGCAGATGAATGCTGCAAGTCAAGCCCAGGAAGCTGCTCGTATTACAGCTGACCAAGCTGCGCTCGCTCTTCAACAGCTCGCCCTGGACAACGATGACGACGACACCACTGTTCTACCTGGTGCTCGTGTGGTCATCAACACTCGCGGTCACGATTGGATCGCCAACCAGAACGGTTCCTCTGCTCCTCCATCGATTGATCTCGAAGATGAGGCACCGGGCGAATGGGTCGACCGTTACCTGGCTGGCACGGAGCTTCCCCTGGACCGGGGAGTGCATCCATCTACTTCATCATCTACACCGGAACCTTTCTCTGGTCGAGACCTTGACTGGTTCCCCTGGGCGGAGATGTTCCACACCGCGGTTCCTCACACTCGTCGTTCGGTTGCGGAGAATCTGGTCGGCCTCAAACCCAGCCTGCAAATGTCTCACTCTAGTCTGGTCATGGGAGCCGGGGAGCCGGCGTTCAAGGAGGGTCTACGTCACCTTAAAGAGGAGTGCGGCAATCGCGCCGTCAGTCAAGCGGCTCTTGCAGATGAGCTGAAGACCATCAACATTCCCCAGGGCCGAGCAACTGAGGGTTTGCTACCCAGACAGCATCGTCCAGCCACCAGGGGAGCATCCATCATCCATCAACCTGAATCGGTACCGGAAGAGGAAAACACCGCATCAATCTACAAGTTCTACCTACAAGCATCAATCATCCGAGGCAAGATCAGCGCGCCTCAACATAAACTGGAGAGCCAAGCATCCGTCACCTTCCTTCTACTGGGCTCATCCGGCCTTCCGGTATTCCTCCGGCCGGCTTCGGGGGAGCATGTTACGGCGACGGAGCTCAAGATCGGCCCAGCAGGCGTAACTTAGAAACTCTACCGCTTGGTGGCGCTGTCATCCACTCTTGTTCCCCATCTTTGTGCTTTTGGTGTACCCAATTCTTGTATCTGTCAAAACAGTGGGACTGACATGTCCACCGTTTTAAATATTTCTTGTGTGTGATTCTAGTTTTATATATCCCAGCAGGTATTTAATATGAAATTATGTACTTGCCCTCTTTATTTGCTAATTCCCTATTGATTTATTGTTTTTTAGTGCTATTGTGAGCCTGCTATTTCTTGATTGTTGCTCACACTTGGGTCGTGAGGCTTCAATCATCTTGTCAACTCTTATTCTCTCGTACTCCCGAGGTATTATTGTAGTATTATTTAATATTATGCCCTGTATGCTCATCCTGTAATTTCCCTGCAGTGGCAAACTTGAAGTTTGCAGGAGTGTGTACCTGACCCTGTGTCGTTCAGTCAGGCCCCCGAGCACATATTGTCTTTCAGGTACTACACACATCCACGATCACACATTTTATTTCCCTATCTTAACTAATATGTTCCCTTTGTAATTATAGATATATTGTCAAGCTTGTTGTGGTTGTATAATCATCTTGTGTGGACGATTGGGCTCTTGCTCTACTCTACACAGGTACTTCTTCACGATCAATCATTTCAATTTGTACCTTTAATTTATATATTTATTTCTCTCTCTTTCAGATATTGTATATATTTGCTGTATATCCGTCTTTATTCCTGTCTATTGCTGGGCACGTCTTACAAACGTGTTCCGATTTAAATACAAGAAGTTTACTGAGCTATTAAACACAGTTATGATCCAAAAAGTATTCAACCCGTCCACTCGAATTCTAAAGGAAGGGACGCATAACTTCGCTTTCAGGGAACGGCCATATTGGAATTTCACGACCGTAGTGACCGCATTCCGAGCTGCCTCTTGGATGGTAAATGTGACGAATGCTTTGCCAAGATTTACCTTATTTCGTCGTTTAGCATTCATGATTATACGAATTCCCCAGATAGTTCCGAACCTCTCTAAAGAAGGGACAAGTTCGTAGTCGAACAAGTCTGGAGGAATGCCTTTCAAGAGAATCTGAAAAGTAAAGAAGATGTTAGATTAATTCTATTCAGAAGTGAATAAATTGGAATCCAACCTCGAAGCCGTCTATGGGTTGCTGATCCGTGCGATTCGGAGGTGGGCCACTGTACTTATGGTACTCGTAGGATACATCCAGAGAGAAGCCGGTGCGTTGCAAAAGGGCGTTGATCCAATAAAAAAACACAAATTAAATCCATTGGAAAAGCTTAAAATACGGTTGATTACCTGCTTCGTGGATTTCAAATAACCATTTTTATTGATTTTTTTCGTTGTTTTCCTTCACAATGTTTTAGACTTTTCCACGTAAGTACTTAACCGGTTTACGGGTAGCCATTAATCACCTTCTCACCATTCTCCTATTTTCAGAATGCTGCAAATGTAGCAATTAAGAATTTGTTTAAGAAATCTATTACCGTATGGTAACTGTTATAACAAATTTAATGTTCTGGGCTTTTATTTTGAATCAACCAAAGGTATTTAAGTCGAAAACTGCCAGTCTTAACCTTCCAACTGCTTTGTATATGTCGCCCACTATGTTCAACCGCTCTCTTACTTCGTATTCCAGTTTTCCTTTCAGTCGTGAAATTTAATAAAGAGTTCCATCCTGGACTCTTTAGACATCCGAAACTCTGACCATAATCTTATTTCCATATCCTTTGCTTTAAAGAAAAAGTTTTTGGAAGAAATTAGGTAATGTGTTGAGAGTGAAATATATTAAAATTTAATATTGAGCTATGAATTATCTAAACATAACAGTAAATAGAAGTATTATCGTTTGCAAACTTACTATTTATTTCGAGGTACTTAGAAGACCGCATTTTAGACGGGAGGTTGCTGTTTGTTAACAGGTGAACTTAAATGCAAGAACCATTGTAGCAGCCATTACTTGATGAATTGTCCGCGTTGTTGCAAAACTCTTAGACCAATAAGTTTTAAATCATCCAGATTCATATATAGTTCATAAAAAATATTTTACGGAGCATTCATTTTTCAATAAAATAATTTTTTTACAACATATCATACAGAACGAAGTAGGCAACGCTGACACTGTAATTAATGTTTAAATTTTTATTTGCTTTCAAACACAACTTTTTATAAAACCCATTAAAATTGTACACTAACGATTAATCTCAAGTAAAGCACTTGTTAAAAACAGCTTAAGCCTGGCGGTTTCTTTAACGAGCCAAGAAGAACAAGAATCCATGGTGAAATACAGGGAAATGCAAAAGTGAAAATGGAAAAACAGCAACAGTAAATAAATCTTACTTAAAGCTTAATCCATTAGTTAACTGTTTGAAAAATAAACCAGAGGCTTCGCCGCGAACACAAAGAAAAAGAGATCATCAATTCTTTATAACAGATAATAAAGTGCCTTATACCACAGAAGCAACCAATTTTGTTGCTAAACGAATTAATGCTCCTTACGATCATGCCGATTAAATATATAAGAGGAATTACCCAGGACTTGTGGATTAGACGAGTATGGACGTCATGAAAGTGCAGAAAATGACAACGGAGATAAATTTCCTGCTTGGATAAATTGGGGCGATAGGTTTATTTCCGCTGATTATAGGAGACAATACGCATCAGCGTCAGTGGAGGAACTGGGGAAATATTTACACTCTTGGAATGGTAAATTCATCTATACTAATATAAATATTACTAAAGGTCCCTCCTGTCAATATTGATAGCTATATATTATCGGCACAGTTGGTCGAGAGTTACTTGACGAGATGTGTACTGTAATTTTAAAACGTTATTTTACCCGGATATTTTCAAAGAGTTCTTTATCTTGTTTATCAAATTTTTGCAGAGGATAGAAGTAAAGTAATAATAAACTTTAAATCCTCTATTTGCAGATTTATTTTTCTACCGATGATTCTCCAGATGTTTTGTACATTTCATGTAAGGCCTTATTCTTCCGTAACGGTGTGAATGAAAAAAATAAGGAAAAAAAGAAAAAAAGTGTTCGTGTAGACGCACCTTTAGAACTAAATGATTATTCATTTTCTTATTTAAGATCTATGCTGATTCTTGTATTAGAAGTCAACATCTCGCATTTTTTCTTCAAGAATTTTCTTCAAAATCGGCCATTTTTTCTTTGTAACAGTAATAACACGGAGGTAATGACTTGCTTAGCTTCCATGAAATGTAAACGATCAACGTTGATTGTCGCAGATGTTTCAAAAAGAAAATCCTGAGGCGGGATGTAGTAAACAAGAAAACCGTATTTTTTTTACGATGGCAATAAATCCTTTTCCTCATCAGGCAGAAGATTTGATTTGCAGCTTGCTTAGGGTGTTCCATTTTGACCTTGCTTTTAAATTTTTGGCTAGGGGGGTCAGCAGGTCGTGTGAAATGCGCTAAAAAAATGTTTTATTTTTTATTTTGGTGAAATCTTATTTTTAGGGGTCCCCCAGCGTGAAAAACGCGTGAAAAAGCGTGAATTAAATGCATAACGGGTGATTTAATACGAATAATATTAAGGATGTCTAGTTACATAATATAGCGTAACTAACATCCTTGCCAAAATTGGTTTCAATAGTAATTGTTTTGAGGGTCGCCCACTCGTTTTAAAAATAGGTTTAGGCTTACATGGATAGCCTATGGAGCCATAAAAAGGGACAAATTAAAAATTTAGTTTTGTAATATTCTTAGATTTGCTGGTTTCGTTGTAATGATGAGATGGTAACGCCTTATTGTTCCAAATTTTATCAAAATCAAATTAGTAGAAGTATTTTATTTTAATTTATAACTTTGATATCTTTTCAAATTAGTCAAACACGTTACCATTAAGAAATTGCAATTTTTCAAGTTCAATAAAAAGAGTACGCTTAAGGCAATCTAGCTAAAACTTTGTAATTTTGTTCATTTAGGCCTCTGTTATATTTTCCGTTTAAAAAATCTTTGAAAAATATTATTTTGAAGGAAATATTTTGCTTCATTATTACCCCATAAGGTTTTCCCGCAAGGCCGAATAACTTTTCAAATTTTTGGGCGACCCATAAAATAAGTCCTTTTAAAAAAAAATTTTGCAGGAAGACTATTCAAGCTCCCAAGACTTAATTTCAGCGACCCCTTAATTATATACATGTTATGTTATCCGTTATACATATAATTCACGCTTTTCACGCGTTTTTCACGCTGGGGGACCCATAAAAATAGTATTTCATCGAAATAAAAATCTAACATTTTTTTAGCGCATTTCACACGACATACCAAAGCCCCAGCAAAAATGTCAAAAGAAAGGTCAAAATGGAATACCATAAACTTGCTACACAGCTTTAGTGTGAAATTCCTTAGATGCAATCTTAAGATTTTTGAGGGCACAATAGAATTGCCTAAACAGTTTTCGAAATGTTTGCTCTTTGATAATGTTGTTTGAAATTTTTAGCTTATTATACGCTGGTGTGTTGAACAGCATATGTTCTGAAGTTAAAGATGAAATCATTTAGAAACAAGTTTCTAATGTAATATATGTTTCGTTATTCTCTGAAATAAAAAAAAATAACTACAAAGAATTGTCTTCACCGTACATAATTTTTCTAAAAAATAAATCAAACATTTGCTATCTAGAAAAACTTTTTCATTTATCTATGTAACTTATCAAAACAAAAAAATTTAACTTTATTTCATCGTAAGATTTTCAAGGTTCAGTAGAAGGTAAAATTTCTCCGTAAGACCGTATACAAGAAAAAAAAGAAAAACCCTTCTTAAATCACAAAAACCTTTCAAGAACAAGTGTTTTAATTATTCCGAGTCATTAAAGATGGTCTCTACACACTTTGTGCTTACGGCAGGGCAAAATTTAATCATACACAGGGTTTAAAAAAATAGGTTATAATACATTTTTTATTGATGATAACTGTCTGGTGGCAGATTAACAGTTTTTTAAATGAAGTTAAGGAAGTTTTTTATTACACTCGACAGATAGACTAAAACATGATATCGTCATTCAGTTTTCTAGGTTAAAAAAATCTTAAAAAACGGTTCCATCTACGGTTCCATCTACTTATTATTAATTATTGATATTTTATTAAAAACTCTGGGCGTTGAGAGACGATCTCAACGGAGGTCCCCTTAGGGAATTTATTATCGCTTTTTTATAATAAGTATAATTTTTTTGCAATAATTTTTTTTTGCAGTAAGTTTAAATTTAATTTTTGAAATTTGCTTTTTTACTATTAAATTATTAAACCTTTGCGTAAATAAAAAAAAATTAAATCCAAGTGACCAAATTCAGTAAAAGCAAGCACATGTTTTTTTTTCCTTTTAAAAATATAAAATCTTTTTTTGTAATACTTACCAAAATTCCGGCAAAAATTAGCGTCATACTTTAATTTAAAAATCTACTAATGTAATAATTTTACTTGGCGATTAAAGACAATAATCGGCAATGTTTTGATTCTAGTATGGTACCGACTACGGACTACCAAAATATAAATAAAAAGAATCAGATATTGAAGAACTACTTGAGTTCCCGCAATTTTTCACAGGGTTGCTATTTCTCCAATCCATTTTTTTAATAATAAGAAAATATATCTGTTCATTTGTCTAGACTCCCGTATAACAATAAGCATTCTTAATTGAACAAGCTTTTATTAAATTGATAATTTAAACGAAAATGGTTAGCGTTTCGGAGCGTTTACTTGAACGCTCGCTCTTTTTATTTCAGGGTTGCCATTTTTAAAACCAGTTAAAAATTCTGTGTGAGCCACTGAGCCTTTTTAAACCGGTTAAAAATGGTGTTTAATGCTTTAAAACTGTTTTTGTTGTTGAAAACAATACCATCTTATTTATTTAGAGCTTTTCAATTGCTTGCAATTTATTTTACTCTTAAAATCAACTTGTAGTTTTTATAAGTTTGATAAATTACTTATTTTATTTTTAGAACGAATTCATTGATTAATCAATACTAACTTTAATTAGTAGATGGATTGACTATTTTTTTATTTCGAATTCGTCAATCAAATTTTTGAGTCCAAGAAACAGTAAAACGTATTAAAAGTTTATAAACAGGAGAAGGGAAGTTTGAATTATTTTATTTTGATTTTAAAAGTCGGAGTTATTGAGTAAACGAATATATTTTTAACGGGCAGATTAAAAAAAAAATGATTGTACTTTCCAACTTTATAAATAATGTATAGGGCATTGAATTATCTTTCTATAAATATATTACACTAAATATGCGTGAAGGCGTCTTAAATACAACTTACAAGCACTATGAAGGAAATGGTGCAATAAAAATCACCAATGAAGAAACGTCAAGTTTCGGATACTTTGGTCACTACCCAAGGTCTAACATTAACTTAATCAAAACTGGGTTTAATTTAAGCAAACCTTAGCCAAAATTGAAATAGTGATACAGGGGAAGTCAAGTATAGATGGCTGGCGTAAATGGGGCTAAGATTCCTTTTTCTAATCAATTTTCGTCTGCTACTGTGCAAACGTCTAGTAGATGGAGAGCTAAAAACAATAACAAAAGAAGACGAGTCCTATTTCATTGTATTGAAGCCTAAACCTTAGGTTAACCTTCGTGAAACCTTCGGGACATCAAGTTCTGTAAACATCATCTAGATGCCTCCAACCCGAGACTGCCAGCATTACGCCACCCATCTATATTTGTCTATGGGGCAAGTATAAAAGGGATGATACTTGGCGAATCATAAATCGTAGCTCAATCACTGTTGGAAACGTTTCTAAGACAATAAAGCATAAGAGGAAGCATCGCTCAAAATTTCAGTAGTCGTGGCGGCACCTTACGCATGTGACACCACAAAACCTGCTCTAAAATATGGCAAAAATAGATATTAATTTAAAGTATAGAGAGTTTTGAGAGCCAATAGAACAAAATGAGCTGTGTTATCAAATAGTTGCAGGAATCATATCCAAACCTTCTTTGGCAGGAATCCTTCTGTTGTTGCACTTGAGGGTTTTCAAATGACATCTCTTAATTTTTAACATACTTTCAGTTTCTTCAACTGCTGTAATGGCCAATCAATCTTTGGATTTGTAAACCAGAACTTGATAAAAAGAAAGGCATCTCTTCCTTACATAATTCAGATCTTAAAGAATTTAACATTTCGTAATGACTGGTGAATCGAATTTTGCACCAAAATACTTCTCATCAATTGGTTTAAGGGCAGCTAGACCCGAGTTCCATGTTCAATGGTGATTTTATTCCGAGAAAAAAAAAATATTGATGAAGTTACCCATGACCTGTCTTAAACCAGTCTGCTGTTCAAAAGTTTAAGATAATTAAGGATTCGATCTTTAAATTAAAGTTAATTTAGATTTTATTCATTTAATGTTATAGTAAACTGCGTTAAGTAAATACCTCCTAATGGTAAAACTTAAAATTAGGAGGTTTTAGCATGTTTTAATATTTTTCCAACCCTAGTGGATTACTCCTGCTTCAACTACTTTGACATCTGCAAGAAAGCCACCAAACTAGTTCCCGAGAGCAGTACATTGTTCCAGCAGTTCTTTTTGGAATCTTCTCTACCATCATCCATTATATATTACAAAGATATACAATCTTGCGCTTTTTCACCCTAACAATGACTCTTTTCAAATTTACAAAATTCTGTAAGCCTTTTTTTCCTACCGGCTATAAAGTTATACACATCGTTTGCGAGGCATAATCTATATCTCAATTACGTCGCTTCACAAGCTGCTGTTGTGCACAGAGCAAAAGACATGCATGTACAGTTTAAAATAAATAGGCAGGGATAATGGGATATCTTGTTTAATGAGTGTTGATAGTCCAGTGCTTCGCGCAATTTTACTTGACATCATAATATTTAATTTTTTTTCCTTATTACTTCAGACTACGGGAATAACTGTTGCATATTTGGTCTTAATCAATGATATCTTAATCATAGAAGCCCGGTTGCTGGCTCTACCTGTAGTTGCTTCTTTTGTATCAGCAATTACCTGTGAGGAATTAACTGTTAATTTGTAACTAAGATTGACCTTGTATTCATTACTATAATTGTATTGTCTTCGAAAATTTTATGTTCGAAGGTTTGGTGGTGGGAGGGGGAGTTGAAACTTGAGTCTGTGGTGACATGATACTTTTCAAAGAAGAAAACGTTGAATTATTTCCTATGTGAAGCTCAAAGTCTTCTTCTGACTCGACTTGAGGATTGTTAGGTTGAACTTGTGTGGTTGGGAAGAGTTGGCTGTTAGTTCCACCATTGTCGAAGTCAGCTTAAGGTAGAAAGAGATTTTCCTAAATAAACCCTTTGTTGGTCCAACAAAGAAGAAGCCTTCGTGCAACAAAAATATAATTTTGATTTAGGTTTCAAATTTTATATTTAAAAAATATTGATGAACAAAAATTAAATTTGAAAAGAAGTTGCATTTTTTTGTATTAAAACATATATTGAAAACAGTAAGTAAAATTAAAAACGTAATAAAAGTATTAAATATTTCAGTATAAATAAGTATTCAATTAATTACTTTTTATGAATGAATAAAAATTAATTTTAGGATAATGTATCAAATGAAGCTTTTTATTACTTCAAATAAATAGATAAATTCACGACCTAATCAATTGAAAATCGTCTCTTTTGAACCCATTTGTTAGTAAAATGTTTGCAACACCTACCAAAATAACTTTAATAAATCCCAAAATAAAATTATTTTACCTATTTTCTAATTTAGTAGTTTTAAATTTAGTATCAATCTAATTCTTACTTTAAAATCATTTTGTTAAGTAATTGAATTTGAAAATCGATTGTCATTGAACAGTTAATTACCTGTACACACGTAATGTACAGTATCCTGCTCGGAAACGTGTCACAAACTTCTGGATATATACTGTGCGCCATTTATGAGTCAAATAAACAGCAACTGTGGTGGTCGGCGAGAAAAAAATGAAGCAGATAGAAAGGAAAGAAGATGGACAAATTGATGAATATAGGTTAGAGGGACGGAAAGCCCCTTTCTTAGGGTGTGTTAAAAACTAGTAGTATTTCGAATTTGTAGTGCTTCAATTAAAATATATTTAAAAAGAAGAGCTACAGAGATTCAAACATTGGCGATCAAAGAAGATTTTTAGCGCTCTAACCGACTAGACCATATGCCTCCGTAACAGCAGTTCAACAGCTTCTGAATTTAAACTTGACATAAAAATTATGTTGTTGTATGGAAATATGGCAAATGCTGCTATCCACTTTCTTCGTTTGAAACTTTTCATTAGATGGCATGAGCATATCAATTTCGAGAATAATGTCGAATCCGGCTCTTTTCAAATGTATTCACTACCATATTTCGTTTGATTTTTTTTTATGAAAAAGAATTACGACGAAGAATCGAACACGGCCGGTTCCGTACGACTCGTAAGAGCGCTACCACTAGTCCGACAACTATTGACATTTCAAAATTCTGCGTTTTCTATTATACAAAAAAGATTTCTGGCTCTTTCAAAGCCATTCACTCTAATCATAAACCAAAAACAAGATCTTGTTAAAATTTTGTGTTTTTTATTCAAATTCATTTCAACATTTCATTCTCAAACTTTAAAATTGATTTTTTAATTGACTTTTTATTAAATTTCATCATTTTATTAACTCAATTTTGACAGTTGAAAAACAATCCTTTCATTGAAAAAAATCATTTCAAAGGCAAAACAATTATTGTAGCGGGGCTAATACCCATCTTCCGTAAATAAGTTCTTGGAACGTGTGGTTCGGGAACGTGTTCCCAGAAAAACTTTTCAAACTTTTTTCAACGTCAGCATTGCTATCTATTAAAAACAAAAACATCAATTAAATATGATTTTATTAAATGAAAATAAAATCAACTTATTACCGAACAATCTTAAAATTGAGCAATGAAATTGCTCCCATAGAGTTGGATATCGCCTAGGATCCATCCGTCTTCGTGCCCAGGATGGCCCATGCTTACGTGATATTCGGTAATAAAACGTGTTAGGATGGACCACCCATTCAACCAACACCACACACAGAAAAGTTGTCTTCGGAAACCGTAAGAAACGATAACTACTAAAATGTACCTATACCTAACATTTATATTTTTGGAATTATTCGGTGTTTACGAATATTAGGAAGGGCTTAAAAAGGGGAATGTTCTGCACCTTTTCCGCCTTCAGGCTTTCTCCATAAGAAACACATAGAAAGAAAAAGGAAATGATTATTAAAAAAGAACGGCTTGCCTATTACTTTTTTATTTTTATTAGAATTATTTAATGTCTTATTTATCGATAGCAATGCTCATATTGATTAAGTAATCAATGTTATTGGGAAACCCTTCACAAAAAGTCGTAAATGTTTCCATGGTAACGAAAAGCAGGTAGGAAGAAGGGCACGTGTTTACCTTTCCCACAGGTGCTTCACAACAGCTTTATCAATCATAATATTTCTTTTATTAGTGTTTCATTATAATTAAAATGGTGAATACAAGTCAAGTGAGTGCTGCTAAAAAGTTGGATACTGAAAATGGATTTGTTAAAGCAAACCAGCACAATTTACCACAAGTTAAATACGGAATGATAAAGAATTTCAGATACGATCACAAAATTAAAATTATTTCAGTAAAAACACATTAATGACGTGTTCACGACGCTGCCAATGAAAACAACGGAGAAAGTGTCGTTGCTTATCCACAAGTTAAATAAACGAGTTGGAGATTTTTTGTTTCAGTACAAGCTCGGCTCACACCGGTTCACAAAGTAAACGACAAACCCTACACTCTACATCATATTGGCATATAAAAACGAGGGCAACTATTCCTGCCAGTTGCCAAGTCGCTACCTCTTGTGGCTGTCTCTCTTGAGCATTCGCCTACTGGTTCCTAAATGCCGTCTTTGATATCATCGCAAGATAATCGTTATCTTAGTTCCATGGTGTTTTCTTTTGAATTCAATTTATTTAAGGTCCCATTTTTTTTAATGAAAATTATATTAAATTTTATTTTGGTCCACTTCTTGGCCAGGCTCGTCCGTTTGGAACCCGCGAAAACCACTTTCAATCTTATTAAGGCGTGTCTGTCTAGCGAGGTTGCAAAAGGGTTTGTATATGAAAGTGACTGCTTGAACAAGCCAAATTTTATCATGGCGTGTCTTCTGCAATGAAAGGTTGGCTGCAAATATCTTTACAAATACTATTAGTTTATTTACGTATCCTTCTGCTCTATAGATTTTAAATTAAATTACACTAAAAAGGCTATTTGACTCTGGTTTGACCGCGGGGAAAGGCGGTGGACTGTATTATCGATCGTCGGTTCTCCCGCTCTCTTTCCTATGCTCTTTATCGTGGAGGAGGGAAAAAGCCAAAAGGAAGCTGGATCAAGATAGTTTCAACTCAAAGTGCAGTGACGATTGTGAACCTCTTCCGCCACCGCCGTCTATTCAAATGGCTAGACCGCCAACGACTCGTCCGCATCAAGGTTCGCCACAGTGAGCCCCTCAACAGACTTGTCAAATTAAGTGCGGCGAAAAAAACGGCAAAAAATAAGTAAAAAGTCACCTTTTAGTTATGGATTTGTTGTCGAATCGTTGAATCATTCAATAAATATCGAGAACATTTTTTTGTTTGTCACTATTATAATTACTGATTAGGCACATGTGTTTTACTAAATAAAAATAGCCATCTTAATTCACAACATTTTCTGGAAAGAGTATTGTCGTTGCTAACTTTTTCCAACTATTGTTGATTCCTGCTCCAATTGATATTTTTAGAGGTTGTAGCTGTATTTCATGTTGGAGGTGAAAAAACCTGGCATGTCTAGAAAGGATTATTGTAATCTATCCATTGTAAGATAGTAGTAAGTTAATTTGTTGTTTTCAAATACACCTCATATTCTAGTGCTTCATACAATTCAATAGTAGTTGAATATATTTTTTCCTTGACATGCTTCCCAAGTTCCAAGTGTGAAATAAATATTCATCGAGCATCATGAAGTTTGTAAGGCTAAAAATTTTCATTGGTTAATCATTCACAAATCGAATATCCTTTTAGGTTAGGTTAGGTTTGATTGTCCCGCCTAAAGGCAAGGAAAAAGAGGACTTGTTACTCCTATCATTCTAATAGCAAGGAAGAAGGCAGCTAAATTATAAAAAGTTATAGCAAATACAACACCACCAATTGCCATGGAATTCTTTAAATGTTGTAAAATTATTAATTTTTAAATTTAAATTATTAATTTAGAATTAGGTTTTGAAAGAAAATTATGGCGTATGAATGGATTTGTCTACAACCCTCTTAAGAGAACTAACGTAAAATTGCAATTGGATTAGCTTACTGCTGATCATTTCGAGTAAAATTTTTTTAAATTTAAAGTTTAAATTTCAAAAATGAACTTGTTTCGAACATACTTAACTTCTTAGCTGGAAATAAATACGACCACT
Organism: Chydorus sphaericus; assembly: GCA_030141595.1. Lineage (NCBI taxonomy): Eukaryota > Metazoa > Arthropoda > Branchiopoda > Diplostraca > Chydoridae > Chydorus > Chydorus sphaericus. The sequence continues at coordinate 4,952,671 of CM057926.1, read as the reverse complement.
GAATTCAGTCAAACTATGAAATTTGCGCTTTAAAACAGCGAAAATACAGTCTTTGGAAACAATTGTTTCTAGAGCCTAATTGACCTTACTGTCTATTTATACCAAAGATATTTCCTGAAAATCTCAATGTCTCTTGACTAAATTTGCAAGTATAATCAGCGTAGAGATAGCATAAGATAATAACAGTATCAATGAAAAAATCGATGAGAATTCAAGGTAAATTCAAAGAAGTTGTTTTGAATTTTTATGTTTAAATATGACATATTAATTTCGATAGGTTCAAGTGAAAGATAGAGTTAATTTTGACAATCTATCAATAAACGTCAGAGAGAAATCAAAACGCTGGTGATTTTTGTTTTAAAGAGGTTGAGCTTGATATTTATTTTAATAGAACAAAACAGAACCGGTCCTGTGAGCATTACAAATGTGGAGGTACAGAGGCAGCTAAGCGAAATGTTTTTATAGGCACTTGGAAGATATGTGGTAAGAGAAGAATAATAGTGATGTAGAGAAGAATCTCAAACTCAAGCTTGAGCTCAAGCTTCAACTCAAAAAAAAAACTCAAAACAAAATATGCTGGACGAAGTAAACAGCATTTACCCTGTAAGCAGAGTATATCTGTAAGATATCTTATTGATGAATTGAATTGGACTGGATTTTAATCTTAAGATATCGCATAGTTATCTCATGAATAACTAATTGACAGTCTATATGGTGGCTTATAAGATAACTTGAAGATCTCTTAATAATTTAAAATTAAAATCAATAAAAAAAAAAATTAAAATTTCTTCCTTCTCCGCCCTCCCTGTCTCACTACCGTGCACGACACTACGGTCATTTTCACAGAAATACTATACCGGCAGTGAGATTCGAACCATTAACCCTCGGCATGAGACGCCAGGCGCTTAAGCCACCCAGCTATGGCCGGTATATGATCTATGGCATCAAACATGTATTTATATTGTAAGCCCTACCAGTATACATGATTTTTTTCATTTTTTTATTTTTTGAAAAATAACTTGAGATATCTGAGAGAAATTAAGATTTATGTCAATAAAATTAGATATCTTTGAGAAATCCAAATGCTATTTAAGTAAGCCGTGACTTTACTCTAGACCAATAACTTAGCGACAAAAATCAGATATCTTATGGATATCTTAAGAATATATTATAAGAGAAAAGTTCCAAAGATAGTAACAACACTTGAAACTATCTCAAAGATATCTTATAGGTATACTGTGCTTACAGGGTAGAGCCAACTTCCTGGAAACTTCGTTTGATGGAGAAATTAAAATTGAAATCTTTAATTTCAAGAAAGTAATGAATTGATAAAACGTATTTGAGGTATAAGATGTCATGGAATGCTAATATTAATGTCACAATGAATGAGGGCTCGGAGGTTGACAAGGTCCCAAAAGAGGTCCCGAAAGTGGGCGTGAGAATTCCAAATCTAATGAATTCCATCAACAGGGTGGCAAGGGGACCACCCAGCTCTTCTTTTTTGCTCAGCGAAGATTTGATTGATGACACAATAGATGAGGGATCGGAAGAGTTCCCAAAAAAGGACGACGAGGTCCCGGAAGCGAATATTAGTTCTCAAAATCAGATGGATGTCATCAACACGGTGGCAAAGGAACCATCCAGCTCTTCGTTTTCGCAAAGCGAAGATTTCATCCTTTCTCCAATGAACGAAGGTACATATAACTGTACTGTTAGAACCCCGCTGAAACCATAAAAGGAGTGATAAGATTACAATAAAATGTTTTCAAAATTTTGAAAGAGACATGTTTGTTAGCACAGCAGAACAGGTTGTAGGTACATAAATTAAGAGCAATTACGTGGAACTTGAATAAATGTCCTACAGTAAATTTCTTATCAATTTGTGAGTAAAACCCAAAAACATATAACATTATAACTAATAAACTACTAACGTAGTAGTCTAAATAAATCCCAAGAAGTTATCCAGTAGTATACAAGCAGACTAAACTATTTTTGAAGTAGATGGGTTCTTCTAAACAGCAACCACACAATCCCGCACAGGCTCACAAATGTGGGATGTCAAAAAGAGGTTACAGTAGCTGAAACTTGATCAAAAGATATTTCGAGTAAGAATTTTCAATTATTCAAAAGAGTACGATAAAGATCAACCAAAAAAGTAGGTCGGAAAGGTAGTGCACTATACTATGACTACCTTTGGTGTACCAGTTTTGGGCAAGGGGCTTGATTCCACACACAAACTAGATTGGGCATCATCTAAATGCTGTTCATTGTTATTTTTATTCAACTCCCCATAAGCAGCACTGTTTGAGCCGTGCTGAATTGAGAAAAAATATAAATATAAGAGCATTGAATTAATTTTAAAATATAAAGATAGATACCTTTTTAGGTGTAGCTTTCTCCAGAGTGGCATTCGTGTCACTATCTGTGCCAACATATCCTTATTCTTCAACCGGCTAAAATAAAGATTAAAGAAATGATAATTGTTAAATAATTAGCACAATTAAAAATTTAGAAATACAATTTTAGGTTTTGTTTTCTCCTGATGCTCGTGCTGAATTGAGAATAAGTATATATAAATGTAGGGCCTATTCCGTTCCAGCATATGAACATACATAAACTAGGATTGTTGCATTGGCCAGAACGGAGTGGGCTTAAATTCTAAAAAATTAAAAATTACCGCCAAGTTTAAAGAAAAAGGCCTGTCAAGATAATCATGGCTATATACGTGGCTGATCGCAATCTATTTTGAACATTAAAATAGCATTGTTAATATAAGAGAATGAAATAATAAGCATTGAATATTTTTACTAAAAACTGATGATTAAGGTTATGTTGATAAAGTAGATCGGATTTTGAAAAATAGAAAGAAACGATCTTTGAAACAAAACAACATTCCACTGCGCAATCTAATCGGAATATAGCCCAATAGTCTTATATGGTGGTTTCAATTTTGAACAGCATTTCATTTAGGCTATTGAATGAGTGCTAATTTTTTGGGTTTAGTGCAACTGTAGGTATCGCGGCAATTGCTTTCACTTCTGATAAACATATAAAAATTCTTTGCAATTCAAGAAAGCAAATGTACCGTACCACTAGTCAAAGTTGCACTGGTTCAGTAGCCTAAATGATCTGCTTAGTCCTTAACGCTGCTGGATTTCCCCGAAATAAAAATTAATGTTGACATTTATTTAGAAAACATTTAAAACGGGATTAACAAATGTTATATTTTTTTTAGCTTTTCTGGTTTTGTGTTAGGTTTCCCGTATGAGCCATCGAAATTAATAGGATCTTCCGGTGTAGTTTGTTGGTTGTGGCTAAACGCCCGTCCATCTCCTCAGGGTGGTAACTGAATATTCAGATGGTAAACGATTTCCTTCTTTATTCCTAGACTTGGATGAGAATGGTTTTCATCATAATTATCGGCCTCGAAGATGGACGCTATGGGATCGGTGAAATGAATCTCTAATTGGTCGCAAAAGTAGCTAACCAAACATCACCTTGCAAGGATTTCTGCATGGTAGTCATTTAATTCCTGAATTACAAATAAAATAAAATAATTGTCATTATTAATGTTTTTATTATTACATTAAATTAATATCACTTGACTTTTAAGAAGAATAAAAGGATCATTCTTAAAAAGGGAGAATTTTTTTTAAGTTTTATTTTGCGGGTTTGTATTAATTGAATATATGTAACATTTCAATTCATTAAAAAGAGTGAGGAAATTCAGAAATTAATGGTCTTCCGAACTTTGTTTATTAATAATTGCATTCTTGTATATATTTTTATTTTTAAATGGTCTCCAGTTTTAGTTACATCATTCTCAATTTAAAATTATAATGCTTTTCTTTATTGGTCCAGAGATAACACATTTCCCGGAACAGTTACGATTCGTCACGACCACTAATTTTAAAATCAGATTATGTTAAATTAAAAGACATCAGAAATTCATTTTTAAAACGAATTGTCAACAAAGGTTGATTTTATAAAAAAATGCCAATTTCCTGATTGTATATTCAAATTATTTTACTTACTTCTTATTTTCATTCTATAATTTTAGCCGCATTCGTTGCATTCTAGTTGTATTTAATAAACAAACTACATTAATGCCTTAAACACTCTGGCAGCAAGGATATAGATGTCGTTATATCCAATATGGATTCAAAAGAGAATCGACGCAAGTTTTCTTTTGAAACCAATATTGGAAAAAAATCGTTATGGTCAAAACACTAAGTCTTAGACACTTTTTATTTTCGGACTCAAACACGTGGCTGATACATGGATCTAGTAATATTTCTGACATTATGAAATCTTTCCATGCACTTTTTAGTGATCGCTCAGGCTCAAACGTACACCTGTAATCAGGATTTCAGCGAGTAACCTGAACACTTTTTTATTCTTTGTAACAATCCTCTCTCTTTCAATAAATAGATGTAACACATAGTGAAATCAAATAAATTTTTATTTAAAAAATGATTTTTACCTGTCCGTCCATTCAAGAATTTATGAATAAAATTACATTTGAAGAGTTCTTCCATTTAAACAATTCTTTACATTTAAATCGACCCACTGATCATGTGACGGACTTAATAAAGGGGTTTTACTCTTCAACTTCCCAAAAATTGAATAATAATTATCGAATGATCGTCAAATGTAATTTTAGAAAATGAGTGCATTTTTAATTAGTTAAATTGTAATGGGACAAACCTTTTTTTTGTCAATAGTTCCACTCCAATTGGTTCAAAGACATTTTCCAAACAAACCGAGAGCCCCCTTGAATTTCCAAGAAGTCAAACAACAGATTTTTATATGAAATTTTGATTTTCTCTCATATTTATTTGATTTTCTATTTAACAGAGAGCATCTTGATCAGCTTCTTTTTGAATTTGTGTAAATGGCATTTGAGTGAAAGTGTTTTGTACCACCGGCCCACCGGGATGTACAACATGGTATTAGATACAAAAGCCAATTTGCTCATAACGCTCGAGATTTTAAAATATACTGTTGTTTCAAAAACAAATTATGATTAGTTTTATTTGTAAAAAACATCTTTTAAGATCAATTTGAGAAAGTTATATACAATAAGCAGCTTTTAGGAGCAATATTCTCGATTTCTTAAAATTAATATGTAGAGTCAATATTAAACGATTTGACTACTTGAGTACTAGATTCATATCTACTGAAATGCAACATCTACATTATTACAGAATGAACTATATACTTTTTCAACTGTTGCGATTTTGTGGCTTTCATACTTAACTTCGGCCTCACATCGCTTTATTCTTGGCCCTGAAATGTTACTCCACGCTTCAGAGTTACACTGGCTGTCGCAACCTTTCTCCCTCGATCCCCTGTCTCTCGAAGTGAGAAATTTATCAGTTCTTCAAGATTCAAATGCAATAGACAACTTGATCACTGCCGCATCGACTCTCTCGGAAGTGAAGTTATCAATCGCCAACGCAGTAGCTGGAAACAAAGACTTAACTAAAAGTCCAGTTTAACTCCACAGTGCTCTACTTCTGGCCATATAAGAGGAACAAGCGAGATCTTTTCCAGAAGATTTTAAGCTTTTATCATGTGGAAAGTCATTTCAAAGATCTTTAATTTAAGGAAATTTATTCCTCTTCTTGGTGAGGACAAAGTGATCCGATTAGGAGGCCGACTCGACAATGCTGATGCCCTAGCTGAAACTACAAAGCACCAAATCATACTTCCCAGTGAAGGCAAACCCACTGAGCTCGTTGTGATGGATACCCACCTTCGTCTTCTACACAGCTCTACAGAAAGGACCCACTACGAAGTTAGAGCAACTTTTTGGATACTCCGTGGAGAGCAAGTGGTTGGCAGAATAATTCATAGATGCGAGCAGTGTAGACGAAAATACGTAACACTCCTTCAGCCAAGAATGACCCCTCTTCCAAAGTCAAGAGTAACAGCATACCGGCCAGTTTTTTACAACACCGGAGTCGACCTTCTTGGTCCATTCAATGTTCCAGTCAAGAGAAATATGGAGAAGCGATGGGTAACCTTATTTACCTGTTTGGATACTAGAGCCTTGCACCTAGAGATTACTACAGATCTTAGTGCCCCTTCCTTCCTTAATGCCTACTCTTGTTTCTCATCACTAAGAGGCCGATCCCATTTCATCTTTAGCGACAACGGTACCAATCTAGTTGCCGGGGATAGGAAGCTTTGGGAGTGATTGTTAGAGTGATGGAGGACCCAGGAATCATTCAAGAGTTTGCAGATCAGGGTGTTACGTGGCGATTTAATCCAGCAGCGGCGCCACATTGGGGCGGTGCCTTGTAGAGATTTGCGCGTTCGGTTAAGACCACACTTAAAGGAGCGTTAGGTGAGACATCGGTTAAGGAGGATGTCCTACGGACTACACTTGCTAAGGTCGGCTCCCTCATTAACAGGCGTCCACTCACTCATTTGGGAGTTGATCCGGACGTCCAGAGACCTATTACCCCAAACCATTTCCTGACAGGGAGAGAGAACCGCAACACCCCTTATAATGTTTTCGATCAGGCCAAAGGAGTAGTTTCAAATGTAATTCCCGGAGAAGATAAAGTAGTCAGGTATGTGACGGTGACTGCTGGAAAGAAGAGCTATCGACGACCTGTGGCAAGCCTGTGACTGCTAAAGACCGCCCGAAGGATAAGCCCTAGCGGAAGCGACCTCAATCCACAGCAGGGATCCAGCTTGACTCCCACTCCGTCAAGTCCATGAATAGACTCAATCTTCAATCAACGGGACCAAGGAAGCCCTTATCTTCGTCTCAGCGGGACTATGTTGCAAGTATTTGCAAGACATGACAACTATGTGTGTAAGGAATTGATCAATGTCGTCTGCTTTCATTTGTGTGTGAATAACGTGGATGCTGTACTCGTAGCCGATTGTTTCTGGTAATATAACTAATGATTCTTGCATATTTGTCTATCTTTATTCAATGTAAATGAGTCTTCAGAGTACTAAAAGTTGTACACCGCAATTTTATAGGAAAATGTGTCAAATCAATCATTAAACATTAATGGAAATGCAGTAAAAGTAACGCTAAAATTGATATCATTTCACCGACCGTCTAATTTCTTGCACAGTTATCAGAGGGGATTCTACTTCTTGTATCAGAATTCCAGTTTAGTAGTCCAAAATTTTATCTTCACTAAATTGTAAACCAAATAACATATTCATACTTTTATCATTCCTAATCTGGCCAAGATGAATTATCACCGTGCTGCTCCTCAGATTTCATCGCTGTTGATCCTTATATGTATTACATTTCTTCATTGTTTACTGAACCATACACCCACTTTGGCTTCAATATTGTCTAAATGGTAATTTTTTTACATCAGCGGATGCGTACTGTTACTGACGACATGACCAGACGACTCTTAGTTTTTTACTCTTAGTTTTTTTCCATTTTTATCTGTTTTGATTTGTTTATTTTTTATGTGGACTTTGGATTTTTTGTTGAAATTTCTTCAACGATTTCTATTTTGGAATTAAGTGATGGATTTTTTATTTATAAAACTTTGAGTGGTCAATCCCTCAAATTTTTTTCTTTTATATAGGTGTACTAGAAATGAAGTATTAGACTTGAAACTTACTTCCACGACCACCTTTCACGGGATGTATGTGTCCTAGCATCTTCAGTGGCATTGGTGTGAGTACATGATGCGCATAACCAGGGATTGTCGCGAATTTGATAGATGTTTATTGGATGAAGAAGTGAGACGAACTGGCGCTTACGACCACATCGACGCCTGTCTACTGATTCTGGCTAGCAAACGAATCCCAAAAAGGGCCAAGTTGTATTAAAAAAAAAGTAAAGAAAATGATTCCTTGTTTTTCATCGATTTGAAAATATACTGGGAATTACGCAATGGATTTGGATCTTTCTTTCTTTCTGAGTGAATAATTATAGTTTTTAAAGAATATAAAAAAAAATTCACCTCTTCTTATAAATTACTAACTGTTTTTGGTTTGCACAAAATAACTATATACTTTGTGATTTATTTTTCTTCCATTTACTTATAAACAAACTTACTATAATACTATACTAATATACTTATAACAAATTAACTGTTTCACTTTTTTGTGCCAATTTGATATTTCTCAGGGCGCCATCTTCGTCTTAAAAGCAAGTTGACAAATGACCAAAAATAAAGATAAGTAGAAAAACTCAAAAGAGATAGAAGTAAAATATTCTTCTACAGTCTCAATTTAGGAGCACCTTCTACACCTCATTAGTGAAGCTTTATCAACAGATGGCAGAAGATTCTGGTTGTAACGGCACCAAGTATAGTTCTGAAGCATTGTTTCAATTTAACTCGCTTAAAATTTCTTAAACCTCTTTTATTCTTGCAGATGAAAATATTTCAAAGATGTAAATTACAATGCAATAAAATGAAGTTAATACAGAAAAATTGTTACATGTTATGAATTATTCATAACTAATTTTAAAAAAGAATAGGTGTGACTTTGAATAAGGCTGCTTTTAAAGCATCCTAATTTCCTATTTAATGCTTAAAACAGTCGATTCAATTAACATTTTACAAATTAAATTATAAAGAGTTTGCCCTCTTCCCCTCCGTAAACCAAAGTAAAACCAAAACGAATTTTTAAAATAAAGAAGTAAATAAAATAGTATTTTATCTTAATTATAAAGCTGAAATAAAGAAGTGTGAGTTTGCTCGCGCGAATCTTGAAAAAGTAAAGATTTTGGCGTGCTTGCAAGAAATTTTCTATTTTTTCTATGCAAATATTTAAATAGTGTATTTTTTATTCAAGCAATATTTCAAAATAAATTTGATATATTTACTTCATTTTATGGGAGGTAAATATTATAATAAATAATTATAATTTAAATTATGTTATTATTAATATTATTAATGTAAATATTATAATTAATATAATTATAATAAATTTATGCAGCATCAAGTTTTATGTAGAAGTAGATATTAACATTTTCGTTTTAAGATGATTTTAAAAAAGCATGCACTATATGGTGTAGAATCATTTATAAGCCAGAGTATTTTGTAAAAAATATCAACATTTTCATTCCAAGCACATATTTTGAATTCAACACATTTTTTCTTGACAATATGTAAATAACATTTGACATGGAAATCATTTATATAGTAACAATATAATTTTTAATTCTGTGGATTGAATTTGATATTCAAAACGATAACTTTCTTGAGATCTTAATTGATTTTTACAACTTTCCCCCATTTGTTTTAAATTTAATTAATGCGTCATTTTTTATTAAAATAAACTTTAAAAAATAATAATTATTATTATTAAGTGAATTAAATAATGTTCCCAGTATGCTTTATACAAAGTAAAAATAAACCTTAATTTCTTTGTATTTTTTTGCTACTGTAAAAACAAATTGTGTTAAATTCAAATAAAAAAAACATTTTCCATCTTTCAGTATTACAATTCTATTCTCAATTCTATCAATCTCAAGGACATATAAATAAAATACGATGTATGATTCTAAACTAAGGCAGCGCCACGTTTCAGAACGACAATAGCACAGCTGGCAACCTCTAAATTATTCAATGATTTTTAATCAACCGCTATCATCGTAATATTCTAGGATACTTTCATACGAACAATATCTAATAGAAATAAAACAAGACGCCAAAAGGGCAGAAATTTAATCGTTAATGATTCAATATCCTTCCATTTTCCTTTCGTCCGTGTCGTGTCTTTTCATGTGCAAGGATTTGTGAGCCCTCAGTGTCCTTTGTTTTATTAAAACGGTTTCATATTGGCCAATCGTTTTAAATGCTGACCCAATACTGATTCCACTTTAAAATATGAATACAAAAAGTACCTACAATTTTCCTTTTCATGTAAAACATTTTAATATATAACATCTAATGAAGTATCGACGCACAAACTTATTGTTTCACAAAACTTTGAAGGTGCATTTGGTATAAGCTGGAATGGAGCAAGTAACTGGAAGATAATTCTTATAGTCTTTTAAATAGAAATCAGCAGAAACTTTAATATACTAGACAGAAATTGGAGGAAACTTAATTAGCAAACAATAGCCAAATTAGAGTTTCACAAACAGTGGAAATTTATCACCAAATTAAACCAAACGGATTTCTTATCTCAAGACAAATATATAATATTACTGTTAACCGAGACCATATAGATTGCGGAAGTTTGTGGCTATAGAAGGAACATAAAAAATAAAACAAAAATGTTATTCGATGGGGGAAAATCAAAAATATTCCCTTCAGGGCTCAAGGTTTACTTTAGGGGAAAGAAGTTTTACACAGATCTCACGAATTGGTCCTCTATCATAACCATGGCCTTACTCTCGCCTTCGGAGTTAAAAGGTCATTTTTTGACAATAGATACAGTTTCATTCTTTTCCACATTAGAATTTTAGAAAGTCCCATCATTTTCAGGTTTTAGATGGATTTTTTGAACTTTTACAATTTCTTGACTTGACTTTGTAAAGCAACTCGTAGATACAAGAAAATAGGAAAATAAAAAAAAACAACAAGAAAATGAATAGTTTTTTTTCCGAATACAGCATATTTCATGTTATGTTATGCATATTATTTTATTAAAATGTTGGAAACATGATCAATGCTTATACTTTCGTGTGGTTCATCATGTAGTCCAGTAAAGGAAAAGCGCCCATTGATCTGTAGAAATAAATGAAAGCTTGCCATGAGTTGTTTTGCAACATAGATATGAACAACTTATCTGCAAGACATGCTTTACGCTGTTGCGATCCCTTGAACGTTGATAGGAAATCGAAATTCGTGCGTCGCGACAATTTTCTTTTTTTAAAGTTAAAATTGACGTGAATTTGCTTTCAAAATTAGTTAATGACTAGTTAACGTAATATGGAAAATATCTGGATTTAAGTGGACGTGGAAGGCAAGGGGTTTTCACCATCAAACTAATTCCTGTTTTCATATGCGATCTTCCCTTGGTTGGTTTCTTTTTAAAGGCGCGCTTCTTGAGAGTAGAAATGTCTGGGGTCTTACTTCCATTTCCGGTCCAAGCTGTAACAAATTTGGTTAAAACCATTAGTTAACAATTACTTTTCAATGAAAAAGAGAAGTTGATCTACCCTGTTTCTAAATAGATCTCCATTTAGTTGCACTTTTTTGGCAAGGGCTTCGGCAGTGTCATTCGGATGATTTTTTAGCTCAAGCAAATACTTCCTTTTAAGGTTCCAATCTTCGCGACCAGGAAGAATGGTAGCCATAAATGTTTATGTTCATCATTTGAAGCGCTAAATGAAAACCTAATGTTTCTAAAAGTAAAGATTCAACCACCGGCTGCCAACATCACTTAGTCTCCTCAGGCCCTAACGGTTGGGCAAGACGTATTCCATCGCCAACACGAATTTGGAAGCTTCAGTTCCACCTCGGCAGTTTATTCAGTTGGCTCTACAAGTAATCGACTGATTCACAGTGCAATATCTATATCGGTCTATATCGTCCGCTGAAAATTCCTGAAAATGTTCCTTTAAAACATCAATTAAAACGAAAAATGACTCAGTGACTCACTACTCTATCAGTGATCCGATGTATGCCTCGTTTGTCCATTATATTGACCTGTTTATAATTTTTATCCTGCAATTTACTCCGGCTTTGAATAGCTACATTTTGGAAGAGAATTTCTTAAAACTTGGTATCATGCATATAAACAGAACTGGGTCATCCCTCTTGTAATTATGCAACAGTTGTGGGAGAATTGTTGCCTTCCCCAAATACGTACGCTTTATTTCCCCGTCAATAAAAAAAATCATGATTTACAATAATTTTTTGTCATCCCTCTCGTAATTATGCAACAGTTGTGGGGGAATTGTTGCGTTCCCCAAATACGTACGCTTTATTTCCCAGTTAATGAAAAAAAAATTGTTTGATTTACAAGAATTTGATTGTTAAGTTTTACGCTGAGGCCAAGTGGCCATATAAAATGAAAATGGCAGAAGGTTTAATTGCCTTCTTGTGAAAGTTAGAAATTTATTTCCTTGCAAATACGAATCATTATTACTTTAAATAAATAAATAAATTTGAATTTATTATAATGATATGCTATTGCTTTGTGTTGCATTTTGTATTATCGTAAAATATACCAAACAATTTTTATAGATTTTTTTTACAAAATAGCTTTAACTTATTTTCACCGTAGGTTACAAATAATTAAAAGTTAACGATTAAATATTATTTGTGAACCAACTATTCATTGTTTAGAACAAAACACAATAGGAATTTTTGTGAATTCTCAAAAATCTCTCAAAATGACTTAAGCTAACGAAATATGTATTGGACTCTATTGTAATGTATTGGACACGAAATATATGCACAACCTTAAATGCCATATTCAACAATAAATTATAATTTAATATTTAAAAATGGTTTTTTATTGTAATTTAGTTTTATAAATGTCTATAGAAATTTATTATTCATAAAGGAAATTATAAATTTATCCTCCTATATGTGCTAATTAAGGTAAAAATAAAAATGAAACACAAATTAATTATTAAATATTAGTAATTATTGTTAAAAAAAAAATATGTATATAGGCATTATAGGCTAGAAGAAAGAGTGAACGAGCGGAGTCTCCTGTAGGAAAGGGGGTACCCCTCGTCCCGGGAGGTTTAGATACCTTCCCCCATCGAATTTCTTCCTGCCTAATAGCGAACAAGCGGGTAAACTTGGAAATTTTCGCTCTGCGCAGACGCAGAAAAACGCGCGCTTCGCACAAATAGAAGAGATTTTCAAGATTCCCAACAGGTTTGCTAGTTGGCAGATAGATTTTTGAGCGGGCGATACATTCAACCTCCCGGGATAGGTAAAAGGTAAGATCCGGCTCCTTTACTCTTTCTTCTATATAAAGGTATCCGTTGTATCATATGTATTTATATAAGATTTCCGCTTGTCATAAAAGAACTACTGTACATTGTCGTAAAATAAACACTGAACGAATAGAAATTAAGATTGTTTAGATCGTTTTGTATATCAGAAAGTTATTTTAAAATATTTGAATTCACTCACATAAAATTATATTAATAATTTTTAAAGTATTAAGTATATTAAAGAAATGTTTGTTTTAACTGATTATCTTTAATGCATATGTAATTTTCTTAAAGTAAAAAAATTATCTTTTGTAAAAAAAGTTCAATACATTTTTTTGCGATCTTAAAATTTATGACGCTGAATATGGGAGAGAAAAACTTTTAAATAAAATTTGGCCTAGTATGAATACTTTGTCTTTCTTGATCATACATCCTGCCTAAATCTTGATACTTCTTTTTCACCAATGAAAATTTCCAAAGATGTGGAATCAAGCTTCTGGACTTCTTCATTGGAAAATAATATAAGAAAAGAAGTACCACATTCTCTCTCAAATTTCATTTTTCCGGTAATTCCGGAGAATTCCTAAGGTCCCATCAGACGATCATGCAACAAGGCGGTCCTCCTATGATGCAAATGATTGCCCAGCAGAAACAGCAGCTCTGCAACTCGGAGGAGGTGATGGACCTAGGGTGTTGGAGCTAGCGTAAAAGTTCACAACTGTAAAAAGCTCTCATCTTCCATAATCATGCTAAAGAAATTGTAACAGACATATACATCTATTGATTCAACGAAGTATACTTCGTTACTTTATCTCTATATTACTTTAGAAAAATAGAGCAATCTGCTCAGGTATGGGACTAAGAAAACGGGGACCTCTTGAACACTCTCTTGCAAACAATGATGTCCCCTTCAACTAAATACGATTGATTTGAAACGAGGAAGATTTTTTGGGTAATATTTTTTTATTACTGTTTTAAGCACAATCAAAGAAGGGTTAATATATTAACAATATAGAAATGAATGTGTCAATTAAGAAGAGAATCCACAGGCCAAATGTTATTAATTAATGTTACTTGTTATTCTTGTTGAGCTCTGCTATAATCACCTCCAACTAAAAGAATACAAACGTAACAATTGACGAGATTCATGGTTAAATGAATTAGCTCTTCATTAGAATATTAAAATGTTTATTTGGAATGAATATGTATCTATATTTTATTTTGTTTGCCCTCAGCAATCACGCCACAAAGCTGTTTTTTTTGTTCACAATGATTCCTTGAATGGAAAGTTTCGGTTCATCTCCAGTTTCTCGGAAAAGTCAAACACGTGAAAAAGTTATTATGTAGATCGAGTTCTTCAAGTTTACTTACTTATCGCCTACTTTAAAAATATTATTATGAAAATTAAAATTATTATGAGAATTTAGTTAGAGAATTAAATTGATGGTAAGGAAGCGTTTAGTTATTTCCATTACCTGGAGGTTCTGTCCTTGGATATATTCTTCTTTATTCTTTCTCATAAAGTTCTAAATAATGAAGTAAATTCGCGAGATAAAAGTGGATAAAATGTATTGCATTAAACATAAAATATACCTTAACTGCGTCAAAGAGATCCCGTACATTCGTACAACTTTAACAGGAAAAGAGATGCTTAAATATTATTTGCTTTTTGAGCTGGTATGAGCGACATTTTGGCAGACAGCTAAACAAGGAATTTCGGACTCTAAAAACGTACAAGAGACTGCTTGATTTAAATGGTATTTATTGGTTGATCTAGTACTGTTAGAGTCAGCGCATTTAAATCAAAAACATTTTTTTTTAAATTAGAAAGTCATGATCATTCTAGAATAATTAATTTTACATTAGCATCTGTGTGCTAAAAGGGGTTAAAGGAAAGTAAACTGCCCTTATCTAAGATGAATACCGAAGTAAAGAGTAAAAGTATTTAAAAAGTATTAAAAGTTTGATGATACTAGTTATAAAACAAAATTGTTTCTTTGACATGCCTGTCGCCAACCACCATTCGCCAACCACCTTCATATAACAAATCTAGATTGAAGAATCTAAACTTGGAATCAACCAAAGCTCTCATAGACTGGATTTCTATTCTTAGTAGCCCTTTCGTCTCTAAAAAAGTGTATAGAATTTTTTCGTTAACGCACATTTTCTAATTTAAAGATTGACAAATTTACGAAAAGCATTCCAACAATCTGAAAATATAACAGATCGAAACCCGTCTGTAACAAAATGACAGTATTTTGTGATTTTTCTTCACGAAGTATGAGGAAAAGAAACAGATCTTCTATATATTTGTTTCTTTTTGTTTTGCGAGAACTACCTAAGGGGTTATCAAAAAAATATTTTTTTATGAACAGTTTTTTATCCGTAATTTGCTTTCATTTGAAACTGTTTTAAATTTAACAGTTGATTATAATTAACTATATTACTTTAATTAATAAATTAAACTTAGAAAATCACGATGATGACGGTTGGAGATCGACTTCAACACACATCTCTAATATTATTAGCTTTTTTCTAATTAATTCGTATTTCTTTAATCAGCAAAAACTACCACAATATGCCTCGTAAAATAGGATGACAAAAAGAGTCGCCAACTGATACCAATCGGTATGGATATATTTGCAGTCCAAGACATCAAACATTCTTCGTAATTGCTTTCACATGAGTTTTGTGAGAAGGGGCTGGGGAAACCACCTCCCTGCTGAACGTTACTGTCATCTAATCAGACATAATTTATTTAGAACCAGAAACATGCCGTTGGGCAAAGCTCTTTTACGTGATCTTGCTCATTCCACTCAAATCGAAAAATTGTGGAATGGATAACTGATAATTATAATTTCTTGAACAATAATCACTTTCGGGCGTTTGTCCATTTTCACAATAAAGATAATTCACAATCAAGTTATATTATATATTTAATTAAGTTAATTAAGTATATATTATCCACTTATTTTATATTATGTAAAATATTTTATGGAAAGTTACTGAAAAGTTTCAGCCAAAATTGGAAGGCATTCGTTTTTGTAAAATATATAGTCTTTGCTCCTTCAGTCCCATCCCAGGCTCTAATAACCACGACAACAGCTCTTTTTGTAAACTCAGATTTAGACTTTGTTCTTTCGGTCCCTTCCCAGACGCTACGAAACATGACAATAGGTCTTTTAGGATTTCCCCTGATTTAATTTTAATGTTGATGGGCACCAAATCCTAAGTTTGGTAAGCTTCCAAAGCTTTGAAAGTCTTAATATGTAACTGGGATTACACAATTACATGAATTTTTTTCAGTGCATCACACTAGTTATGTCGATGAAGCTTCTACCCCACTATCGGGGCTCTCTATCAGCTTCCATTTTGTAAGTGTTGTTAAGTGATGTACAAAGAACAGAAAAGGATTCCCAAGGCTCAGCTCGTCAAATAATGGATACCGCGTCCCATAAGTGCCTTCCTAATTTTCAGTTAAATGGTGATGTATAATTTGCAAGGATTAAATAACAAGGATAATATGTAAGCAAATAATATCTTTTGTGGACAGGCCCCCAAAGCACATCTTTAACTATATCAGGACCAAGAGGAAGAAAGAACACAATATCAATTCCTTTATTTAGCTCATTGATTTGTATTTAATCTAATTAAAAATATGACACCATAAAAACCACCAAGCGTAAGATGTTAGTTGTTGAACATAAAAGTTTCGAAAACAACATTCCAATAAAAATACGTCTAAGAATCACAAATTATCAAATATTAAAGTTCTAGCATCCTATGGCGTTTTATTTAATAGGTATAAGTTTAATTATTCTCAAATAGGACCAACTGTTACTCACATAAAATTATGAAAAACAACCCTAAAATACTAATTACAGAAATATAATGGTTTTTCATATAAATCATTCTTAAGAAAATAAATTAGATTTCTTTATATTTCGTATTATTAAAAAAGTTAGAGAAAATAAATCACAAGTACCATAATAAATTATGATTTGAATTTTTTACTTCCAAAAACAAGGTCTGTTTAAAATGACAAAGTACGCGTACACAATTCTTGTTCGTCTGGAAGAGTTTTTTAAGATTTTAATTTTTTTTAGTTTATGTGGCGGTAAAATAATTTTTAAAGTCAGGTTTTCTACTGGATTGCCATCTCATTAAGATTATATCCATCACTCAACATGTCTATAAAATTACAGAAAAGAACTTATTTTTAGCTTTCTTTGAACAAACGAAAAGTAATCGGGAACTTTTTTCGACAATTCTCTCTAAAAATTATATTTGAGAAATAGTTGATTATAACTTTATATGATACTGATTTCGTTTCAACATTAAGTAATATGAAAACAAAACATTGCAGGAGCCATCCAAATTTCCGCTTACCACTCAACAAGTGATGTAGAGGGCTTTTACCATCTTGATCCTCCGCTCATCAGGTAGACATTAGTGTGAAAATCTTTTTGATGCAGTTTTATTTTCGATTTTTAAAATATTGAACATAAATGAAAAATGCTCTGTAAATGTTTTATGAAGAGCCGAGATGAACAAATAAGGATAAATTTTTAAACTATGATTAACAACAGCATTAATTTGAAGGGCTATTTTTTGTAAATATAATAAATCTTGATCTCAACACTTAGAAAAAATGAAATTACAACCCTATAATATAGACAATGCCGATTAGAAATACAACACTATTGAAAACAAATCTTATGAATAAGAAATGAGTTTCATCCAAAATTTCCAAAAAGTTTAATTACCAGATAATTATATATATAAAATGATTTCAATAAGAAATAGATGGTTCAAAAGCAATTTCATCACATTAAAATTTTAAAAAAACGAATCTCAATTATATTATTTATGCAATTTTGAACTGATTAAAATCTTCTCATAATTTTAAGTTGAATAATTAATAAGTAAAATTGAATAAAATAAAACTGTCTATGACTGTGCCTAAAATTGGCCCATAACCAATTTCAAGTTTGGGAAAACTCCTTCCACTTACAAGCCATCTCAGTTTAAGATCTTAAGGTTACATTGAAATGATGTGTTCGCGGAAATGAGATTGATAGTGAACGAATCCGAATTTCAGATGTTGCAGTCAAAATTTAACAATATTACCTGCTCAGTAAAGCTTCAACTCAAACTAAATTCAAACCAAAATCTGCTGGACAAAGTAAACAGCATTTAAAGCCAATTTCCTGGAAACTCCGTTTGATGGAGAAATTCAAATTGAATTCTTTAATTTTAAGAAATTAATGAATTAATAAAATGTATTTGAGGTATAATATGTCATGGAATGATGATATTAATGTCACAATGAATGAGGGATCGGAGGTAGACAAGGTCCCGAAAGAGGTCCCGAAAGTGGACGTGAGAATTCAAAATATGATGAATTCCATCAACAGGGCGGCAAGGGGACCACCCAGCTCTTCGTCTTTGCTCAGCGAGGATTTTATTGATGACACAATAGATGAGGGATCGGAAGAGGTCCCGAAAGAGGAGGACGAAGTCCCAGAAGCGAATGTTAGTTCTCAAAATCAGATGGATGTTATCAACACGGTGGCGGCACGGGAACCATCCAGCTCTTCGTTTTCGCAAAGCGAAGATCTCATCCTTTCTCCAATGAACAAAGGTAACTGTACGGAGTGATAAGATTACAATAGAATGTTTTCAAATTGTTGAAAGCGACGTGTTTGTTAGCACATCAACAGAACAGGTAGTAGGTACATAAGTTAAGAGCAATTACGTAGAACTTGACTAAATATCCTATAGTGAATTTCTAATCAATTTGTGAGTAAAACCAAAAAAATTAATAAACTAGTTCGTTATGAGTCTAAATAAATCCCAAGACTTTATCCAGTAGTAAACAAGCAGACTAAACTATTTTTGAAGTAAATGGGTGCTTCTAAACAGCAACCACACATTGCCGCACAAGCTCACAAATGTGGCATGTCAAAAAGAGGTTAGCTAAAACTTGATCAAAAGATATTTCGAGTAAGAATTTTCAATTACTTAAAAGAGTAAGATGAAGATCAACCAAAAAAGTAGGTCTGAAAGGTAGTTCACTATACGATAACTTCCTTAGGTGTACGAGTTTTGGGCAACGGGCTTGATTCCACACTCAAACTAGCTTGGGAATCATCTAAGGCTGTTCATTGTTATTTTTATTCTCCCTCAGCAGCGCTGTTTGAGCCGTGCTGAATTGAGAAAAAAATAAATGATTAATATAAGAGCATTGATCTAATTTAAAAAATTGTAAAATCTAAATACCTTTTTAGGTTTAGCTTTCTCCAGAGTGGCACTCGTGTCACTATCTGAGCCAAAATGTCTTTTTCAACCGGCTAAAATAAAGTTTAAATAAATGATTAATGTTAAAGAACTAGCCAACTTTAAAATATAGAAATACCTTTTTAGGTTTTGTTTTCTACTGCTGTTCATGCTGAATTGAGAATAAGTATATATAAATGTAGGGGAATTGATCATTTTTAAATATTTTTTCACTGTTATTTAAAATATTAAACTTTAATGTAGTTTCGTTCATAACAGCTTTGTGAAGAGGTGAATAAAATCCTTAAAAAAGGAACTTACTTCTTTATTCGCGAGAAGTGGATTAAACTCGTACCTATTATCTTTGAATTGCCAACAGAAAATAACTCCAAAAATGTTAGGGCCATCTGGATAGCTATTCAGCTAATTTTCTAAGACAAATGGTTTAATTTTTACTTCAGATTGATTATCATGTTTGGCGCTTTACGCTTTCGCTTTGCTTTTTGAGACGAAAAAGAGGACTGTCGAGTTCTGACGTAATTTTTACAACGATCGACAATCGTGAAGTTATTGTATTATCTATTTTCCTGTACCATAATAATGAATAACCTATTTTTCCGTTTTAGGACACAGCAAGTTTACTGGATAGCACCAAGAATTCGGTTAGGAGCGGGCGCTTTATTATAAAAGTTTGATCATCTTGTACCGTCATTGTACCCAAGCACGCTTTACTTCAAGCTTCTTTCGTTAGCACGGAGGCTATTGCTCATCTAATTGCTGTGTATTTCCTCTTTATTATTTTCGAGTAAGAATATTAAGAACGTGAATCTGCTTCTGCAGTCCAAGCTCATAGGAATTAATAGTGAATCAAGCATTAACAACAATTAATATATTTTTGGTGAAATCATTTGTCGAAAAAGAGTTGGCTCTTAAAGATAAACCAGTTTGAAAGAAGTGACTTGTGAGCATTTTTATACCTAAGTTTTGTTCTCTATTTTGTCCCTTTTCTATTGTCTTCAATTAAGACAGAAAAAAATACTGTTGAATATCATGCAACTGATTTTGTCGCATTGTTAATCAATATTTAAAAAACTAATCAGTAATAAAAAGTTTTCACATAAAAGCAGCTTAAATTTTTTTATGCATTAACCACATGTTTAATAAGCGATTGATTTTCTTTGACGTTTTCCTTATCATTCTTCTCTCGCTTATCGAAAGTGAAAATTCCACTGTTTTCACAACATGAAATATTCAGTTTTAGGGGCTCAAAACTCTCGATTATCGTGCTTAAAACCTCTCTATTTCAGAATTCATATTGGCAGGCTATTTTGAAACGTTTAAAATCAACGAAAAACGTTACTGTCCTTCTGAGGGTTTTTGTTCTTGAAAAGCGAGAAAGACTTTTAGCACTGTACCTTCAAACAAATAATAGCACGATGCTCATTCAAAATGTATCAAAGACTTTATAATTATTTTATTTGTTGAAATACAGCTAAAATGGGCTTCTTCATCTATAAAGTAGAGTGTTTTTTCCTATCAAAAGAGGTGACTTTCAAAAGTGATTATTATCGTGATAATTATAAAAATTTATGAATGATAGGTTAGGATAAATATCACTTCTAATTTCGTGATAAATGATGGTGATGGGTGATAAAAAAATTCTACAAAACTTGAATTTATCATTTTCAGACAAATATGGCAAGTGTGTGAAGACCAAAAATCTTTGCCATGGAAAGGGTTACATTCGATCAAAGCTTTTAATAGTGCTAGGGAACTCCTTTTGATGGTTAAGCAAATACCTTGGAGAATATATACCCTTGGGTTGCTGTATAGTTTAAGATCCATTAAAATTGCATTGCATTTTTCTAATAAGGTAAACAAATAACTCAATTCAAAAATGCAATGAGCAATGAGTAATAAGTTTTAATTTTAAAAGTCATTAAAACCGGAAAACGTTTTAACCGATAACTGGAAGCTAAAGCTTTCCATTGTTTATAGTTTTGGAGATAATGCTAATTTTTTAACTATAAAAAATCAAATACCAGTCGATTTCGTTAATCTATAACGACAAATTAAAAGAGCGCTAATATAAATAAAATTGCTGACACAAAATTTAGTGTCTCTTTAATGTGCCTTAAAGGATATGGTTAAAAAAATGCAAGATGTCTTCCAATCGTTTCAATTTAATGACCAAATTTTATCATTTTTGCGGGTTAAATTCTCATTTATGCTCAGGGCTCCTTGCAGAAATGGATTATTTACATTAAAATAAATTAATTATAATTGTTTAACATGCTACCAAACGAAATATTTATCTGTCGATTTACACTGATTATATAGCATTTTTGAGATTGAATATAATATCAAACGTTCATCAACATTGCCCACTTGCTGCGCGTAAACAACTTACAATACTTAATTGATAATAATTCGATTACTTATTATGAAATACATTTAATAATTTAGCTACCTTGAAAGAACTTCAGATTGGCAAAAGGGATGCCTTGGATGCGAGCTGTAAAAATTATATCATATGGGAAAAATAAAGTTTATATGGCAACTGTGGACATTTCAACTTTGAAGAAGAGTAAATACTATTTTGATTGTTATCACAATTGATTTCGATTCGGAATCATTACAATTACTTCAAATGGAGTAGCTTTAAGTGTTTATAAAACTAAATTTAATTTTCAAGACTAGAAATTGATAACTGAAGGAAAACAACATTGTTTTTTACAAGTAAAGATGATTTTCTAGATAACGCTTTTGAAAAACTTGAGAAGGAGACTAGGCGATTTGGATGGTGGGTGATCATCCTGCTCCCCGATGCGGCGGAGCGCCGGTCAGACGGAGCATAATAGGGAGAGAAAGTGCGGGTACCCCTTCAGTCGACGAAGCGTCAACAGGGCAGGGAAGGGCATGGTGGTGTTGGGTGAGGAAAGAAGGTCGAGTGTTAGTTAAAGAGAGCTTCATAGTGCTAGGGTGAGCCCTGATGATCTCTAGTGCCTTATTGGGATTAGCCATCACCATCGCTGGATCTTTATGTGTGGATGAGAGCGTGATATCAACTAGGTAGGCTAATACTCTGATATTTCCTGGTAGCTTGATACGTAATAAGTCATCAATAAGAATATTCCACAGGAATGGAGACAGGTGGTTTCCTTGTGGGCATCCCACGGAGACGGCGACCAGCAGCTATTGGTTTCGATTCATCATTTCTGTTCTTCTCCCGCTGAGAAAATCTTTTATTATTCTTATGAGATATCCTGGCATCCTTTTCTTCCCAATGCTGCTATTAGTCCAGGAGGCCAAGCAACATCGAATGCACTTTTTATGTCGAGAAACAGGCAGGCCGTAACGGACTTTGTGGCGAAGGATTTTGGTTGCTAGCGACCAAAGTATGTAGTGCGCGGGGTATGGGGTAACGCGGGGATGGGATAACGCGCGGGGATTGGGTAACGCGGGGTATTAAAGATTAGTTTAGTTGCAATCAAATACGACTTTAACCACTTTCGACGAGACTAATTAAGCCGATCCAGAAGTTACAATTGAACGAAAAACATAAAATTTTCTTTAAATATCCGTAAGTAGATCTTTGTGCATAATAGGCAGCGCTTTCTGAATCGTACCTAGTCATACGAGAGTGCGCGTCAGACGTAGATTGGAGGTCGCAACAGAACGCGGGTCGTTTCTCTCTGAAACTGCCGTGAAGGGTATTAATAGTTACTTCCCAGATATCCTCTGCAACTTTAAGGAATTCCAAGAACGCCACCAGCAAGTTCAATCACAGACCACTATAGATGGGAAGCAGTGTAGTCGAGGTTTTCCGTCAGCGCCATCTGTTGCTCAGATCGGTGAAGCTCATAAAAAGAGCGCGATTTTCAAAATTCAAATTATTGCTTGGCATACATGGGCTATATTGTAAAGCGAAAACAAAACCAGTTGAATGAACCGCATTACTTTAGACTTGTTTAACTCTATATGACATTCGATTAAACAACAAAAAATGTCAGCCTGTAATTCAGTTGTAAATTTGTTTCTAGCGTAATCATTTGTAAAAATGTTTAAATGTTCAGTGCCGGATTGCCTTTCTCATCTCAATACATCGACCATAGTCTCCCTCCACAAGTATTATACAGCATTTTCTGTTAATTATTTATTAAAATATTAATATGTAAAACTCTTGAGCAGGTTTCCTTGTAAAAAAAAAGATCCGTTAAGACATGGAGAATGGTCAAAATTTTGCTCTCCCACCTACATTTCCAACACAAGATCAAGACTCTGTGACCTCCATTTCAGTTTTTCTCAGTTTAAGTTCCATCAAGTAGTAGGTAGCAAGACCAGAAATGTTTTGAAGACAACTGCTGTTCCGGATGTAGCCCTGTATGTTGTCGCAGACACTGGAGCTGACAACGTTAGTGACACAGTTACTGTTACTGCCATAGATACTGCCAAAAACTTAGTGACAAAAGAGGTAATGCGTTATTTAAAAATTGTTAATTTAGTCAGAAGTTTTTACAAACAACAATATATTTAGGTTTCAGTCGATCCCAATGAAGTATCCATTCAATCCGATCGCAGCGAGTGTGTTTCAGATGCAGAAGTTCATCATCCTGTTCAGACCATCATTCTTTCATCTCCAATTTGGGAAAACCCGCCGCATTTTGACATCGAGAAAGAGACCATAAAACATAAATTGTATTTGGAAAAAGAGAAGAACCGCAAGTTACGATTGAAAATACAAATGTTACAGCGCAAGCTAAGAACTGAAAAAACTCAGCAATGCCTCCCGAAGAATTCTTCAAAGCTGCTGAAAGACATCGTTCAAAATGTCAAGGTGAATTGTGGGAGAAAAAGAGTAAGACGTCGGTACACTCGGAATATAAAAAACTTCTGTGTGCGAGCATCTTTTCATTCAATAAAGGGATACAAAATGTTGGAGAAGGAGCTCTGCCTGCCAACAATCCGCAGCGTCAACAAGGAAATTGAGAAGGTCAGAGCCGAGCCTGGAGAAACACTTGAACAAGTTCTTTCCTTGATCAAACAAATGATTGAAAATGGAGAGACAATCGGAGACTGTGTTATGCTAATAGACGAGCTCTCCATCTACTCAAAGATCCAGGTCGACCCAAAAATGCACCACTTCACTGGCTACACGACTCTATCAGGCTCACGCGTTAAAGCTCCCGCGACGAAGGCTCTTTTTTTTATGCTAGTATCTTTAGACGGGAAGTGGAGATACCCAGTTCGTTACGAGCTCACGACCAGCTTCAAAGGAGAAGAGCTAGTTCCACTCGTAAACGAGATTTTGGCTACAACTTTCGACAGCAAGATTCTAGTCCGTGGCCTCGTCTTCGACGGACTTGGAAGTAATCTTACCTTCTCAAATGCTGCTGGTGCCAACCTAGATCTTGATAACTTGGTCAACTTTATCAAGCACCCGTGTACCGACATGAAAGTATACGTTATTCCCGATCCGGTTCACATGCTTAAGCTTGCTCGGAATTTTATTGCCCAAATTGGAGAAGTATTCATTCCTGGGTTCCTTGTTCCAGTATTGTGGAGGCACTGGATCGCTCTGCATGATTTCCAAGTCATGTTGGGCTTCCGACTTGGAAACCGGCTCACAGAAAAACACATAGAGTTCGAAAATTTTATCATGAAGGTAAGAAAATAGTAAATATTTTTTCTTAAAGATTATACGAAAGAAGATGTGTATTTTAGAGATTAAATCAAATGTCATCCTAATTTATATTTAGGTCAAACTTGCATCCCAATCTATGAGCAGATCGGTAGCTGATGCATTTCGCTATCTACGAGAAATTATTCATCTTCCGGAGGCAAGTAAAAAATAATTAAAAAATCGTGTGTATAGACGATCAACTGTTTATTTATAGCTCGCAGACAGTCATGCCTCTGAGGAGTTCTGCAGGCAATTCAACAAACTATTTGATTTGCTGAACTCGAGCAGTATAAATGCTGTTGGTGATAGGGAGCCAATCACGCCTGAAAACTGGACATGTAAGAAGGTTGAAATGGAAGCCCTTATCCCGTTTCTTATGAGTCTGAAGAATAGAAAAGGAAAATTGATTAGGACCGGAAGACGAAAAACCTTCATTGTTGGGTTCTGTATTGCTATCAAGTCAATTCTCGAGTTATCAAAGGATATGTTTTCAAGTCCTTGCAAGCTTAATTGCTTTTTTACGCGGTTGGTGCAACAAGACTACTTGGAACACTATTTTGGCTTCATTCGCCAGCGTTGTGGCTCTACTGACAACCCTACCTTCATTCAATTACGAGCAGCGCTGAAACTATTAATGATAATGAAGAGTGACTGTGCCATTTTGCTAATGAAACTTTCTGATGGAGTAAATTGCTCGCCGATTCCAGCAGTTGAAGCAGAAAAATTCAAGGAGAATAGTAACAGTGGATCACCAACTTTTCCTGGGGATAATGAGCTTCTTCTTCTAACAGAAATCCTTGTAGTTGACAGCCTTAAAGGAAATGAAGAGTCATCGGTTGTTAAATCAGTGAAAAAAGGGATACTTGCTTACTTGGCTGGGTATGTAGTGGACCAGACGTATCATGTTTCTAGCTTCGTGAAATGCTGTGACACCTGCAAGGTCTCTTTGATTGCAAATCACCTCGATCCACTAAATGAAGAGGAAGTCCAGCTCTTGAAGATTAAGAATCGACTGGGAAACAATGGTGGACTGATATTTCCATCAAAAAGTGTTACAACCTTAGTTAGTATAGCTCAAAATGTATTTGAAAATGAAATTGTTGTACCTATGAAGCACGGCATCCCATTGCCTCAGTGCAATTTGTTTGAACACTTGACCTCTTCAGCTCTGTCTATTATTGAAAGTCAATTTTTGTTAGAGAACTTATTTCCATTGTTAAACGTATATGACTTACCAAAACGATTGGATCACAAGTTAAGTTTGGCACGTACAATTGTTTATAGATATGTAAAACTAAGGACATTATCCTACCCACATGTTTTCAATGCAAAAACCAAAATCTCCAAACGAAACAAGTTGAGAAAAACAGTCCAATTCAGAAACGAATAAACATATAAACATTGTTTTAGCGCTTTGTTTTGAATTTTTTAGAAAAATTCGTCTGCTTTCAACAAGCTTCGGCGATCTGACCACTTGGGTGCTCTGCAGTAGAACTACACATGGAAGCGTCATAAGTTCTTCACATCTATAGTGGTCTGTGAGTTCAATAGATTAGGCATATTTTTTGTGGTGAAGAATATAGCACAAAAGGAGAGAAAAAAAAACAACAAGAAAAGGGGAAAAAACTTCCAACAAGAAAAAAAATCGTGTTTAAGCTGTAATCAATTTTTAATCAACCAGGCACAAGATGTCGTGACGGTAGCTTTTGTGGCCACGATCATAGTTTCGTGGCGCTATTTGAACCTCGAATCTCCAAGCAAACAAGAGTGTAAGACATACAGGGTCTACTTTACAGAACTGAAAGCTCTGATTCTTTAAAAGTAGATCATCAACCGAGAAATGAAATTCAAGCATTCTAAAACATCAATATAAACTAATATCAACGAACGTGATCTGATAATGAAATCAGTCAAGATGAATGTAAGGGACTTTTTTAAGAGAGAAACAGTATCATTATCTAACCATCCCGTTTTTAGTATCATCAACAAGCAAAACTATCATTATTTTTTTTTAAATAAAAAAAATATCGATTTATAGGTTTGTGAAATTTGCTAAGGAGCAAGAGGTATTCAACATTGCTAATAAAGCAATCCTCCTTCTGATCAATCAAACGAGCCTCAACAAGCTATCCAGAAGGTGCCTCACCTGGACAAAATAATACCGGTTCTTTTTCAGATATTGTAATGGAAGATCGGCAGTTTGAATTGGGGCCCTGATTGAGCATGTTTTTTTCCTTTTCCATCGATTTTTTTTTTACTTTTCAAAGTGAGTGGAGATGGAACCATCGTTAAAAAAACTTTGACCGTTTTTTCATGAATGGTATTATGCTGTTTTAACGGTATTTCATTCTAATATCCGCAATATGGTTTTCCAAAACTATATTAATTCTGTATTTATTATTCATTTTAAAACAATATATTCTGCAACATTTTATGTCTCAATCGAGGTACTTCTAAAAATAGTTATGCAAAATCATTCAGTAAATTTAATTTAGGTATAACAACTTACCACTAAATTTTTTAGTAGCTTGAAGGAAGGAATTATCGATTCAATACATTTGCATTAATGACTAATAGCGTTTTCCAATGGCAAGATTTTCAAGAGATTTTGCACATCCATAGTAGATTTCAAAAAATTGTACCAATGGGAAAACAGTTATGTTCCAATCTAGAAGAAAGAGTGAAGGAGCCGGGTCTTACTTTCTAACCATCCCGGGAGGAAGAAGGTACCGCCCACTCAAAAATTTACCTGCCAATTAGCAAACCTGTTGATAACCTTGAGAAGCTCTTCTTTGTGTGCGACGCGCACGTTTTTCTGCGCCTGCGCGCAATTTTACTGCGCCTGCGCGCAATTTTACTGCGCCTGCGCGAGGTTTTCTGCGCCTGCGTGAGTTTTTCTGCACCTGCGCAAAACTCAAAGTTCCAAGTTTCCCCGCCGGTTCGCTAGTTGGCAGGTAGATTTTTGAGGGGGGAGGATACTTCAACCTCCCGGGACGAGGGGTCCCCTTTTTCTACAGGAGATCCCGCTCCTTCACTCTTTCTTCTAGTTCCAATGGACAACAGTTTTTGTCTCAGATCCGCCACGGAGAAATCAAAGGGAATACCGGATGTACGGGGTATTGGAAAAGTTGTTCCAATGAAAAGAAAAATTTTTCAAATATCTGCTCTGGAGGAGAGAAAATTTTTGGCAAGATTTTTCAAAATATATCTGGAATGGATTTTTAGACCGAAATCTCCGAGAAATCTTGCCATTGGAAAACGCCATAAATAAGCTATGCATCCGTTAACTTGTTTTTTCTACAATTCTAAAATTAAGTTGTTCATGTATTAATTTTTTCAAAAAATAAACTAGTTTACCCGTGATTTGTCTCCGCCGGAAAATTTTCTGAATTTTACAATGTTTTATTACAAATATTTTAAGAGTTTTTAATAGTTTTATTTATTTTATAGATACAGACGTACTGAGGCATTTACACTTGAAAAAAATGAGCTATTGGTTTTTCTGTGAATCTTAGTGGTAATTTTTGACCATTTTTGAATTTTTGAACTTAGATCAATCTATCTTCTATTTTAATAAGGTAGGAAATCATTGCCGGATTTTTTTATTGAGCATGTTTATCTTTCAAATCCTCGTGCCTTTTTATTTTAGTGCATTTCTTTGAAAGTCAAAGAATGGTTAAAGAGAAATCTCATTGAACAGATCATAGCTAATAATTTATTTCGTACTCTTGGGTTGATGCATCGAATTCTTCTTCCGCAATCAAGTTATACTTCTTAATTTATTTCTTACCAAACTATTCAAGCTTTTACGTCTACAAAGAGGAAGGGGCCCGCCAGAGAACTATCTTTGTCTATGTCATGATATTGCTTAACCGCTTGATTTCTCTATCGACGACAGTAGTTTTTTTTACATGTACTATTGTACTCGTTGAAATGAATTTAAAAGAGGGAAGGGAGGATTCTGATAAAATACTATTTTAAAGTTAATAAGGTTATCGATCATTCAAGTGAATCTATTTTCGAGCATGTAGTGAGCTGACCTTAAAATTTAACTTCCACGTTAAAAGATAACCTCTCATTTTCACTAAATTGTATTAAATTTAAAAAAAACAAATCCACTAGTTTCATACTTGGGCATTATTTGCTGGAATATTCAAAAATTCTCTCTCTAAGAGAAGATTTTTGACGCAACGAATATTCTTTCATAATTGTTTTAAATGCTTTCTTGCAAAGAAGTTGAAACTCGTGATGTTGTTGATAATACACCATTTTTAAACGTTTTAACACAATATAAAATATAACAAAACTGTAAATGTTGAAACAAGTATCTACATCTTTTACAAGACTCCTTTGTTTCTGTGATATATTACATCTTTACAGTGTTTTTTTTATTTATATTTAGGTTCGTGTTAAACCATCAAAACCACCAAGTATGTAATTTGTTACAGAAACGCGACGAGAAATCTCGTATGACCTAATTAATGAATCGCAACCGGAAATCCTTCTCGTGACGAGGAAAAAGGAAGGTAGTGCTAGAAGGAAAGTTTATTAATTATGAAAGGTGTCGATGACCTTAATATTACATCAATAAAAGGACCAGGCGAAAAGAAAAAATCGGATTTTACTTTCAATTTTTTTTTTACTTAAGTATGTAAAATATAATTATATAAATGGACCCTGTTCTTTACCTGGCGACGAAATAAGACCGAGATAAATTATAAGTAAGGTTTTGTTGATGATTATAATACTTGATGGATTGAAAAATTTGATGCATTAGGGTGGTGATGTAATCATTGTTACTACGGCAAGGGGCTCTTAAGCTTAAGGTTTTCCTTTTTACAATCGCATACCATATCTGAAAAAACTAGATCAATCAGGATTTTCTTGAAACCGACCGACTAATTCCCATAAGAATCATCCTAAGACATACAGAAATACTATTATAAGCAATAGCTATTAATGACTAAGTTCTATTATCCAAGAAATCTAAAGAAAGGTTTGATGTGTTTCACATGGTTTCTTCGGGTGTGGGGTTATTTAGATTTTTTATCGTTTTTAAAACCATTTATGAGCTAAAAAATTCACATTATAATAATTGTTCTAAATTTAACATGATAACTATCGTGTAATAAACGAAAGGTTACACCAGACTAAACTTCCCTGTAATATAACAACGTCAACCCCATTCACTTCCCTAAGAAAGAAGATTATGTTCATAAACCGAAATAAGTCCGCACAAGCCAATTAAGTGAAGGGGATACCCACATCCTCTGAATTAGTTTTAAAAAAGTTTAAAAACAACAAAAATCAACCTTTTTCGCATTCTCTGCATATTTATGAGTTCGGAATTTGATACATCCATATCTTCGGTTGAGATGCTGATATTGGTGGTGGGTCATTAAACAGATAGAGTAAACTTTGCAGTCCTTGAAATGCCGCCAGATATCCTGGATAGTAGCATAAGATCGGGTATTCCAAAACATGATCTGCAAGTAAAATTGAAGTTATGAGAAGGGAGAAAAGATATTTTAAGTTGCTTGGGAGACATCCGTTTCTTTACTTGGAATGCGACTTTGCCAGTCTGGTTGGGTAAAAACAATTTGGACAAACTCGTGAGAAACCACTTCTCATGATATCATTCCACCATCGCTGGCACCTGTCATAACACTGCTGGGCTCTTCCTGAGATCGGTTGCTCGACTCAGCACTCTGGGATGAGCTCGAGATGTTAGAGCTGCGATATGGGCGTTGAGAAGGGAGAGTTTTTTTAGAATTGATCTCGCCACGGGAATCGCTGCAATCCCCTGCTTCTTCGTAAGCTTAAATGGTTACTTTAGTGCTAAATCATTATCCATCATAAGCTTCAATGGCCTTTTTAAGACCATGACGACTCTAAAACAGCCACGACAAAAATATTTAAATAATTTGTAGTATAAAATTGTAAGAAATATAAGGCTAAAATATTACCCTCGCTTTTGTCTTAGCTCATGAGAAAGACTTCACCTTGTCTGCGTATCCAGTCATAGAAGGTCTGAGAATCAAGCAATAAAATGAATTAGACAGGGCAGAGAATTAGGCACATTTGGTATAGGAGTGGAAGAAGAAATTTACTTCAGCAGTGAAGTTCTCAGTCAGATTTTTCAGAACCAGCCGCGACCCAGATTTTTCTCTTGGGGGAGCTGTTAAATGAGTGCTGGTTGTTTTATTTTGACCTGTACTTTGACAACAGTTATAAGCCACAGTGATCGTGATTCCATTTAAAGAGAAAATTCAAAACAATATTTGTTTTACAATGTTCTCAGCTAAGAGATATATAATAACATCTTACCTTCTGCAACACACTTCTTTTTTGGTGCAGATCTCTCACTGTTTCATCAGCCATTTTGTTCTCCAAGCCCTGTAATTTAGAAATAAATGAATGCACGAAGAGTGAGAATAATAATTTAAAAAAATTGTATGTTCCCACAAATAGAAATCTAGTTTTGAGTTTCATGCACATGCACAAGTCTCTATTATTGATTATACAAATCTGCCATTTAGGGGGGAAAATTAATAATAAATTAAGAATGGATTTTTCTTAAATAGTCTGCCACATTGAGTATAATTTCCTGTTTTGTTGGAAGATATTGTAGCTTTGATAAATAAGTAAAAAAGATAATCTAATGTATTTTTCGACAAGGGTCGCCCTAATGAGGACAAGAATTGGTATAGAACGAAGAAATATTGAAAATCTTCCCTTCATAAAAATAATTATTATGCGTTATTATACAATTTAACACTCTTCCCAACATCTGAAGCCACCTAAATTTAAAAAAAAATCTTTATTTGTTCGTAATCCATTGGAAATAAGTCGTCATAGCTGAAAATAGTGTGATAAAAAATGAATGAAATTGAAAGAGATTTTCCCGCACAATATAACTATCTTCGTTGGTAAAAATACAAAATGGCACGAATCCATACTTGGCAAGTTAAAATTGTTTTCATTGCTTAGAGGTACCAGGTATATTTATAAAAAATGTCCAATTTAAAAATGCAGATTTATAATTGGACATTTTTTAAATATATTATGATAAAAAGTTAAATGTAATGAAAAAGTAAAAAAGGAATCATTCTTACTTACTGGTATTTGTAAATTTTGTGCATTGGAAAGGAATGAGTAAGAAATTTAAAGAAATTGGTTTAAATCAGACTGGAGAATACTAATAGTATTTATTTTGAAACCCTGTCCTAGTTTATTAGTAACCCCTGTGACTAGATCCCATCGACTCTTTCAGAGAAGTTGACTTTCAGCTATATAACCATAAAATAGATAATGCGTTAAATAATAAAAGTAAAAAGTGGACGCTTATGGCGTTAAATTTGTACCAGCGACTAGCATTTATAATTTTATATTTCATACTTTCATCATGCAATCATGTTCTTAATGTTGATTTCTCTATTACTTTCTCTACACTATTGATTAGCTCCTTTATATTAAATATATCCAAAAATTTATTTTATAAATATTTATTAGGGGTGGTCTTTGATTGGCTGCTATTCAGTGTCTTATAGCGTTTTCCAATGGCGAGATTTTCAAGAAATTTTGCACATCCAGAGTAGATTTAAAAAAAAATTGTTTCAATGGAAACAGTGTTGTTCCATCCGGTATTAACATCAAAGGTAATACCGGATGTACGGGGTATTGGAAAAGCTGTTCCAATGAAAAAGAGAGAAATTCGAAAAATCTGCTCTGGATGTTGGCAAGATTTTTCAAAATATATCTGGAGTGGATTTTTAGACCGAAATCTCTGAAAAACCTTGCCATTGGAAAACGCCATTAATTAGAAACAGAAGTAAGCTTGGCTAAGAAACAAAAATAAACTAATACTACAATTTTCAGCCGTCGGAATTTACACGACGATGTCCTGTTTCTCACAAAATTATGTAGAAGTCACCCACTATTAGCATTGTAAAATCCAGAATTCAATCCAATACAAATATAATTACCTCATCTCCAGCCTATCAATCTGCATAAAAAACCTATCGTAAAAACAGCATATTTTCAACTTAAGCGCATTTTTTTAGCTTAAAGAAAGAAATTGCTGTTTGATTAAACCTCCAAAAGCAGCTGATATAAAAAATAAACTCTCTGTTGTTTTGGTGCTTAAATTGGCTTTCATAGAGATATGTAAGCTATGTTGTAACTTTCAATCTGTTAATTCACTTTAATTTATAACTTTATACTAATTCCGTTCCAAGAAATGCAGCCCAGAACCAAATTCTAGGAAAAACTTTCAAGACGAAGAATTCCCAATCCTCATTCACTTCGATTCCGTTTGGGAATATAAACGACAAGGATTTTAAGGAGGTCGTGAAGAGGAGAAGGCATCAATGGAAGTAAGAGTGCTGGCAAATACTCTTTTACTAAGTATTGCTACTTGCAAATCGCTACTATACGGGATAAAAATTAAAAAGTTGAATTTATTGACGTGTAGGATATTTTTAAACCCGGGTATTTTGTAGTCAATACTATTTTAACAATTTAAGAAAAGTTTTTTTTTCTGGATACATAGTATATTTAAACATGAAACGGTTTTAAATCAAATTAGTTGCAGGTTTGACGTAATTTTAATAAATAAAAAAGTTACAGATTTTTTTTGGTATAATTATCTGATTTCCTTTTAGCTTTTGGTAGTTTTTTCTGTTCTATTTTTTTATTCGTCCTATTAATATGTTTTCCAAGATTTTAAATAAGCTTATTAAAAGAATTGGTACGTTATTGACGCTTATAAATGTTCAGTTTCCTAATGAGAAAAAACATTAACTTCGCTAGTTTATCAGAGTGTTATATAATTAATAGTCAGTTTATTTTATTTAAAAAATAACAAATATAGAAACAAATCAATCATTTTTTACGCTCTCAAATTAGCCGATCGATTGCTGGAGTAGTTCTTTTTCAATGATAATAAGAAACGATTGCTCGGGCTAGATGTCGAGAGGATCATTAATTTTTTAAGGCCAGACCGCCAAAGTGTCTATGGGAAATTGTCTGTGAACGTGAAGGAAGGTGCTAATAGAAGGGGATTCATCACGTGGGCAAATGGAGTGATTCGTAGATCAACGGAGATGGCAGAGCACGCTCGCTTTTACGAGTGGTCAGACGTTCTCCCCGGTCTAGGTAATGGACTAGTTTTTTTTTTTTCTAATGGACTCTTTTGACCTATAAGATTGCTAGTTTATATTTCATTTCTTTCCTTCCTAATACTATATTTATTCTTATTTTATTTTAGCCTACGAGCGTCCCAGAGGTGAACGCTGAGCGCAGTATCAATGGTTTGCCTGGCAGGCCATCGAGTGGTGGGATCAAGAAAATGAGAAAGGAGTCAGCTCCCTTACGAGGGAGAAGCATCGGAGGCCAGTGTAATGAGAAACGATCCAGAAACCAACATGTCTATGAACGTCACGAGGGATTTAACTTAAGGTACATTTGTATTTGTATTTACAAAAAGAAATTTTCGCATCTCTCAGCACATCCATTTTCGATGATCATCAACGACGGCGGTGAAATTTAACGGAAGTTTGTAAAAAGGAAGACAAACCATTTGTATGACTTCAATAAATTGCAAATATAGTCGAATGGAAAAAATTGCGAATTTAGTTTCTAGATTCCGTTGTTGCATTGGTAACGTTGATCTACTTTGCACTTCTGAACTTGCAATACAGTTGACCTAATGTTGTAATAATATCTTCCATACTCGTCTTCCCAGAAGCTGGAACACACAAATTGTATGGAAGGCACACGATCACTCGAAAAGCATACAATGTCGGCCTTCATAAGTATCTGAAAGTCTTACATTGAATACCTCTTCATAGGTTAAGTGCATTGAGTTATTTTTTGTAAATGTGCGAGTAATTTTTTGTAATTTTTTGGGTAAAATTTTGTTCAATGAAAAACAATTTGTTAACCTTTAAATTATTATTTTATAGTTGGAGAAGGATTTTTTCAATCCCGGGAATTGCACAAATATTCAAATTTATCACCTTATCTCTCCTCGAGATACCTGCAGATATTACGACGAAAATTCGTTTTCTCTAATCGATTTCTAAATTCTGTAATAAAAATCATTCATATCTCATTCATTTTAAAATCGCTGTCAAAAAAAATTAAATTCAAAACTAACATTATTTGGAAAATTTATACAAAAATCCCGTATTGGGATATTTTTTTAATTTTCCGAAATATCCTGAAGTCAAAAATAGAGCATGTATGTGGGCGTTTTAGCACACAAACAGTGGTTTACATTACAGAATCAGATTTTTTATTTCAAAATTTTTAAGTATGAGTATTTACATTTGTAGCAGTTGGCATGAATGTTAAATTTCAAGGACGGACTTCCTGTTTGCCATTTTTTAAAACCAGAATGACTTGATGTGATCCTGGAAGCAGGTCTTCTTTTCTCATTCCTTCCTATAGAAGTTATTTATTGTGAATCATCCATCAAGAAGTAAGAGTAATGAATAGAAAAACAATAATAATAAAAAAATCATCAAAATAATAATAAAAGTTCTTTCTCCATTTCCTAAAAATGAAAAGTTCATAGATAATATGATGAACTAATGATTCTTTCATTTCTTGAAACACACAATGAATGAAGCTGGGATACGGGAAATTATGGAAGAGGTTTGCATCGAACATCCCAGAAGTATTCAGCCCTTTCCTGTTTCAGTTCAAGTGCTTGTCCTGGGGATGAATGGCAGTGTCTTACATAATCACGCATGCAAAAAATAATCAGCAAAATGTATGATTGTTTCGAAACTGTTAGATTCATTGAGGTTGTCGCCATTCGGAACCAGACAATTGTACAATAAAGATTTGAGCTTCTGTTCCTCATAAGCTAAATGGCGACCCCCTCGTTCATAGTGTGATTTTATTCAGCACGTATACCTAGGGTTGGAGTTTTGGTGCAAGCAATCACTCTTGCTCCTACTCAGACGTAATTACTTGGATTTTATTTATCAGTTGCTTTACATGCAATACCAACATCTTTCAAAAAATACATAAATTTATTTTCCTTTTCTAGATTTAATTTT
This sequence comes from Chydorus sphaericus, assembly GCA_030141595.1. NCBI lineage: Eukaryota > Metazoa > Arthropoda > Branchiopoda > Diplostraca > Chydoridae > Chydorus > Chydorus sphaericus. The sequence goes on along the minus strand of CM057926.1, from coordinate 4,916,793 downwards.
TTCAACAAATCAAGTAACTTGACAGGTCATCAGCCCTCAAAACCCTTTTTATAATAAAAAATATATATTTAGACAAGGTTTAAGCGAAAATTCCCCACTCTAAGCTCTTATTCCTCATGATGTTGTTCGTGGCAACTTGTCTCATACTTTGGAATGGTACAAACGCACTTGAAACCAATAAATGTTGTACACGATTTTCAGCTCACATGGTACCGTTTTCACCATCCACAGCTCACGTAATTTCATTAAGCTTATCATACACTAACCGGATAACCATTAGGTTAGGTTAGATTAGGTCAGGTTTCGCTATTTTATTTTAATCATCCTTAATTCAATACTTTTCCAGGTTCACATGCTTTTCTCCTTTGCTGCTGTCTTCTAATTTGGCGAGTTCTTCAATGTTTTGCTGCGTCAGTTAATTCACTTCTTTTTTATGTTGGTATTAGACATGGCCGATTCAGATGAAGTTGACCTCGTTTATGCTACTAATGATGAAGGTGAAGATGGGGAGGATTCTGATGATAGTGGGAATGTTGCGTCTCTTGCTGGTGGTGATAGTTATCATGATGATGAGGAATGTGGAGCTACGGATTCTGCCTTTGAAGAGGACGGCCCCAGGAGGTGGGGTATCGTTTTCGTCGGCCACACGGGCTTCTCAAGGTGGGGACCATTCTTTGATGGAGCAGGCGTGTTTGATCCGGAGTTGATGCTAGTGTTCTTGACGGGACAGGTGTAGCGCGAAATGATGGTTATTGTTGGAAAGGCTTTCAATGCACCGTGAGTAAACTGGAGCCAAGAGTTCGTCCTCAAGGCTGCTCCGGATGCAAGCTGTCTTATTATGATCGGTTCGAACATCGCCTACCCAATCATCATGAGTGGAATTTCCTCCTCCTCGAATTTCCTCAGAAGTATCTTTTGGAACGTATCTTCGGCGATGCTTCTGGTTTTGTGGATGAGACTCGAGCGCCCACTTATCTTCAAACATGTGCTTACTTTAAGCTTTTATTTCCCCTTTGCGCTGAGATGCGGATTGCTAAGCGTGGCATATTTGCTTTTTTTTAAATATTTCAAGCATACACTATTTGGCCACAATACACCTCGATTCAAAAGAAGAATCGGGAATTGAAATATTCATGTCCAAATGGTAAGTAAAACATTGGGACTAAAATTAAATTTAAAAAAAGAGTCTTAGATATCGCGCAACGACTTTAAGGTTTCGAATCAACGTCTCCTGAAAAAAAATCGTATCTTTGAATGGCGGCTCTCATTTCAAAAGTTACAATTTTTTCGCAGGAGACGCCCGGCGGTGTAGGCTGCGGTGAAAGTCAACTTGGATCTATCCCCAAATAGGATGACGCGAAAAACTATGGTATGAAAATAAAGTTTCATTTGTTGGTTGGTGAGTTATTTTCCACGTGTTTGTTTTTACTATCGACATACGAAGAGGCTGAAAAAATATGGACGGCACACTGGGTCGAAAGAAACGGTGGCTGATCTATTATATAGTAAACCCAAAAACCTAATATAATGAAAATAACAAAAAATAAGTGAAAAAATTGTTTTATTTAATTTTTCGATAAATGGAAGTATAATTTTTAAAAATCCTTCCAATTCAATAATCGAGTTAGTTGATTTCACCATCGCTAGATGGTGTTTATACGGTAGCATGCCGAGTAGCTGCTCGAGTTTGGAGTACTACTCAATTTAACTCGGGCATTTAAGTCGGGCATATTTCGAGTTGCACTCGACAGCACTAGTCGCAATATTGGATATCGGTCCAGCTGACTATAGATACGTTTTCTGGTTTTCCAGATAGAGCAAATACCCGATGAACAAGGTTTCTGCTTGCTGTCTCTTGAAATCCATCATTTTCCTTATAATAGGAGAAGTTGAGGACCTTCCATTAACGAGGCTGGCAAAATCTATATCGAGAGCAATTTTCCCAAACCGTGATAAACGAGGGGAGAAAGGGTATGATCCGGATTCTTCCACTAAATTTCAAGCTGAAGCCGATGAAGATCCACGAAGATTGAATCATGATTCGAAGTTTCCTTCACCAGATTTAGCTTCTTGTAATCTTAAAATATATTCTAAAATTAAGTATTCTGTATTTTAAAAAAAGCAAAAAAAACAAGAACGGCTGAAAAACTTCCTAAGTAGAAAGATCCCTGTAATGAAGACCATAAAAGATCTTATTTCGGAAACCGATCAGCATCATCTTTCCGATAAAATCCGTCCATTCTGAATGCGTAATGGCGGTGGCCGGTTGGCACTTATATCCCATAAGCCTCAGTCAAAGTAACGAATAGGTAACTAGTTCCCGGATGTCGTGTTGATTCAATGCTTCGATCAATTTTTCATCAAAATAATTGGATACTAATGTATGGAAAACCTTTAACTTTATTAAGGGAACCTTCATTGCTTGTTGGATAGCTGCAATACCATAGGAGGTTTTGGCATCCAACTGACAAACTCGACAATCCCCATGCCATCGGCTCCTAAAATCTTTGATCGGAGGCATATTTCTTCGAGAGACACTCGCCAGATTACTGGAGGTTGGTACTTCTGCATTAGTTTGTTTCTCTTCTAGGAAATAGTGAAAGTAATGTTAGCTGGATTGCAGAGCCCTGAAATTAAATTAAATTTTGTAAAACAAAAAGATTGTCATTGTTACATGAAACTTCGCTTCAAGAATACATTTAGTTGTCAAAGAGGACATACTAGATAATACATCATGGAACTTTGTATTTTCTAAAGAGAATAATTGTAAAAAAGCCAATTAATAATAAATTCATTTCCAAATTTTATCTTTAAACGTGATATTTAGATGTTTCAAAAACGTAAACGACATCGTCGATGGCTTGCTTGTTTCTGATACATTAATGAATAAAATTTTAACGTTTAACCGTTAACGACAGTATCCCATTCCGTCATTTCATTAATATTTTGATTTCAAATCCTCTGGTGGTACCAAGCATTACTTGTTGTTTATCGTCATGTTTAAGTATCACACAAAACATTAATTAATCAGTTACTAATTCTAATTAAACGATTATTAAAAGTGACGTAGATTATTTTTGGCTACATCCTCAGTGTATTTGAAGTTATGAAATAAAGATTATCATTCATTTAATCATGTTTTGGCCTGTTTTTTTATGAAGCCATGTATACGTTTGTGAAAAAGTTAGCGATTTTATCTCCAAAACGATGAAAAAATTAATCAGTTACTATTCTATTCCAATTTGTTCGAACCGTCGTTTTCATTTACATTGTAAATTAAAAATATTACTTTTTTACTTTTTTTGGAGCTCTTTTTTGGTAGGAGATTCTTCATCACGAGTGGTCTCCGTTTCAACGGGATCAACATTGCGTTTATTCTTGCAGGGACGTAGACCCTCTCTGCTGTTTTTACCCAACAAAGAATTGTGAAATCCTTTGTGAAGCCACTGCTTCGACGCGTTTGCCCAAAAGATCGATCACATCGTACGCCAATGCAATCTAATCGCTAGTAGAGGAAAAATGATAGTAGAGGAAAAATCAAGAAAGATCCATTGTTAAAATTGAGCTACTTTTTGCAATAAAACTGGGGACACTTTAAACCGTGCTCTTATGGGGAAGTAAGGGGTGTACCTATACGTTTGGTGGGTACTGTATTTTTAAGGATTGCACGTTTATTTTGTGTTAGTAAGTTTTGGATGGTTCTTCTTCAAATAGTCTTCGGGGTTCAAATATATTTTTTATTGCATTCCAAATATTGTTTTACATTCTTTAACTCAGCTTCTAAAGAAACTTCACTTCGCGAAAATTCAGTGATATTGAGAATTTTGATTGTGGATGAATTGATTAATTTAGATAATGAAAACTCAGACATATATAGGCTAAAGAACAAATATGGAAACGGACTGGTTCATCTCCAATGTGAAAAATGTACTTCCCCCTAAAAATTACCTTGTGCTCACTCTTACATTTGGATGCTTTATGCCTCTCGTTGTAAAAATGTTTAAATTGTAGTCATGTATATATTCTAAGAAAATGATTTTTACATATATACACTGAATCAGAGTTTAAGTTAAAACTTATATTAGATTACTAAGAGATTAATTTTTACATGTTATTTTAAGTAGCTGCACTAAATTATATTGCGTTAGCACCACTGCAAAGAGTAGTATTTTGTGGTTGATGTTGCCTATTTTGAAAAAAAAGTTTATGTTTATTATTTCTTTGGTTTAAAAGCCTCCTAATGCAGTGCGAGTTTAAATTCAAAATTGTTATACCAAGAATGAAAAGTTTTTTGTTTTTGAATAATAAAGAACACTACTTCAATGAATTAAAATTTTTTAAATGAAACAAAGGATACGGAACTTAAGACAAACCGTAACATTTTTTAAAGGCTTCCAAATAACGACGAATGTAAGATTTTATATAAAAAAAGTTAAAAAGGAAAATAATTATAAAAAAGCATGGCGCGAAGATGTTTTGGCATGTGATTAATAACATTAATAAGTTGGTATAAATTAGTAACTTACGGCCGAAGAGACAATACTGTTTACTATTTTTATTGAATTAAGTAGCTTGTAGATTGAGTAACTTTGGAATATTTGGAGTTTCACTCGTTAGATGTTTCGTTTACGTATAAGATTCTTGGATAGCCCAAACTATGCACGTCATTGACGTGTGCCCAAAAATTCCTTCCCCATCTGTACCATTAGGGTATTAGATAAAGATCTTTTTCTCTTATGTTGTATAATACTTTCAGCCCTACTACAAGGGCTTTAAAGTCTTGTATTATTCTCTCGTCATTATTAATTTCATTTTTTGGTTAACAATGAAAATGGATCCCGTTCACCTCTTCCGTTTAAATTTTCTCCGCTAGTGATTCACCCTTTTCAAACACACTTTTAGCTTTCATATCATATTCGTTTCCTCTCTTGAAGGGTCATCCAAATCCTGTAGTCCAGTTATCCTAGCCTATGGATTACTGCAGGGTTCAAATGTCTCTTGGGGCACAGGGCGTAGAAGACGTTACTTACGTTTGCCTATCAGTTCGGACCCCACCAGTACCATTGGATGGCTGTAAAAAATACTCGACCGGCCAACGGTGGTAATTTTAATTTTTCATCTAGTTGATGACAGACAAGCAGCTTGAATATCATGTCAAGTGACATAACAATTTTCTTCAGATGGCGGTGTTTGATGGTTCCATAGGTAGTCGTCATACTGGAAATGGTGTTCATCTTTTCCCAGCATCTTCACCATTGCTTACCATTGCCTTTGGCAAAAAACTTTCAAGTTGGTTTCCCTCTATGGTTAAGACGTAGTGAGAATTTGCAGGATAGCTTAGGTTGTCCCAAAAAACATCATTATTTTTTTTCGATTTCAGAGAAAAATTTAACAGTAAAAATTCGTTTTCATTTCTGCAAAAAAGAACTCTGCCCCTCGAATTAAAAACAAAAACTTTTGGAGACAATTTCTGCAATGAGTCCTTACGTAGCTACGTCTGTCTGTTTTGATCAATCTGCTTTTCAAGCTCTCGTTGATCCAAACTGCGGAGAAGGAGTCATCTGAATTCTTTTTCCGTCACACAAAAGATTGAATCAAGAACTTAATGGATTTAAGTGGTGGCCCTCTATGTGAGTCTCACTTAGATACCCATAAGTCTTCTTTTTAAGTTAATGAAAAAATTTATAATCATCAATCTTTAATTTTCTTTTTTATCGCACGTAGCCATCACCAAATAGAGATTCAGATGATAGTGATGAGAATTAACCTGCGCCTAAACGAATAAATAAGATTATTTTTAATCATTCCCACCCAGAAACTAGCAATTGGAAGATTGTCGATGAAGTATAAATGTAATCTCAAAGATGATTCATTTCTATATGACTGAAGAGTCTCAATAACTCTTCAGTCATTGTGGTCAGATTTTCAGCCAACGTGAAACAGACAAATTTACCTCAATTTTAAAGCTCTACTGTTCCTGTGCGTCGATGTTTTCATTAATGAATTTATTTGGGAATTTATCTGTTTTTTTTCAATTTTGGTTTTCTGTAAACAATTTTCTCGTGTTTGTTCTAATATTAATAAATCCTAGTTTTTCATGCTTTAAACTATCGGGAATAGCAACATTAGGACGTAAAATACAACTGTATTACAAAAAAATTAACTATAAGTTCTATTTTGCTCAAAGAATGAGCAAGAGAGCACTCGATGTCAAAATGAGTGATTGCATCTCTATAAATATGGTTATATAAAATCGTGATCGTGCATCTAAAAAAGATGACGCAAGAGGTTAGGTATCCTTCTGTTCACAGAAGTGGTAAAGAGAAGCAGGACTGACACTTCATTCGTAGTTGAAGTGCCTATTCAAGTCCATTTTTTGTTTGTAAGTGCAAAAGTTGTAAAAGGTTTTTTTCTGGAAAATAGTCCGACCCCAGAATAGTAAAAATTTTATTCATATATGGAAAACGGATACAACTAACACAAAATTACATTTAAGTATAAAAAGAATACCTGGAAGTTCTGAACGAGAGACGTTGTAACCTTTCACAACGTCTACCTCGAGATGTTGTTTGCTACTACTCGCTGTTTGCGTCTTTCAAGAATTTCCGAAAAAATTGAAAACAAATTGATTTATGTTCCTTTATCCCATTGGATTTATTTGTTGATTTAACTTTCTTTTTATTTAAGATTTTTTTTAGCAGTAAATTTTTAATATATATTTAATGAATCTAATATTGGTTTTTTAAAATCTTGTTTTGTTCAATTTATAAAATAAATTGTAAATTTAACAATGCAAAATAATTTATATGTTGAAAAATTACGCGAATAACTTATACATGGGCCACTCCCCGATATTTCGTCCAATTTTTTCGCTCGACCTCTCCGATTGTAAATTTAAAAATCACATGTATTGTTAAGCACTTGCATATGCACAATCTCTATTATTTAATTGATTTAACTTGAAATCGAACTTGAAAAATTATTACAATTTTTACTTTTTTTGTTCCTGACCCGCCCTTTTTCTACTCATAACTGACTTTTAAAACGACATTAATTAAAATAAAAAAAATAGAGAAATAGTCAAGCTATTAAAGTGTTCAATTTTCATCGTTGTCTATCATTTCTACATTACGCAACGTCGTGAGAAAAGGAAAGAAGCTTTGGAAAATGCTATCTCAGAAACGGAATAAGAAAGAATAATGCTATTTCTGTCAAAGGGTTGCATTTTACATCTAGTAGTTAGGGTTTAGAAAGGGTTTAGAAATATTTTCACAAATTTCTCCTTTTTTACTCCAGCGAGTAGCAAGGGAAATTGGTCGCGAGCAAAGTATTTGCCAACAAAGGGAACATCTTTACAATCTTTTAAATGGCTGCTTAATAATATTTCTCATTAAAACAGTGCATAATTTTGTTTTAAGGGTTTTGCATGGTTTAAGTATTTTTTTCATATACATCACATTTATCTTTCTTAATCGTATATATACGTAATGCGGGTGTATTTTTGAATATGAAGTGTCAGAAAATATTGTATCACTACAATCAATAGTACACGTCTTATTGAAAAGATCTTATGGCGTTTTCCAATGGCAAGATTTTTTAGAAATTTCGGTCTTAAAATCCACTATAGATATTTTTCGAAATACGTTTTCCAGAGCGGATATTTCGAATTCACGTCCATTATTCCCTTTGATTTCTTCTTGACGGATCTGAAAAAATCTGTCGGCCATTGGAACAACAGTGTTTTCCCAGTGGAATTTTTTTTAATTCTACTGTGGATGTGCGAAATCTCTTGAAAATCTCTCCATTGCAAAACGCTATTAAGTGGTGTACGTTGTTTACTGCAGCAAGCGGGCAATGTTGTTTTATATTATTTTCAATCCCAAAAATATCATAAAATCAACGTAAATCGACAGATCAATATATCGTTTGGTAGAATGTTTAACAAACTTCAAGTTGGTTTGTTATTGCGAGCCAGTGGAGTTTTTTGAGCGAAGCGAAAAAAACGACGCGTAGGCGGAGCTGATAAGTCGTTTGTAAGCGTGAATAACAATTTCTGCCTAGGGACTATATTTTTTTTGCTGTCATCGTTTCTGTCTAGGGGTAGAAAATTCGCATGAAAACCTAGAGACAATATTTTTTTCGTTGTCCCGGTTTCTGTCTAGCTTGATTCAACATATACACTTAATGATTGTGCGTATGTGTAACTATCTGCCTAAGGACCATAATTTTCCCGGTTTCTATCCAGCTAGAATTAACAAATACAGTTTAAGTGCTTGTGTGTATGTGTAACTATCTGCCTAGGGACCATATTTTTTTCGATGTCCCGTTTCCATCCGCATCACTTTGTCATTCTCACGGAAACGTTGGTGTTATCAAACATTTCTGCCTAAGGACTAAATTTGTTTCGTTGTCCCGTTTTCTTATGCATTAGTTTGTCATTCTCACGTAAAAGTTTGTGTTATCAAACTTTTCTGCCTACGGACCATATTTCTTTCGATGTACCTTTTCGTCCGCATCAGTTTGTCAGGTCTGAGACTTTTTCATGTAGTAGAATTTAGAAAAGAAGAGGTTTCATTAGGGTGTTCCACTTTGCACATATATTTTTGATTTTAATGTCCTTCGAGATTGAGGTGCGAAATCATATTAGTATGCTGTGGAATTTTTATTTTTGAAAATAAAAATTATTTATAGGTCCCGCGGGAGAAAAAAAATGGTTTTTTAGCGTTCAAATATTTCTGTAGCCCATAGTTTTCATGATAAAAATCCTTCCCTTTGCTATAATGAGTATCATGATATGGTTCTATTACCTAAAAAAATTCGTTTGATTTAAACAATATTTTGAGGTCGCGCGCATCGCTTAAATGTTTCACGAAGCGTGAAAACGCAGTTTTTACCACATTTACCCCCTGTATTCTCTCCTCAAGTTACTGCTTTAAACGTATGACAGAAACTGGACGACCCATGCTTACTTGAGATGACACCCGGAACCTCTTCGTGTCATGGAGCTCTGTCATTAGACATGTCCCTCCTTCTGACCTTACCCGCGTTGATTGGGTCACGCATCATCAAAAACCGAGCATTGCTCGATGTGGAAAAATCAAACCAGATAGTTGGCAAGCCCAAATTGTCGTGTGACAGGAATTGGTTATCGAATTGGACGAATACGCTGTTTGTTTTGATGCTCTCTTCCTCCCTTCTTGAATTTCCATCATAGGCAATTTACCTAACAATATCCGCGCCCAAAGCTCTCATCAAAACATTCTTCAAGAGAACCGCGAAATTCCAATTTCTTCCTTGAAAAACTTTCAAAGGTTTTTGAAGCACCCACGAAATAGCATAAGTTTTGTTTACTTTTATAAATTTCATGGATACTGTTCAATAAATTATCCGAAGCGTTTGAATCCAAACATGCCTTAAGCAGACATTTCCGAAGTGGTACTGTTTTTTAACCATTGGTGTGCCTTTATAATCATTTCCTTTCATACAATGGAGACAGTTTGTGAGAACAAGGACGTGGACCCAATGGTACTGAATGCTGATAGTTGGTGCTGAAAGTTTAAGTCAAGATGATGAATTTGGAGATGAAGGCGATAGAGTTAACGACGTTATTAAATTAAGGCGTACAATTATTTACTTATTTTTAAGCCAAAGAGAATGTTGGTGCCTACGTCCAAGGAGCAGAAGGATATTATACAGGCAAGGAATATTATACAGATCATGAAAGTGAATGTGGTAATCGATGTCGTCAATTAAATAGTTAATTATTTTTTAATATTATTAAGATTCATTACCAAGACGAAGATTATGTGTCTCGGATACGGCGGAGGTCGTCGTGGAGGACGTGAAAGTGAACATGGAGGTGAACCGTCTTTCTGGAAAATTTAATTTTGTTTCAACTGTTTTTCAGGTATAAATAATCCAATTATATTCAATTACTTGCAGAGATGATACGCCTAGTCTCCCTCGCCCATATTAGCTCATTGATGCCTTTCTATTCTACAGAAATTCAAAGAGAAAATTCAATTACAGATTTCCGCATATGAAATCGCTTAAATCTATCTCCTGAAAAACAAACGATATCACTTTAGAATCCCGTTCAATAATTTTTTTTTCTATTTACATTTTTTAGTACGTGTAATCAATTGAGATAGATTGAACTGCTAAATGGACTACTTGGTCGTCAATAACATTAAAGCAAACTTTATCTCTTTTTTTCTCTGTTTCGCTTTCTTGCTCTGTAGAAAGATAATTTTGTAAAACATAAGAATTTAAAGAATGAAGAGACAAGACCCCAAACCAAACAACTCAGGCAGCTGTCATTCCTGCTCTCCCAATTTAGCTGAACCTGCTTGAACAGATTAACTGGCTGATTCTTTTTTTGTCAAACTTATTATGTTCCAATCAACAAAAAAATCTATGATGTTATTCATTATTGAACTGGGATTAGATTGATATGTTGATTGATAAAATGGGAAATGATCTTTTAGGAGGTAGCATTAAATTCACCTTCCTTGAAGTTAATATTTGAAGCTCCGAGAATAAAAAGCTTAATCAGGTGCCCAGGAAATCACCTCACTTGCTTTACCTACACTCTCAGCAGTCCTTTTATGTCTTCAATAATCTAAGTAAACTTGTTTGAATTTTTATTGCAGGATGGCGATAGCATGCAGGAAATTTCAAAGAATAGTAGTAATGTATCTTCCAGCTGGGGTCCCGGAAACCAACAGGGAAAATCATGGACGGCCACTCAATCATGTGGGGATCAATTAAATAGCTCACAAATAATTAATATCGTAACCCCTCCGGGAACTCCTCTTCCAGGATTGGTTGTTGAAGATATACCGTCGTTGTCACGGGTAATTTTGAAAAAAATTTGATATGTTTATTTTTAGTAGAAATAATTTCTATTCCAATGGATATCCTAATATATTTCTTAAGAATTTTACAGTATTCAAGTGACAATTTTTGTTTCATTTGATTATGAATTAATTTGTTGGCGAGTTATACTGAAACGCGAACGAAAAACCAAACTTGGTCAAGTGGTATACGGTAGTACCATAACAAACTTTTACCGGTATTTACAAATTCGTGAAAATGGGAGAAACAATTTTCTTTTCATTACTTGATGGAAGGGGCTGAGCATTGCTTAGCTGCTGTTAAGCCAAAAAATGGTCTGTGGTGAGAGATAATAGAGACCGAAAGTTCAACAGAGCGAGACAGATATTTATTTATAGAAATCACACGTTCAATATTAAAAACTGAATAAAAGGGAGAAACCCGACTTTAGTCAGTCAATGATCGTGAGACAACTGATCACCTCATTGATTGCTAGCAACAATGCGACATTAATGTTCCATCTATTAGAGAAAAAAGATAATTACAGACATATCCCGCTTTGCTAATAGGGTTTTCTATGTGTACACAAATAAATGATCAAGGCAATCCATAATTCTATCCTCGAGATTCAGAATCACATAAAGAAGGAGAAGACCAAGTAAATGTTGAAGAGAATTTTTAAACGTAATTATAAAAAACGTTTTATATTATCCAAATATTTTTCATATTTCTTATCTTCCCTCATAGTTGTTGTCTTAATCTGTCATCAATGGTCACCTCAGTGAAATTTGGAACACAGCTATTTGTATCTGAACCCCGCAAAGAAGTACGAGCAGGATTCAAACATTGCTACGGGAAAACAAATAATTGGGGCTCGAAAGCTTCCAAAGCTTTTTTAATGTTCCATTTTATTGCTTCGTTTGTAAAGGAAAAAAGTGTGCTGTGCTAATTCCCATAACCTGGTTATCAATCAACAAGAATTAATATTTCTATCCTTAATTTGAATACACAGTCGCCAATGTTATTTTACACTCTTAAGAAACAGGATATATATCTCGAAATGTTAAACCAGCAAAAACCGATGAAAAAAGTTAAATGAACGAGGCTTCCAAGCAATTGCTAACCAAGTCAAAAAGGTCTCGTGCCAAAAATCGTCGTAAAGTACTAGAACTTGTTATATCAAGAAAAGAAGGAGAAAAATACACAATGACACATACAAAAATGACGAGAAATACGCTTCGGCTGGACGAGAAAAAAACTTTCTTACATTAAGCGGTGATATGTTAAAGCTCAGAGATATGACTACAGTGGTATATAATGTAACCTTACTTACCATTCCATTTTACAATTCTTACTAAAATTTTCCCTTAACCAGGTTAGGACTTGGTGGTATCTCCGACAGCATAATTAAACATCAGGTATCTTATTACTCTTTTTCATTTTTTTCATTAATGGCCTGAAGGAATACATTTTTGGGAGAAAGTGACCTCTAAATTTAATAGTATGTTCCTTTTGTAAAAGCAGTCTCTTTGCTCTTAATTAAAAACATAAGAAAGACAAGAACCCCAAATGTCTCAACTACAAATGATCGTATTTTGCTGGCACACTCCTTCGTAAACAACATGCATGTAATAAATATAAACATTGGTCATTGTATTAAATGTCTTATCCTGAAGGTCTAAAGGGCGGTAATGTGTTTTTGTGGGTTCTTTGTGCTTGGGTTATGTTTCAAAAGCCACCTGAGAACAGAACGCACATCAAAATACTTCTTGAACATTCCCTGCTACCGGAAATATTGTGCTGTAGAAGATATACATAATTTTTACTTATGGTGCTTCACAAAACAAGGGGGTTTGCGCCTGAACACATCTTGTTGAATCCCTTATTGCTGATGAAACCAAGAGTGCAGCAATGAAGCCTTATTTGGTGATGGAGTCCTTAACTTGGCATTCCTTTAACGTTTCATCAGCTTTTGAGTACATTGAAACGTCTATGCGTCTTCACCATTGATAGGTTCAGACTCGAAAATAATTCTCTTCTGAAAAATGATGATCATAGAACTTACCATGTAAAAATTACTAAAGTTAACTAAACCTTTGGCAGGAGGACGTAGACTCTCTGAACGACTATAGTTTCTTTATATGTTGATGGAGTCCTTTATTTGCTTGGAATCTCTTTAACGTTTCATCAGCTTTGGAGTAGAAGGAAAACTGGTGTAGACTACCAGCCAAGGCTCAAGTTACTCGTGATGATCGGTCAGCTAGATGTCAACTACAGTATCTTCAAAGTCTCCTAAACAAAAAATCACATACTTAAACAACAGCAGTTTATTCCCTAGTGAATGAATAATCTCATAAAAACAATCTTCTACTGCATCAAAACCAGTTCATTCTTTAGGAAGCCAAGTTTCGTGCTAGTAATTTTGATAATTAAATCAAATAAAAACTGATTCCCATAGTCCCCATTAAAAATACATTAGGGGTAACAATATATCCACTGCTGCATTTTTTTTGCTAGAACCAGTTGCTTCAAATACGCCAAACAGTCTTCCTAATATATCTAAATTTGTGGTAGCTTGTGCCAAACACGTTAAAATTTGTTAACGCGTTCAAAACCGGAAATACAATTAATTAAAAAAGGAAACCACAAAAGCTCCAACTGTTGATGAACGACAGCGACACTGTTTCACGCAAATTGAACAACCCGTTCAAACAATACCTCGAGAACAGATTTTACGTATTTAGGTTTATCTTTGCTTCTGAAAGCTGAAGTCAACCTTATAGCTGGTGAGCCTGACTATTCCACTTCTTTCCATCACATTCTGTAAAAAAAAAGATTCAGAGAGGCATGGGCACGTATTTCTATTCCTCTAAAGTTCCTCTTGTGGAAAACATGAGTTTAAAATGTACAACAACAAACACAATACATGTATTTTATTATTTTTGTGTATAACTAGAGGGGAAAAGAGTGTGGATTTTTGTACAACTTTTTTCATTTTGAAACATTATTAAGAAATTCAATAACAGCCCATAGGATCCAAAACAATTTGTTTTTTAAGGTAAATTTCATGAAGTTTTTAATTTGAAGTAATTGTTTTCAAGTGCTAAAACCGATTTAGACAGCAAAGGAGGATAAGTTTATGGGGGAAAATAGTGTGGTGAAGTGAGAGGGAGAGAAGAATGCATCAATGATGTGCAAAGGCAGCCAGTGTGCTGAACCCCCTAGGCCATGTGGATAGGCAACCGCCACTTCAAACCAAGTTGCTGGACCGAATAAAACTGCATTAACATGAAGAAGATAAAATTATTTGTTCAAAAACCACAAAATCGATTCCCAGGTGTAAAATTAAACTAACTCAGAGGATTATAATGGATGTGATGATTAGTTATATGAAACCATCATTTATAATTTTTAATAAAGATAAATTAAAGTATCTAAAAAAATTAAAAAGATCAATTTGTATTCCTTTCAACTATAAATGGTGAATGAATTAAAAATTTGTTATTAAGAATTGTATTTTAATACATACTTCAATTTTATTAGCATCATTACTGTTTATGACACATTAGTTAGTTAAGCTTAACATATATGCATTATTGAATTTCTATTTTTTTAAAATCATTTCTAAGAAATGTTATAAAAACTTTAAGAAGTGATAACAACAAAATAAAAACTACAACCATCACGGTACTTTCGTCTTAATCGTCATTTTTATTGACAAAAGCAAAATTTTACAAATTGTACTATAAGTCTATAAGATATACAAAAACAGTAACTCAATTCAGGTAATAAGAGTTAAATTAACAGAAAGATACTCTTTTTTTAGTCGATATAACATTTTAAACCCAGTAATAGGAAACTTAATTTTATTTTACCTACTCATACTATTTTAAATAAAACTCGATTAAATAAATTTTTTACGTTTCTAAAATACTTTTTTTCTAAAAAATAATTTATATTATTGGCTTGGAAAAGAAAATATCCTGTTTGGATAAGCACACTGCAGTTAAAAAATCGATCACAGCATGAGAAGGAACAAAGAATTGTATTTAAAAATTTTAAAAGGTTTCACGTATATGAATAGGTTTTGGAACTTAACAAGAGTGTTTATCCAGGTTTCGGCGTCTGGGTTGAAAAAAAATAATTAAAGGAAAGGTTTAATTTAATAATAAATGTCATACATTAAGTACCTTATTTATATTTATTGAAAATATGTTCACTTTCTTCAAAAATTTGAAATTTAAGTACCTATAAAAGTTGCAAGTTTTATAAAAGTTCAGAAAAACCGTAGAACAAATATTTTTTATGATTTTTTAGTGGAAATGTTAATCAGAATCCAGATTATATTTTAAAACAAAAGTAAGTTTCATCCTCATGAAGAATCCAAAGCCTATTTGTGGAAATGGGGTTGATACATTTCCTTAATTTTATTTTGAAAATTGAGCAATAAATCAATATTTCACGAAAATTACTATTTTGTTAAATCAACAGTTTTGATTTATAGTTTTAGGACTTTTCTACTACATAAAATTTCACTTTGCCGACATGCCAGCAGCCAGCTCTTTTCTATTTCTATGACAACAAATCTAAATGGATATATTTCACTAATAGCGTTTTCCAATGGCGAGATTTTCAAGAGATGTAGCACATCTAGAGTAGATTTTTAACAATTGTTCCAATGGGAAAACAGTATTGTTCCAATGGCCGACAGATTTTTTTTAGATCCGCCAAGATGACATCAAAGGTTATACCGGATGTACGGGGTAGTGGAAAAGTTGTCCCAATGAAAAAGAGAGAAATTCAAAAACAGACATGCTCTGGATGTTTGGCAAGATATTTCAAAAAATATCTGGAGTGGATTTTTAGACCGAAATCTCTGAAAAATCTTGCCATTGGAAAACGCCATAAATCAATCTGGAATTTTTTTCAAAAACCGGTCATCAGACTCAATATTATCATGGCCCTCAGAATCTAAAATTTTATTGCCGTCAATCTCAATTCAAATATAAATATGTATATTAATTAGGCAATTTAATGTAATTTATCAAATATTTTATTCATTTTGACTTTGTATTAACTTAAGAAATGCTTCTATAAGAGCATATCAACTGATCTTGGAAACAGATGACCTCATTCAGGTAATATAGCATTCGTTATTTAAAAAAAAAATCATTTGACCAATAGTGATGTTTAACAAAGGTAATTTGAAAAGAATGCTATTAAACTTGCTCAGTCTACACGTTTTCGACCACAAAATATTTTATACTTTTCCACCTGACGATATTTTGCAATTTTTCCTCTTTTATGGCTACAGTTTTGCGTTGCATGATTTTTCAGTATGTACAACGGGAATGGCAATATGAATATATAAATGGGATCAATCAATAGAATATGTTTATTTATTTTTTAACTAAGCCTTTACAAAGACATATCATCTAATACGGAGTTAATTAACAATTTCAAGTTGCTTTGACTCCTAGATCCTGCAAACTTTAAGCGCAAAAGGTTGGAATTTTCTTATGTATCCAACAATTTACAAACTTGAAACTTCAGACAAAATTGATATTTTTCCCTAATTATTCTCTTTACAAAATAAAAACAAAATTTTTCATAATTTTATCCCTAGCATCAATTGGAATTACTTTAGTGCTGCTGCAACGTCCCCTTTTGTAATTCCAACTTTTTTTTAAACAACAAAATAAAGTGTAATTTAAAGTTTCAAATTAGTTGTGATTAGCTGGTTGCTTACTTTTCTTACTCTGTTATAAATTATTTATGATAAGGAGTCTCATTGCCTTGTGATTGGTAATGTATTAGCAAGAAACTTTTTATTTAATCACTTCAACCCTCATGAACGGGTGTTACTGATTACTCTTCGTGCCAGTCCGAAATATCAATTAAAGCTTCTTTTTATTGGTGCATCAATATTCTCTTTATTATAATCTTTCTCTCTCTTTATTTCTTTGAAGAAAACATAATATTTTCAGCCTGACATTTAAGACGTGTTAGTTAAGCTTTTGCGTCAAACAGTAACCTACGTATTTTATTGTTTCATGATTGCCTTAATAGAAGAACTGTTTGAAGAAATCTTCCCTTTAATTTATTGTAATATTGTAAGAGAGAAGTACAAAACAAAGAATTATTGACTAGTTACAATTCAATGTCTCAGTTTATTTTTATAAGTTTTATCACAAAATTTATTTTGAAATTTGGTATTGGATTGAACCTTAATTTATTTAGTATAAGGGATGCTGCTTCATTTGAACTTTTAACAAGATACAGGTAATAGGTAAATACATTTTTATTACGATAATGGCTAAGCTATAGAATGCGACTACGAGTTTCGTCAATTAGTTTTATCAAAACACTTAAATCTCTTAATGATTATATTGAAAAAAACATGGTATTTTATTTAGGATATACTTGACTAATTTTAATCATTGATATAACTCAATTTCTTGAAAATAGTTAAATTACTTGAATCCCGTCAATAAATGTAATCGAATGTCACCCCAAATGAACTTTAAAAAAACTTTAAAAAACTAAAATTTTAAACAATTTGGTGTTTAAGTGAAATTAAGGGATTTGACTAAATTAACTATAGGATACACCGAGAATCGAACCTACTATGCGGCTCACAGGAACCTAGTACTCAGAGAAAAGGTATTAGGTCAGAGATAGCTTGACACGTTCTTCTTTTTAATAAGATGTAATTTTATGTTCGTTAGTTGGGTAACACAATAAACCCTAGGTGACAAAAAAATACATATTCAAAAAGTGAGCACAACCACACTGTCTCGGCAACCTCATGCACCCTGCAAGGTAAACAAAGGAAATACTCTAGTGTGCGTGGCTTTTCAAATTTCTGAAATATGTCTGTCTTAACCACCAAGATAGACGGAGGACCGTTTTACGTATCTTGCGTTACACACGGACGTTAACGTCGATTTCAAGCCAACAAAAATGTATTTGATACACAATTGGATCGACAAGTCGATGACACAAGTAATCTACTTGCCATTAATTCCTTATTATTGGACAGCTGTCGTTGGGGCGGTCTTTGAAAACAATGACCGAAGTCCGGTCACCCGTCAAAGATCGATGCTGCAGGGTATAAACAGCCCTATAGGTAAACTACGCCAGTAATAATTCATTTATATTCAGAGCTTTTATTATAAGGCACTCCATAAGAGAGAATAGGGCCAACCTGATACAGCAAACAATTTTTCATTTTAAGAATTTTTCAACTTTTACACCATAATTTCAGATTATTCCCCCTTTTCGATTCTTCATCTATTTTTTTTTAAATCATAATAACATTATTAAAATAAAATATATTTTCCGATTTCTTTGCAAGTTTTTATTTACGTAAGCTAATATTTTACTTCTCTTTGTTGTTATGGCTGTAAACATTGAAACGTTTGAAAAATTAGTTGACCATTTCACAAGATCCAAACAGTCGGAATCTAATCACAGTGATCCTAGCAACTTCCAGGATAGATGAGCATTAGCTGAGTCTGAACAACTTTTTATTGTTGGTATTGCATGCATTGGTATGTCATCCTCTCAATCGTGGTTGCTGGCAGGGGCGGTATCGGATTTGTCCAATCTTTGAATCGCATGTTTGTCGCCTTGACGCGCGCCCGTAAGAATCTAGTTGTTGTAACCTATTTCTCAACTTCCCGACGCAATCGAGATTGGAACGAATTGATCATTGATGCAAAAAGTCGTGATGAAACGAGCAGTGCGTTATCAACTGCCCCTGGTTTTATCTTGGATAACATCTGGGGTTTCTTCTTGTTCATTCATGATTATACCATCAACATATAATAAGGTCTTTAATAGAAGCAAGTAAATGGATAATTAATATGCATAGTTCATTACTGTTTGATTGCATGTATGCTCGCAAGCAATCCAACAGGCATATTCTTATTGAAATTGGGGGATTTTGTGAAGTGGAGAGATATTATCATGGACGATATTTTTGCTTTAATTAATCAAATTCAATGATCGCTCCCCACACAGAACATGGATGCCTTTCGGTTTTTTTTCTTTATCCGTCGAATTAACTTTTATTTGTATTTTTTGTATCGAATTGTTAAAGAGGCAACGCACTTGCCAAAGAGAGAAAGAAAGTTCAACTGTAATAAAAAGTCTTTTTACCACTTAAACGTGCCTGGTTCTCCCTTTGCTCTATTAAATTCACGGTCTATGTACTAAATTAAAAAAAAAAATTTAGAGAGAGGTGTGTCGAACGTTATCAATTCTTCTCCTCATTTCGAGTAAAATCAATTTGTTAAAAAATTATATCTATGTATATACGAATATAGAATTGTACAGGATGAAAGTGAAATACCGAAATAAAAGTAATTTCATTGTTATTATTGAAACATTGCATGACTTATAATTACTATTATTAAAACATTTTAAATTCAAAAATACTATTCTTCGGTATTAGAAGAGCACTTAAATAAAGAAACCAAATATTCTCCTTCCTTAATATTGTGCAAAGAAAAATAAAGTTCCTTGTCCTCATTTTAAAATAAAAGTGTCTTTCTTCTTATCTTATTCTCACACACAGCACACTGGTTTACCTTTTAGGTGATAAATCACGGCACAATCGTCATGACGCAGGAGTCTAGCCGAATTGTTACAGCGGCACCATCGTAAAAGGTCTAATGCTTAAAATTAATTTTACTCCTTCTTGAGTTGTTTAATTAGTCGCCAGTTGGTCTCAAATCTGGACTCGAACGTTGACTTATTTCTTGAATTCTTTGCTGAATTTTAAATTTAAGTAATCATCATCATCATTACGAGTTTAAAAGGATTATTCTTTTTTATCCTTCTGAATCTTTTAACAGCAGGGATTATGAAAATTTTAGCAGAGCTCAGGGAACAGCAGTAGTTTAATTCTCTTTTAAAATAACGGGAAAGGTAATTTTTTTTCTTCGAAATTTTCTATTTACCTCGTTATTTTGAATGAGGAGCGTAGCGGAACTTTTCATTCACCGCATCATTACATGAAAAAATAGCAGAACAGAGTGTATGTCGATGAACTCTTTACGAGTTCATATTCATTATCCGTGACCATCATCATTAAAGCAGCACCAGATATCTTCGGAGTTTAAAGACAACCCCAAAAACGTACAAAATCGCCTGAATGAAACAACGCTACAAATGTAGCGCCACCCTACTAATTGAACAAAGGACAGCACTGGTTTTATGCCCGAGTAACGGGTTTTATTACTAGGTAGTCTGAAGTGTAATATTCATTCCATCTTGCGTGAACTTGTGTTTTAAAATAATTGGATAATTTTTTTGTTATAGAATGGAAAAGCGTACATCGATGTGCCAAAGGAGATACAATTCTGCGAAGACCAAAAATTATAAACTCTTCATTCCGTTTTGATCTTGCAAAACGGATTGATCCCCGTTCTACTCTGCGTGAAGTACTCGTTGCCTATGATTTATATTTGCACCCAATAGGCCTCTTACAATTTCCCAAAGATAATATAAGATGTCATCCATTGGAAATGTAATTAAGTATTCACTTCAACTGGAGTTCAGGATGTCAAGATTAGTTTGAGCAGTTTCAAAAGCTAATCAAAACAGACTATCACAAGGTTTCCACTTAATTTTTTGACGAGGTTGCAATTTCTTTTTTTTTTTATTCGAGTCCAAGAGCAATTCGAAGCGTCGAAACTTTATTTCACAAATGTGTTCTATTAAGAGTCGTCTACCTACAATGACATGATTGTTAGTGGCTAGAAGAAAGAGTAAAGGGGCGGGGTCTCGTGTAGGAAAGGGGTACCCCTCCTTCCGGGAGGTTGAAGTATCTTCCCCCCTCTTATTTCTACCTGCCTACTAGCGAACCTGTGGGTAAACTTGGAACTTTTGGTTTTGCGCAGGCGCAGAAAAACTCGCGCAGGCGCAGAAAAACTCGCGCAGGCGCAGTAAACTTGCGCGCATGCGCAGAAAAACGCGCGCGTCGCACATAAAGAAGAGCTTCTCAAGGTTATCAACAGGTTCGCTGGTTGGCAGGTAGATTTTTGAGTGGGCGGTACCTCAACATCCTGGGATGGTTAGAAAATAGGATCCGGCTCCTTCACTCATTCTTTTAGGTTAGTGGCTTACACAATAAACCCAGTCTCGTTAACATCGAGTTCCTTAAAGATGTCCTCAGCTTGTATGCTGAGTTCAACAAGATCTTTCAGAATTGCTCTTTTTTAAGTCATTAAAAGTAAAATGCAGCAACTCATCATAAATTGTTCCTAGAGTAGTACGAGAATTGAGTTCAACGAAATTATGAACCCAAAGTTATTGTCTTTTCCATTGCAGGAATAATTTTGCCATATAAGCGCACCTGTGAGTAATTTGAGAAAAGCCGACCGGGTGTTGGAGTCGTACCTCTTCAAAACTTTGGGTCTTCTCTACCGCCCTGTGTTTGTGTAAACGATGACATATTTGATCACATCTATTTAAACTTCTTATTGAGAGAAGTGCAAGTCTGTAGAGATGCTCTGACAGCTATATTTTCATTAGTTTAGAATTTATACCCGTCTACTATGAGATCTTAGGAAAAAAATAAGTCGACAATCTGATAAGGTAAAAAAAACGTTTTTCTGGTTTCAGCACCTTGCAACTTTGCAGTTTTTCCTGCGGGAGACAGACTCGACCAACTTCACAAAATATGACAATGGCCAAGACATTGTTTTGATGAGGAATGTTTTTAATACATTCCAGCACCAAGCAGTGACTAATACTTAGTTTGTATTAACAGAATCTAGAGAAAAACCAGTCACTAGCAAGAGAAATTTAAAAGCAATAAGGCACGACATCTCTCTCTTCCAAGAAAAAATTGAAAATGTAAACAAGTTTTAATTCAGTTCAACAAAATCAACTTTACAAATAAAATAAGGAAAGCAACTTATCCCCGCAGAAGTGATGATGATGAAGAAATCCAAGCAATTTTTACCTAACGTCTAGGAAGTGAATGAGGGAAGATGGCCACCGCACGTTAGGATAAGCCGATTCATGATTCTTTTGAATGAAAATGATTCATTTTGAATATTTATAATTTTATCTACAGTCTAGATTAAATAGTTACCCAAGTCAAGTAACTAACGTTTAATGTTTTCTCAAAAAAAAGTTTAATTAAGTTATATTCTTACTCGTGTTAACACCTGCGATGAAATAAGTTCATTTTTCTCTTTTCTTTATTCAATCCACTGTGGCAATAGCAACCACCGTTTTTTCATTAGATGAAGACCATTTGATAAACCCATGGACAGGATATATTAAATAAAGATATTATGGTTAATGAAATGAGCCGAAAATCTTAATTGAAAAATGCTTTGGGCATTTCAACAGTGACCAAAGATATTTTGGAATTGTTAGTTTACTGCTTTTCTCATGGACGAATGAATATGCATACAAAGTAAGACGGTTAATAAGCGATTTAATTTTTATTTTATCATGTTGCCTTTAAAAAGAGGCATGTAAAATAATAATCGGCATATACCACAACTTAGATTATTCGAATATATTTACGATAATCGATAATATCACAGGTGTTTTTACACACACAAGGTGTTTAAGAGAAAGTGCTTTCGCCGTTCCATGGAAGAAAAAAAATGTATAATGCGTTGGAAAAATGTGGGCTAGATTTCGATGGCTATTTTTAATTCCTTGCAAAGAAAAATCTGCTTTTTCCCGTCGGCTTACAGAAAAATGATAGTTTGTCGAGTCACTTACTAGCAAAATTGTTGCTTACAATTGTAAGTTATCCTTTTAATGAATACTTTCGTATTAAAAAACAATAGTTTTTAAGGGGGAAATGGGGATAGCGTAGCAAAGCAACTTAATTTTTATGTTATTCAATCAGAATTTGAAATGAAAATAAAATAAAAGGCTTACGTGTAATTTGGCAGCTAATTTTTATGTAATTCAATCAGAATTTGAAATGAAAATAATATAAGGCTTACGTGTAATTTGGTACTCTTTATTGTATTTTCACGATGAAAACTTTGTTTTAATTATATAAAACATCTATGACGCCTTTGAAATTTTGACAAATTTCCGAAATACTTCTTGAATTATCCCTTAAATTTTTCATTTGTTTTCGCTTTTAAATAAAGTGTTTGAAAAAAATTATTTATATGATAGCATCAAGCTCTTTTACTTCTCTCATACATAAGACATTTATTT
Organism: Chydorus sphaericus; assembly: GCA_030141595.1. Classification (NCBI taxonomy): domain Eukaryota; kingdom Metazoa; phylum Arthropoda; class Branchiopoda; order Diplostraca; family Chydoridae; genus Chydorus; species Chydorus sphaericus. Next base: position 4,893,750 of record CM057926.1, on the reverse strand, counting down.
AAACAAAATATGTTGGAATAGAGTTTAAGTTTAATGTTTTCTTTGATCTGAAAAACTGCCATTACAAGTAACATGGGGTCTTGAAATACCATGTCATTACTTTTGAACTAGCCCAGTTTCTGTTGTAGTGGCCCTTGAATGTCTAAAATCAATTATACAAAAACCCGAAATTAAAAAAAGCCATGGTGATATCGTAGCTGTCAAAATTATCATCATAATTTAGAACATATGAATGACCAATAAAAATTATTATAATACTGCTACCATTAAACAATAGAAGGACAATTTATGACCGAAATTTATTCAAAGTTTAGCGGCTTTAGCTGGAACGTTGAAGCATACGATACATTATCCGTCTTAATCTATTCCAAATTTTTAAGGAGCGTACTTTTCATAATCAGATTCTGATATTTTCCATGCCATGCCATTTCCATATCATCGGTTCCATAGCCTAAATGACAATGCTTCTCAAAATGGAAACCACCCTATAGTTTATCTTAGAAATACTGTATTGCACCAAAGAGATAGAAAGAGAGAAGTTCCCTATATTTATTTGAAAAATTTAGATAGGTTCTAAGAGAAAGAGAATGTAGTACACACCAACTATCAGATGAGAGAAAATAAGACCGACCAATATCCAGAGTAAAGGGATGAGAAAATGAAAGAGGGAGAGATTTTTTTCTAGTGTGTCTTTAAGAAAAAAGAAGGAGGTGAGTCTTACCCTTTTTTACTTCCACTCGAACGGACGTATTTGTTTCCTGTTTTTATTTCTCTTTTTAAAAATAATTCTTATTTCATTATTGCTAGATGAAAAAAATATTAGGAAAGAAAAGGTATATACCACTTTTATCATTTAAATAATTTTGTTGATGTTGCGAATTCTTTTTTTAAATAAAGGAAAATTTTAAGCTATCTAATGTGAAATTGTGTGTGTTAAAAAAGTTTATTAATAATTATCCCAACACACTATTGATTTTTTATTAAGGAGTTGGTGAAGCATGTTTTTTTCTCATTATGATAAATAATTACGTCCCATGCCACTTAATGGCCAAACAGTATACATAAATTATGACTCCAACCAAACTAGAGACTATCAAGAAGGATAATACACGGAAACTTTTCGTTTCTATCATTCAAGAATGAAAAAAAACTAATCAATAGCTAAGAAAAAATTAAAAAAGTAAAATCGAAATCTAAATAACGTTTAGTATTAAAATACTAATTCATTTTTAATTACTATTTTTATAGGGCCACCTCGCGAGTGGTAAGGTGTGAGAAGATGACAACCTGGACCACTGGTAAGTGTTGCTTCTTTGGTGCTTATAGACCAAGCCGGTGAGGTGTTTCGTCTTATGGCATGGCGACATCTGGTTGCGAGGGTAACGAACATGTCCATGATGAACATGGTTCAAATTCCTTGTGTATTTTGGTTGCTAGCGTAAAAATTTAAATTGTAAAGAATCGTGCTCATTTGTAACAAAACAACATCTGCTCTTGTTCACATTCTCCTATTCTTGTTCCATCCCCATTTTTTAAAACCAAGATTTGTTGAGAAGAGTGGCCGCCTTCTTGATCTTGTTTTAGTTGACTTTGAAGCAACCATTCAGAAAGGGAGAGTAGATGGAACTTACTTAAAAACCACCTTTTTACTAGGGCGAAGAGAGAACCAAGAGAAGCGGAAGTTTTTTTTTATTTGCTTCGTTATTTACGCTTCAAGGAACACCCTCGCTGTTCAATGCTAAGTTAGCTAGATCATGACCACCGTTAATAGACACATGACAGGGGAGCCCTTGCGACGCTAGCGACGAAAACGCCATCTAGCGGTATAAGATAACATTGAGTGGAGAAAGAATTTTGCGCACTTCCCATTCGAAACGATTTAAAAGAGTAAACGATTTCTTTTATCTATTTTTCTGGTACACTGATTAGCTTGTTGAGAAATTTTCATGCTTACAATTGTTAGTGGCTACGAATTATTATTATTTATCAAACTTTCTAATGGAAAATATTTATTTTTTATTGTAATTTTTTTTTATTTACGAAACTGTATGTTTTCTTTATCTTGGTTCTTTCCAGTTTTTTAAAAGGATTAGTACCTTTAGAATTTTGAGGAAATATGTACATTTAATGAACATAATGAATATAAAAATACAGTATTATACTTAAGTTTTCCAACTGAAACTTACTTTTAAATTAGTAGGAAATTTGTATTGTTAGCCCGTTTTTACGATTTCAAGAAAACACAAACTTGCTTATCAAATATTATTTTTATTTTCAGCAGTTAAATGTTTTTTTTTATTTGTTGTTGGTATTGGGGTATTGCGGCCGTGTAAACGCATTTGTTTTTAAAGTGAATCCATCTTAGCAAGAAAGAAATGTTATTTATTTTTTTAGCAAATCATATTTAGAATAATTGAAAAAAGGTTTTCACAAAAAGGTTGCAAGGTTGTTTACACAAAGATTCTCAGTTAAAATTTAGACCTTATTTTTGGCTGTTTTTTTTTATTGAATTTTTACAAGAAAGCTTTTTATCTAAATTTTGCGATACTTAGGTTCCATGGTTTATTTTTAGCAATTATGCATTATCTAAATTGTTTAACAAAGTATTTAAAAAATTATTTTACATTTCGTAAAAGGCTTATGAACAACGCTTGCATCGAAGAACTATAAAAAGATGATTTTGTCTGTATTAAATTTAATGACGTTCTTCCCAAAAGAAATCTATACACCCTTCAGTTAGAAAACAGTACTTTAAATAAATCGGTATATTTTCTAAGCCTAACGAGCCGTATGGGTTAAATGGAAACTTTAGCTATAATATTCCCATCAGTAGAATATTGAGTAGTGAACTTGCCTTTACTACTGAACTAGAACTGAGAAATCCTTTCTTTTTCTATAAGGTTTAGAGTGAAAGCCATATTTCAAGCCTTAACTTTGTAAATTATTAGCTTGTTGTGTATTTATTTCGTTTCAGTAATTATAATGTACATTGAATTTGTTAGGATCTGATCACATTCGTCGACGATTTTGATGGCGTGATTGACAAGTCTTCAGCGAAACTGACCGAAAATCATTACGTCAAGCATTATAAATGGTTTCTCGTTTTTGCTAGTTAACTAAAATATGCATAAACTAATGACTTATCTGCTTTTGATAGGTAAACAAAGATTGTTTTGTTATAAAATAACATGGTGGTTAAATAAGGTTATGCTGAGTGCTTTAACTTCGTTCGTCGTGAAATTTCTATTTTATCTTTGGAATAGTTTATTGTGTTATCTCTAAGTTAATAGATTCAATTATGACAATTATGAAAATATATAGTTTGAAATTTCTCTGTTCTGAGCTAAATTAATAATAAAAACTTTTCTATAAGTAACGCAGTAAAAGATTAAATAGCTCACAGTGGGTCAAGTTTACTAGGTAAAGGTTGCCTAGTACCATAACGTTTTTACCTCATCAATCAAGGTTCTTGAAGCCCAATTTGGAATTATTTGGATTTTCTTTCATATTTTTACTTCTTATACAGTTATACACAATATAACTGACATCTTTTGAAAAAGAAGATAGAAAGGACAAGGATCGACTACGTCTCCCATCCTGCTTGTCCAACAAGAGTTGTATTGGCTTTTTAACGCCACCGAAATGGAAAAGTGTTTGAAGATAATCCGCTAAAAAAAGTTTTATCATTAATTTTATCAAGAAATAAACCTTCATTAACGACTATGATGACGATAATGTATTTATCATTTACTCCTTATCTCCTTAAAAAGTTTTGAATTACGATGCTGAGCAATTTAACGACCAGTTTATATCCGTATTTTGTTATCACTGTGAAAGAGCACGGTTAAAACTATAATATATAAAAGGAGAAGAATTTAAAAGGGGTGTCTGCATTTTTTCCATTATTATATTACCAGCTTTCCTTGCCAATATACTTATTAGTGCTATTTGGATGATAATGCACACCCTCGTTCAACAGCTATAATTTCTTAAACACAGGTTACTTTTGCCTTGATGTTGGGAGACTTTTGTAGATATAATAATAAATGGGAGCCGGGTTCATTTCATAAATTAAATTAACCGGGAATAGGGCTCAGTTCATAAGAAATTTGTAATTTTTTTTAGGCTAAACTATAGAATGCGACTACGCTTTTTCGTCAATTAATTTAATCAAATCACTAAAATCACTTTATTATTATATTGAAAACACAGGGGTTTTGTGTAGGAGATACTTAATTAACTTTAAAATTATTGAAATAACTGAATTTCTTTATAATGATTAAATTTTTTTAATTCGGTCAATTAATCAAATGACATCAAGGAATCAAATGTCATCCCGAATAGACCAAGAAAAAAAACTTTAAAAAACTAAAATTTTAAACAATTTAGTATTTTTTTAAAAAGTAAATTAAGGAATTTGACTAAATCAACCATAGCATACACCGAGAATCGAACCAAATATGTTGCTCACAGAAGCTGAACCCTAGTACTATACCAATGAGCCAGCTGGAATACGAACAACCACACTTTTTTAGCTAGTGAATTATGTATCTTACAAACACATATGTAATATATGTATATTAAATTGAATTAAGTATTTTCAAAATTTGAAGTATATTAAGTTTTTAACGGAAAAGCGTAGTTACATTCTATACTTTTACCATTTATTGTTTCATCGCATACATCTACTACACTTTAATTTTTCCCGATTATTAGGAATACACGATTAATCCAGTGCTAAAAATGTGAAAAAAATGTTTCGCTCTAACCTACCATTTTTCATTTAACAATAAATATATTTTTGTGCTAAAAAGAAGGTTTCAATATTAACTTCTTCAACTGCTAAAATAATTAAAAATGTAGGATGCTATATTTTATGATTTAAAAAAGAATTGTTACAGAAAAGAATAATTTTGATTTAGAGCAGCTCTTTCGAAATAAGTTTAATTTCATAAAATAAAATAGAAAGTACAATAGGTAGAACTTAATCACTCACAACTAAAATGAGAAATGTTGCACACATAACGAAACTGATTTTCCGAACTGAAATTTCCACTTTCACTATCCCAACTTTTCAATCTGCTGATAGCCGATCATGCTGATTAATAGCCAAAAAATTTCAAAGATTTTTAAGACACACATTCCAACCTTTAAGCCAATAGCTTTTAATCCTTTCCAGTGGTTCCTATCACCCCTAATTTTTTACCCCGAGTTAAAATATTTCTACTTGATTAAAAACATACCATATTCTAAATATATTCAAATTATAACATATTCATACTTGACAACATTTATTGTTCCAAAAACGTCGCGTAATTTTAATAGCTATACGTTAATTGTCAACGGCTATGTTTCGCACAGAAAAGTTCAAGGAGTAGTATATTGTATCTTGATTTAGTTTAAATTTATGCATATTCCAATTTTTCTCTAATTAATTGATCTGTCATGTCATATATTTTTTTTACGTAAAAGCTCTTATTAATCAATAATCGCTTATGAAATTCGTTCAGAAAGGTGGTGACTACGGAAATCTCTTTCGTCTAGTCTCTTTCATCCCAGAAGTAATGCGTGCCGACATTCTGCATCAGTTGCATACCCCACACCTGGTACCATGTTATATTAAAACGCCAAGATGATTACGGATACGTGAAACTTGGATCTGTATTCACACATCGCCCAAGCCAGCCTGCCTACACATCCGAATCCGTTGTTGCCGGTCCGCCGTATATAGCTCTGGCCTGTGCATACACATATTGCTACATATACTTTAATGATGGTCATTGATTCGATCCAGTTTATATAATCAGTCATAGAGTTTACATAATAGACATATTTGCCTTTTTAAGAGGAGTATCTAAGTGCAGCAACTAATCAGAATTCGTTAAGTATAACACGTTCAAATTTATATACTTTGAACGAAAGACGCTTTTTCTTATTTTTGTTTTTAAGAATGGGGCGACATTGGGTGACAGAGATTTTAGGTGGAACTCCAATCTAGAAGAAAGAGTGAAGGAGCGGGATCTCCTGTAGAAAAGGGGTACCCCTCGTCCCGGGAGGTTGAAGTATCCTCCCCCCTCGAAAATCTACCTACCAACTAGCGAACCGGCGGGGAAACTTTGAACTTTAAGTTTTGCGCAGGCGCAGAAAAACTCGCGCAGGCGCAGTAAAATTGCGCGCAGGCGCAGAAAAACGCGCGCGTCGCACATAAAGAAGAGCTTTTCAAGGTTATCAACAGGTTCGCTAGTTGGCAGGTAGATTTTTGAGTGGGCGGTACCTTCAACCTCCCGGGATGGTTAATTAGTAAGATCCGGCTCCTTCACTCTTTCTTCTAGCTCCAATGTCGAAGCTCCATTTTTGTTCAATTGTATTTATATATATCTATGGTATTTTTTATATATTCTAAATTTGCGAATGGAAGATGCTCTGTTAGATCACTAAAAAACCTTTGATTGACTGGAAGTACAGTATTCATTTATTTAATTAAAAAGGAATGGAAAGTTGAAAGGAAAAAATACAACAGAAAACAAAATAAAAGACAAATTAAATGGATGCATTGGATTGTAATGTTTTTCGTTAAAGTAGTTAAAATTATTCTTAATTTGCAGTTCCAAATCATGCTGCGATATTCCGAAAATTGGATGAAGTTTGGCGTTTGGTATTTTTACCACCCCCTCTTTTATCTATCTCTACTTTTATTTAAAAGAGAAGCCTCATATAGTTGGTATAAACATATAAAGAACTATTAAACAAAAACAATCACCTAGAAATATGAGTTTTTTACCAGCAAAATAGAAATCAAACTAAACTTTTAAGAGGTTTTTTCAAAAAGAATTTTATTTTCTTCTCCCAAGTAGATGCAAAAGAGACTATTTGATTTTTAAAATTGAAACAATTTTTTTTTGTCCAAAATGTCTATGTTCTTCAAGATATTTCACCTTCAACATCTCTCACCACACTCTCCTCCAGTATGAACCAGCTCCTGAGCTCATTTTTAGTATTTTAGTTTTTTATTCGATATCGTAGGGTAAATATTTATTGAATCTTACGAAACTTTTAGATTAGTCCATTATTAGTAGAGTCCATTATCATTCCTACGTCAACAATATATTTTTATTAAGTTTTATTATCACTCAAAGTGAATTAATGAAACGTCACAAACTAGCTGGAGTATGCAAATCGAGAACGCAGAGCTGCTTGTTAAGTGACGTAAGCATCTTCTTAAATTTTAAAAAAAGGTCCGCGATCTTGATCTTACCACTGATTACTTGAATGAGATAAACTAAGGAATATTGGTTTAAATCTTTTAAGTTTACTGCCATTAAAACTTTTTGTTATAAGTTTTTTCAATCAACCAATTACTTCAGCCTCTCACATCCGTAAAATATCACTTAGACAGCAATATCAAAAGTATGACTCCTATTGAAGTCCTACTTTTGAAGCCAATAACCGAGAAAGAACCACTGCTTAGATAAAAATTCAGGAAAATATATGAATATGCAATCAAAAAGAAAAACGTTCGTAGAAAATTCTCTCTTCACTTCATCTTAAAAAAACTACTGGTACTGGCTTAGACAAGCGGTCGACTATAAACTATGAAACAAATTGTGTTAATTAGTCTTCGTCAAATTTAAAAATGACAGTTGTTCATTGTATTAAATTTTTTTATTTTAATTTATCCACATTTAAGTGCTTGTAAACCAAAATTGCCGTTCAAAATAAAGTTTTTAGCACAAAAGATTTACATTTGGCATTAGGCTTTTTGGCTAGGTATAAAACGTCCTAGATACTTTGGTAGGCTCTACAAACGCCAAGCTGCCAATATTTAAGACCATTCGGTATGCTAAAGCACAGACTTCAAGGATAAGATGAAATACTTCAAATAAAATGTGAACCAGGATTTAAAAACATATTTTTTCCCCTTAACCTTAACCTTAATAAACAATCAAAGTATTTTTAATTAAATGCCGTTCCAAAGCACCTAAAAATTCTCTTTATTAATGGAAATCCTTCTTATGTGCTTCTAGCACTGATTTTTTATACGATATGATCTGATTCACCCATTATTTCCAAATTAATCAATTTGTTTGCAAACAAAATTAATTTTAAAAAATACTTAAACTATATTTAACATTTTGAAGATACATTAATCAATTTTAAAAAGTCGAAATTGTTACTGAAAAGGTAGTTTTGTATTGTTTGAATTAAAGTTTTAGTAAAAAATACATAAAATATTAAAACAATTTTAATTAACTGCGTAAGTAACCTACATATTAGGTGTTATCATCTGAACATTCAATTTTGAAATGAATATCGCATCTTAAACGGTAATAAATATTTTAGTTTGCTCGTGAAGAAGCAGGGTGTAAGCTTTTCTTCTCCCCGGAGACTTTCATTTTGTATGACTTGTCCGCTTTTTCTGCGTCTGCGCAGAACTAAAAGTTCCAAGTTTTCCCGTAGGTTCACTAGAAGGCAGGTAGAAACTCGCTTGGGGAGGTGCCTTCAATTTCCAACGCCATACAAGGCCCGGGGTCCCTGCTCTTTCACTCTTACTTCTAGTTGACACACGGTATTTGTACCGCTATAATCGAAAAAACCATACCGTTCCTAGTTTTGAAAGATAGAAATAAAATGTTAAAATACTGGGCTGAGAAAGATGTAAGCCATATCAAAAAGCATAATTAAATGAACGCTGGAAAAGACATTACACAAGAACATTACTATTAGGGCAGATCAGCTAAATCATTTATCGGTCGCGATCCCAATTAACCAGTATGGAGTTTTTGTGCAACTTCTTGTTCATGAGGTTTTTGTGTAGTAGCAATTGGCGGTACCACAGGAACTAGTAGATTGTCAACAGGCCTTTATGTTTCAAAGCTTGATCTCATGGCTTAGGAATGGGATCAAAAGCACTTTTTGGAAAAAGTTACTTCTTCATAAGGAGAAGAGATATCAATTCCTGCCCATCCTTCCTCTTCATTCCATTTTCTTTTTCTGATTTTTCATCTTCCATACTTGTTTAATCAATGGCTCGTTCATGGCATTAAACACTGAAGTTTTTTTATTATTTATTTTATTTTTGAAAATTGAAATAATTTTTTTTTTGTAATCGAGCAGATGTTCAAAATGCTACATATCGAGACGATTCCGGTTATAATAAGAAGCAAAAAACACTAATAATAACGATAATAATACCTAGCGCAGCAGAAAATAACAATAAATCAAGGACAAAAAAACCGAGAGCGTCGCTCACTGGCGTATCTCAAACACGAGGGAAACGGGAGAACACAAGAGGGTGGAAGAGGAGCCAGGTTACACAAAAGAAAATAAGAGAGGCCAGGGTCGACGACTGGATCAGCACCGGCAAGCGGAGGGGATGGAAACTTAGGAACAATACATTAAACGTAGATACATTAAACGTAGATACTCTATAGGATCTTCGCAGGTTAAACTATCCAAAAGCATGTATGGAAAATTATATTATTTTAGATCGTGAAAATATATTAAACCTTATGTTGAATAGATATACTTTAAACGACTGCTCAAATTCGATGCATATACAGTCACCCGTATTGGGAGCTTCCACGATCTCATGTTGACAATATTTCTGAGTCCTAATATAAGAGAAAGAAACATGACTTTCAATCATCTATACGAAGATTAATTCTTTTTTTAATAAGATGGTAATTAAAATAGTATCGGGATACGAATTTACCCAACAGGGTGAATCTACTGTGTTTCTGGGCTTTTGTTGGAATAGTAGGAGCCAAGCAGAAAACATTTAGTGGCAATTTTTTCTCCAGGGCCATTTTCTGTGGCAATATAAGGGCCCAGTCCGGTATTGAATAAAAATATAATTTTATTTAGATTATAACATGAAACATATTTATGCAAATGGTTCGTATCTTGGACCAGTAGTCCCGGGCCATCCAGTAGAGGACTACTTGGGAGTTTTAATTCGTCTACTTGGGGGAATACTGCCGGGATTTTATGGGTTCCTATTCCTGTAAAATAAACAAGGAAAGTGTAAGATAGTAGATGCCAAATATTAAGAAAAAGAGTGTGATTTGAATATAATTATTGAGAGGTGGGTAGCTTATTCAGCATAAATTTGTAGGCCTCGAGCTTTGAATGTAAATGTACTGCTTCTAGAAAAATCTTCTAGAAAAATCTTCTTCTAGCTGAACAATTGCGGTGCATAGCTCCTCATTTTCTTTCTGCAACTGGTTCCAAAAATTGTTGTAGCTCTAGCTGTGGCATTAATGGGTAGTTGCGCTTAGGTTTGGGAATCGGTGGGAGGACATTCTCTGGTGTGGGAATGATTGCCCTGAGAATTATAACAGCAACCCTAGCTCGAACTCTGTCAGTGAAAAACTGAAATTGAACAATGAAAATTATTTGAGTAGAGTTTCACAATAGAGTAACGGATCTTAAATACATTATTACAGGAGTGAGTTGACAAGGAGTAGGTATTTTTCCTGGTTCTCTACTCTTCGTCCCAAAATTTTTACAATCCACCAAACCAATCTCGCAATTGTCTACCATTTCCAACTTTGGGGTAAATTCGGTGTCAACTTAAAAGTCAAAAGTATTTCTTCAAAACAAAATATTAAAAAATAATCTTTTATATACTTTTTTTCTCTAGTGATCAATTCATAAGTTTTCAATTTAATTGAATTGAATTATAAAAAAATATTAAAAATTTAAACTATATGGGTTTAACTACCGGGAGGGGGAAAACTTCAATAAATTTGGGTTGGCATGATGTATACTAGATATATATGAAATAACAATTTATATTTAACGATTCTATCCCAAATATTCTTTTTTGAATCCTTTTAATTCTTTCTTGAAAAATATTTAGTCACTTTCTTCTTTATTTTGCATACTTATCATCTATTTAATCAACTCTAGTATATATACCAACCTTTTTAGGGGAGAGTGGGATTAATTGGGACTGTGACTATTCGGGACATTTAACGGTGTTTTTCATACCAAACGATGATTATTTTTTTACCCATAAGTGAAACAGGTTTGGTGAATAAAATACAATAATGTTTAATGGTATTCCACAAAATATTGAATTCCTGAACTTTTCCTTAAATCAACTTGAAATTTTGAACCTTTAAAATTTTAATAAATATAATATGCTAATAAGGTTTTTTATGTACCACTGTCAACAAACCCTTTAATTTCCTTTGAAATTGTGATTTTTTCTTCTTTTCTTTTTCCGTTTCTAAATAATCAACAAAATCGTTAATTTTTTGTGGGGTTACAGAATTCGGGACGGGGCCTTTTTACGTGAAAAACTTGTTTTTGGCGGAGCCTACTAGTGAAGCCAAATGTTGCCCTACTCATATTGTTTTATTGAATTTTATGCATGTTCTTTTTATCGAAATTAGAAATAAAAAAAAGTATAAAAAAGGATACCATAACCCAACAAAACTATTGACATATTTAATTATCCCTGAATATGAATTTAAAATAACTAGGATTTTCTTATTCCACTGTCTCGTTATGATCCAAGGGTGGGTACATAAGGATAAAAAAAGTCGTATTGCTAAACAATTTATACCTAGGTGGAAACTTAAACAAAAAGAAGAAAGAATGGGCTATAGCATAGTGTAAAGACAAATTCGCAAATGTTCTTTAAAAAAAGGAATTTTAACTAAAAAAGTTTAATTTTGTAAATTCATTGGTTAATTTACCTAATAAATGATTAGTGCTAGGTTGACAAAATTTCTATTGATTGAACCATTTAATGTTTTTGAATAACGTTTTTTCATCAATTTACTTTATTAACTAGATTTGAGTTTTCCATTTAAAAAATGTGTTTAGGGCCACTTTTAAAGCATTTCATACTCATTTGATCGAGTTCAGTGAATTAAAAATTTAAATAATCTAGCAATTTTTAACAAACGCAAGTTTTCTTAAATTGAATCGAAAGAATAGTTAACTAAGTAATTTAATTTGATAATGTATGGTCAATTCTAAGCTTTAGACCTATTTTTCTATTACCTGCACACCAGCTGTATACCAATGGGCAGACCAGCTATTTATTATTATTCGGATTTCTGAAAAGAAAAAGAATGTAGAAGTGTAGTGTAGTGGAATGAAATGGTTATTCTTATATAAATTATTTTGATTTATTTTCCAAAATTCACTTTAAAAGCACTCAACTAGTGTCTAGTCGTAAGGCGATAAGCCAAACAGAAATTCACAATGTTTAATTTAACTTCAAATCGGTTCAATTGTTTAATATAGAATGAAATACTTTGTTTTTAACTTTTCGGTTTTTATTTAAAACGAGGAAGTTCTAATTTCAATGATAACCTAATTCTTGAAATTGGTCGGAATTATGGACAGACGAAAAAATGCAATCTACTCATTGAAAACGATCTACTTATAAAGTCTTTGGTTAAGAAATTAGATATTGGATTGATTATCTGAAAGTTACGGGTGAAAAAGTGCGACAAGTAAATAAATAATTCGAAAAATGTCCTAAACAAACAATTGTGATCCCTAAGTGGTTACAATGCCTGTTTTCCGATCAAATGCTTAAATTTAAAATCTCCTATGTAAGTGAGATATTGTTTGGTTTTGGTCTCAGGTCCCTATCCGCATACAAGCTTAATTTCAACATTGCATTTTCTTTTTATTTATTCAGCTTTCTAATTATCATATCATTCGATTTTTTTAGTAAATGGATGGCGTAAAAAAGTTTAAAATTCAAATTGTAGAATTGAATCAGGCTTACATTTTCCCCAACGTTTGAACGAGGCCGCTGTTTGGTCTCAGCAATAAGAGACTTTCGAGCCGTTTCGAGAAAATCACTTTCGAAGTGTTTTTTTAAAAATAATTTTTCGTAATAAGCCTATTACCTTACAAAAAATTAATTTAACTGACTTAAAAATGATTTTTATACCTACAGACATGATTAATGCTAGCACATCATATACAGTTAAAAAAAATTCGCGGAAGGAAGGAATAAAATCCTTCCTGTAGCTATAGAATGACAACTGAAAATTTAGAATCCTTTCTCAAATCGTTGCATCAATTACGTGACATTCAAAACCAGTTATTCGGACGATCTATTAATTATTTGAGAGTATATCAATTCTAATGAGCGTATTTGCTTTGCAATACAAATTGAAATCAGAGCAAATTTTTACTCTTCAGTATTTGTACCTTAATTATCTGAAACCTTTATCAGGGAAGACATGTCCTAAATGTAATTCACATAGAATTTTTTAATGGAGTATCCAAAACAAATTATAAGAATGACAAACGAATGTAATAGTTATTTACTTTCTTTCGGGACACCATAAGCTCGCCTCCCTTTGCTGGCAACGATTGATGGTAAAAAAGTTAAACCACACTTAAAAAAGGAAATGAAAAATTCTAAAATAACCATTTGTTATGACTAAGGGCGGTCTTGACAATAGGATAGAATAGACACATTAAAAGGGAACGAAATATGTTACTGAAATATGGGAACGACCCATTACTGCCCTGGAATATATATTGTCCTGTGTGGTTGCATTTTTTTACCTGATGCAAAAATTGAATCGATGCGCACTGTTTTACGTGTACTGTACGTGGCTTTTACGAATGAATTTTTTCAAAGGAGAAGATGGAAAAGTTCTGGGGGCAAAAAAAGAATTTAAAGGAATTTTGGCAGTCTTCCTCAACAATAAATTGGTGATGATCTACCAGTCAAATAAAAGATACTAACACTTTAGTTGAAATCTAGAAAAAAGATAGCTCCAGTTTTTTCGAGGCCTTGAAAAAGGATGTGAAAGATTCTTCCCACGAATAAGTCCTTATTCAAACAATTTCGATCTCGTTTACATTGTGTCCCCCCTCAAAAAAACAAGAAAAACAACAACAACAAAACAGGACCATTCTTCGCAAGAGGTAATGGGTATTAAGAAAACAATTTGATCTCTACTGGAAGGATTCTTCAGAACACCCATAATTTCTCCGAATGCGAAATGTCATTTTAAAAATCAAAGTTAAAGTTTAGGTTTAATTTTTTCAACCGTTTTTCGTATTTCTCGAGGTGCCAAAAATTTTGAATGCGTTTTATTATTAATTGGTATGTTCAGGTATTTTTGTTCTTGAAAATTTACTGCCAACATGGAAGGTGACAGATACCATTTGAAAAATGTGTCTGATAAATGTCCAATCCGTTACAAAAAATTTAAAAAATCCAAGACCGTTATTACAAGTGAAAATGGATTTCTAATGCTAAAGAAGAGTAAGTTAAATCCTATATTTGGTTCTGTAATTGGCTTGCCATTTCTAATGTCATATTTTTTTTACAGATGTGTCCCTATTCACAATTCTAATTATGTAGTCAAAGAAGATTGAGATGCAGAGATGCCATCAAAGATAGGAAATCAAAGGCTTCGGAGCTATCTGTGCAATCACTGTAACCAAGCGGACGGGTATGGCCCGCCATAGATGGGGACTAAACCGACTACAGCTATCAACATCACGACATTTCTAAAAAGACCTTTAAAAATATAAAAATTTAACTGAATATTTTAACATTGGAGGTCATTAGAAACATAATTTCAAACATGTTAAGCAATTTGGGAGACTTGTTAAAACAGTATTCTGTGGTCACTTGTCCTTCTTCCAAAACCATCAAGTCCGAACATAGATATCCTTATCATCATCCCATACTTTTGCGTCTTTACGGAGACACTCATAAAATACTTTATTTTAGTGGTTGCAAGGAATTTGCTCTTACTATTATTTTCCGCCTTTCTTCTAACTTACTTTAGTTTAAATTAATCTTCAACACCCCAGAAATGAATGCCTAATTTAAGTTTTTCCGATGTCTATGAAATTACTACTCTTACCAGTCAGCACGTTATCATTTTGCCTCAAATAAATGCCAAAGATATTGTCACGAGTGAAATTGGGTGACTCGTGAACCTTCGTTCTTTTCTGGGATGAGTAAAATAACAGCGACTATACTCAAGGAGTAAGCCCGAAAGAGTGTATTTGTGAAAGGCAAAACGGCAACATTATATAGGAGGACTGTCGGCCTCGCTTTACCTCGTAGGGTAAAGAGAGAGCCAACATTCCTTCCATAGATAAATAATCACCATTAACATTTATATAAAAAATCTACGATATAATTCTTGGGAATAATTATCCCGGAATGTAGAAGGTCTTATCGGTTTCTTTTAATTATCGAGGGACCAATGATATACTTATTTGAATAATAATTCATGCTAACATCGTCGAGGTCAAATAACATTTCTATATTAAGAATCCTCATACGGAAATAGGGCGAGAGGCCCAAGAGGCCTCTCTCAGAATAACTTGAGTACAGTTTAGTTAAGTTTAATTGTATCACGGTTATTTGAATCTTGACCATATAAACCTCTCCTACACCTTCTAAATTACTTTAGTTTTTAAAATTGCTCTGTAAAATGCCTTATTTGGAAATGTGAATTCCATGAATTACTACCCTCATCAACCAGCAGTTCAGCACGTCATCAAATCCCCTCTATTTTTTATGTGTTTTGTCCATTCTTATATCGCTGATTGATGTTGCACTCAATTACCAGACAAGTATTTGTGAGAGGTAAAAAATTGATTTACCATATAATAGATGGTAGGTTTAAGTAAATTCAATATATAAGCTTCAGCATGTTAAATTTGATTCTACTAGATATATATATGCTAGGGGTTACGACTTATCAATAACTATTATAAGAAATCCCCAGAAATAAATAAAAATATGAAATCATCAAAATTTATTTTTAAAATTTATTTTGTTATTGATTAAGGGCAATTTTATATTAAAACGGATAAAACCCGTCGATAAAACAAAAATAAATTAAAATTTCGATGAAGTGATAAATTTTTACTTGGCAAAATTTGACCCACAGAAATATTGTGTTCGAATAAGTTCTATAGTTTTTTTTGTTCCACAGTTCCAGTTTATTTCTTTGATTTTTAGTCAAGGAATAAAATAAGACCTAGTTAGTAAGCTCATTTGTTAGACGATATCTAATTGATGGGCAAAATTAATTTTTTTTGGAGAAATACATGAACACTATGAGATGATTCTGTTTGTTCTTCTATTTGAAGTGAATAGAGCATAATTTTTAAATTATTGGTTCGGGATTCATATTTCAATTAACCCTTTTTAAGTGCAATAAAAATTAAAGCAATAAAAATTATTTAACCGAACAGATTGATATTCAACTCAACTTTGGGATGAAGGAAGGGATTTCTAGAAATGTTCCTGGAACAGAAACTGGAAGGATCTATCTGCTCCTGTACGTTCCGTTGTATGTCGTAACCAGAGCCACTCAAGATCCTCGGAAGGTTCTGGAGATAGAGAATAGCGTACAAAATAAGTTTTATATCGTAACAATATCCAAGAGATACGATTGATTTAATCCGAAATCAGTGTAAATAATTTGTGTATATCTCTTTATTTATCGAATATTTTATAGATTTAACTTTAAAACAATTAGTATATGTAGATTTGGCTTATACATTTCAAGTTCAATGAAGTGCTCTTGTAAGGTCAAGCGACGCCATCAGCCACCTTTTCCAGCCAACATACAGTATGGTCCGAATAAACTTGAGGGGCACAAAGCATGAAACAGATAAGGGTCCCTCAATTTTATTTTTACCATACTGTGCGTGAAATGAGAAATATTTTTTTAGGAATATCAAAAATATGGTAATAATTTTTATTTTCATGTTATTAGTTATGATTGCTTGCCAATATGAGACAATATACTTGTTCTCCTATTTATTTATAATTAGTAGTTTTAATTATGTCTGTTGTGATAAAATTTGTGTATAACCTTCAGTGCTCATTTAAATCATAATAAAATTCATTTAAAATTATTATCTTAGAACTTCATACTCCATCACTTTGATGAGGTGAACTTCAAGAGGCTTCGAATACAGTACAAACATCTATTGAAACTATATACATGTTCATACATGTATATACATGCCCTATTGTCTTCTCAGTTTATAGACGGGTTTACCGAACAATGTTTTTTTTTGATTTGCCATATTTAGTTTAAAAGCAGGTGTAGTGGAAATCATATCAATAATTTTACTTCATACGTAAGTGAAAAATGATAAATTATTTCATCGGTGAATTATCGGCTTCTCTCAGTCATAATCATCGAACAATATCTGATAGCTCAAATATTACCACACAGTGAAGAATTAAAAGGTATAAAAATTATATAACACTTTTAATTGGTAATAAAGATAAATATTTTGCTCTTTTATGGTCCTAAAAAGACACGAATTTACTTTTTTAACTTGCTTAGAGGAACCTCTAAGCATTATGCAATATTTTCCATATTTACAAGATGTAAAGTAGATTAAAGTAAAAATTCCATAAAATGGAGAAATGGGGAAATAAGAAACTTCAATGGAAAAAAAATAAATTTCTGTTATTTCAGAAATGTTTTTTATTTATGTAGTTATAGTGAAATAAATTGAATGGTTTCATTATTTTTTATGAAAATAATGACGTGGTGAAAGAGGAACCACGAATAAAATATTGAAAAATCAGAAAAAAATTCAAGTATAATTTGCATAATATCAATCTTTTTCAATTAATTCTTATATAGGTTTATTGCTAACGTGTAAAAGTTAATATTGACAAATGAAAAATTTAATTAAAACTAATCAGTCCCGAAACCATAGGTACATTACAATCCTGGATGACGGGAGATTTGTGGCCTGAATCCAAAGGTTAAACTAAAAAAAGCAGGAATGAGATTTTATTATTCTAAAAACTAAGCAGACTAATCAGGACTGTGGCATGCCAATTCCTCATTTAAACAGCCACAATACACGCATAAATCCACACGGTTATAAATGTCTGAGCAGTGTTTAGCAAAACTATAAAAATAAAGATCGTTGATGACTTAAGCTATTCCGTAGTTTTCTTACACTCTTCAAATAACTTCTTGATTTAGCACCATCTATCCTTTGTCAAGTAGAAAATACGGCAGGTCACTCCAAGGATAACTATATCAGAACCACAACCACGCAGCTAGATCCTAAACCTATTATTTAAGGGGGGGGGGAGTAAAGATCAAGTAAAAAAACAATTTCCTTCGAATAGTTAACAAAAAAATTAAGAATCAATTATAGATTTTTAAAAAATATTAAAGGACTTCATTCATATTTCTCCTGTGTTATTTCAAGAAATCTGCGAATCACCGTCACCTAAACCAGAGATAAGAGATAATTGAGAGGAAAACATATGCCAAGGGTAAAGTAAAGGTTAAATTATAATCGATTGATCTGCACTCAATCCCGGAAGATATCCTTTCCATAGGGTCACTTAGGAACGTGATGAAGAAACTGGTCGTAATTGGTAACGGTAGCAATTGGGTACCATGTGCGGCAAGAAGCCAAAAATGTCGTCCTACACGGTGGCATTGGTGTTTTGTAATACTTGCAGTTTGCTTCCTCAGTTGACCCATGATGGCGACTTCCTTCAAGAAGTCACAAATATCTTGATTGGCAAGGCAAATGGGAGGATGCGCGATAGTGGTTTGCTTCTCGCTATCGACAGAGAGAAGCTACAGTGATATTCGAGATTTGAAGTAGCGCATATGTCGGCGGTAGTAGGTACAGATGTTCTCCAAATTTATTTTTTGGAAGCAGCTCTCTGCTCAAGATTGACGGTAAAAGCCACCCGGTTGCACACGGGGCGTAAGCAATGCCCCTCGACCAAGTATCTGAAAATCTTTGAAATACGATACAAAGATGAAAATATTTGCTATGACTTCATTGTATCCCTGCTTAAATACATTGATGGTCTAAAACTTAGCAAGAATGGTGAAAACAGAGTCAACAATGTCTTAGTTTAACTCTCCAATGGCGTGAAAGAAATCAATGCAATGGATAAGTGAATTACTAATGCTGCGCCTTATATATTTGAGATGTGACTTCTTAACAATCTTAGCCAAAAAATCCTCAACACAATTCTTCTTTTTACAGGTTTCGAAACTAAGCTAGAGCATGGAGAGTTTCCTTTAAGACCACGTCTTTCTTCTGTCGAAATCGGGTAAACATAAAAATGTTATCCATTAATGTTCCGGAAACATGTATGCCATCGATGATGTCATTTACGTAATTGACAAAAGTAAATACCGCGTTAAAATATAAAATATTGAAATAATTTTATTGATAAATTTTATTCTTTAGAATTATTCTCTTTGGAAAATTCAATTAAAGCTTCATGATGCATTAACTGGTAGGTCCTCGGAACACATAAATGTATTCCTCAAGTAAAGTCTTACGTTCAACAATGGTGATCTGTATGTGTCATAAAATTTAATTTAGTTCCAGGGCTCTGGAATCCAGCTTAAAGAACTGTTCGTATAATTACTTTCACTTGTTCCCTGTAGAGAAACAAGCGGTTGCAGGAGTACCAGCCCCCTGCAATCTGGCGAGTGTCTCTTGAATAAATATGCCTCCGATCAGAGAATGTAGCAGCTGGTGGCATTTGGATTGTCGAGTTTGTTAGGTGGATGCTATCCAACAAGCTATGAAGGTGCCCTAAATAAAGTTAAAGGTTTTTTTATACCAGACTATCCAATTATGTTTATTTAAAAAAATTGATCGGTGCATTGGATCAACACGATATCCGGGAACTAGTTACATATTTTTTACTTTGACTGAAGCTTATGGGATATAAGCGCCGTTGCCATTTTGCGTTCAGCATAGACTGATTTTATCGGAAAGATGATGCTGATTGGTTTCCGAAATAAGATTTTTTATGGTCTTCATTACAAGGATCATTCTACTATGGGAGTTTTTTAGCCCTTCCCTTCAAATAAGCAAACCAATCCTTTCGAATAAAAAAAATAAACTCTTTTACAGTTATTTTTCCAGATTCATTACAGTAGATCATTATTCTTACCACCAGATGGCATTCTTTTTTCAAATTTTCGTGAAATAATGGTGAAAGACATGAGTACCCCTCTATTTTGTTTTCAGTAACCCTGAAGTTAAATACAAACTTCACAATAAACTAAAATATAAAGGTTGTAATTTTCACTTTGGAGAATCTTTTATCGGAAGAGTGAAGAAAATAAGATATCCCGAGTCTCTAAAAAACTTAGTTGTTCAGAACATCGTACAAGAGCTCTTATGTCTTCCTTTTATTAAGGTAGCATTTTGTAAAGTGTCTTACTAATTCTTTCGCCTTGCTATATTAATAACCATACATATTTTTAAGGATTCAGGAAAACGTGGCCTGTTTAAACAGCTGGACTGCTGGAGTCGTCACTTACTTCAGCTCTAACTATTAAAGCAACAGTTAATTAGGGAATCTATACAACTACATCAGTCGCAACTGGATATATCACAAGTACTGAGCTGCATAAAAATGGAGCGTCTCTGAAAACCGATGCGGCACTATCGTCGAGGGAGCTATGTTTTCGTGGAATGCTATGATAAAAATATAAAAGGATGCTGAAGCTTTAGTTTTTGGTTCAGGTAGAATGAAGGTATAAAAAGATACAAAAGGGCCTAATGTGGATTCTTGCCCTTATCAAACTTTGCCCTTAATACATGT
Source organism: Chydorus sphaericus (assembly GCA_030141595.1). Lineage (NCBI taxonomy): Eukaryota > Metazoa > Arthropoda > Branchiopoda > Diplostraca > Chydoridae > Chydorus > Chydorus sphaericus. The sequence continues at coordinate 4,873,154 of CM057926.1, read as the reverse complement.
GACCCTTTTAACTATACAAGCCCTGTTTCAAAAATACAACAATTTAATAAATAATTCCCTAAATATGTACAACAATAATTTAGGGTGAGCCGTAGTATAACTAATATCGGGGTCTCATATAATAAATTCGCCAATCGGGGTTTTTCTTAAACTATACATACTAATGGGAAAACTATACATTGCTCCGCTACACTTTACACTTACACTTTCTATTTACATTTACACTACTCTAACGGGACAAGTCGCGAAGCAAATTTGGGGCTTTGGGTGGGGAGATTTTTAAAAGAGTAACTATAATTATAAATATAAGTGTAAGTGTAAATGTAAATATTTTTTGTTACACTTATAGTTACTCTTTTAAAAATTTCCCGACCCAACTCCACAAATAAGTTTCAGCGAGTCCCATTAAGAAACACTAAGTGTATACTTACTTCAATCTGGATATCAGGTCTCTGGAATACTGCTCGACCACAAAGCATGCCCGATCTGGAAGCCTGACCAATCTGGAAGCCTGACCGATGTGGTAGCCTGCCGATCTGGAAGCCTGACCGATCTGGAAGACTGACCGATCTGGAAGACTGACCAATATGGAAGACTGCACGATAACTAGCTCCTCTCCAAGATTATTGCCAAAATACCTGAATTTGAGGTAAAAAATAAACATTAAAATTAATACAAGTAAAAACACTTAACAAATATGTATCAAAGAAATTAATACTTACAGGTGAATGACAGCTATAGTCCAAGACCCATGCCATACTTGGTGAATTACAGCAAACTTCAAAATTTCAGAAAACCCTGAAAAAGGAAAATGTTTATTAATAAAGGAAATATTACCAAAAACTAAAATTAAATTGTAATATCGAAAATAATACACATAAAATTAAAAAAAAAATCACCTAAAATCCAAAAAGACCGATAATCGTGAGCGCGAAACGACGGAACCAAAAAGTGACATAAATCAGCTGTGAGTAGGGTACAACGTTGCCGCCATTATCATTTAGAATTTTAAGCGCATCGCGCGGGCACAAGCGCACGGGGATAATTCCAAATATAAAAAAAAAATTGGCTGAGGATCGAACCTTTGCCCATCACCATAGCAGCCGAGTACGCTAACCACTACTATATCAGATTCTTCTTCGAACAGTCAAACTGAAAAATATATACTATCACAATGCAAAAGTCTATTCGGATTCAAAGCTTAACCATAACTATTTTAATTGAAAATCATATAAGCACTTCCTGAATAGTTCTTTGGTGAGGGGGCTCCGCCCCCTCAACCCCCCGTTCTTTTAATAATATAAAAATACCTAAAAAAAATTGGGGCCAAGGATCGAACTCGAGACTACCAGGTACCGAGTGGCATACGCTAGCCACTAATACCGGAACTTCTTACGCAAACGAATCAAACTAAAAACCTGTATGCTGTGATAATGCAAAAATATTCATAATCAAATTTTAGCCTTATTGTGATTTACAACATTTTAATTTTTCAGTCTAAAAAACATTGTTAACACTTCTTTGGTGAGGGGGCTCCGCCCCCTCAACCCCCGTTCTTTTTAATTCAATATAAAAGGTAAAATATAAAAACAAACCTAACATTCCTAACCTAAATTGCCTATTATACAATTCATACGACTCATGAAACAACAAAAACGACCAAATCAAAAATAAAATTTAAAACCTGGCATTCTAACCTAATATGAAAGCGTAAATAAACTCATGCCAAAAAAAAGCGCTAAAATCTCAAATAAAATTTAAAAAACCTAACATTCTAACCTAAATTGAAATGTTATCAAATATCAAATTGGATAAAAACGTAAATAAACTTTAAGGACCAAGCATTCTAACCTAATAAAAAGTAAACTGATAGCAAAACTGATTAAAGCATTGACAACTCACCCAAAAAACTCAGGTTCGCTTCTCTTTTCCTCCTTTTAAAACAAAATATATTGAGTCTGCTAAGTTGTCAATCATCATTGTTATTATACAACTGTCAGTTGTGAAAACCATGGCGAGCAAAAAGTTACCTCCACCAGATCTTAGCATACCAATCTTACCTAAGTATCAAAAAGTTCTAGATGATTCTACAAAGTTTTTGACATTTAATAGAGATATAGCTAAGCGGTGGACTTTGGCTCGAATTTTACAACTTGCATTTTTCTTGGAAGCTGTCGATTTCTTTGTACTAATGGTACAATGTAAGTTCATTAACACAGCCCACGTATATTGTCCCAAATGCAAAGAGCACATGGAAATAGCTATAAGATCAAGAGAACCAGAGGGGCTAGAATGGACATGCAAAAAACAACGTCCCATACCAGGCAAATACAACAGTTTCTACCCTGCACACAGACCACTATAGATGGGAAGCAGTGTAGTCGAGGTTTTCCGTCAGCGCCATCTGTTGCTCAGATCGGTGAAGCTCATAAAAAGAGCGCGATTTTCAAAATTCAAATTATTGCTTGGCATACATGGGCTATATTGTAAAGCGAAAACAAAACCAGTTGAATGAACCGCATTACTTTAGACTTGTTTAACTCTATATGACATTCGATTAAACAACAAAAAATGTCAGCCTGTAATTCAGTTGTAAATTTGTTTCTAGCGTAATCATTTGTAAAAATGTTTAAATGTTCAGTGCCGGATTGCCTTTCTCATCTCAATACATCGACCATAGTCTCCCTCCACAAGTATTATACAGCATTTTCTGTTAATTATTTATTAAAATATTAATATGTAAAACTCTTGAGCAGGTTTCCTTGTAAAAAAAAAGATCCGTTAAGACATGGAGAATGGTCAAAATTTTGCTCTCCCACCTACATTTCCAACACAAGATCAAGACTCTGTGACCTCCATTTCAGTTTTTCTCAGTTTAAGTTCCATCAAGTAGTAGGTAGCAAGACCAGAAATGTTTTGAAGACAACTGCTGTTCCGGATGTAGCCCTGTATGTTGTCGCAGACACTGGAGCTGACAACGTTAGTGACACAGTTACTGTTACTGCCATAGATACTGCCAAAAACTTAGTGACAAAAGAGGTAATGCGTTATTTAAAAATTGTTAATTTAGTCAGAAGTTTTTACAAACAACAATATATTTAGGTTTCAGTCGATCCCAATGAAGTATCCATTCAATCCGATCGCAGCGAGTGTGTTTCAGATGCAGAAGTTCATCATCCTGTTCAGACCATCATTCTTTCATCTCCAATTTGGGAAAACCCGCCGCATTTTGACATCGAGAAAGAGACCATAAAACATAAATTGTATTTGGAAAAAGAGAAGAACCGCAAGTTACGATTGAAAATACAAATGTTACAGCGCAAGCTAAGAACTGAAAAAACTCAGCAATGCCTCCCGAAGAATTCTTCAAAGCTGCTGAAAGACATCGTTCAAAATGTCAAGGTGAATTGTGGGAGAAAAAGAGTAAGACGTCGGTACACTCGGAATATAAAAAACTTCTGTGTGCGAGCATCTTTTCATTCAATAAAGGGATACAAAATGTTGGAGAAGGAGCTCTGCCTGCCAACAATCCGCAGCGTCAACAAGGAAATTGAGAAGGTCAGAGCCGAGCCTGGAGAAACACTTGAACAAGTTCTTTCCTTGATCAAACAAATGATTGAAAATGGAGAGACAATCGGAGACTGTGTTATGCTAATAGACGAGCTCTCCATCTACTCAAAGATCCAGGTCGACCCAAAAATGCACCACTTCACTGGCTACACGACTCTATCAGGCTCACGCGTTAAAGCTCCCGCGACGAAGGCTCTTTTTTTTTATGCTAGTATCTTTAGACGGGAAGTGGAGATACCCAGTTCGTTACGAGCTCACGACCAGCTTCAAAGGAGAAGAGCTAGTTCCACTCGTAAACGAGATTTTGGCTACAACTTTCGACAGCAAGATTCTAGTCCGTGGCCTCGTCTTCGACGGACTTGGAAGTAATCTTACCTTCTCAAATGCTGCTGGTGCCAACCTAGATCTTGATAACTTGGTCAACTTTATCAAGCACCCGTGTACCGACATGAAAGTATACGTTATTCCCGATCCGGTTCACATGCTTAAGCTTGCTCGGAATTTTATTGCCCAAATTGGAGAAGTATTCATTCCTGGGTTCCTTGTTCCAGTATTGTGGAGGCACTGGATCGCTCTGCATGATTTCCAAGTCATGTTGGGCTTCCGACTTGGAAACCGGCTCACAGAAAAACACATAGAGTTCGAAAATTTTATCATGAAGGTAAGAAAATAGTAAATATTTTTTCTTAAAGATTATACGAAAGAAGATGTGTATTTTAGAGATTAAATCAAATGTCATCCTAATTTATATTTAGGTCAAACTTGCATCCCAATCTATGAGCAGATCGGTAGCTGATGCATTTCGCTATCTACGAGAAATTATTCATCTTCCGGAGGCAAGTAAAAAATAATTAAAAAATCGTGTGTATAGACGATCAACTGTTTATTTATAGCTCGCAGACAGTCATGCCTCTGAGGAGTTCTGCAGGCAATTCAACAAACTATTTGATTTGCTGAACTCGAGCAGTATAAATGCTGTTGGTGATAGGGAGCCAATCACGCCTGAAAACTGGACATGTAAGAAGGTTGAAATGGAAGCCCTTATCCCGTTTCTTATGAGTCTGAAGAATAGAAAAGGAAAATTGATTAGGACCGGAAGACGAAAAACCTTCATTGTTGGGTTCTGTATTGCTATCAAGTCAATTCTCGAGTTATCAAAGGATATGTTTTCAAGTCCTTGCAAGCTTAATTGCTTTTTTACGCGGTTGGTGCAACAAGACTACTTGGAACACTATTTTGGCTTCATTCGCCAGCGTTGTGGCTCTACTGACAACCCTACCTTCATTCAATTACGAGCAGCGCTGAAACTATTAATGATAATGAAGAGTGACTGTGCCATTTTGCTAATGAAACTTTCTGATGGAGTAAATTGCTCGCCGATTCCAGCAGTTGAAGCAGAAAAATTCAAGGAGAATAGTAACAGTGGATCACCAACTTTTCCTGGGGATAATGAGCTTCTTCTTCTAACAGAAATCCTTGTAGTTGACAGCCTTAAAGGAAATGAAGAGTCATCGGTTGTTAAATCAGTGAAAAAAGGGATACTTGCTTACTTGGCTGGGTATGTAGTGGACCAGACGTATCATGTTTCTAGCTTCGTGAAATGCTGTGACACCTGCAAGGTCTCTTTGATTGCAAATCACCTCGATCCACTAAATGAAGAGGAAGTCCAGCTCTTGAAGATTAAGAATCGACTGGGAAACAATGGTGGACTGATATTTCCATCAAAAAGTGTTACAACCTTAGTTAGTATAGCTCAAAATGTATTTGAAAATGAAATTGTTGTACCTATGAAGCACGGCATCCCATTGCCTCAGTGCAATTTGTTTGAACACTTGACCTCTTCAGCTCTGTCTATTATTGAAAGTCAATTTTTGTTAGAGAACTTATTTCCATTGTTAAACGTATATGACTTACCAAAACGATTGGATCACAAGTTAAGTTTGGCACGTACAATTGTTTATAGATATGTAAAACTAAGGACATTATCCTACCCACATGTTTTCAATGCAAAAACCAAAATCTCCAAACGAAACAAGTTGAGAAAAACAGTCCAATTCAGAAACGAATAAACATATAAACATTGTTTTAGCGCTTTGTTTTGAATTTTTTAGAAAAATTCGTCTGCTTTCAACAAGCTTCGGCGATCTGACCACTTGGGTGCTCTGCAGTAGAACTACACATGGAAGCGTCATAAGTTCTTCACATCTATAGTGGTCTGTGACCCTGCATGCAACAAAACACGCACAGTTAGAACCAACAGCTGGTTCCACAACTCAAAGCTATCTCTGCCAGAAATCTTAATCATAACTCATCAATGGTTTAAAAGGGTAATAAAATAAAAAAATAACTAAAATAACATAACCTAACTAAAAATAAATATATAGAAATCTCTTAAATCAATTGGAGATGAATATGGATTTACTGATCGAACTTTATGTGACTGGGCATCATACTGTAGGGAAGTAGCCATAGATATTGTAATGAAGAATCCCCAAAAAATTGGCGGTGCAGGGAAAACAGTTGAAATCGACGAGTCCAAATTCGGGAAAAGTAAATCATAATAACAAAAATTTCATACATATTTTTAAAATAATTTTTGTCTAGGGAAATATAACAGAGGGAAGCGAATGGAAGGACAGTGGGTATTTGGTGGAATTGAAAGAGAGTCCGGCCGCCGATTTCTAATCCCAGTAACAGACCGATCAGAAAAGACTTTATTGGCTTTGATAGAAACATGGATCGAAAAGGACACCATCATCATCAGTGACTGTTGGAAAGCTTACAATAAAATAAGGTATAAACTCAATAATTCAATTAGACAACAATTAAAAAATTTTACATGTTTTCAGCAAAAATGGATACACACACCTGACGGTAAACCATTCCATTACTTTTAAAAATGCCGAAACTGGAGCACACACCAATACTGTAGAAGGTATGTGGCGGCATGCCAAGATGTCTTGTCCGGCATTCAACCGGAAAAAAGACCATTTCTTGGGCTACCTCGCTACATTCATGATGCAGCAGCAGTTCAGGTACGATCCCGATCCATTTGCATCCTTCATGCAAGCTGCAGCAGAACTCTACAAAAATGGTGAAGCTCTTCCGGAACCGGAAGAAGATAACACACCCGATTCCGATTCATCCGAATCTAGTGATGATGACACAGCGTCAATTGATCGTTCACCTCATCTTCCAGACACAAGCGAAGATGATGAACTAGAACAACAACAACAAAATACTGCATCGCCTCCTCCTAAACGAAAAAGGAAGTCATCTGTTCACCCACATCCAAATTTAAATCAGCTCCACCAACTCGACTCACTTAATCCCCTACCTTCAACTTCAAGAGCTACAGTTATCAACAGTGTCGTAGGAACCACTTCTAGAAATCAACCACCACAACTACATCAAGCAATTCAACAACCAACTAGGCCAACACTTAATCTACTACCATCTCCCCCAAGAGCTACCAACATGAACGGCGCAAAAGATACGACTACCATTAATCCAATCACAGCACAACCACTTCCACCTGTTCAGCAATATACTCGCTCACCAATCAATCCGCCGCCTGAGCAAAGAACCGCTGTGATCGACAGCTCTTCCCCCATCGCTAAGCGCTTACGGTATATCCATTTAACACAATCAAAATCTATAACACTTCAATTTTACTACTACGTTACAGAAGCCGAGCAAAGAAACGTTAAATCGATCAACTCTACATCACCATCATTTACTTAACTGTCCTGGGATTCATTATACCAATCAATAGATAAATCTACTTTTTTCCCCAATTTCATATACCACCAGACCCTATTCTTTAATCTTGAAAAATAAAATAAAAGTCCAAAATTATTCGTTTGTGCTCCATCATTTATTGTATTACAAATCCATTATATGATTTTAAATTCAAACATAAATGAAAAACATTTGAATTGGCATACGATTTCAGTTTGCAACCATACTATCAAAACGACAATTCCATCAAATGCTTTTAAATTCAAACATAAATGATAACCATTTGAACTGACATAAGATTTGACATTGCGACCAATTAATCATTTGCAAATACTCTTATCTCCGATTTCTTATTTCTTCTTGCATCACAGAATAATAGAAAACACGAGAATTCAGCAAGAAAATATTTAAGATGCCTCCCTCAACTTCGAACTGTTCCGCAACTTGTCTTGCATTCCGCTAATTATCTCATCTTCTAGAACAGACATTCCACCATCTCCTAGATACTTTTTTTCTCCAATCTTCATCCATAGATTAGACACGAATTCTAATTAAAATAAAACATAAATGCATAATCTCAAACCTGTTGAAAAAAAAAATTACCAATGACGGTCTGTCTATCTTTGTCACTCATTACGGTTTTCTTCCCCCTAGTCCCATCATACAGCTTCAAGCGTTTCAAATTTGCAACCCCAAACCCACCAACCATAACTTTAGAGATTAATCCATTAAGAGTAAGAGCAGCAGGGCCAGAGAGCTGATCGGGATTGTAGCTTCCATCCTTCTTCAACTCAAGAATGGCAAGGATTTTATCTTGCACCAAATCTTCACAGTAAGCTTTGGCTCCATCAGCCCACTTAAAGAGCGAAACCTCAACCTAAAAATTAAAATAATTTAATAATAAAATATATTGCATAATGGAAATCTAAAATAATCAACAAATACTTTTGGTGCTTTAACAGCTTGTTTTGTTTGATCCCGCGAAGCCCTTTTCTTCCCTCGAGTTGGCTTTCCAATTGAATTCACATTTACCTGCAAAAATAAAATAAAAAAATAAAAACTCAGCAAATAAATAAGCAAAACACTTTCAAATACCTCTGCTAGAACTACTGCACTTGCGCCAATAGGTTTTTCAATTTCAGGCTTATCTATTGCAATCACAGATTCCTGCCAACGATTAAAAATTGAATAAACCACCTTTAAAAATTTAAAAAATTTAAAATAAACTTACCTCAAGTCCCGCTCCACCACTTTCCCCAAGATATTCGGTAGTCACATTACATTCTGAAGCAATGGCTTTGATAGTCTAAACAAAAAAAAATAAATATTAAAAACCAAAGATTAATACAACCAAAACCTCACCTTGATCAACCCAGAGCGCCTAGTAACATTTGCAAATCCATTACACATAGAAACTTCCTCATCTCCACTCTCTTTTTCCTATTAATTCCATAATATACGAAATAAAATTAAAAATTATATAACAAATCGCATTCACACTTACCTCACTCTCAAAGAGCCTCATTGGAATCACATCTTTTGGAGAATCCGCCTCACTGCCATCATATAAAACAGGGCTAGGGATAGTGCTGTCGAATGAGTTAGCAACAGCCTGTAAAAAAAATTAAACCACTTAATTAAATAATAAAGAATCAAAACTATAAATCAAAATTAATACCACCACGTCTCCTCCATTTTGTTTAAGAATTAATTTGCCACTACGCACTCTGCCTGGGGTAAGTGGAACTTGAGAGAGATGCAATTGAGATATCGTCCCAATATTGAAAAGATCCAATGAGCCATTTGACATGTTCGATATGTCAGCAGCTCGAGCAAGTTCAGGAGCCAAAAGTGAATCATCTCTCTTACGTACAATCTCCTAAAATACAAATTATTTAAATATTAAAATCACATTACAAATTACTATGTCCTTACCTCTTTAATGGAATCCAAAATTGAAGTTATGTGCAAGTGAACTGATTTTCCCGTTTCAGCTTCAGCAACCGTCCCATTCCAATCTTCCCCAGTCAACTCCTGAAAATATAAAAATAAATATATTCACAAAAACATCCAATGAAATATACAATTTTATTACTTTTTCCTTACCTTGTAGACATTCAGAACAGAGTGATTTATAGCCACAGCAGCAATAAAATCTGATTGCACCTCTGCTGCCAGAATTTCATTTCTCTCTGTCAAATCTCTATTTTTTTCATGCAATTCTTGGTTAGAGGCAGATAGATCCGCAACAGACTTCTTTAAAGCAGTAACAAAGTGAATTTTAGGAACTTCATCGACTTAAGTCTTAGACCTATTCTTTCTAGACTTCCTCGCCTTAGACGCCATTACTGTTAAAATAAAAAAATCTAATCGAGCTGTCACTCCACTCTAAACCAATAACGCAATCCCCACTTCTGTCAAGAACGATTAAGAATTATTACTCCCTCTATCAAGAAAAAATTTAATTCTAAAAATACTGGCAACCCTTTGCTACACAAAAAAATGAGCAACAAATCAAAATTTCATCCCGTCCGAGATCAGTTGTCTGCTAGCATCCTAAGCAACAAGACCGTCACAGTCCGCTTTTACATTTACACTTACGTAAACAAACGTCTTCCACCTTAATTCCATCAAGTGTATTTTCACCCACAAAAGGATACAAATTGTGTAGAAAGTGTAATTATAAAGTGTAAAGTGTAGTGGGGCATTGTATAGGTTAGCCATACTAATTGGTGATTGCAGACCTACTATTCGTGAACGTTTTGATGAAAATTGCCGGCCTTAAAATCTAAAAATACAAAAAAAAGACTTTATGCTTTGTCAAAAAATTTATGCTCGGCAATTAACGATACATTCTTTAGCAAGATGTTTGTCTTTCCCAAATAGTTCTCGTTGAAAGTGAATATGAATTCCGACTGTATAGGGACTGTGAAACCCGTTTTGTAAGAGGGGCCAAATCCATTGCATTTGTTCGAGATGATCCGGTCAAACGGAATAGCCCTACTAAGTTCTTTTAAAGTGTTTTTCATCTTGGCGAAGAATTTTGCTTATTTTACAATAGTGTTGATGCCCAAGGATCCAGTAATCTATTTCCTGATTTGTGTGGTAATGAAAACAATATAATAAGCTTTTCTATCCCTAACTATAGTTCATGAGTATTAAGAATCATATACAGCCTTAAAACGTTTTTGCCGCAAACTAAGATATGCTTGATAGCTAAGATTATTGTCGGAAGACCAGGTGGGACGAAACTTGAGAGGTGCTTTAAAGGAAAACCCAAATTTTTAAAGAAATATATTGTTCCTCGCATCACTGAAACTACCAGAGAAACTACTGTAGACATAATCTCTGAAAAGCCCAGCAAGTATACTGATGATGCTGATTGAGTACGATCACTTTTACGCCTGTGTATCCGTGACCTGGGAGAAAATACTTAATATGTTTAGAAACGTTACCAATTTATTGTTTTCTTATAAGTAGATATACTCCAAGTGTTTGGGCGAATCTATCCAAGTAGTTTCCAATTCCAACACTGTTACCTGCATTATCCATAAGATTCTTTGTAGTTATTAAATTCATTGCATCATTTGATTGTGTTTTACATAAAATTCATTTATCTAAAACTATTTTATCTATTTTATTTAAGAACATTGCCGAGTATCTAAGAACGACCTAGTTATAGGAATGAATTGATGTGGATGCGGCATCTGGTTGAGCCGGCATCTGGGTCTGGTTTTTCATTATCGCCACAGGAATTCTTGGCATTCTAGCCGCCATTAAGCCACAATTTGGATGGATAGAGAACAATCCTGTAAGTATTGTTTACTTACTAAATAAACTTCTAGTTCACTTATTTTGTTTAAAAAAATTATTCAATTCGAATGTCATGAAAAACCTTGTAACTGTCATTCACACGGTGGAGCTTTCATCCTTGGAAGCTTTGTTTCAATAAATTAACATTGTTGTTTTTTTTGGTTCATCGTCATTTCTTTATTTTCTAGCAATTTTTAGAGTTTTTTTTGCTTCAGATTTCTTGCTTGAGAGTTTATCTTTCGTTTATCTTTCGTTTTTATTAATACTATTATTTCCATTTTAATTTGGTATTTCTTATACGACAAGGCTTGTAAGACTGAATACTGTCCGTAAAGCTTTCGATCACCTCATGAAACTTCCTTCAAATCCTCGCCACCGTGTTCGGCTTCTGTTGCCCATTGAGGCGAAGGAAATGGTGGTATAGTTAAGAGAGGCGAACAGGATGATCGTGTTCGGCCTTCTGGTGCCCATTGAGGCGAAGGAGATGGTTGTGAAGCTCAGGGAGAGGTTTTACGCAACCATCTACTGAGCTCTCCATACGTCGTTACTTTTTAATTGTTTTTACTTATCTTTTAGAAATCAGAAGACATGTCTTTCGAATCAAATGGAGTTACCTTCGAGTTGGATTTCACTGAACTACTAGGCGACATCTGTGGTCTGAAAACAGACAAGAAAAGAAACCTTAGTTAAGTCCTTGAACGAAGGTAGCCGCTTAGGCCGCCTGAGAAATGCCAAATTGGTCGAATGACAAAAGTAAAATAGTTGTTATTACGGGCTGTAACACTGCGAATCAATGCATGCACACAGGCACCAATCAATACAAATTCAAAGTCATTTCGGGGAAAGCCGAAGCAAGGGCCAGCTAGTCAATATATATAAATAAATCCGGAAATATTAAATAAGCTACAAAAACGTTGATGCCATGAAAATCAGATGATGTCAATAAAGTTTACGATTACTGAAGTCTAACTACCGAATTTGGATACTATTTTATATTCTTAATCTTCTAGTGGCACTATGCTGAACTCTAACATGAATGTATAAAATTTGATCATAATTTATTTTAGCCATACCTGTCGGGTTTTTATACAAACTGTACTATTTATTTTTCTTGTTTTTTTATATAGAACTTAATTTAGACAGTTAAACTAATAAAAAAATTATTGAACAAAATAAGATTTTAAACAGTGTTAGATTACCAAAATATATTTTCATGTTTTTATATTTTTCTGCTAAAAAGTATCTTGAAGAAATTTGAAGTTAAAGAAATAAAATTAAAATGGAAAATTAAAAAGAAACTAAGATGAAGGAAGATAAATCCATTTTAAATTTATAATTATGGTAAAATTCTTTAAACACACGAAAAGTAATATCTTACTTTTCCAGTTATCAGGATGGAATTAAAAAAGGTAACTTTTTTAAACATAGATTTTTTTCAAGCTTACTTTTTCCCTGAGGGAAACAATGGTTTTCTGCTTTTCATCTAGAATTAGCTGATAACTTGCGTTCGATTGACAAACATCTTTGTGGGCTTGATTTTCCGAAGAGTCCTTCATCTCCCCTAAAGCCGTCTCATGCTTTGTCTCGTTGTCTAGCAGCTAATAAAAAAACCCGTTTTTTCAAAGTTAAAAAAAAACTAATTTATTATTTTCAAGCTTACTTGTTTCTCAAGGGAAGCAATGGTTCCATCCTTTAGACCCAGAATCACTCAAATCATTTTGATTTTTAAAAATCCATTTCCCCAAATTTTGAAGTAATCCGGAACCTATTTCTAGATTACAACAGTTAGTTAAACACATTTTATTCTCTTAGAACATTATTTTCATTTAAAAAAAAACATTTGTAGATTTGAACTTTTGTTCCCCAGAGGCAAGATATCTTTGATGTCGCCACGCATGCAAGGGAAGCTGACTAATTATTGACTTAAATTAAGGTGAACAGAAATTCAGTACAATAGTGAGTTCGGTATATGACTTCGATAGAACCAACTTCAGAGTCCAACATTCCTGATAGATTGCATTCGTATTCGAAAAAATTGCGGATTCCGAGTTCAATCGGCGCATCCTTGACATTGTTTGACTTTGTGATTTCGACATCAAGCTGATCAAGACGATCATTTTGGCAATCGAGTATAAAAAGAAGAAGAGAGTATTTGCTAAATAGTTGCTTTGAAATATGAATTCAAATCAGAGCAGATTGTTACTCTTCTGATCACCATTTGTATCTATAGTTTATCTGGAAGTTTTATTCGGGAAGAAATGTTCCTAAATGTAATTCACGGAGAAATTTAGTAATGGGATGTCTAAAACAAATGAACAATTACAAGCAAGATGAATGTAATATAAATTTACGTAAATTGGTCTGGCTCAGAGAAATGTCAGAAAAAATTTCAACTACCTAATAATTAATGAGAGGTCTATTTCATCAGATGATGGAAAATCTAAGACTGGCGATGGGACAACTGGGACCTCTACCACAAATGGTACTTTAGGGAATTGAAAGTATATGTAAACTGGAGAATGATAAAGGTGATCCATGAAGGGTTAAAGATGGTGGATAATTATTTTATCCAAAGATTTTTTTAAGATATCAAAATTATTTGCGGGGATGGAATGGTTCATGGTATAGCATCGGATACAGGGTTCAGTAATATTCCTTTTTCTTTATGATCATCATTGATGATAGTTATATACTGATCTTGGGGGGTTGGATCATTAGATAAAATGGAAAAATCAAAAATCCGTTTGGAAAAACCAGATTTTTATATAATTTGGTTTTCCATGACATACGCTTATGATGGTGATCTAACTTGGTGCTCAGATACGAACCGAGTCTTCGTATGAACGTGTACTCTGTACAATCAATTTTTGCTAAGATTATTGAACATTTTAGGTCTAATTGATATGGTAATAACGGTGTACCAAAAAATAAAAAAAATATTTTATGCCACCTTATTCGCTATGTTCTTGTGATTGACTCTTCAAAGAGTGATTACGTGTGTCACATATAATGTAAAATTCTTCAATCTTCATCTAGTACCACATCAATAATTGATGAAACAAAATGATTAATTCATTAAACATTCATTCGTTTGTTTCTTAATGTTTTTAACTAGCTCAGAGATTTTATATAAAGATTTTTCCCCCAGTGTGTTTTAATTGGCTATGTAGTTTCCAGTGTTGGTAATTAAAAAAGCGGAAACAGATTATTTTGAAGCTTTCATGAACTTGTTTCTTCATTCTGTTTACTCTGTATTGTCGTCGTTTGAATTTTTTATTGTTTAGAGACTAAAGATTTCAAATCGCTTATAAAGCAAGTAAATTTGCTAGCCCCCCAGCTACCATGATTGTTTTAATAAATGATAATAATTTTTTTAAAGCTTACTTAAAGAATTAACAAGTAAAGACGTGGTTTTTTCCTGCGATTCCCTTTTCTTTCTCTGAATGATTTGTTTGCACTTAAAAAATCCATTAAAAATTATACTTAGGTTTTTTAAGTAAAAGAAAAAACTCTTCTTCTGGAACAGGTTCTTGTCAAAGAATATAAATTATGCCTATTAATTGAACGATGGCTTGTTTAAGATTAATATGTTAAAGGAATAACAGCTTAACATTTTAATGAATTAGTTGGAAGTTTCTTGTGTGTCTGTGGAGAAACAATTCTACTTCCAAAAATATTAGTTCCAAAAATATTAGTTCCAAAAATATTAGCAATAAATTGCCATATTTAGCAATTTATTGCTCCATATGGCCCATTCATTATTTTCATTTGACTGAAGTAGATTGTTGACAATTATGAGAATGATTGTGATGGATGAGACTCTCGGTCAATTTCACCACTTTATTTGAAAGCATTGGGATTTCTTTAATCTTTGATCAATTAAAATCAGTTAAAGCTATAAAAAGAAAAAAAGTTAGGTTTAGTAAAGTGAATGCGCGTTTATGCCGTATAGTATGGAGAATTCATTATTTGGAAAGAAAGAATAGTGGATCTTTATTTGGTTTAAGAATAAATGAACGAAATGTTTTTAAAACGATAGTTTAGAAAATTTTTTCAAACATACAGAATGTATCCGTTGAAAGTATAACATTACTGATTTTGATCGTGTGACGTCGGGAAAGTACGTACCTTAAAATAAAAATTACGAGTAAAACAACGATCTTTTTCTCGTCAGAAACATAATAAACCATACTATTTATAATATATATTATATTTAATTAAGGAATTAGGGACTTCTGCTCAGCAGATTCGAGCAGTAGGTTTAAAAAAGCCCTGCCAGCAAAATGTTTCCTTGTGGCGATGCAAAGATCTTGGACCAATGCATATAAATAAATATATATATATATTTAAATATAACATTAAAAAACTTTACTTTAATGATAGTATTCTAGAAATTTATTTTCTATCCGCCTAATTACGAAAGAAGTCACTAATGTTTAGAAGGCCAGAATACTACAGCGCCTCCTTGATTTTAAAACTAATAATGGAATACAGTTTATTTTATAAAAACGGTGCTAGCCACTAGCCACTGGCCTTAAGTGAATTAATTGGATACAACCATTTTTGGTTATGAAATATATAATCACGTACCAGTCATTTTTTATAAGCGAAACGACATTGTAATGCTAGGTATTGAAAACGGATAATTTATTCCCATTTGATTTTAAGATGACGAGAAAAAAATGAGATTATAACATTTTTTAAGCTATGAGGCTCAAGGCTTGTAAGTTAAAAAAAAAATTTGTGGTCTTGTTTCTTTTTAAATATTTTTGAAAAAATCTATGTGCCATTCAAAATGAGCTCGGGAAGTTCTGATAGCATATGAATACTTTAATCATGATATAACGAGCCTTTTACCTAGAAGAAAGAGTGAAGGTGCCGGATCTTACTAATTAACCATCCCGGGAGGTTGAAGGTACCGCCCACTCAAAAATCTACCTGCCAACTAGCGAACCTGTTGATAACCTTGAAAAGCTCTTCTTTATGTGCGACGCGCGCGTTTTTCTGCGCCTGCGCGCAATTTTACTGCGCCTGTGCGAGTTTTTCTGCGCCTGCGCAAAACTTAAAGTTCAAAGTTTCCCCGCCGGTTCGCTAGTTGGCAGGTAGATTTTCGAGGGGGGAGGATACTTCAACCTCCCGGGACGAGGGGTACCCCTTTTCTACAGGAGATCCCGCTCCTTCACTCTTTCTTTTAGCTTTTACCTTAGCAGACACGATAAATGTTTGCTTGATTGCACAACTGATAGTTTGTCGGGCGCGACCTGGATCTGTTTTTCTAGTATAGAATGCTCCTTTAGATGAAAAAGTACCAAAATATATTTTTTAAAAAATTATTTAAATTGAGTGCAATAAAAAAAAGAAACTAAAATTTTCAAAGTTACTGAACTTAACTCCCGCTCGAGATCTGAAACATCCCTTCCACAGAAAGGGGAATCCACAAAACAAATAGTCGATGGAGTTGCCGAAGGAAGATCTTCGTTCATTTTAATCCTAGGTTAAACATCTATTCAAAGTTATCAATTTTCATCTGTTTCCCCCTTCGTTGGGGGAATTCTCTTCTCATCAGGCACAGAAACACTACTGGCCTTCGTTGTTGTTGCCGAAGTTGGCTCCTTACTCGCATCCTGATCTTCCTCAACGGCTTCTTTTTTCTTTTGTTCGGGAGTCTGCTTTTCTGGCTGCAATTGTTCATTCAGTTTATGATTTCATTCCATTTGACCCTGTGTTGCTTTGGTAAAATTTCTGACAGGGAGGTAAGAGTGAGGTTAAATTCCTTTAAGGCTTCAGTAAAGACGTCCTTATCCTTACTGACTTCCGGCTGGTCAGACTGAATTTCTTGTAGAGATGTTTGAACTTCTTCCTCAGGCTCTGACTCACTATCTATCTGGATGACGGGTCAGTCGATTCAGCTTCTGAGACAGAATCTTCTTCGTCGTAAAACGTAACTTCTTACGACGTCTACTATTCTCTTTTTGGTGGGGGTTCCTGGATTACTCATCGGAGAGGCTTCCGGAGAGGGCTCCTGTAGATGAAGCGAAATGTAATCAAATATTATGAACGTAGAGTCCCTTTCACACAAAAGACAAGAAAAAATGCAATCATTTCCTTCATTAGAGTTTAATTCTTGTTTGTTTGATTTGAGACTAGATTATTTAGCGCATTCCCCAGGAGAGTTTATTTTACAGAATTTTAAAGTTTAGAAAAAGCTTGGTAAATTTTCAAACATATTTTTTTAATAATTTCTAGGCTAAATTTAGTTATTTAGTGACCCAGATTGCGGGGGAAAAAACTACCACAGAGGGATAATTTCATTTTTTTTAAGCGCAGGGAATCAAACTCATAATTGAGTTTGAGTTTGAGTTGTTATAAATCTCTTTATAACTTGCAATTACGTCTTTTCTCAATAAAAAAAACTGGAATTGTGTTGAGTAAAAAAATCAATATGGATGTTGGTATCGTACTTGGGAAACACAATTGTTATTAAATCACTTTTTTATGACGTGTTATCCTTTTTTATTTTAATATTTATGGTAAAGACCTTGACACAGAGAACGTAAAACGTAGAGGTCTGACATCTCCCTGTCATACTAGGGAACAGCCGCTCAATTTTGATTCCCTCATCGAACAACCATTAATCAAAGTTGAACTATTATCGAAGTCAACATAATTTGCAAACAAATATCGCAGTCAACACATATTCGTATTTCTTAACGAATAACATTTCTCATCGTTGCATTCCTTATTGAAAAGATTACACTGAAAGTAAAATCATTCATCAAAGAGTATCAATTAAAATTGAATCTCTTATCGAAGACTTACTTAAAGTTAAATACTTATCGAAGAGCACCACTTACAGTTATAAGCTCTAGCTGAGAGATTTCACTCATTTTAATTACTTATCATGACAACCTAAAATATAAATAGTTGAACACTAAAAGAAAAAATGTATATCAAACATAAATCCTTTATCAAAGACTTGATTCACTTTTCTTATAGACTTCTTCAAAGTAAAAACCCTTTTCGAAGAGCTATAATTAAAACTTAAATCGCTTATAGAAGACTTCCTTGAAGTTGAAACACTAACCGGAGAGCCATAAATCAAAATAAAATCCCTTATCAGAGAACTCGACTCGATCGTTCACATCCGCACTGTGTATAACATTGCCTTTGTTTAACTGTTGGTATACAGGAATATAAATAATGTAAGCAGTGCGGATGTGATCCCATCTTAAATATGTCTGTTATAATCACCAAGATGGAGGGAGGGTCGTACTGTACTGTGAACCATGCGTTACCCACCGACACTTGCGTCGATTTCCAGCCAGAAAGGTATTTGTTACACAAAATGATTAGCAATCCTGTTCAGTTTTTCACGGTGAACACGATGATATGCTTTTTAGCAACTTTCTATTTTTATAAGCTTTCCCTATTGTCAATTTTTCTTTTCTTATTCTGAGGCAGAATCTCCTTACCGACGGAAACCTTATAAATGATAATTAACAATTAAAACATAAATTTAAAAAGCACAGCTTATTTTCTTACATTTCAATTGGCATCATCAAACAAATAGCCACGAGTTTTCCCATTTTCTCAAAGTTTATTTTTAAATAAAATTGAAAAACATCTGTAATATAATAGGTACAGTATGGCCCAAATAAACTTGAGGGGCACAACACTAAACAGCTAAGGGCCCCTCAAGTTTATCTGAACCATACTGTACAAATAGGAAAAGCTTATAAAAATTTAAATGTAAGCAAATAATAGTGTTCCACGTACAAAACTGAACATGATTGCTAACTATATTATGTATAATACACATTTCCGTTGGCTGGAAATCGATGCCGACGTCGGTGTGTAACTCAGGGTACGCATAATGGACATTCGTCCATCTTGTCAATTCAGACAGACATAAAGAAGAACGTTCACAACCACACTGTCTAAAGTATCAAGCTTTATGCATTCCGCCAGGTGCATGACAGACAAAAAAATTTATATGTATATATAGCTAAATTTGAAGTTTATATTTGCCATTATACCTCCCGATGACTTTCAGCCGGAAAACGTTCAGCCTCCTTGAAAAGCTATATGAAGTCCACGACATCACAACGATCACGACTTTTAGTCATTAAAATACAAGGAAAAGTGGAAGAGTTTTTGCAAGAAGCGGAAGATGAGGACAAAAATGCTCAATCCGCTCAACCGAACGAAGAAGGAAACGACCAGGTTTTGAGGAAGATGTGTAAAATAGCTATAATAGATTATAGAGGATATTCCCATCATAAAAAAATCCTTTAGAGAAAGAAGACCCCTGGATTTAGATTTGCTTATATTTAGATTTTCGTATCCCTTGGCAGTTGTGACCCTTCCACAGCCACTACCAACTTTTTCCGGGTCCAATAACCATTGCCCCCTGTCTAGAATGTCCACGGTTAGAAAACCCTCATCTTGGGATCATTTCTAGTTAGTGGTATTGTTTGCAAATATGAACGTATACTTTAATCCCGGACGGTCTCAAATAACAACATTACTTTTTCATAAAATAATTTTTATACAGTTTTTAAAAGCTCTCTTTTAATTTGATTAGGCTTGAACATTAAAAAAAAATCAAACAAAAAAAGTCAAGCATGTTTCTTTTTTCAATTTTTATCTGTATGTTTATAATTTAAATTCCGGTTTTTATGTGAGGTAGTTTGGCTACTCTGAAGCATCTAACAAAGCGTGTATTTTATTCTCGTTTTATTCAATTATTTGGTGTCCCGTCTATCAGTTTATTTTACCCCATCTTCCATTTTATCAAAATTTTTGGCTTTTATAACTTGCTTTAAAAATTTAACTGTAGAAAATGTACCTAAGTTCAAGGTTCAGAAAAGAAAGAGATAGAACAATTTGCAAATTCCGATAGTAGGTTGGGCTAAAGTATACAATAAGGAACTGAAATTTACTGTAGTAAATGGAAATTTTTACTGTAGTAAATGGAAAATTTTCTAATAATTTACTTAAGGTAATTTTTGTATCATACGTGCATGGTTACTTTGTTTGATTAAGTTTGAAGTCAAAATTTTATTAGATAATTAAAATTTTGTTGAAGGAAATTGATTAAGTAATTTCGTTAAAGGATGTTGAATTTACAATAGAGAGAATTTTGCAATGGGTTTTGAAATGAGGAGCACTGTAATCCTAGAACTGTTGTTGAGAAACTGATTGCTGGAATGTTTGACTATAGCAGACGAAATTTGTTCAATGCGTAAAATGTGTTTAGGGATTGAACTTGGAGTGGTAGTTGTTGTGCATCCTACTTGGGGGAAAGAGAAAGCCATGCTCAGATGCCCAGTGGCTGTTGTGGTGGTTGGTCACGCTGGTTTTTTGTGTATAATTTATTTTTTCCAAAAATGGGTGTTTTTGAAAAGAGATCGTTTGCATCAGTTTTGGATTTAGTTTATTATGAAGCAAATTATGGAATTTTTATTTAAGGTAATCACTTGTTTCTCTCCTATGTCTTTATGATTTCTTTTGTCGGGACCTGGAAACAGAAGTGAATTATTAGATTTAAATTTTTTTTTTTCAGAATACCGAAGAGTCATGGAGAAAGTTGATGGCGCAGTCGTCGTGGATGCAAGATGGCGGATGGTTTCACTTCAAACGTAAGTTGGATTTTTAAATTAGATTGATCTTTAATTTTTTATTTTAATTAGAACATTACGTTGATGTGTGATTGGTTAATATATTTTCACAGGTCAAGGATTGTGTGGCTGGACTTGGTTGGACTTGAGATGTGGTTGCCATTTCTTTGTCTTGATCTGTCACACAGCGCTTTTTGCCCCGAGATGATTGCTGGTAAAGTTTTATAAATAATTTCATTATATTTAAATTACTAATCTTTAAATTCATTACAGGTTTTCCTCTTTTCGTATTGGAGATGATGGAAGTAGCTGGTTGGTCACTGGGTATCAATTCGTTGGGACTGACTATGGCATCGGAAGTGATTTGGACATTGCTGATTGATCTAAAATGGTTTTGTGATTATGGTAATTGAGTTCTAAATGATATTATTTAAGTTTACTGCTATATTTAATGGTTATTTAAAATATTTATTCCTTACCTTGTGGCAGGACTTGGTGTTTTCCATGGAGTGGGATTGTCGAACTGGACTTCTTCATTGCTATGGGCTTTGGCGACCAGGGAGTCAGCGTGGAGACTGCGATTGGGGACTACTTGTTGGAAAGTAGGAGGTAGAGGGATAGTTGACGAAGGAAGACTTGGATGGAGTTGTGAATCACTGTCGATACCTGGCGAAGAAGGGTTAGTTGATGATTGGAGGCCTTTATGGAGTTGTGAATCACTGCCGATACTTGGTGAAGAGATGTTTCCTCTGTCAGCGATAACTCTGGTAAATTAAATTTATTTTTATTTAATTTTTTTGATAATTAAATTTTTTATTTACCTTGGTTGTTGTTGGTTGCTAGGTACTCGATGGGCTGGTGGCTGCTGCAGTGATTTACTTGATTGATGCCTACACTTATTATGATCAGGTATTGTTTATTGATTAGATAAGATATGGTTATTACCTATGGGCGATGTTATCTTCCTCCAATTCATCTGTCTCTGATTCATATGGGTCAATGCCATCAAAGATTATTGAGTTGTATTCTTCGTCGTAGTCCATGTATCGTTGTTCTTTTGGGGGGTTACCGTTGCTGTATAATCTTGCTGCCGCTTGCATAAATTCTGAGAAGCTGTCGTCAGCATTCTTCCACTTCTTCCTCAACATGAAGCTTGCTAAGTAGCCGACAAAGTGTTGCTTTTTGCGATTGAAAGCAGGGCAGCTCATTTTGGCGTGACGCCACATTCCTTCCACTGTATTGGTATGGGCCCCCGTTTCCTTATTCTTAAATTCAAGTTTGTGGTTGACGGTCAAGTGCTTGTACTCGTTTATTTTGCTGTGGGAAAGGAAAGTTAAAATATTTTCAGTTAGTCCAGTGAATTAGTATTGATACCTGATTGAATTGTAAGCTTTCCAACAGTCGCTTATAATAATACTGCCTTTCTTGATCCACTGCGTAATGAGGGTAATTAATGTTTTAGCGTTTCTATTTTCAACGGGAACTAAAAAGCATTTTCCTGTTTCACGCTCAACACCACCAAATACCCATTGGCCCTCAACGCGTTTCCCCCTGTGGTATTTACCTTTATATTTTGAATTTAGTTTGGGGTCTTTTGGAACTATAGTAAAAGTAATATTACGTTTTCCAAATTTCGATTCATCGATTTCGACGATGACACCCGGTCCGCCTATTTGTTCAGATTTTTTCATCACTTCGTCTATAGCAACCTCTCTACAAAAGCTAGCCCAATCACACATTGTTTTATTTGTGAAGCCATATTCTCGTTGCATGAAGGTGAATAAATCCTAATTATAAGGGTTTAAGATTTTAATATTTATTAGATTTTGTAAATTTTTGGATCAAGCTTACTTTGTACCACCATGAGTAGGTTTGAAGAAGGATTTCTGGTAGAGACAACTTTGATTTAAAAAACCAGCTGTTTGTGCGTGCGGTTTTTGATGTGTTGCAACATGAGGGAAAGAATTTTCCATGTTTTATTGAGGTTTTTTTACAATCATACTTTACTTTGTCGGCCTCGTCATTGTTGACGTTTAGCTGCATTGGTTGGTTACATAGATCACACCTTATGTTAGTTTTACCAATAAATTTGGCCTCGACCATAAGTTTGTAGAAGTCAGATGGGGTCATAATGGATGCACAAACTTATATTTTATAAATTGACCAATATGAAAATGGGTCTCTACCGAAAGTAAAGAACATTTTTGACGCTGTAATTTGTGTATTATACTTATCTAAGATGGAGAATGAAGCCATGGTGGGATAAATTTCACTTTTTAGAATATAATCTTTGTGTGTATCAGTTGATAATGACTATGTGGAATTAAATTTTTCAAGGGTGTTGGCTCCTGGTGTTAATTTTATACATTAAAAGGTATAGATTATGCGATGCTGCCAAATTTGTTTCTTAAATAATTTTCATTTACGAGCTCTAGGCTTACAGACACTTTGTAATTTTGTTTTGAAGCAGTCTTCGACATCTTCTTTCAACTTGATTAAGCCAGGTTCACCCTCGTATTCTTTTTGTTTCAACTTGAGCCATTGGGTTGCCATGTAGTCTGAAAAGAAATTGGAAATTATTTAATTTTTGGATCTTTAAAAACTGGTAATTACCTATGAACCAATTTTTCTCTTCTTGATCGATGCGTGTTTTTTTGCTGTGTTTTACTGGGTGTAGCTTCGTTTGTTTAAGTGTTGCTCGATCGCTAAGTATATCTAAAGATTGGGATATGAATTTGCTCAAACTCATGTTGTGTGCCCTTTCTTCCTCATCGGATCTATTTATCACCTCTTCTTTTTGAGTCTTCAATTTTAAGTCGATGATGTTCTCAATCACTCGTTGTGTGTTGTGTGATAGATTATGTAGAACTCTGAAAGACTATTTTAAAATAATTATAAATTTTTGATTACTAATAATTTATGCTAGTTTTTTACCTTCTGTTTCTTTCCAGATGGCTCAAGTCGCGATGGATCCGATCCAGAAGTTGATGCTTTGGATTCGTCGATTTCCAATGGCCGCTTTTGACGCGGGGAAGATTGAGGCACCTCCATGTACAATGACGGCTCAGGTATTTCGTCGTCATCCTAGTTCGTAAATTGTATAAGTGGATGGTATAGAATTATTAGCATTTTGGATACCTGTGTAGTGGTGGATTTCACAAAAGCCTGGTTGATTGCTCCACTATAAGTAGCTTCCTGTGTTTCAGTGATTGCCTGCCATAATTTTATTGTAGTAGTATTTGTGTGATTAGAGATTAATTTGCATTAATTACTATAACTTGTCCTCTAGAGTTGTAAGTTCTACGGTTGGGTGGTGGGGAAATTGAAACTTGTGTCAAGGGCAACGTCATGCTTTTTGTAGAAGAAAAGGTATCATCTTTTTCTCTTGGAAGCTCAAATTCCTCCTCTGATTCGGCCTGAGGTTCTTTTTGTTTAACTTGGGTCTGTGGGAAAAGTTAACTCTTGGTTCCGCCAATATCGAAGTCTGGTAATGGTAGAGTGTGATTTGCCTAAATTAAGTTTTGTTTGATGTTTACTTGGCTAAGTTTGGTTAATATATTTTATTTTTACCTTGTTTACAGCTCGTGGACCATTAGCAGGAGGTGGTGTTGGTGCAAGAATCCGCATACTGATGTGCTATTATTTTTAATATGATGTATGATGCAATATTGGTGTAGAATAAAAGAAAGTGTGACAAAATATACCTGTTTCATAAGTGCTAGGATTTCAAGTGTGTCATCAATAACCTTGGTGGGAGGGCCTTCAACAATTTGAGCCGTAGCAGAACCGGACAAAATCTTATTGAACTAGATTAGTTTTAATTTTCTTTTATGGAAAATTTTAAAGTTTTACCTCATAATACTCTAGAACCTTATTCATAACTTCATGACACTTTGCAGTCAAATTCTTTTTTTCTGCCCTAAGGGCTTTACATTCGTTCCGCCACTGGGTCCAATGCAACTCTTGATCAACGTCATCAACTTTGGTGGGCTGTTTCTTTTGTTTTGAACCTCCCATTTTGTTACAATCTTAATTAATTTAGGTTATTTTAGTGCCATTAGGTTGATTGATTTTTATGGTCGTATTACCTGACAATAGGGCAGAACTACCCGTAGAACAGTAAATGTAGACTGGCTCAGTAATGTGTGTGGAAAAAATTATATGTGGTTAAGGCTGGTTTCATTTGTTTTAAGAATCAGTTTATTTCATAATTGGCAATGTTGCGGAATTTTAGCGGTAAAATGAGAAAGACGGAAAACAGCTGGCCGGTAAAGATTAGGGCATTCACCCCTTCAGTTGCTGTAGTGGTGTCAACAAGTGTGGACGTCAGTTTTTTTTCGCCTGAAAATTGGATATTCATTAAAACAACTTTAAAGTATATAGTAAAATTTAATCTAATTGGTTAAAATTGGGGGTTGGGGGCTATGCCTCCCGAATTAATTTTAAAATCGGGTTATTAAAATTTTATTTAGCATGTAGGTTTCATTTTAAAGTTTGTGTGTGATAGTAGTTAAGTAAATTTTTCTAGTTTCCTTTTGCAATTTGCCATTTGCCTGGGTAAAAGTTAAATATGGAGTTGAGTAGGCAAGTAATTTAAAAGAAAAGTAAATAATTTTTTACTACAGTAAATGGAAAAAACCTTTCCCTTTACTATAGTAAATGTTACTTTTTTTAAATTACTTCCCCACCCAAATCCCCATATTTAACCTCTATCCCGTTAGATGAGTAAATTGCAAAAGGAAATGGAAATTGAAAAGTAAAGGGGAGTTCCTTATTGTATACTTTTACCGTAGGTTGTAAAAGCTTTAATTCGGAGAATTTTACAAAATCTTCCTCTGTTATATGAGAAATGAACACCCTAACTTCTATTCTTTTGAACAATTGAAATGTGAAAATAATAAGAATACATTAAATTCCCAAGAATACAATCAGATTGATTTCCTAACGATTTCACTTGACAGAAAAAGGACCACTAACTCGGCTGTTTCGCACAGAATGAATGGTAAAAAATGTCGGATCCTAAAGGTACGTGGAAATTAGTTGCAACCACTACCAATTAGTTTCTAGCATGAAAAATGCAACTATATATGGGCGGCATAAATAAGTTTACAGGTTTATTTTACATCAAAATTTCATTTTTTTAAAATTTAATTTGAATCTTCTCTTTCCTCAAAGCTCCGAAGGAAGGCGGGTGCCTAGACTTTGAAAAAAACTCCTCCGTACTCTTATCTCCGTACGATACATAGATGCCCAATCAGCTCAGTTATGGTTAAGGCGACAAGGAGCAAGAAACACTTACAAGAAAACCGCTATGAACGATGGGGGGGGGGGGGGGAGCTTACTAATTAAGTAAGAAAATGTTTGAATTTTCATGGACTCATTTTTATCCGATTTTTAACAATAAAAGTTCAAAAGGTATGGGCTGGAATTCCAGGCAACGTTGTTAAGAATCGTGCCACCGTAGAGAGAGAAGCGAGAGAAAGCATGTGGGTCGTCTTAAATTAGGAATTCTACAAAACAAAACCCGTTGCTAAAAATCAAAATCGATTCGTTTTTTTCGATAATTCGAATAGAGTATTTTTCAATAATTGTGTATTGTTTTTCGTATTACATTCCTTTCACTACTTAAATCTGATCCTTTTGTGCTACCAGATTCTCGAGAATACTGGTTTCCTTGTCTCCAGAACTTTGAGGGAATAACACATAGAAATCAATACAAAAATTGCTCACAAGGGAACGAATCATTTAAAGAGGAAGTCGACGTGTTGCTCTCATTGAAGGTGCGTTTTGAACATCCTGCCTCCTGTCATTCCATTCCGTCATTTGAACGCTTTCGTCCCTAAAAAGATTCTCCAAGTTGTTGCTACTTGAAAGAAATTTCCTGGCAATGGCTGGTACAGGTTAATTTACTCCTTTGCCAAAAGAACTGTTACTATCCTGGTCTTGTTCACCCGGGTTTCCCTGTTGTTTCTTAAGCATGTTTGTTACTCTGGGTAGACGCCTGTAAAAAAGGACAACATCATTATTTACCCACATAATTCCCTCACCCATTTAAATGAACTTACTTCCTGGTTTTAATGAATTTTTCCATCCACATTATACACGTCATTAAAGGCTACTTGCTTGTGGTGTCCCCGTCATCCAAGGCAGCCTCGGTTATCTTTTCTCGCCTGTCAGCAGCTTGGGTATATTTGAAAATGTTTTTAGTTTTAAACCACATCGATTCAACCTCAATAGGATCTGAAAGCAGGGAGAAAAAGTTGTACACTATGTTAACCATAAAAAATGTAAAGTGAATTACAAGATCATACCAACGTTCTCTCCCATTTGAAGGGCAATTGCTTTGAAGGAATGTGACTGACCTCTGGACTTTTGATTTTATTGAGAGTGTAGTCATATATTACGGTGTAACTTTTGACTTTCACAATTAGGAGTTCAACCATTCTGGCATTCCAGGTAAATAGTTTCTGACCGGCCGCCATTCTTCATGTGAGGTTATAGTCCTTACACTTAAGTAGTAAAGGAAGTTTAATTCTATATTTTAAAATAAAAATAAAAAGGAAATTAATTCAAAAACATGAAACAAGTTTCATATTTGGTTAAGGTTTCACTGAAATTTTCCGTTTTGTAACTATGAGATAAGAATTTTACATAGAACGCTTTTCTTATCCTCATCTTTGTGTTAAGCGTTATCTAAACTCAAGTGTAAATCAATCTTAAACTTATTTAGAAAATATCAAATGCAAGAAATAATAATCATAAATTTTAGAGCATGATTTTTAAATTTCCTAAAATAAATAATGATTCTTAGTTATTAACAGATCACAGAGGCCACGTTCATGATAAGTTTATATCCAATAGAAAAAACCCTGGGAAAGTACCCTTAAACTTGTTTACATATAGCAGAAGAATGATCTAAAGTTGTATACAGCCTTTTTTACTATGGCAGTGTCAGTAATTGAATAATATTCACTTTAGAGTATTCCAAGACATTACCTAGCCATGTTTAAATAGCCGAACCACGTCTAGCTTCCTTGATTGTAAAGGCAGCGTATTCAAAGATGATTTTCTTACAGACATTTCAAATCTAAAATTAAAACTAAATTGACTACTTAACATGGTACCGTAGTACGGGGTAACTTTGCACATGCGGGGTTACTTTCGACAAAAAGAGAAACTTATATTTGTATTAACAATTCTTTGAATAAAAGGCCCATCAAGTGGGAGAAAGTACGGTTAAATTGATCAGTGAATTTCTTCCAAATAATGAATGGTAATCAGTAAATTTCTTCAAAACTAAAAATATGTCTTCAGTGTCTTTTTGAATTTTAACTGCTTCTATAGGGGTTGAAAAGTTTTGGTTCAAAATCGCATGAATCATTCCAAAGTAAGTTACCATAGTTTTCATCTAGTTAATTGAGCAATCTGGTTTAAACTGTTATTAGTGTAAAGAGAAAGAGTTAAATAGTTGGAATATTATAGTTGTTATCGTTAACATTTGAGTTTGGTAACCACCATGATGGTGGCTAATTTTTTCGTCATATTTTTTAATTATGGGGGTAACTTTAGTCTGAAAAAAACCCTTGTCCAATGTTACTCCGTAGATCCCTTTATGCGTTTTATTATAGGAAATGCCAACAAATGCCGAAGATGTTTCCAAATAGCGAATTTTTCTTTCCAGAGTAGGGATCTCGCTTCCAACAATGTCCTCATGCTAAAGCAGCCCCTGTATGCCCTATAGGGCGCCAGCAATTGGCAGATAAGTGATTTTGTTTCAAAATAATTTTTAAATCAAAATCGCATTAAAAAGAGTAACGTTGTTCATTTCAGGACAATAAATCCCTTAAGCTTTGATCGTTGAGGCTTTTAAGTCCGGCACTCCTAAAGCCCAGCAGCTGCCGCAGGATCATCCGTTCAATCTGGTGCCACTTCGGTGCTGCTCCACCGCGTCCATCAACCCCGTTGGATTCTCTTACTTCCCTCGCGTAGGGAGCTGCTGGCTCTTCCGGTTCTAAGTCCCGGTCCAGCTGTTTTCAGCCAAATCTTCCCTTGCGGGGCAGTCGGGCTGTGAATATAGTAAAAAGTAAAAATAGTAAAAAGATGAGAAAATATAAAAAGACCACCTCTGGGTTGAAGCCCAGAAGGCTTGAAAGGAGTCATACATTGCAGATGTCAAGCTAAAGGTGGCAGAGCGCCTGGCAATTGAAGCCCGCAATGCATTTTGTAACTTATCCAAACATAACCACCCTTTTAAAATGTCTCCTAAAGAGCTACACTTTTGTGCAAAGAGGCTAAAATGCAAAAGCTCTTATGGGAGGGTATGAAAATTTTGTACAAATTCAACAACGTTGCAAGTTTTAAGAAAAGGAAATTTTTTTGTGACGGTCCTCTATTAAGATATCAAAAAATTTATTTGAGATAACTTACAGAAATACATGTATAATTACTAGAAAACTGCAAATATTTTAAAAACTGTAATTTCTGTCTATTATTCTTCTATAATATATTCATAAAGCAAAACCTGAAATTAAAATAGAATTTGAATTTTGAATATGATAGCTCATATCTAATAGTCAATATCTAGCTAATAGATAATTGCAAAAGGTTTGATAGACCGTACATCCACTTAGTTTCTTTTTGGGGATATTTTAAAACTAGAAATCAAGTTTAGTCGTACTAAATATAAAAAATTTATATGGCGCATATTTCTAGTTTATTTACCGTACACAAAGTACAACAATGTTAAGCTGTAAATCAATAAGAGAAAACAGGAAAATAGCCGTACATAAAAATAATTCGCTTGAGTTTTTTAAGATCTAATTTAGAATTTGTAAGATAGGCGCATGTGTATTCCTTGAATTTGTTGACGGCCCCATCATTGTTGTAAGCAGGGACGTTTCGCATCGCTCCTTTACTGTAACAAAATAAATAATAAAAACTGTATATACGTATTAGTATTACATTATAAATTAAAAAATGTAATTTAAATTTAACGTACTATTCATCATATTGGCGAGTGGCATAGTATCTACGCCTTTTTTCGCTCCTTTGTCCGCCCATATTTCCGTCTACACCAATTTAACTGTCGGCTGATTTAATCGAGGACTACTTCTTTTCACATTATATTTACAAATGATTGCAGATCCAGCTTAACTGGCTGTGGTTTCTCAAAATAACGAGCTAGAATAACGAAATATAAAAAAATGACACTAGAAATAATATAAGAAGAATTTATGTGATTACTGTACCTATTTTGTTATTGTTTCGTCTCTATTAAGTTCAATGTCATCATTCGAGTCATCAATCTCTTTATTTGTTTAACATATTTCAATTTTAAGGCATGACCCCCCTCATCGGCGGAATAAAAATAAAGTGTACTGTTCCCCCCACCCAACTTAATGCTTTATCAATTTTACTGTCTATAGATTCTGTTTTATTTAATACATAGCAAGCGACTTTAACTTTTATGTCCTTACCCTCCCTTGTTTTATCTTTAATGTTAAGAGCGTCTTCATGACGATTGAGTGAATTGAAATCCTCAAAGTCGCGCTCGTCTTCAAAACCACCGTTAGATGGCTCTAGTGGGATAATATCATCAATGGAGGTTTTATCTTAAAAAAAACACGTTACTATTTTTTAAAAAGAGTGCGGCACACAGCGGTTAATAAAGTGTGGATTATACGTTAAAAAAAAATTAATGTAACCTTGTCCTTGTGTAGAATGAGAGCGCTTTTTATTGTTACCCAAAGTTTGAGAGGTTGCAGACGACGACGCTTGTGGCGTGTTTTTCGCTGTAGGTGGGTGGTTGGACGAAGCAGTGCACACAACCAAGAGGGCTCCAGGCTAAGAGCCTCTTGAGCGCGTGGGTTTAGTTTGGTGGGTACCTGCTCGCGAAACGGATAGACTGGCAGGTGTATCGGGCATGGCAGCACGAGATCTTTTTTTGGGGCTTTTTCTGCTGGAGTGCAGGACTGTTCCCATCATCCGACGAATCTTGTTCCAAGACAATAAGGATGCGGAAGTTGACCTACTGTTATTACATAAAGATTATTTAATAGTGTAGTATAAGAAAGTAATAAAGAACCGTAATAGTAATGTTAACAGAAAAAGTTTCATAATATCTAATGCCAATGAAAGATGAAAGCGGTAGTATAAATTCGTCGTTAGGCCAAACGAATTTTTGTAGTTTTGGTTTTCTAGGAGGGAAACAAAGAAGATCGAGAAGTTTTATAAAGCATTACGAAACACTTCTAAGTTTCGAATTTTAAACTTTAAAGTGAAACAAATTATTGTGTAATGGAAATATGGTAATTGCTGCTATCGACTTCCTTCGTTTGAAACTTTTCGTTAGATGGCGTGAGCATGTCAATTCGAAAATAATTCTGAATTCGGTTCTTTTCGACGCAATTCACTCTCCTATTTCGTTTTATTTTTATTTTATGAAAAATAACTTCGGCAAAGAAGAGAATCAAACACGGCCAGTACCGGGCCGATGTCAAAGCGCGAACCCACTATACCATAGAGCTCTTGTTGTAGGAGTCCAACAAATATTGGCATTTCAAAATTTGGCGTTTTCTATTGTATGAAAAATATTTCTTAAACGATTCATACAAATCGTTAGTGCTCGAATCAATTTCGAGAATAATTCCAAGTAAAGCTCTTTCAAAGCTATTCATTCTACAATTTCTTTTTTTTGTTTCATTTCTATAAAAAAGAAACCAACTAAGTCTTAGAGCCGTTGGAATTCTAAGCCAACAACAATACATTATTCAAATTTTTCATTCAAATTCATTTCAACAATTCATTCTCAAACATTCAAATTGATTTTTCTAATAAATAAAAAGTCAATGAAAAAAGTCATTTTATTTATTCAATTTTTACAATTAACTGAAAAAAATCATATCATATAAAAAAATAATTTCGATGGCAAACCAATTATTGTAGCAAGGCAAATACCCAACTTCCGTAAATAAGTTCTTGGAACGTGTGGTTCAGGATTTGTTCTCAGAATTTTTTTTTCTACGTCAGCGGTTCTATCTATTAAAAACAAAAATAGCAATACAAGATGTTTTAGTGTTTCTATTAAATGAAAATCAAATAAAAATTTCACCGAATCCTCTTACTAATGAGCAATGAAATGGCTTCCAAAGAGTTGGGTATCGCCTGGGACCCATCCGTCTTCGTACCCAGGATGGCCATGCTCACTTGATATTCGGTAATTACACTTGTTGGGATAGACCACCCATTCAAACAGCACTACACACAAAAATGTTTTCTTCGGAAACCATAAGGTCTCCAAATTAGCATCGAAAAACTATAAAACTGGTCAGTTATTTCAGGAAACTTTCAAAACCTAAATCCTAAGTTTTTCTTCAAACCTTCTCTCAAATTAACGGAAATCCAGCCAACCAAATCCATTCCTAATAGTTCAGTAGCACAACGCAAAATAACTGTTACGTAATTAAAAACATGCAAATACATGTCTACGCATTAAAAATATATTTATAAGGGGCCCAATATCTAGATCTTGGATTTTTTCAGCCCATGAGACGTTCCATTGCTTTTTTGTTTATCGTTTCAGCATACTGTATTATAGATGATCACCGGTAATGTCAACGTTATCGATCAATTTTGCCGCGATAAACGATCCCATTGCCACCAACGATACCTACATCCATATCTACGGAGTTTAAGCAAAGTTAAATTATCCTTTAAAACTTCATAATTGACCGACATAGCCATTCATTTGGTTTAAAACTGACTGCTTTGCTTCATTTGATTAAGCGTCAAAATTGTACAATGTACATATATAATTTTTTGAATACCTTCAAACAAGAAAAAGAAAGTTTTGGTAGTATATTTCAAGTTTGACTTGAAAAAAACAGCTGATCTCCTGCTATCTCGTTTAACTGATTTTTTTTCAATACATATTTAATATAAAGAGAACTGATTGTTTAGATTGCTGTAGCATTGTAGCTTTTGGCTCAAAAGTACTGCACCACTTCTACTGTCAGCCTCCTTAGCTATCCTATCACTGGGCCACCTTCAATATTGTCAACTAAAGGAAAAGGCTTGTGGACTATGTGTTGCTCCAGCGGGCTCCATTTCCTTAACCGGATCTGAAAGAATAGGAAAAAATATTTTTTTGGAGATTTTGAGACTAAAAACTTACCACATGAAGACATTTATAGAATACATGTTGGTTCCACAATAAAATGAATGAAAAGTATGATTATAAATATGAAATGCTAATGCAGCTAATCATCGGAAACTGATACAAGGGAAACCATTAGCTTGAAGTGGGATCTATCTTGTAAGGCAAAGAAAAAATATATGCATATAATAATTTAGAATAATTTTATCTTGACCAGGCTCTTTAAAAAATATATTTCTTCGTGATTTTTTAACTTAAAATAAAATAAATAACAACCACAACGCTTTTTGAATATGTCCTTCATTGCAAACTCTTTCAAGATAACATACAAATGTTCTTCAAAATTATTCTTTTACATTTTAAGGGCGAGTTAAGGAGATATTCTACTTTCGTATGAAGTAATTTTATTTAAAGAACCATCTTTCAAGTTCCTATTATCGAATTCGATCAATATTTGTAATGTTTGTGAAAATTTCAAGAATTAATCGGTTTTATCTCCAAAACTATAAATGATTTTATCGATTAAAAGGTAATTTCTGGTCTTATAACTATAAATATACTACCCCTTATGCTTTTCCGAATTTATTTGTTATTGGTTATTGTCATTAGAGAACACTCTAGTTGACTTAGAAACGCTGTGTTAAAGCAACAAAATACGCAAATAGCAGACCAACGCCTAAGATAATTTAATATTTTCGTTAAAAAAACCGACAGATTGGAATGATGCAAGGTAAGGCAATCTTTCTTTGACAATTTTTTGTGTGTTAGAAAGGGTTAAATCAAACTGAAAGTGCAGTGAACAATCTTACTGTCACTATCTAGCACCTTTATAGGCTAGAACATTGATGTTTACCGAATACAACATATAGAAAATTGAAAATCAATGTTGGATGGTTATTTGTTAATGAAACCATAATTCATAAAGCAGGTTGTTTACCAAGTAATAGGAGTGTTGGAAAAACTGCTGCTAAATTAAAAAACTAAACTGCTAAAACTTAACCCTGGCCAGAATTCTTTCTTTCACTTCAAAGTTAAATTATGTGTCAAAAAAAGATATGAGTCGAGTTATGAATAAAATCAAATATACAAAAGGATATTTGCCTAACATGGCTGTTTCGGTTTAATTGACACTTCCATTAGTGGACAGCTTCATATAGTGGATGACAAAGGAGAAAGTAAAATATAAAAAAATTGATATATTTTGGGACACCCCAGAGAAACATTTATAATATTTTTACGGCGAGTCTCCTGTAAAGTTTAAAGAATATGCGACCGAGAACAAAATGACCCAAAAACAGGGAAAAGATTGTCAATGAAATTATTAAAATTTCGATGAAGAAATTCCTACTTAAGAAATAAGTACCAATGGCTTTCGCAGATATATGTTTTTGCGGAAACCGAGATTAAGGTGGAAGATTTTATACAACAGGTAGTTGTTTGGTGTAATAACCCTTTTCATAGGCTCCAAATTCCAGCATCCTAATTCTTTTTGTTACACGACTAAAGTAGTGAAGCTATTATTGCGGGGGATTGGATGGAAATGGGTGGATGGATATACTGATCTTCATTCAGTAGGGAAACTATTTTCATGTATTTTATACAATTCGTTTACGCGGATATAATTTTTGATGGGTTCTGCCTAGCAACTTAGATCAACGATATATATATATATGAGAAAGTGAGTTCGTTTTGTGTTACTCAAATATCAAGAATAAAATTATTGTTGAACTTAAAGTAAGTAACCAACAAAACGACCAGTTCTTAACAGTTAAGTTTTGGCATTGGATTGATAAACTTGACTGGCCAGTTTACTACTTCCCCTCGTCTCTTTGTACACTGAGCTCTCTGCATTTCTTTTCATAAGGCACATTATCACTTTGAAAACCTTTTTTGGAACCGATGCTTATATTTCGTGATACCAAATTTTACATGTATCGCATTGCGATATTTTTTTTTGTGGGTGAATCTATTCTGGTTATCGTTAGCTACAGCACACTCCAACATTGATGTTGAATATACCAGATACTCAGATAGTAACCGATTGTCTAGAAATTGCAGCTTTACATGCGTTAATTCCTGAATGGAACTTTTAAGCTTCGGGAAAGGAGTGAATTCTTTCTCCAAGAAACAGGTTTTCAAATGCTGACACATCATTGATTCGTAAAATACACACAGTGATGGATTTTGTCCGTAAATTATCTTTACTGCTCATAAAAGCGCAAATACGTCGCAGTTATTAGCAGATTATTAACTTCCTTTCGACTGCTATTGACTTGGCATGACTGATATTTTAAATTAGTTATCCTTGCCAACACTTTTAGCTTTGGCTGCGGTCGAAAACAGCAACACTGACGACAGTGTTGATGAAAATCTTGGAGGCCAGTATCCAATGGTCGGGAGTGTGAATGAAAATTACAATTACATGAACAAGCTTACTTTTTCTGAAGGTAGCTTGTTTTCCTATCAATCATCCTACCACAAGGCCTCATTTAGAACCACTTGAAAGAGGCAGCCAGCAACGGCTTGACTGGATATTTAAGTTAAGAAATCAAAGCATTCTATCAAGACCATTTCGATTCTCTTAAAGTATTTTAAAACCATATTTGTTTTACATTTTATTTTTAAAAAAATAGGTTAAGGAATTCGTGAGCAGGGAAAATATTGTCAAGCTTGTCCAAGCAAAAGACAATAATATTAACCCCAACTTTACAATTGTTTGTTTGATTGATACGACACCATCATTCCACATGAGTAAAGAAGTGGCCAACCTTCTCCACTTTGAGATCAGCAAGCATGAATAAAGTACGTTCTCCTGTCCTGAGTCGATACGTTTGCTTCTGAAAACAACGGGACCCATCAGGAGGTAGCTCTGGCGTCAGATACACAATAAATCAGTGAAACAAATATCGGTATCTCGTCTAAACGCTTCATATGACTATAATGAAGAAATCTTTGCAAGGTGATGTTTGGTTAGCTACCTTTGCAACCAATTAGAGATTCATTTCATTGATCCCATATCTTTCATTTCCGAGGCTAATGATAATTACGAAAATCATTCTCATCCACTTCTACAAATCAAGAAGGAGGTCGTTTTCCATCTAATTATTCAGATTAATTTTTTTAATAGAAATAAAAAATTTTAAGATTTCAAGGAGATCCACAGTTCAACACCCCGATCATACAAACTGTGAAAAATGTCACAAGAACAGAGCAACGTACCTTTGAGGACCACGTATTGCTCTGATAAAGTAAAATAACTTCACGAATGTAAAAATATACTTATAGGCTTGTAGTCCGATTAGAGAGCACAGTGGAAGGTTATTTGGTTTCTAGGATCGTTTCTGTTTTTTTTATCCGATCAACTTAACCAATGTAAGCTTAATCATCATTTTTAAATAAAAAAATATGCATTGCTTATTTCATTCGTACATATTAATCATTTTATATTAATGATCAAGAACGATTATAAACGGTGACGTTTATGTCCATGGTCATCTCAAATGGGCTTTATTCTCAAAACTGGCGGTATGGTTTTGTTTCTTTATATGATTGAACTAAATAATAGTGTAATAATAATTTGAAACTATAAACTCTTCCTTTGAACTCTTCCTTTTTTAAACTATATACTTATTAAAATACAAGAACTTCAATTAATTAAATTAATATATTATTATTTTCGCGGTACTTCTGCGCTGCATTTCTGTTTAAAATTTTAATTTGAACCATTGAAAAATATTAGGTCAAAGGCTAAATGACCTCTTATTTCTTTTATCAAAAACAATTATCATGAAACGAAGGGATATAAGCCATTTACGACGATGCAAAAAAAACGCTTCAATCTCACTGGTACCTCAAGAACTATATGGCCACTGCGTAAAGAAGCCAGCTAATCTGAGGGATTCAAACTTCTCGTCTGTAGTAGTAAAGGACTTACTTGTGTGTACAGTAAGTCCCTACAGTTGCCCTAATTTAGTGCAGCTGTAGGTATCGGGGCAGTTGTTTTCACGTATGATCAAAATGTAAAAAGAGGTTGACATTTCGCGAAAACAACTCTATCGGTACCAATAGTTGCAATAAGCCCTAACAATGAGACTGGTTCAATAACGTAAATTACAACGTTGCTAAAAGTCGAAACCACCAAACTTGAAGTAGGTAGGTTAAAAAAATTAATGAACAATTATTTTGATTTTAAATTTTAAATGAAGCAATCTCGGAAATGTGTTGGAGCATTGATTTTTTTATGTGAAAAATCACGTTATATAAATATAAAAATACTGTAGCACAGGGCAATTGGATATAAGTACCGATAAGTACCGAAAAAGGAATCAGTGATCAACTGTTTCTCTCTTCAGGAGGTTTCTTTATCGGTATCTATTGTGTCTTCTCTGACAAAAAACATTGATACAACCTCACAGCGATCAACCAATCATCACTTGATTGCATATATTCATTATTATTGTGAGAAATTTGATAAAATCTTCCCACCGCCAGTGGCAAAAGGCCAGCGGCCAGCCACTATTCCAGTCAATTCCGTACTAATCAATTTATAAGACACCTTACTGATCCTTAATAAAAATGAAAAAGGGTAGGGCATTTATTTCCAAATTGAATAGAAAGTTATTTTGCTTTATAAATACAAATTTATAAATTACAATATTACAATATTTATAAAATACCAATTTTAATACATTTTTAAAAATAACTCGCAAAAGTTGGCATCGCCTTAAATTTGCAGAATACCTTTAATTATGTGATTTACAAGTTTATGTTAAAATCAGTTTTTTCCTTTGTGTGCAATGCGATCATAAAAGAAAGAAAACCTTCATTGCGGCATAAAAAAATACCATAAATTTTGAATTATATGTGTATTTGCAAATATTACTCCTGGTAATTTGTGGCAAAATTTATTCTTCAAGTCCTGGAAGAATCACAACATGATTGGTAAAATCAAAACTTGAAAAAAGTAATAAGAATACTGCTA
This sequence comes from Chydorus sphaericus, assembly GCA_030141595.1. Lineage (NCBI taxonomy): Eukaryota > Metazoa > Arthropoda > Branchiopoda > Diplostraca > Chydoridae > Chydorus > Chydorus sphaericus. Next base: position 4,835,275 of record CM057926.1, on the reverse strand, counting down.
AATCTGAAACAATTACAAGACCAGTTCTAAAAGTCTGAAACAATTACCAACTCTCTACATGCACATACACATGCTTAACCGTATTTTTTGCATTGATTCTTGGAAGTATTATAATGTTCTATATGTATAAAACAAACAAAAAAAATTCGGTGAGTCTTTTTCAAGAAATTCGTGATTGGCTGATATTTTGAAGGGGGAGGGGCTTAGAGAACGCAGTTGAACTTTTATACTTGAAATTGTATTTTTAGTACTTCGCCTCGATTATAACCTATTAATTGGCTTGGATATATAAGAAATTGAAAAATGAAACAAAACTTCCAACCACTGCCGAGATGTATTGGAGAAATATATCCATTAGGTCGGCTCGAGCTGGGCTGAGATTGCGGTTGACTTCTTCGTTTTGGTCCAAAATGACTTTTATATATATATAAAAATGACGATTAACTCAAAGAAATTGTATGTCGTAAATTGTATACCTGAAATCGATTTTTTTTATATAATTTGAAGCCAGAATAAGGAGTAGAAAGGACAGCGTGATGGTCATTTTGATGATTTGGGCGATAGGTCTCTTATGGAGGGTTAGTTTGATACGGCACATCTTATATGGACGTTTATTGGTGAATCTAGAATTTCTTATCCACATAGAAGAAAGCAAAGAAGATACGAACCTAATAAAATTTTTGTTGGTTTTAAGAGCCATAATCTTTTTTTAAGTACTTTCAATGAGGTCACCAATAAACTTCAACTTAATTGGTAAATGGCATGAGCGTTAGACCCCATCCTTTAGGGGCCATTAATAGCAGGCTATAAAAAAAACCACAACGCCAGTACACACAGGTAACAAGGCAAGAAGACACAGGTAAAAAGAGGGCTGAGAAAAGGAAAATTATCTTGAATTGAGAGTAATTTCATTGGGATGATTGACTAAAATACAATATTTTACTCTGACTCAAGAGGTCTTAATTGAAGCAAGGTGACTAGAAGCTGTGGCACCAAGCTGTTGATGCTAAGTTTAAGCTTACATAAAGGGAATTATAGTTCGTAAGCGTTGAACTCAACACATAGCTATAAAGTTGTATCCAGATAGCGAGCAAATTCTATTGCTGACAAAAGGCTGAATTTACCATCTCTATGAATCCACGTTTGGTGAGTTGGTTTATAACTCCAAATTAACGTTCCAATTAATCAGAATTCAGTTTTAAGCTGGATGTAAGGCAAAGTTGCTGCAGAGACAGATTTCCACTACATATCGGCAACAGTGAAGATTTTAATATCGTTGTTTGTTTCGTCGTTTCATGTACTTCCATCTGCAAGGATCCCTTTGTTCTCGGAGAAATAAAAGGGCACGTTCTAGGCTTAAATTGAGATTTAGATATCAATCGTTAATATGCGCGTTTTCTTGCCATCTACAATATATTAATTGGCTTTATTGGTAACTAATGTATAAAAACATGAGGGAAAGTAACATCAGAAATTCAACTCATACGTTCAACTTAAACACAATTTCATATTTTCCAAACATTTTTCATTCCTTGTTGGATATTATTAGTTTAGTTTTCATCAGAAAGAGCAGCAACACTCAAAACGTCATTTTGCACAAAGTCTTGTTTGGGCCCAGTATAACACAAGTCTATCGGCTCTTTATTCACTGATTAAGACAGAAGACGGCTTCGCTTAATTGATCGTCCTGATTTGTTACCATTTTTACATCTAGAAATCAATTATAAAAACTTTAATAACAGTACTTCTCAAAACATGACAAATAACGAGCCTCAAGAGAATTCAAAATATTTTGTTTCTCCGGCTTATTTAGTTCCTTTTATGCTTCAGTAATTGAAAGGCAGAAAGGCAAATTTCACGAGCCTGAAGAACTTGATGGTTTTGATGTTTTATTATCATAGGGAACTTCACCAGTTCCCAAATCCTTAGTTTAAAGTCTCAATTGTCCTTCGAGTTTTTAACGATTCCGAAAAGAACAGGCTTGATTCCACTACGTAGCTTACAGCCAATAAGCCCTACCGATGAAGCATAAATAGATCGAAAATATTTTTATTAAAACACCGGAATATATGATAACCGAGGTATTTAATAGTAATTCACATGTAAAGATGATAATTAATTGATATATTCAAATTTTTTATGGTAGTTTATGTTTTCTTAAGAACTAAATCGGGAAGAATAATGTCTCTGTATGAATAATGTTGTTTTTAAAAAAATTGTCGATAAATAGATTTTCAATTAATTTTCATAAAAATATTTCGGAGGAGGATAAATTAATTAAGATAAAATTTCTTCAAAACTTACAATAAATAACTGACTTATTACAAAATAATAAATGGTTGCATAATTTCACTGAATCAACAATGAGCAGTTTTTTTAAATAAAGCCAAGATAAACTTCAACTTGTTTCGCATGGTTTCAGTGACGACCTTCGAACGTTTTTCTCGAAAGAATCACCTGTCCAGTCATACTGTTGTTGCTGTTGATAAAAATCTCAGCTAGTTTCTTCACGTGATCTTTATGTACTGTTTAATTTAAAAAATTTAACAATTTACAAAATAATAATAAATAACAGTTAATTAAGAAACGGTAAAAGTAACCTTTCCCGTTTTTTAAGCTTCCGAGCTTCTTATTTACTTGTGTGATTCTTCTACATTGACAACCAACTTTAAAAGTATCCAACCTGACGTTATTTTATTTTGTATTGTACTTGTATGTAAGAGAGAGAGAAAATATATTGCTGTTTTGACGCTTATCTTATCTTTTATCTACTTACGAGTACTTAGAGTTTAGAATTTAGTGGTAGACTCCTAACTTACTAGATTTTACACTGAATAAGGGGTACGTTCTATCCCGGTCAACTTTCCGCCAAATCCATCTGGGCCTTTTCATTACCAAATATCTCTTCATTTATGATGTTTGGGTTGGAATGGTAGCAAAAAAATCGGCATCAAAGCTGCCCATTCTCCTGATTTAACCGTGAATTTTAGGGTGCCATTTAATGGCTCTAATAGCGTTTTCCAATGGCGAGATTTTCAAGAGATTTTGCACATCCAGAGTAGATTTTGAAAAATTGTTCCAATGGGAAAACAGTGTTGTTCCAGTGACCGACTGATTTTTTTTCAGATCCGCCAAGGAGACATCAAAGGTAATACCGGATGTACGGGGTATTGGAAAAGTTGTTCCAATGAGAAAGAGAGAATTTTGAAAGATCTGCTCTGGATGTTTGGCAAGATTTTTCAAAAAATATCTGGAGTGGATTTTTTTACCAAAATCTCTGAAAAATCTTGCCATTGGAAAACGCCATAAATCTTACTACAACCTGATTACTTCCACTGAATATCCCGATTCCAAGGAGATAAAATCCATATGGGATATTATTGTCAAAAAGATAAGTTTTTATTATTTGGAACAATCATGTAAATAAGTTAACTTTTAACAAATTTTCCATTGGTGTTTAATTCAATATTGTCAAATTTTTCATCAAAAGAAATTGGAAAAGGGTATCATAAAATATTTCAGAAATGCAAGTGATGAAATGACCAATGCAGTTTCTAAGAGCTGTAAACGGTTTAAATTTTATTTCATAATAGAGGCAATATTCCAGTATCTTGGAGGGTTTTAGAGAGCGAGTGAAAGAATGAAATCATGTATCAATAATTTTCTATTATTATATTAAGATCAACGTGTATTAACGTTTAATATGAGTTCTAATAATTGTTAGAAAATGAAATAATTCTATGACATTTCCATTGATTGTACATTAACTGATTAACTCTTCCTCTTCTTTCTGTCTTTGAAAAAAAGACAAAACATACACGTTGTATGGGGAAGGAATTTTATTTATATTGGGTAACAAGACTTCACATGTTAATAAAGGAAATACAATTAATAATGGAAAACGCCGGTGGTGATGGAGAATTCCATACAAAATTATACAAGAAATGGAACGATTGGATGATAAATTCTTGGAGACAGACGTATTTGATTGCTTAAAAATATGGTTTCAACTGGGATATCAAAGCATGAAAGCTCCTCCCATTCCTCCTCCAATTTTTACAATAAACAATTTTTTTTATAACAAGCTAATGCTTACTGCAGTAATCATTCAAAATCACTTTTGGCTTTCATTTAAGAAGAGGACAACTTAATTAAGAAAATTGCTCCATTATTATGTCACAAGCAATTTTTTCCATCTCATGATAAAAATAGGTAACAATTTTCTTTCTCATTGGTATTCTGTTTATTAAAAATCATATGAATGGAAAAATTAGATTCACTGTGAAAATGTCTAAATAATTTTTTTTTTGGTTTGGCATGTTTACCGTACTCAAAGTTTGGCATGTTTACCGTACTCAAAATAGCGAGGAGAAGAAAACATTTGATGACTCCACACAGTTGTACCCTGTACCCTGGAGAAAATCCCTTGTGATAATGTAACGGGGGGGGGGGGGATTTACTCGCTGAAAATGAAGAAAAATCAGTTTTTGATATTTTTAATCACTAAGGAATAGGCGCATAAATTGCACATAAATGCTCACAGATGAGTCAAAAAGTTAAAGCTGAATTTTCCTCTTAGCTTTTATATTGCCGCGGATGACGAGTGCAATGCCACCTCCAGTCTTCTTGTTTCCTATTCCACAAGGAATTTGGAAGGAAAAATATTCAGTTTGACAGGCCGTGATGTGGTCTTTTGTTGGCAATGTTTTAGTTACGGCGACGACGTCCAAATCAATTGAAGTAATGAAGTCGTTGATTGTTTTAGTCTTAATTGGGCTGATTTAACCTTGACAAAGTCCTAAACATGGGTCTAAAAAATCACTTCCACTCCCTCGCTGACTATACATTTTCCACTCCTGCTGCCACGAAGAGTAGATCAAACGGCCAAGTTCAGCTGTTTTATCCTTATAAGATTCTTCACATGTAGACGGTGAAGAACCACGAATTTGAGCAAAATTGAGGCATAAAATAGCTGTTGTATTGAATCAAGTGAATCACGGCTGGCCACCAGGTGTACCTCATTGCGCTAAAACAAGTATAATGCAACAGATTACTGAGAACACTGAAAGTCGTAAAATTTCAATTGCCAAACATTCTGACCACAAAATCACCCTGATCAAGGCCAGCACAAAAGAATCACTTTTCAAAAGAGCTTAGAGTACTCACAACGTTAAGACTCAGGATCTCACAAAAAAACCATGTTGCTATCTGCTACCAGAGCGCTAACAAATCAGCCCCTTTCGTACTACTTGCTTTACCTTAGCCTATCAGGCGATTTCCCAAAGAAGAAGCAGTCATGGTAAAACATTACATTGGGTTAGGTTAGGTTAGGTTAGGTTAGCTCCTGAGACTGTTCGATGAATTGGCCGAACAACTGTCGGCTCTATCTTTCTTTAACAAACATTAGTCTTAATGGCAGTAAAGGGGCCTCAGCCGACCCAGTATATTTGCAGATGGAAAGTTAATAGTTTGCAATAGTAAATCAATTACAACAGTTATGTCATAGCAAATCATATCATGAGGGCCGTGGGCTTTGTAAGATTCAAAAGTCTGAGAAATTTAATGGGAAAGATACAACCCAAACAATTCGAGCAAAGAAAAAAAAGTTTCCATATCTGTTGCTCTCTGTTTCCCGGCTCGTTAATAAAAAAACCCATTGTATATAGCTTTTTGTCTATTCCGGTTCGTCCTAAAAGAAGATTTATTTTTCTCTAAGCGTGTGCAATTTTTTAAAAGACCTATTATATCGTGCAAAGTGGAGGAGAACTGAAAAGCGAGGTAATCAAACCTTCTGGACCCTGTTAATTTTTCTAAAATTTATGGTAGCAGGAAGACTGAGCGAAGCGTGAAAGAAGCAGGTGGCTACACTCCACCTACATTAAAGCCGACGAATGAAAATTTGATCCGAAACTTGAAACTTTTGGGGAGGTGGACTGGCCTCCACTTTATTATTGTTAAGCTTCCTATGTAAAGTTTGTTAGCTGCGATTATGGCTGTTTAAAAAAACAAAACAAATGACGATATAATTTGCTTACATATGTATCCTGAATCAAGGAAGTCAACACTTGTAAACTTAAATTTAAAAAAAAACTGTCTATATCGGATGATGTGTTCTATGAAGACTAAGTGATGTGCTTCGTATCGGAGTTATGACAAAAATGTAAACCAAACTATTACTCCAAAATAAATACATCTTAGTACTGAATTAACAAGTACTGATACGGGAAAAAATAATGTAAAAAAGATTTCCGGGAGCATAAATTTATTTGATACACACTATAATTGATAATATTGCTCAGTTTATCACGCTGATAACGATGATAATTTATTTTATTTTTAAAAGAAGCTTTGCCAATTATAAAAACTGGAGGTGTGAGAAAAAATTTGTTTTATTGTACGCTATTAAACTGAACTTTTGAAGTTTTGATTCGGTAATAATAACAAATTAACCAAACTTTTGTGCTTGAGTTTAATCATGCAATGGTGAAATAAACTGCAAATCGAACAAGGCCACATATTTTTTTTTCTTTTTTTCTTTTCTTCTATCATAAATTCCCTAAAAGATGAGCTCGTTGGACCCTTACTGCCTAATGAAAAAGTAATCAGAACAGTGCTTTTGAATATTTATATTAAATTCACTTTCTGATAAAATGTATCATTAAAAGAATTTATTTCGTCTTAAAACTTATGTCTTTATATTTTTTGAATCCTTGTTAAATAATTTAACTTCAAAACTTCCATTCGATTAACAAATCATTTAATAACTTCGAAACTTCTCATTAATGGGTTAAATATAAAATGAAAGTTTCGAAGTAAACATTAAACTATTTTTCATCTGTTTTTTATATTCTTTTAAATATTGTTCATGGCATATTAATCCGACGTCCACGTAAAGGTGGACATTTTTGTCGAGGCGATTTGATTGGGTCCTTAGTATTCGTGCTATATCACTAATAGTTAAATGACGAACATGCTTATATTCAGTTTGTAAGGTAATTCTCATCATGTTTCATTTTTTTCGAAAAAGTTCTTTTTCTTCCCATTTTTTTCAATGAAGGTCAGCGGGATGAAATGTCTCAACAGTAGCCTATGAGCCACTTAGCTCCTTTGCCCACCAGCGAAAAATAAGCCATACAGATGTTATATATTTTTAATTAATAACTTTTTACATTATAATGTTTTAAGACGGGATATTTTGTTAAACAAATTCATTCTTATTCATTTAGAAGCGAATAAAACCGAAAAATCATATTTAGAAGATTAACATATCTAAGTTTGAAACAAATGATTTGGCAAACTTAAAATGATTGGCAAACCATTAAAACTGAAACACCGCTTTGAAATCATTATTTTTAACATGTCTTCTCTAAAAAAATTGATAAATTTGTAAAATATTTATGCTATTTCCAAAATAATCTCCATTTGTGATTTTTTTCAGCAAAATTTAGTACAGCATTCAATGTCAATTTAAGTTTCACACAAAAAGGTAATTTCCTTGTTTAAAAATCAAATTCAGTAAATGCATTCCATTACTTTTTTTATTTAGTTTTCGATGTCAACTGTCAAGTTAAAATGTCTCAATTGTTTTTCTTACAGACTCTAAATGAAGGTCAGACTCTAAATGTCTGACTCTAAATGTTGGACTCTCTCCGCACAGAATATACAAATTTTCCAGAATGGTGTATGAGCAGTTGGTTGGCATGTTAACCTGATAAGTTTCTGTCCTTTAGAGTAATTAAAATTTATTTTCCATTATATATTCATATTATATGACTCCGCCAAGCTCACAATCTTCTTAACTCTTTTGTTTTTTATGAAAGAGAAATATGAATTCCTTAAAACGACAAATCAGGATGAGGAATCCCATTCACTTCATTGGGTTGGAATGATTGTGTGCATCGTTGGATTGCTTATTTGGGTAAAATTCTTTTACATAAATAGTTTTCCAATTTTCAATTCCTTCTCTAATCTGTAAAGAATTCTAAATAAGCTTTTTCTGCTAATGATTTTGTTAAAGTGGTCAGAAAATGATTTTGAAAGATTTTGGACTTTAGCTAGTTTTTTTCTCATCTGTCCTTTGCTGTCGAAGAAGACGTCCTTTAGCGACTTGAACCTACTGCAGGTAGTCAAGTATTTTACTAAACTTATAAGCCAGACCAACCAGGTAGAGAGATTACCACCGGAGATGTTGATGCGGAAATTAGCGGCCCTGATCTTGACTGCCGTAATCCAACCCATCAGATTGACAGATTGCCGGTTGAGGTAGAGTTTTAGACCATCAAAGAGATGTAGTTGTTAAAAAGTGAGTTTAACGAGATGGAAAGATTTCAGTTGGAGATACTGCAGGCGTACGCAAACCATCTCTTTGCACACAATGTTAAAGGGAGAAGATAATTAATTGTATACTGAATAACTTAATTTTTTTAGGATTTTTATTCTTTCACTTTCACAAGAGCAAAACGGTTTCTTCTTACCCTTTCTATTCAACGTGGAGACAGGTTGAGGGTTCTCTTTCTACATCTCTAGTTTTTGTGATAGATTTGACAACTTTACCTTTTTTCTTTCTTTTTTTATGATGTTTGTTTTTTATGGTTTTTATGATTTAATGTTTTTAGAAGAACAACAAGCATCCTACCAGCACCAATAATTAAAGGACAAAGAGGATAGAAAAAACCAATTGAGGCTTAAAAACAAAGGTACACCCTACGGAAGACATTGCATACATTCGTGCAACGCCTTCTTGTTGCTTTGTCGAAACGTCAACAGTTAATCTTGTTTTCCATTATTCCAACAGGGCCGGACTCATCCCTGATCCGTTTCTTTCTGAATTAACCTAATTAAAAAACAATTATCTTTGTGACTTGGTTTCATAAGTAATAAAGCAACTTAAAAGCAATATACGCTTTTCAAAGATTTTGTATAAAAACACAGTATGTATGTACTAATTACTCTCATTAGAAGTAGGTCTCACATTGATATTGTATTGTCTGGACCTGTACTAGAAGACAGCTTGGATATATAACCTGATGAAATCAACCTCAAAATTTCAAGCGATTGTTTTTCCAAGGAAAACTTTGGATCTCAAGATAAGCCAGCTACTTCCTGCAAATTTGCCTTCTTGTATGGCTTCTAATACAATAAATAATGAATTTCGGAAAGATGGTCTTTCAGAACAGAAAATTTGCCCCAGTTGGGTTCCAAGTTTCACTAGAGATAATATTGAGGTGAATGTATAATATTCGTTGAATATTGTAAGAAGTTATAATTTTAATATTTTTTTCTTGTAGTACTCATGGTGTTTGGGTGACACATGATTAACTCGTTGCTATACTACATCATATTATTTTATAAGTTGCACTACTACTAATCTTCCTTCATTATTAACCTCGTCGTCATTACTAAAAGAAAGAGTAAAGGAGCGGCGTATCCTGTAGAAAAGGAGTACCCCTCGTCCCGGGAGGATAAAATATCTTCTCCCTAAAATTTCTACATGCATCTTTTCGAACAAGCGGATAAACTTGGAACTTCGAGTTCTGCGCAGATGCAGAAAAACGCGCGCGTCGCACAAAAAGAAGAGGTTCTCAAGATTCCCAACAGATTTGCTAACTAGCAGGTAGATTTTTGAAGAGGCGACACATTCAACCTTCCGGGATGGGTAAAAGGAATGATCTTTCATCTTCACTTTTTCTTCTATGTTATTATTGAATTTTAATAAGTAAAAACAATGTGCATAATATCCTCGAAAGTAAATTGTTTCACATGAATTGAGAAAATTGAAAAAAAAATTAATATTGTAATCAATGGTTCAAAAGACGAAAATATTTTGAAATATCTATATCTTACTATTGCATAAAATTGTTGATCTTTAATAATTCTTACATCAATATCAGTCAAACGAATTCAATGATATTTTTAAAAACGCAGATTTTAAGTATTTTATTAAATTATGTATTGAGTAAATCCTTTAAAATAAATAGAGACTTCAAATAAAAATGGAACAGAAATGTTTCAAAAATATTAAAAGTTTATCAGGCTTTGCGGTTTAAAAAGCAGCTACTAAGATTGTGGATCCATTATCGTACCAGGCATACAAAAAGCTATCAAAGAAACGCCATAATTATCTACCGAGAAGTTCCAATGTCAATAAACTAATAACCGAGCTAGGGCTAAAATTTAACCTCTGTCTCCCACTACTGCACATTTTTTTACACTAAATATCTTCCAAAAAGGATTTTTCCGGAAGCCCATTGAATGGACTAATAAAAGGGCAAAAGCAAAGAATTGTTATACTAACAACTAAAACCCAGCTTAAAAAATTAGCAAAAGCTAGATGGTAGGAGGATGATGCCACATCTTCCATTGTTTCAGATCTCTTTTACTAACTTTTCGGCAAATGCAACCAAGTAAAATAAATCCCACTCGCATTTGTGTTGATGACTTCTAAAACCAAATTATCCTATGTGAAACTATTTAGAGGCATAAATGAGCTGATAGAGCCTTATGGTTAAATTAGGGTGGATAGAATCTGCGCTGATTTTGAATCCACAGTTTGGGGAGCGATTCAGAATGTGTCTCTCTCGGTAAAAGTACGAGGATGCTGATTCCACTTTTGCCAAACAATATTTCGGAAAATTCAAGAGCTTGGCCTTAGTAACCTTTACCGCACTTACCGTAAAATACAACACACTTGCAGAAAACTTATGAAGCTCAATCTCTTACCACACAGATTCATCTCAAGGATCTTTTATTCCAGGAAAGCCAATAGAAGTACGGTAGTTTCACTCGTCCGTTGTTTTTAAATATTTCAAAAAGAACTGGTTAAAGGCGACGTTTGGAGACCAAAATCTTGGTCTTTTTTCTACTTGCTCTAGAAAAGACAAAAAAAAATATTTTATATTTTTGGTTTTTATAGAAAACTTAAGAAGACATTTTGAGCAACCAATTTCCCGAACCATCTTTTACTATTTTTATAACTCAGTGGAAGAACCTATTTTTATCTGGCTTTGTTCAATTTTTTAATGATAGTGGGAAATCTAACATGACTTTTACTTTACCATTTAATTTTTTTAGTTACTTAGGAGATAGTGCTTAAAGTGGTTTCCTAAATTGCCTGTTTCTTAAATAAGATTAAAAATTCAAAAAGAACGCTAGCAAATCAATCTCTCAACCTTTCACAAGGAAAATGTCATTATTATGAGGTGGCAGGAGGAAGACTTTTTCTTTTGGTGATATTGCTTTTGTAGAGAAATTTAATCGTCATCTTTCCAAGAACTCCGTAACTATTTCATGAAAAAAGCAGTGTTTTTATTGTTCTTAGAAAATAATTCTTGTTTATTATATATTTTGGAGACTCTACATGCCGTATTGAATAATGCTTTCTTACTAAACACTTTTACGCCTAATGAAAGAGTTTGTTGTTTTATCGCTTCTAAACTTGAGTCAAACAAAAACGGTTCGATTTTTCTTTGTTCAAGTTATTTATCATTTGACTTTATTTGATATTCTAATTTTTCAAGTGGATTTTCCAGTACTCTATATAATAACGGAGAACAAGCTATTTGCTTCTTAACAAAAGTACTTGAAGATAGTTTGAACCAGCTTAATGTGATGAATTTGGCTTTGGTTACCATCATTTACAACTTCAAAACATTTTGATAAATTTGTAAGTAACTTTCTATATGTTGGACGTGATGGTAAAGAAACATTGGTTACAACGGACGAGTATCCTTCAATTATCGCAAATTTAAAATACTAAAAGGTTTCATAAATTATCTGGTATCACCCAATAGGCATGGTATGATTTAAATTTTTTAATAATTTATTTTGTCTTACATAATAGTAAAGACAAACAATTGACAAACATTGGGAAAAAGAAGTAATGGCATTTCTTTTATTCTAAAAAATTTGCAGATTAAAAATTTACTATTATACCAGATGGAAGATATCGGAACGTGGTTGCCTCTTCTCACTATAATATCGATACCTTAATAAACTTAGATAGCATTTTCATTGTATTATACTGCTTTAGATGTGATAAATGTTCCGTGCATCGTAGTAACTCTTAGCTCTTTGTTATAATAGGAGTGGTCAAAGTAGAATACATTGAAATTGAAACAAGTAATGAATACGGTACTTCGATTCTAACTACAAGTTATATATTTGACATATGTTTTTACTTTTGAATATTTGTTACCTGTTAAGTCTCTCAGATGTAAATTTCATCACAATCTTTGTGGCTAGAACAGATAGAAGGATCGTGACGATCAGCAAAGAATTGTCGAAACGACGTAGGTTTAATACAAATCTTGAAGGATTGGCAATTGCATTCTCTTTCATTTCTTAAATTCATGCAATGTATTTTCCGTCTCTATATACTATTTCATGAATTTGAAAGCGCCACTTATTAAAAAGGGGGTGGGGGGTTCTTGGATTAATGGTAGTGCACTTAGCGATAAAAATACAGTAGAAAGGATGACATCATCAACAATTCAATATATTTATATTTGCTCTATCCGTGTTAAAATATTTTAGGTAGACGGAAATAAAACATTTCAATTTTGTAATCAGTGCAATATGTATATTTCAATTTACAAATGTTATCAAACTTAGTTTCCTGCATAAAACAAGTAACCAGGGATTCAAGAATAAAAAGAGATGTTGGCTTAAAAAATACTACCATTTAAAAAATAATGACGTATTTTCCATTATTCAAGAAATGATGTTTTCGAATTTAACTTAATAGTTTATTTCATTATTGAATCTTTAGTAAAATAACAACTTGATAATAAAAAATCAAATTAAAAAAACTGGTCTGAAATCGAGAAAAAAATGAATTGAAAAATGCTGAGGGGATGTTTTTTTTTGCTAAGCTGCCCTTGGCAACGTATATTGGAGGTCATACAATAGGTCCACGACAAAATTACTGTCATTAGAGAAAAAAGGTTGCCTCATACGTACGGAAAGAAACCACTAATGAAGCAGGAATTGTTTCACTCCATCAATCAGGAATTCTTTATAGCGCAATCGCCAATGAGCATTTCTCACTCCAGTGTAAATAAAGTTAAACTATGGTGTCGCAGACACCAAGAATCCGGAGACGTTTTACGAAAATAAGGATTCGGGTGCCATAGAATAATGACGCTCAAAAAGGACAACCGTTTAATAGTTGCACGAAACCCATCACATCAGCTCTGAAAATCCCTTGGGAAATATATTTATTCTGTATGCAAATCCCAATATTAAAATTATTTTTAAAAAAATATGTCGAGGGTGGCGACGCAAGCGTCCATGCTGTAAAAAGATGCACTAAACAGCTAAGGGCCCCTCAAGTTTATCTGAACCATACTGTACTTTATCAATTTGCGCTCAAATGCGCCAATAAAGACGCTGATTGTAGGAACGGTGTTACTTTGTGGATAAATCATCAGTATGGTAAACTATTACTCTTAAAATTTTAAGCTATAATCACACGTAATAAAGTAGCAAAAATGATTGTTTTTTAACTTGAAAAAACTCACAGGGAAGTGGTGGTCGCCTTTTCGATTTTAGCAAAAAAAAAAAAGAGAGAGCTTTAAGCCTAAGTACATCCAGACGGTTCGTAACAGCGGCAGAATCTCCGTTTCTGTTTGGTGCTGGTTAAGAAAAAAAGCGCTAAGGACCCTTCATCGTGCCCAAGGACGGTTAGACATTTATCAATACATTTACATCCTAGAAAATGTTTTCTACCGGCGGCCCTCATAAGGCGCAAGATTTCAACCCTATTGAGAATGCTTGGGCCATGTAATAGGCAGGTTCAAAGCCGTTGAGAGTTTAAAAAGAGAATAATCTGTCGGTTCGAGATCTCAACGAGGACATCATCATAAACTTCCACCTTCTTTTCCAAAATAAAAAAAAATCAATATTTCACTAAACTAGTAACTTCACACCTCAGTTCAATGTTTAATGCCGAAAATTATAAATTTATAGAAATAAATTAGGAAATATCAAATAAGCTACATGTTGTTTACCTGCTGCATCAATAAGGTATATTCTAGCAACACGATCAGCATATCTTTCAATTGACACACCACTCGTGACAGTCAGTGCTCCAATGCAATAACATGAGCAAACTTATGACCAAATCCATTCCAATTATCCAAACCATTCATTACTTTATGAATAAATTGGTTAGTCACACACTCATATAGTTCATAACACACCATTTATATTTGTCATACAACTTAGAACTAATTTTATTCACATTGCCTTAATCTAAATCTTTCATATCTCTTGAGATTAGTTCAGGCGAAGTCTGAATTATCCTATTAACCACGAGCCACTACCGACCATTACGAGACCATTACATATATTTTATTATTTTTCATACATGCAAAAAAATTATGGTGGGAAGACGTTTATTTGTAAATATTACACAAGCTCGAGATATATTAGAAAGAAAAAAATAGCCATACCGCAAATAATGATGTTGGTTTTCTATTTTATTTTTATTTTAACTGGTTAAAATACAATAGCCTGGTTTATATCTGAAAGGATAATATTGTACACAATATTTACTGAATCACTAGAAGAGCGCTGAACTATGATAAATAGTGAGATACCGTATTAAGAGACGATAACCTAAACAAACATGAATAAGAAAAATCTCCAAAAATATGATAGCCTACCCAAAAAATTAATAAACTTCATTGAAAAGAAATGCAGAAAAAGAAATTAAAAAATACATTTCTTAGAATCCTCAGAGATGCTAAAGAAATTTCACACTGCCTAATGTGCCCAAAAAGTATTTTCCCCACTGCTGCTAGTAAAACCGTAAATGAGTATGAGAATTCCATGTAAGCACAAAGCATCATCTTGATAATGATTCTTATTTGATAATGTAAACGAATATAAATTTTAAAAAATAAAAGTAATCATAGCTTTACATGACATTAAATTTCAACTATTATTCTACATCCATTCTAATATCTCAGCTTCTGATGGAGTTAGAGTGATGTCACATTTTCACGGTAATATTGTTAATAATTGAGGCTATTAGACCTGATAATGCAAACAAAATTTTCATTAATGGAAATTAATGGTTATTTATTATAATTGTAGATATTGATTCTTTTCATATTTTCATGACTGACAGGAGAAATTAACGAAAGAAATGAAAGTATAATTTAGAAAATAAATGAATCTTATCAGTCGAAAAGGGCTGTTAAGGAGATGTGAGTTGAGATCTGTCAAATATATTTTAAACCAAATATTATTTTCTAACTCAAATATTATTGTTATTCTAGACTCTATTAATATACTTGCAAAATGAGTAGACACATGAGTTAAAAAGGTTATTGCATAAATCTCATTACAACAAGAAAATTAATTGCTGAATGAAACATTTGACATTTCAATGTAAATAATGAACACGACTTGACGAGAGCGACGAGCCCTGCCGTCGACAGCCCACTCTCAACCCAACCCATTTTTCCATATTTATTTCATTGATCAATAGTGTAAACTATATATATATTTATTTCCTAAATGAACACGGTCACGCGTGTAAATCGTGAGCATTGCGCCATTACCACGATTGTAAAATCAAAACAACGAAATTAAATAATTCGTCTGCAACGGACGATCCGCTCATCCGCCGGTGCTTATGGGTGAAGCTAGTAGCTACTGTAAATATTCTGGCACACAAAAATCACGGGCATGCTATACCAACATACAGCATTCCCCTGATCCAGAAGAGGGATTGAGCCCATCCTTGGACTAATTTGACGTCCGCTAAAAAGGTCCAAGGTTGGACTCAAGTCCACGAGACTATGTTGGGGCTTTCCCATGTGTTTTCCGTAGCCATCTTTCAAATGATCGGGCAGCACCCTTTCGCGGACCCTCCAAATTAGTCTATGAGTTGAAAGAGAATATCTGCAACAACAGAAAATTAAAGTCTTATAAACGATACCGGGGGCTTATGGCGGGAACAAGCTCCCAAAAACTCCCGAAATTTCCTGAAAAATGTATGCCAAAATTTCCAAAAAATGGTGTAAAAAAGCTTTTCAGTTAAAAACTCTCAACAATAAGAGTAAATTAGATGATACAACACAGATCCGATAATAATTATATATCCTCACTTTACCTATCACACTTGAAGCTTCCAAGTTTAAATTGTTTAGTGGGGATCCTTGATCGACCTGAACTTCAGCTGCTGTTCTTTGCTCTCTGTATAACTGGCTCCATTTTTAGCTGCTGCTTTCTTTGCCGTTTTTGCTGGATGTACGTTCGAGCCATGCTGCAGATCACTAAGTTTTAAACAGTCGCGATCGATTGCTGCTAAGCACCCGAGACGCTTCTGGAAGGGAATAAGGTTCACATTTCCGTTCTCGTTCAGGTATCCATTTAATGATGGAAGGGCATTGATGTACATGTTGAGAACACGAGGAAGCATTCCAAGATGAAAATGGAAAGCAGAGGTAAGTATTTGTACCATACCAAGATAAGCAAAAGAACCTTTCAATATAGATATACAAAGAAATCCCAATTTAAAAAAAGTTATTTGACTTGTTAGTGGCTTGCTTAGAAAGTTGTAGATAATACGTTCCAAAATCACTGGAAATGTATCGAAACATAAACATTCCTTCTTATAGTTCTCCATCATAATAAGAATCGGATTTATGTTGTTTTGAAGAAATCCAAGTTTGAATTCACTCTGGTGTATTATGAACTGATAACTTTTCAGCCTCTTTACAAACATTTTTTTATCTGTCGGCAGTATCGGCTGCTTTACTGGCTAATACTGGATTTATACGGTAATTTATAATCTTAATCAATTCTACCATTATTGTTTTACCAGCCGTATGATGGTTATATTTTCCTCATTCATGGATTCAAGCTTGTGATAATATTTTGAATTATAAATATTTAATATACACTATTTTTTGTCATTGAAAGGATAGGCGCACAAGAACTATAAAAAGGCGTACATTAATATTTCCTTGATGTGGACGGCATAGATAGATATGGCCCAACGCCAGTATCCTTTTAGATAGTTTGCTGCCTTGGGACTCTCCGTTGAGGTGGTAGGTAGCCAATTCTCTCAATTTGAGTGGTTGATTATCGGCAATGTGTTGTAATTTCTGACGCAGACACCAGATATTTTTTTTACTTCTGATGCAATGTAAAACGGCTTGTTGATATGAGTCCTAGATAGTATTCCTTTCATATGTATAATAACCGTACTTGAGATAAGACCAAGAGGAAATTTTTTAGCTAAACTAGATTCCCCAATTTTCATTGTATCCTCTGAATCCAAGAAAAGGTTGCCGGACTGTATGAGTGATTAAAATCTCTGAGCTAAATATAAATTAGTACATAAAAATCAAAGTCAACTGTACAAGTCTTGAAATCTCTGTGGATGAAGGGCACATTGCGTATGTATTTCAAGCCATAGGATCTGCCAACAATCCAGATATTTCAAAATCACTAAAATTGGTATAAAAATCTTCAAAGATGTAATCCTCCTCATCTACTGTTCTCTTCTGGGAACTCAGGTACGGAATAAAGAACATTGTACTCAGAAAAAATAAAACATGTTTCAAAAATTGCTTTCTTCGCCAAGTACGATGACAGCCTCTTTTGTAAGACGTCGACAACCAAATAGCCTTCTTCCTTATCATCCTCTACATCTATATAGATCGAGGATATTTTAATTGCTTATACTACTTTGTCCATTAAAATAATTCACCATTGTTATTGTAAAACTTGACCTCTGCTCGAAGAAAGCAGGTAAAGCCGCCTGCTTTGTCCTCTTGTTTCCCTGCCCATCCTTTTCTCACCACGAAGAAAACAAGATAACCAAGTTGTGAATGTGTTTTCTGGTTATAAGAGAGCGAAGATTGCTTGGTATAGGCCCATGCATTATCAGCTTGGTCAGAGAATAAAATAAGACGATTTTAACGAAAATTTGCCGAAGATTTGACAAATATAACATACATAAGAATGAAAATGAAATTATCTTATATATGTCCAGCGACGAACATGTTCTATGGCCCAACAACTAATTGGGCAAATGCTCTTAAAATTAAAATTAAAATAAAATTGTTGCTTATATTTTGAGTGACTAATTCAGATTCATAAATCTAATTTTTTTCTCAAAATTCAACTAGAAAGATTCAAAACTAATAATTTTTTTGGCTAATAAATTGAGTACATTTTTTATATCAAGCTAAAAATTGGTCGATTTATCTGAGCTGCCTGAATGGTTAGGGGAAAATATTTAGGAATTGTTTTACTCTTTCCTGAGTAAAAATTCGATAGAAATATTTTGAGCGCTCTACTTTTTCTTTCGACACTTTGCAGACTTGCTCTTTGGTTTTTCCATGGCTATGAGAAATAAGATGGACAAATAGAGGATTCTATCTATCTAATAAGTACTTATAATATATGAAAGCCATCGAAACCTAAATATGGTTGAAAAAGTTTCTTGTAACCTCAATTAAAAATAAATTCAACATATCAGTATTTAAATTCTTATTCTTTGCGAGGAAAACAGACAGAAAAATTCACAGGTAAAATTTAATTTTAAACGAGATTAATCCCAAAAAATTCACAAATATGCAATTCAATTCATATTGCATTAATTATACACCAGTGAGCTTTCGTTCACGGGCATGTAAATCTACTCTACATTAACAATGTCAACCAGGACACTTCGCTTCTGCTGCAAACAGATTTATCCAATGATTGACAATCCTGTCCGTTGTGATTTTCCACAACGTCGGATAAATAATATAGTTTTCTGGCAGAATACCACAATGTCTCTCAAATCGAAGCAAAAAATGCTGCTGGAAAAAGTCCTTTTCGCTGTGCAGTCAGTGGGTAATAAATTGTGATCTATGTCTTCAAGTTAACATGTTATTAATTACATTTTAATTCTTTCAGCTGGATTGGATCTTGCAGTTGTGATCTATTCAATTGGCTCTAGTGTGATGCCAGACTTGGAGAACAATAATCAACCAACTTCTCCTCATATGGATGCCACCTCTTGTACTATTCTTGGCTATCTTCTGGACCATCAGGAAGTCAATTCAGTTGTTCAGGTTTAAAGAAAATTATATCCATTAATAATGGGTTCTAATTCTAATTTGTATTTTGTTTATTTGAGATCTTCATGGAAGGATTCCTTTGTTACAATGGTTCACTTTATTGCGAGGGAGATACCATCTGTCTCATCAAGGAAATTCTGGCTCCAAGCCATGGAAGGTTTGCTGACCGCGCCCACAACTTCAAAATCTTAACAAGTCTTCTGGGCTTCGAACTTCCCAAAGAGAAGAACCGCAGTCGTGGAAATCCTTATCTACTTCATTTCGAGCACGAGGCTCCGATGTTTTTTTTACTAAGTCAAATGAAGGAATTCAAGAGCCACTCCAGTAAAGTAATTCTTCGCAATCGTATGCCAAATGAGTTCTCTCCTGATTTGATTTTAGTGCTCCTGGTGAAGATTTGTTGTAGTCCTCGGGAAGGTGCAATTTTTGTATTTCTGCCTTGTAAGAGAGCTAAACTTTTGATAGAAAAGATATCAAATCAATAAAATGTTTAATCCACAAATGTTTAGTTTTAAAGTTGGAAGGAAATCAGTGATTTGTAACGAACGCTGGCTGCTAGTAGTTTTTTCCCAGAAGAAGATTTTGTATTCTTCAGCTTCATTTTGCGGCTTCAACCAACCAGTCACAGACCACTATAGATGTGAAGAACTTATGACGCTTCCATGTGTAGTTCTACTGCAGAGCACCCAAGTGGTCAGATCGCCGAAGCTTGTTGAAAGCAGACGAATTTTTCTAAAAAATTCAAAACAAAGCGCTAAAACAATGTTTATATGTTTATTCGTTTCTGAATTGGACTGTTTTTCTCAACTTGTTTCGTTTGGAGATTTTGGTTTTTGCATTGAAAACATGTGGGTAGGATAATGTCCTTAGTTTTACATATCTATAAACAATTGTACGTGCCAAACTTAACTTGTGATCCAATCGTTTTGGTAAGTCATATACGTTTAACAATGGAAATAAGTTCTCTAACAAAAATTGACTTTCAATAATAGACAGAGCTGAAGAGGTCAAGTGTTCAAACAAATTGCACTGAGGCAATGGGATGCCGTGCTTCATAGGTACAACAATTTCATTTTCAAATACATTTTGAGCTATACTAACTAAGGTTGTAACACTTTTTGATGGAAATATCAGTCCACCATTGTTTCCCAGTCGATTCTTAATCTTCAAGAGCTGGACTTCCTCTTCATTTAGTGGATCGAGGTGATTTGCAATCAAAGAGACCTTGCAGGTGTCACAGCATTTCACGAAGCTAGAAACATGATACGTCTGGTCCACTACATACCCAGCCAAGTAAGCAAGTATCCCTTTTTTCACTGATTTAACAACCGATGACTCTTCATTTCCTTTAAGGCTGTCAACTACAAGGATTTCTGTTAGAAGAAGAAGCTCATTATCCCCAGGAAAAGTTGGTGATCCACTGTTACTATTCTCCTTGAATTTTTCTGCTTCAACTGCTGGAATCGGCGAGCAATTTACTCCATCAGAAAGTTTCATTAGCAAAATGGCACAGTCACTCTTCATTATCATTAATAGTTTCAGCGCTGCTCGTAATTGAATGAAGGTAGGGTTGTCAGTAGAGCCACAACGCTGGCGAATGAAGCCAAAATAGTGTTCCAAGTAGTCTTGTTGCACCAACCGCGTAAAAAAGCAATTAAGCTTGCAAGGACTTGAAAACATATCCTTTGATAACTCGAGAATTGACTTGATAGCAATACAGAACCCAACAATGAAGGTTTTTCGTCTTCCGGTCCTAATCAATTTTCCTTTTCTATTCTTCAGACTCATAAGAAACGGGATAAGGGCTTCCATTTCAACCTTCTTACATGTCCAGTTTTCAGGCGTGATTGGCTCCCTATCACCAACAGCATTTATACTGCTCGAGTTCAGCAAATCAAATAGTTTGTTGAATTGCCTGCAGAACTCCTCAGAGGCATGACTGTCTGCGAGCTATAAATAAACAGTTGATCGTCTATACACACGATTTTTTAATTATTTTTTACTTGCCTCCGGAAGATGAATAATTTCTCGTAGATAGCGAAATGCATCAGCTACCGATCTGCTCATAGATTGGGATGCAAGTTTGACCTAAATATAAATTAGGATGACATTTGATTTAATCTCTAAAATACACATCTTCTTTCGTATAATCTTTAAGAAAAAATATTTACTATTTTCTTACCTTCATGATAAAATTTTCGAACTCTATGTGTTTTTCTGTGAGCCGGTTTCCAAGTCGGAAGCCCAACATGACTTGGAAATCATGCAGAGCGATCCAGTGCCTCCACAATACTGGAACAAGGAACCCAGGAATGAATACTTCTCCAATTTGGGCAATAAAATTCCGAGCAAGCTTAAGCATGTGAACCGGATCGGGAATAACGTATACTTTCATGTCGGTACACGGGTGCTTGATAAAGTTGACCAAGTTATCAAGATCTAGGTTGGCACCAGCAGCATTTGAGAAGGTAAGATTACTTCCAAGTCCGTCGAAGACGAGGCCACGGACTAGAATCTTGCTGTCGAAAGTTGTAGCCAAAATCTCGTTTACGAGTGGAACTAGCTCTTCTCCTTTGAAGCTGGTCGTGAGCTCGTAACGAACTGGGTATCTCCACTTCCCGTCTAAAGATACTAGCATAAAAAAAAGAGCCTTCGTCGCGGGAGCTTTAACGCGTGAGCCTGATAGAGTCGTGTAGCCAGTGAAGTGGTGCATTTTTGGGTCGACCTGGATCTTTGAGTAGATGGAGAGCTCGTCTATTAGCATAACACAGTCTCCGATTGTCTCTCCATTTTCAATCATTTGTTTGATCAAGGAAAGAACTTGTTCAAGTGTTTCTCCAGGCTCGGCTCTGACCTTCTCAATTTCCTTGTTGACGCTGCGGATTGTTGGCAGGCAGAGCTCCTTCTCCAACATTTTGTATCCCTTTATTGAATGAAAAGATGCTCGCACACAGAAGTTTTTTATATTCCGAGTGTACCGACGTCTTACTCTTTTTCTCCCACAATTCACCTTGACATTTTGAACGATGTCTTTCAGCAGCTTTGAAGAATTCTTCGGGAGGCATTGCTGAGTTTTTTCAGTTCTTAGCTTGCGCTGTAACATTTGTATTTTCAATCGTAACTTGCGGTTCTTCTCTTTTTCCAAATACAATTTATGTTTTATGGTCTCTTTCTCGATGTCAAAATGCGGCGGGTTTTCCCAAATTGGAGATGAAAGAATGATGGTCTGAACAGGATGATGAACTTCTGCATCTGAAACACACTCGCTGCGATCGGATTGAATGGATACTTCATTGGGATCGACTGAAACCTAAATATATTGTTGTTTGTAAAAACTTCTGACTAAATTAACAATTTTTAAATAACGCATTACCTCTTTTGTCACTAAGTTTTTGGCAGTATCTATGGCAGTAACAGTAACTGTGTCACTAACGTTGTCAGCTCCAGTGTCTGCGACAACATACAGGGCTACATCCGGAACAGCAGTTGTCTTCAAAACATTTCTGGTCTTGCTACCTACTACTTGATGGAACTTAAACTGAGAAAAACTGAAATGGAGGTCACAGAGTCTTGATCTTGTGTTGGAAATGTAGGTGGGAGAGCAAAATTTTGACCATTCTCCATGTCTTAACGGATCTTTTTTTTTACAAGGAAACCTGCTCAAGAGTTTTACATATTAATATTTTAATAAATAATTAACAGAAAATGCTGTATAATACTTGTGGAGGGAGACTATGGTCGATGTATTGAGATGAGAAAGGCAATCCGGCACTGAACATTTAAACATTTTTACAAATGATTACGCTAGAAACAAATTTACAACTGAATTACAGGCTGACATTTTTTGTTGTTTAATCGAATGTCATATAGAGTTAAACAAGTCTAAAGTAATGCGGTTCATTCAACTGGTTTTGTTTTCGCTTTACAATATAGCCCATGTATGCCAAGCAATAATTTGAATTTTGAAAATCGCGCTCTTTTTATGAGCTTCACCGATCTGAGCAACAGATGGCGCTGACGGAAAACCTCGACTACACTGCTTCCCATCTATAGTGGTCTGTGTATCTACCGGTGAATCGGCAGCTGATCCCCCTATAATTTCTTCGCCATCTACTGGGTCTTCCGTCAGCGCCATCTGTTGCTCAGATCGGTGAAGCTCATAAAAAGAGCGCGATTTTCAAAATTCAAATTATTGCTTGGCATACATGGGCTATATTGTAAAGCGAAAACAAAACCAGTTGAATGAACCGCATTACTTTAGACTTGTTTAACTCTATATGACATTCGATTAAACAACAAAAAATGTCAGCCTGTAATTCAGTTGTAAATTTGTTTCTAGCGTAATCATTTGTAAAAATGTTTAAATGTTCAGTGCCGGATTGCCTTTCTCATCTCAATACATCGACCATAGTCTCCCTCCACAAGTATTATACAGCATTTTCTGTTAATTATTTATTAAAATATTAATATGTAAAACTCTTGAGCAGGTTTCCTTGTAAAAAAAAAGATCCGTTAAGACATGGAGAATGGTCAAAATTTTGCTCTCCCACCTACATTTCCAACACAAGATCAAGACTCTGTGACCTCCATTTCAGTTTTTCTCAGTTTAAGTTCCATCAAGTAGTAGGTAGCAAGACCAGAAATGTTTTGAAGACAACTGCTGTTCCGGATGTAGCCCTGTATGTTGTCGCAGACACTGGAGCTGACAACGTTAGTGACACAGTTACTGTTACTGCCATAGATACTGCCAAAAACTTAGTGACAAAAGAGGTAATGCGTTATTTAAAAATTGTTAATTTAGTCAGAAGTTTTTACAAACAACAATATATTTAGGTTTCAGTCGATCCCAATGAAGTATCCATTCAATCCGATCGCAGCGAGTGTGTTTCAGATGCAGAAGTTCATCATCCTGTTCAGACCATCATTCTTTCATCTCCAATTTGGGAAAACCCGCCGCATTTTGACATCGAGAAAGAGACCATAAAACATAAATTGTATTTGGAAAAAGAGAAGAACCGCAAGTTACGATTGAAAATACAAATGTTACAGCGCAAGCTAAGAACTGAAAAAACTCAGCAATGCCTCCCGAAGAATTCTTCAAAGCTGCTGAAAGACATCGTTCAAAATGTCAAGGTGAATTGTGGGAGAAAAAGAGTAAGACGTCGGTACACTCGGAATATAAAAAACTTCTGTGTGCGAGCATCTTTTCATTCAATAAAGGGATACAAAATGTTGGAGAAGGAGCTCTGCCTGCCAACAATCCGCAGCGTCAACAAGGAAATTGAGAAGGTCAGAGCCGAGCCTGGAGAAACACTTGAACAAGTTCTTTCCTTGATCAAACAAATGATTGAAAATGGAGAGACAATCGGAGACTGTGTTATGCTAATAGACGAGCTCTCCATCTACTCAAAGATCCAGGTCGACCCAAAAATGCACCACTTCACTGGCTACACGACTCTATCAGGCTCACGCGTTAAAGCTCCCGCGACGAAGGCTCTTTTTTTTATGCTAGTATCTTTAGACGGGAAGTGGAGATACCCAGTTCGTTACGAGCTCACGACCAGCTTCAAAGGAGAAGAGCTAGTTCCACTCGTAAACGAGATTTTGGCTACAACTTTCGACAGCAAGATTCTAGTCCGTGGCCTCGTCTTCGACGGACTTGGAAGTAATCTTACCTTCTCAAATGCTGCTGGTGCCAACCTAGATCTTGATAACTTGGTCAACTTTATCAAGCACCCGTGTACCGACATGAAAGTATACGTTATTCCCGATCCGGTTCACATGCTTAAGCTTGCTCGGAATTTTATTGCCCAAATTGGAGAAGTATTCATTCCTGGGTTCCTTGTTCCAGTATTGTGGAGGCACTGGATCGCTCTGCATGATTTCCAAGTCATGTTGGGCTTCCGACTTGGAAACCGGCTCACAGAAAAACACATAGAGTTCGAAAATTTTATCATGAAGGTAAGAAAATAGTAAATATTTTTTCTTAAAGATTATACGAAAGAAGATGTGTATTTTAGAGATTAAATCAAATGTCATCCTAATTTATATTTAGGTCAAACTTGCATCCCAATCTATGAGCAGATCGGTAGCTGATGCATTTCGCTATCTACGAGAAATTATTCATCTTCCGGAGGCAAGTAAAAAATAATTAAAAAATCGTGTGTATAGACGATCAACTGTTTATTTATAGCTCGCAGACAGTCATGCCTCTGAGGAGTTCTGCAGGCAATTCAACAAACTATTTGATTTGCTGAACTCGAGCAGTATAAATGCTGTTGGTGATAGGGAGCCAATCACGCCTGAAAACTGGACATGTAAGAAGGTTGAAATGGAAGCCCTTATCCCGTTTCTTATGAGTCTGAAGAATAGAAAAGGAAAATTGATTAGGACCGGAAGACGAAAAACCTTCATTGTTGGGTTCTGTATTGCTATCAAGTCAATTCTCGAGTTATCAAAGGATATGTTTTCAAGTCCTTGCAAGCTTAATTGCTTTTTTACGCGGTTGGTGCAACAAGACTACTTGGAACACTATTTTGGCTTCATTCGCCAGCGTTGTGGCTCTACTGACAACCCTACCTTCATTCAATTACGAGCAGCGCTGAAACTATTAATGATAATGAAGAGTGACTGTGCCATTTTGCTAATGAAACTTTCTGATGGAGTAAATTGCTCGCCGATTCCAGCAGTTGAAGCAGAAAAATTCAAGGAGAATAGTAACAGTGGATCACCAACTTTTCCTGGGGATAATGAGCTTCTTCTTCTAACAGAAATCCTTGTAGTTGACAGCCTTAAAGGAAATGAAGAGTCATCGGTTGTTAAATCAGTGAAAAAAGGGATACTTGCTTACTTGGCTGGGTATGTAGTGGACCAGACGTATCATGTTTCTAGCTTCGTGAAATGCTGTGACACCTGCAAGGTCTCTTTGATTGCAAATCACCTCGATCCACTAAATGAAGAGGAAGTCCAGCTCTTGAAGATTAAGAATCGACTGGGAAACAATGGTGGACTGATATTTCCATCAAAAAGTGTTACAACCTTAGTTAGTATAGCTCAAAATGTATTTGAAAATGAAATTGTTGTACCTATGAAGCACGGCATCCCATTGCCTCAGTGCAATTTGTTTGAACACTTGACCTCTTCAGCTCTGTCTATTATTGAAAGTCAATTTTTGTTAGAGAACTTATTTCCATTGTTAAACGTATATGACTTACCAAAACGATTGGATCACAAGTTAAGTTTGGCACGTACAATTGTTTATAGATATGTAAAACTAAGGACATTATCCTACCCACATGTTTTCAATGCAAAAACCAAAATCTCCAAACGAAACAAGTTGAGAAAAACAGTCCAATTCAGAAACGAATAAACATATAAACATTGTTTTAGCGCTTTGTTTTGAATTTTTTAGAAAAATTCGTCTGCTTTCAACAAGCTTCGGCGATCTGACCACTTGGGTGCTCTGCAGTAGAACTACACATGGAAGCGTCATAAGTTCTTCACATCTATAGTGGTCTGTGGGTAGATAATGGTTGTTCACCGGAAGCGTAGATGGAGGGTTGCAGTGAAGCGCATAGAAGCGACGCACAGTAGATGGTGAGGTTTTTTATCCGTACAAAACTGAGCATCTTTAATACGATAGATGATAGATCACATACGGATGTACGCAAGGTCGTACTTTGCAATTATCGCCGAAATGAGCATTTCAATTGATGATGTCGTAAGTCAAATTTTTTAAAACTATGATCAATGATTACGAATGCGAGCAGCGGTTTTGGGACAAACCGTGATGAAGAGGCTGGCCATGGCGGTGCAGTGGCCGAGTAAAGTTTGTAGTCAGTTTACACTCATGATGGATATTCTCTAATAAATTAAAAAGTAAATAAATTGAAAAGTGTTCAAGGGCATAAGTTTTTTTATTTATTTAAGCTATTCAGAGGTATAATGGGTCAGTATGGTTGAGTCCTTTCGCTTATAACAAAATATGGTTTCATCTCCCTAATATATACAATTTGAGTAGGGTCCTTGGACATCAATTTCGCACCGATATTATAATACTAATTTTTTATTACAAATAAGATTTGACGGATACTTGTCATTCTTCTATATACACTTCGAAAATATCTTTTTGCTGTGCCTTAAACTCGTTTGTGTGGCTTGAAGCAATTTACGGCAGTGCGACAGTGCGACAACGGCAGTGCGACAGTGGATCTACTCGGCAACAGGTCTTTCCCATATCGACTCAAAATCGCTTACCCCGATCATATCATTATCATTATTGATGGAATCGAGATCTTAGCTTTTTTAAACCTTTTTTAAGACGTTAGATCTTAACTTGTATTTGTGAGATCTTTTGAAAAGTATACGAGATCATTATAGAGCAACTGAAGATATTTAAACAAAGACTGAAGGCGTTTCGGATTGTCTACAAGATCTTTATTGTTCGACAGAAGATCTCCTATTTAAAAGCTTTTTTGTGAACTGATGTACAGTAGATCTTTGAGCACAAGATCTTGAACTGGCTACTGGTAGGTATCGATACATAAGAAACTGAGAAACTTTAGAAACCAGCAGATTAAAAAAAATTAATTTGACTTATTAAATTATTTGTTTTGAGACTCGATTGAAATATTATACTCCCAACTATTCTGATCACATCCTTTTTATTGTTGATCTATTAAAAAATGCATGTTTTTTCTAATTTTTAAACTAATTAAGAAATTTAAGTGAATTTAATATTCATAAATATTTAATTCATTCTAAATTTTGAATTTTAATATTAAAAAAATAATAAAAGTAGTATGAGTTAGGGCTATCATTTATTTATTATATTAGCTATCAATTGATTATTTCCCTGATAGTCAATTTATTGGTTTTCATTAGCTTACTGTGTATAAAAGAGGAGGGTCAATCTTTTTGCTGAATATACAGAAATATGACAAGGGTAAGCTCCCCCTCTTTCTTACATTTTAGAAAAAGAAGGATGAATGAAATAATAGTCTTGCGGCTCCCTACTATTTCAGTATCAGTTAAGTATCATTATAAACATTGTATTCTTGACGAAGAATATTTTTATGACTATGTTTTAATATCCGATTGTAATTTTTTATTATGATAATCAACAAAAACTGATTATTTAAATTCTAATTTTAAATTAATTTAATTGATTCCAGTCAAATTGATCTGAACCTTGATTCTTACTATTTGAAAACCAACAAAATGATTGACTGTCTGAATTTACTCAAAAGATTTTTTAAGAAGAGAAGTTTAATTAAGAAGCACATTCTTTTTATTCTTTATCTATTAAACATTTTAAAACTAATTAAAAATTCAAGGGAATCGAATATCCATGAAAATTCCAATTTATTCAAATTATAAAAAAAAATAAAAAAAAAATAGAATGAGTAAATTACCAATTATTTATTATATTAATTGATTATTTCCAGGATGATGATAAATTGATTGTAATTTTACTTTGTGTAAAAAAGGGGGTCAATCTCTTTGCTTAAGAGAGAGAAGAATGACAAGGTCAAGCTCCCCCTCTTTCTTTCATTTTAGCAAAAGAAGCGTGAATGAAAGTCTCCCGGCCCCTCTATTTTCAGTACGAGTTAAGTATCAACATAAGTGTTGCATTCCAGAAAAATACATTTTGAAACAACAGTTTCAGTTAGTCTATGTCAATACGTAACCTAATCTTTAGATAATATAATTTATTTAAATTTATGGGATGAGATAATATTTTTCTATAATAACTTATTATTTTCTTAGTTTTATATTATGCTACTGTTTCTAGATAGGTAAATTGTTTATTGCTACAATCTACTTCAAAATAATATAAAACGAGCACTATAAGGAACAAAAATGTGAGTAATGTAATAATAATTAGCGTCAGTGTAGGTCATTTTTAACCAGCCTTTAATTAATAGCACCTTTCGTTTAAAAATATATAATTTAAGTTTGTAAAATACATTTTTTGTGGATACATGCCATCATTTTAAACTATTATTTTAAAAATAAAATCTTGTTGGCTGTGGATAAGCTCGCAGCGACACTTAAAAGTAGAAAACATGAAATTAAATTTAAATTGGAATCGTTTCAAATATTTTTATTGACAAAATATTCTTTGGAAAATTCAGCAGTTGTTTTATTAATCAATCCTACTAGAACGGGTGAATACAATTCACATTAGTCCAGTTTCTTGAGGTTTAACTCAATTAATTGAAATTACGGCAACAGCTCTTTGGACCTAAAAAACAATTAAAAATCGATTAAAAAAGTTTCTTTAAAATAAAACTAAAAATGAAAAAAATACCTTTCAGCACAAGATATTTTCATTTCTTTGAGCAAGACGGAAGAATGCAGGTTGTAGACAATAAATGTCTACTCTTCAAGTCCTACTAAAACCTTATGAACCTCTTCCGGAGATTTGAAATTCACCAATCCGCGGACTTAACGACTTGCAGCAACTGGTAAAAATGCATCTGCGTATCTTCGGACTGTGCATTTAGTGGCATTCGTAACATTTATTCAACAGGAACCTCGTCACTTTCAACTCCCAAAAGTGCTCGTAGAGAGGTGGCATCAAAATGCTGCAACTGGCGAATAAGAGAGTCCAGTAATACTTGCTGATAACTGGCCACAAAAAGATGGAATGGGCATGAAAATGAAAACTAGGTTCGTGATTATTAAACTTGATACTTAGTTTAAGGTATTAAATTGTAATATTACACTAGAGTAGTTCAAAATATTAAACTTATAATTATAATAGTATTGTTATGTTAAAATAACCTTAAAAAATACAATTAAATAAGTTAAAAAAAGGACTCTTTGGATACTCTTACCCTTCGTCACCTCTTTACACTCGCAACTAAGGGAGAGGGACACAGAGGCGCCTGGATCGAGTAACCCGAAGTCCGGAGCCGAGAATCTGAAGCTATAAGTAATAAAGACGGCCAGCAGAAGCTATTAAAATCCAGCAGTAGAGGACGTAGGCCTAGAATAAGAATCGAATGTCAAGCGATCCCACGACCGTTTTGACCCCTAGACTACTACAAATCCACCTGCTAATGTAACCCTCTCTTACTACATAAACCCCGGTCAGCCCTACAGAAAAGTTTCAGTCAGTTTGTGATCTTTTGGCAGTGTCGTTGCGCCTTAAAGATCTTTTAGTAAACAATCTGAGCTGGCATTCCTTTTGAGTTATTCTAATTAATATTTAAATAAGCCGTGCTTGGCCCCTTATTAATTATAGGTTTAAATCCCTTTTAATTAAAATTTAAATTCATCAGAAGAAGAAAACTGACACATAACAGTAAAAAATATAAGTAGCAGTACCGATTAACTGGTTAGTCTTGTTGATCGGGCACTTTTAAATGTACTCAATTGACTGCAAGAGGCTGGATGTCTCATCAAAACCTAAGTTATGGAGGTTCCTTGTGAGTGTGCCTTGGAGACCGCTGTGGACTGTCCTTGCCCATGACTTCAAAATCTTGAACCGAACCAGTCCATTCATTCGCCTTGAAGACTTTCAATAAGTGGGACCACATCCAGCAGAAAGTTTATGCACTTTCTAAAGTGATCCTTGATGATGGGCCTTGATTTTTTTCTTTTGTGCTAAGTACAATTATATGTCACTTGCATAATACAAATTAAAAAAGGAAAAAATAGAACACAATAATAATGTAAAAATTTCATTGATGGAAGTAGATGTACTCAAGATATGTAAACCGTAGTAAGACTTAAAAATAAAATAAAAAATTCTTCTTTCGACAGGTTAATTAAAGTGACGAGAGAATATGTTATTGCAAGAACTGGCAGGTGGTTTTGTATTTACACTTATTGTAATCGTGAAAACTTTTATTCTTTCCCAAAACGATGCAAACATCGGGAAGCATCCAGATACCAGCCCGAGGTAGAATTGAGGAACTGTAGTTAATTAAGGTGTCTTAAGTGCAAAGGAAGCAATTTATCCATACAGAGTTATAAAAGTAAAAAAAGATGTGTGTTTATATCACTGCAATAATGAAACGCCTGTAAATTAAATCGATTCATCTGCTTAATTGCCATCCAATCAAGATATTGAAAAGTTCCTTTCAACAAAGCCGTTTGATTGTGCAAGAAGTGTTTTATGTATTCATGGTTTAGCGGATCCAATTTGGCAATTACTAACATTGTGTTCACTATTGTGCACTATTGGTGGTACGAAGTTCCATCAGTTTTCGTCTTCCAAGAAATTGAATTTTCATCCAACACCCGCTCTTGGGCTGCATTTTGTCGAGGACTTGATTGAAGAAAACACTTCTCACAACCAATGTATAACAATACTAACCACAGATAACGCAGTATTCCAACAACAAAGGAAACTGTTTTTCTATTATCGGATATAGTTTACACAGGTCGTTGTTTTCAATTCCTTCAGCTTATTCCCCAACAATTGCGATGTGCTCAAGTGGGCTTCTTTGATCAACTCGGATGAAGTGTGGCATTTGTCCCAGGTATTAATGGTAGATCAGCCCATGCTTCACATATAGCAGCTAGAGAAAGGAGAAGAATTCGATAAATCGGATCCAAATCATCTAGTTTTTTGTTCTCCGAGCCCCTTCCTTTGCAGCTCTCTCATCAAGTGATAAAATTTTCTAGAGATCATGTTTGAACCAAAGAAAAACAAATAAAAAAATTTTGCGCAAAAAAGACATTAAATAATTACCCTATAGGCAATTCAAGAGATTCATCCAAGATATTATTGGAAACCGCCCATTTAAAAAAATCGTCCGAATCGTATTCACAAAACCACCCTCATCTCCGTCGGCTCTCTCACCTTCGCCTCAAAAACGATAAAATCATCCAGTTGAATTGGGGATCATTTTTTTATATTTTAGTCTTTATGTTGATAGTTTTCTCATGTTTGACGAGTTTACGAGGATAGATGGGTGCTAGGATTGTTCTATTACACAATGTTATTATAATGTTATGTTTACGGCATATTGTTGTCGCAATCATCCTAGGTTGTGGTACAGAAATGCTGCTGCTGGTCGTGGTGTTCAAGTCGGACGCATAGCTGTCACTGGATTTCATTGCTAGGAACCTGCAGAGACTCCAGCTGTCGGGGCTATCACCAATTGGGAAAACAAAGGAAGCTGGCTAATAGCAGGACTGATGCTATGAAAATTAGGAAATGCATGATCTTTCAAATCAATTCCATCAACCGATTTGTCCATCCGTTCGGCCATGTGTCCTTCCAAAAATGCTCCATGACCATGATGGATGATATTCCGAGAGGCGCTATTTTATGTGTTGCATTCTCTCAATCAGAACTTTTTTAAAATACTAATCTAAAGATACTTTTCTCTTTTTTCTTTTCTTCGTAAGTTGCTCGTTTCATCACATCCCGCAACCAGACCTTTTTTAAAAATGGGAGAAACTGCTTCAATGAACTGGGTTACTGGATGTTTCAGTAATATGCAAATATATCTCTCAAAAGTTGTCTCCTCTAACGTATAGCCGTGGCAACGCCCGGTAGACGAGAAAAAAAACTGTTGTTTGAAGACGTTATTAAAAATGGGGCAAAATAGCAGCGGTATTGCCCAACTTAAAACTATGAATCAACCGACGCTGCTTATTATTTTTCTTGATTTACCCCATCTGTCTGGAATAAGGTCTGAAATAATTTAAAAATTGAGCTCTTCACCTAATTAATTTCCCAAAATCATATATTTATTTTTTAGTAATTAAAAATTTATAAAATATAAATGAAAAGCTTTACTACTAAAAAAAATTAAAAAGTTATAAGTTTCAAATATTATCAAATATTTTTCAATGATTGATGATATATTCAACCTCTTCAACAGCCTTAATAACTATGGCTCTACCTTTTCCACGGCCCCGAATTCTAAAATATCTGAACGTGGGCGATTACGACTGCATTAAAAAAATATATTTATATTTCAGTAGCTGCTTAGATTTATTTCACATTTACACAATTGAAACTCTGAATCTTGAATTCATGATTTGGAAAAAAAATTAGTAGACTAAATTGTTGCACCATATACAATATAAAAGCTTGAAAAGGATTGCAAAATTTATCTCATACTATTATTATAGTAGTCTTGTCGGCGATTACGATTATGTACGTGTCGCTCAAGAGATGGGCTTCGAAAGCACTTTTGACGACGAGAGTGTCTCTCTTGACGAGATCAAGTAAAGCTACGTTGCTACGAGAGTGTTTGCTTTTCTCCCGCTTTTGCTTGGTATCCAAAAGTTTCCACCCAACCTATACTCAAACGAACGTTTTATATTCAAAACATTAGTATTTGATAGATTCAGTACCGTCAAGATATAGAAAATAAGTTGATCACCTTCTCCATTAGAGTCTTTTTGGATTGTCTGTAATTCGCCATGAAAAAGTCCCGTTCATCCAAACCAGATTCTAGGTAATGATGAGGTAATGAAGACTTCACTCTGAAGAGATTCGGGCTTCAAGCAGATTTCTCGGTGAACTCAGCAGAAGTATTGACTTGATGGTTGTCTGACTCTGGATTGGGCATTCCCTCTGTAGAGTAGAAATAAAAAATAGAATGATCATTTGTTGAAAGAAATTGAAATATTAAAAAAATTGTTTGTATACTGGCTGAGCAATCAATAACATTGCAGAAGAGAAATAAACTGGGCATCCAGGTTTTTTACGACTGTTGAATTGTACAATTTAATGATGAAATTGTACAACTGAAGAGTGACTGATTCGAACAGCTGGCTCTAAAGAATAAGTAGGAAGCCAGAAAGCGGGGACAAGATTCTTAATCGTAGCAGAGGAAGAAGAGGTTTCCACTTCTTCATCTGGATTTGGAAGCTGTATTATGTTCACTAATTTTCTGAAATGATAAAATGTTGTCAAGGAATAATAAATGCCAATTACGTTGTCCAGAAACCGTTGGTTGAATTATCTACTGTTCAGAGTTTTCCTTGTGAAACTGTTAACACATTAATTTCTCTTAATCGAAAATGAGCTTTGAAAACTCCTTATTGATACGGCAATAATTGGCAGCACTACTATTTTTGACACCTCGATTGTACCACACGCATCAGTTCAAGTGAAAAGTAACGCTAGATTATTGTATTCTGAAAATAGCAAATGTATACATAAAAATTTGTTACTACTTTTTTAATATAACATATCGGTATAAAATAGAGAAAGCAGAGCTTTTCAGAACGCATTACTGATAAAGGAACCCAGCATGGTTATATAATACCTAAAAATGGGTCAATTTTTAGCTGGGTTCTTTGATATGCATTTTTGTTGTAACCTCACATTTCTTAGAAAATATACATATAAATGTTTGGGAAGCATTTAAGTCAGCTATAGTTGAAAGATTTTGTTTAAAACTACACGTACAAGCACATTCTGTGTTGTCGCTATATATGACGACAGATATAATAATTAAGAACGAACTTTAGTGGCGCCATGATGTAGTCCGACCATAATGGCTGGCACGATCCTCAATGAAGAAGCCTTGTTGCCGTTTGAAAAAGCTGACCTCATGGTTATGACGCCTGCCACAGAGCTTCCTTTTAAAGAATGAAATAAAATAAGTTGTTATTGTAATTCCTATTATTTTTTATTTTTTTATTAGGGAAATTAGTTTAGAGGAATATGTTTTTCTAAATATTATTTTCATCTTGTTATTATTCAAGAATTTTTCAATAGGGAAAGCTTATAAAAATTGCCAAAAAGCATATCAGCGTGTTCAGCGTGAAAAACTGAACATGACTCCCAGTCATATTGTATATCAAATACACGATTACACCCCTTTTGGATGGAAATCAACGCCATTTTCGGTATGTAGCACACGGTACGCAAAACGGCCCTCCTTTCATCTCTAAAATTAATACAGACATATCGAAACAGGGATCATAGCCACACTGGTTCAAGAACATTTCAGTAGGTAGACAAAGAAAATTCTCTATACGATGCAGCTGTGATCCCTTCTTTTAAATGTCTGTCTTAATCACCAAGATGGATGGAGGGCCGTTTTGCGTACGGTGCGTTACACACCGGCATTGGCGTTGATTTACTGTAAGGCAAAGATAAATATATTTCATACACGGTATGATTTACAAACTTGTTCAGTTTTTTACGCTGAACACGATGATATGTTTTTAAAGCTTTTCAATTTTTATAAGCTTTCCCTATTAAGTACAAAAAAGCAAAAAAAGAAATGTATGTGTAGATTACGCCAGTACAAAAACAAAGAGTTATGCTCGTGAGCGATGAATTTCTTTTTAGTTATTACAAAAGTAGTAAAGCAAATAATGTAAATAATAATTACCCGAAAATAAAAGCTTTACATACAAATCCAATAGCTCTGGTGATATGGTGCTTATTACCCAGCGCCAAATTTTTATTCTCGTCATATCTGGGCTCTTAAACTTTCCTGACCATATTGAATAATAGTTACTAATCAAAGAATCTAATTGCGATGTTTGAAGTCGGAATTTTTTGTCTGGAAAATGATATATTATATGAAAAGCCAGAGCCCTTTCACAATTGTAAAATAAATTGAAAATATTGTGGTAACAGCCAAGCGTCTATCAGTATAATATTGGGTTGGCATGGAATAAATCCTGATCGAAAGAATAATTTTTGAATACATAGAAATTATGTTTCCATTTTCTTCAATGATACCCCAAAACGATTAAGTTCGTACAAACACAAGCTGTCACTTAGAAATTTTTGAGAGCCTTTTTTGTGTTCGAGGTAAAAAAACTTGGCGTATCTAGAAAGTTAAATGAAAATAAAATAAAAAGTAGTATATACAATACCCACCGGAATATAAGAACACTTCTTTTTCTCCCATAAGGCCACGGGTTAAATTGACGCCCGTTTTATTGCGATAACTAGCTGAATTTTAACGGTTGATTTTTTCCCATTGGAAACATGTTTCCCTCACTCTCTGAATTATTACAGATTTTAGTCATCATTCCTCATTGAGTTATTGATTAGGTCATGTATAAGATCACTTCGATGGAAATTTAAAATTTCGAAAAGTAAAGTCTTCATTAACAATTTCGGATTTTCAAAGTTCTCTAAAAAAGTTTCCTTTTCTCCGTACGGCAAAAATGACCTTGGATCTTGTCCTACAGAGGAAATGGGAGAAACGTGATTGCTGAACTTTGAAAATCTGAAACTTTTAATCCAGACTTTACTTTTCGAAATTTTAAATTTCCAGTTGAAGAATAGTCCAATCTTAATAGATTGTTGGTAACAGGATGATCGAGCGGGTCTCCGAATTAATTCAAATTTATATTCAGGTCATTTGTTGCAGATGTATTGGGCACATATTCGAATGTCCTCACTGTGAGCATCCTCAACAAATATACTCCCCCTGCAGGTATCTGCTCTTTGATGAATAACAAAAATTGAATAATACAGTTATCAGAATAATCTTTTTTCAATCCTTCCAAAAAATCCAAATCAACGCAAATAAATATATATATATGTATATAATGAAAAAGTGGAAGTCTTGAAACTGTTTTATTTCCCCATCCCCATGCTTCGCATGCTAGCTGGTTCCAATCGTCTTTAACTTAAAACATTATGACATCTGAAAAATTGAAAGTGTTTTTGATAACGTAATTTTCTTGGCGACTCATATCTATAAGCTCACATCGAAACCCTAAATGGATCGTGAAGGACCAAAGATCGTCGATGGGCTACTATCATCGATGAAGACAGTTAGAGGTAGGTTTTTTATACAACTTTTTTCAATTCAATTGTTTTAATTTGTTTTAATTTATTTCACAGTAGTGATCGAAGAAATCTTGTACGTTGGAGACGAATTCTAAAAAATTGGTGTACAACTGGACCTCTGCATTAAAGTCGTCGTCGTAAAGATGATGTTATTGCCTCCGGTACCACCTCCGTCGTTCAGAGAAAGCTTGCTCGGTGATTCTTTGGTAAACGTAGAATTTCAATTGCTCATTTTTATAATCATTAAAATCGCTTTGATCCGTTTCATCAGATACCCTACTTTGGGAAAAAGCAACTCGTCAAGAGCACCATGTAAGGTTCCGTGGCTTTTCCTAATTTATCCTCTTACCCCTACATCCAATCCATCCATTGAACGTTTCTCTTTGGTTTACTAACGGTTATATTGCAAACAGGAAATCAGTAAATAAAATCAAGCCAAGTGAAGAAAATAACCAAATCTGGTCTGCTCTTTTGGTTTCTTGCCAACAGTTCAAGACACTTTAACCACTTGAGCTTTCTTCACTCCCATCCAAGTAAACGTATGTATAATGATATATTTATTTGAAATGCAGATCTTGCAGGATGATGCGAATGAAGAGTCCCCACAGATATTCACAGGGAGAAAATGCTGTATTTCGTTATGGTTCTGGAATTTGTTAGCTTGATTTTGTGATAACAAATATTGAAATCAGCATTCATTTACTAATATACAAACGATACCTTTTGTATACCTTACACTGCTCACAGTGAAAACCCTTTTAATATTTGAGCTTTTTAACTTGATTAAGACACTTTGAAGTATTTCTCATAACAGGTTTTCATTTCTTTCTTTTTAATAAATTCAAATTTTTCTTATAGAGGAACCAGGAAAACCCAAAATCCGTTTAAATTTGAAAAAAAAACGAAAAATTTGTATTTCCCCTTTTTCAACAGCCTTTTTCAATACAAAATCAACAATTCAGTACAAAAAGTAATAAATCTTGACGCAATTATTATTATTTTTTAAAACTATTTTTATTTTATTTAAAAAATTTATAATAAAAAAATATTAGTAGCCTTTTATAGGTTTTTAAAGAAAAGATTTATAATTAGTTCTGCAGTGTGTTGTGTGCTTAATTACAACAAAATAATTTATGTAATTTCTTTAGCTGTTTTCCTTTCTTCTAAAATTTCCGTTACAGTAATTTTGTACGGTGTGGGTCTAATCAAGCAAAGCTGCATGAAGTGAAGCCGGTGTAGCCGGACATGCTTCCTGAATGCCAGGTCGTGTTTTTTTTTTATCTAGGTAAAGGTCAGGTAGAAGTTTTCCAAATAGTGGTTATAGTAATATAACAACTTTTTATCAAGTCATTCTCCTCAAAATAAATCCAGGAAAAATTATCGGTGCTTTATGCATGAAATAACGGGCTATAAAGAAAAAAAACTATTCTTTAAATGAATTCAAATGTTAAGTAATAGCCATTTTAAGTCTTGAAAATCGACGGCTAATTAAGTATTTTATTTAGAATATATGAATTTTGAGGTTATGTAGAATTGTAATAATGTAGCTATATATTAAAAAACTGTTGTGTCATTTTTTCTTCTTTTAAAATCGATTCCGACGATGCTGAAATAAATGGTACAATAAAGGATACCCTTTTGTCACATTTTTAACGAGAAAAGCAGCTCTGATGCTTTTTTTGCATTCCCCCCCGCTAAAACATTTTTTCCACTCCGTCTACCTCACGGGCAGATGTAAACTATGAAATTTAAAAAAAAATTATAAAAAAAATTTCAAACTGATAATATAATAGCATTTTAACATTAAAGAACAATAAAAATACATATTAAAGACATATTATTAAAATAAATATTAACTGTTGCTTAAATATGTTTATAAAAACGTGGTATCTAGTCGTCCACCAGGTGGACATCTCGTAGTCCATAAATCATTAAAAGTTTTACTTTCCGTAATTCAACTCGGCTTTCAATTCCGCGACAAATGATTTAGTTAGTTTTGCAATAAAAACCACCATATTCATGGATGAACCGTGAATAAGAAACTATATTTCTATATTTAAAAAGTCTATATTTTATTTTGAAAATTAAATTACTAAAATTGAATTGAATTTATATTTTTGTGGTGAATAATTCAAGTAAATCAAACAATGCTACACTGTTTTTTTTTGGAAATTCACGCGTTAGTCTTTGGGTTTATTAAAGAAAAAATATTAGTTTTCCAAGAAATTAAATTTAATACAATGTTTTCAGTTTCATTCAATTTCTTTCAAGTTTCAGCGACATTCAGTTACCCTATCTACATCTTGAAATTATTCTTACACAGCAGCGATTGACTCCTTAATTTTGCTGGGTTCATCACCCAAAAAGTAATGAAAAGGATTAAGCACCCCGTCTAGAGTTGTGAATCAATACATTTTACTGTTGCTAAATTTATTGGGTAATGACAACTTTCTCCCATGTTTAAAATCCACCCGATTAAGTATTCGGAAAACATTCACTGTGTCATTGGCTTATGTCATTAAAGGAGAAAGGGCGGAAAACGGTGGACATACTGATTTTAAGTACGCGGGGAATATTCATTGTGTAGGTGGCCTACATTAGGGGAGAGAGCACCAAAACAGCGGCCATTGCGTTGATGGGGATGTGCCGTCAATTACACCGATTTTTTATTGTCATCATGAGAAAAAGACAAAGGCAATAATTTGCGCACTTTCCCTCACTTCGCCATTTTTTAGACATTTTTTGTTAAAATATTTTGAATTACTAAGGAAAATCGTCGTCAAAATTTTCTTGACGACAATGTTTGAAGACATTGTTTATGTAATTAGAATAAACGAAAAGTTTATTGTCAGCCGGGGTGTCGTACACGGTAGAGCAGTATATATCCACACTGCGATCTTTTGAGACTCAGCCCTTATATTGACCGGGAGATTTGACGCACGCACGCTTAAAAAAATTAGTGAACGAAACAAAAAAAAAGACGCGGGTAATCAAGCGACTGATCCTTGTGATCAAAGCATTTCTCTAGTTTTATGTTGTTTCCTCTTTTTCAAAGGTCTTAAAAAATTTCATATGCCACATATTAAATTAGTGCGTGTTCCTCCTCTTGTCATTTTTTTAGCCTACAGTTGTAGTCTTCATTTAATTTATACAATTATGATTGCTCATCGGCCTTCGGCCTCGAGCAATCTTCAATTAGAATAAATGAAAAGTTTATTGTCAGGTGTAAACGTCGGAAGAAAACTTTGTCTGAAAAATATATAGCCTTGAATGCTGAAAAATATGCAGCCATGGGCTTGATTTGATTGATTTACAGCCATGGGGGGGGGGGGAGATTAATATAAGGGACCGTGGAACAAGTAGAGAAAGAGTAATTGAGGATTAATGAAAAATATTTGGTAATATTTCAAACTTAATTATTTTTTAAGCATTTAAAAATATTTATTAATAATTACATTAGTTCATTTTATTTCGAAAATATTTTGATGTTTAGAAAATAAGTATTTTTTGAGAAATGAATTTGGTGTAACAGCGCGATTTTAAGATTATTTCATATTTTATTTCAGACGGATGGGGTAAAAATAAGGTAAAGTAGCAGTGGCGGATTCTAAGTAGTTTTAAGGTAGGATATTGCGCCGCTGCCATTTCGTTTTGATTTGCCACACCTCCTTCAAACGTAAACACATTTTCTTCGTGTACCGGGTGTTGCCATGGCAATACGCTAGAGAAGAATATTTTTTAAAGACACGTTTATTTCTTACTAAAAGAAACAAGCTTATAGTTGTTCAGTGAACAGTTTATTCCATTTAAAAAATGGTTGCGGAATGCCATGAAACGAAGAACCGGCAACTGTCTTCTGCTATGTCTCAGTGGAGTGCCTTGGTTGTCTTTTCATGTTCCTCATTAATCCTCCAAAGTTTGTCATGGATTTTACCCCATATAGCAGGGAGAGTTGTTCGTAGCACACCAGTATTTGCTCACAGGCTCACTTCTTTTGGTACCTTCTCTTCTTAAGACCTGCCTCATAAGACACCATTTATTTAGAAAGTTTAGCAAAGCATTTGGTTTTGGAGTGCAGTGTACTGTTTCCAACAAAGTTTTAAGACAATTATAAAGAATATTTGATTCATATTTACAGCCATTATTGTACAGCCGTTATTGTCGTTTTTCCCCAATAAAACTATAAAGAAAGGATCGGTTATGAAATGTTGAAACAGAAAAACACAATCCTCAATTTAATTGAGGATTTTAAAGATATTTTAATTTATTAGCTAGAACTCTAATGTAAACATTTTTTTCATGGTCAACTCCCAATGTGTGGGTCTTTCCTCTCCCATTTTTGCTGTAGCATAAAACACACGTCTCAAAACCATTGGCGGCTGAGACAATTACGGACTTCAATTCAGAAAAACATCTGTGACATGACTTCATCAAGACCGAAGATTTTTTTAAATCAAAGGGATATAGGACATCTCGTGTTTCTCCGTTTCTTGAAACCGTAATGACAATCCTACTTCCGCCCCGATTTTAAGATGGCTGGCCTCGTCCTGAATGGAACGAATGCGCACAAAGACCGATAAAATTTCCTTGAGATCTTGGATCTCCCGCTTCTTCTATCTGATGATATCTGCCAGTTCCTGAATAAGACGCGTAAGAGAAAAAAAATAAGTGTTGTTAACTTGGTGTTTTACAGGGCTTTTTGAAGAATTCAGTAAAAAACTAAATTATTTCTTATTTTTTAATTCGTCTTTCCAAACTAATTTGGCAAAATAAATGTCTGCTACAAATAAATAGCGAAATCGGGACAGAAATCATGTCCTGCGTCTGACTCTTGAGACCTAAATATAAAAATATTGGTACCTATAAAAACAATTCTGTTTTTAAAGCCTAAAGGATGTCACCAACTAGTTCTCGGTGTGCCTAAATGATAGATTTTTGTCAAAATTTTATGTTCATCGCTCCAATAGATATCGTCATAATAAAGAAGCATTCTAAACAAATACGCTTCTTGTTATTCAACTTACACGTTATTCAAATATCTCATGTTAATGCCATTTTTTAAACTAAGAAACAAATTGTATTGTGGCAGCAATACCAAAATACTCCGTTTCCAAAAAATCTGGCGCTTAAAGTACCTCTTTTCAGAAAACGACTCACACATGTTCATCAATTAATTAAAATTACTTAACACCGTCATAAGAACTTAAAAATGGAAGAACAAGGGATTTTTTTCGTCCTTTATTAGAATCCGGAGTTGAAATTACATCTTATCAGGTCACGACTCGCGAATGTTCATCAATCAATAGTGTCATAATATATATTACTAAAAAATATCTTATTTGTACAAGAGTGCAATCGAAGAATGGAATCCGTGTTTACATATCAACTGTGTTTACATAATAAAAAAAGGAAAAAAACAGTTTTCATTGTAGACGACTACGAGTGGACGCTCCTGTGAGAAAGAAATTAGTATAAAGCGCCAAAACAGGCCCGAAGTAACACTAAAAAGTTCCATTGAAGTATTTGGTTCAGGAAACACATTTAGAAAATTACTCGAAGTTTTGTTTAAGACATATTGTGATTCATGTTTTCTGTTTTACTACATCTAAATTTCAAAGTCAATATATAAAAGCCAATAATTGGGTGGAGTCGGGTAATACGCAAAATGAATCTTGTCGCCCTTTCATTCTTCAACATTGTACAGTACCAATATTGGCTTGAGATGGGAAATATAATTAATACAATTTTTTAGCCCTTTTACTGTTCAATGTTGTACTGATTTTTTTTTGCATTAAAGTACAATTAAGATGTCAATTATTCTTCTTATGCATACGAATATTGGCTCTTTGCTGGCCGATATACGATGTTGCCTAGGGTTTACCATTTTAGTTATCTAATGGTCGCACCAAAAATACACTAATATATGTCATTTCATTATGATAGTCTTATTTGCATTTAAAACTTTAAAATGGTAACCAGCCTTTTTTAACAGACCCTGCCTTTCTGACCGGCTATTTTTACCTATAAGTCTTATTGTAATGAAAAAATAGTATTTGATGGCTGCAGCGACGTTATATAATTGAAGGTTGTAGGCCCAAAAGGTTATTAGTTCGTAAGTTTTTTGTAATATATTTTAGATTCGTGATTGTACCAGCCCGTTTGTAATAGATTTAGATTCATTAATGTACCAAATTTGGAATTCCAATGGTAAATTTAAGTAAATCTACCATTTTTTAGTTATAGAAACTCCATTCTATATTCTTCAATGAACAAAATTTGGAAATTAATACTGAGCAAGAATAGGACCCAAGCATTGTAACCATACTGTGTATTATTTTCATAATATTCCCAATTTAGGTTCGACAATGGACAAATATTGGTAGTCCAATGTTTATTTTTATGAAAACTACCACTTTAAAATGATAGAAACCTAATAATGCACCAAAATAGACTCAAAATGATCATTTCATGTATTGTTTTCTTGATATTTCCAATATATATTGGCCTATGAACCAAAATTGGCAGTCCAATCATCAATGTTTATTTTTAGGAAAACTACCATCATCAAATTAAACAAACCAAATAATGAACCAAAATAGAACCAAAGTGATCATTTCATGTATTGTTTTCGTGATATTTCCAATATAGATTCGACAATGGATCAAAATTGGCAGTCCAATGTTCATTTTTAGGAAAACTACCATTATGAAATTAAACAAACCAAATAATGCACCAATATAGAACCAAAGTGAACATTTCATATATTGTTTTCTTGATATTTCCAATATAGATTCGCTTATGTACCAAAATTGGCAGTCCAATGTTCATTTTTAGGAAAACTACCATTTTGAAATTAAACAAACCAAATAATGCACCAAAATAGAACCAAAGTGAGCATTTCATGTATTGTTTTCATGATATTCCCAATATAGATTCTTCAATGAGCCAAAATTAGCAATTCAAATTCCATTTTTACAATATTGATTTATTGTTGGGCCACGTTTTTCTAGCCAATAGATTTTAAAAAATCCTTTTTTGTCTAATTGTATTTGAGCGAATACTAGCCCAAAATTGTCGAAAAATGTCCAATCTTGGATGCTGCCCGGGATGGGTTAATAGTTTTTAAATAGCTCGCTTTATTGACATGGTAATCCACAATAGCTGTATTATACCACAATAACACTACATAAAGTGGAATTGATTACTATACCCTTTGTAAATAAACCTATTATCTGAAATATGCACATATGTACAATGTACATATTCTCAAATCAGTTAAAAAATATAGTCCCTGGGCTTTAAAGTTTCTTCATTTTTTTAGTGGGAAAGTCCTTAGTTTGAAATGCTTCTTCATATTTATTTGAGGGAAAGACAATCTGATACGAAAAGAAACCAGAAAGCCAAAAAAATAAAGTATCAAGTGTGACAATGACATACTGATGCGATTAGAAACCGGACAGCAAAAAAAAATCAATCTTTAGTGTGTTAATAAAATACTGATGCAAACCGAAACCGGGCGGCAAAAAAAAATTTCACTAGTGTAGGAATCCGATAAAAGATAAGAAAAAAAACTTTTGGTCTTCTGTTTGTAGTTTGCGTATGCCACGCGCAAGTATGCATTATGGTCAGATTTTAATTTTTATAAATATGTACCATCTGCAAGCTTGCGATTACTTGCAAATTCCTTACCATGTATATGATAGTGGGTTCATGTTATTAGCGCTACTCCGAATCAAGGAACCATCTAAACAATAAGCTTGCGCAAGTAAGCAGTTAACTTACGATTTCCTTATTAAGGTTTCCGTATGATGGCGCATGTTAACGGTACGCACATTGTAAGAAATGTGATTC
Source organism: Chydorus sphaericus (assembly GCA_030141595.1). Lineage (NCBI taxonomy): Eukaryota > Metazoa > Arthropoda > Branchiopoda > Diplostraca > Chydoridae > Chydorus > Chydorus sphaericus. The sequence goes on along the minus strand of CM057926.1, from coordinate 4,790,596 downwards.
AAAAAAATTATTAAAATAAACGCCATTTATATACCAGCAAAAAAATGAATAGTTATGTTATAATTATATTATACTTAAAACTATTTCTTAGATTTAATCGGAAAATAATCAATGAGTGTCGAAAAATATTATGCTAATACACTTGTATTTTATATTGTTTATACATTTATATATGTATTACTTCTTATTTTTGCATTTACAACACGAGAACCATCCTTTGTCTACCATCCTTTGTCAAACATGCGCAACTATGCAATTTCCATACCATGTTCAGTGCAAAGCAAGTTTGCAAATCGCAAGGATGTGCTGTACATGCAAGCAATACAAGCACAATCCTAAAGCAAGCTTGCTTCATGCTTATCGTTCATGACAAACGACAAGCCTTATACCGAATATAACCCTCATATCCGTCCATGTTAATACTTCTGGAAGTGCTGTAACTAAATGGCTAAACAAATATTTTGGCACATTACAAGAACTAGAAAATTAGGACGAAGTTTTTGCGGTCGCTAACGTCGCTTCCAACGCTTATAGAGCTAAGCATTCAGAGGACAATGACGAAAAAATAATACTCCTTCCGGAATTTGGTACTGAAGAGGGGGACCACGCACTTAAAGGCAATCCAACGGATCCTAATGAAAGTTGGGAGGAGGTGAGGTTTCTTGGTGGAATATTCCGTCATATTTCTGCCGAACCAGTGAGAATTTAAGCCCCATTACCCTGAATGAACTTTTCTTTTTAATATTGTTCTTGCACTGACTGGAAACGTTATTATGTCTTTTTTTCAATTGTTCGTTTTATTGCCTATTATTTAAATTTGGTTTTTAACGCAATAATAATGATATGATGATGGAAATCAAAACCAAGTAACAAAGAAACAATACAAAAACAATTTTAGAGTAGTTCGCTTTAATTTATTTCTTCTACTATTAAAAATTTTAATTAACTGCAGAGGTTTGCTGGTTATTACAATAGCTATGCCATGTATAAGGAAGTAATCATATTACATTGAACTAGGGCTCGGATTGAATTCGAAAATATTCTAATCAAATTTATTCAAAATGAGTTTTATTCGAATTGGGACTTTATATTTCTCAAATGTCATTCGCATTAATTATATTTTGCGAATTGAATTGAATATTACGATCCCGTCGAGCCCTATATTCCACTTTTCAAAAAGTTCATAATACTGGCACTACTGTATTCAGCATCATTACTGGTTTGAGAGTTTGTAACACATGAGCTGTCAAAAAGTGTTTCCCTAATAGTGAACAGATATCTCCAAGAGTTATTGAAACCATTTGTGGGAGATTTATATAAAACCACTATTCAAACCAACCTTAAGTACGTATTTCTGTGTCAACTTTTATTACAAACGGCTTCCACATTATCACCGTTTGTTAATTTAATTTTTAAAAAAGTGCAAGGATATGATCGAAGGATGCCTTCACTTGAATCATCTTTTTAATTCTTCAACCTGTTTTCCACGTATTCAGGAACGTATCTCAACTCATTCGGAAGTTGTAAAACGACGACCGGCTGGGAAGAAAAGCGCCAAAATATTTGCTTTATGAACAACCACGGATGGTTTATTTTTCTCGACAAAACCAGCTTAGCAACGTTTAGCAACTCAACTTGATGGCTAAATATGATAGAGTACAAATTTTAATTATTACGACCACACAGCACATTGAACAAGCCACTAGAGAAAAGAAGTCGTCTGCTTGCGGTTACCATGGAAACAATTTGCCTAGCGGCAAAATAATCGCCCACGTAAAAGCGAACCACTACGGAATTTTCTTGAACCAGGGATAGCTTAGTCACCCCCTTTTCCCGTTTGATTGTACTCCTTTAATAGCTTAAATAGAGTGAAAACTGAAAAAAAAATTACGTACAAATAGTTTTTGGAATGAGAACTTTTGACAACCAATGAAATGATTACCTAGTGATACTCTTGGATACAGAAGGTTGGAAGACATTCGGAACATTGCGTTTTCTTTTTAAGCCAGCTATGGAGTAGGTGACAAAATTAACTGCGCTATTAATATGTTGAAAAAAATTCGGCGCTGTCCCAATAAATACTAAATATACTCTATGAAAAGTTATAGTAACGAACACACAGGCGTGTTCATCAGCCATTTGAACACCGTTGTGAATGATCTGCATTGTTAACAAAAGAAATACAGAAACTTCCATTATCTTTTTTACAAGTTGGTCAACTTATATTATTATTATATTTATATGTTTGTAGTAATTTTTCACATAAAAATAATTAATTAAAAATATAAGTGATCAAAATCAATAAATATTTAATATTAAAAAATAATTATTATTTAAGGCAGTTTTGTAAGGACATAGCTCGGGCCACACAGCTGATCGATGAAAAAAAGTTTGTTTGCTCTTATTTCCCCGGGTAACCCCGTGGTAGAGAAAACATCGTTGCTGTTTTATAACTTTGTAAAATATAATTATTTGATTTATTTATTTCATTCTGTTTACTTAAGTAAACTAGCGTTTATTACTAAACAAACTTTGACAACATTGCAATAGTTCCCCTGAACAACCTGTGGTGGCTCTGAAACTCGTCCCCCAAAAGCCGAAGGGGAGTGGAGATTTTAACATTGGGACTTCCTATTAAACCTTATCTCTTAAAGGAACATTATCTCTAGCAAAAACTAAAAAAGGGATTCCTCTGTCAATCAAGGTACGGACGGACTGCTAAAATATTGTCAGAGTACAGCAAATGAATGCAGTTAAGCAAAGATGAAAAGTTAAGCTTAATATTTCACAGAGTAATAAAAGAAGAGTGTCCCTCGATTTGTTTCCCGCTCAAGTTAAAAAAGGAAATTCAAATAACAAAATCCTAGTTTTCCTAGTAAGCCAATGATGTTAATTAGAATTAATATCAGAAATTGAAGTGACAGGACAAATTTGGGAAAAGTGAAAGTATTTACTAAATATCTTCTATGCAATATGAATTACATTGAGCGATTGTTGAGCTAGGTGTGCCTACTGGCTTGGTGGTACTGCTGCCGTCAACCTTTTTAATTTTATCACTAGTAAAACTTTAATATTTTCAACTAAAGGAGAAAGGCTTGGTGGGATGTGTGCGGCTCTAGTGTGCTCCAATTAACTAACTGGACCTAAAAGAATAGAAAAACATACATTTTTCGATTATTTAGACTAACTTACGTCCGTGGCCCGGAGTTTCAGACCTTATTTAGATCTTTGAGGGAATTTATTCTGTTCAACGTTGCAGTTAAGTTGCGTTGGATTCTGTCCAAACGCCAGCCTTGTAGCATAAGCCAGTACAAACACCCCGCAATTGTGACCATCCATTTGCTTTTGACACGGCATGATGTCTATGTTATTTTTTTTCGTGGATGGATTCATCAAGGCCACAATGGTGATGAAATTCAATCCAGGCGAGAAGTTTCCGGGTGCACTGTTGAAGCCCATGATCTTTTCGATATCGGGGCCTTTTGAAAAAAGTACCCAATGCATATTGTTACTATTGTTGAATGGCTTGTTCCACACTGGGTCATCTATTGGCACTAAACCTGTAAAAAAAGCCGTGGGCTGACCATTGAAGAGTCCCATCCACCTTTTTCTTTTCTTTCATTTTCTAGCTTCTGTCGAATGAGCCCCATGAACACGTTGACTGAATTGGAATTTAATTATTTTCTCTAACCAGATCTTCAATTTCTTCATCACTCAGTTGTTCGAAACTTTTGAACTTTTCCTTTTCAAAACTTTGAAATAAGATCAAAGTTCTGGAGGGCATCTCCACCATTGATTCTCACCATCCAGTTTGAGACGACCCTACAAAATCCAAGAAGTTCTGAAGGGCATCTAAACCATTGATTTTCACCATCCAGTTTGAGACGATCCTACAAGATCCAAGATTATAAGAACTCGATCAAAATGGTAAACACGAGCAATTTTGTTAAATGGATAAATTTCATTATACAAAGGGCCAATGAAAGATGAAAGCGTTATAATTTGTTCATTGTTTGCCCAAATTAATTTTGATAGTTTTGGTTTTCTAGAAGAAAAAAGAAGGTCGAGGAGTTTGAAATGGTTCGCTTGCAGTCAAACTCTTTCCTTCGCTTGGTAAGTCCGGATGAAACAAAGAAAAAATTATGAGTTCTTCCGTTAGATAATAAATATGAAGTTGAATTGATACCATGTTTGCTTCATCCGCAATTTTCTCTAATCCATGTACTTAACTATCAAACAATAGTATTGAAGATCGTTATATGGAGCTGATGCTGCTAGTGGGGATTGAAGACAATAGTAGTTGGAGTATAATAGGATGAATTTGACCCTTCTTTTTACCTCTTTTACTTCAGTTACGTATATAAGAAAAACTTCCTGAAATAAGAATAAACGTGAAATAATAAAAAGTCTTGGACCACAAAAAAACTGTGTATGATTATCTGGTCCTGGTTGTCGAATAAACACTACTCTGTTTACTTTGTATCTAATACGAAAAAGCGATTATCACAGTCATATTTCTGTGGTCTTCATTCATGCAAAACCAGGCAAAATTTTAGAAATGAACCAATACTTTTTTTATTGCGTGATAATAATAACTTCCGATCATAATGAAACTTACACAGTCGATTGAAAACATCCTTAAGTATTTTCTATCAAAAGGCCGAATCTGAGAATCGAAAAGAAAAAAGGTATGGTGACGTACCCATACAAATTTCAAAAACCCTTAACTTTTAAGCCGCGGCGCGGGCTCAAATATTTTTTTTTTGGACCTGCAATTTCAGCTGATTTTTTTTTTCATTAAATGGAATCACATATAAAAAGGCTGCTAAAAAATAAAAATAGAGGTTTATTTTGGTGCACCCTAAGGTGAGTATACTCATTTCGATTGGGGATCATGACAATTGATTAAAAGTTATGAGTGTTTATGGATATAATTCATTTTATAAGAATAGCAATGCATAACTTATTACAATAAACATTGTATTTTACAGAAAAGATACCACACTTCTGAAACAATTTTCTGGATAACGTGGGGTATAAAAGATGAATTTAGTTGCACTTGAATACGACTTCAATCACATTCGATGCGACTAATTAAGCCGATCCAAAATTGAGTTAAAGTCGAACGGAAAAACAGAAACTTTGCTTTGAATATCCGGAGGTAGATCTCTGTGCATAAAAGACAGCGTTTCCGAATCTTACCTATTTATACTAGAGTGAGCCGTAGTCAGTTATCTTCTCACCTTCTGGATAAATCATCAGACAAATCACTGGATCAAAAAGAATTTTATTTCATTTTTTATTATTTTATTAAATTCAAAAAATGTATATTTCAAATTTCTATATGTGGCGTCTTTCAATAGAATTTACATCGTGGTCTAAAAATATGTTTTTAGATAAGGAAGTGGCAGAAATCCGACCCCTTCCCCCCATCTAGATCAGCAATAAACAATCCTACATTGACAAAGTCATATAATGGAGCCGATCGCATCGGAAACAACTTCGCCTTCAACATTACCGAAGAAGCCAAGCGGGCAAACTACATGGCGTGAAAGACGAATCGGCGATCCTTTAATGAAAATACCAAAAATGGTATATTTACCATATTTCATTCAGTTTAAGCCTAGTTTTTAATATAACTTATACAATTTTTATTTTATTTTTATCTCTATCTATTTAATTGGGTGCGAAGTCAGCTACAACATCTGTGGAAGAAAAAAATCCCATGTCCCATACTGTTGGATGAGTAAGTGGACAAATTACTCGATAGAAATAGCATCTATGGTATCTTTTTTTTACCCTCATGTAATTTGACATTACGGATGAATAATCAGACGGATGGTTTATAGGCGTATATGCGAAAAAAGGTTGTATTCAATTTTAGCGTCGTCTGTCCAGACCTTGTTTGAGCTTTGATTGTTGTTGATTGTTGGCTTGAGCAGAGAAAGACAGAAAGCCTAGCACTTTTCTAAAAAATTGCAAACTGACTGAAAACTCCGTTCTAATTTTGGCTTCAAATCTTGCAATACCCAACTCCTTTTTACCCTTTTAAAGAGATTTGTAATACCAATCAAATACAAACCAAATTCAATGGAAAAATATATTTAACCATATTGAAGCATCAGCCTGGCTGGTTCTCTACTGAGAACCAGCCTCCTAAACAGGGCCTCCGCGAGGGGAGGGTCACTGAGTACTTTCTGCCCCGGCGCTCATTCATGGCGCAATTTTGGTTGGAGGAGTATGCGGCGGTTCGGTTCCCTTATGCGGCGGAGGTGGTCTTCATCCATCCCATTGTTCAGCTGCCTACTCGGCCCCACGATAATTTCTTCACCCTCCTGGAGTTGAACTCGTTTAATGAGTTGCATCGATTTGGACACTTGGAGTCTTTCACTTCTCCCATCCGTTTGGATTACGAGGAGGTCCGCGGTCTGGCTGAGCCGGATCGGGTGGTTCCTTATACTCGTCAGTGGAAGGGTTCAGGTACGTTTCCTTCCTCCCTTTTCTCTTTGGGTTGTAGTGCTAATCCTCTTTATTTTGTCTGGATGCCGAGTCATCTTCTACGTCCCGTCCTGTTTACCGCCAGTGGTAGACTCCAGAGTGGTTTTCTTGTTCTTCTTCTCTTTTCAGTCCTGAGTGTGTTCACTCTTCTGACTGTTCTTCTACCTCCCATGTGCTTTAATTGTCTGGAATTATATGTTTCTTTCTCTTCTACAAGTGTCCAGTGTCCACAAGTGGGAAAAATGTGCAAATGCTCCTGTGATCGGTGTTGCAGCTGGGATGACAACGTCTTTAAAGAAATCAAACTAGTATAACTGGAATCCGTGATCACTAATAATTTTTAGTAGTGATACTCTGTGCTTTAAATAATGGTAATAAATACCGTATATGTATTAAAGTAATCGGAAATTTTTATTCCGTTTGGACAGAACTTTATATCTTATGTCTTAATTATCTCTATTGCTCTTATTTGAAACATACATTAGTTGGGATGCGTTCTTGAGGTAGAAACTAAGAATGTCACCAAGTATACAAGTGAAGCCAGAAACCAGAGTCTGGTCTGTTGCTTAAGTTTCTTGTGAATAGTTTATGACACTTTCGCTGCTTTTACTTCCTTCACTTTCATCAACGTAGACGTATATTTTATGATATAATATTCATTTTGCGTTAAGGAGAATGTAAGTGAAGACTCCCCACCGACATTCAAAGAGAGGAAATGCTGTTTTTTATAATAATTTTTAACTTTTTTACGAGAGCTTTGTTATGAAAAACATTAAAATATTCTGCATGTCGATGAGAATCGTCACCATCTCCAAAAGGACCGAATAGCCCAAGACAAAATAACAGTGTTGCCAATTTCCCTTTTAGTTTTTTTTATTAATTGAATATTTGAATTCAAGATACATAAAAACAAATGATAAACTAAAAAAACTTGCTCATTTAAACTAAGGTATAAAGCTTTTAATCAGGTTATATTGTTTATTTTCTTTATTGTTTCCGCTTTTCCACAAATTATTTTTTAAAAACACAAATTCTATGTGGTTTTACTTGCACAAAACCTTGAAACATCAAGCCAATAATTCAAAGGACATGAAATTATATATTAAATGAATAATGAATAATCAGGAAATAACATTAGTTCCTTTCAAAAACCTTTTATTACTTAACATTTACATACATTTGTAAATTTTTTAAAATTAAATGACAGTCTGTCTTTTTGGGCTAGATTTTAAAAGATTATTGGATTTTTCTCGATAAAAATGTTATATAGAAACAAATATTAATTTATACGCACCACGTCTATTGCAAAAACATTCATAACAATTCATCGTTCTGGAAACTAATTTTTTTTTAATATTAATTTATATTGATTCAATAAAAAAAATATATAAATTTGAAAATCATTCGCATCTTAAAATAAGAAAATTATTTCCTAAGAATAAGCTCTTTTATTAGCAAAAGTATCGGATAAGAAGTGGTATACCAGTATCGTCAAAAAAAGAATTCTATGAATATATGCTGGTTTTAATTCATTTACAAATACAGTATACCTGTTGTATAGCTTACACTGCTAACAATGAATACCCTTTTAATATTTGAGCTTTTTAAATTGATTAACACATTCTGAAATATTAAAAACTATGAAAACACTTAATGTAACTAAGTTACATTTGGAGAAAATTATTCCTTATTACATGTTTTATTTGTTTCCTTTTAATAAATCCACATTTTTCTTATAGAGGAACCGGCAAACCTTAAAAATTATATTTCCTTCTTTTCAACAGCTTTTTAAAAAAACCTAATTTTTGCGTAACTATTATTATTTTTAAATTATCTTTTTATTTTATTTATTTGGTTACTAATTTTAAAAATATTAGAAACCTTTTTAACGATGTTTTTAAAACACAAATTTATAATTAGTTCTGTTTTGATGTTGCGTGTTTAATTACAACAAAATGGTTTCAATAAAGTAGCTGGTGCTTGTGGTTTCGCCGTTTTCCTTTGCTTTTAATATTGGTTTTGCTTGCCGACGGAGTATTTTCTTTTAAATTACAATTTTGAAAAATATTTAAAAAAGTATTATTTATTTAAGAAAAGTGTTGGTTACTATTGGACTCGATTTTGGTAATGCTTTACATACAATTAATAAAAACAATTTAAAACACTATTTTACTTAAATTTCGATTTTAATTTTAAATAATTTATAATATGAAATATTTGAAGCTTAAAATATGTGTGTTGCATTAACGCGCATATTTGTTCGAAATGGTAAGAAAAAAACTCGGTCCAAAAATTTGATTTTAAAAATGAATTTAGATATCGCGCAACGACTTCAAAGTTTCTTGAAAATTGAATTTATATGATTGCGTCATCGTAACTTTTTTTTAATTTAAATTTTCCGAACCGGCCTTTAAACAAAAAATACTTGTTCAGAGGATGTTCTCAGTATGCTATGCAAATTTCATAACAAACAAACTCATTTACGATATCGCGCAAGGTAAAAGTATATAATTGGTGATTTTCACGGATTTTCCCATGCAAAAGTGATTTTTTTCGAAAAACAAATTATATTTATTTTTACGGGTTTTCTTAGTATATTCCTTTTATTTTTACAATTCTTACAATAAATAAATTATGTGTTGTGTGATTGGTGTATATTTTCACCCAAAATCGATTACTTGATGGATTTCCCATGTGTAAAAAAGTGAAAAAATTACCAAATTGATTACATACTTTTATCTTGCGCGATATCGTAAATAAGTGTTCTTTTTGAAATTTGCATATCATGCTTAGAACATCCTCTTAAATTTTTAGTTTAAAGGCCGGTTCTTAAAATTTAAATAAAAAAAAGTTACGATGACATTTTGAAGAAAAGGATCACATCCACATTGTGTACCTCCTGAGCTATATGAAGGGGTAGTGATTTAGCCAGCGTGGCTGTGATCCTTTCTTGATAATTAAAAAAAACTTCTTTCAAATTTTAATTTTTTTTTACTTTTTTTTTATTTCTAAAAAAATTACTCTTTCATAACAAAATATGCAGTATATAGTGGAATTAAATATTTTTCCAACCCATTCAAGGTTTAAGGTCCTACGTAACAATTTTTTTCATTAACGTATACCTTATAAGAAACATTATAATAATGTAATATGGTTTTCAATCCCTGCATACGCATATACTGACAACGCCGTATTCGGGTAACCAATTCGGCAAGAAATTTAAAATTGAGGGCACCTTTTTTTAAATTTGGTGTACAGAAGGTTCGCCAAGGTTGGAAGTCTGCTGATGCGCACGTGGGAGTTGAACGGCCCCATATGCACCAGTGTACCATTACTCATTTGTTTGCGTAAGAACTTCTAATGTATACCTTGTTCAAATCTAAAAAACAGGCAATCCCCTTCCCCCTATGTGACTTTGACAGAGTTCCATAGTCCACGTTCAATGGGTATGAGAATTCATCCTGGTCGTACTTGAGATAGACGGGCTCTTTGGAAGGTTGAATCGGTGGTGCCAGAGCGGGTGGTGCTGTAGCGGGTGTTGCAGAAGGCGGGGGTGGTTTAGTAATGGGTGTCTCGGTGAGTTACTCTGTAGCCGGTGGAACATCTTATGGCTGATGGTTGAGTCTGTAAGAGAAAAAAGGTCATTTCAGCACTATAGATAGGTATTTATTGAAAGTAACCTACCAGACTAGCAAGACACCACAAAAGCAGCACCTCCAGTTGAAGCAGCAGGGATTCCATTTCGGGACGTTTCCATTACGCTTTGGTGGTTCATCCATTTTGATAAAGGAAATTAAAATTGATTTTTTTTCTTGCAAATATATAAAGTTTACAGTTGAATTTGAATACGAATGTTTCCGAAAGCAGACGGAAGTAAACTTGTTACGTTTTGGCTGTCATTCTAACAGTGTTTACAGTTCACATTTATTTTTTTTAAATCGAGTTAAATTACAAATAGGGTTTACAATACGATAGTTTAATACAATTGAGGTGTATTATAGTGTAATGGTTTAATTACGCAATTCATTGATCAGTTTTGAATGTTACAAGATTTAAAAAATTCAAATTGATGCCATATTTACGTTTTTAGATATTATTCATAACTTTTTATTGTTCACATTTTCTGTAACTTTTGTTTCATTTTCGAATATTAATTCCCATTATTAAAACAACAATAGGAATAATGAAATTCAAGATTGCCATATACTTTATTTCCTGATGGACAATTACAAGTCGACATATATTCACTTTCATCTTCATTTCAGAGGAGACTCCATGACCTCGGGGGTAGTTTGGTACAAAATTTTATGGCAAACATCTTCGGTAAACGCTCGAAAGGAATTATAGCATTTGCCCCTTGTTGGAGGGACCGGAAGATAAATGAGCTGTTGAGATCGATCTTCGAACGCATAAAGCTATAACTCCATGTCGAATTTAAAAAGTGGACACACAATCTGAATGGTAAATTAGAATTTGAATAACAAACTTAACCGCAAAAGCCTTCTAAATTTATGGTAATCCATAAGACGGGTCATTTCTATGCCGAGGATAAGATTGCGCAAGCACCCTCCTCTATACTTCATTTTACAATTTAGTTAACTTTCACTTTCCAAGTGAACTGTTTATTGTAATCATGTAATGAGATATGTAAGACAAAAATTTCTTTTCATAGCACTTTGCTTTGGTCGATTCCAAAGTTGACACCACTGACATTCAATCAAGATTCTGAAAAAGCAAGCCTATTATACAATTCCGACAGAATTTTAACTGGTTTTAAATTAAATTATAGAAATTAAATTTGCATTTATTTTTATTTTAAATAAGATTACAACCAGGGTTGTTAATAACGGTAACGGGAGTCGTTACTTTTTGTAACGCCGTTACAAATTTCAGTAACGGGACGGTAACGGCGTTAGGTTTCAAAAATCAGTAACGGAAAAGTAACGAAATAACGAAAACGTTACTTTTCCCGTTACCGATACTTTTTCCCCTATAAAACTGAGAAAGCGACATCTATAAGCAATTTTTGTACTATTATTCTAATAGTAAGCAATACAGCAGTGGTCCATGGGGACCACTGAGAAATTCATAATGAGTTGGTCTCTAAGAGATAAGAGATACACTTCGAGTGACCATCTTTTTCTTAATTCTACTGGAACGGGGAACCATTTTAAGCTGTAAACAGGTAGTTCGGCATTTCTTCGTTAAAGCTTAACCCCTTTAATTATCCTCTTCTGGGTTTCCAAAAAGTGAAAATCTCTGAAAGTAGAACCAAAAAGGGGTGCCGAGTGCAACTTATTATATACATATTTTACGCCCGATTAGTCTACTTCAAAACATGGATAATATTTTTAAAACCAAGTTTTTACACACAAATGTACTGCAAAATCAGGGAATTTGTTGTAGTTTTGATCACAAAAACAATTTATATGGGAAATTAAGGATGAATTTTTAAAATGAATGGAAAAGTAACGGGAAAAGTAACGAAGTATCGATAACGGCGTTACTTTTCAAAATCGATAACGATAACGGTAATGGCTTTACCTTTAAATCAAGTAACGATAACGATAACGGCGTTACCGTTGAAAAGTAACGATTAACAACCCTGATTACAACTCAGTGAATAATATTGAGACAATGCTTTACTTAATAAAGTATAAAGCTAACTTTAAGAATTTCTTCAAAATCGGCCATCCTCTCTTTGTAACAGTAATAACACGGAGGTAATAACTTGCTGAGATTCCATGAAATATAAACGATCAACGTTGATCGTCGTAAATGTTTCGCAAACAAAATCCTGAGGCGGGATGAAGTAAACAAGAAAACCGTAATATTTTTTTACGATGCGAATGAATCCTTTTCCTCATCAGTCAGAAGTTTTGATTTACAGCTTGCTTGACAGCTTTAGTGTGAAATTCCTTAGATGCAATCTTAAGATTTTGCAGGGCACTTACAATTTTATTCTAGTTTTTTTTCCTAAGTAATAAGTCTGTGAACCGATAGTCAGCTGACACTTTTCCATTATGAGTCTATTGAATTGTGGATTTTTACAAAAATGTATGTTGTGCGTGTGGATCAGTGAAAGAATCCGAAATGAGTCAATTCGTAGTAGTCAATGACGAGACAAAATAGAAATGCCTAACAAGTTTTCGAAATGTTTGCTCTTTAATAATGTTGTATGGAATTATTAGCTTATTATACGCAACAGGTGTGTTGAACAGCATATGCTCTGAAGTTAAAAGACGAAATCATCCAGAAACAAAATTCTAATGTAATATATGTTTCGTTATTCTCTGAATTAAAAAAAACATAGCTGACAAAGAATTCTCTATACCGTACATAATTTCTCTACTTAAAGAAGATGCTTGACTAATCATGGTTTGAACAAAAAAACGGCATTAAAATGTGTTTATTTTTCCAGCGTATATCCCATCTTCCTTCATTGCAACATTATTTGAACTGCAATATTTAAAAAAAAACATACAGATATGGGTCCCTAAGGAATAAGACCAAACTGAAAAGGGAAATTATACCTTTGTTACACGTAAAAATGACATGTCGCCACTTTAATTATAATCATAATTCAATAGTTATACAGAGTAAATGTGCATCAATGAAACACATTTGATACATTTTGAATCTTAGTGAATACTTGCATGTGTTGTAATGACACCGATGTGTTTTCTTCGATTTATTTGTCGATACCAAATAGCTGCTGTTAAAAAGAGAAATCATCACATCAACTACCATTAATTTTTTTATGGTTTACTTAAATTTTCTTTGATCTTCTTTATTTAATCGTTATCTGTTGGCATATAAATTTTTTGGTCAAAACTTCGAATAAAATCTGGAACTTTTACAACAATGATAAATGTAAAGACTGCTATCGACACCTAGAGCGGTATATCCAAAAACTTCGTTTTAGTCTATCTGGATGAGATGGGTCTCTTCTCCACCTCCACCAGTTTCTTTTTCCTGTAAAATGAAACATTAGCATGCACACAATCAACAAATCTTAAAAGTTAAAGTGGAGGATCCACCAACTGAATGCAAGTGCAACTTGCTCAGATGGGTTTCTTCCCCATTTTCCGTTCCCTAAACAAAGGAAAAATAGAACAATACATTAAAACGTATTATATCTTAAAATTAGTCAACATCTAGTCGAGCTAGTATGGAAGAAATAATTGTCAATTTATAATTTTTAGTAAATATCAAATACTTTTAAACATAATACACTCAATGAAAAAAAATAAAACAGAGATTTAGTATTAAACAACAATTTTTATTTGTTAATTTTTGGTATAGCAATTTTTTCTTAACGTGTCTCACGTACACATCTCTCAAAGTACACATTTTCTTAGTTCGGCAAAAGGGAGTAAAATTTATACTTGAATTACTTAATACTATTCAATCAGGTAATTCCGATAGTAAGAAAAACTTTCGTGGTCATCGCATTGAAGAGACTTGAGAATTGGAGGCGTTGCTGAAACGATAAATGGTTTTTAGCTCCAGTATAAGAAAGAACGGAGAATACTCTTGTCGTTACAATAGAAAGGTGAATCCATCTAAACACCATAAGAATACATAGCTGCTAGAGAGATTGAATTCGTTTGAAGTACGCATTAGCTGTCATGAAATACAATATATCATTTGAGTTCAACCATTTCTTAACCACGATTTTCAACAATATTACATGAATCATTTCCCGAATTGTGTTGACCAAACAACATTCTCATACTAATTAAATTAAAGGATTCTAGAAGCATGCTAAAGATTCAACCACGCGTCCGCGCCCCCTCTCCAACGTATATTTGTAAAGTTTAGCTTTTGTTCCCAATTTATCTATCCACCATTATAGCTTCTTATGTTATAGACCATGGGAGGAAATTAACAGATCAAAAAGTTTCTTCACTTTGAAATTCCTTTTTATGAGACCCCGAGATATCTTAAGTGGCTACCATTATTATTGATCTCTGGTCTTGAAATGTTTGGATGATGTTAATCATATTGGTTGCATTTTAGATAAAGTTGAACTTTTCTTTGGATACTCCAAATGAACTGTCCCGTGTAGAATGCACCGGTGGAATATTTATGTTTAAATTATTTAAAATAAGTTGTAATTTTTTTTAAATTCTTATTGAACCAACTGGATCACGTCCGTTTCACTGGTACAAAAATCGACAAACCTAAATGTCTTAAACCACACTCTAAAAAGTCGGGGTCTACTTAAGGTCTACTTATTAAGTGAACCGCACTTAAGTAGACCCCATACATTCACTTAAGGGAAGTTGATAGTTCACCTACTAGGTATACCTTTTACTTTCAAGTGAGGGTCAAGTTCACTTATTTAAGTTGACCTGTAGTGCTACTTATAAGTAGACTTGTGGGTTTACTTATTCCCCTTCTCGCGCAACTAGCGTCGACTGACCAGAGGGACAAAAAAATTAAAATAGGGGATTAGCATCAGGTGAATAACCATTATAAGCCTGCTGAATACAGACTAATATGCCAAAGAAAAAAAAACCAGGATTGGGATTTGAACTCAGACGATCCGTTCACAAGTACGCTGCCTTAATCCACTTGACCAAGTTCGCATACATACGCAAGTTGTCAGCGGAAATATATATTACACGTTGAGATTTTTTTTATAAAAAGTGTTATTTTAAGTTTTTTTTTTCAATTTTTTTCAAATAAAATAAATTAAAGAATTTGACTAATAGAGGTTCATTCAACTTATAATCAGAATGTTTTGTAACTAAAATTGAAATAATAATTTTTAAATTGTTTATGTCACCATTTTTTTATATGGTGATGCTTTTAAAATAATCTTTTTTTTCTCTCTCTCTCTCTACGATTGAATATGAGAATCTCCCTCACCACGGTCGATCAGTCCATAGTTAAAGGCTTGAAGGTTGACCTTCAACCGTGCCCCAGCCAGTAATCCCAGTTTACTTCACCCTAGCTGCTCCTAGCTATGCTGCGCAATAGATGCGGATTTTAAATCCGGCAACAGCGTACGATACTACGTCACCTCATACGCTTGGCAGCTTGGCTTGGTTTGTTGACAACTGCAGCAACTTAAGTGTTTACTTGTTTCAATCACTGTTTTATTTAGATATAACAATTGTGTTATCCTGTAAATCATCGAAAAAAAGGTAAGCTATCGAAATATCAGTTTTATTTAATTTCTGTTACCTGCCTAACTTCAATTTTTTTTGGAAGGCACCTAGTTATACGTACGAGTCATCCATACCTGTTTGTTTGGACTGGAACATTGAAGAACTTCTATTTTTCTTAAACTTTCTCCTGATCAAATCATCAAATAGGTATGTCATGTATTATATAGTTGTTTCAATAATGTCACTTTTAAATTGTATTTTTACTTAGCCAGGTATTCATGACTAGTATCCTCATCGTGACTCCATCTACGATGGATCATTCTACAAGTCATCATCCTCGTTCACATCATTGAACAACATATCAACCATCATCACCAGTTTATTTTTCTAGTGTATATAATTGATCTAGAATTAAGTATTGATGTGCTGTACATGTTATTTAATTTTTTCATTTTAATATTTGTTTTCCCATTTTCTAGCCATTCATTCTTTTCTAAATAATTAGTTTATTAATTTATTTATATTCATGCTTTTACCTGAATAGCTGGGATGAAATAAACGATTATTTCTTGTTTTATTATCTCTTCTTGTTTATTTTTATATTTATTTATATTTAAAATATTTAGCCAGCATTTTTTAGGATTAAAAAAGAATGAAATAGGGTTCACTTAATTCGTCTACCTGCCACGTAAGTGAGTGGGTTTACATATATAATAAGCCCTAAGTAGACCATTAACTTACATCCGTAAGTAGACCGTACATTTCTTAAGTAATGGAGGTACACTTATAAGTAGCGACTTTCATTTCGCTACTTATAAGTGTGACTAAGTAGACCCTAAAATTTTTAGCAAATTAAGTTTTCCGTATTTCAATTTTTTTAAATGTTAATTAGAATAGGTATATTTTCTTTACTGCATAAACTTTAACGAAATATCTAGTTTTATATGATAAGATTCAATGAAAAACAAGATCGTTAAAAAACAAGAACGTATTGAATCACACCTCATACTATATATTAATTTTCTCATTCTGTATGTTAGAAATTTAAATGGTAACCAAGAAGTATAAAATGTAAAATCTTACAAAGGCTGTGCGTAATTCTACACTCTAAAAATTTTAGGGTCTACTTAGTCACACTTATAAGTAGCGAAATGAAAGTCGCTACTTATAAGTGTACCTCCATTACTTAAGAAATGTACGGTCTACTTACGGATGTAAGTTAATGGTCTACTTAGGGCTTATTATATATGTAAACCCACTCACTTACGTGGCAGGTAGACGAATTAAGTGAACCCTATTTCATTCTTTTTTAATCCTAAAAAATGCTGGCTAAATATTTTAAATATAAATAAATATAAAAATAAACAAGAAGAGATAATAAAACAAGAAATAATCGTTTATTTCATCCCAGCTATTCAGGTAAAAGCATGAATATAAATAAATTAATAAACTAATTATTTAGAAAAGAATGAATGGCTAGAAAATGGGAAAACAAATATTAAAATGAAAAAATTAAATAACATGTACAGCACATCAATACTTAATTCTAGATCAATTATATACACTAGAAAAATAAACTGGTGATGATGGTTGATATGTTGTTCAATGATGTGAACGAGGATGATGACTTGTAGAATGATCCATCGTAGATGGAGTCACGATGAGGATACTAGTCATGAATACCTGGCTAAGTAAAAATACAATTTAAAAGTGACATTATTGAAACAACTATATAATACATGACATACCTATTTGATGATTTGATCAGGAGAAAGTTTAAGAAAAATAGAAGTTCTTCAATGTTCCAGTCCAAACAAACAGGTATGGATGACTCGTACGTATAACTAGGTGCCTTCCAAAAAAAATTGAAGTTAGGCAGGTAACAGAAATTAAATAAAACTGATATTTCGATAGCTTACCTTTTTTTCGATGATTTACAGGATAACACAATTGTTATATCTAAATAAAACAGTGATTGAAACAAGTAAACACTTAAGTTGCTGCAGTTGTCAACAAACCAAGCCAAGCTGCCAAGCGTATGAGGTGACGTAGTATCGTACGCTGTTGCCGGATTTAAAATCCGCATCTATTGCGCAGCATAGCTAGGAGCAGCTAGGGTGAAGTAAACTGGGATTACTGGCTGGGGCACGGTTGAAGGTCAACCTTCAAGCCTTTAACTATGGACTGATCGACCGTGGTGAGGGAGATTCTCATATTCAATCGTAGAGAGAGAGAGAGAAAAAAAAGATTATTTTAAAAGCATCACCATATAAAAAAATGGTGACATAAACAATTTAAAAATTATTATTTCAATTTTAGTTACAAAACATTCTGATTATAAGTTGAATGAACCTCTATTAGTCAAATTCTTTAATTTATTTTATTTGAAAAAAATTGAAAAAAAAAACTTAAAATAACACTTTTTATAAAAAAAATCTCAACGTGTAATATATATTTCCGCTGACAACTTGCGTATGTATGCGAACTTGGTCAAGTGGATTAAGGCAGCGTACTTGTGAACGGATCGTCTGAGTTCAAATCCCAATCCTGGTTTTTTTTTCTTTGGCATATTAGTCTGTATTCAGCAGGCTTATAATGGTTATTCACCTGATGCTAATCCCCTATTTTAATTTTTTTGTCCCTCTGGTCAGTCGACGCTAGTTGCGCGAGAAGGGGAATAAGTAAACCCACAAGTCTACTTATAAGTAGCACTACAGGTCAACTTAAATAAGTGAACTTGACCCTCACTTGAAAGTAAAAGGTATACCTAGTAGGTGAACTATCAACTTCCCTTAAGTGAATGTATGGGGTCTACTTAAGTGCGGTTCACTTAATAAGTAGACCTTAAGTAGACCCCGACTTTTTAGAGTGTATGTGAAACATCGCACTCTAGGACTAGATTTTTTCTTTATTTTATTTTAATTTTTTCTTTATATTGTTTTTTACTTCTTCAATGATTTATGCGATGAAATAGCCGATTTCACCTTTAAAAATTTTTTAATGAAAATTAATTCCATGCTAGCAGACCAAACCTAAAAATCCGAACATGATCAAATGACATCCAAAACAGTATTATTCTGGCCTTCCTTTTTAGTGTATTAACTTTTTACGTGATCTTTTTTAATTATTTCATAATCATTTAATTTATTATACTGTTGCAAAACGAGGTTCTGCGTGGATTTTGAACATGGAAAGCAACCAATGTAGTGGAAGGGTTCGAAATCTGATCACGAAATCGTTACAACATTTGTCGTGAATTCGGCTATGAAGAACCTAGTGCAAGCCGGATCCAAAAAAATCTACACAAACCAGAAAGGTAGTCTTTAAACTCCATCAGTTTCACCCTAAAGCCCGGGTAGTTAATGCTTCAGCAACTGGAGACCCCAAGGCTCGACCACATTTTTGGTGGCAATAAGGGA
Source organism: Chydorus sphaericus (assembly GCA_030141595.1). Taxonomy (NCBI): domain Eukaryota; kingdom Metazoa; phylum Arthropoda; class Branchiopoda; order Diplostraca; family Chydoridae; genus Chydorus; species Chydorus sphaericus. Next base: position 4,771,560 of record CM057926.1, on the reverse strand, counting down.
TTCATTAAAAAAAAATAAGTTTATAAAAAGCAAAGATAAGGGGTAAAAATAAAGTTGGCAAACTTTTAAAAATGACTAATTTATTTTTTATTAATATATAAAAGCAAAAAATCCTCTCTTAAACGAAAGTGGCACTCGAAAAAATCCTGGAACATCACAGATAAAAAGTTGGTAGTTTAATTGGATTTTTTACATTCGTAGCTTAAATTAAGCGAATTCCTGGAAATGGAAATACTGTAAATGATGAGGTTTAACTATTTTGATCTAAAATGTTTGTTTCGTTTCGACAGGATTATATTTTAATGTGTTAATTTCTTCTACTCCGGACCTCACTCTCTCCGATTCACCCAGTACCATATTTGGTGATGGTGGCTTCGCTTCCGGCTCCCACTCGTCTACGCCGATCGCGCCCCTGCCTGGCTTTCGCTCTCAGTCTTCCCTCAGCGGGACCCGTTCTTTCCGCAATTTATCTTTGAATGGCAGTGACTCCCTCTTGGGGGATAGTTGGTCCTACTCTCCGGTTCCATCGACCCTTCCGGGTTCCTCTGCCATCGTCAATCTTACTGGCGAGGGCGTCAATACTGGACTGGTCTCACCTCAAAAAGTGTTTTTAATAGCTGAAGGGAAAGTGGCACAGCAAACGATAAAAACACTCTTCACGTTTTAACTCGTCAATATATATGAAAAAATAATAAAAATTGCTAAGAATTGGCTATAGCTAGGAAGCAGTAGTACTTCCAAGCTTGGGCTAATATGAGCAATTGCAATCAGGTTGATAATGGTTATGGCGATGAGAACAATGTATTGGATGTATTGGATGATTTGGGTGAAAACCCAAATAAAGACCTTCGAGAAACCAGAAACTTAAAAAGACCAAAAAAGTGACCTTAAAATGCTGTACATGATTTTTCTCTGTTACGACGAAAACAAGGTTATTAAATAAAGAGAAATAAAATAAATTGTGTTGCTGCTTTCTAACCTTTATTAATAACCTTTGTTTAATTCCAATTAGCATCAAATATAAGGTGGTAGACGTATGAATGCGGTGAGAGCGAGCTAAGAAGGAGATAACTAAACATGAAATTAGGAACTATTTACACTATTTTGGGATGAAAAAGATGAAATTACTGAAAAATATTAACGTAGAGCCGAGTTCTGACTTTGAAAGAGGAAAAATTGCTCTAATAAGATCGAAAATAGCTTGGTTAAGTGCCGAAATAGAAGAGGCTCTTCTATTTGTTTCTCTCTTGTTGAATGGAATATGAGTAGCTTGACAGACTTTCGTACTTTTCTTTAAAGGCAGATCTAGCGAGAGTGAATAGGATGAAAGTCCTAATGAAGAGGATGATTTCTAATAAGAGTTTATCTGATGAGGTTGGAAGATATTGATGACCCCGAGCGTGAAATTCGCGATGATAATGACGAAGCTGACATTTCCTCCTCTTTAGATAACTCTAACCATTAAGTTTCTCAAATGACTTAATAAATTAGATAATTTTAAGTACCAGGTTACATTTAATACTTTTGAATTCACGAATATTTGATCTAGATATTTATTGAAATTCTAAATAGTTTTAAGCGTTAAATTTATCTTTAAGTTACATTTTGATTTTCGAATAATCATCCCAACGAATGTAAATCTTCTTTAACAGGTGTATGGGTAAAATTTTTCAGAAGCGACTGAGTTTATTAACGGTTACATAAAGGGAAAAATTGAGTAAATTTTCCTTTTACCTAATGTTTTTCAAATTAAACCAAGATGTTAAATCAATTAAACTGATAGCTCACGATATATATTTACACGATTCGGTCAGCAGAAACAACTGTACTTCTATTTAAATGTGAAAAATGCATTTTGGTTCAAAATAATTAAAATATTTATAGTTGCCATAATGGATGACACCGTCATTTCGCTAATTAGGATCTCAATTTTCCCATCTAAGTATTGAATGTTAAAAGCAGATAGATATAGGAAAAATTGAGAACTTAAATTTAATTACTGTAAACAAAATTTATTCCTCATTTCCCCCTGGAATTCAGATATGGGAATTGAAGAAAAACGAAAATTATTTTGTTTTCCTGTTAAAAAGTGAATAAAAAATATTGTATTAAATAAAGAGACCAAGGTGAGACTTTTTCTTACCATAGTTGGCGAAGCTTCGACATTTCATTCTATTGGTTCTTCGTCAAATAAAAAAAATATCACAAATAAATCATTACACAAATTAAGGATTTCTCATGCAGTGTTAAAAATGTATAAGAAAACCTTCCGAATTTTAAAATGAGTTTTGAAAATAGATAATTACGTTGGGGAATGGGGAAATTTATCTTTCTTGAATCCTTCTGGCTACTCAGCATTATTTCTTTTCCCTAATTAAAATTTTTTGACTTATTGTAGTGTTTCATATATAAAGTGAGGAGATAAATATAACGTTATATAATATGACGAGCATCCACTACCTTTTTTGCTTCTCTTGTGCTGGTTTCCTAATAAATACAATAATATATTATTTTTTAGTTTAAAAATAAAATAATAAATAAGCCTTGCGAGATTTATATCTCTACTATATACTTCAAAATTTTTGCCCATCGGCTCTCCAGAAGTTTCCAACAATCGGTTGTCTTAGAAAACTCTTCTTCCAGACCCATCCAATAGTGAAAGGAACAATAAAGTAAAAAGTTTCATAAAACATACCATCGTATTCAGCGTGAAAAACTGGACATGTTTGTGTACCATACTTTGTATGAAATATGCATTTATTGGCCGGAAATCGACGTCAACGTCGGTTTGTAGCGCAAAGGATGTAAAACATCGCTCCCGCCATTTTTGCATTTAAGACAGACATATTGAAGGAAGGATCAAAACCGCACTTGCTACAGAACTAACCTTCATACACCAGAAGATAGGAAATTGCAATTCTCTACAAAATGCGGAAGTGACCCTTTATTTTAAATGTCTGTCTTAATCGTCAAGATGGCTGAAAGGCCATTTTTCGTACGATGCGTTACCCACCGGCGTTGGCGTCGATTTACAGCCAAGATAAATTTATTTCATACACAATATGATACACCAATCTGTTCAGTTTTTTACGCTAAAAACGATGATATGCTGCATAAAACTTTAATTTTTTTTGTTCCTTTCCCTATTAACTTAACCTCAATCATACTGGTTTTAAATGTGACTTATTTTTCACGAGGACAAAAACATTCAGAATATATCCAACAGCAAATTCATTTTCTATCGATATCAGTTGATATCTTACAGAATCAGAACTGATTTAGCATTTTTCTATAAACGCTCTTCCATTCTTCTGTGGCCTTTTTTATCACCCTTTCTTACCAAGATTCTTATTAGATGGGAACTACGAGACTTTTCCCCGTGTTATTAGACATGCCTCAAGTCTTGTTCCCTGCATCTTGGCAATTTTTTTACAAGCGGCTTCCCTGTCTCTAGCCAATAAGTTTCCTAAGACACCATTGTGTCTTCAGATCAGATTCAGTACCACAATATTCTTTCAAATCAGAAAACTACATGTTGTACTTATGATTGAGTTGAAGTCAATTATTTAAAAAATAAGCCTGTAAAATTGTTGAGATCATTGACATTTACTGCGAGTGGTTAAGGGTTTAAGGCTTTACAGAAATGATAAGTGAAGACGAAACAATTTCAAGATAAGCTTTCTTTTTCAATAGGTTTTCAAATGCTGGCACATCATTGGTTAGTCAAATACACACAATGATGGATTGTGTCCGTGAAGTATCTTGACTGCTAATGAAATAAAAAATACGCCGCAGTTATTAGATCCTTTTGACTGCTATTGACTTTACGTAACTGATATTTTAAATTGGTTATCCTTGCTGTTGACTAAACAAGCGATGTTGGCATATGCCATAAAGTGGACACTTTTAGCTTTGGCTGTGGTCAAAAACAACAACACTGACGACAGTCTTGATGAAACCCTTGGAGGTCAGTATCCAATGGTCGGGAGTGTGAAGAACATTACAATTACATGAAAAAGCTACCTTAAGAAGGGACTTTTTCTGAAGGTAGCTTGTTTACCACCAGGCCTCAACTAGAACCCCTTGCAAGAGGCAGCCAGCAATAGATTGACTTGATTATTAAGGTAAGCCATCAAAGCATTCTTTCAAGACCATGTAGATTCTCTTAAAGTATTTTTAACCATATTTGTTTTAAATTTTATTTAAAGATAAAAATTTTAGGTTAAGGAATTAGTGAGCAGGGAAAATATTGCCAAGCTTGTCAATGCAAAAGACAATAATAATAACTTTACAATTGTTTCGTTGATTGCTACACCATCATTCCACAGGAGTAAAGAAGTGGCCAACCTTCTCCACTTTGAGATCAGCAAGAATGAACAAAGTACGCTCTACTGTCCGGAGTCGTTACGTTTGCTTCTGAAAACCACGGGGCCAATCAGGTAGTAGCTTTCGCGTCTGATACAAAATACATCAGTGAAACAATGACTATAATGAATCCTTGCAAGGTGATGTTTGGTTAGCAACATTTGCGATCAATTAGAGATTCATTTCATTGACCCTATATCTTTCATTTTCGAGGCTAATGACATATAAAAACCATTCTCATCCACGTCTACAAATCAAGAAAGAGGTCGTTTTCCATCTGATTATTCAGTCAGCGCCCTGTGGAAACAGACGGACAGACTTTCAGCCATTACCAATAAACACTATTGTAGTATTGTTGGTTCCTACTAATTCCAAAGGTTCACACGGAAAACTCCGAAATACTTGTTTACTTGGTTAAAAATGTTTTCTAGAAATATGTTATTGTAAGATTTCAAGGAGATCCACAGTTCAACACCCCGACCATACAAACTGTGAAAAATGTCACAAGAACAGAGCATAGACCCAAACCTTTGAGGGCCATGTATTGCTCTGATAAGGTAAAATAACTTCATGAATGTAAAAAATATACTTAGAGACTTGTATTTCGATTAGAGAGCACAGTGGAAAGTTATTCTGTTTCTGTTTTTTTGTTGTCCGATCAACTTATCACTGTAATCTTCATCATCATTTTTTAAATTAAAAATATTCATTGCTTATTTCATTCGTACATATTAATAATTTCATTTAAATGATCAAGAACCATTATATACTGCGACGTCTATGTCCATGGTCATCTCAAACGGGCTGTATTCTCAAAACTGGCGGTATGGTTTCTGTATGTTTATATGTTGGAACTAATTAATAGTGTAATAATAATTTGAAACTATAAACTCTCCCTTTGAACTCTTTCTTCTTGAAACTCTTCCTTTTTTAAACAAAAAACTTATTAAGCACAAGTAGTATAATTAATTAAGATTAATATATTATTATTGTCACCGTACTTCGGTGCTATTTGTGTTTAAAATGTTAAGTTGAACCATTGTAAAATATTAGGTCAAAGGCTCAATGACCTCTTATTTCTTTTATCAAAAACTATGGAAATTAAAAATTATCATGAAACGAAGGGATATAAGCCATTTACGACTATGCAAAAAACCACTTCAATCTCACTGGTTTCTCAAAAACTATATGGCCACTGCGTAAATAAGCAAACTAATCTGAGGGATTTAAACTTACTGGTGTGTACAGTAAGTTCCTAAAGTTGCCCTAATTTAGTGCAACTGTAGGTATCAGAGCAGTTGTTTTCACGTAAGATAAAAATGTAAAAAAATTGTCATTTCGCGAAAACAACTCTATCTGTACAAATAGTTGCAATAGGCCCTAACAAAACTGGTTCAATAGCTTCGGCATCTGTTTTAGGTCCCCAAACTGGCTGCAAAGATTTGGTGAAAGAGGGCAAATTTAAAGTCCATCCTAGTAGGTTGAAATGTTATCTGACTGGTACTTCCTTGATGTCAGTAACGATCTGAATGGCCCCTATGTTATTTACAGTGGATGGATTGACAAGATTCGCGTCCTTCTTATACTGCTGGAGATGTTTGAAGTTACGATTATTGCAGTAGAAGGGTTCTTGGTGGAAGGAAAAATGTTCAAACAGCTCCCTTGCTCTGGTCATGACATGAAGGCTAACCTTACCTAATTTTATGAGGATATAGTTGTTGTTTGAACAGGTAATAAGAGAGATGTTGGGTAACACTCTATTATGATAAGTGATCCTTAAAGCTAGATGAGCTTGGGGAGTGAAATATGGAATGTTTCCAGCCATACTAGCTACTAGAGTTTTCAGTCCACCGAAGCGGCTGTCCTTCCGTCTGCGATAGTTGACGCCGGCAAGCTACTTGAACCAACCATCTTTTTGCCGGGAGTACACTTAAGCTATCAGGCGCTTAACTACATGAAACTTACTAGTACAGCTAAAGGACCCAAAAGCAGTGTATTGCGTTACTGACCTACCTAAACGAGGTAGGCCACTATCTATACAGCCGAGAACTTGACATACCATATATGTAGGTAACTCTTCTTTTGGGAAGATGTGACCAAAGGATGTGAAAAGGACAAAAGGAACTGAGCCAGACCATCCCGAATACTTTCTATAGGCTTGTTCCATATGATTTAAGCTGATTTAATTTTTATTAAACCAAAGATTTTACGTGAAATATCATTCCAAGGAGTGACAAACAAAAATTGCCTTTATCGTAAATTCTCTCATCATAGAAACTGGTTCCCTCCTGCTTAGAGGTGTTCATCAAGAGTTTATGAGAAGTCACAGCACATATAGTTGTGCTAGAAAAGGAATAAAGCGTGCGGTACTATAACCGTAAATTAACTAAGTCACGGGTGACCTTTCCTCCTTCTGTAGTGTCCGGTCATACTATATAAGAGCTCGTATCTGGCGCCTTTCTTGTTTAGTTCAATACAAACAATCTTGTGTCCCAACCGCTTCTTTACTCCACTGCAAATTTCAGCACAAAACTATTTTGATAAAAAACAAAGATATTGCCACCGATTTATCAATATATAACTTTTCTTGACTAAATAAGGTGCAAGACGAGGGGGAAAATTTAAAAAAAAATCAAGCAAATATGTTAAAAATTTTTTTACATCGAATAAAAAATTCAGGATAACGAAAGATGAAGATTTTTTCCTTGAGAAAGGAATAAATAGTTTATATGAAGCCTGAATTATATACAAGATATAAAATCCTATCTAGGTCTTTTGTCATCACGATCTGTGAACCTCATCTTGAACAACATCCTTTCCCAATTCATAAGCCCATTGTTCCGCTCCATCTTGGCCCATCTTGGCTTCAATTTCAATCTCTCTCCGCCATCTTCGTGTATAGACAACATTTTAAAAAGGGCGTCTATCTCTTTATTTAGATACTAACGAACCAATTTAGCACCATGAAGTGTGAATTACATAGAATACATGGAATCTTTAACCAAAATAGTAAGGAATTCCGATGGTTCCTTTATCCGGAAACTCGTTTTTATAATCCGGTGTAAATTAAGTAACCAATTAAATACAAACACTTTAAATGATTGTCATTAGATGTGTATTAGATGGTCAGGCCCAAGAGTTCAAAAAATATAAAATTATGATTTTGCACGTACAGTGTTGATAAAATTTACAGGGGGGTTAAATAAGAAATCGAGCAGTGTTAACAAATCAAAAGGCAGGAGTTTCAGGTAGAAAGTTGACTTTTGCCAAGTTTGAATGCGTAAATGATTACTCATTTCAAATTGTTGGAAATCAATTTCAGGAAAAACGGGAAAACTACAAAGAGCAACCATTCCTCATCAGAGAGGAGTAATAAAAATGTACGATTTAAATAAATGACTATTAACTTGAATCATCATATTACATAATGAATCTCCACTCTACGAATGAACCCTAATGTATTTTAACAGCCAGTACAACGATTGAGTCATCTTCTTTCCTTCAAAGGAAACACACAAAGTTCACAACTTGTATACCTCTATGTACCTAATATAATTAAAATTTCATAATTCAACTTTTCAGCTATGTATCAATGGTTTAATTTTTTCAAAAGATGCCCTACTAGCCCTCTTCGATATTTTGCTTCTGGTTGCAGTTTTGTTACCCTTATATGATTTATACTGTAACATTTTTCAATCATTAATAATCTGGAAGCCAAATACATTAATTTATTCATAAAATATTATTTCTGTCAGACAGAAGACGGCTTCGTTTAAATGAGCGTCCACTGATTCGGTAGCCTTTTTCACTTCTATTACTTATTTATAAAATTTCTAGAGTCAGTTCTACTTCAAAGGATAAAAATTCACACAAAGGAAGGAAAAGCCGACCTCTATGGGGCTTAGAAAGATTACATTTCTCTGACTCGAATGGTTTGGTTTTTGACTATGATTTCTTCTGAGCCTAAATAACTTGATTTTCATAATGTTTGGCTACCAATTGAACCAAAAACATAATTGGTTTTTCTATTATTTTGCCTTTTCCTGCTTTCGAGTCTAATCCTCAGATATTCTAACACACTGAGAAAGGTAATGCCGAACCAGGATTTCTTTGAGCATCTTAAAATTTATTTTCCCTTTAGGTACAGTGAGGTTGTAAGCAGCAAGCCAAGATTCAACCTTTTAGGACAGGAGCCATATCTTTTCAAAAGAAAAAAAAACCGATCAGAGAGTTTCTTAGATTTGCAAATTTTCAGCACTCAGTGTTGTATGTATGATTTTGACTAGTTCCTTGGCAGTTAATGGACAACGTATGATGTCATGCATCTCCATCAGGCAAAAGGCCAGCGGCCAGCCACTATTCCGGCCAATACTGTACAAATCAATTCATAAACCATGGATCGCATAATTTTATTTAGACAATTGTTGTTTCTTCATTAATAAAGTTTTTTCGTTATACTCCATGGTGATTTATTGCAATCGTACTACGGTCGCAAGCTTTTCTTTCATTTTCTGAATTAAAAAATTTAAATAATTGCCATTTTTATGTGTTTATTTTTACATGACATTAATTTTACTTGATTTGATTTTTGATAAATTATTTCTGTAGTAGATAGAAAGTAGTATTTATTTGGTTAAATTGGTAATTAAAATTGATGCATTTATATAATATTTTATTTCGATTGCTAATCATTAGTTTTTCACATAGATAAAGTTGAAATAGTACTTACACACTCCAAGCTCACGACATCCTTTTCTCTTCAGGATTAAAATATTTCTTAATCTTCTTCCAACATAATTGTCATTAACTTGACAATCCCATTTCTTTCTGCTCGCTCCTCTCATCGATGTTGTTTCTTATCGTTCCTCCTCAACGCCGCAGACATATTTGTCTTAACGCTGAAATTTTAAATAAAAAAACAACATCAGAAAATTTCAAGCTGGTATTTACCACAGAAATTTCACGATTAGAGTTTGTGGCCTGTGCAATTAGTTTCCCCACGCATATGTTTTATTATTACAATTACATTATATACTTATACTTGTAAAATATAAATATAAAACTTTTACAATCAACCGACTTAGAATTTGTTAAACCCAATATATTGCCACATAAAAGTGAAGGGGACTAAAAAAGGGAAAAGATACGTAAAAAGCAGGGTCTCAAATCATTCAGACCCGTCAACTGTTGTATTGGGTCAACAGAAGTTCGTTATCCAGGGGCTTTAAAATAACCAAGTTAAAAAAAATCATTAAAAAAAATGCCATACTTTGTATTTATCAAAAAATCCCTTTTCAGTTATTTATACGCACCGTCGCAACGAAGCGTAGTATTTTATCTTTGAATACAAAATCACAGTATTTTACGAAAATAGAGAATCTATCAATAAAATGAAAACAATTAAATCAAACATGTGCAGACTATTTTGCAGCACTCCCGTACGAAAAAGTATGCTTGCTGAATGCTTGCTTCAAGCTTTACTTTGTCCGTACTTCACCAGCGCATGGATGCGAGATGCAAGCTAGATTTTTTAAAAAGACGAATTTGCGCTATACGCGCTTGAGCAAGCTTGCTTGCTGCCAAGCTTGTAGAAAGTATGCCATATTCTGTATGTGCAACCTTTCATGAGCAATTAAATTGATCGTCGATCGCAAGCTTGTAGAAAGTATGCCATATTCTGTATGTGCAACTTTTCATGAGCAATTAAATTGATCGTCGATTGCAAGCTTGAGCAGGCTTAAATATAAATATTTATAAATAAAAGCAGGGAAAAAAATAGATTTTAAGGCAATTCAGTTCAACGTGATTTTATTCATTCTCACATGCACATATTTATATATCAATATTATTTAACTAGAAAAAGAACTGAGCAGAAGAAAATACTAGGACAGCTTCAAAGAATGTTTTCGTCCTTTTCACTTTCTTTTGTCGATGTTGCTGCCAGTTTTCATCATCGGTCCTCTGTAATATAAAGAAAATATGAATACGTTTAGATGATAGGAAATGCTAATTATTGTACTTAATGTATATATAAATATAACTTAAGATTAAATTTACCATGAATAGCCGAAACAACTTTTGCTGGGAATTTTCTTTTTCGACGATCAGGGTTGCGGATTCTATTGAAGTTATAAAAAAATATTTAACCTATACATTATATGATTTATAAGAATTTTTGTAACTTATTAAAAACATTTTTTTACGTTTTACCTGTTTGTAAAGAAGATCAAAATAAATGAACATATAGATTTCACCAAGGAATCCTTTTGTTTCCATTTTCAAACGTAATCTTTCACTATTCTTTTTAATGATTTTTATTTTAAAAGCACAAGTTCCGCTTTAACAACAAATGCGCTAGAAGAGAAAGAGAAATTCGGCCCTTCACTCTTCAAATCTGGACTTAAAAAGAAGCGATGTCGTTGATACTTGAAACTCACATTTTCTCTCTCCATATGTATAGAGAGAGAGTAAGAAAAAAAGGGCGAAACCAATGAGGTCAAGTAGGAAGGTTGAAAAAGACACTTTATTTGCAGTATACTCCCCAGGGTGGGAAGTGCTGTCTTGTTGAAGAGTATTCCCGAGAGACAACAGCTGCAATTTTATGGTATATGCTGAATGAGAGTTGAAATATTGCCAAGGGCGTTTATAGAAAAAGAAAAATAATTTAATGGAAAACTGATAATACTATAACAGAGAAAAAAAAACTACTATTCTCTACATGATAAATTATTAATGTTCATTTGTGTTAATAAATATAAGCGAGATATGCCTGACGATGTTACTGAACCCTGAAAAAAGCAGACTATGCTGTTCATGAGAAGTCCTCTTTTTCGTAGACGCCCGAACAGTAGAAGAACATATGCGCTTGAAAGGTTAATAGTTATACTTTGAAAAGACTGAAAACGTACCGAAACGTTTTAATTATTTTAAGATTGAATACTAACTTGTCATGCTTTTTTAAAATAAAAATATAATTATTTTTTATAAAAAGGTGTTAATAAATTACGATTTCTGAGAATAAAGTAAATGTATTCCATTATCTTCCTCTTCCATATAATAAGTTATTTCTTTTAAGTGAGAGGCTTTCAAGTTCATCTGCTCTTTCTCATCATGTACCTCATCAATTTCGTCATCACTTCTTTACTGAATCCATATAAATTAAAACTGATCAGAATGTAGAATTGTAAAAACTTATTCCTTCTTATAGATGAACTTTATGTTGAAATAGTTCTGCTTTTATGCAGATTTTATGAGTCAGGTACTCAGGTATATAAATTTCTTGTTTTGTAAAAGCATATTTAAATCTACCCAAGCAAGCATAAATGTGAGCATGTTATTATTTTACTCTGTTCATAAGTGTTCGACTGTTTTTGCACTCTCCGCAAGCTTGAAATGAGTCCAACATTTAGCTAGCTTGGGAAAGCAAGTCTTGTTGCAACCTTAGCGCTAGTTCAAACATACTAGATATATGCAAACTTGTGCTTTTTAACTAGATGGAAGTAAGAAAGCTAGTTTGAGGGAAAACATACTGTATTTATACAAGCTTGCGCTACTACCTGTACTCGCACTACTTTGCAGACAACATGAAAGTCACAAATTTGCGCGCCGCATATATGCTGTAAGTGTGGTGCTAGTATCAACACAACGCGCAAGCTTACTTTTTCGTACGGGCTATCTCATTTATTGCACCAATCCGTCCATTAAAAAATCAACTTGTCTTTCCAGCAAAACTTTGAGGGGAAGGATAAAATGATACCCAATCAACAGTACCTCCATAAGTTCATCACGATAAGACTCTGGAAAATTTTTTCAAGGAATCCGAATTTATTTGACTGATTTGTAAATTATGAACTCTGCCTCTCTATCGTGTCTTTTCACTTTTTTCAAGGTCATTATTTAGTGAAACGCTTTTTCTTCTTTAAAGCTGTTTCTCGGGGTATCTATAAAAGATGTCAACCGGAATCTCTTTAATTCAAATGATTAACACTAATATACTAACATTAAAAATTGCAATCAATTATTACCTTTCCGTGCATTTTTCCTTTTAAACATAAGACACCATTTTTGCAGAAAAGAAAAAGAAACCAAACGTGGAAAAACTACCAAGTTTCAATTCGAATTCCAAACATATTACCAAGGAGATGGTGGTAAGGACATGATTTAGGATATCGACTTTGGTAAGGATGGTATAAGGGCTGTAGATAGAATAGAACTGGACGTCAGCAAAATGAATGGGACTGAAAGGTGGCAAGGAGCAATGAAGAATGAATCATACAGTCCAAGTTAATATAATTTAAAAATATAATAATGAACCCAGTTTTCAAATCTTTGAATTGATTCATTTTATCATTTTGTAATTTTTAGCGAGGTCCAAAAAGATATGTGGGCTTGGACTACGATAGAACTACCGGAGAAATGCCCATTTACGTAAGCTCGTCAGAATGGTTATCGCTTTGACGTTGCCACCATATGAACATTCACCATATAACATTTTCACTCTGGATTACAAGTAAAGTCACATACTTTGAACTGTAAAAAAGTACCTGTTCCCATATTCATGGACGAGTATAGCAATTGAAATGTTTTATCACAGAAAAACCTGACAATTTTATGAACAAAGAATTGATTCTTTTTTGCTTGCTGAGAAAATTGGGTTGGATGAAGTTGGACGGAGTTCCGGGATTCATTAGTGTATACTATGAATCCTATAACAACTATCTCGAATCCTTCCATCAAAGGCGAAATAGTTTTTTAAGAACCTTTCAGAATTCTTTGAAATTTATTGGTATGTTTTCCTTTTTTATTCCTATTTTATGTCATGTTGACTCAATATTTAAAAAATGGCTCCCAATTCTTAATGCGGTTTTGTAAAATATTTTTATTCCTCTCATTTTAAGGTAGTTCACATGCCAAACATAAACTGGAATGCTGTGTGTGATTTTGAAACAGTTCGGAATGCAAATCAAATTCACATTACTAGAAACGAGCTTGAGGACGGACGAGAAAGATTCAATGAAGATCTCGTAAATATTCTCTACGAAAGTATGGAGATGGAAAGTAAAACAGTAAAACCAATAAGTGAACTAATCGCCTAAGCAAGTGCTACAGATGATCAAAGACTTGCTTCGCAGGTATAGAATTGTGTTAAAACTCACTATTATAATCAACAACACCCCGGGAGAAACTTGAACAACGATTACGGATAAGCTGATTATTCTGGATCACGTATTTCATGGTTGAATAATTTTATCAACCCTGGGCAGCAAACTCACATGCACAATTTTCCAGGACAGTGCACTGATACAAATAACCCTTCTATACAGCAAACGCATAGGCAGCATAATTCTAGACAGCACAGTCCGGGGAAGCACCATCCTGATATTTAGTTTTACCTGATATCAGGTAAACAAAGTTTTTAGCCTAAAGAAAAGTCTTTCAAATAATAGAAAATATTTGAAAACCAGGGCATTAATCTAAGTTCTCTACACCTTTATCTCAGCGTTCCATTAAACAAGCACAAACTCGTTACAGTAAAATTTGGTTAGTTAGTTTTAATATAACAATATACTGTTTCAAATAAATGTTACTTATTTTATGCTATTTTTCAACTTAATTTGATTCATTAATTTCGCTAAAATTAGCTCAATTGTGTATCCTTTTTTTTATTGAGAAAGGGCGCGGTTGTGTGGAAGTTTTAAGTATATCAATCATCAATCGACATCTATTTTGTTCACACAGAGTGATGTATCACATTAAACCTAATCCTCACCCTTTTTTCTAAAACTAATTCAGCTGTCTACTCAAAAACTATAAAGCTTATTTGACAACTATTATTTTTAATATTCGTCCTCTCCCGGCCAAAGGAAATATTGACAAAAAATATGTATTGCATCCATAAATGATCTAAAGGAAACTGGGACGCATCTATCAAGAAAAAGAGGACAAATAAATATTATTCTCAATATATATATATATATTATCTCAAATTGTCTAGGAATTAGGTTGATCATATTCCGAAATGTTGTCTTTGTGGTTCATATTTGTCATAGAATCAACAAACCTTCATAAAATCAAAATTTGAAGGAATCGACGGGTGTCTTGTATTTTAGGGCCATTTACACAAGTTGATGTTTATTTTAAAGAATCTGGGATTACTTTTGTCAGAACAGTCTTTCTAAACGTTACCAAAATTTATGCAGTCAGACTTGGGAAGTATTTTTAGCAATTATAAATAAAGGAAAAGAAACAATGTTAACGGTGGGGAGACAGCCACGTTCATGAATCTATTTAATCTTTTAAGAAGTAATGCTTCCAAGAGTACAACATTCAAGTTTTGAAAGTATTTCATGAAAATCTGTTAATATCTTTTTTAAATTTTTTTTTAACTTGTTGTTGGTCTTATCAAAGCGAAAACATGCATGATATATTTTAAGTTGAAACGTGTTGAGAAGTTGTTTTTTATTTTATACTTGCGTAACATGGAGTATTGACCAATCAAGTCACTACATTTTCACTAAAATATATTGGGTTGAATTCTATTCCAACAAGTTCAAACATTACCGAAGTTGGCATGCTAAAAAACACAGTTGAAGTAGTAGTTTCCCTTTGCTGCCAAAAATTCCTTATACAACAACCCAAAACTCAACACCGAAATTCAAAAACCCCATAAGGACATAATGTTTTCCGCTGCCAATAGAGACATCATGATTAAGAACTTAACAATGATTTAAAAAAAATAATAATTATACTACTACCAGTAAAAACAAGAGAGTGCACTTTAAAATTGCCATTTATTCCAAAATTAGTGACTAACTGGAACGTCTTTCAGTTTTGCATCAGGCTGTTCATCAAGCCATTGCAAGACTTTAATGTTACGAATTTGTGTTATCTTTTCATAAATGTCTCACCATAAAAAATATCGAGGAGAAATCCTTCAGATACTCATCTGCCAATGCATTGGTAGATGGTTTACGGAAACCAAAGTAAAGAAGAAATGGACCCAGAGAGTATAATCTGTCAGAAAGACCTACAAATAATAGTGCTTGAGGACATAAGTACCATAAAACAGTCACTTGTGTATGCTGTAAATGACAAATATGTCAACCATTCTATTTTAAAGTAGAGGACGGAATCCCAGAGCAGAGCTCAGATTAAAAAAAATATGTTTCAATAACATTCATAACTAAAAACATTTCAATCATTTCTTTGTTTTATCATCATAGTAAAACTTTAAATTCACATACAATAGACCAATTCAATTTGAAAAGCGATTGTTCATAATAAGTTTTATAACACCTTAAACGGCTAGGGAACTTAACAAATGATGGAGAGACCGAGAGGCTAGCTAGAGTAAAATCGTCACCTGTTGAAATTCTTATGGTTTTACTAATCATTTGTGAGAATTGTATACATAATCCAATAATGATAGCATTCAGACTATCACATCAACAATAACAGTTTTTGTTTGTTAGAAATATGTATCCTATTTTAAGTGTAAATCGTAAATGATTGGGTTGAAAATAAAAAATATATATTTGATTGGCTCAAGGATTGTACTCAATATCCATTTAATTTGGGTACTTCATCCAGATAAGTCGATAACACGCTTTCGTAAGAAATCTTTTACTTCTTTGATTAAAGATGCAATCCCGACATTCCTAAACAACTAAAAAACATCGTAGTTTATGTTAATTTAATTTAGTTCATGTTAATAAATGCTATTTATTTTCAAGCAATGTTAAGTATTTCTATGCTATGAGCAAAGGAAAAAATACGCATACTGAGGATGATGTAGACAAATTTTGGGGTGGATTGAATTCAAACCAACAAAAGAAGATAAAGAAGAAGACAGCTGATCACAAGTCAGAACTTGTTAAATACTCGCAGGCCTATGCAAAATTCATTAGAGAAAAAAAATTTAAACAGATTTTCTGATTGTTTAGTTAATAATTTGTTTTATTTTTATGAATTAGAAACTGGAAAAGATGACTTGAAACTTGAAAACTGGAAAGAAGATTGTCAAAAAAAACGCCAAATTCCTTGCGAATCTTTTGAAGAAGACAGTTCCAATTAAGTTTTACCATTGAATGAACTGTGACTCTAATACTATATATGTGTTCCCACTCCACCTTTCAATCTCTTCATATGATATGAGTTTGTGTTAAAAATCATTTGAATACAAGAATTTCTTGTGTAATATTTTGCCAAACTGTTGCATCAAAGTTGCCTATTCTGTCACGCTTAGATTAAATGTCAGAAATTTAAAATATAAACTCATTGACGGCGACGGAAATTAAAGAAATTAGATTATAAATTATAAATAAAAAAGATCCAAGGGTTGTGTTTTTCTTTGTTGCAACCCCAGATGTAGCCACTACAGTTAGGTACACTTAATTTGGCATGGAGTTCTAGGGTACGATTGCTCATCATCTTTAGGGTTGTTTCAGGTCGGAGATAGAGCACTAAATAAAACTCAAGGCTTCTTCGTGGCCCTGCACACACTGATTAGCAAAAGGACAATTATTCTTAAAGCAATGCCTGATTTCGATCAGTCAATCGACACCTTTTCGGCTGCGGCATACATGCCTACCGGTGTAGCCATCTATACTTGTCTATGATAAGGCCCAACTAAATTTGCATTAAATTCTTCTGTATTACCACTTTTCTACGAGCCCTAACAATAAAACCGTTAAATGTTGATTGATTAAACAAAACATTTTAAAAATTATATAAAAAATTTATAATTATTTTAGGCAGCGCTCTACTATAGTCACAGACCACCACACTTCAATTTTGTTTATTATTAATTCGAATTTCATATCAAGTTAATTAAGTCTAAAGTCATTTGATTCACTGAACTGGTTTCATTTTTGCTCGGCTGTTTAGCCCATCTATGCTGATTAACAACATATTTTGAAAATTGCGCTCTTTTTGTGAGCTTCACCGATCTGAGCAACAGATGGCGCTGATGAAAAATCTCAACAACAGTGCTTCCCATCTATAGTGGTCTGTTACTATAGTGTTCAAAATGGAAATAATTAAATTTGGACAAAAATTAGGTTTTAATAATGAGTTTTAGATATCACGCAACGGCTTTAAATTTTCTTGCTTGAAAATCTGTCAAATCCTCAAATTCAATAAATTATTTCCACTTGTGCGATATTGCAACCATGCTTGATCTTAATAAAATTTAGAAAAACAAATTAATGTAATTAAATTTAGAAAAAATGATTTTAAATGGGTATTTGAACATTTCTAAGGTCTCTGCCGTCCTTCAACTGATGTTTTGAAAATGTATTTAAGAATAAAAATCGATATTCTATTTTCATTAATGCTAATATTTTTATTGTGGAAAACGTTGGCAAAAAAGCAAATTTGAATTTGTTTTCAAAGAGCATTAATTTTAAGCGATTATCTCATGAACTGTAAATTTTGCTCTATGATGACGAGAAATTTTGCCCCATTTTTTTAAAGAACGCGTTTTCAAAGACTGTATCTCGTGCGATAATAAATGAGTCGCTCTCAGAATTTTTGCTTCAGAACTTGGCAACAAATTAAAAATCTTTTATAAAGAGCTTGAAGGATACTTTGGTTAAATTTTCGAAAAAAACTATTCAAGTTTTGTTTCCCACAATTTATCCAAAGTAATCGTTTCACGTTTCAGTTTTTTACATTAAATTTTATTTCAGCCATAGTAACCTCATTCTTATCCAGCGAGTCCTACGTTTTGTCGTGTTTAGCTTAATTGTTTGATAGTTCCATCAATGCAGATCAAATACAACCAATCATTTATCAATCTACTTTCGCCATACATTTCCGTAATTGGCACATGTCTTTCTTTAGAGATTTTAAAACTCGCATTAATATTGATATATATTATATAGCTTGTTGATCTAAAATGTTATGTACGGCACTATGGCCTTAAATCAACAACCAAAACTTTATCCCAACCTAGCTCGTATTTGTCCCTTGAAAGTTGTACCCACATCCCGCAAATTTCAGCAATATTTTGCATAAATGAAAATTCTGGCTGGATTTCGTACCCAACTTTGGGTATAACTTGAAAGAAAGCATATAGGTCACACACGGACTACTTCACTCTTCCCGCTGCACTCTTTAACCAATGGTCGAACCACAATGGCTATAAATTAACATAAGTAGTGTCGGATATTTTCTTCTTCAAATTACTGTGACAGTACCGAGCGTGATCTTGGCCATATAAACGAGAAAGAAAATGTTCCATGTTGTCGTACAAAGGCGCTACTCCATAGAAACAAAATGAGCGATAAACGGAAGGATTGGTACTTCCAAACGACATCGTTCACCAAAAATTTGGCTTTTAGTTCCTTATTACTTTTGTTTTTAATGCAGAGCGTATGTCGATATACGTATCTCTCCTTCTTTTATGTTCATTCCCGCTTGCATGTTTCCATGGCCGCAATAACCAGTGACGACAGCGGTCCCATCCATGCCTTTGTATCGCTTAGACACTTTTTTGGCTGCTTTTCAATTATAATTTCCGCAAAGGGCCTTTTTATGGGCTTCTCATGTATAAGTTTTCGTTATTTCAAAATATGGATCAGACTTATTAAAAATGGAATGCGATAAATACAAATTTAGCTCATAGAAGTTGACCTGAGGTTTAAAAGAATTGATTTCTTCACTGAATTTTATGAACTCTTATATCGTTGTTATATAAGCATGATATACAGTTCCAAGGATCTTTATTTTTGATCTTTTTGTCGAAAAAATTAAAAATTAAATAATCATGGGCTTTGCAGGCCCTTGCAAAATAAGGTAGCTTTGATCTAGGTTCCCTATACAGTAGGAGGAAGCTGAATTTAATGCACAAAAAACTATGTACTCGTCCATTTTGTGCTGAAACGGCTGAAAGGGATTCCAGCCACGCCTTTAAGGATGTTGTAGGTGAAATAAACTTAAGCTGATACCACCGTCAACCGGTTGTGATTACCGGGCTAGCAATCAGAGTAGACATAATCCTTTAATGCTGCGTTTCTATTTAAACACCAAAATTAACATAGAAATGTTGCTTGTCTAAACAGACTAGACGAAAACGCTAGAAATTTTGCAAAAAGCATGAAATCGGCCGATGGGAAAACGCGTTTTTCTTGCTTTTTCGCCAAAAAGTGCGCTACTTTTTTAATCTAATTTTTATATCTTTGAATAAGGTTAAAAATTTAGGCCTTAAATAAGTACTCATTGTTAAGATCTTGAGATAGCAGTAAATTAATCAACATATCGATTTATTTACAGCTACAGTAGCACTTAACAATGGAGCGAAACCAAGACGTAAAAGGCAAACCAAACAAGGGACTGTGTCAAAATCTTCAAAAATCTTCAAAAAGATTTCGGAGACTATAAAAGTATGTCTAACCTAAATTAAGCCAAAAGTAGAAACACATTTGGAGTATCAAAATCGCCTTTAATGTATATATTCCACTTCATGTTGTTCCACAAATGGGTGATGCTAATGATGTTGAAGTTTTCATGCTCGTCTTTGAATACCTTGTTTTTAATTTTTACTTTTTTTATGTAAGCCTTGTTTAATATTATTTTCTCGAATACCCCAAATAACTTTTAAATTTTAAAGCTTTTAATTTGCAAAGATTATGTATTTAACGAGTGGCCTGTACGATTGGATTTTTTTAGTTCAGTGAATTTTTAAATTTAAATGTTTGCTACGTTCTTGAAAGCAATTTCGTTACTTTTATTTAAAAGGAAACGGAAGGTTAGAACCATAAAAGTCTCAACTACAAACGGCCATATTTTGTTGGCACAGTTCTCGGTAAACCATTTGCAAGTTATAAAGAATAAAATCGTTCATTATATTACATGTTTCATATCGAAGGTCAAAAGGGGAGTTATGTGTTTTTTCCATCCATTAGGAGTAAATCTCGCAATCGATTTTTTTCAAATATAATTCGAATACTGTCGGTTTGAAAAAGTGAAATATTTGAATACATACAATATTATTCGAATAATTAACCATTTGTATTTAATTCAAATTTAATTTTTGACATTCATAGTCAATTAAAACCTGAAAACTCGATATTCATATTTTTTAAATTCCTTCTGGTATAGTCGCTCAATATCGGAGAAATGGGCCAAGTAGTCATTCATCTAATTCATTAGGCTGTTCAAATAAATCATGTCATGTTTAAGAAAGAAATATAATTCCTGAACAATTTTCTGATTAAATAATTGATTTCTAATAAACTTAAAAGCTTGAGGTGGGTCTAAAATAAATAAAATATTTTAGGTAAGATCATATTGGTTCAGTAGAATTCCTAAAGTTGTTATTATCTTCTCCGTCCAGCCGCAGCATTCCAATCCTTTTGCAAATTACTAAGTAGTAGACTTTCGGTAAAAAAATCTATAAGAATGCTTATGTTCTCTAGCAATAACTTTTTTAAATAAGGCCATTCAGGTATATTAGGACCCTCATCCTTAAAAAAAAAGAACAGAAATATTTTAGCACGAGGTCTGGATGCATCAATTAGTAATGGTTCATTTATAAAGTTAATCTGTCGCAAGAGTTTTTACTTGCCGATTGACAAAATATACAAGATTGAAAATTATATAAATATTTTGAACAAATTGGTTATTAGAAAGGGAAATGTTAAAAAAGAAGATTCCGTTACCATACCCAGGGAGTGGAATTAGCTTTTAGCCCTACCCCAGTGGTTGTCCTAGTCACGGCAAAGTAATCCGATATGTTTTTTTTATTATTTCAAAAAACTACGCTTGGCTTCAATCAATCCTTCTGATAGAGGAAATTAAAAACTAAATTTCCAAATTTATCTTTTGAATTAATCTTTTTCTATGTTTTGGGAGGAGGTTTATTTGTAATGCCACTTCAAAAATTGAGTAGTAACTAAGTAACTAGCACTAATTTTATTATTTTTTATTACGCTTTCTTCATTGAAAATATCAACATTAGGGTCTATTAATGAAACAATAATATTTTATCATGTTTCGTTAGCAAGTGGGAATCACTCTAAAAAAGGAAAAATAAAATAAAAAAATTGCATTAAAATTGTTATCGTTGTGAAGAACTTTGGGATCTCTGTGTGATTTACTTCCTACATAAAGTGGATAGTTCATTGAATGGGTATAATTATAATACACAAGAATAATATTCCAAGATTCTAAGAAACAGCAAGGGTAATGGCAGGGTATATTCCAAGCAAACTTTGGATTACCTCCCTTTAAAGGACATTGTCCCCAAATGATGATGGCATTGATAAATTTTCATTCTGCTTTTGAAAAATGTACAGTAAGACATAAACAGCATTGATGAATAATCGATAATGTGTTCTGTAGGACTACTTTTGAATAAAAAGTCAAGTGTCGCAGTGCAGGTATTATTCTAAATGTGATTCATCAGGTCACAATCTTTGAGTTGTAAAGCTACGCCTCAACAGTAACTTAATTGACATTTCTAGTCGTCACGTAGGGGATTCCTTCAAAAATCACTCTAAGGGGTGGGGGTGAGGAATCGTTGTGATCTGTGTGGAAAGCGGTGTGCACAAGAAAAAGGCTAAAGAGAAGGAAGAAAAATTGTGTAAATCGTGCTGTAAGAATGGCAAGCTTTTCCAACAATTTGTGCCGGAAGTACATGAAGTGATTACTCCGTCAACTTTACCAAAAAATGATCCTAATAAAATTCCATTCGTGCCATTCGTAGAATGTTTTTCACCAACTAAAGAAGCCATCTCAATCATAGCAGATTCGATTTGGGTGTCAACTGTCCCACAATTAAGAAATTGCAATAAAAGGAGAAAAGTTTATGTGAGTTTTGCATTGTTAGACCAACTGCTACGTTCCTTAGTTGGCGAAAACAATTGTTAACCTTCGTTCGATCCAGGCGACTACATAACTCTAATGAATAGTATTACAGACAAGGTAAACCGTGAAAAAAATCAATTTATTCTCATTAATGACAATAATTATATAATGAATATAAGTATAATAATACGTATATATTTTCGTATAAGACCGCTTTACCAGAGAATCATGGTGAAATTATCTCACTGCAATCGTTGGTACTCCCTAGTTGAACTATTGAAGAAATCGCGGACTTTTCAAAGTTAGTAGTTATATGGCTAAAAAAGCTATGGATTTTAAGTTAAAAAAAGGCATCTTGGCACACTCAGATAGTGAAACACGACGTGACCGTATGTGTAATGGCAGTTAGCTATTTATTGTGATACAACTGACTTCTTTACAACAATTATTATTATTTGTAGATGAAAAGGAAAGTATTATTGTGCATTATGATAATTACCGTGTACATTAAAATAATTCCAGCCATCAAATGCCAGGGATGTGCAATTCCGTAATAGTAAGCAAGCTGACAAGAACCGGGTCAAAGAGCAGAAGCGGCTTGTTTTATGTACCATCATGCATCGAAAATCTTCACACCGAAAATAAAAAAGAACCTTGGCTTGGCAAGAAGAATTGGATTTTCCAATTCCGCATCACTTCGTCCAAACAAGTAGTGACCAACGGTTCCGGAAACACCCAATCAACATGCGTATTTATTTGTCCTCAAAAATAAAAGCTTAGGATCGACGTAATAAGAGTCACCAATGAAAGGCGTCTGATTATGGATAAAGTACTATGCTCTGTGTACAAGAAGGTATTTTCCATTTCAAGTTATAAACTTTTTGATGCCTCATTGCCCGAACTGTATATCAACTAAATCATTTTGAATATTGCGTACAAAAAATGGACACAAACAGATGGCAGGAAAAAAATATCAGAAGGTAAATATTTATTCACGGACTGCCTCATTCATCATTGCATGACCACAGTAGGCCTTTTTTAAGAGATTAAAATAGGAACATTTCAATTTATTTATTAAAATTTATTTAAAAGACGAAGAGACGTATGTAGTGCGTACTTGTGAGAAATTTCTCTGAGAACTAATCTTTCGTCGTTCGAGATTGTGTATAAGACTACTACTAGATGAATGAGCAAGCAAAAGTTTCTCCAATCCTTACTTACATGAAGAACACGGATGGCGTCGTAGCACCAACGAGCATGTGTATCATCAGTGGTCATCTTCAATATGACTCCATAACGATGGACACCTTTCTTTATCAAATTATTGACGAAATCAACAAGGATAAAACCAAGAATTAAGAAGAATACCAGTCGATGATTCCATTGAAGGTATGCTTCTTCGCATCTCTTAATATATATTTCTTAATTTATATTTTATAAACAATTACATTTAATTCTTTCTTTATTCGCAGCCTCAAAAATCCGGTGTAGCCAAAAATGTTAAAGGATGAAAAATTAGGATAAATTCAAATTAGAAAAATACGAGAAAAAGTAAAAAAAAAAACAAAATTGCAAAATGAGATAGTTTTACAAATTAACTGATAAATAAAAATCCTTGATGCACAGGAAAAGTAGAGCTTTAAAATTTAGGTCAATTTGTAAAGTAAACACATACTAAATATTCAAGATTTTGTTTTAACTTTTTAGATTTATTCTTGACTGATTTTTATTTTTCTCATACTTTCTCAATTAAAATACGAATCTAAAAATCTTACATATATTAAGTATATTAAATTATGTTTTGAAACTTTAAGTTATCTTTCGAGCGTTTTAAATGATAACAAAAGTTTATGAAATATGGCTTTTTAGATTGCTTTAAATGATATTAAATTATTATCTTCGAAATGAAATTGTATTGTGGGTGTATAGGCGCGCCGCACAGCAAGAATTAAAACTTGATCACAGTGTAGGTAGAAAGCAAAAGCTTCTAAAAGATGTTAAACTGGTTTCTCGTAGATAAATCCTTTTTGGAACGAAACAAGTTCTGGTCATTTTCTGTGGAAAATAAAGAAAATATTTGAATCTAAATTAATTATGTAGATTATGTAGATAAGTCATATATATAGGGCTATATAAAATATCATTTTTATTACATTATAACATACATTATGAAAAAGTCTTTTAATCGATCATGCATACTATAACTTAACATAAGTGATTGAGTGAGTGATGGAAATTTTATATAATCTTAAATAATAAATAAATATAGAAAATATAGGAATATAATACAGCATGATTTTAAAATTTATTTACATTTCCTAACGTAAATTATTAAACACTCAATTAATACCAGCGAAGGGGGTCAAGTTTATGATCAGGTTATATCCGTTAGACTAGCCCTTGGGAAAGCACCGTTAAACTGGTTATATGTATGGAAGAAGACTAGTGTAAACGTTGAATATATCCTTTTTTTCTATGGCAGTGTCAGTAGTTGAGTAACATCGGACTTGTTTGCTGTGCTTCAAGATGTACCCTTTTCATAAATTGCGTTTTAGAAGGTGCCAATCTTTTCTTGCAAAAACAATTTTTATAACAACGTCTATATTGTTTGTGCTATCGAGCATAGATTATATTAAGCCATTTTCTTCAATCAGTGATGTAAATAGATCATATTTTCAGTGTCGTCCGACCGAAGAAAATTGCATTTTTTAGAACTCATAGATGTGGGACTAGCACCATACAAAACATTCTTTTCCGGTAGTATTTATCACATTATATTGTATAAATACTAGTTTAATATACATTTTTTATTAGATATGCTACTAAACTAAATTTAAACGTTGCAATTTCTGCCTGGAATCACACTTCATTTGATCCAAATATTCAAAAGGATAATCCACTCAATGTTAAACATATTAAATCTATCGGAGATAACGATGTACCAACTGATATACTAGTTAACCACATGCTGCGGTGGAATTATACTGGAGCTTTAAATCTTTTAGGCCATGGGCTCAAGACTTTCACCATTCTTCGGGATCCTGTGACTCAGTTTGAATCTCTATACTCTTACTTGGATTTAGAAAAGATGTATGGGATGAGTTTCAAAGAGCTCATTACTATTTTGATCCAAAAAAATTCGACAGCTATCAAAGAATTGAATAATAAGCCGAGACAGGGAGGTTTATTCGGCCCTAACCAAATAGCTTGGGATTTGGGCATCTCTCCGGCCTCTTTCAGTGATCCTAAAGTTATCAATAAAACCATCGATAGATTGGAAAATGAATTTGATCTTGTGCTGATGGCCAATCGAATGGAGGAGTCACTGATTCTCCTTCGAAAACTGTTATGTCTTCCATCGCTTGAAGATGTTTCCTACTTGGTGGTCAGTTCTAGAAAACCTGAATTGGTCGTCAGATTAAATCGAGAAGAAAAAGATGTGCTCAGAAATTGGCTAGGCGCAGATGATCAAATTTACCGTCATTTTTCAAACGTGTTTGATGCAAAGGTTGAAGAACTCGGGAGATCTAAAATGGATAAAGAAGTATTAAAACTGAGACTGATCAATAAGAATTTGTGGGAACGTTGTGTCATCAAACAAGTTGGAAATGAGATGCTCAATGGAAAATATCAAGGAGGCAATGATAAAACATTTGGATACCTCGTGAACGAGTTAGTTTAGATTCTTATATTTTATTTTCTGTTTCACAGCTTAATACAAATTTTATTTACAGAGAGGAACCAGGCTGCCACCTTTTCACCATTAATGAAAATGAGTTTATAACGAGGTTTCAAAAGCAATAACTGGACAGTTGTTGATTATTTCAATTATTGAAACAAATACTTATATATTCCTATATTTAAAAAGTTAGGTATTTCCTTGAATAGATAAAATAGGGAAATACACTAATTGTTTTCCTGATTCTGAAAATAATCGCGCAATTATATAAATAAGCAGTCAAATAATGGAAAACAAACTGATTGTGAATAGCTAATGATGGCCGAAGTTTGAGTTCTGCAACAACTGCATTGCGTATTTTAACATTATATGACACGTAATTTTATATTCAAAAACAAGATATTTATTTATAATTACCAATTACTATACCTCCATATCAGGACAAAAAAGTCAGATGATTTTCAGCGAATAACTTCGTTTTATAAAATTTTTTATTATTACATTTATTTTATAGATAAAATTTTGACTTTATTGATTAATATTTTTATTTTAATATTTTATATGTCTTAATTGATTTAAAGCGTTGTACTTCATTAAACATTTTGGGCTAACCCCGCGATGATTATTATTTATATTTTGACATAGTAACATTTCATTAAAATTTTATAAAAAAGTTGGCAATATTATGTTAACTTAAATAGCCATGGATTTGCTTTTAGAACTTCGATCAAAAGAGAATAAAAATCAATTCCAAACATTTTGTCACAATAAAAGTTGAATGTGTAACACTCAACCGGTAGACAAATTGAAATATAAAATCACGTCGACGGTGAAAAGCATAAAAATAATATTATGCTGGATCTTGAACATTACACCAATATCAGAAAATTATTTAAATTTTGTAGAAAAATTATTCAGTTTTGCTATTATTAAAAAATGATAAAATTCTTCGTCTGAATGATGTAAATAATGCTATGAAATAGGATGCAAATTTTATTTATTTGTTTTTCAACAAAAGATATTTGGCCTTAACAAATGCCAATAGCAATCAGCTTACTTAAGCCCAATTGAGTCATTTTAAGGCCTGAAGAGGAATTTAAAAAAGCATTTAAGTAAATATACTATCTTGGGCATCTAGTAAAACTTTTTGAAAAAAAGCATCGGTGATCGGTCGTCCTTTATAGAGCAACGTTGAATTTTTGTTGTTTATTATTAAAGATTCTTTCAAATTCGATCTGCCTTTTGTATTTTATTTCCTTGCAACTTGCGAATTTGGCTTTACCTATCCAATGGTGATCGTTAAATACAATCGTCTTGATTTCGCCACAGATTACTTTCATGTTCCAAAAGTTAACGAAAGAGAGCGGATGACGTTTTGTTGTTTTTTTTTAAATTTAAACTAAAAAATCTTCCTCTGTAGGCCAATCGGTATTTTTTATTAAATGAAACATTACTTGTAGTAGGCCATACGGCATGGTAAGATAAGGTGTGGGCTACTGAGGCTACTAGTGTTTTAAAGTTAACAATAACAATAACAATTTTTCACAATAACAACGGTATTTTTACCGCAGTTAACAAAACTAATAACAATAACAATTGGATTTGGATTAACAAAAACAAAACAATTTTTTGTTAATTGTTTACGAAAAACTTAGTTTTTGGGCAGTTTTGGCAACCTCTTATAATATAAATTTTTTCCCATTTGTTTCTGTCAAAATAAAAGTTTCTCAAAAAAATAAAACAAGGAAATGTTTCGCGAAATTCAAATGAATTTTTGATATAAAAGTTGAATACTTCCAGAAAAAAAAACATTATGTTGATGAACACAGCAGCAAAAAGGAAATTAACTTGATTTAACAACGTAGTTATTATAGTTAACAAAAACAACGTAGTTAACAATAACAATAACTTAAGTTTTGTTATTGAGCGTGTAACAAAACTAATAACAAAACAATCGCAAAAACTGCGGCTCTAACAAAACTACTAACAAAACAATCAGTTTGGTAGCAAAAGTAAGCCCCTTTGGTGGGTCATAATCTGTATGGATTCGTCCCATCAAAGTATCTACCATTTAGACATAACAAACTGAAAAGTTTCGTAGTGCACTGAGAGCAGTTCGATTGGGAAATGAATAATATTGATCTTCTAATCCAAAAATATTTGAGGGATTCTTTTATGAATTGTTACTTTTTATCGTGGAAAATAACTAGATTTAAGTTAATCATTTTTTTAATCCGGTCCCAAAATCCAGCAAGCTTTCAATTTCTAAAGAAAGACTTAGCGTTTACAGTTTACGGCTGTCAATTTTCCTGTAGGAAAAAAAATATAATTTTAGAAATACCTGAAAAAATCATGGCATGATGGACATGCTTGGGATGAGAGTTGTTCGCTTTTTTGTTAGCTTTCTTGAACCAAAGAATAAATTACCACCAGCGAAGGGATTTTCATATCGTTTACTAGGGTAATCAAGGTGAAAATTGCGTCTAAGTGTGAAATTAAGATGATCTCTTGTTACTGTTGAAAAAGGGGATGTCCAGCCCTTTTAATACCTTGAATTGGATTTTTACCCTCATTCCTTTCCCATATAACTGCTCGTTTGATGGACTCACGAAGAGGAAGCAAGCAATCATCCTTTTTTTGGTTTTCGTTTTTTAAAAATATGGCCACACCTCTAACTTTTGTGGATATTGGCCATAAAATAACTGGAATCAACAAAAATGGAAATTTAAATCAAGACTATCGCAAGTTCAGAGGATTTTATTTGGGACTTCCTGTCTCCAACTTTATGTTTTGTGGTTTGGAACACGCTTCTTGTTTGTCCTTCAAGAAGGTAAACACCAGAGCACCTTTTCTGGGCGCTGCTGCTGCTGCTTCAACGTTACAGCATAGAAAGTGTGAATGCTGCTCTTGTTGGTGTGAGTGAGAAAATTGAAATGGCCATTCATGTTTATTCGGTTTCTAGCACATAACATTCAAGTGGTAAATCAATAGAACTTTGGATTTATTATCCCCAATTTGACCATTTTTCATTGGCCACTACTCACACTAGATTGACTGGGAGGAGCGTTTTGACAATGCACCATTTGGAACAAATATGTTCGTTTCAATAGACGGGGCTGACTATCGGATAATGGAGCAAAAAGAATTTAATCGTAAGTGGTATTCGGGTATTCCCATAAATTTTACGGACCCGGCCTCCGATATGAAATTTGCCTTTGTATTCGCACCGGGTTCATTGTTTGGGTATATGAAGGACGTCCATGTGGTCAATGTCCAGACCTTAAACTCGCTCGAGATGCTTTCGTTGGTCAGCTTCAGCCAGGTGAAAAAGCATTGGCCGATAGAGGGTATCGTGATCGAAATTTCTTTGAGAACCCCAATGGAGACCGGGAAAGAAAAAAAATGTATTATCTAGGCATGAATTAGTTAATCGTGGCATCAAACAATTTTGCTGTATGAATCATGTTTTTCGCCATGTCCTAAATTGGCACCCTACATTTATCCATGCTGTGGTTAACTTGACCCAAATAATGATTGAAAATGGAGAGCCATTATATAAAGTGCATTTATAAACAATTCATCCAACATATGTTCTGAAGATTTAACTTTATGGAGAAAATGTGGTAAAAGACTGTCTTCAGATTAAATGCTGGTTATTACCGCAGCTTCCTGACTAGAAATGAAGATATGGTAAACCGAATTCCCGACATCAGTCGAATTTTTCAAATGAAAAACGACATTCTTTTATTGATTACGCGCCAGTTTCCTTTTTTTACGAAATGCAATAAAAAAAAGGGAATCGACTATATGGAATTTTAAGTGGATGCTAAATAATTTTAAGGAAAAAGTCATAATTATAGAAGCAATAAATAATTAAGTTGGCATTTCGAAAATTTTTGTTCGGAAAGATACAGAGAAACTTACCATAATACTTTCAAATTGTTTGCAAAAATTTCTTTTAGATGCTTCAAAGTGAAATTCAAATAAAATCTAAAAAATTCAATTGCATAAGAGTGGAATACACCAAATGAGCCATGATTTCAAAACCTCTTTCAATCGAATTTTACGTAAAAACGAAGTATCAAATGTGAATTGGATCTAATTAATTCCATAAATTGCATTATAAGATTTACTTATACTTATTTTTTTAAACTGCCCAGTGCGCACTGCTCAGTAACTCAGTCAGAGTTCAGACTGTCAGACAAATCAGAAGTCTTAGTTTTACGCCCCAAAAATGGCAAAACCGTCAGCAAAACGAGAAAGGTTTGCTCAACAGAACCCTACAACAAAAGTTGGACTATAAAACCAATGTGGATACACAGTACAAAAGTGACTGTTCCCAAAAATGATGGAATTAACTACCAATACAAAAAAGCCCTATTGGGCAAAAGTACAAACAAAAAAATCTTTTCAACACCGTTTACCAAAAAATACAAAAGATGGCACTGATCAGAAAAACAAAGAGTATTAAATGAAAAAAATTACGGTAAAAACAGATTCTTATGCATACTCTAGTATAGTTTTTCAGATGTTAATTAATGACATGTTTTTCAGGAGAATGTTAAGATACTATTGACCAAAACCCAAATTGTGTCATGGGTTCACTTTTATTAGTGATTGATAATGTTTACGATATTTCATCTGAAATTTGTTCAACTATTTTTTTGTATTCATTTGGTCTTCTTCAGAGCGATCAGAAGAGTCACTCATTTCTGAAATAATCTGAAATATCTGAACCTTACAAATAACTACTTTGAGAATAAATGAATTATTAGCCTATGAAAAATCGTTTTGATACTCGCCACTTTCTACGTCATCGCGCTGGAGATGGGTTAAAGATTTTTTTTTAATGATAGTTGAAATGGACAAAGAAGAGAAAGTTTCAAAATAAAATTTACATAAAATTTATTACTATGTTTCAATTTATTTGTTTGATTTTATTATTTGAGAGCTTACAAAACAGTTTTATAATTATATGGAAAAATCAAAGACAGGTTATAGGGATTAGCTAAAATTTCGAAGGCCTCCATTTTTTATGCACCACCTCTTGTAGAAATCTGTTCCCTTGATGATTGTGAAGGTGCTTATATATTGCATAAAAATTAAATTCTGATGACAAATCATTCCCATTCAAACTCCAGCATTTATTGAATTAAAAACAATTGAGGGAATCTGTTATTCAAATGTGAGAGTGAGCAATGTGCTCGCCCTTTAAGATTGGAGCTTAAGTCCAAATGCAGACTCTCGTCGGCATTTCATCCAATTGTTGGAAATCTGAAACTTTTTCCTAAGTTTAAAATATCTGAAAATGAAAGGAGATGCTAAGTTCTCATAGTGGAAAGTATACTACTACTACAGTACTTATATTGTTCATAGTATTGTGGAGCAATATTTCTTGTTCACTTAAGTATAAAGAGTACTATCACGTATCAAAAGAAAAAAAATTGTCCAAAAATCATAATAGCTAATTAGCTAGCTGGAAATCTGAAACTTTTTCCTAAGTTTAAAATATCTGAAAATGAAAGGAGATGCTAAGTTCTCATAGTGGAAAGTATACTACTACTACAGTACTTATATTGTTCATAGTATTGTGGAGCAATATTTCTTGTTCACTTAAGTATAAAGAGTACTATCACGTATCAAAAGAAAAAAAATTGTCCAAAAATCATAATAGCTAATTAGCCTATAGATATAGTCACGATATAAAAGATAGATAATCAAGAATAATTTAGAATTTAAGTATTCTATATGTAAGTCTTTCCGAGAGACGCCTCTTGAGCCTCTCGCCCTATTTCTTTATAGAGATTCTGCGTAAAGTGAATGTATGTGACCTCGATGCTTTTCGTATGAATTATTATTGAATAAAGTATGTCATCGGTCCCTCGACAATTAAGAGAGGCCGATATAACCTTCTACATTCCGGGTTGATTACTCTTCCCTAGAATTGTATCTGATCTGTTCTATGTAAATGTTGTTGATTATAGTTAATCTTTGTAAGGAAGGCTCTCTCTTTACCCTACGAGGTCAAGCAAGGCCGACAATCCTCCTATATAATGTGGCCGTTTGGCCTTTATCAAATACACTCTTTCGGGTATACTCACAGAGTATAGTCGTTGTTATCTTCATTCATCTACAGACGCAAACGAAGGCTCACAAGTCACCGAATTGACTTGTGACAATATTGCTACAACTTATCTTAAAAAATATATAAAATATACATCATTGTTAACTGAATAAACTATGAACATGATAAAATTACGAAACTACCTCATACCTGGTAATGAGATTGTTTTTTATAAAATAGTAATTGAATATTTTATGATTCAATTAAGTATCGCAAAAAACATTTTTTGTGCAATTACAATTGAAAAATTCTGATTTAGAATTTTGATTGTCATAGCGATTAAAATTATATAAAACTCTTACGCTTTAAAGGCTGGTAATAAGAGTCAGCCGGAGGATACCGTTTCTCAAAATCATATTCGTGAACTTAAACAAAAACAACAAGAATGGGAGATAGTAAATGATACGCTCGTTCTTCAAATCATTAACCAACCAGTTCGCATCCAAAGGGTGGTACTGCTATTTCTTATTTTTTGCAAAATCTTCAGTAATGATTCAATCTTTTTTTCTTTGGTTTTAAAGCAAAAAATTGGAATCAGCAAGAGTGCGCGGTAAAAGGTGATGACCATAGGCTTAAGATTAATTCTGACAATCAAAGGACCATGTTTTAAAGTATTGGCTCCAAACACATTGTCCAGGAATTGCATAGGACAAATAGTCTCATTTTTTTAATGGGAGAGTAAATGACCCATGTACAAGGATCAAGGTCGATTCATTTTGTTTTTCTCTTTAAACAACACATTCCATTTTAATACATTATTTTTAACTTTAATTTGAATAATTTCCGTATTATCAAAAATATCTCTGGACAAAATATTTCTCATAAATGATTTAAGCTTTTTAATCATACTGATTCCAGAAGAGGGGTGTGTTTAATTTTTTTTATCCTTATAGAAATAAAAGGAAAATTCCTCATTTTAAATTATTTTTATTTTATTTATTCAATTCTCAATATTATTCAACCGTCAATGACTTAATTTTACGCAACCAATCCGTAACAGATAAGCAAACAGCTGATGACTTGACAAATCCGCTAACTCAAATAAGTGTTAAAAAGACAGAAATGTCAAGTCAAAATGTAATTCATTACAATAACACAAGCTATAGATAATTCCATAGTAAACATCTGAGACAGGAATTCAATCAGCGTTTCGTCTTTTTGAGAAAAAAAATTCGCAGTTTTTTTAGTTGCTGTGCTTCTTACCTGGTATCGGGTTCGGCTGGTTTTTTGAAAGCAATGTCGTTAGGTTTAAGGTTGTCGGTATCCTATAATAAAAACAAAATAGATTAAATATTTTAAAACATCAGTTACAGAAATTTTTAAAAAGCTATCACCATTCCGATGAAATCAGCTGTTTTCGGCCTGTTTTAAGTTGATTTTTTTCTGTTGCAATTTTCATTTTGATTTTTTTTTAGGTTGAGAAAGATTGTTAGGTAATAACATAGAAAGTAGTACCAGCACAGATTTAGTATAATCAGCATCATCTGCGCATTCAAAAAAACCTTTTTAGATAACATAAAACATTTTGTTATTTAAAAGATTTTTAAAAAATCATTTAAATTTTCAGTTTAGAAGATAATGAATTTTTTTTTAAAAACCATTAAAACAGCTTGCAAAAAATAATTTTTTAAATATTCAATGAAAACCATTAAAATTATTAAATAATTACAAAATAATAGATAAAAAAATTAAATAAAAAATTGAATTAGAAATCTATTTACCAAAATAGTTCGATGCTTCTTCGATCATTTCTTTTAACTCTCTTGATTTGACACATTACAGTTTCTCCTTCGCATAAAGAATATTTTTATTACTCAATTTCACGTTTGTTTTTCAACACCGTTTTATTTTTTACTTCTTGCATATGCAAGAATTCCAATTCAACAAAAAATTAAATTTATTTAAAATATATTCTACCTTGTGGCCCATAAAAGCAGCAATATCGTTAGCCGACAAGGTCACCGGGAAAGTAAAATGACCTACCATAAATAACTCAAATGAGGCTTTTGATTATGTACGGCTTAGTGGCAGAAACATCTTTGGGCACGACTGTAATCACAATCACATGCTTGGCTCTTTTTCGGGATGAATACTTTAACGTTGTCAGTTGACTGTGTTCAGCTCACATTGCATCTCGATCTACCTTTGAGGCAGCCCATCTGGTCAGGTGAAACGGAAAGTTCCACCTTAACTTTGTTTTGAAACTGCTTCAAAACAGAATTCAAAGCTAATAAAAACTCACATATATATTCTTCATTCTCGAGTAGTGCCTCAATCCTCAATGGATTGGTTACCAAAAAAATAGTATTACTAGGCAATTTTGAAATTCCTTTGGATTTTAAACTTATTTTTAAAAGTTAATTATTATATTTATTTTCTCAATAAATTATACTTAAAAGCATTTGATGGTGATGGATGGATATCAAGTGAATTCTCATGCCATATGGATGTAATATAGTCAAAAATAACTTGTTTTCATTATCAAGCAGAGCGACATTTATAAATGGTTTCGACAGGTAGACCTATTGTGCACAAGCAAATCACAAGGCACCTTTTGCCTTTTCCACACGCCGAGTAGTTAACATCTTTTTGCGTTGGTTGATGGAAGAAGAACTGATAGATTGTTTCCAATGAAGAATTTATTAATTTTTTGTCATTTTTGTTGATAATGTCACGAGTGATCCACATTCTTCCTCGAGCTATAAAATGGATCTAGAAGAACGTATTCACCTGCCAAATGCTCTGAAGGTGAAAGCTAATGACCAATTTATTTAAATAATTTTATTAAAGCAATTGTCTTTGCTACCTAGTTTTCAGGAAGATTCTCCAATTGGTGATATAAGGGATTGAATTGTTAAATATGTAGGATAAGGATTTGCTATGAATTTGTATGTTTCCAGGTTTGCTTGAACATTTACAGATTTCGGCTATGGGCAATACAGATATAAGTGGGCATACCTTGGTTGTCTCACACAGCACTGGATGTGGTGCAGCAAGTTGAAACACTTTGCAAGAGAAAGTACTTGTTCGAGTAGATGAAGCTTTAGAAACTGCTCTAGCTATATATCTCAAGTAACTCATAGATTTGCTCAAACAGCATAATTTCACATATATAACAATTCAGTTGAAGTTTCAAAGGGATTATGATAAATGATTTAGACTGTTGGCTTTAAAAAATTTATTTTTATATCAAACCTGTTTTTGTTTTTGCGTTTTTTAACAGTAGATAAACTAGAATGCAGTGCTAGAAGTTCTCATGTGTGCAACCCCAATGTTCTTACCCGTCCAAGAGCCAAGTTGCAATGCGTAAATGAAAAATTTAAGGGATGGGAAAGGCTTAAGAGCATCTTTCACTCAATTCCTTTTGGATCGAGTATTTTTATGCATGTTCATTGGTTTAGTCTTTTGAGGCATCGATTCTGCAGACACCAAAGCCGAGTTGACAACTCTCTTCCAGGATTATGAGCGAGGTTGACATGGAAATGGGGAAGAAGTGTGCTTACGTTCTTTTCAGAAATAACACTAACGCTCTTACCGCTATGGATAAGCCTCAAGGGTCGTCACAGCACGATGCAAGATGTTCATACCTACGCGTGAAAGCTCAGGCCCGAGGAGCTGCTGAAATTGTTGAAGCAAGAAGTGGAACGTCTCAAAATCAAGAATGCGGATTTAATAGATTAAAAAGCATATACTCCTCTTCGAGATGCAGCTATGTCTTTAAAGAATCTTTCCTAGAGTATCTAAAAATAACTTGTTTGATCAATAATTCTGAAATTTCATTTATTTTTTAATTTTACTATATTTTCCAGACACTTCAAGATTTTCATGGGCCAGGAACACAGGCATTATTAACCGTAGATTCCATACCCTTACGCCAAATAAAAGAGATCGTCGCGGCTATTTAAAAATATGTTTTAATATGTCGTTATTTGTTGCTTACATAACCATTATTCTTTACTTTAGAAATTCTAATTGCAGCCATCGCATTGCGCTTTACGCCTCTTCTCCGTCACTTTCTCACATCACCGAACTTGATGATAATCCGACTGGTTCCCCTTCAGCTTTTGAAAGGATCCAAATTCCGGGCGGAAGTTTGTGATTTCCTCACAGGCCCCAAATTCTTTGTCTACCCGAAAGAGATCACATTCCACTTCGAGGGATACACATCCCTCCTAGATTGTTACAACTCCGACTCATACAGAAGCGATTCCGTCTCGTGCAAAAACTAGTATGCCTTGTACGGAAACCATAACGTCTCCGACGAAAAATATTATGGCCCCGTCTGATGCAACTCATGCGAGTTCCAGTCGGAAGGATGACACCTTCACCATAAATGTTACTCGAAATAAAGGTTTGATGTTTAGATAATCTTTATAACGTTTATGCTTCAGCTTAACCGTAGTCATTTAATTCAATTTTTTTTATAAGATGGAAATTGCAGCAACTTTCAAGAAACGACGGTCTTGTTTTACAATACCTTTGTGAAACTCCTTTAGGATATAATGGAACAAAAGCTGACAAAAAGCGCGTTATTAACAACCATCATGCCCATTTCCGCAAGGTTGTCGCTAGTTTTCTATATGTAATGATTATGTGTTTTCATTTATTTTCTGTTGCTAACCAGCATGTTTTGGAGTACAACAAGCAGCAACCACTACTGATCGCAACCATCATTTAAGCAGCAAGAAGACTGATTTCCCATGTCTACTGGAAGAAGCCATAATGGAAAAAACGGCAGTACTCCCGGCTCTCGTCAGTTGATGGTTGAAATTGATGCAAAAATCGAAGAAATTCATGATGCCATGGCTAATTAAAATCCATAAAAAATTCCTTTTTTCAATTTTTCATTTTCAATTTTTTGTATTGATTATTGCTCCGTAATTGAGTTGCTCTTTATTAATCGTTTTCATTGTAATATTTTTTGGAATGTTTTTAAAGAATAACTTGTGTACTTTTGAAAAAAATGTCTTATCATTTGAATAAGATGAAATAAATGTTTCTGTTACTCAAATTTTAAAAAAAAAATCCCCTTTTTTTCCTTTTTTGTGTGCCGAACTTAAATCAAGGCGATGGACGAGAAAAATTTGCATCTTTCACTTAATTCCAAAAGATTTTTTTACGGAAAATTAAACCTTGAAATCAATTTAAGGTGTATCAAGTTCTAATCTTTTAATGCATTTACTCCGCATCTTTATTTCGCGTATTTTCGAATACATATATTTAAAAAAATTGCTTTTGAACTACGCCAAATTTGGGTCTTTCTACATGCGATATTAACGCTTTTTGCGTTACAATTTTGCACTTTAAATGGAAAATCTAATGGGAAAATCTCCTCGGGTTTGGAGATCTCATTAGCGTGTCATCTTTATGAATATTTAATTTGATATATTTTTTCAGCTTTTCCTAATTTTATAATATCTTACGGGGTATAATTTGCTTAATCATTTCATATGTCAAATTTTGCACGACACCATGCAAAAAGCAATGCAACAGTACCAATTTTTCATGTTTTATGACATTTTTAATTATAGAAAATAGTAAAAAACGTAAATTGCTGCGAAGCAATTATACAGACGTAACTTAACTTTCAATTCTAAAAATAAATCGACGATATTGAAGAAAAAATAATTCTATATCCTTTAAGACCAGTTTCATTGAATTCTAGCAATTAGTAACGCATGAAACTTCATTTTTCATTTTGTGAGGTTGTTTATTATTTGTTTTCCCAAACAACAAGTCAGCGAAATTATTAGTAAAAACATTTGCTGCTGCACCAGTTCTCGATTAAGTGCAGAAGACGACAATAGAAAAAGTAGGACTGCGGTACGGTCTATATCGAGGTTTCCAAAGCTATAACTGGGAAGCTGTGGTGATGAATTAAATTATTGAAATTTCCTTTACTAGATAAAATAGGGAAAATACACTACTGTGACACGGCTTTTTGTCATGTTACTATTAATTTCGAATTTAATCTTTATTAATACGCCTTCCTGCTATAAAATATTACATACAATATAATGTATCGATGTCAATATGATGTTTATGCAAGTAAACTATTTTATTCACTGTTTAACAAAAAAAGTGTGTGAGATTCATGCACTTTTGAGGTGGCGAATCGGTAACACATCCGCCTTCGACACTATAGAGTTGCTTACATCCCAACCACGAGTCTTGGCAACGCCGCATTTGGCTAATCATTTTTGCACGAAATTCAAAAAAGAAAAATGCCTCTAAGCTTTTTTTCCGTCATTGATGCACAAACAGTTAGCCAAATGCGACGCTGCCAAGAGCCAGTTAAAACTTAGGTAGGGTGTAAACAGTCCTATAAAAGGGTTGTTCGAATCCTTTTAGAGTCAAAAGATTCTCAGAAGAATGAATCATGATGACTTTCAGATGATTGCAGCCAGAGTGACGCATCCGTATTAAGATATTGAGCCGGGTATTGAGGCTCGTTGAGGGGGATAAGATGCCTGTGAGTCTCTTCCATAGCCTGCCTTCGAGCCTTTTACACCCTTCGGTCCCACTTCAGTCATCTTTTCTCCTGGCAAACAACATCCTCTCTCTGCAAGCTCAAGTCCGCAATAAACTTGTTCACCCGGTCTTCATGAAGCGCTTGATCTCGAGTATTGTGGGCTTCAATTTCCAGGCGCTCTGCATCCTATAGCTTGGCGTCTACAATTTCTAACTCCTCCCGAGCCTTCTTGGCTTCACCGCAGAAGCGGTCGGCCAACTCCCCCTCTTTGCGACCACCAACCACCTCATCAGCTCATGCCTGACGGGCTCTAGCTGCATTCTCTGTCGTTTTTTCAGCCTTAATTTGGAAACAGCCCTTTCAGTTCCTCCATCCATACTTCATCGGGCTTCGTCCCTAGCGTCACGGGCCTGTTGGACGAGCACTTCCGTCTCTGAAGATTCTCTAGCCACACGGGCTTCATCTGTGAGCTTTTCCGCTCTCATCCTTCGCCATTTGAATGGGAATTCCCTCTTTGCCAAATCCTTCCAGTACGCAATGGTGGCCCGAGATCGCATCCTGTAGGAGGGTGCCGAAATTTTTAAACCCCCCGCTTGCAGGCATCATTTTGCTTTTTTTTAAAACTTCTTGCTTTAAAAAAGTTATTTAAAAAAATATTTGGGAAAGAATTGCAGAAACAAAAATTCAAAAGAAAAGTATTGAAAAAAATTAATGGAAAAAGTAAAGAAAAAAAATTAAAAGAAAATCCGAAAGAAATTTATCTCGACAAATTTGTTTTCGAAAGTTTGGAAAATTTTATTTAAGAGCCTCATTTTCTACAATGTTTCCCCCTCAATACAAAGAAATGTTTTAGTAATTTGAAAAATATGGATAAATCAAAAAGATGATAGCTAGCTGGAAAGGGAGAAAAAATCGATAACGTCGAGGAGAAAAAGCTTGAACAGAAGTAGAATAGGGTTGGTATAAGTTCAACATTCATTTTACAAGAAAAAATATTGACTATCGAATTAAATTTTAATAAAGTAATTACCGGAAAGTCTAAGGCTTTGCCCATATCAAAACAGCACGCGTCGCGCTTCATTCTTGTCAAGTTGAGCATGGAAAAACAACGGCGCATGATTATATTCATAATCTGAACCAGAGAAATGCAATATTAGTTATATTAAAAAACACAATTTTAGAATGAATAATACCCAGTTGAAGACTGGACTTCCTTTCTGGATCTCTTCACCCAATTAAAAAGTGATACGCACTTCTACATGTTCCCGTTTCGGGTATTGTTCAACTCCACCATTAGCCTCAGCGTTAGCCTTAGCTTTAGCTTCAACTAAAAAATCCCAGCTTGAAAAGAGCTCAAGCTACAAAATAAAATAAAAAGAATATAAATCAATGGAATAAGCCAAGATTAAGAGAATAAACGTCGTCGTGTATTAATATTAAATTCGACCATTTGAAAAAATAATCCAAAATTTATTAGTTAATTGAAATGGTAGAAATAGAAAACGAATCGGAAAAACCAATAACCATTTTAAAATAATTTTAAAAAATAACTTTGGGTGAAAAAATAGCTTACAGAATTTTTAGAAAACATTTTTGTAGAAAAAAAATCAAATTTACGTTACAGAAAAAAATATTCACCTCTGGAGAGAGACGCCGTATGTTGTACAGCGAAGTACTATCGTTTGCTACTTTAAAATGGCGGTTTACAACAAGTAATAGTTGAAAACAACTTAGTTGAAACAAAAAAATGACTTGGAATGAAAAAATTGCTGAAATGGCCGAAATGGTTACTGTTTAGCTTATTCATGTTTATGAAGGAAACACTTGACGGAAGATCATTTATCTTTAAAATTCTCAACCTAAACTAACATGTTTTTTAAATTAAAATAATTTTTTAAGAGAATAAAAGGTGTTTAACTAACTGTAGTAATCTAGAAATAGCTTCCGGATTACTTCAAAATTTGGGAAAATGGATTTCAATGAAGGTCATGCACTTTTTTTCTTTTTTTAAGTTGCTCAAAGAATCTTATTTGTGATCTCATTGACAATTTTTTAAATCAAATTTTCTTGCTTTTTTATAAACAATATTTTAAGAATTTGTAACAATACTTTGTAGTAATATTATTATGAATAGAAGAGGTAACAAATATTTGGCAAGAGAAATGAATATTTTACCATTGGGGATTTAGATTGGTCAGAACCATTCAAGAATTTGTTTTCAAGAAAATAACATTGATTGTTCTATAATGTTTGACTTTTTCTTTGTATTTCTTGTAAAAATGAGCTTGAAAATGTTTTTTAGAAAGATTTTTTTCTAAATTTTTCTTTCGGCCATTACAAGAGACTGTCACTAAAACTTTCTTCACCTCACGTATTTCTTCCTCCAGGTGACAGATTTCTGCATTAGGACATGTGGACAAGTCTTACAATGTCGTCGATGTAGCATGTAACAAAGGCACAACAGTTAATTACTTTTGAAACATTTAATCTTGTGTTTCATGAAACAATTCAATATTTTGTTATTGTTTTAAATGACAAAATATAGAATTAAAAAAATAATAATAAAATGTTAATAGGAAAAAAAAGTCCGTGTTAAAAAATAAATAGTTTAATACTTAGAAAGAACAAATAAAATTAAAAATGTATAACACAAATACCATATTAAATAAATAATTGCTGTTAAACTTAATTGTTTAAATGACAAAAAAATGTATACTGTTATACTATAATACTATTAGCTGTTAAATCAAAGGGAACTACGAAGTTAAATTCAATATATAAGTCTATTAAATAACACAATATTTGTAAAAGATTGTAGATATAGTAGTACGTATTTTGTGGCAACCTTGCAATCATTTTTAAGATTAATAAAAATAAAAAGACTTGCATGTACTAATCTCCTTTTTATGTTAACGCTAGTGGATAGTGCTTGTGTCTTAAGTAACGATTGGCAATTTAAATATATAGAAACGGCACAATTTGGATTTAAAATGTCTAAATAAACTATATCCGTCTGTTAAATTTCATGGAACGAGTGTAAATACAATTGGAATGGACAATAAAGAGAACATTTAATTTCTTATTGAAGAATTATTCTAGAAAATTAGCCTTTGCCTCGTCCGTAGCTTCTACCACCACAGTAAATTCCAAAGTTTCCTAAAGAGCACGAATAAAAAAAGTAAAAAACAAGTAACATAGCAAAATGGAAAAGGAATTGTCCGTTGGACAATTTGAACACTTTCAGTTTCATCAGTTTTATCATTTAAATAGTGAAGCATGTTGATCAGTGGTTGGGAATGGGTACAATTGTCAGTGGCGAAATTCGCATTGCTTGAAGATCGGCTAGTTCGACCAATTCGATGAACGTAATCGTCAACAGAGTTGGGGAAGTCCCCAGTTGCTCAAATATGTTATGTCGCATCTCTCTCATCTAAATGAAATAATAAGTTGCTTGACGTTAAATCAAGAAGACGTTAAATCATTTTTCAAATCTTTAATGATACTCTTGATAATTCAAAAAGAAAGTTCAAAATATTGACTGGATGGCAAAGGAACCTTCAATAGATAATATAACTCACTGTCTTTCGTAAGTAATTGCTATCCATAAAATCCTAGGGAAGTGATATGCTCAATATCAGCATAAGCTTTCCATTGAAATATTATTAAACTGCTTATAGTGGGATCTCCTCCGTATCCAACAACTTAAGACTCTCGGATTCTCGTTCGAAAAACCCGACCCGTCCCCAGCATTATGTACGCCTGAATAGATTTGTTTTATTCTGCCTATGTATATGCAGACACCATAATCTGTCCGTTTCCTTACTCTTGTTGTATTGGAGGATATCTCTGCTGTAAGATATGATAAGCTTACTTAAGTCTTCTTATCGAGGCGCAGCGCGTTCTACTCAGTGCTAAGTCATATATTTGAGTTTCTTTTTTCTACCTTTGTGATTCATTTGTCTTTTATCTCCCATTTTTTCTTGAGGAGTGTTTGAGCTTTATTGTGAAGTAATATCTTCATGGGGTTTGCCCGTTTTTCTTTCATGAAAGGTATATCCTCACGTATATTCTCAACGTAATTTGAAAGCTAGGAATCGGTCTAATGAATGTTTTATTATATTTTAGGAATATCCTTTTTGGGTTAATGCACAAGTTCTGCATTCTGGAAGAAGTATTTTTTCACAGCTATAAATTAACAATCTTTCGTACTTACTAAGTACTTAACACTTTCATTTTTCAAATACTTTTTTATAATTTAAGCTTATGTTTGTCTAAATTCTAGAAACAAATCTAAAGCGAAACTATCTTTTACTAGATCACAAGTCTTCTTTTATAAGTCAATTCGAATATACCACATCAATAAATAATTATAACAGGTAAAAACAATTTAAAAAACAATTTTGAATGATTAACATTGGAAAATTATCTTGATAAGATCTATAAATCTTCTACATAAAAAAACAACATTTGGTGCATGAAAGGTTACACTGAATCATTTTCATCTTTTTTAAAGCTAAATAGATTGTTTCCGAGAAATAATAAATGCTTTGAAATAAGATAAATGTTTTTCCTCAACGAATTTGTTATGTTCTTCATTTTTTCCCACAAGGTTCAGTTCTCCTTATTGAAGATTAGAAAGAAGTTATTTTCCACTTATTTGGCAGTTAGTTTTTATTAACTATATTTCTTTAATGAATAAGGTTTACTTAGCGACTGACAATAGTGACGGTTGGAGATCGGCTATGATGCAGAACTTTAACATAATGTCATTATAAAATTTATAAGAATTA
The DNA here is from genome assembly GCA_030141595.1 of Chydorus sphaericus. Classification (NCBI taxonomy): domain Eukaryota; kingdom Metazoa; phylum Arthropoda; class Branchiopoda; order Diplostraca; family Chydoridae; genus Chydorus; species Chydorus sphaericus. The sequence continues at coordinate 4,728,322 of CM057926.1, read as the reverse complement.
GATCAACCGAAAATTCCACAATATAGATCGTAATATAGGATGTCAAATGCTTCGCCAATCGATATCAAATGGTAACGGTATTAAGTGAAATCTGGTATTGGAATAGTTACAGTCGAAGACTTGAAATATTTTTCATGGTTGCTCTCAGTTGACCTCTGTGAGAAAAAGTTTATGAAACCACTTCTCTGCTGAACGTCACTGTTGTCTTATCCGACTAAAAGCTGCAATTGGACTAGGAATATGACATTTGCCGTTGGACAATGATATATAATTTGACCTTACTCATTACTTCAAATCAAACGGTTGGGGGTTGAATAGATGTGAAATATTATTTTCACATTTATTTTATGTTCAACCCTTTTGTGCGTTTCTCCATTTTTACTTTCAAATTCACCTCCGAGAAAAATTTTATGGAAAGCAGCTTAAAAGTGTCAGCCTAAAATGGAAGACCTTCGGTCCCATCACAGGAGCAGCGAACAACGAAAACCGCCTTTATGAAACTGAGACTATAAATTTGTTCTTTTGGCCTCTTTCATGCATTACCAACCATGACAACAGTTTATTTATATCTTCCCAGTACTTTATTTATTGTTGAAAGACACGAAAATCATGTTTTTAAGCTTTTAATGCCGCCCTAATAAGAAGCTGGGTTTTACAATTTGGATTTTTTTAAGTGCACCACATAAATTTTGAAAATATGGGCTCTTCTCCATACATCAGCTTCTCCATTTCGCAAAGGATCGGTAAGTAAGAAGAGCTTTCCAAGTCTTGTCTCGGCAAGTGATTGATACTGTTCTAGAAGTAGCTTCCTTCTAGCTCGTTTGCGATGTACATTTTACAATGCAAAAATAACAAGAATACTATCTGAGCAGCAACAAAATCTTTTGTGGCAGGCCTAAAAACTTGTGAATCATGAATACGGCGTTTCAGGAATTCTGAACATTACCTTTCCTTGTGTTCAACTTTCTTTGGGTGTACAATGTTGACAACTCTTCTATAGGAAATAATGCAATAAAGTGGACAACAGTAATAAGAGTAACCTATAATTTTAATTTTGCCGACGTTTCCCTTACCTGATGAAATGAATTCCATCGAATATTCGGGGACTTTGCTCATTAAGTTTTTTAAATTATTTGACAGTGACTTGGTTTATTCGGTTAATACACGATTCGGGTCGTGTTCCAAAAGCTTTTTTTACTATTCTAGAGTAAAAATAATCTTATGGGTCAGCTAAATTCACCTTTTGTTATAGGATTTCACAATGAGTAGCAAAAAACTTCAGAACCTTTTCGTAAGCAGAAATCGGTATTTCTTTACATATATATCCCCCTGTGTATTTTTTAAAATATAGGAACCGGGCACTATTTACACCAAAGATCTGCCAAAGTTTCGGCAGCCGGGTCTGCGATTGGTTGACTTGATGCATGTCTTCAGGAAATGTGAATTAAGTGTTTTACAGATTGAACTTTTTTGTCGCCACTCAGTGAATGGGTATAGAGTTGCGTGCAAGCAATCCTTACAGGGCACTTTGATCCTTGATGATCCAACCGTGACAACTTCTTTGAGGAGAATTTGGGTTTATTGAGCCACTGTTTCGTCGTGAGTAGAGTGAATTGGAAACAGATGGCTGACTGGAAGAGGATGGTAAGGGCATTGGACGTGCTGGAGGAGGAAAGGCGGCTTATTTTGATACGGGTATAGGCAAGACAGCTGATGAATTGGAAAAAGATTTTTATCCAGTACTTCAAGGCAACTTTTCTTTATTTCAAACTTCCAAAAGAGAAAATAGCACGTGAGTGTGTCGTCAAGAAACCTTTAACGAGCTAGGTTTTTAGCCTAAATTATGGATAGAATTACTCTGTAAATAGATTTATTTGATGTTATTTCGTAGTTTAGTTTGTCAAGCCTTGTAAATCTAAAAAGTGTGCCACACCAGATGACTCAATTACCCGCTGGCATGCTCATCGAGGATAGATTCGATGAGCGAGGGATGCCGACTTAAATCATTCCTCCTCCACATCCATCAGGAAAGCAACTAATTTTAATTTTCGGTCAGCGTTGTGGGTTCCATTGGTATAATGTCACTAACAAGGAGATGTACACTCGTGACACTGTCGTCAATGGTGTGCCATGAATTTTTTGCTCGACTCTCTCTTTTTCACCCAAGTAAAATGCTCCATGAGCTCAATAACTAGCCAACAATCCTCAAGTGTGCCGGTCTGATAGTAACGTATGTCAATCATGACCAACACACTGACGGCATCACTGTCGACGTTCTGAAGCATTATCTCTTCGACATGGCCAAGCGGGCCATGTTTGCCCTTTATGGCGACAAGATGAAGAGTGAACAAATCCAATTGTTCGCTGACTTCTTCAGTCTCGTGATTCCGGGTAAACCATTCAATAAGACTGAGCTTGAGCTCTACCCGAAAAAGTACTGGGACCTTCGTGACATCCGTCCCGAGTGAAAGTTTTTAATCATGGATCACAAAGTTCAACATGTGCCATCTCTGGCTGAGGCCATCGTTCGCATCCTCTGGGTTCGAGGAAGTGAGATTGTGGATGTCATCCGACCATTCATCACTCTTAGCCATCCCGGAAGTCGCGAGTTAGAATTTACAGGTATGCCACAGTCTCTACCTCGAAATCATGTCAATCCTTCTCCCTGTTCTATCGGATATTCAGAAATCCTCAATGCAAGCTTTTCAAATCAGAAAAATGTCAACGACATCTAGCATTTTTTTAAAGCTGAATTCTTGGTGCGTTTTTTTTGTTTTGTGTGGCGCGTGGTATACCTTTGTTCTCTCTGATGGAAAAGAAACCAAACAAAGAAAATACAAGCAAAGATAATTCAAGGTTGCATCAAAAAATTTTAAGAATATAAATTCCTTAATACAGAATTAGTTTTTGAACTTTTAAATAATTTGTTTTATCATCATCGCTTTCTATGAGAACATGCTCTTTAAAAAAAAAAGAATCCAACGTCAAAATAAAGAGATTTAAATATCTTACCGATCATTAAAAACTTTCCAAAACATGTTAAAAGATGGGAGATGTCATTTAGGTATTGTATTTCCTGGAACTTTAAAAACTTATATTAAAATAATTCGTAACATATTAAACAAAAAAATGAATATCAACTGGAATCCAGCTAAGTGAAAAATGGAAAACAGTGAACAAGTCTCTTCCCTTAGAATTCTAGTAAATAAACCGTAATTTAACAACCTTAACAATCATTGCTTAGTTCAATTACTTAAATATAAAAGTTCAAATTAAAATTATTTCATCATCCTTCACATGTCTTAGAGGGCCGAAGTATTCTTGGGAGAATCAAAAGACTGGATTCCATACATGCCACAGTGGCATTGCCACTGTATCTGATAAACAGTAAAAAAACATAACTGAATAATTGCATAATTAAAATAAAAGTTGTTTTTATGTTTTAACGCTGCTTCATACATTTAAAAACTGTTTAAGAAAATCATTAATTTGAAAGAAAGAAAAAGTAATGGGGAAATTCTAAATTTATCTATTTTTTATTAAAAAAGATAATGAAAATTAGTTTTATTAATGGCACAGTAAAATGTTCATTTAACAATTTTATTAACAAAAAAAGACCAATTTGAAATGTTTAATTTTTCAGTGACACCAGGGAGGAGAAAGAAAGGAGGAGTACTTCTATTCAGACCTTATGGGAGGCAGCGATACAATGCGCTTGTCCCTCTGCTTCAGATACGATCGTCGCGCCACATAGTTTTAGTATCAAAAATTTCTATTTACCAATGCAAAAAAGCAAAATAGTTTTTTTCTTCGTCTGCTATTCTTTTATTTTTCTACTTGAAAATGTAAATTTTTTGGCTCGACTTATTCTATGTTATGAATTTGAAACTAACCTGAATGCTTACTCAATTACTCATAGTTAAGAAAATAAATTGTATGGCATATCAACTTTTTTGAATTTCGTCTATTGGAATCAGCAGCACAAGTAACATAATAAATAATATTTCATCGCTATTTAATTTACATTATTCGATTGCCATGTCTATAAGCTTCAAGTTTCTCCATTAGCATCAGATAATCATACCTACAATTTACAGCATATTGTTTGGAATGTTCTTCACGGCCAATTTTGGGTAGAGCAGACTCATCTACAGCCTTCAAATTGTTTCGAAGTCACCATTGACATCAATGTAATCGAGTAATATTGTTCTTGAAACTTACATTCTACATGAATTATCAATCTAAAAAACTCGGTTGATGCCAACTTCAACCATCCCCTAGAGCCTAGAATCTAGATCGAAGCTGAGTGTTTTTAGAAGTCAAGGATTCAGGATCGAAGATTCTACCTGAGGGGAGCCTCAGGCTGGTCCTCAGGCTGGTCCTGAGCTCTTTCATTGCGGGCCTCAATTTCGGTCTGAGCTACTCTGGCCTGGTGGCGGGCTTCATCCCTCATAGCCCTGTAATGCTGGGTTTGCTGCTCTCTGTTCTCGAGGTTGCCCTGGGCCTCACGGGCTGTGTTGAAGAGCACGTTTGCCCTCGCCATTAAGTTGTCATGTGGAAGATTATTGTTCACTGCAAGTCAAACTTCCCTTGCAGCATTCCGGGCCAACCCCAAGTAGCGCCGGTGACGATTTCTGAAATAAGAAGCTGAATTTGTGAGGTTCTTAATCCGTTGGTTAATTTGTCCCAGGTCCGTTTTCGAAAAAAGCAATGAAAAAAATTTAAAAAAAAACAATTCAAAACAATACAAAAGTACAATACAAAATACTAAAGGGGAAAAAAAGAAAAGGAAGTGTGTAAGATTGGAAGTTAAGACATTTTCAGACGTTAAGAATTTTTTGCGACCGATGTCTACGACGGCTCCTCTACAGCTGAAAAGTCTGCAAAAAAAATCTAAATTTAAGTAAAAAGTGAAAATTAGTAATTGCACGAATACTTTTTATTCTTCAGGATTATATATCCACAAATATAATTGACAACGTTATCATTCTTGGCTCCCGTAGCGGGATTTTCACTAGCTCCATTTTCTTCTTCAAAGAAAAGTCATTTTAAGAGATTTTCCTTAATCTTTTTTTTTAATCTAAGGGCCTCTTTGCTTGTTACCGTACAGACATTCTCTGTAGGGAGCCAAAATTTTCATTTTTCCGTCTCGATCGACGTTGGCACCCACAATTCATCTTGTTCGGTAATAAAAGGCATCCGGTAGAGTTCAAGAAAACTCAAAGTTTGCACATTCGAATCATTCATATTAATTTCAAATGCAATTTAACCGAAAAATTCATATTTTATCCATATCGGATTTGGAAAAATTCATGTTCATTCGAATCGCGAAATATTTTTTGCAACCGCACCATAGCATCAGGTTCCGGACACAAAAGAGAGGGGAGAAATAGGCCAAGTAGCCTTTAATCTAATTCATTAGGCTGTTAATATAAATCATCTCATGTTTTAGGAAGAAATCAAACTTCTGAAAAACTTTTTGGTTAAATAATCAATTAAAAATTCACTTAAAAAGCGTGAGGTTGGTCCAAAAAATACATGCGTACAAGCGTGCGAACAGTTTTTATTGGCAGATTGACAAAACATACAAGATTGACGATTTTATCATTATTCTGAACAAATTGTTACTTAGAAAGGGAAATGTTGAAAAAATATAAATTTACCAAGCAAAGGGTATAGAAAAGCTTTGGCTGTCCTTGTCACGGCAAAGTATAGTTCGCCACATTTTGTTATTTCAAAAGAAACTACATTTGGCTTCCATCAATACTACTTGATAAAAAAATAAAAAAATGAAACTCTAATTAAGAGTATCAGGGAAATCGTGTTTTTACAGAAAATAGATTTATTCCCATTAATGACAATATATATCTATATATATATATATATATATATATATATATATATATATATGTACATATAATGAAAATTATTATAATAATACGATATATGTTTTCATATAAGATCGCCTCCACAAAGAATCTTGGTGATATTATCTCACTGCAATTGTTGGCACCCACTGGTACGAAAATTGAAGAATAGTCCAAGTACGAAGTCATACGGCTAAAATAAGCTATGGATTGGAAAGAACCGGAAGGCATCTTAAAACGTCCAGATAGTAAACACGTATTGACCGTATTTCTAATGGTAATTTGCTATTTATTATGATCCACCTACCTTATTTGTAACAATTATTATTAACTGTACATGGAAAGGCAAATACTATTGCTACGAATACTACGCTAATTTCAGCCGTCAAATGCAAGGGATGCGCAATATTGTAAGTGTTGATTAAGCTGACAGGAAACGGGTCAAAGAGCAGAAGCGGCTTCTTTAATGTAGCATTATGCATCAAAGAGCTTCACACCGAATATAAAAAGAAGACTACATAACAAAAGATAAAAATGAATTCACGGACAGCTTTATTCATAAACTATCTCAATAAAAATTACATCACTTCATTACACGAACACAATCAACGTAATTTAAGAAATAAAAATAAGAACTTTACAAATGGATGTGCGTTCTTGTGAGCAACTTCTCCGAGAACTTTTCTTTCAATGTTCAAGATAGTGTACAAGGTTACTACTGTATGAATGAGCAGGCAATGGTTCCTTCATTCCTTTTTTATACGAAGAACACGGATGACGTCATAACACCAACGAGCATGTGTATCATCAGTGTCCATCTTCAACCACCATGGCGTGGCCAACCTTCCCTTAATCCAATTACCGACCACATAAAAAAGAATTAACCCAAGAACTAAGAAGATCAATTATTTCACCGACGGATCAGTTGATTAATAAAAGAACAAAAAGAACTTTGCCAACGTTTTCTCCAAAAAGAATGATTTTGGATTACAAGCAGAATGAAACTTACGCTTCATGCCATGGGAAAAGTACCTGCGATGGTATTTGCGGCACAAACACAATATAGCGTTCAAATAACCTCACTGGATCAATTTTCCAAACCCAAAGAAGAGTTCTTTAACGGGCCGATTCCAGTCTTGAGAGCATTAAATACTTCTACGTTGACTAGGAACCTGTTGCTGATCGTGTGAAAAGAATGGAATCGAGGATAAACATTTTTCTGCCAGTGAAAGGTAAAAGAGCAACGCATTGCTTCATTCAAATTAATACATATCAACTCAAGGCCTCCCCTTCGTCAATTGAATGTGACTTCATAGTGCTTGATGTGCTACCTGATCAGATTCCTTTGATTTTACCACATGTACAGGTAATTTTGTTGTTTGGATAAAGCCAACTAGTGGATGGCAGATCGATTTTTTCCGGTCAACCTAGATGAAAACGCCAATGAGGTAAAGTTTTTCTCGAGAGAAAGGGAGTTTTCGTCAAGGTTACCGTCTTATCAATAATAAGTAAAAATTGATTGTACTGTAGTTTCAAGTAGTTTTAATTGAATAAAAGAAGATTTTATTATGATTAGATTCATAAAAATAAATTTTCATATTTGAATTTTTTCTCGTATTTGATCAAATATCTTTATCTTAATGAAAAATCTTGTATAAATTGAGAAAAATGGAAATTAAAGATATTAAATTGAAATAAAAACTTCAAAAATAAACAAGCATAAATGAACACAAATGTATTTTCCTTTCATATTTTTGGAAAATTTTTGAAACACACGAAACAGTACTTTTTTCATTTGCCGCTTAAAAACTATATTAGTATTCAAATTCATTAAACATGTTTTCTCGAAAAAAAAATTATCAATCCAAATGATACAATATTCGATTTTTCATGCAGTATTGTGCAATTAATTGTAATAAAAAATTATATTATCATATTAAAATCAGGATTTGACCATTCATTTTTATTTCGTCTGTGCTTTTGCTCATTTTTAAATCATTTTTAAGCCGAAAGGTTAACTTATAGTTCAATTTATTTTTTGCATCAAAGTTGTATTTCACGTTCCAATATAGCTCAGCTCAAAAGTTAAAAGGTTAAAATATTGGGAAATTTTATCGTTAAATTAAAAAAATAAATTAGTAGAGCGAAAACATTATAAATCATTTTTATAATAACGATAACCATATATATTTTAAAAGCTAGCTAGTTTTGACCTTTCCTGTCTCATTAAGTCTCACTTTTGCGTGCTCCAGTTTCCTCGGCAAGAAATAGACGAATAAATTCAAAATATACTAAATAACACACACACGCATAAAGAAAGCTCTAGATATTTCCAATAATAAAATGTACTGTTGATTATTTTATCTGCTTTCAAGTACTAAAGTCGTCACATCCAATTCGAAGCAAATTAATACATAAGAAAGTTACTTAAATTAGGCTTTATGAGGTTTAAGAAAAAGAAAGATATAAACATATGAATAAAATAATTACAAAGTGGCTGCTCAACATTATGCAAGTAAACAGTTACTAAATATTTAGGATTAATAGTTTACATATATTATAAGCACATTTAATTATGTTTTGAAACTTTAAATTATCTTTCGAGCGCTTTAAAGGTTAAACTCAAGTTCATAAAAATAGTATTTTTATATTGCTTGCAATCATCTTTTAAATTATTATATTCGAAATGAAATTAAGTTCTGGGCTTGTATAGGCATCCAGCAAGAAGCAAAAGTTGATAACAGTATAAGAAGAACAAAAAAATTTATAAAAGATGTTAAACTGGTTTCTCGTAGATAAATCCTTTTTGGAACTAAACAAGTTCTTGTCATTTTCTGCGTAAGTAAAACGACCATATTTCAATTTTATTTAATAATGTAATGTACCGGTATTCGTTATATGTATCAAATATCATGTTTTATTATAAAATAAAAATGTGAATCATTTGGGTACTGAACATTATACAGCATGATTTAAACAATTTATTTACATTTTCTAAAATAAATTATTAAACATAAAGATTGTCAGCGAAGGGAGTCACTTTTATGGTCAGGTTGTATCCGTTAGATTAGCCCTTGGGAAAGCACCGTTAAACTGGTTATGTGTATATGTAAAAGAAGAATAATGTAAACGTTGAATATATCATTTTTACCACAGCAGTTTCAGTAGTAGAATACCATTGGATTGGTTGTTGTGTTCCAAGATGTACTGTTTTCATAAATTGCGTTTTAGAAGGCGCCAATCTTTTCTTGCCAAAACAATTTTTATAAAAACGTCTATATTGTTTTTACTTTCGAGCATAGATAATATGCCGTTTTCTTCAAAAAGTAATGTAAATACATCATATTTTCAATGTCGTCCATCGAAGAAAATTGCATTTTTTAAAACTCATAGATGTGGCACTAGCACCATACAAAACATTCTTTTCGGGGAATATTTATCTAATTAAATTGTATAAATATTTATTTAATATACATTTATTGTTAGATATGCTACTAAACTAGATTTAAATGTTGCAATTCCTGCCTGGAATCATTCTTCATTTGATCCAAATATTCAAAAGGATAATCCACTCAATATTAAACATATTAAGTCGATTGGAGATAAATCAGATAATGATGTCCCAACTTATATACTAGCCAACCACATGCTGCATTGGAGTTATACTGGAGCTAATCATCTTATAGGCCCTGGGCTCAAAACTTTGACCATTCTTAGAGATCCTGTGACTCAATTCGAAGCTCTATACTCTTACATGGAATTAGAAAAGATGTATGGGATGAGTTTCAAAGAGCTCATTACTATTTTGATCCAAAATAATTCAACAGCTATCAAAGAATTGAATAATAAGCCAAGAAAAGGAGGGTTATTTGGTCGTAATCAAATAGCTTGGGATTTTGGCATCTCTCCGGACTTTTTTAGTGATCCTATAGCTACCAATAAAACAATTAATCAATTGGAAAAGGAATTTGATCTTGGGCTGATGGCTAATCGAATGGAGGAATCATTAGTTTTTTCTTAAACTACTTTTATGTTTGCCATCGTTGGAAGATGTTTTCTACTTGGTAGCTAGTTCTAGAAAACCTGAGTTGGTCGTCAGATTAAATCGAGAAGAAAAGGATGTGCTAAGGAATTGGCTTGGCGCGGATGATCAAATTTACCGTCATTTTTCAAACATGTTTGATGCAAAGATTGAAGAATTCGGGAAATCTAGAATGGATGAAGAAAAATCAAAACTGAGAGTGATTAATAAGAATTTGTGGGAACGTTGTGTCATCAAACAAGTTGGAAATGAGATGCTGAATGGAAAATATCAAGGGAGCAGTGATAAAACATTTGGATGACTCGTGAAAGAGTAATGTATTCTTAAATTTTATTGTCTATAAATTCACAGCCTAATTAAAATTTTATTTACAGAGAGGAACCGGGATGCGATCTTTCCGCTACAAGTGAAAATGAGTTTATAAAGAGGTTTTAAAAGCATCTTATATATCTTGGAAGTTGTGATGGTTATTTAAATTATTGTAATACAAATATATAAATACATTGATTTATATTTCCAAATATATTTTAATATATTCCTACTTGTAAAAATTTATATCTTTCCTTGACTAACTACAATATCGAAATACAATTTTGATAATAATTCGCATCGTTCTTAATTGTTTATTTCGAATAAAATTGGTTTTTTATTTTCATTTATTAAGTACCAGTTTACGATATGAGGTTGTGTTGCCTAATAAACAGCTTTGGGATAAGTAGTGCTCGTTTTCATCAAATATCATTTGCTTCTAAACTTTCAAAATATTTGTATCCCTCTGAGAAAACAAACAATTAATAAATATATTCTATTGCTTTTTTATATGTAAAATTATGAATATTTTCCTACAGTGTTCCAAATTTTTAAAGCCTTTTGTGAAATTTTTATTATTTTCCTTTATTTATTTGATCAATTTCAAATCCAAATGCATACTTTGCGTGCAAATTTCACTGATTAAGAAAAAAGCAACCTTCGCCAAATCAAGATTTTATTTAATTAATTTTATGAAATTGATATTGACTTTGTTAATGATTTTGGCTGATCCTGTCACATGTATTAAGAGCTTTTCAAGGGCAATATTTTTATTTTATTTTATAAAACTAACATTTAAACTTCTTCTTTAATCTTACTTGAATCAGTTTTAAAGCTTTTTAATTTATGCGTGAATGAACTACATGTTAAAAATTCAAATAGAACGGCATTTATAAAATGTCTATTTGTTTGGAATTTGTTAAAATAAATCTTCACAATTTTGTTATCATTTACTATTTTTAGATTCATTTATTTATTTACTATTTTAAATATTAAATTACATTTTAATTGGAATCTGACATTTGGTCTAGTTCAAGCGCATAATTAACACGCTCAATAATAGCAAAGATTTATCCCAAGTGGTATTGAGGATAGGATACAAAAGTGGTAAAGTTGCAGCGGCGGTTGATTCATAGTTTTGGGGTGTACAAGTAAGCCGCGGCTATTTTGCCTGATGGGTCATATGATTTGACAAGTAAACAAAGTCTTTCGTCTGTAGCATGTTGCCATGGCAACGCCATGTAGACGAAAAACAGTACGCTAAAGTCTCTGGTACTATGATCTGAACTGTTTCCAGTAAGTCCTCAGTTGGTTCTACGAAGGTAGGCCCGGGACTGTCCAGCTCTCGCTGGTAGTCCTCTTCAGTGTCGTTGGTCTCTACTGCTTCCGACATTTTAGAGTTCTTACCTCGGTTGGTACGACTTTGAGATCGACTGTGTGAGTCGGTTCGATCCCCTGATGGGTTGCTCCCACTGTGGTCTTTACGTACGAGCATTTGAAGCACATCAAATTCAGGGGAATCGAAGTCGTATTGTTCTTGTAAGATTTGGCTCCTGCGGCGTTGCAGAAAAGTTTTGCCAACATTTGTCTATCCTCCATGATTTCATCCGATTCCTGTTCAATCAGTGGTCGAGCATTGGTCTGTCTTGTTGTTCTAGGATAAGGGAGCGTTAATCAGTTGCCTCTTAATAGATATTGGATTTATAATGAAATGATTACCTTGTAGGGCGAGATTGCTCGACAACAGACAAAGCTGAACCAGATTGTGAGAGTGTGAAACCAGATTCCTCCAGCACATCATCGAGGACGTCTTGTTCCTTATTTCTGAAAAGAAAAAAATCTTTTATGATACGCTTTTGGGTTTAAATTAATTCTTAAAAATTGTTTTAACATAATTTTAAAATAAGAATTCAGTTTTAAGTGAAAAACATGCTGTTATATCATACCTCAGTGTTGATGCAGATAACTGTAACAGTATTGTATTTATAATGTTGTAATGTATAAATGATTACCTATTCGCAGCTGCTTCTACTTTTGCTGCTGAAGCTTGGAGGAGAATTCCAATTGCTTCCAAATCTTTAAATTTTCTAATTTTTTTTTAGATGTTAGTCGGTTGACGAAAAAGAAAATTAAATTATTGTATTACTATGGAGAATTACTAGATTACAGATTTACCCACCTAGTATTTGTTCTTCAATCTCTAATTTCGCTGAGTGTTCTGAGGAAAGCTGAGGTTCCAGAGTAGCGCTGTTTAAAGTGAACACAATATCTCTCCTTTTTGGAAGTCTCTGGGAATCGTGTCAATTGGGAATCGGTGTATAGAGGTGAATGTTCCAAGCTTCTTTCGTCAAGGTGAAATCAAATTTTTGACCGTTCTTGCAAAGTTGCTTTCCTAGTTATATTTTTATACGAAGTAGTTATCTTGTGTAAAAATGGGGAAGTAAAAATTAACATGATTGCGCTATTTCACTAATTGCTAATAATTGCTTTTTTCTAATAATTGCTTTTTTATTGGAAGATTACTTTACCAATAAAAAATTACCGTTGCGTGATTTTGCGATCGTGGTCCAGCAAGACATGGTCTTTCGGGCAGTAGATTTTATGGATAAGCAATTGATTAAGAGCCGTTCGGTCCGGCTCGCAGAACAATATTTGGTGAAACAGAAGTTTTGTGGGTCAACATCCGAAGAGCGCCGCTGAGCGCCCGTGCTTGCGGAGGAACAATTTACCCATACTTGGATAAGGAGACAAAGGGGGTTAAAAGGATTTAAAAATAAAACTGAATGAGGTCAATGAGTATAAAAATATAATACAGATCATATAGATTTTGGTCAAACATGAATTTTGGAACATTATAATAAGATTTTCAGTTGCAGCAGCCAAAGACAGAGCTATAAATATTTTAAACTATTTAACCAGAAGTGTGGTCTGATAGGTTGTAAATGACAAAAAAATTATTTCTCTCCTCGATGTTTTCATGAAAATGTTGATAATAAGTATCTAATTTTACAATTAAGCATATGCCAAGATAATGACTGATGTAAGAACTTTATTTTAAATTTTAATTCACAAGCATAGTAAGAAGGATCGTTGGTCCGAAGAAGGCTATTTTTGGCTTGCATTTTGATAGTCAATTAGATATATAATTTATATCTAAATGATTTAACTAAATGACCCATTTATTTCTTTTTCCTGACACTTCCTTAGTATAAAAAATCCTTGTAACTTTTGTTAATAAATATTGCAGCCCAGCTTTTTTGGAATAACTACCTACTAGTAATAGATAAATAACATTGTAGGGGCCATCAGAGCATAACCCAAACAATTTTCCTAACAGAAATGGCAAAATTGGATTTAGCCAAAGTTTTAATTCACAAAAAAAATCCACCTTTTCGGGCGACTTTTTGGTTTCTATTCTTACTTTTTTTTTTTTTTGGACACACGATATGAAGAAAGATTAACGGCCAGCAAGGTATTTATATCATATTTGGTTTTTAATGGTATAAAAGCGATTGAAAAAATGATGAAATTGATTCAGTGTTAAAGTTCTTTATTTTGTATTGAAAAGAGAGTTTTTTGCATAATAGAATTTCCTTTTAAGATATGATGACTGATGGCTTATTCCACTTTGATTTCTTAGGAGGCATTCTACTCAATCACTGATAATATTTGGGAGAATAAAATAGGGAAGGGTGCATCCCGGTAAAGGAAGGAGAAACTCGAAACTACAAAACCCAGTATTTCAATTTAATAAAGTGAAAAATCGCACTTAAAAGCCGTATAAATTTTACTTTACCAAAAGGACATATACTTAATTTAGTTTTATCCTTAAAAAATGAGTAATATTTCAATGACCCCCCTGACTGCTAAAGATGTCCCTATCAATAACTAACTCGAAGACGATGATCCAAGATTGTGACGGCATCATTGCAACAAGCTTGTTGATCTTGTCTTAGTAATTTTTGTATCCAAACGTCACTATCATACTTAGTTCTCTCTTCGTGTAGGAAATGAATTCCAGAATTGGCTTTAATGAGAGAACGCCTTTCACGGCGTTAATCAAGTCCATATAAAGGACAACATAGGAGTAGGCCTCGGTTATGTAACTGTGGGCACCGCTTACCCCATGCTCGGGCAAGAAACCATGGATGCAACGGACACAGTAAATCCTGGAACAGCGCCAGCTCCGGGGACGACTTCGTTGTAGTCCAGAGTTTTTTCCTTACCAAATACAATGAGGCTGCCTGCAAAACCATTCTATTTGATGTGAAAAAAAAAATTTTAGTCTTCTAACCTTTGTACTACAAACCTAACACCTGAAGATTTCTAAATCATACCCTGCCTTACTGTGAATTGGAGGTTGTTATCATCTTAAACATATAAAAAAAGTCCAATGATAAATAATGTATTATCTGCTCAGAAGTTTTCTTTCTCATTGGGTAACGTTACATTTAAAAAAATAAAGATATTTTGTGAAAAATATCTTGAACATTAGCCATTCAGTTTTTTTTAATCTGCCTCGGATATTTAAAGTTAATTGTGAAAATATCACATTGCAAACAAGCCATTGGTCAGTTTAAAGCCATTATTACTATTAACATTTATGATATCCTGATCTATGATATGTTGGAGGGATGTCGGTGTTATCGGCGACATAAGTTCAGTTCAGTACCTAACTCAGCGGGAACGGCGAAGGAGGGCGACTAAAAGGTGCTGCTGCTCTTCTGGTTTATTCAGTGCGTGTAGTATTGTGTGATGCTCAAGTGGTGGAAGTTAGTGTTGCCTACTCGGCGGTATCTAAAGAGGAACCCTACGGTCTGGAGGAGAGTTTCCCCACACTGGCTCAACCAATTTCAGAGGTAGTGGCAGCTGCAAGTGCTGTCGGTCTTGCTGTCCATGTTGGTGATCTGAAGGTCCATTACGTATTACCATATAAATTTTTGGGTATTTCGAATTTTTAATGATATTATAATTATTTAAAGGGAACTCGTGAGCGTCGTTGCGTCAACGCACAAGCTTTCATTGATTTTGGACCAAGCCACTGGCGATGGCGTGCAATAGTAACGAATATTCCTGAAATGACTGTGGAGGCTGGAGCGGAAAGTCGTCGCCGAGTAGCGGAACATGAAGAGGTGGAGGAGAAAGAAGCAGTAACGAATTCGGCCGCCCTTCCGCGCCGAATTGTGCTCCATTGTGTTAAAATCCATGAAATATATCTAATATACTATATAATATGTAATATCTAATTAAGTACATGCAGTTTTTTGGTGTGTTAGTAAAGATATCGTAAGATTACCTATTTCGTATGTTAGATATGTATAGATTGGGTATTATATTATTTTTTTGTAGGTTATGATTTCGAGCCTGAAGGGCGAAGCTGATAATTCGTAGGAAGTTGTGTGTCACTAGCACAAAATGCAAAATACACTTCAATTCCTTTGTTCCATCCCTGTATTTATAAGGGACCAATCGTGTCTAATGACGATGCTTCCTCCAGTGTTGTGGCTTCTTTAATTGTCTGGTTAATGTGGCGTAAAAGTAACTTGTGAAAAAAGAAAAATGCAACATATCGTGTTCTAACGTTTGTAAAACAAGTCGTTTCAAATGTGAAATGCATTTTTTTTTAAACATCGGTTGCATAATGTGATGCGTTATTGATTTTACTATTCAATAAATAATGGATAAAAAATGGAAAATGATCAATCATAAAGAATCAATATCTTTGATTTTTTTTGTTTGCGTTTAAAATTAAAACATTATTCATAATTTTTATCTATTAACTATTAAAATCATTTTTCCAACATATCTACTAAATATTGTTACTAGGTATGCCATAAATGTCAAAAGAAACCTTCCCGAGGAGATTTTTTCCATTAGTTTTCCCATTTTATTCGAGAAATTTGAACACAATAAATGTATAAATTGCATATGACATAACGAAATATAAACTCAGCCTTAATAGAATTGTTTTCTAAATTATACGGGATTTTCACAAAAATAATGAATGTACAAAATGCATTTTCGGATTGGATAAATTTTGAGTTTATATTTCATTTAACATATTCTGTTTTATAAAATCCGTTTTTAAAGATATTTGTATTTTGATAATGCTTCAAATAAAACAGAAAATAATTTCGACTGAAAAATTAAGTATATTTTTTATTTTTTTAGCAATCACAATAAAGATTATACAATTTTTAACAGATCACAATTAAAAACCAATTACTAGAAATGAATATTGATCGGATAGCGGTGACAAATAACTCATTGTCTCGTTGCGCGTGTCTTCGGAAAACTAAATTGAAAAAAAAATCGATTAGTTAATTAGTTACCGAGTTTATTCACGGTTTTAAAAATTTAACTAACGTCTGGTTATCATGCAGACCCTGGGACGAAGGTATAACCTGTTATAAATAAATTTACTGATCCATTTGAATATTCATGTTAACGTAATGACTTCAACAAAATAAATACCTAGAATGTGACTACGACGGCCTGGTTGTAAGACCACTTTTTGCGCGGTCTTATAAGCGAATGGTCTTATTAGTGAAAATTCCAAGAAACGCAAAAAATCAGAGTGGTCTGTTTTACTGGTTTATTTAAATATTTATATTTATGGAATAAGTTACAAAAAATACCCGGAATGGGACTAGCTCGGATGTGCCGAGTCTGTGTACAGTCGGCCGTTCCTCGCTCCCATTTACTAATGCGCTATATAAAAATAATGAAAAAGAGAGAAAAAACCTAAAATTTCAAGGTCATGGTGGAGGGGGGGGGGGAGCAAAAGAAAAAATGGCTTGTGCAGTTGTGCTGCAGTATACAAATAAAAAAAAAACAAAGGCTATCAAATGACAAGGCTGTAGTGAATTAGAAAGCAGCTGGTTGCACTACTCAGGTTCTTGATATTATAGGTTAACGTGTATAGGTGTATAGTATAAGTATATTGATTGTATAGATGTGAGGCTACATTGTAGATAAACTCTAGTATGTGAACTCAGCAGTCTTTCACTACCTTTTAAATAAATATTTAAAAAAACTATTAGAATGAGCAACAAGTATATGCTTATTCATACTTTCATAGTACTAACAACCAATCATATAAAAGTACTATATTTAAAGTTCATGTTGTTGTAAGACCACTTGGCCTAGTGGTTACAGCGTGCGCTTGATGTGCAAAAGATCATGGTTTGGTTTTCACCGTTTCTTATTGCTTTTTCATACAAAATTGAGAAAACATTGAGAACAGTGAATTAATAATATGATTGATTGCGCCACAAACAGTCCATCCGAAAGGAAAGGTAAATAAAACACGGCGGCCAAAAATTTTGATTTTGTATTTTGATGGATTGAGCTGCATTATAAATCCATTTTTAAAAATTATCTTCATAAAATTCGACAGCATTTTCCTTAACTCTATTTCCACGCCAAACCAATTCATTTAGCGTACAAAAATTTGGACGGGATGTCTAAAGAAAAAAATCTTCTCCGGTTAGATACATTAATCATAGCCGTTCCATGTGCAAATAATGTATTTTTGATGAACAGTTTTATTTGAATGCTTGTTGGGTGGATGGTAAACTTTGCTCAGCGATGTACAGATGCTGTCTCTGTTCTCGGTCATAGTTGTGAGCATTTTCATCAGTCACCATTGAGCAAGCTGCCGAGAGCCATCGTCAACATCCCCAGCAACTGACTGTCATATCACGGATTAAATCATATCACATCATTTTCGGATGGTACCATTACGCGTAAACAAAAAAATAGATCAATATGATTATTTATAGTTTAAAATATAAGATAATATTTTTTTGGTCACAGATCTCATTGGAACCTGCTAGGTACCTTCTTAAAACTATAAACGTATGACCTTGGTGATACTGACCATAAACATGGATAAGTAAATGGTTCCGTATGCAATATATTCAATGAAGCTGTTAGTTGTACATCAAAAATGTTATTTTTTATGGAATTTTTATTTTAATACATGTTGTTGAGATATTAGATAATCTTTGATAAGTACGGGTTTCGGTTTACTATAAGTTATAAAGGCGGAATGTTGTTAGATTTATATGACATATACATTAGCTTTACACAAATAAAATGCTTAAATGTTTGTAAGTGTATTTTTTACACGTAAGTTTGACAGTTCGCTATTCTAAAATTTAATCATCAACACTTCACGACCAATACCATCATCACTCACGTTGTCGCCGTTGGTACCTCATTTGACGTTGTTTTCTTTCAAATTGTTTAAATACAGTATGCGGCAATAAGTAGTAGCATTGCTGCTCTGGTGACCTATACAAGTCTTAATTTAATAAACAACTACCAGTAATTCAATGTTTTTTTGCTAGTTTTTTTACAAAATTGTTTGGTCATGCAAATATGGATGATTATCTCCTGGTCTTTCGTGGACTTGGGCACCGTCGTCTTCTCTAATTTCATAATCCAAGACAACACGGTGGCGTACTGAAGTTGGGTGCTGTGATGGTTTGATATATTTGCCCTTGTCGCTCTACTTGGTATGTTTGCTCTCTCCTTCTGGACTTTTCCTAAAAGTGTAAGTCTCAGGTTTGACAAGCTCAAAAATCTTTTCCTGTTCATCAATTCTTTAATCTCAAAAAAATAAATTATTTAACTAAAATGAGTAAACAATTGTTTACAAATGATTTAAGAGGATCGAAGATTTTGGTCTGAATAGGATGCTCCGATGTCTTTTTTTAACAAGTCACTCTAGTCGTTGCTGGCTGCCTCTTCAAAGTGGTTCTAGAATATGCCAGATTAGGATGTAGTAGGGTGGTTTGTAGGAAAACGAACTGCCACTAGAAGTTGCCTTCATGTATCTGTTACCTTTAAAGTATATATATCGAAACAATTAATTACTTCAATTCTCAGATGAGATAGAGCTGTTTGATATTTCAGAACTTGGATTCCCTTATTTTTTTACCTGAAATTATGGAGGAAAATTAGTAAAATATACTATTGACATTCGAGGCATAACGTTTACTTGAACTGTCAGAAGACCCATTAGATTTCTGTGATTGAATCTTTTTGTCGTAAGTTTTATAATTTAAAAATCATGAGTTTTATTGCCATCGAACCTTTATTGCCATAATTTATTGCAAGTTTCAACATAAACAATTAAATGGGTCAAAGCTATAAAGTAGACAAAAAATCATCAAATTTTCTAATTGGTTTAAATGTATGCATTTTATCAATGTGATTTATATTGAGATTTATATTGCAAGCCTTCCATTATCCATCAGTAGGAAGTGTGAAGCTCAAATCGTGCTCAAACTTCGTCCGATGGCGCTTTCTAGAGGAAGTCAAAAGTTTAAAACTCAATTATTTTTCCCCCCACAATGCTCAATTTTATCCATTCATACATAAAATATTTACATAAAATATTTATAATTAACGATCAGACTTCAATTTTAAATTTAAAACAAGATTTTTTAAGGATTTATACCCATAAAGATTGACTTATGATTCTAAAATTGGACGACGGCCTCTGGCCTCCTTCTATTTGTTTTGATTGACATACCAGAACACATCCACAGTCCTAGGTAATTATTTCCACAATTATCTAGATTATGTCATTCACAAGGGTACTGCCTTCCTTACAAAATAGTTGGGCAACCTAAAAAACAAAAAGTTATGAACACAAAAACCATTTTTAAATTAAAGTTTAGTGAATTAACAAACTGGTCCTTGAAAATGATATATTTATATTATTTTAATCAAATAATAGTTTATTAAAATAATACAAATACTTAGCAATTACCTGTGTTATCCTCACCATAAATACGCACGTAATCAACGATAACAAAAGTGTCGAGTAAATAGCAAGTATAAAGTTAACGAAAGCTTATTATAAGCGATTTTTTACTGATTAATCCACACTGAGAATGGGCAATCGTCTTTATTTGGCCGATCAATTTTTAAAGCTATTCATAAGGAACTATTTAATTCAACTATTATAAAAGAAATCGAATGGGGCGTTTGTTGGTTATTTATTTTAACAAATATCGATCTAGCCCTCATGAATAAAGGGTACCAATATCTATAGTCCATCACAAGAGAGTTAACTGTACTTTTCGACAATCAAGTCGAATTCATCTCGAAGATAGGCTTAGCCTGACGAGCTGTGAAACTGTAACAAATCACCTGAAGCTGCAGGCTGTTCATAAAAATAACATGACTTTAAAATGTTCATCCATCTATATGGACTTCTTTGATTTTCGAGAGGTACTTTAATCACGGAAACATAAGAAAACAAACCGAATCTGCTCTCTCGTGATCCTGGTTTTATTTTCTGAAAATTTGAAACGGGAAATTTTTAAGTAATATAAATTATTAGTAATTAGAACTGTTGATGTTTTTTTAAATAAAAAAACTGGTATTCACAAAACCTCATTCAATTACATTTTTCTTTAAAGCAGTAGGAAATATCCTACCACGAAAGTGAAGCATTTCAAAATAGTGAAGAATCAACGAAGGACAAATTAGCCAAATCAATCTAATATTTATAACGAAGATTTAAAATTGAACTATTTTATTTTAAGAACGAATAAAATATAATAAAAAAAATAGAGAGATAAAATCTCTCACTTTCTTATTGAAATGCGCCGATGGTATCCAATGTGCCGCTAATTCGGCATTAATCGACCAAACGTATAAGGTTTTGCACGTTACGCACTTGTTTTTATCGCTATAAATCTGCCTTAAATCTTGAATAAGCTCTTTGAGGATCTTATTTGAATAATTATTGAATGCCAAGTAACCCGAGGAAACCAGAATACGAATTTTTATGTGAAGACAGAGGAATTTTTCATACTGGTTCGAGGAGTGAATCTCTTTTCTCTCGAAATTCTCAGGTTTCAGCCTTTGTGAGACCGCCCGCTTTGCAGTTGATTTTATTCTCATCGGTGGGCTTATGTCTGAATTCATGACATTTCCGGATCGTTATGAATCTATAAAAAAATAATGATGAAAAAAGCATTATAAAATTACCAAAATCGTAATCGGTAGAATAGTTATCTGTCAAGGTTCTTCTTCAGAGAATTTTTTTTTTCAAAACAGTGAAGTCGTCGATACAAAAAAAGTTACGATTGGAATCGGGGATCTCAAGCATTGAAGCATCATTGCAGCGAGCCAAACATAGCAAGGCTTATTCAAATAAAAACTGGTATAAGCAACGAGATATGACGCCCAATAAGTCTTTCGTTCCAATATTTGTGTTTTTATTGCAAAAGTAAATAACCAGTTGTGCGTACGTCAAGTACATTCTGTGGAAAGTGATTGAAATAACCACGATAAAAATAATAATTAAATAAGGAATTATCTTGTTTAAGCTGTTTGATAGTTGACAGACACCTCGTTGAAGTTGAAGGCACCTCTACAGTATTATTTGGCATAAATGGACAAAAATATTGATACGAGAAAGTGCCTGAGCAGCTTCTCTATTAAACCAACCTAATGTCTAAAGGGACGCCATGGCAACCCGTATTGAACTTCAATTGTTGCTTTCTCATTTTTTATGTAATCTAGTCTCGGATCGTTTTACTTGAGAGGACAAATCAATTTTCATATTAATATATTGAAATCAATGAATTATTACCAGGAGTTACCAATTTTTAATGTATGGGCTCATAATAGTTTTCGTTAATAACCAAATTTGCGTCATAAAGTAAGTAGAGTAACAACTTCATAGAATATAAAAATCAATGGAAGGGGTATATAGTTTAAATATTACACAATGGGCAAATTTGACCATCTTATGTATCAAGACATGGAATAGTGGTTAGCATATTTGCTTCCGAAGCGTAAGTATCTTCACACTTTTCTTTCGGGTTCAGCCGAGGGCATCCGGAGTATATCACATTTAGCATTTCAATGAGATTTTGGAGGAGACAGAAGAGGCCAGGAAGGAATATTATCTGAGACACAATTTCCACTGTGCCTGGGATGGAGAGTGGAAAGACGTTCTGGTGGAATTTCATAATTCTAAACCAATACAGGTTGTAGAAACCAATAGACAATATCGGGTGGTCAGGGTTTCTAGTAGTTAGGGTCTGCTGACTGTAGAAATCAGCAAGAATTTCCGCGTTTTTCGCAACATAATAAATCTAAACAGTAAAAGATAAGATTTTAGTTCTAATAAAACTAAAACACTGAAACCAGCACTAAAACGTCAATACGTCAAAAATAAAAAATTATATTTGCTTGCATCAGTTAAAAAACGCATTGGTTGCCATGGCAAATAGAGATAGTTAATCTCAGTAAGAAACCAAAGGCGTTTTCTAAAACCTTGGTGCTGACTGGAGCACATGCCTCTGATGTGTTCCACGTTGACATGACTATATTTAGTTAGTGAAATAAACAAGGGTTTTTTACGAGCTCGACAACGGTAACTAGACATGAAGTGTAGTATCTCATCGGCTCATCCACCATTTTAAAAATATATTAGAGTCTCTTTTATCTGTTTTACGGCCTAATCAAAACGTGAAATCTAAAAATTGAAATTTTAGGAATAATATTTTAACAATTAAAATTTTTAAAAATACATTTTTCCCTAGAGAACGAGGTAGCAATTGTGGATGAGACGATTATATTGGTTGATGAGTACTGAATCAGCTCAGAATGTTTTAAGCAGATAACAGGTGCATCTCCTGTCAAAGCTCATTGATTTTTTTTTCCTCGACCACTACTCAAGTCTATCAACTACGGCATTGGATTACCAATCTGTGATAAAATTGAGGACATTGATATAAAACTTACAGCAGCAGTTGTTTGCAAGTCGCAGTTCTTTTTTAGGTGTGCTTATGTGCTTGTGTTACTATAATGTTGTGACTCGTAGAAAATGATGTGGTTGAGTCTGAAACTCAGTTAGTGTACAAGTTTTTAAAATATTTAATGTTTAATTTGGTTCTGTAAAATGGTGTCTGTAAAAAGGATTTACAAACCATAGTGCAGGATGAATTGTGCAACTTATTCGAAATATAATTCTTTTTCATTTTTTGTCAGGGAACGGGAGAAATAAATT
This sequence comes from Chydorus sphaericus, assembly GCA_030141595.1. Classification (NCBI taxonomy): domain Eukaryota; kingdom Metazoa; phylum Arthropoda; class Branchiopoda; order Diplostraca; family Chydoridae; genus Chydorus; species Chydorus sphaericus. The sequence continues at coordinate 4,705,059 of CM057926.1, read as the reverse complement.
GGTAATAATTTGTATAGTTTAGTAAAGAAATGTTGGGATAGATTGATAGAAGCATGGCGGAAGCTTAAAAGAATGTTTAGGGGTCGTTACTTATTCTTAAAAAAAGAGAAAAAAAATAATTTGGTGGGTTTGTGTTAATTGAATATATTTAACATTTCAATTCATTAAAAAGAGTAAAGAAATTCAGAAATTAATGATCCCCCGATCATTGTTTATTAATAATATCTTTCTTGTATATATTTTACATTCTATCCAATTTTAGTTACATCATTTTCAATTAAAAATAATAATAATTTCCTTTTTTAGTCCACAGATAAAACATTTCCCGGAACAATTACGATCCGTCACGACCACCAATTTTGAAACCAAATTAAATTAAATTAAAAGACAACCGAATTCATTTTCAAAACAGTGTCAACAATATATGGTTGATTTCACAAAAAAAATTGCCGATTTCCTGATTGTATATTTAAATTATTTTACTTGCTTCTTATTTTCATTCTAGAATTTTAGCTCTCATATTCGTCGCATTCTAGTTGCATTTAATAAACCAACTAAATTGATGTCTTCAACACTCTGGCAACAATGGTACAGATGTCATTACATCCAATATGGATTCAAAAGACAATAGACACAATATTTCTTGTAAAATTACAATAGGTAGAAATTCGTTTAGGTCAAAACACTATCAAGCCTTAGCCACTTTTTTTTAACTTTCGAACTCAAACTTATGACTGAATGATACATAGATCTGGTAATACTTGTGACATTATGAAATCTTTCCATTAATTGTTTACTGATCGCTCAGGCTCAAATGTGCATCTGTAATCAGGATTTTCAGCGAACAACCTGAACACTTTTCTTTCTTTGTAACACTCCTCTCCCCTTCAATAAATAGATGTAACACATAGTGAAATCAAATAAAACTTTGTATAAAAAATTATCTGTCAATCCCTTCAAGAACGGGACAAAATCTAATTGGAATTTTGTCAACCTGCAGCACCACTTTGACTCCATTATAGTTGACAGGCTGAGATATATGGGGGACCTTGAAACTTGATAACGCTGTGATAAACTGATGATAACGCAGTGACGTTCGAAAAAGATTTTTTTTAAATAAGCGTGGCGTGGGAATGTGGGATCTTATCTAGGAAATAGGAATAAGCAACTTGAATGAATTTCAGAAAATGGCAACCCCGCATTTTTGACAAGCCATTTGACCTGTTGTGGCCACTTCAATTCCCGACTGAACGTCTTCACTTTTTTTACGGCCTCCCAGTCTTATGCTGAAAAGTCTACTTTTCATTGCAATTTTTTTTCATTTCTGGCAAGATTTATTAACTAGACTGCTTACTGCTACACGAGTATTGATTTTTTCACAATACAGCTTATTTTTTTTGAAAGGTAATTTTCTCCCTGCCAACACTGTTTCGTAACTTGTTCTACGGGCATTTCGTTTGGCTCATGTCCGACCAACCCTTATTTAACCTGCCTATTATACTTTATAACGTAGTACTCCTTGACTATTCACAATGAATGACTTATATTATGTCACTCTTATCTTCTAAGTAGATGGCTGATGATGCTTCTAGAAAGGATGATGAAAAACCATTGTTGTCTGGTCAAGGGGCCAAAAAACCAAGAATTGTAGTGAAAAAGGTGTGTCTGTCAGTTTTCAAACATTTAAGCAAAACAGCTAAAGGATATAACACAATTTACTGAAACGGAGGAAAACACAACTTGAGTGCTGGGCAGCATTTGGACACAAGGACGTATATTACCGTCGTGGCCGACAGCAGAAGTAAGAAAAAATAAAATGCAGGAAACAAAAATTTACATCTTACCGACAGAAAATAAAGGCAAAGACAGGTTAAAGGGTTACTCAATGTAATGTTGGTGAGTCGCAGTACTTTCCTCGCTTTGTGAATAACATTACATTCACAGATGAGTACCAATGCCAGCAGCAGAAAAAGTGTGAAACAGGAAAAGTCAGAAAAAGGCCTGTTTCGCACAATTCCGCTATTTTTATAAACTTCACAAACATGAATCAAACAAATTGTGGTTTAACGACGTAAAAAAATTAAAAAAATTGGTTTATTTGATTAGTTTTTTATAAGTTTATTTTTTAATCTTGTTGATAGCCAATCTTAATTTTTCGAATCCCTAAAAATTTGAAATAAATCTCGGGCAACATTTTTTTTATTCTAGAAATATTTTTTTTCGCTGTCATAATCATGGTAAGCATTGTAAAATGTTTTTTCTTTAAAAATATGTTGTAGGGAAAAACAGGTTTTAAAAATAAGTGGTTCTAAAAAATTATTTTACGAGTATTAAACTTTTAAATTGAGTTTTATAAACCTTATCGTAGACATTTTATTCAAAGAGTAAAATACATTTCGTTGCGTATTCTCCAATCGTCGCGAGGTCCGTGCCAATCGTCGCGAGGTCCGCGGTAAACGTCGCGTGGTCCACCGCCACCATCTCCTGATGCGCAATTATCTTCCGGTGTGCCACAACGCCTGGAGCGCCCTATTCTTCTAACCAATGTATTAGAATAAAAAAATGGTGATGCCTTAATTTTAAATTATTTTCCTGTGTCTTTTGGTTTAATTGGTGATAATGGCTCTTGAAAATGTGTCAGCAGAAGTTGAAGGTGCAAGTTTAATTTGTTGTATGCTTACTTGCTCAAAAGTAGTTCTTTAAAATACATTCGAAAAATACAACCTTGAATTTTTTTAAAATGATGAATCTGAATCTAATTGATTAATAATGTAAAAAGAAGAATTCGAATTGAATGGGGGTTGAGATTTGATAAGCCGTTAAGTCATTTTTAAAAGGATGTTGGATTAGGAGTTTCAACTCATTAGGCCTTTCAGCCAGAGGTGACTGATCGTCATTGTCATCATCACCAGATACAAGATCAATGATTTTTACAGAGATTTTGGATACACCGAAGTAACCCGATTCCCACATTTTTTTTCTTTCTTTTACAATTTTTAGACCAATCGAACGGTTTTTCAATGTTATCGTAAGTGGGTTGGGTGGGGATATATGAGGTGTCTAAAATATTTATGGAATCATTAGGCATATTAGCGTAATAGAAATTAAAGGAGTGGGATAACTGTAGTAGAACTTTTTCCACTGTCTCATATTCATCAGCCATGACGCGCACACAAACATGAGAGGCCGGGCTACACTCGAATTAGAGACATTTACAAAAATATTAGTACATGAGGAATCGTAAGTTGATCCAAAGCTTTAAGGAGACTTACCTTAATATTTACTCTTACATACCCGTGAGGGTCCGTCCTCCACTCGAACTAATGACCTGAAAAAAGATTAGTACATTTGGAATTGTAAGTTAATATAAAACACTTAAAGGGAAAAAAACTTACATAGGAGTTGAAGTTGTGTTAGCGAAAAGATGTCGGCATGACGCAAGACACAACGCGGTAAACCGCAAGTGGCGAACATCCAATGACCTGAAAAGGAAAAATAAATTATTAAATAGCAGTGAGCTATCTTGATTCAACATAAATCAATATTTTTTTTTCTTTTAAGTAGTGTTAGTACGTTCTTCCATATGGTAAGAAGAAAATGGATCATAAATTAGATTTTAAGAATGTAATTTGGATAGCACGCAACGACCTCAAAGTTTCGTTAAACTTTTACTTTTATAATTACGTCATCGCAACTTAAGAAAATGCAGTTTCCCAAAGCGGTGCTTTAAATAAAAATAATGTGACAATTTTATTGATTTCGTCAACAATTTAACACCAAAATTAAGATTACGTTTCAACTATCATTATTTTTTCTAGGTAGCAGAACGTCGAATTTTAGTTTTTCCCATTTATACATATTTTTATTTTTTAGGAATGGTTTTTATGTGGATTTTTGGCTTTTTGTTGAAATTGCTTTAAAATTTTTTTGTTTTGAATTTAGTCATGGATTATCTTGTTTGCAAAACTTTAGTGGTTAACCACTGAAATGATCTGTTTTCAAATTTATGTATACTAAAAAGGAAGTATTAGACTTGAAGCTTATTCCACGGCTACGTTTTACGGGATGTATACGGCCGAACACCTTCAGTGGCATTTGAGTGAGTACAAAAATACATGATGCCATTATCATGTATGGTTTTGAAGCATTATTTCAATGTAACTCGTTTGCAATTTCTTGAATCTCTTTTGGTGGAAATATTTCAAAGATGTAAATAACAATTCAATAAAATTAAGTTAATACAGAAAAGTGTTACATGTTGTGGAATATTTGCAACTGATTTTCAAAACAGGAATCTGTGTGAATTTGAATAAGGTTGCTTTTAAAGCATCCTAGTGTCCTATTTACTGCTTAAAACAGTCGTTTTAATTAACTTTTTACGACTTAAATTATAAAGAGTTTGCCCTCTCCCCTCCGTTACCAAAGTAAAACAAGAAAACTAATCATTAAAAAAATAAAAATAAAAATTAGTATCTTATCCTAATTGTAAAGCTGAAATAAAGAAGTGCGAGTTTGCTCGCGCGAATCTTGCAAAAGTAAAGAATTTGGCGTGCTTGAAAGAAATTGTATATTTTTGCTCTGCAAATATTTTAGCAGTATATTTTTTATTCGAGAAATATTTCAAAATAAATTTTATACATGTTTTTCATTTTATGGGAGGTAAATTATAGCAAATTTATGCAGCATCAAATTATATATAGAAGTAGATATTCACATTGTCGCTACAAGATGATTTTTAAAAAATCATGAACTATATGGTGTATTTTCATTTATAAACCAGAGTATTTTGTAAAAAAATATTAACATTTTTAATCCGAGCACATATTTTGAATTCAACACTTTATTTCTTGACAATATGTAAACAACATTTCACAAGGAAATCATTTATATAGTAACAATATAATTTTTAATTCGGCGGATTGAATTTTATATTCAAGTCGATAACTTGTTTGATCTTGGAGATCTAGTTTGATTTTTACAACCTTCCACATTTGTTTAAAATTTACTAAATGCGTCATTTTATAAATAAATAAACTATTTAAAAATTAAAAACAACCTAATTATTACGTGAATTAAATAATGTTCCCAATATGGTATATACTAAATAAAATAAAACTTCTTATTTTTTTTTTTGCTACTGTAAAAACAAATTGTGTTAAATTCAAATATAAAAAAACAACACATTTTCCATCTTTCATTATTATAAATTCTATATTAATCTGTATTAAAGAAGAATCTCAAGGACATTTAAATGAAAAACCATATATTTTTCAAAACTAAGGCGTCGCCGGGTTTCAGAATGAAAATAGCACAGCTGGCAACCTTTAAATTATTGAATGATTCTTAATCAACGATTGTCATCGTACTATTCTAGGGTACTTTCATACGTGCAATATATAATACAAGGCACCAAAAGGGCAGACATTTAATCGTTAATGATCCAATAACCTTCCATTTATCTTTTGCCTATTTATTTTCATGTGCAAGGATTTGGAGTCTCCAGTGTCCTTTGTTATATTTAACAAAACCCTATCTTTTTGCCGATTAAGGTTTCATAGTTGCCTCTCGTTTCAAATGCTGACCCAATAATGATTCCACTTTAAAAGATGAATAGAAAAAGTACCTACAGTTTTCCGTACCTACAAGTAGTTGGACACCAATAGATTTGCTCACCTGCAGAAAAAAAAATTAAGCAAATTTTTAAATAAACTGTTAGAAAATAATGCTAAAAGTGCTTATTCTTGAAGCAGCCAATCGAGCTAGGTATCACGGTGGCATAGATTACAGGCTCCTGCGCTTTATGCCACTCGAAGTCATTTCTAGTCCTGTTCTACCAGAAGGAGTTTCATTTTCCTTCACAAGTTCCAATCTCCAACCATTCTTTAAAAGTTCCAAAGCCAAATCCGGGGATGGCAGAATTGAAAGTTAAAGTGTGGCCGCCGAGTTGAAATCAATTACATCAAAAATTTGTTTTGAGCTTTAAAGTCGTCGAAACTCCTTTGGCTTTCCACCACCAAACTTTAGAACATTTAAAAATATATATTTGAACCACAAATAAAAAGAAACCTTTTCCATTGTAAGTGGATAAGATCATTTTCAGACTAAACATTGACTCCAAGGAAGCTTTTTCAGCACCCGCAATGGGAACGTAAACCATAATTTTCAATTTTTTCTAGGATGCGATAAATATATTTATAAATTTCACGGTTAATTAATAAGTGTACAGTGCTCAAGGTTGACTTCAGGGGAAAGAAGTTTTAAATTATCTCACAAATTTGTCTCATCATAACCATGGTCTTACTCTCGCCTTGGGAGTTGAAAGGTCATTTTTTGGCAATAGATACGGTTTCACACTTTTCTTCATTAATATTTTAGAGATTCCCCATAATTTTCAGGTTTTAGATGTGTAATAGATGGGTAACCAATCTGGTTTTCTCGTTGTCACCATTCCAAGTTTGAAGCTAATAATTCATAAAGAGAAAAATTTTATTAAGATAGGAAAGCGAAGCTTTGCAGCTTGCCATAAGGATAATCGTAATCATGTCGGCTGAATCAGCTTAAAACAACCCCAAACTAAGGGAAATTAGTCGGTTAAGAAACCGGCACAATAGTTGGTAAAGCAACCAGCAAACTAGTCGGTAAATGGGCCGGCAAACTATTGCTATTGCTGCTGGTAAATTAGTCGGAAAAGCAGCATGCAAACTGGTGACTAAATCGGCATGCAAACTGATCGGTTTTATGTTCGAATATAAAGTAGACAGGCAAAAGGAATACCCAGAGAGCAAAATAAACAGTGTATTGAGCACATTCGAATGCTGCAGACCAGAGACAGAATGGGTTAGATTAACAGCTTAGTACATTCCAGCTTAACATTTCTGCTAGAAGGAGGAAAGACTAGGGGCAACAGAATATAAATTGTTTAGGTCAGAAATATTGCAGGTCAGAAATATTGCAGGTGCATCATATGCGTCTCGTTCCAATATGAGGAAGTAGACCATATTGATAGAATGCGTTAACGTTCGGGAAATTAGAACATTTTAATTTTAAGTTCTTGCTGACAGCAGTATTTTTTAAATATCCTGCAGTTGTTGCTCTAACGATATTTTTTTTTCTTTTCGTGTTCTTAACATATTTGTATCTTATATCTCCAGGAGACTTATTTCATCAATTCACTTTGTCAAACTGTTCGTGAAGCTGTTTTAAGTCAGTTGAAAAGTTAATCCAACAAAAAACCTTTTTCTTTAGTAGCGGTCAATTCCCTCGCACCATAGTCTCATTTGCCTTTCATTTTTTTTTGGCCTAGGATTTCTTTCGGATCATCTGGTTCTCTTTAATGTTTTAAAAAATTAATTTTTACTAAAGTTCAAAACATTTACATAACAGAATGTGGTTTACGTTTAGAGAAATATTTTTCTATCTGTTTAGCACTGTCCTTAAATCGGTACTACCTAAATCCTTCACTTTCTAACTTGCTCTAATTAAATCAATTATCAACAGAAGAAAATTAGCCAAAACAAAGATAGTACTGTTTACAGGCCCATTATTACCAAGAATCGGTGGAGCAGTTTAAAATTGCCGGCTGACAAGGGGGTATATTATAGACACAAAATAATTTCAAGTTATCGGAAAAGGCCTCTCCTGCCTCTCTTGCCTTTCTCCTGCTGCTCGAGTTTTTCGAATACCAGAATATTGAGCAAAATACATGTAACCCTCACCCCCATTAACCCTCTTCCCCATATAAACTACTATAATATGAGAAACAACTACTGGATTTATTAGAAGACGGATAATTAGAAGAAGACATAAGCAATTTTTAGACTGGAGGCTAAATATGTTGTCCAAATTTTAAAAGATGCATTTTATCCCACACTGAACAATCCATTGATTTAAACCAGGGCCATAACTCTCAAATATTTCATATCCGAAACCATTGCAAGCTCCGGTTTTAAAAATTAGGGTGTATGAATTTGTAGTGGATAAATACGAGGTTCTTTGTTGTAATTAAACGTACCCAGAATTGCTGATGTAGATTTAGTGCATCGGGTTCAATTCTATATAATAAATTCCAACTCCTTTTGGAGTTCTTGGGGACTATATAGCCAGAGCAGTGTACAGTGAGATATGATAGTCGTGGGTGTATAGAAATAAACCTAACAACAGGACTGAATTACTTCCACAGGATGCTAAGTTGCGGAGGAGGCCGATGAATTTGGAAAATCACCGTCGTTATCACAAATACCTAACTACAGTATCACTTTATATTTCTGGGGTTTAGCCAGCCAATAGATCGGACAATGCTGCATGTATTCTACCCGGTTTACAACACATCATACACGACTCTGACGCAGAGGTTCGTCCTGTTAAAAAATTGCGATTGCCGCTCTGTTATAGGTCAGCGTTGCCTTGGAATTGAACCTGCTAGTTGCTACGCAGTACGCCAAATGAATGAAGCGAAAATTATGTGATGCTACTATTGCTATTTTTTCAATGAGCTCCAAGTTGACCAGCATGAGTTTAATAGGTGACAATCCCAGTCCTTGTCAATTGGCTGTGCCTTTATTTGAACTTGAATTAATTAAAGATTTTAAGATATTATTACACATTGAATATTGATACTTGGATGTTAATGATATAATGATGGTGGCTGCTAGCTGTTGCTGACGACTGTATAATAGACAAAGCCGGATGTGAGGAAGGGGCCACGACGTTGAGATTTTTTCTTCGATTTGTTTTTCTTAATTCCCTTTTGTTGTTTGTCTTTCTTCTGACGAGCACTAGATTTTGAGTTTTTGCCTTCTATCGTTTATTTGTTTCCGTTTCTTTTTTTAATTCGTATAAGTGATTTACAGTAAGATATTGGCAACCGTTTTGACTATAGAGAAAGTTGATTAGTTAGTGTATGAAATGCATAATTAAAAGTGAAACCTGATTTTGTTATAAGCTTTCCTTCCATCACTTATTATAATCATTTTTTTAAATTTAAAGTTATTGTAGGATAATTTAATTCACATTTTATTTTTTAACTTTTTCCAAATTTGGACTCATCAATTTCCACAATTTTGACTTTTCCCCCTTATCTTTTGGGGATTTTTCATAGATGTTTGAATGGCTTCTTATCGGCAACAATTGAACCAATCACAAGAAGTTTGGTTTGTTAATCCGTATTTTCTTTTAATCCAATGAAAAGAGGCCTGAGAAATTAATGTTGTTGTTATTTCATTATTTTGTACTTGTACTTTAGTGTGAATATATCTTGTGTGATTTGTGATAGGTTATTGGTAATATTTCCGGTACTGATAAATTAGATTTTAATAACCAGTTGTTTCTTCTTGCTGTCTTGTGTGTGTTACAAGGAGGAGTTATTTAGAGTTCTCCTGCACCTTGTTTGTCTTATTTTAATTTACTGTCATAATAATTTCATGTATGGTAGTTTAAAATCATTTATATTTCCAAACAATCTCTGGTGCCAAATGTTAACGATTTTCTCGAGTTTTTTAAACTGAGTCTTGTATGTAGTTCTTTTTCGTAAAAAATTAGATTAACTCGAGCTTTTTTATTCTCCTTTGTGCAATTAATACAATAATGAATGTTTTTTAGCAATTCAAAAATGTGTTGTAACGAGAATGGAGTTAGCAGACTAAAATTGTATTTCGATTGTTCGGTATTATTTATATGAATTTGTTAGTGTATATTAGGATCGGTTGTTGTATTTTGGAACAAAAGGTTATAGGAATTTTTTTAAGAATCGGAAGGGTTATATTAATTTATTTTCAATAATTTCTGAATTTTGGTAAAAAGGGCTTAACAAATAAATTCCTTGTGCTTCAAAAACTCATTTTTTCAGTCATCACGAAGAGAAACTGTGTAATCCATTCCGAGCTCTTCAACCTTAAAGATATCATCTGTATAAAAAATAAAGAAGACGATAAAGATATTAAATCAGGTTCGAATACTATTTTCCTTACTGGCACCAGAAACTTGGTTAAGCTCAGGTTCTTCAGCTGGAACTTGATGAAGGTAATTTTCAAAATCAACGACGGATATGTCGAAAATCTGTTGAACTTTTGGTGTCCGAACGCTAATTTTCCCACGTTCGTCTCTTATCTTTAAGTTTAAGACTGGTAAATGTTCTTCGTTGTCACTCTGCTCTCTTTTTGTTAGAGTGACAATTGATACACCACTTGATTGATGCGGTGATGCCCCATAATGTTCATTGGATCAAGTGATCCTACAAATTTGACATCCTCAGTTAAATGTGAGAATAATTTTCACTCATCGTGGAAGTTTGAGCGAGTCCTGGATTCAAGTTAAACCGCTTTTTTCCTGCGTGCAGGGGAAAATAGAATAATTGTACTTAGTTGAATATAAACAGTACTGGAAATAAAGTGATAAAGCTTGCTGGAAACTATGTATGCCAAGAAAGAAGTAGAGTAACTGAGTAAGTACCAAAGAAAACCTGAAAAATTCCGATCTGAGTATTAACTTCTATGAAAGAAAATGATGCTCACTATATTAGCCCCTCGGATGCAAATCATATTTTAATTTATTTTGTATGGGTCTCTGTTAGAGAGCAAAAAGCATTTATCATAAAATTTTAAAAGAAGAAACGGAAACATTACCAAGAACTTTTTGACGGTAATGGTTTAGTATTTAGCTTACTTGCTCATTTTGAAAAAGGTTATTGGACAGATCCGAGACGTAGGATATTCCATGGTCGATCTTCAATTTTAAACGATATTTATCGTCAGAGTCATTATCCCCGGACATATATTGACTGATAACTATTTGTTTAAGTGGTACCTTGATCCATTGAATGGCATGTTGGCCGTATTCAAATTTGATGCAAGGATGGACATTGGACACAGAAACGGTATTTAATCTTGATCCTTACATTTTCTGGATCTCCAGCTTCATTGCAGCAAATTGATCGTTGCTTTCACCAGAGTGTTGGATGAACCTACTGATCCTGATAGCGTGCGTGGTGGACACGCTGTGTCCTGGGCCATGACATCTAGTTGCATATGGGCTTACTCAGATCATTCTCAGCTTACCCGTTTCATTGTCAAACTGCAGCTTTCTGGGTTCTTGATTCTCTTGGGTAAATGGTAGTTCGATTTTACTTCACCCCAGACAATGGCTCTTGAATTTTATCAGATCTTCGTTAAACCTTCGAAAAAAGACATTGATTTCTGGAAAAGTCTACAAGCTGTCTTCAAACAAAAATGTACGCTATTACGGCAGCCAACTATGATTTTCTATGGTTCAACTAGATTTTTTTAACCCCCTCTTAAATTTAGATCAATTAGGAAATTTATTAACCTAGCTTTTCCCCATTTTTTGTGTTTTTAGGGCAAAAGCCCCTAACGAATGGTGCATTTTTAATTTCATTCTATGACTGCAGAATACACTGAATACAGCCAAATTATTTCGTTTACGATGGGGAATATTTCTAAGTAGAGTTGGCTCGTGTGATCTCTAATGCTCTGACCGTTCATTTTTTAAGAAACAAAAGGGCATATCTGGATTTAATTTTTTTTTGAATAAGAAAGTTAAAAAATAAATTGTAAGATGTCGTTTTTGTTCTATATTGTTACGCAAATTACATTTTAAATTAATTTTTGCTATTAAAAACATTCTAATTCAGAGAGATTTATACTCAAGAAGCCATTATATTGACAGGTGACTAATTTTTCAGCGTTTCAACAACTTGACGTTACGTATCAATCGGAATTCTTAGAACCAGCTTTTTTCTAAACATAAAAGTGTCCATAGTCCTTTGAATTGAGAACTTGGATATTAAATATTGAATGTCTGTGGAATGGTTATTATACTTATCGTGGTGATGGTGAAAATAAAGAGATTCTAATGTTCTTTTATTTTAATTTAGTAGAGATGTCTATGTAAAATGGCTTGAGATTTTTTATTTTAGATTCAACCACAATTTTGCTCTACCAGTTTGAGGAATGATCATCACAAGTCGCCGGTCTTGTTTAACTTCAGTGGTTAAAGACTCAAAGGTGGCTTATATTGAAAAAATGATGAAAAATCCGTAGCTGCAGCTCTTTAAAGTCATCCAATCACCTTGTTTTACTGGCGCGTAACGTTTAAGCAAAAATAATGAACCGATTAGAAGCAGTGTTGATAACTTGCAAATCTGATTTTAAATTTCAGTTTACACAACCTAATCAACTGAAATTGAATCTTAATCTGATGTTTGTATGCTTTAAGAAGATAAAAATTTTAAAATTTTTATGGTTGAAAATCACGGTTGTATCATCGCCTTTTTTAGCCAACAATTTGAAAATCAAGGCTTTTCCAGGATTTCACTTTCGTCCGTGCTCTAGGAAGATATTGGCAACCCTATCTCTTCCTTGCTTTCGCCCCAACAATCCGAAGATAAGGCAACCATTCATAGCCTGGAGCACGCCCACACTTGACGACAGAGAAAGTACCGGAAAAGCGGCTGTCAAAAGATCACCTAACAGCCACTTGAGTTCAATTATCCTTCCAATGGGAAAAGGTAAATCCTCATGAATTATTTAGTTATATGGCCTTTCATGTAAAAGTTAGTATTTACAATTAAAAACTAAAATAAAATTAACCAGTCCCATGGTGTATCTTAGATGTAACTTTTTTCTTAGAATCAAGCAACTTTCGTTTCAGAGGTATATTTATGAATTTATTATCGGTATTAATTCCTTAAGATGATAAGCTTATTTATGTAAGATTCGTCTAGCTATTGTTTTTCACTGTTAAGCTGTCTACATGCCATGCAGCGCTCATAGTCTTGGCCTTGCTGGTGTTCATTCTGCTTAATCTTCCGTGTCGGAAACTACTGGGATGTCCCTCAATCAATCAAACCTAACATAGTTATTTTGTGTACTTTTGTGTTTGTTTGTGTATGATCCAAGTTAAAAAGATCAAGAAAAGTCTTAATCTAAAATAAACTGTTCAAATATTCTTTTAATTGCTTAGAACGATTCAAAACTTCGATTCTTTTGTTTTGTGGATTAGACGATTGGTAATCAAATAGATTTTCAAAAATGGATTGACATGACACTTGGGAATTTTAGACCCATGGCGTCATAAAGTCTCGGGTCGGGCCTGCGAACTGCGCACTAATGGCAACGTCTTTTGCGTTATTTTTGTTTACGTATTTTGACAGCTATAGATAATTTTTTCTTCCCCTTTAAAAAAATTATATTTTTATTGCTGCTTTAATTTTTATGGTATATTAAAATTCCCAAATTCTTGCAATACCATTATTGTTTAAACATTATCAGAAAGTAATTTGCCGTATATTCATAAGCAATCGTTATGTTTTCCCCAGCCCTTAAGCCTTTAAGATCAGTCTATTATAGGAAATGGTGGTCATGCTCTCACCTTTGGTACCTTAAGATCACTTGGTAAACAGAAGCCAGACATACACTTCCAATGAGCATCTTGGCACTGAAATTTCAAGTGACCATGGAGCACATATAGGGTAAAGAGGGCATCTATGAAGTTAGCTACAACTTTTCAGAAATCCAAAAACTTGTCGTGTCACATTTCTGAAACCTCCAAATGTAAAAAAATTACTATGACGTTAAAGACATATTATTTTATAGTTCAATAATTCGAATGAAAACAAAACCACGCAATAATATTTTTAAATTTATAGTTAAGGCTTTGAAATTTAAAACTTTTGCTACTTGAATGAAATATTGAAAATAAAATGCTATCCGACGCAGAAATTTTTCCTCTTCATTTATGTTTAATTTAAACAATTTCGTAAAATCAATAGCACATTATCCCGAAAAATATGCAATTATGTGCAACTATTTGGCGTGTTATTGTTATGGGTATGTTTGTAAAATCGTCCACAATGCGTTGGTTCTTCTCTGCCTGCATAGACCTGGGCTGTCCGGAACCTTGTTTTCATTGAATATAAATTGTTTATAAATTGTTTATAAATTGTTTATAAATTGTATTTCACTTATTCCCAGGTTCAGAGCTAACTGGAAATGTACTGGCTGTAATTGTAAATATCTCTCCCTTACTGAATTATTAGATCAAGAAATAAATTTTGGATTGATATTTGAGCAGATTTTACAGTATAGTCCTCACTAGAATTGAAATATTTTTCTTTTTTGTTGTATTATTTCCTGTCTATGCCCTCATGTCAGTGATGCCCTAGCTATTTTTGTAGAGCACACCGAAGCTGAATTTCCTCAGTAAATGATAATGTTCAATTCAAGTAACGTAGTAACTCATTTCTTTTGCCCTCTGGCGGATTTTACTTAATTTTCCTTCTCATAAATTTCCCGTAGTCACCTATCGGTTTTAAAATATCTTGCAGAAATCGTATGTTGGTGCAGCGCGTCGTTGAGGTGGAGGCACAACTGGTGTTCATTTGCCTGACTGGTTCTGACTCAAAAGGTGCCAAAATTGGGCCAAAAGTTTTAATTTTTGTTTTTTGATTGAGTTCGTTCCTCAACTTCTTCTTTTCCGGTTGAAGCCCTTTTTCGGAAACGTAGGATAGTTTCCTCTTTTTGTTTGATTTTCTGTAAAAATTTAAAATTATTAGTTAACAATTTTCGAGCTTAATTAGACAATTCAATTTGCAGTTTTTCCCCCTTATCCCTTTTCTGGATTTCCTGCCAGACAAAATAAAAATAATATTTTTGATGTTTAAATTTTAAATTAATAATGAAAACTTACTTGATCTTGATCATCCACTCTTTCTCGCAATTGGGCAATATCTTCAAGTGCTTCTTCTTGATTTTTTACCGATATGATTTGATCTTGATCTCGAGCTCTGGATGCATCCTCTATATGTGATTCAGCCACACTAACCAGCTCATTAAGCTGGCTTGGCTGTGGTGCTTGGCCATTTTCTTGATTTTAATTGACTCTAGTGGGCTGGTTTTCTGTCAAAAGTGTCACTTTAAATAAGAACTACAATATCATTACTTGAGAATCACTATAAACTATCTTTTAAACTTACATTGGGCTCGGAACAGAAGTTGATTAAGAGTAAGCCTGCACTTGGAGTGTAACAATTTTGAGATGGTTCAAGGGTAGTCGGTGTCTTCAAGAGGGCTATGATCTTCGAGTTACCGCGTCATATAGCTGCAAATAGCATTTATCAAGTAAAAAATGCTTAACAAATTATCTAGTTGTATTATAAGTAGTTGTTTATAGTTTATGTATATATATGGTTCCATTCAATTTTACATAATTCCGTACTTTTCAAATCCATATTCCATTCTATACTACTGTATTTCGTGCTTTATTAAAGCCAAAGAGTAACTCCTTTGGCAGATGCAACTATTTTCTGATTTGTTAAGTTATTTAAAACCCAATGAAGCTCATTTGTACCTTAAAACCTTACAGGCATAGTTTAGGCATAATGACGGGAAAATAAACATGGGAGAGATAGGGGATTATGTAAAATGCCCCCCCCCCCCCCCAAGACTGAGGTCTATCCGCCCTGCAAGTAACATACATTATTTTAGATATAAATGTTGTTAAAATAAATTTTTATTTTTCTAAAATATGGAATAAAATGAAAAAAAAAACATTTCAGTTTATGACAATGAAATAAGTAAAATGTCAAAATCGTTGTAAGTGTTTCAATGATTTCTTGAATGTATATTTTAAATATTTCTTGTCAAGCTGAATCTATATGAATTAGGACAACAAACACATTTAGATGAAAGCTTCAACGATTATATTTTTTTCTAAATTATTCTTCTGTGGAGTAATTGACAGGACTTATTGAAAACTATATCAAATTGTTGATAAAATCTTACTAACTTGATTTTCCGCACTCCAATTCTTCCGATTTGTTCAGGTGCGTAACATTCAAGTTATCCTGAAAAAAAGTTCCTACTGTCCTTTCAGTTTATAGACGGGTTCGCCGAACAAATAATTTAGTTGAGATTTGCCACAGATGGCTTAAAAGGAGGTGTAATTGAAATCATATAAATACTTTGAACTTCATACGTAAGTAAAAAATGATAAAATATTTCACACCCATTTATTCATTATTTTTAATTTAAATTTAGATGCATTCAAATGAGCAGAAAGCTCGAAAGCCTTGGATTATGCTGTTGGTACTTCTCTTGGTCATAATCATCGAACAACCCAGCGTGCTGCAAAACGCCATCGCAATGAAGAAATTTCGGCAATTCGTGATAGGTTGGAAAGAGGAGGGATAAACAATCAGACTATCCTTCGAAAAGCTGGAAACATTACGGATCCCGACCTTTCTTTCAAAAAGGTAAAGGCACTAAGGGAAAATGTGTTGCTTGGACGTTTTTACGTTAAACATTAATGTAAATTACATTACAACAACGCAGATTTTAAATGCATATATTTATTTGTAAAAAATAGTAAATAGTAAGCGGAGATCTCAATAAAAATATTACAAATCAAATCAGCAAAAAAATAACAAATGTACATTTTTGGAGATACTTTAATATTTTCAAATTATTTTTTTCGAACACCACAGTTTCGAATTATACTTATTTTTTAATCCTAGATCAAGCACTGAAAAGTAGCAGTTCGCGAAAAAACGTCACATAGTTTCGAGGACGAATCTAGTTTTCCTTGAACCGAAGATTGCGCAACACTTATAATTGCGATTGAGAATAAATAGTTTCGCTTTTATGGTCCGATAAAGACGTGGTTTACTTATTCGTCTTTAAACATCTTTAAATCTTATGCAATCTATAAATTTTTTACAAGGTGTTAACTAGACTAAAATAAACAAGCTGCGAAATGGAGAAATGGGGAAGTATAGAATTTAAATAGCGAACCATTTGTATTTATTTTATTTTTATTTATTTAGTTAATTGAAATAGGTTGAATAGTTCCATTATTTTTATGACATTTTTTTACACAGTGGCTGTACGTATTTAGAGTTTCTCGGGATTTGACACCTTGTTAATTATGTTTTGACAATCTTCGCAAAAATAAAAATTTTTAAATCTAAATCACAGAATCCTTGTTTGACATGCTTATAGCCCTCTTACGACCCTTAAGCTTAACTTCCCTTTTTATCGTAAGAAAAAAAGTTGTAGATTAACCTTTTACTTATTAAATGGTTTTATTTTTACTGAAACTATTATTTTCTTTGAATCAAAATTTAAAAAAATCAAAATGAAACCTTAAAACATTGATTTATCTCATTACTTTGATTACGGGAGCGTAGGGTGGTCCAAAATAAATCGATATTTTTTTTCCAATCGGCCTTCTAGTATGTTGTTTCAAATGGTAAGAAAAAAAATCTGACCAAAAATTAAATTTTTAAAATGAGTTTTAGATATCGCGCAACGACTTCAAAATTTCTTGAAAATTGAATTTATAAAATTAAAAAAATTGAAAATATCACTAAAATTGAATGGAAAAGCATTTCGTAGGAAATGTTCAAGTTAGTGTTAAGCATAAGTTATATACAATTGATTATTAATTGGCATTTCCACAATTTTAAGTAAAAAAAGTCTTCTACAGTTAATGCTTCCAAATTCATAACAGTAGAAGACCATCATTCTTACCGCCAGATGGCATTCCCTTCATCACATGTGTAAAAAACTTTCTCTGTCAATCAAGGTATGGACGGACTACTGTGGAACGCTCTTTGGGCCACCAAATTTTGCAATGAACCTTGTTTTCGAAGTTAATACTCAAGTATATCGAAGGAAAAAAAAAGTTAAACTCAATTTATTTTTGTTACAAAAAGATTTTTTTTCTCTCGAATATGATTTTGATTCACCCGTTAGATGACAACGCCATCTAACGGCCAAATTTAAAACTTCAATATATAGAAAGGGGCAGTTTCAAGGGAGGTCCTATTTAGTAGGCGGTTCTTATAGGGGAGGGTCTAATGAGGCAGAGCATATCAAGGGAGGGGCTTTTTAAAATATTTTTTAAAGAGCGGCAACAACGCCGATATACAATGCGACTATACAACAAATAAAAAGAGATGAAATATAATCATGAAATAATGCATTATGAAATAATCCGTAATCATACGGTCGCTCCTTAGCCTTCGAGCCGAGCAGTCGCATCATACATTTTCATAATGTTCTGTTATTTTTGAGTTTGTACGTTACTAATTTAAAATAAGTTAACACATTATTTTTATTTTTTTTTAAAATTATTTCTGAGCAATGTATTATCAACTTTGATCTTGATTATCTTGATTGCATATTTGATCCATTGATACATCCATTGATACATCCATTGATTACATCTTTGTTGACATTGATACTCATTGATTACTCAATAACCATTGGGACGATTTCTGGGAAACGTGGACATACAGCACTCTTTCCAATGGTTTTCATTTTTACAGTAGGAGCACACATGTCCAAAGGCTGGACAATCCAGGACGTCATCATGGTAGTCGTTGAAGCATCTACCGCACCGATCTTTATTAACTGGTGCCCGGGGCCGCTGGATGGCTCCGCCAACTGGGGCCTATATTTTAACTTTAAAAATAGGTTCACAAAATAAATAAAAAAAGTCAAAAAGACAATTCCGCTGGATGGCTCCTTCATTTTTATGTTGCTGGTCGACTCCGTACTGGACAGCTCGATGTTGCTGGACAGGTTGATGTTGCTGGACGACTCGCTGACAAACACCTTCGATCAGCTGGTTTGCAGCATCTAGTTCTCTCTGAAGGTTTATCTTCGCAGTGTGCATTGCACTATATTTCCTGTGCGTTCGTTCAATAATGGTGTTTTTTTTCTTCCTGCAAAAATAATTTTTAAAGTGAATTAATTATTTTTGTTAAAATTTTTATATTAATTTAATTTATATGTTTGAAGAAATTTTTTATTTAAAAATGTTAATCCAATTTACTTTATTTAATATTATTAATGATAATGATATCTTTTAAAATAATGAATAAATTTATTTAAAATTAATAATTAAAATTATGAAAAATGAATACGTTTTCCAACGACTTAATCTCGTCATATCGGCTCCTCAACTCCTCCTCATGATTGTTCAGGTACCGTTCACCTATTTTGATGAGCCGATTTTTTTTAGCCAGCTTGATCTCTAGTACCAGTACTTGCTCCTTCAGGAGACGATTTTCCTGATGGAGTTGAGCCATGATGTCACCAGAATTTTGATCTGGTTGGTCATCGCTAGTAGATGCACCCATCACTTGCTCTTGGTCTTGATCGATTGGAGCCAGGATGTCTCCATCATTTTGATCTGGATGGTCGTCGGTAGCAGATGCACCCATCACTTGCTCCTGGTCTTGATGGAGTTGAGCCACGATGTGTCCATCATTTTGATCTGGTTGGTCATCGGTAGCAGATGCACCCATCACTTGCTCCTGGAGTTACCCAACTGGTTGCAACTGACCAGCATGCCTAGTAGCCACAGTTTGGTTGACTGTAAAATCAAATACTATTCTAGATTATCAAATCAATTTAAACCAGTTTAAAAGAAACATATATTTACCTTTACGCAGCACAGGCAAAAGAAAAGCCCACAAACGAGATGTTTTGGAATTCTCACTTGCCGATCAAATTGGTAGTGGCAAATGAGACAATGGAATATTTCAATCGTTGAATAGTTTTCTATTCTAGTTGCCTATTTTTGATTTGATGTAAACGAAATTGAAAGTCTCGCTAGATTGATATTGATGTTGTGCGATAGGAAGTTCGCAAGAGACTGGATGTAGGGTCGCATTTGGCATGATATTTTTTAACTCCCCCCCCCCCCCCCCCCTACGCCTTGGTAAAACTTGAGAGATTCTTTACACTTACATAATTATATAAAATACTGTTAATCAAATAAGTAATTAATGGTTTCAAACATTTGAGATTTGAGTGATTCCTCTCCTTTTAGTGAGTTCTTCCAAATTAAAATTATCAGAATGCTTCTTGATGACATTTATTTGATTTCTTGATTCACACAAATTCTTGGATATTAGGAATATTCTACATAGATTACAAAGCAATGTAATGGAAAAAACTTAATTTTTTGAATTTGGTTACTGCAATTACTTTTAAGCTCTTTATGATGTAAATGATCTATGGAAATAGAAATTCTGAAAGGAAAGTCTTTATTAAATTCACTGAAACGTAAGATAGACGAACAAAATCACATGGAAACATTGGAAGCGGAAGAAGAAAGCACGGCTTTCTAAATAGATTCTTTTAAAGTTACCTAATATGGGGTAGGTATTTAGTGAGTATAGATATCCTTGAAAAACAGCATAAAGTGCATCACAGTAAAGAAGTAACACGGTTTTCTGTTAATAAGGAAACACAGACAATCGAATTAAAACAAAAACGAATAATAATAATATAAATGGTTATATTGAACACCTACTTTTAATTCTTATACGAGGTATTCAAGAAATTATTAATTAAAGAAGAGTTGCCGCAGATTAGAACTTGCGATATCATCGATTGTATAAAAATAATTAAATAATTTTCTTCCTAAGCGCACAGCTATTTTTCGAATGATCACCTTTATATTGTTGGTACTCGTTTCGATAAAATATAACTTTTCCGGTAAGGCGGTTTTGCAATTCTTTTGCAAAAAAACTTTGTTATTGTATGTTTTATTTAAACTTTTTACAGGTATAGATTGTTTTAATATTCATTTATTAAAATATGAAAATAATAGTTTTTAAAACTTTAAAAATACAGCTATCAATGTTATTTACCTTGGTGAAAAGGTGAATGCCCTTAACAATTCTTTCACAACAGTTTTCATTGTCGAGTACAAAACTTTTAATACTGCATTCAACCATTTCAGCAATCCGTCTTAGACAACATCTTTCGATCCTAACATCATAGAGCAACCATTTCCGCCGTAATTCAAAAAGTATACTGCAATACCATTAAAATTACGGATCAGGGTACTGTACCAAAATAAAAATAAAAAGAGCCCGTTTTCTTTAGTCCTTTTAAGCTGGAATTACCTTGTAGCCCATCCTTCCTGATAGCAATCTTCCACTATTTGACACACAAGGACACCACAGGCATTTTCGGGTTTCTTTACTGGAAAAAGGATGGAACTAATCAGAAGCAGTAGCGTTTCAAGAAGTTTTTTTCGAAGTATTTTCAGGGATCTGTTCCAGTATTGGACCACGTAATTTGGATTTATGTAAAAGCTAAAAATATAATTGTCATTATCTCTGATCCTACATAAAAATTGTTAAACAGTAGCTCCAATATTCCCGCTACGGTTTCCTAAGAATCAATAAACCTTTTGGACTAGAAGGAGAATCTCGTTGTTGGTAAAAAATTACATTTCGACTGTTTTTTTCGTTGATATAAATATTCATTGCTAATTTGGACAAACGGAAACATTGGTCAATGCAACTCGTTCAGCTGATTTTTTGACTTCCTAAGGGGCAATGAAATTGTAGGAAAGATTTTCTTTAGGTATAGATAGACGAAAAATGCTTGTTGTGTGTATGGATCAGTGAAAAAATAATGAATGAGCAACAAAATAGAATTTCATAAAAAAGTAAAAGTCGTCCGACTTGTTTTGTTACTACTAAATATTTCATATATATGAAAAAATAATATTAATTAAACTATTAAATGGTTATAATTTGAAAATATTACAGGGAAACCAGAAAATCTTAGCTTCAAGTGGGAACCATCTTGTAAGGAAAAGAGAGAAAAAACTTTAAAAAAGCTAATAAATAGAGCATCATTTACCTTGGCAATGCTCTTCAAGGTATCTTAAACAAAGATTCCAACATTTAAAAAATAAAGAGTTTGGTTGAACTTTCAAGAATAAATCCCTGAAACTTGTTTGCGATTAAGAAATCCTTTAAGAAGAATTTGTTCAAGATGTTGCAAGTTTGCATTTTCTATTAAAGAGAAGCACCAAATTGCTTAAATCAAGTTTTATTTGATATTACATCAATTAACAGTATATTATAAAAAGATAAACAATCAAAGATAACAACAATATTAAATATTACTATATAGAAGAAATATATCTAAAATTTGAGCGGTGAGATTTCTCTGAAGTTTAAAGAAAATGCAACAACCTGAGTACAAATGGACTCTAAGACAGGGAAGAAATCGTCGAGGAAATTATAAAAATTTTTAGTAAAAAGTTTATTGCTAAAAAATTAAAAAATTACTACCATTATTTTGCAATTGTTTTGATGGAATCCCAGATTAAGATAGGGTATTTTTCTACAACCTGAAGTAATTTTTATCAAAGTTTAAATAATAATCTGAATTGCAATTTTCGTGTTTCCAATTCGGGGATCCCAAGTAACGGTATATTAAGGTCACGGTGGCATATGCTTTTACTACCAACCATCCAAGCATATGCTAGGCCTCATCTAAAACCACTTGTAGGAGACTGCTTTGACTGGCTTGTTGAAGGAAGACTTAAATGCATACTACCAAGACCAATTCGATTATAAAAGTATTTTAAAACAGTATTTTATATATATTTATATTTTCAAGCTTGTCAAACCACTAGACCATAAATATAACCTACACTTTTCCATTATTCCACAAGAATAACGAAGTTGCCAACCTTTTCCATTTTGAGATCTTCAAGCACGTACAAAGAACGTGCTCCTGACCGAAGTAGTGACGTTTGCTCCTGAAAACCACGAAACATATCAGGCGGTACCTCTTGCGTCTGAAACGAAATGCACCAGTGGAAAAAACATCAAGATCTCATCAAATGAAAACGCTTTACATCACTATCATGCAGAAATATTTGCAAGTTGATGTTTAGTTAGCTTCCTTGGCGAACAAATAGATATTAATTTCACCAATCCCATAGCTTCCATCTTCGAGGCTGATGATAATTGTACAAACCCATTCTCAACCGGGGTCTATGCATGAAGAAGGGGGTCGTTTTCCGACTGATTATTCAGTCGTCAATCTGTGGAAAAAGGACGGACGTTCAGCCATCACCAACCAACTAAATTTTTGGATCCCACTAGTTTCGTAGGCTCACACGGAAGACTCAGAAAGAGCTATATGTATTTATATTTATTGTTAACTCAGTTAAAAATGTTTTAGAAATAAATATTTAAATGATTTTTTAAAATAATTTCAACGAAATCCACAACACTCCGACCATTCAAAGGATTATAAGTGGCACAAGAGCAAAGACTCAATGAAAAGAAACGATCTCGAGATGGCATTGTAACTAGTAATCTATTTGAAGAGCGCTCCCCTCACATCTTTCTTGAATTTATGGACATTTGTTATAAATGAAAATCGCCCCTACTTCAAAATTGTCGGTTCCGATTCAAAATGAGCTACTTCTAGTCTTCAAGATTAAAGAGAGGTCAACGGGCATTAATTTTTATCAATTTTATTATCATGTATTAACTAGTATTCATTAATTTGAATTTTTATATTAAAAATATTCTTAAAAACTAAAACGCTGTTTATTACCCAAGAAGTATTTCTTTCGTAATGTAGTGTGACATTCTTTTAAAAAGAGAAAATTACCCTTAAGACGATTTTTTTCAAATAAAACGAAGTGCTTCGTGACGTTCACGCATTTTGAAACGTGATTTCGAATTCATCTAAAGATAATTTCAACTCTATGTTATTTAGAGCGGATATGGACGACGATGTTGGATTCGCATGGTCTTTATGTTGGTCTTTTTATGGTCCATATATTGTTGTCTTTATAGAAGACGAACTATTTCATTAGAAATGGGTAGCAAGTGTATTTAAAATTAAAGAACTTCTCAAAACAATTTGAAGGAGAAAAACAATAAAGGAGACAAGTTTTCAATTGATTAAAGACTGATGTGAGAATACAGCCTAGCCCTTCGAAATATAGCAGTTGCTTAAAACTAGAATGGAAACTTCCTTTTTATGAAGAAAATCAAAAAGTGCTATTCATTATTTTACTTTAATTTTGCCGACTCGTATTTTTCCTTTTTTGACCTACATGTTTAAACATAACATAAAATGTGGACTAATCTGCATAAATTTTTTAAAACATTTTATGTTGGTTGTGTAAAAAGTAGTATTAGTAGTCAACGACTCAAAGTTTTACTAACCAGTACTCCAGTAGGCTTCTATAATGATGACATTTTATCCAAAAGAATATAACTCATACAACCGATTTATAAAACAACTGTTATGAAGGAAATGTGACATTAACGTCTGCTGTAAAGCTCTCCTGCAAGGGATAAAAATTGTCAATGCCGCCGTCCGCTATACCACTTTTTTTCTTATCAACTCGATGAATTGATCGATAAATGTCCTACTGTCGTTGGCTATATCATTAAAAAAAAAATTTTATTTTGTAACAATCGATTCTTAAATAAATATATAAATATATTATTAAAACGTAGACCCGCGCTGCCGCTGGGCGGCGGCTTCTTGTTCCAGTTGAACTTTCCTGAGTTGCTCCGCCAGATTGGGAGTCGACGGGGCATTGAGTTGAGGGACGATGAGCGAATTCAGCTCCTTGGGAGGTGTTTTAGGAACCTTTGGAGTCGAGAGGGATGTCTTCCTTTCTTGGACTTTAGGCGACTCTTCTTTCTGAGGAGTCTTGAGACCACTGGCTGAGCTCTTGCGTGGTGGAGCAGCCTTGGTATCGGTCTGAGCAGCTTGAACGGCAGCCTGAGTGGCGGCTCTCTTCCTCTTTTGCCCCTCCTCAGCGTTCCTCTTGAGTTCAGCGGGAGTCAGGATCGCATGCGGATTTGATTCCCTGTGATCAACTGATGGGTTCCGCGATCTCGTGCTCGATGAGGGAGGAGTTTTCTTTTTTGGAACATCGGCTAGAGGAAACATAATTCATAGATGAGAAATAATAATAAGGAATAAAGAGAATGTGATAATTAACTATGCAATCGAGTTCATATAATAAGTGCCATACCTGAATGGCGACCGTGCTTGTTCGGAGACGGAGTGGGGCTACCACTCAGTCCACGCTTCTGCCTATGGCCGACCTGCGGCTCTACATTCATGAGAAAAATAAAAAGAAAAAATAGTAAAACAGAATTTTAGGGCGTCGTTTTTGCAGCAGAAATAAACCCGTATGCGGAATCGATATAGAGAATAACAGATTATCGATACCACAGGGCACTAAAATGGGTTTCTCCTGTGTTCTACTTACCAGGCATTTCCTCAGCCTCTGAGTCAGACTCATCTTCGGCCAAGCTCTCGATCTCCGCCTCAGATTCGACTAACACGGTGTCCTCCCCATCAGCACATGCTCCACCAGCTGGCTTAAGCCATAGATAGCGGAAAAAGAGTTGATATACTACGTAACAAATGGAAAGAAGGGAATAGAGATAAGAACAAGGATAGGGAAAGGTCGAATTAGAGCCTCTTCTTACAGTCAGCATTCTTTTTAATATAATTTAAAAATACATAAAAAGAGTTATTTTACCTTTCTTCTTCGTGTAAGACACCAGGGCAGCCTTGATGCGCGTAACTTGTTTCGAGAACTCATAAGGGACGACGAATATACCGTCAGCAGAAAAATTATGATACATTAGGTAACGGCCGTCACCCAATTCCAGATCGGGATGCCCAAATCCGGCTCCCGATGCCCTTCGTTTAAATCCAGCAGATTCATGAGAGTTTGTTTGTTGAAAATGACGCCGTCCTTCATGGCCGTAGCAATAGTCCCCTTCCATGTAGTTATGAGGGCGAGGCGCTCGTCCTTCGTCAACCTAGGGAGATAGAGATCGGCGAGATGATCCATTGCCAACTCTTGACGCTCACGAGTGAAGTTATCTCGAAGGCCGCATCCGCATACACGCATACCAAGGCGGATGAGAATGTGGGCGAAGCCGTCTTGTGTCACGAGATGCGTACCACCCGGTACGGCGTTGCAGGCAGCCAAGTTGAAATGTGTCAGGAATTTTGGAGTTCCACACTCGTATTTCTTGCCGTTCTTCTTATAGTAGTTCTTCACCTGTGCAGAAAGCCCCTTTACCGAAATTCGGTCCGAAAGTATCGAGGAATTTCTGCAAATATAGAATAAGAATTTTTTAAATATATATTATTTTTTCTTTTCTGTATTTGATCAACTCTGCATCTTCCGGTCCATTTTCCTCCTGAGCAATTATTGCAATAAACTCATGCTGCCTCCTGGCTGCAATGCGGCCAGGTCGAGTTCGAGTGTTGATGGTGATTTTTTTTTCTTCTTTTTTATGTGCGTGAGTTGCCATGTGGTTCTTCAAGATCACCTTGGACGCAAAGTATGCAGAGCACTTTTTGCAGGTTCGATACAGTAACTGAGATTGAACGGATGGGTTGTACAAATCATTTGGTACAACCTTAAATGATTTTGTTGATCGGGGTAAATGGAATTCATAGCCGGAAGAAGGTTCAAATTAATAAATAGAGAAGAGAATTTATGCTGTTGGAAATCTGATCGTTCTGGTGTTCATAGACCACCACTACTATTAAATAGAGGAATAGAAGAAGGAAGAAAACTAAATGGTACAATTCAAAAGAAAAAGCTCCTTGGTGATGAAAACAACTAATACTGGAAAACTTCACGATTTGAGTGAAATATTGACTTGTTCTGATGTGCTCTGCGAACCATTGCCGGTCTGGAATCTTTTCAAAAAGATCTGAAAGAAGCTCGACCATCATTAGGATCAATTTACTCGGCGACTGTTGGATTACCGTCGAAAACAACAGCGGACCAAATCTAGGACAGGATCTTTCCAGCAAAGCCGATTTTTTTCCCAATCCAAGTCAACGGTCCGGCCGGCCAGATCAAATGCGTTCTAAAATGGTTGTTTTCCAGGATGAGTCCGGCTTTTTCCCGACTCAGTGGTGCCATTTTCCTCTCTACACGATTAAACGCACTCCTGTCGGGCGCAATGCGCATTGGTTGCAATGTTTACCATTATGGTAGACAATATATTTTAAAAATGTTATTGTTCATTTTTCTGTTAAACAAAGGTTTTCGTCAATGTCTCCTACGCAATACACTCGTTGAACCTCAAATTCTTGGAAGAAGATACATTCCGCTCCTACTATCCGAACCACATCACCGACCTTAGCTAGTTTAAGGTTGGGAAGGGGTGTTCGGGATGTTCCGGCTAGAACGACGTGCAGCTATATAAACTATGAAAAAAGATAGCGCTATTTACATTGAACGATTTTTATGTGGAAGATAATTCTTTCATTTAGCATTAGGCTATTGATGATATGAAAAAATTATTAATGGAAATTTAAAAAAATTAAATTAAGATTATGAACTTAAAAATGAAAAAAAATGTTTAACATTGAAAAAAGAATTTTTCTGTTCTGTTAAAAAATTATATATTCTTTTCTTATCAATGATAAAGAAATATTTTTGTTTTTATTTTTTAGTCCATATGTCTAATTAAAAGTTTTAAAAAATGCTAATGATTATTTTTCCAAATGCTTAATAATAAAAAAATATGCCTTTGAAAAACAATAGGTTGTAATTTACAATCTATTGTTTTTCAAATGCATTCATATTTTTATTTGAATGCTTTTACAACTTGTAAAAGCAATATATTATTTTTCAGCTAGGCATTTTTCTTGGAAGCTGTCGATTTCTTTGCACTAATGCTACAATGCAATTTCATTAATAAGACCACGCAATTTTCCCCAAATGCGAACAATACATTGAAATAGCTAGAAGAGCAAGAGAAACAGAAGGGCTAGAATGGATATGCAAAAACATTGTCTCATACCAGGCAAATACAACAGCTTTTACTCCCCATGAAACACAACAAGAATAGTTAGATCCAACACCTGGTTCCAAAACTCGAAGCTATCTCTGCTCAAAATCTTATCCTAACTAAAATAACATTACATAACTTAAAATAAATCTATAGACGTCAATTGGCGATGAATGTGAATTTAATGGCCGAACTGTATGTGACTGGGCATCATACTGTAGGGAAGTAGTCATAGATATTGTGATGTAGAATCCCCCAAAAATTGACGGCCCAGAGAAAACCGTTGAAATCGAAGAATCCAAATTCGGGAAAATGAATCTTAATCAACATTACGTTATTTTTTTTTATTTTTAACACCTTTAATTGTCTATGGAAATATAACAGAAGGAGAGAATTGAGAGACAATGGGTATTTGGTGGAATTGAAAGAGAGTTCGGGCGCCGTTTTCTGGTCCCTGTTTCAGTCCGCTCAGAAGAGACTTTGATTGCTTTAATCGTAAAAATGGATCGAAAATGATATCATCATCATAACCGACTGCTGGAAAGCTTTAAAATAACGTATCAACTAAATAAACTATTTAAAACCAAATATCACCATTTCATTTTCTTCGATGTTTTGAATCCAGCAAAAATGGATTCGAACACCTGGGTGTTTTGCATCCTTCATAAAAGCAGCAGCTAGCCTCTAAAATTTTTTTTACTAATTCCGAAACCCGAAGAAGATAACACACCAGACTAAAATTCATCCGATTAGAGTACAGATGACTCAGATTCAATAGTTTATACACCGCAGCTTTCAGACACAAGCGATGATGATGAAGAATTTCAACACCACCACCAGCCAACGACCTCATCTCCTAAACGAAGATGGTAACATAAATAAAAACAACAAAAATATAAACCATTAAATTTAAACGATATTCTACTCATCAGAGCACAAAACAACTACATCCAGTTCATCACTCTACTCTTCCGAAATTACACTAAACTGCTTTATTGGACAACAAACAGAATCCAGCAACACCTCTACTAACCAATTTAACTTAGCCAAGCATCAATGTGAACTATGGCTCACCAATCGCTAAGCGTTTAAGGTAAATCATTTCCAAAACAAAAAAAAATAAATTAAAATCTATATCTAATCACAACTACTTTACAGAAGCAGGTCCAAGAAACAATAACCACAGACCACCATAGATGTGAAGAACTTATGGCACTTCCTTCTGTAGCTCTACTGCAGAGCACTCAAGTGGTCGGATCGCCGAAGCTTGTTGAAAGCAGACGAATTTTTGTGAAAAACTCAAAACAAAGCACCAAAACAAAATTTTTATGTATTTATTCGTTCCTGAATTGGACTGTTTTCCTCATTTTTTTCTTCTTCTGGATTTTCTCTTTCGCATTGAAAACGTGTGGGTAGCTTAATGTTTTTTTGTTTCTAATATATTTAAACCATAGTTCGTGCTAAACTTAACATTTGACTAAATCTTTTTGGAAAATTAAATATTTTAGCAATTTAAATAAGTTGTCAAACACACCTTGACTTTCAATAATTGACATCTAAAGAGGTCAAGTGTAACGCATTAGCTCTTTTGTTACAAAGTTTGTAGCAGTATCTATTACAGTAGCTGTATCACTAACGATGTCAGTCCCAGTGTTTGCGCCATCATATAGGGCTACAATGCTACATCTGGTACATCAGTTGTCTTTAAAGCATTTCTGGTCCTGCACGACAATTAACTTAAACAATTTATTAAAAAAATTAACAGAAAAGGCTATACAGTACTTGGAGGGAGACTAATGTTTGTGTATTGATATGAGATGGAAAATCAGGCACTGAACATTTAAACATATTTAAAAATATTTTGCCTACAAAAATTACTTTGACAGGCTACAATTTTGTTTATTATTAATTCGAATTTCATATAAAGTTAAATAAGCCTAAAGTAATTTGATTCGCTGAACTGGTTTAATTAATCAAATCAACATATTTTGAAAATTAAACTCTTTTTGTGAGCTTCACCGATCTGAGCAACAGATGGTGCTGACGAAAAATGTCAACAACAGTTCTTCCCATCTATAGTGGTCTGTGCTCTGAAGACATTTCATGAAGATTTGAAGAGATAAATGAAGTCATATCTATTGCTAGGTGGTTTATGGTGGGGTTATTTCACTGCCAAACATGTTATAAGATTAGCAAAAAAAATTATGATTTTTTTTATAGAATAAAATAAAACCTTATAAAACCTTTTGGATGGTACGCGAATTGAAATTACAACCTTCAAAGGGGCACTAGTGTTCTCTGAATTCATAACCATATCCTCAAACGTGCTCGACCCACGACTTTTCGTTTTTAATAGCATGTTTACAACCAGAGCAATGAACCCATGCACCTTGTTGGTGTGGCAAAAGTTATAAAAGCATATCAGTAAAAATAACTTAAAGTAACCTAAATGTAAATGATTGGCATCATTACGTCGGGGTTATTTGATTCCTCTTTTTTAACTGATTTTTGCACTTGCAAAATACACAACCTTTTAAAAAATCATTTAATAAAATACAACTACTTGTGTTTAAGTTCCTTGTATTAATTCAGGTTTAATTTAAGTTTTCCTAAAATAAAAACTTAATAATCACAAACAACTATTTATTTTCAAAAAAAAATATTATGGTATTTTCTAAATATAAATATACGCATTTATTTTTTACGTGATTGAGACAATAAAATAATGATAATATATATATATACAAATATGGACCGAGCGCGCTTTTTTTCGTGATCACATTGATGATTAAGTGGTCTTTATAAAACATAAAAAGACGTGTTCACATTATCAAATTAATCAAGATTAATCATTGATTAATTTTTATTTTAATTTTTAGGAATTGTATCGTGAAGCAATTCATATTCCATTCCGGACTAAAACGAAACATCCGTATTTCCGATGATAATAGAAACTAGAAGAGAAACCAAGAAGATTCAGTGATTGCGGCACCGCAAAATTGGCATTCTCCCAGCTGAGGTTCATCACGTTGGGCAACGAATGGCAAGACCAAGCATGAAGAACAGAAGTGGTGGAGGCAGGGCCGTAGTTGATAAGAAGCACGCGCGCCTTAACATATTCCACAGTGACCTTCTCCCTCCAATGGGGCTTCCATGATGGGAAGACCTTCCATGATGGGAAGACCTTCCATGATGGGAAAACCTTCCATGATTTGCTTTTCAACCACGTTAAATCCAGCCTTTATGTGCTTCTCCCTCGAAGTCTGTTCGATACCCTCTTCATTTGTTGAGCATGAAGAGAAGGGAGTAGAGCATCGCATGCGTTCATGCAACGCTTACTTGATGCTTTATCGAAACGTCAACCATCAATCTTATTTTAAATTTTTCCCACTTGACCCAACCTCTTCCTTGACTCATTGCATTCTCCATCAACCCAATTAAGAACAAAAAATTGTTTGGTGACTTTTTCTCTCAAGCAATTCAACGCCATATAAACAATATCAACCTCCTAAAGACTGAAAATTTATGTAAAAACTCAGAATGCAATAATTATTCACATTCAAAAGGTGGCTGACAAAGATTTTATGTTGTTTTGACCTGAACTGAACAGCTTGAATGAATGAACACAGTCTCTTATGATATATTCCTTAAAGTTTCGAGGAATTATATTCCCGAGAAAATATTTGAAGCTCGAGCAAAGCTTGCCACTTCCAGCATTAGTTGGACGTCTTGTATTGCTGCTACTTAAATAAAAAATAATAATTTCAGACAGAAACTGCATCAGAACCGAAAATTGGGTTCTTGTTGGCGCTCTCAGTAACTTTTTTTAGCACAAAATGATCCAACAATGAAAGAAAGTCATAGGCTGCCGGATAATTGATATCAAATACATAGTATGTGACAATCAAATTTAAAAAAAACACTAGATTGACACGACATATAATTTATGATGAAAGATGATCCGTCGCTGCAAACGATTTGCATAGTGTGGAATGATTGGGGTTTATCATGTTCTCTGTAAACAATGCATCTAGGACCCTGCTGATTTTTGCTTTGTCAGCTTTTTGGACTGTACCGGATGACGCTGCCAGAAGTTGATCACAAAACTAATAAATGAAAAAGAAATTTTAAGTAAAATAAATTTTAGATTTTTTTTGTAAAGTTAGTTCTATAACTCAAAAAGGTACTTGGTGAATTTGGCGAGAAATTCGGCGACCGATTTCGGCGAGTGATTTCGGCGATAAAGAAAGCTCGCCGAATTCACTTCCGCTTTTGGTTATTATGTCTGCGAAAATAAAATCAATAAAATTGAATAGAAGTTGTGTTACTATGCTGTGATATATTAAGATCATTATAAGTACAGAGCACCACGGAAATTGCATTGGATAAAATTGGAAAAAAATCAGAAAAGCATTAATAAAATGTTTGCGTCGCTTATATAACCAAAGTTCCCTTCCGGACTCCTGTGGCGATCTGTTTGACGTTTGATATATGCATACCCAGGCTACCAGAAATGTTCAGTCCTTCCTCCTTTTAAAAATTATTTTTTTTTCTTTTATAGAACCCTTAAAGCAAAATGTTAAATAATTTCAAACGGCGATAGGCTTACACCAAACTTACTTTAAGACTGCGTAAACAAATTATCGAGGGGGTGTAGGGGTAGACTTAATGTTACGCATTTATTAGAAGAGGTCCAAGATTTCTTATGGACTAGTTACGATGGGGGGGGGGGGTCATTGTAAAAAAACGGCGAAAAACAGCGTTACGTATTTTATGGACGGCCCCTTAGGGACCGTCTCATCTAATTATTTGTTTCTAGTGGGAATTGGGCATGGGAAATTTTAAAAAAGTGTTTACTCGAATTTACTTTTTATTCGCCGAATTCTCATGAAAATTATAATTTGTAAGGTTCTTTTTGGCGAGGAAAATATTAAAAAAAAAACTCGCCAAATTCGACCTCGCCGAATTTTTTTTTCATTTTTTAGTGTTGGTGCGTATGGGTTAATTTATCACCGGTAAAGATTCCGAAAAAAGCTACCCATTCCCATTTTTTAATAATAAAAAGTCGTCTCCTACTATATAGTCCTTGCAACTGTTTGCAGTAGCGCCAGGTGAAGTCGTTGAAACGATGATTTCTTCAGGACTTCAAAGTTGTAAAAATTAAGGGATCCAACTTGGCAGGTGCTCTTTTTCCTCTGTCACTCTCCTCTTTTTGTTTAAAGATGTGAAAGGAGGAAGAGCGGCCTAGAACGTCCCGTATGGAACTCATTCTCTTTCTTTAAATTTCATTGGTAGTTTCTATTTTTATTGAATCATTTTAATAGCCTCTTATAAAAGAGTAACTCTTGATCCTAACCGTTTCTAATTGAGATGATGATACGTATTGGATTAAGGGATAAGTTAATTTCGTTTATTCATTTCATATTTCCTAATTGGTTTTTATATAGAATGAATTCGATAAGTGCATTAATTGTTTTAGAAAATAGATTTTAAATCTTGGTGATTGGGTTGCAATAATCAAACTGACCGTGTTTATACGTAGATAGCTGATAGAGAGATTATGAGCCGCACTGTAGTGGTTTGACGAAAAGGTTGATAGTTTTGCTTAAGATAGTGAGTAAATATTTTCTTACCATTTTCAACTTGTATAGAATGATTATTTTTAACAAAAGATATTGGAAAGACAAATGGTACCAGAAGTAAATAAAATCGTTTACCTACTAAATGGAATTCGTAATACTCTCTTTTTAAGGCGTTTCTTTTATAAATTTTCATATTCCTTAAAATAAATACTTTCTCAGTTTGGTATATTAGTAATAAATTAAGGTGTGTAAGGCAGTATCGTTTATTAACCAACTACTCAAAGATAACTAATTTGAGGGATGTTCTTAAATATTTTTTTTAAAAATCTGTTTTGATGTGTGTATTGAAAGTGTTGAATAAAATGAATAAAAATTTTACTCCTTTTATTACAAGAAAGAAACAGTTGAAAAAAGCTTAATTATAAAGGCACTAAAATAAATGTGTATTCAGTAATCATTAGTCGTCAGGGTTCACGCCTATTCCAAAGCTCTTTCCATTTAAAAAATGATAATCAAATGTGTATCTTGAAAATATTGAAATATCATTCAGCGGGATATTAAAGTGGCCGGGGACAATTGCCTTATTTTTGAAGCCAACATGAGAAAGCAAAAGGGGTTTACAAGGCACACATGTTATATAATATTATCAGAAATATTTAAATCCTTATATAATAGTTAAAATTATCTATTTGCTTGACTACATTTATTTTTCAGAAATTATTTTGGGTTATTCACTACAGATCATGGAATGGATTTGGGTACTAAATTTTAATTATTAACTGAAAACCTGTAAGGCAAAGGAAAATAAGACACAAACAATGTATGTACCACAGAGCATTTATAATATTCGCTATTAAGGGCTTTAAAATCGCTCTTTAAGACTCACTTAAACTATGTTATAGTATTAAAAGACTTATAAGGCCTGAAAAATGTGTGATTTTTTATGGAAATCTTTAATGACATTTTTTTCTATTCAGCATGTTTATAAGAAAGTTTAGTGAATATGTCTGTAGTGAGGTAGTAGATTGAGTAAGATTAATACAAATAAGAAAATAGAGGGATCTTATGGCCTGCTAATCTTCAATCAAAAATAATTTCGGTACTATTCTCTACGCTGAATCCGATGAAGCCATGAATGAAGCTGTAGCTTTAAAGGTTTATGAGTCCATCGCCGACTGCTGGAGGCTAACCGTCACTGGGTTTGCGTGGGGAAAATGAGAGGGCGGTTTTCTTGCCTTTTGTTCTCCCACGATGGATTCTTGGAAGAAATCATCCGGGAATCCTTTTACGTGAATGGAAAGAAAATTATTGTTCTTTCCTGGAGCTTGAGGCCATAGGTGTTCCTTAACCCGATTTAGAGTCTGGTGAGCGTTAAGCACTTCAGTATTTTCCTCTTCTGCCACCATAACTGCCTAGTAACGAAGAAGAAGTGCCTTTTTGAAAATTTAACCAGTTTAGAAAAACGGATCCTCCATTGCCAGTTCTTTTGCATGCGGAGACCAGTTCCCAATTTACCTCCGCGATTGTGCGATTGCTCGGACTCGTTCGGGTTAGACGACACTTCTTTTTAGAATTTTTCGTTCCATCACATCCTTGCTGCCGTAGTGAAGTTTTTAGTGCGAGAAGTGCAACACCATGTATTTGTTTCTTCTTTCAAAATGTAGCGGATGCCCAATCCATCGGTAATTAGCACCATTTTTCTACTTGTAAAGTACCTTTCACGATTAATTCATAATTTATTTCCGCTCTTGCAGGTAGCCTTGCCCTATCCATATCCTGTTCTATAGCATCAGGAATTGGGTCTGGTGATACCGGCCGGAACACCATGTCATCCCGTTCTACCGGTGGGTGTGGTGCATCCAGTGGGGTATGTGGTTGCCATCTTGGTGGTTGTGGAGGAGGAAATCATCGTTTCCATGCTACTCCCGTATCCTTTCCGGCGGCGGAGGCAGAAATCGATTGTTAACGCGCTGCGCATGAATTTTTCCGTCAGCGGAAGAAGACATGGATTGTTGCCGCGCTGCGCATGGATTTTTTTCCGTAAGCGGAGGAAGAAATGGATTGTTGACGTGCTGTTCCTGGATTCAATTCCGTGGTGGTGGTGGCGGATGTAGTGGACACGGAAGGTCAGTTGCCAGATCCTCCAACCAACTCAGCGGGAACAGCGATGGAGGACAACCAAAAGATTGATTTGTGGATGGTGGTTGAGGTGGAGTACGATATGGTATCGGAGGCGATACCTTATAATTTTGAATCAAATTCAAATTATGCGGTGTTGCTGATCTTCTGATTCATTCAGCTAGTGCGGTATTGGATGGCACTCAAGCGAATTAAAGCTGGTATTGCCTACTTCCATAGGCAATACTTGTTGGTATTGCCGACAAGGTCTTCCACGTCCATTTGTGCTCAATAAGGTAAAACCCATAAAACCCATCAAATATACTACATGTATTTTGTGTGGGTTAGTTAAGATATCGTAATATTACCTAAAATAAAATTAAAACAATTAGTGACGCCCTTCCGATGGGATTCTCAAGCGGTAACCCAAAGAGCAAGTAAAAGTTCTTAACTTTTCCGTAACTCCACCATTCAAAGCAGCTCTGGTTACCGGGACATGTTTTTTTTATCATGTTTTTTGTGTCAAGCCATTCTTGACACAAAAAAATTCCCTTTCGAACATAAAAAAATTCTTGGCAATTTTTTAAATATATTAATCTGTATTGATACGTTCAAGTTCACTAATTTACCTAACAAGGTTATGATACCGTTGATACGGTTGTTGGAGAGCCGTTATAGTGAAATTAGTACGGAATCTTGTATAGTGACGAAGTTGATGTACCTGTACATTATCGACAAGAATAGCTCTCGTCTGGACAATCTTATGATGGAATAGAGTCTCGACTGTATTAATATTGTTAAATATATGTTGAGATACGCAGGTGATTCTCAAAGTGTCGAAATCATTAAGAAGCTTGCAACATATTTTTGGAAAAATCAGTTTCACTTCCCGATCCAAAAAATAAAACACTATTTGTCATGAAAAAATAAAATGGTCCCATCAGTTCACCAAAAGCTGCTTGTAAGTTGTTTAAAATTCGTGCATCCCAATAAAATTATGAAACAGAAATAGGAAAGTGAAAATTTTTGATAATCATGATGACAGGAAAGAAAGGTGTCTATAAATTTTGAACCTGCAAAGATCTTAAAGTAGGAATATTCAAAGTTGGTACCACATTTCCAGAAAATCTGTTCTTAATTTTAAATATGTATAAACACACATTATTACTCCCCAAAACTTATATTTAAAGACCAATCGCATTGAAAAGAATAACGATGGCCATTTTCGACCACATTGTGTGTGTTTCTCTTGAGAGATACTGAAAATTAATTTAAAGGTGACAATGGAGCTAACCAGTTTTTTTAAATTTAACCCATTGCCTATAAGACTCATAAGCCCATAAGACCTGCCCATAAGACCTCTTACATTTTCATCTATCACTTTTTAATTATGGATAGAAATCCTTTCGTGAAAACGTGGAAAGAGAGGTGGATAAATAGGCGATTGGGTTAAAGTATTTTCCGTACTCATATCAGGTGAAACTTAATGTATTACTGAGGTTTCTTTTACACTTCTACATCCACTTGGGAATATAGAAACAACCAACACTTCTATTTCTTAATGGGCTGCTCCTTAGTCTCGAAGATGAGGAAATGGTTACGTGTATCCGCAGCAGATCTGGAAGAAACTATTTGTTGCTGCTCAAGAAGAGGCTTCACAGCAACTGAGAAGTTCGAAAATTTTGTTTGGTTCATCAACTCTCGAATACGCTTTTAGAATTCGTGTTTAGCGTGAAAAATCTATGGTGTTCCCCTGCGCGTGATGAGTTGAGCAAATGATCAGTTCTAGTTATTAAGTTTATTAGGATGTTCTTTAATAAATATAGGGAGATAAAGCAACTGTAATGGTTGCATAATAGGATTACCGATGGTTTGGAGCAAGAAGGAAAGAAATACCTAGTAAAATCTGTGAATGTTTTACGTAATCATCCGTTTTAGTTAAAAAAAGCTGACTTAGGTATCAAGGAGGCAAATAGAAACATAATTCTCTTGGGTATTTGTAATATTACCCTCCTCCCTTTCTTGAATTTTTGTAATTGGTTGCCAATTAAACCAGGATTTCTTTAATGTGTTTTGCTACATAATTTTTTTATTGACACTTGAATTTTTAAAAGACATAATCGTTGAGCTACAATTGCCACATTTCAGCAGAGAGCGCGTCGTCTTGTTGCAGCCTTACACGGTCTTCTTCGATACCGAAATCTGATACTCTCATCGCGGATCTAATAGTAAGGAAATTCATAAACACTATTCCTAAAATTCCTAAAACCATCTTTACTAAAGTTATCATGAGAAAGTTGGTCGGCGGGAGTTCCATGAAAGTTTGTGTAGAAAATATCCCAAAAAATTGCACAACTCTGGGCAGTGATTGGCTCAATGGTTGTCATATTCGAACCAACTGATTCTAGAAAAACATGGACACAAGATGATTCATGAATTTGGAATTGAGGTCCTTAGCGTTCGTATGCTTGACTACCCATACATGTCCCATTTGACAATGCAAAAAATCCTCCTGCATTTAATTGAAGGAAAGTAACTTTTAAGCGAATAAAATTTTGAATCTTTAGTTAGGTACTCATCAAATTTTTTTGAAACACTCTAGCCTTAGATTCTTATCCTGGATTTTTGAAAATATTCCCCTTTTGCGTCCGTTCATCTCTAATTCGAAACATTAATAAACATACTAAGTGTATCCCACGTTTCGTAATTGAGAGAATCTATCACTTTCCTTGTGTCTCTTCGCATCTGTTTATCACTCGATTGAAAGGCATTTTTATTCCCCCTTACAAACGATTTTTCAGCTTCGCCCTGAGACCGCGTAGGCGTGACAAACATTTCTGCCTAGTTTTTTTTTACTTTCCTTGTGTTTATTTGCATCATTATGTCAACCTGTGCCTAGGGACTTGAGTGAAGATGTTTCTTCGGTAGAAGGCAGTGTAAAATAATACAAACTCCGGCACTAAAAACAGGTAAAAACTTTCCTTGTGTCTATTTGCATCATTATGTCACCCCCGCGCCAAGGGACTTTTTTTCTTTTTTGCTTTCTTGGTGTCGGTTTGTATCCGTTTGTCACTAACGTGTCTCATCGGTTTATCACTACCAAATATAGGGGATTTTTATTTATTTTCTGCTTTCCTGGTGTCTGTTCGCATCAGCTTGTCATTACCACGCCTAGTGACTATTTCTTCAATTTGTAATAAATTCGTAAATTTGGCGTTGAGTGCACATTTTCTTTATCGATAAATTAGATAGATACACTTAGAAAATAAAAACTATTTCTACCTACAGTTAATGCAATTTTTTCATTTAAATACTCCCTTATCTTATTATTTTAATATAATACAGCTATAATGGATTATTTTTATCTGAAAAGGCGAGCTGAAAAGCTCTACTTTAATATCTTAACTCACTCAACGTGACCGCGAGAGGTATAACTTTTGATTGATTTCAGGATTCCAAAAAAGTGAAAGCTGTTTTTTCTTTGCCAATGGCAGCTGTCTTGTGGATACTTACTTGAAAAGTTTGATTTTAAGGCTCTCTATAAGCACAAGGTGAAACGGGTGGCAATACTTTAATAAGTTCAGAGCCCTTTAGTGAGTCTAAGCCATTAACCGTATAATAAAAGAGATCCTAAAAATGGCAAGCAGAGCTAGTACTGCATTGTTGGGACTTTCCATGTAACTGCCTATGCCTGGAATAGTTTTTGAAGTATTTGTTTTAGGGTTACTGTCATAATCGTTTTTATTACCAAATTCGTTAGCTTGTAAAAACGATTGGCAATCTCTTTTATTCTTCTGACCTTCGGGACGTTCAAAAGCTATGATTTTTTAAAAAATGATTATTTCAAAAGTCTTTATTATTAAAATCTTAAAAATATAGACCTAGATGGAAAAAAAACAAATTGCAAGCCTTTTGATTACTTAATTTTTTGACTTGTGCAATTAAATATTTTAGAAATATATAGTCCTTTCATCTCAAGGCGCTGAAATGTTTCATTCCTTATAAATAGTAAGGCTTATATTGGATTTTATACTTTATTTTTTTAAATACCCTCTCATAGGAGAAGATTACGCCTAGAATGGTCCAAAATTTATCGATATCATTTTTATTAGCGGCCTTCTTGTATGTTGTTCTAAAGGTTAAGAAAACATATGCACTAAAAATTAGATTTTTTATATGAGTCTTAGAAATCGCGCAACAAATTCGAAGTTTCTTTTTAATCATCGTAATTTTTGTAAGCTAAAATTTCCGAATCGGCCCTTAAACTAAAATTAATAAAGAATATTGTTGTGCATCTTTATTTATTGCGTATGTTGTGCAAGTTTTATTAAGATTAAGCTTAGTATATATGATTTTGTTAATCTTCTACTCATACCTTCTCATGTATCGGCAGACAACGAAATATGGAAAGAAAACAATAAGAATGTAATCAAATAAGTCTTCTTTCAATCGTCATCATCAGTCAATTAGTACTTAACTATATATGATATAAAAAGTACGAAATACCTATAATTAAGCACATATCTTAGTAATAATAAAAATATTCTACAATGGAAATAACAATCACTTATTGTCACGCAGCAAAGAGTTATTTCTCTGCTTCAAATTTTACACATGCCACGCGGGACAACTAAATGCCAACTACATAGTCTTTCTGCGCCTGCCTTCGCCTCCAAAAAATGATTGCAGTGACAAGTAATAACTGAACCACGCACATTCTGGGGACATCAAAATTTCGTTCAAGCTGGTGGAATAGCATTAAAGCTAAGCAATATAAAAAATTAAGTATCTATTTAAAGCATGAACGACGATCAATTCTACTAATAATTTCAATTGATTTATTCGAATTAGGATACTATCTATATATTTTTGTAAAGTGTATTTAATAAGTACTAAATAAGTAATCGTTTCTTAATAACACATTTACCTTAAATCACTATTTTTAATTGTTCTTGCAATTTGTAAATTTATTAAATTCGTTATAGCTAAACTATATCACACCGACATACATATTTTCAAAGTATTACTATTTTAAAGTAATTATTCATAACTCGTGTATGAAAACAATACAAATGATACCAAAAAAATTACTTCTACATCTGATTTGAGAAGTTACTCCATTACAAGACGACCACCAGATTTTCACGTTTTTTATTGCAATGCCTTACGATGATGGGGCTGATAAGGAATGGCAAGAGTTGCAGAACATTTTGAAGCAAATCAACATCCATTGTAGTGGTACCACACAGGTATACAATACATTGAAATATTATTAACACATACTATCATTTAAATAGGAAACCACTAGCAGCATTAGGATTTACGTTACAACCCAGAATGAAAATTCAAGCTCACCTACGCGTGGATTTGTAACAACCGGAGATGATGACTTGCCAAAAATTCCTGTTCAAAAACCGGAAAAAGAAAGCAAAACATTGAAAGTAAATCAGATAGTAATAACGGTTACCATTGGTAAACTTACCATGAAAAAAGGCTTAGAAAAAGTTGATAAGAGATTTGGTAGTATTATTAAACAAACTTGAGGTTTTCCCAACAGTGCTATTGAACTACATTACACAGGATGAGAATGGAGGTACATTACGTCCCCATTACGTTTTCCCTCCAAAAGCGGCTAGTTCAGAATGACAACAATGTAACTTTTGTCATTCAATTTCATAAATTTATATTTTTTTAATATAGGTTGATTGTGGATTCAACATCCTATTAGAAGATATGCATGGATTTATTTCTTTTCCATACATGGATAGAATGAAGTCGGCGTGACTATCTCTAATTTAAAGTTGTTATTGTCTACTACGAATCAATTTACCTTTTTATTCTAAAAATCCCCTCCTCACTTTATTACTCCGAAAAGCACCTCAGTATTTTACCGAAGACATAATGTGAGATAATCAAAAAATATTAACAATAAAAACTTTTTGTTGGAACTTTTTGAGTTTTTGAGTTCAGTTGGACGATTCTATTAGATATGTTGCTAAGTTGGGATGGAGTCTGCTAACAAGTTATAATGGGATCAATGTTTTTAGAAAAACAAACAAAGTAATGTTTTGTGAAATATTTAGTATTAAAGTTAGTCTAGAAGAAAGAGTGAAGTAATCGGGTCTTAACTTTTCCCCGACCCAGAAGGTCGAAGGTGTTACCCACTCAAAAATATACCGACCAACTAGCAAACCTGTTGGGGAACTTGAAAAGCTCTTCTTTCTGTGTGACGTGCGCGCTTTTCTGCGTCTGCGCTGAACGAAAAATTCGAAGTTTTTCATGATTTTTGCTTGTAGGATGGCAGAAGTTCGTGGGAAACTTGGGAAGCCTTTGACTTCCCGGGTCCACAGGTGTCCCTTTTCTAGACGAGACCCGGCCCCTTCATTCTTTCTTTTAGTCTTAGTCTTTATCTAGTCTCAATCCATAATAGTTTTGGGAACGCACTCATATAATACATATAATCAGATTATGATATAATAATAATATATTTCGATTTGTATGGCGCCCTTTCCTTTTTTAAATAATATTATTGACCTTGGCAACCAACATTATTGTCAGCAATTCAGTCGTCTTTTAAGCTTTCTGCACAGATTAAAACCGAGTGCAGATTAAAGTACATATAGATGTTTATCTAGTGGTCTAGTCATTATAAGACTTCCTCACTTCCTCGTTATAAAAAAGTTTTTTCTTTTTCCTCGCCTCAAAAACAGATAAGATGGTCTCAATAATCATGAAATATCTAATGCATACTAAATCGACATATTATTAACTTACATTGACGAGAAGGACGGACCATACCGGTGAAACCACCATATATTATACAATCTACATAATGATTTAATTTGTTAAATCTATATTTTTTCTAAGTTATGTGTTTTTTCGCCCAGAGTAAAATGAATTTTTTCCAAGGTTTTTGAAGAGAAATCCTTCAAGAATCTAAGTAGTTTTCTTCTGTCGTAGAAACTTATTGGTCAAGTGCCGGGTTGTTAGTTTTTTTAATAAATCATAAAAATGTCATGGACTTTCCTTTTTTATAAATATTTTAATAAAAGAAAAAATATGGAAAAACTTGACATTAACAATTGTGGCTCTTTCTTTTGAACTAATTTTAGAAAAAAAAATTCTCTTTGTACTTTTTCTTTTCGATGACGTTTTAAGAGTAAAGATATTTTTTTGGTTGTTGAATCTCGTAATTAAATACATTTTTCAATAAACTTTGGCTAATGGAATACATTGCTGATCAGCTAATGTTTCAGCATAAATTTCAATTAAAAAGTCTATGCGC
Source organism: Chydorus sphaericus (assembly GCA_030141595.1). Classification (NCBI taxonomy): domain Eukaryota; kingdom Metazoa; phylum Arthropoda; class Branchiopoda; order Diplostraca; family Chydoridae; genus Chydorus; species Chydorus sphaericus. The sequence continues at coordinate 4,662,428 of CM057926.1, read as the reverse complement.
TAGAGCCACTAGCAGTGTTGCCAGTCAATGATCTTTTAAAACTTGTGATATGAATTTTTTAAGTGTACAAAAGTGGATCTGCTGTAAATATTTCACAAAAGGGGATCCCATATTCCGGGTGAAGGAAGCAACAGTTGCCCACTACACATTTCAATATATGTCTTTTTTACGTTGTTTTGTTAGAAGATTTATAATTTGCACTTTCCATAAAATTGTGAGAGAAACTTTAGGAGAGCTTGGCGAAATAAGGTACTAATTAGAGGGAGTGGAGGCAATGGAAAAGAAAATTGAAAAGGTAATATTATTTACATTTACTTTAATGGTGAAACATTATGAAAAATATATATTACTTTCAAAATTTTAGGTGAACGGCATGTTGAGAAAGATGGCACACTATTGTTTCGACGCTTGCCATAATCGACCATTTCACTTCGACAATTCTAACGTTTCAGAAATGTACTGCAGTAGGTACTAGCTGTCCAATTTGTATGTTGCCTTAATAAAAGGAAAAAAAATATGCTTTCAGCTAGAATAAAGTTATCGAATTAAGAAATTTAACCTAATTAAACAGTTGAAATGACCACTACGTTTCTGCTCACAGCAACACCACAAGGCCGACCTAGTAAACGTTTGAATTTAATTGTAACAATATCATCTATGTAGATTCTACGCAGTCGACCTGATATTAGCAAATACCATTTTGTGACAAGTTTACGTAGAACCTATGTAGAATATCTGGCTAAATGCTTATGAAAAGGCTCTAATTTGATTTGTAAATAAAAAGAAATATGAATATTTCACATATTTAAATTTAATGAAATGGGGTTGAGTAAAAAATACATTCAGACAATTTTCTTTGTATTACGAAGGAAACACACTCAAACACAGCAATTTCTGAATTAATTTTATCCTAATTTAAAGACATTTTTTTCGCTGCTGCTATTTAATGAAGAACTGATTGTTCCCGCATCTTGAGCAGCACATTTTGTCCATTTCAGGTTTCAGGTTGCGTCCACGTCCAAATTGAATTCAAGCTTCCTTGCTACTTCGGTAGCCTGTGAATTCTTCCCCTAACAGATGGATTGTTCCTCCTTAGGTTGATTCTTCAAGAGTTGATGAGTGGCCCAACCGACCCAACCCGGGTTACAATGATTTTATCGTTCTGTAAGCAACATGGGCCAGAATTTGCTGGGTTGGTCAACTTAAAGCTATCGGAGGGAACAAAGGCTATTCGAAAACCGATTAGCTAAGGAAATTGGCTGTCAGAAGAAGAGTGGAGAATCTTTGCATATCTTATCATGAACTATTATCAATAAATTTAAGATGTAAACGTTTGCAATTGAGAAAATATATATTTTCAACATTTTACTTTTTTTACTTTTTTTCTTGTAGCCGGAACCAAGGAAAAATTAAAATTTCTATTAAATCCCTACACTTATCCTACTTGTGACCATGTTCCTAGGTTTCCTCTTGGTCCCTCTGCTGGTTCTCCTATTGGTCCTGCTTCTGACTGTAATCGGAATTGGAGTGATGAAGAACCGGAAGATGAACCGCGTCCGAAAAAAGGATGGATAAAAAATCAAAGATACTTGTGTAGCTCTTTGTCTTACCCGGTGCAAAAACGGAAAATATAAGAATGAAATTATTTAAAAGTCGCTTAAAATAATCTTCGTTTTGGAGATGAAGTTGAGTGAATTATTATTTCAAACATTAAAGTTTCGGAATTTTAAGACAAACATTCCTGTACTTATTTTCTGTATGTTTCAAATTATTTTATACTAAACAGTTAAATATATACAACAATTGCCAATCTTATATTTTAATTCAAATCTAACAGAATATGAAAATCGAAAGAAAAAAATATGAATTTATTGGCTGGATTCTGTGGTTTCATTTGTAGCACAATACAACCAAACTAATTTTGTAATAATCTTCCCAACCCAGGAGCTGGCAGAGAATCCCTTGAACCCAAAAGCTGGGAGACACAAAAATGGCAAGGAAGTCAAAAGGTCACACGCAAAGCGTGCGATGCAGGTCTACAACGACCAAAAAATTCTTCATTGGATACTACTAAATATAAGTCCAGCGCCTTGATGAGTCAATCAAATTTTAATCGAATTACATATACTAGCATACAATTGATCTTCAAGTAAAAAAAACTGTGAATTGTGCCATTCAACACCCAAACAATGGCGCGTGAAGTTTTTTCACAAAGGGGCTCAGCTGATTGGTTGGCAGTTGGATCATTCGATCCTTTTCAATCCCTTACTCCACAGCTGAGTTAGTGCTGGAGCAAAAAAGTACATCCAAAAAATTGGTACACGAAACATTTTTCATGTTTTCAATTAGCCCTTATAGTTCTCCCTCAACTATCAATAAAATCAATGTAAGTTAAAGAAAAAAAACTTGATGAGAAGGTATCAATTCTCAATTGAGAAAAGTGAGTAATAAAAATAGGAAAATGATAAAGGAAAGAGATACTGCACTCATTAAGTTATGCACTCGGAAATTTTAAAACAAAAATGCGTCCGAGAAAGTTGAGAGTATTGCCCAATCAAAAGCTATTTAGAAACTAGCAAACCTGCTGGGAAACTTGAGAAACTCTTGTTTTTGTGTGACACAAGCGCTCATCTGCGTCTGCGCAGAACGAAATTTTCTTACAATTTCCCAAAGTTTCGCTAGATGGTGGGTAGATATTTAAGGGGGATTGTGCCGTCAACCTCCCGATCCCAGGAGTACAGTAACCCGTTCATATACGTGCCCGGAAGCTTCACTCTTTCTTCTAGGTTAGTATTTCAATTGCTAACTTTGAATTATTCGACCATTGTGCATAAGAGTATTAAAACGGTATATGAAACATACATTTTATGTAGATTGGAGCCTGGTATAAGAAAAATACTTTTTTAATTTTTTATAAATTACCAATTAATAAGCCTATTATAATTTTTAAGCAAATTATAACCTCCAAATTAAAACTAGATGGTTATGGATTTACCCCTGAGGGTTAAGATTTACGTAGTAAATTACCGAAAGGTAGTTAATATTTTTACCCCTAGAGGGCATCAGCCAGGGAGAGGCTCACGGGTGTTTAATGGGGAAAAAAGTTTGATAGCTAAGAGGTTGACGTTAAAACTATGGAGTATTAAGAGCTTATTTTTAAATCAAAGTTCATGAAAAATATTCTTCATCCGGTAGGAGTAGTGAAATTAATTGCAATACAAGTTTGACATTGAAAAGATACGTCGGGTGGTATTTTAATTTTTAGGTTCACTTTAAGTGCTTGAAGATTTATTTGTAAACATTGCTGACGACGCTTATTGGGCTTTCCTTGGATGTCTTCGTTTAGATCTTGGGCTTATTCTAGGATCAAGACTTCAAATGTGAAATGTGAAGCAGTGAAGTAATCACTATCAATGGGTTCTTCAATCACCTTCCACCCCTTCATCAATTGCATTTACTGTAATTGATAAAAAAACTCAAGCTATAAGATGCTTATTCAATTACTGTGATGTAATTAAATACTTTTTTGTATTTGGTATTCGATTGGTCCTTAAGAGTTGTTATCACTGAAAAAAGTTTCGAGCCCAATTTGCATAAGGGTTCCAGATGGACTGCTATCTCCATTTTCAAAAAAAACTAATCATGCCTAATTAAATCAATTCAATTAAACTGTTCAACACATCTCCAAATAATCTTACCTCCATGAGTTGAGAAAATGACTAGCGTGTCGCATCCTGCATCCATACAGTATTGAAATCAAAAGGAACTGGTGAGCTTGGATTGGTCGACACCGAAGCAAATTGCGTTTGCGTCCTTTCCTTTTTTGGCTTACTAGAATCGGTAACTGTTTAGAAAACGCAATAATTTTTACACGCAAAAGAATGTGTAACATATCTAGCTGCGTCGAACATTGGAATTTTTAGTTCGTATGTAAGATCAGCAAGATGGAGCTTCCAGATCTTTCTGAAACGTTTGCAGATAGTATTCCTTCCCATCCGATGTGCCGAGGGGGTGCATCTGAGAAACAAGGGTTCTTATTTTGAGAGTCAAAAGCTCCATATGACAATACTATGATCATACATGAATCCTTTTTATAGTGGTGTCTACGCCCTGCGATTTTTTAACTTCCTTAGTCGTCACCTAGGGCATTAAAAAACACGTTAAACCACATTAAGAGAGAAAAAATAATAAAAATTACATTTTTAGTAAGATCTAGGCAGATATGGAGCTTATAGTGATATTTAGAGCAATAATATATAACCCGTTCAACGTCATGGTCCAAACCCCTTTTAGAGAATCTCTGCTTGTTTTCGAACCTATCATAGTACAAGAGAAGGGTATGGCATCTAGTATCTCCAATAGCATATGTGTACTTTTTCAAGGGTGCTATTAATTTCGGTTTTGAAACTTTCATCCTTTTTTGTTTCTTCTACCTTCCTTTTTTTGTGAACACTTTTCCATCCTCGAGAAAAAGTTAGGATGTTAAACTATAGTAAACACTTATAAAATCCTAAGAATAAAATGGTGACTGTAGTTTTTGAAGAAGTGAAAACATCGACAGTTGTTGCTGGGATCTTCGGTGCTTTTTTGAATATTTGTGGTGATTTCTTTGTGATTTTTTCCATCCTTAAGAAATGAAAGTATTTAAAATAATAGTGAACACAAATGAAAATGTAATAAATATTTGTTTATTTATAGGGGAGGACCCGCGAAGCGGGCCCCTCGGCCTTTTTCCTTCGATCCTTTTTTTACATTCATAAAAAATGGTGAGAGAAACGATTTTGAAAAATGAAAATGATACCACTGACACTAAACACTATGGTCACTACGAATTACTGTAGATTACATACCTTACAAAATATTGGTGCAAAATGGGACACGCTTAGTGGGCTAAATATATAACCCCAATATGTTTTTTTACACGTAACGAGAATACAACACACTTGACGACTACAAGATGCCGTAGGATATAATTACAAGATGGTCTTTTAAATTTCTCACATGGTTTTTTGATAAAAAAGAAAAAAAAACTCGTCTTTTGGTACAAGCAACTGGACCAAGAATATAAATGTTTCCGATAAATTGAACGATGGCTAATGTAGGATTAATAATTTAAAGAAAAGACAGCTTAACATTTCAATACTTGGAAGTTTGTCGTTTGTCCATGAAGATGCAATTCTATTTCCAAAAAGTTCGGCTGTGACAAAAGTAGAAGTCGTCTGAAAAGTAATCATTACTGCTGAAACGTTTTTGTACCAGTATCTGTAAATGTTGCTATGCAGCTGAAAAGTCACAGAACTAGAACAAGTAAGACACTTTTAACTCGTTTCGTGGTCATATCAAACATATCTAAAATATGTATCTGATTGAAAATTGATTGCTGCATACGGACCATCCAATATTTCCATTGGACTAAAGGAAATTGTTTTAAATTATGATTGTTAGAAAGATTCCTCTAGGTCGATTTTATCACTTTGGGTTAAATAATTAGGTTAATCCTGAATTAACTTAAATCCGTTAAAGCTCTACAAAAAAACCATGGTAAGGTTTAATAAAAATATATGAACTTTAATGCTGCAACGTATCGAGAATTTACTATTTTTGAAGATGGAACAGTTGGAGCCTTGTGTGGTTTCAGAATAAATGAAAATAGTTAAAATATATTTTTTTTAATCTTTTGAAATATACAACCCCCGTTAAAAGTATTAGATATCCGATTTCATTCGTGTGACGTCTTATGGTATATTAACTTTCAAATGTAAAATTATCTACCCATGTCGTCACTTCCAGAGATAGTTTGGACTCATAACATACATTGCTGGGAAGGAAAATGATTTTTTAACAATGGCTGAAGCACGCCTAGAGCTGCTGAGAGGAAGTCCGAAATCTTCTTTTCCATATCTACATCCATCTCAATCCATTATGCGTGCCTCGTCTGTTGTTTATAGACCAAACACGACGCATTTTCCAGCATAAACGGATTGCTCTATAACCCTCACGGTGGCTTTCACCTTAGAAGCGATACAAAGAGCTTAGAAGAACCGCAAGTGGACATATCAAAATAGTTTCCAAGTCTTTTGGCGATAATCAACACCAACTTTTAGTAATCTTGACCAGATTAACCAAGCGCTAGGGGATTTAAATAATTCCATCCACAGATACGCTGACAAGTTGTACATCTTGATAAATTGTGGCGTTAAGGGCACATCGACCACCTAAAATTGTTCAAAGTAGAGATGCCAGTAATGCCACGTAATATACATGCCGGGCATTTTCCACTCTAGTAATATCAAGTTTGAAACTAATGTCCGGAAAATAATTCTCAGGTCTAGTTCTACTCGTGTCTATTTGATTAAGGTATTATACATTTTAGTTGGATTCCCGATAACTTTTGCCCTCTAACAAAATGATTTGACATTACTCAATTAAACATTACGTAATTTGACGCAATTTGACATTACTCGATTAAAAATCAATATGGATGATGTTATCGAACCTGGGTCTTACAACTGTTAGTAAATTACTTTTTTATGATAGGTTATCTTTTTTGTTTGATAATTTATAGTAATGACCTTAACCAAATTAGCCTTAATACCTAGAGGTTGAAGACATTGCTGCCATACTAGGGAAGTCATAATACAGTCTTCCGATGCAGATTCCCTCATCGAAAAACCATATATCAAATGTAAACTATTATCGATGCCAACAATAATACTGTATTTGAATCACTTAATGAATCACATTTCTCATAGTAGTATACGTCATTGAAGAGTTTACACTGAAAGTTAAATCCTTATTGAAGACCTACACTAAAAGTTGAAAGCTTAGGCTACGTAATTTCAATCAGTTTTATTACTTATCGTTGAGACTACATGAAACATGAACACTAATAGAAGAGATTTATACCAGAATCAAATCCCTTATCGAAGACTTGATTCGTTTATCAAAGAGACTTCTACAAAGTAAAATCTTTGTTCGAAGAGCTATACTTAAAACTTATAAACTTAAGCTATAAATCACTTTTTGGAAGACTTACTTAAAGTTGAAACACTAGCCGGTAAGGCCTAGACCAAAATAAAATCCCTTATCGAAGAATATCCACTTAAATTGAGTACCCTATAAAAGTGACTTACTCTTAGTTCAATCACTTATCAAAGACACTCCACTCAAAATTGGAAAACCTTATTGAAAAGACTGACGTAAAGTTGAATCACTTATCAGAGACCCTCCCCTCAAAACAAGAATCACATATCGAAGAGACATAATAAAAAAAGAATCCCTTTTCGAAGAACTATTTATCAACTTTAATTTTTCAATGTCTACATTTATTATTTAACATAATTAAGTAAAACACATGTGTAACCTTGAACAAAAAATATTAATTCAAAAATCCATATGACACCAATCTAATGTACCTTGTAGATGCCTAGCTGCAATGGCAAACACGATATATTTTATGAGACCATTTTCTATTTCCTTGTTAGGTTTATTTCTTATTCAGTTTATATTTTAATGCAATTTTACAGCAAAGTGACTACACCCTTAAATATTTAATTCTTAGCAATATCATCCACGGCTCAACCATTGCTACGTTTTTCTTCTTTGTTTTATTATTCCTCCCCGTCTTTTAATTCAATTTAGCTTAAGCCGTAATAAACAATGCCTTTGGCAGAAATGGGTACAAAGTCACCAGAAATCAGTTAGACGTGAAATTACATTCTGTTCGTCTATTTGATGTATAACTAATAAAAATTTGAATGATACATTTAACAGCTTATCATACTGCTCAAAGAAATTCTTACAAGTGAACAATCGTCTGCAGCTACCCAGTAGCGTTCCAAAGAAGAGCCCAACTTGAGCCCAACTAGAGCCCCCACCCAAGGGTCTAAACCTATATCCTTACACATTGGTGGTTCTCTATCTTATAATAAGTGTGTACATTTGTCATTTCCTACCTTTCACCGGTTTCTCCCCTTTAATATATGTAAAAGCAAAAATGATACAATATACAGTGCTTTTATTCACAGATAGAAATTGATTTTTTCATGAAAAATTACATTTTCCTTGTGTGTCCTATTCTGGAGGTCACATTTTTTCACCGGGGGGCAGTCCCGGAACATCTAAAACATCAATCAAAAAAAGAGAGAAAAAAATACAAATTTGAAAATAGTTCTAAAATGAAAAAAAGGTTTGACAAATACATTTTTTCAAATTTTAATATAAAAATCGAAATTTTAGCAATGGATAAAGCAGAATTTTACTGATAAGGATGAAAGTACTACCGTGCCTGAGTTTTTGACAGAATTTGGGCAAAAGGGTGTATTTTACCGTCGTGGCCGACAGCATAAGTAGAAAAACTACAGCAACAAGAATTGAAATATTATCGATAGAAAATGAAGGCACAGACAAGATAATGGTTTACTCGATGTAATGTCTGTGAGTCGCAGTTCTTTCCCCGCGTTGTGAATAATAGCACAAGGAAAAAGTCATAAAACACCACACGAACAATTCCTTTCTTTGTATAAACTTCACAAACATATATCAAACAACTTGTGGTTTAACGCGGCTTAAAAATTTATTTTTTTATCAGAGTTTATTTTTAAAATTTCTTAATAATCAGTCTCTATTCCTCAAAGCCCCAAAAATTTGAATCAAAGCTCTGGCAATATATTTTTTGTTATTCTAGTACTATTTTGTTCACATGTCATAATCGCCGTAAACATCGTAAAATTTTTCTTCAAAAGATTTGCAAAGAATAAATTATTTGAAAAATAGGTGGTTCTTAAAAACAGCTTTCTGATTATCATAGAGATACTAACCAAAGAGTACAATACATTCCGTAAAGTACTTTGTCAAACTCAAAAAATATATGGCATAAAGGCCGCATAATTGCTGGGGGGAAATTAATACACGCCGTAAAATAATTTGTTGAAAGAATGCATATAAATGGAACACTCTGTGTAAGTTATATCCAGTATCGGATGTACTACATCTGCCGTTCAAGGCAAAACTATGCTCTCAGAAATATTATTATTTATTTTCAAATATACTGACCACCTGAAGTTGCCTTGTCGCAGTTAATGTGATAGGCCGACCAACAAGAATTATCAATATTACTTCGAAATGTTGATCGATATAAGTATCCTGAGTTCAAGAGTGATAAAGGAAGGAAACCGTGGGTATGTAGCTTCGTTCTGGCTCACGAATTCTATACAAGAGTAAACAATATGTTATGAAGACAAAAAAAGTATCAGTTCGGGGACCAAAAGAAACAGTTCCCACGTCGAAGATACTAGGACTTCGCGTCATCCACTACGACCTAGATTGAAATCAACCGGAATGCAGCGAATAACCGCCGTCAAGACATTGCGAGTATTCATTTACAATTAGTCTATGCATTACGATGTTAACATTAGGGTTAGAAGTCTATAGGAAAAAACACCTTTAATCCGTACCATAGTCAAGTATTCTTTTTTCATTCATAGCTAGAAATTTGATTTTGCCGTATTTACCGTGCTTTTATTTTTTCAGCCATTCAAAAAGTAATTGGCATATTTTTATTTATATGTCTTTTGTTTACCGGGTTCCTCAAAGTGCTTCCCATGCTTTTATTACTATAGTACATACAACCTGGAACCTCTAGAACAGTCTGGAGATCTTCAGACAGGAACTGACCAACTCTCTTCTAAAATTTCTTAAAAAATTGAATTCTTTTTGTTTTGGTAATTTTTTAACGAATAAAAAGTTTAATTTCGGTCTGGGACGGGAATGCTAACCCTTTTTCAAATTTTTAAGGGCTTAAACTAAACTTTATTTAGTGGTTTGGTGTCTTTTATAAGAAGAACACATTGAGGATGAAAAAAATAAAACACATATTGTAAACAGTAATTGTTAGACATAAATTGTATAGTGGTTTAGTGGGAAAAGTAGGGGCAAGCCGCCACTATTTATCTGTCAAATTTCATGTCTAACGTCATCAAGTTTAATTCTTTATATGGAAAGTATGTTTTTTTTTATATAGAAAAAGTAATTTTCAGCGGACTATAGTATAGGCTAGAAGAAAGCACAGACCACCATAGATGTGAAGAACTTATGGCACTTCCTTCTGTAGCTCTACTGCAGAGCACTCAAGTGGTCGGATCGCCGAAGCTTGTTGAAAGCAGACGAATTTTTGTGAAAAACTCAAAACAAAGCACCAAAACAAAATTTTTATGTATTTATTCGTTCCTGAATTGGACTGTTTTCCTCATTTTTTTCTTCTTCTGGATTTTCTCTTTCGCATTGAAAACGTGTGGGTAGCTTAATGTTTTTTTGTTTCTAATATATTTAAACCATAGTTCGTGCTAAACTTAACATTTGACTAAATCTTTTTGGAAAATTAAATATTTTAGCAATTTAAATAAGTTGTCAAACACACCTTGACTTTCAATAATTGACATCTAAAGAGGTCAAGTGTAACGCATTAGCTCTTTTGTTACAAAGTTTGTAGCAGTATCTATTACAGTAGCTGTATCACTAACGATGTCAGTCCCAGTGTTTGCGCCATCATATAGGGCTACAATGCTACATCTGGTACATCAGTTGTCTTTAAAGCATTTTTGGTCCTGCACGACAATTAACTTAAACAATTTATTTAAAAAATTAACAGAAAAGGCTATACAGTACTTGGAGGGAGACTAATGTTTGTGTATTGATATGAGATGGAAAATCAGGCACTGAACATTTAAACATATTTAAAAATATTTTGCCTACAAAAATTACTTTGACAGGCTACAATTTTGTTTATTATTAATTCGAATTTCATATAAAGTTAAATAAGCCTAAAGTAATTTGATTCGCTGAACTGGTTTAATTAATCAAATCAACATATTTTGAAAATTAAACTCTTTTTGTGAGCTTCACCGATCTGAGCAACAGATGGTGCTGACGAAAAATGTCAACAACAGTTCTTCCCATCTATAGTGGTCTGTGGAAGAAAGAGTAAAGGAGCCGGATCTTACCATCCCGGGAGGTTGAAGGTACCGCCCACTCAAAAATTTACCTGCCAACTAGCGAACCTGTTGATAACCTTGAGAAGCTCTTCTTTGTGTGCGACGCGCGCGTTTTTCTGCGCATGCGTACGTTTTTCTGCGCCTGCACGCAATTTTTCTGCGCTTGCGCGAGTTTTTCTGCGCCTGCGCGCGTATTTCTGCGCAAAACTACAAGTTCTAAGTTTACCCGCAGTTTCGCTAGTAGGCAGTTAGAAATTCGAAGTGGGAGGATACTTCATCCTTCCGGGACGAGGGATACCCCTTTTCTACAGGAGACCCCGGTCCTTCACTCTTTCTTCTAGGTATAGGTTAGCCATCAATTCCATAATCTAATAAACATCTTATCTACCATTAACTAATTTTTCTACATTCCTTTATATAGTAATACTGTCACATATAGTTGTTGTCTCCCAACAAGGTCGGAATCGCTTGTCGGGCGAGTCATTTCTTTTGTCTGGTAGCCGTTTCATTTTTTTCACTAGATTGAACCAAAAACCAGTACCATAATTCGACATACTTTGCATCTCTACCTAATTTAACTGGTCCTTTTTTCCTGTAAATTAATTTACTTGAACAGTTTGAGAACACGTCTATAATTCTAATTCTATCTATAATTCGATTTTTTTATATGATTTAAAATACAGTTGGGCGGTTGATACATCTTAAGTAAACCCCGATTTTTTTTGAGTCCATGCATATTCCATTGTGTTAACTTTCTTCAAAATGTATTAAACATGACATTTTTTTCATTGAAAAATAATATTAAATTTACTCGTTAGAAATCACTTTTAAATTTTTAAATTTTTTGATTGAACATTGTATAAGTGGTGCGTTGTTGATAAACATAAAAAATGTACAGTCAACCATTAAGCTAATAACTCCTCTTTTCAAGTAGTCCCCGTCATTTTCTACCATTGAGTTACATGAAATCTTCATATTTCCTCTATTTAGGGTAAATTTAAAAAAATATATTTATTATCTCATCTCGTTCTTTTGTAATTAAGTATTAAGTAAGTTTTTTAAATTACTTTAAAAAGTAAACATTTGTAGACAAAAGATCTGAAATTCCTAAGGTCCTTTTCAAATACAAAAAAAAATCATTTCTTTTATCAAAATTTTAAATTATATTCATAATTCGAAAACACAAACACGGTGTATTAAACTAATTCTGGTCTGGAAGCCGATAAGCCGTCTCTTGTCATATATTATAGCTAAATATTACCTAAGTAGCCTACAAAAGTGCATCCACATGCATAAATAGTTCGATTTTCGATTTTCTTCGAAATTTTCTTATGAAAACCGACGCAGAGAATGTTGTACTAAAATGTTAATACAAGAATTTCAATGATTTTAATAGCAAGTGTGAATTTAGCTTAAGAAATCAAATTGAAAATCTTTTTTTAAGCTCAACCCGGAAGTTATCTCAACCCGAAACGCGATCTTAATGTAATTTGTCGAAATAGAAATAAATGAAAACCACAAGATAAAAAAAAATCGTTAGTTCAAGAAAAACAAATTAAAAAGAAATTATTTTTTAAATATAATATTTCAGATTTAATTATTATGTTAAGTCTATGATGTAAGCAAAATCTAGAATATGCTGATTGAAAGAAGTATAACGCCTAATTCAGTCTGTGACAAAGTCATTGAAGCATTCCTAACAAAAGGCTTATCTTATGGACGAAAGGTATGGAAGTCTAATAAACGAGAGATTTGCTAGAAATTTAAAGTGTTCATTTAAATTATTTGCTTATAATAAATAATCGTAAGGCAGAAAGCCAGCTGTCTTGGGTCGCACGGAAGATAACAATGCATTTTACTGGTACGAACGAGTCCTATGATTCAAATAAAAAAATTAATGTATCCTTCATTCCATTTTTATCGAGAACCAGTGGATCTCGAAAATTGGTTCTGAAAATGGTACTGAAATACCCAATAATATTTTCTACTGGAAAAAAGAAATTCAATACAAAAATAAATATATGTTCTTTTATTTTAAAAACAAAGGTTTTATACACTTACATTGTGTTAATTTCGAGGACTAAAATGTCATAATTTTTTAGTTTATTAAATAATACCTTTTACTTTCATACAAGATAATATTTTAAGAGACACTAAAACTAATTGATTCGAGAAACCATACACTCATACACTTGGAAAATAGGAAAAAGTATAGTAAATATAAAAAGTTATAAGAAATAAAACCGTCACTGAGGAGAATTAAACCAACACATATGGAATACGATAGTCGCTGTAAATTGAAATCGGCACTGTATATGAATAAAAATAATATATAAATTGGAAATGACATTGTACATACTGTACATAAATCTAAATGAATAATAATATTGTTTCTTTCTTAAGTACAGCGAATAAAAAAATTCTTAACGTTCAATGCGACTAATAAAAAATTGTGCCCGTTCTTCTAATTGACATAATTTTTTAAACATTTATATTATATAGAAAGCATTACAAAAACCTTTTTTGATTGAAACCAACTAATAATAGCAATATTTTCTTTTTAAAGCTTTCGCAATTTTTTTCACTTTTGTGTGTTCCGGTTTCTTCATCGGCAAGAAATTGACGAATAAAAAAATGAATAAAATAACTCACAAATTCATAAAAAAGCTCTAAATCTTGAATATTAAAATTTACTATTGAATATATCTGATGATTTTAAATGCTAAGGTCTTCGCATTTAATTCACAGTAAAATATCAGGAAGAAATCTTACATAAAATGTGAGATTTAAAGTTAATAGAATAAGTATATTTAATTATATTTTGAAACTTTTAATTATTTTTCGCACGTTTTAAAGGTACATTGGTACAACTTAAGTTAATTAAAAAATACAGCTTTTTAGATTGCTTTCAATCATCTTAAATTATTATCTTCGAAGTAAAACCATGTTTTGTGATTATATAAGCACACAGCAAGAAGCAAAACTTGATTACAGCGTAGGTAGAACAAAAAATCTTATAAAAGATGTTAAACTGGTTTCTCGTAAATAAATCAAAAACTAGTTGTGGTCATTTTCCGTTGAAAAAGAAAATGGTTCAATTTGATAATTTAACGTCTTCTTTGTACAGTATGGTCCAAATAAACTCGAGGGGTACAAAACACTAAACAGGTAAGGGCCCCTCAAGTTTATTTGAACCATACTGTATGTATAAAATATCATTTTTTATTATATTATAACAGACATTATTAAATAGTCTTTTAATCGACCATGCGTGCTAACTAAACATAAGTGATTGAGTAAGTGACGAAAATTTTTATCATCCTTAAGAAATAAAAATGTAGAACATATGTATTAGGTACTGAAAATAATAGAGCATGATTAAAACCTTTATTGTATTTTATAAAATAAATTATTAAATACAATGATTATCAGCGAAGGGGGTCAGGTTTATGATCAGGTTGTATCCGTTAGACTAGCCCTTGGGAAAGCACCGTTAAACTGGTTATATACGTATAAAAGAAAAATAATGTAAACGTTGAAAATATCCTTTTCTACTATGGCAGTGTCAGTAGTTGAATAACATTGGATTTGTTTGGTGTGTTCCAAGATGTACTCTTTTCATAAATTGCGTTTTAGAAGGCGCCAATCTTTTCTTGCCAAAACAATTTTTATAACAACGTCAATATTGTTTGTTTTATCGAGCATAGATTATATTAAGCCATTTTCTTCAATCAGTGATGTAAAAAGATCATATTTTCAGTGTCGTCCGTCGAAGAAAATTGCATTTTTTAGAACACATAGATGTGGCACAAGCACCATCCAAAACATTCTTTTCCGGTAGTATTTGTCACATTATATTGTATAAATACTAATTTAATAAAAAAAATTATTAGATATGCTACTAAACTAAATTTAAACGTTGCAATTCCTGCCTGGAATAATACTTCATTTAATCCAAATATTCAAATGGATAATCCACTCAATATTAAACATATTAAGTCGATAGGAGATAATGATGTTCCAACTGATATACTAGCCAATCACATGCTGGATATAAATAAATGCGCTAAAGTACGTTCGGAAAACTTAAAATTTAAAAAGTTACGATGACGCAATCATGTAAATTCAATTTTCAAGAAAGTTTGGAGTCGTTGCGCGATATCAAAAACTAATTTTTAAAATCTAATTTTTGGTCAGAATTTTTTTCTTATCATTTGGAACAACATACTAAAAGGCCGCTTAGAAAAAAAAATATCGATTTATTTTAGACCACCCTAGGCCCCCCAAATGAATGGCGTCCTTTATGGATAGCCCCAAAAATAACTATGTAATTTAAAATGTGTAATCGCTTGCACCATTGGATAATCAGGATTGGGTTGAATATTCGACGAAATATGCTCATAAACCACTACCAAACTTATAAAATATACCAGAGCCACTTAAGGCCATCATACTAATTTTTGCATTTTAGTTAATTTTTATATAGAATACTTTTTCCAGTGTGGGGATCAAATTCTGTCCTCCCTCATGGTAATCCCAGTACGATTCCAAGTACGCCACACATCGTGCGTAGTGATAAACAATTTAGTCTGAATTATATTAGATTTTGACTGACAAATGCAAGCAACTTATCCAGGAAAAAAATGTTTTTAACAAATCTATTAGTATACTTAATACACTAAAATAATTTCTAGGATTATACATCAGTTTGAAAATATGTTATACTGCCCGCTACCCACGCCGAAGTGCCGAGTTCAATACTTTTAAACGCTGTACCCCTATAGACTTTTTGACGAATGATACATAAATCTAATTCTGTCTTGTTTATTTCCTGTGTATGGTATGAATAATTCATATCAAATTTAAACTGATACTAAACAAAATTTGAAAAAAAGATACTCGAAATGATCGGTTGATATTCCCCCATCTCTGAACTTCTCTCTGAACTAGAAAAAACGACATTCGCGGGTAACTTTCAAATAATGGCAATCACCCAACAGTGGCTATCAATTGGGATTTTTCTGTTGTACATTCAAAAACGGATAGTAGTGAAGAGGGGAATGTGGCTTTAAAAGTTGTCCAAAACGATGTTTTTTTTATGATAATATAAATACCCGAAAACTCCACTTCAGTCCACATGTCGTATGGCCTAAATGTAATTTTAACTTGCCTTCTACGCATGAGACTCAAGTTATCTAGATTACATACACCGGCACACTTTTTAACAGTTATTTGACCTAGGAGATGTTGGTAGAGATGAGGTTAGAGGAACCGTAGTCTATTCATCTATTTTCTCTCTATTATACATTATCTATTCGCAGATAGCTGTCCATACATAACGATCGCCCAACAGGGGCTAACAATTGGGGTTGTACTGTTTTATATTCAAACGGAAAGGAATGAAGAGGGGAATGAGCCTTTAAACTATCAAAGACTATGTGACGTAGTATGTACGTAGCCAGTTATATTCCCAAATATAAAATTAGTTGTAAAACATAAATTTTCAAAAATATCTCAAGAGTTCAGATCAGAAACCTCACAGAGAGTCATAATCCGCCGGCACTTAAGTTGTGAGATTGTCGCTGAAATAGAGTGAATACCTTGGAGGAGACCCCGGTGCTCCAAGTCAAGCATACCTCCAAGACACACATTCATCCCGCAAACAAGGCTCTCACCCGTCCAGATGTTGCATTTCTATTATTGTCCCATTTTTTCAAAAAAATGATTTCTTGGATTTCATTTACTTATTTAAAGTTTGTATTAAAAACTTCCCCGAAAGTCCACACAACTTATTACGAATTTATGGTTCAAATTTCTGGATTTTTCATTTTTTATCAAATTTCTTGGATTTTTGGAATTTTTTTTGGGTGGACAACTCCTCGTCCAACAGTCAAGAATTTTATAACAAGTGGATTGACGGAAGAATTCTATGAAGACGTATTACTAAGGGGTTCATTTTTCGGAAAATAAATGAATAGACATTCACAAGGAGTCTCAACCTTGGCTGCCTTTATTATTTGGAAAGTCATACCATTTGAAACACTAACCTCCCTTGTGTCTCCCATGACACTTATTACTATAGCCATGTTATTGGCACTTACGATAATATATGTATATGGTGATATTGTACGTATTTTCAATTTGGAAGTTTCTGCAAAATTTCAGAATCGAAGAAAAAATCAAAATCACCTTAGAAAAAAGCATCATATAAATTGGTAAAACGGCTTTAAAACAAAAAAAAACAGGTGTGATTTTATGAAAGATTGTTATGTCACCTAGCACTTATATTAAAAAAACTTTTGTATATTAAAACAGTCTAGCTTCCTATTTCACAAAATATCTTTTTATTTTTATAATACGAATATGATTCTTCGAGAAGATATGTCATGGGATATTTAGCAAAGATGTTTTTCCACTAAATTAAATTTCTTCCGATTTTTTTACTTGCTGTATAAGATCACAGAATCAGAAAATCCTTTCGAATAAATTGCCTCTGCAAATTACACTGATCTGTACTTTTTCCATCGATCAATTTCCTTTTATTTAACCAATCAGACGAAAATTGCTATTTCGGTAAAAAGTATTGATTGATGCTATTTTTACCGTCCATCTCAACGATTGATGTGTGAGCTAAAGAGGAGGAATTTTGCTGGCTGTGAGTGATAGCAAATTTTATATGGGCCAGGCCAGTGTCTTCCTGGTGGTCTTGAAATTAAAAATGTAATGAGTTTTTGTATTTACATAGGAACTTGGAAGACAGATAAATTGTCAAAGGAGTGTAGGCCAACATACAAGCATTCCAAGCCCAGTGAAAGATTCAGATTATACAACGGATGCAAGTATTGCAAATTGCAGTTCCCGGTCAAATGTTTGCGATGAAAATCAGCCAAACCACCCCCATTGTCAAAAAGGTATTAGAATTTCAAGATTCAGTTTTGAAATTGAATGAATTTTTGTTTGCACTAAGGTACTTCACAAACAAGAGTTCAGAAGGTGGATAGTGGTTATTGCTCCAGCCCCGATAAATCTTTTTTTTCACCAAGAATTACAATTAATGAAATTAAGGTAAACCACATTCAACAGGTTTTAGAATTTTGCAAGTTGGCCAATTTTTTTTTATTTAATGGATATTTGCTTTTATATAGAAAATTCACGAACAAAATGTTCAAAGGGGAATATGCTTAAGGCCAGTGAGCACTGTGGGATAAAATAGTTCGTTGTTTTCTATCATCCATTATTAAACTAGACCCATTTCACGATCATAAGTAAGAAAAACTTCTTGAGTGGATTCGAAGCTATCAATATCTGCTACCTAAACGAACAAATATTGGCAGCTCTTATACGATAACAACACCTTTTATCAGTCTATCATCGTGTTAGCCCAGAACTGGCCGGAAAGGTGTTGTGGGACAGGTATTGAAGGTTTGGTGTTGAGAACTGGCGGAGTGAAATGACAATCGAAACGTTTTTTTAGAGGAAGACTGATCCACTGTTAACATTCCATGGCTAATTTTTCTTTGTAATTTGCCGTTTAGTGAGAATTTACTAGCCAACTATTCCCTCCCGAAAGCTTTGCTCGCTTTTTTTGTCTTTTGTAAATGGTAGGTAGCGGAACAACAAGCAAAACAGACGACAGCCACTTTATACCACCTTCCTTTAAATGGGAGCTCTATTGAGCTCGGTAGCGGCCGAAGATTCCTCCTTGTTCATTTTGAATTCAAATGATCGATTTTAATGGCATTAAAACACCACATTTTTTGTGCAACAAGATGAGAAGAAAGGACAAAAATTACGGGGAAAAGTATATTTAAACTATTAATTTTGTTCCGAAATATACTGACTTCTAAAGTGTTGGTTTACTGATAATTGGATGTTGGAATTAGTTAATGCTTTTGGATCGAGTGACAATTAAATATATATCTTTTAACGTTTAAACTATAAAATTCATATTATCAATCATATTAGAAGTCATTACAAATAAGATATATTTAATTTCAACCTTATTATTTAAAAACGTATCTCTCGTGACAAATAAAATTTCATTTTACTTCCATATTAGAAATGAATAAAGGTAACATAAAAAACACATTATGTAAACATTTCGTATCTTTGAAGTAAATCTACTTGAGAGATAAAGACACTAGATTTAAAAATAAAATTTAATTTTCGTTTTCTATTTCTTAAATAAAATGACACGAGAATATTTGAGTGAAAAAACGGAAGTTGGTATTGTATTGACACTTATTAAAATTATTAGGACATATTAATCTTTTTTTTAAAGATTTGCCAACATTTATTTGCTTTCAAGCCTTTCAAATTTGATGCCAAGTCAAAGAAAGATTTAAGAAATATTAAATAAATCTTGAAAAATCCTAACGATTATCTGTTTGCTTATTTTTTCCATGAAAAAAATCTACAAAACAGAATTTTTTTTATTTATTTTGGGATTTGGGTGTGAGGTCCCCATTTAATCCACTGTAAACATTTGTTTTACACTACGAATCTTATAAAACCTTTCTAAATAAAAATGTTTTTATTAAATTTTTAAATAATGGACCATTTTTAAGTAATGGAAAAGTGCAAAACAATAATCTTTATTTTAATCATTTTGGTAAAGTACAAAGAATAATGAGGGGGAAAATTACATTAGCCGAACCAATAGAAAACGATTCTTTCAAGGGCACATAAAATTATTGTCAACTAAAAGGATGAATCTTCGTTCTTATATGGGACAGGATTCCCAGTTCTGGATTTTGAGAACTCTTTCTCATCGATGATTAGCTTAATGGGAATAAGTATATAAATATGCTGGGCAATGTCTTCATTTTAAGGGCGCAAAATCGTGTTGGAAATGACACTAAAATTCGTATTATTCAATAAAAAAGCTCATTTAAGAGGACAAACTTAAGACGCAAATAATATTACATTTTTAAGTGAGCTAGGGATATTAAAAAACGAGTTCGGGTTCCCTACTCATTACCGTGCCAATCTGAATTTTAAACTTAAACGATTTATGAATCTTTCATTTTGCACGGCTTTCTAGAAAAAATATACTTGTTTCTGATTTTGAAACCTTTTCAAATATTAAGGACTTGATTCAAAGTTTCATTAATTGGTTATAAAAATTTTGTTTGAATCTGTGACCTATTAAGGTACAAACTTGATTTATATAATTTGATTATTTATAGATTTTTTCATTAAGTGAGATCGTGACTTCTAGATTCCATGATCCCATTTCCAAAAAATACGTAAATCATCATAAGACTCAAATAAACTGTGTTTAAGATTTCAAACTAATCCGAAACAATGTGTTATTTTTGTATAGAAATCTTTAATGATAAACTTGTGTCCTAATCACGTATTATTTCTATGTTCTATTAAGTATGTCAACAAGAGGAAACAGTGAATATATGTGTAGTGGGGTAGTAGAATGTGTAAGGGATAATACGAATAAGAAAATGGAGGGAACATATGGCCTGCCACATTCACAAACCGCTTTCCATAAAAAATTTAAGATCCACCACAATATAATATTCCTGATTACTGGATCCAAAAGGATAAAGGTAAGGAATTCAGCATGGTTTTCTATGTTATAGTTTTTTCTCAATGAGATATATGCTTGTTTATTTCGGAGGCTTAGTGGTGGGTATTTAACTCATATTTGCTGGTACCTCTTGATTGGATGACTATTTATCCCCGAACCGGCCAAAAACAACGGGTACATGGCCGGGATAAAAAGTCCCTTCGATCTTGTCATTCAATTTTCGTCCAATGCATTTTCCATGTTAATGAAGTCATAGAAAAATCCCATACTTTTCAGTGAATTCCTGCAGTAATATTCCAGCAGCTTTCTTGGCCATAAATTTTAATATATATATATATCTATATCTATAAAACAAAAAGAGTACGGTTCTGTCGTTCTGTTTCAAGAAATTCCCTGATTGGTCCAAATTTTCTTGGGGGAGGGGCTTAGATAATGCAGTTGAACTTTTAACTTACAAATGTAGTTTTAGTATTTGAGGAATAAATGGAAGAGCTTATTTAACGCTAAAGCTATAAACGCTAACAGTAGACCACGGTGATTAACTTGCATATATATCTTTAAGAGAACAAAACTTCACTTTCAACTATTTCTATGAGTAATGGAGAAACCTGTTATAGCCCTGTAACGAAGAGGGCCGTATTGGCCTCCTGAGAAATACTAAATTGGCAGAAAAAAAGTAAAATAGTTGCTACTACGGATTATAACACTACGATCAATATTGGCCAACTGGGAATATGTGATGTAGATGTTTAAAACTGTCCATTTTTATTTGAATGATGGATTTACGAATAAAAAGAAAAACCAATCAATTCACATTTTTAAAAGTCATTTCGGGCAAAGCCGAAGCAAGGGCCAGCTAGTATATATATATATATTTGGTAATAAATAGCCCATATTGATAAATACATTTCAAATGAAGGAGGCAATTGTATGTGTGATCAAACCCGCGTGAATGATGCCGGACTAAGAGAATTCAGCTAGTATGGGGCCATTGTCATCATCATTATAGGACTACACGGCACTGTACACCTACTTTTGTACTCCTTCGTTAATTCCCCCCCCCGCCCCCCAACTTTTAGAGAAATTGAATTGAACAAACCAGTGGATGCAGACTTGTGGTCGGCATTAAGGTGCTGGTTGATTTTATGATATTATCAAGTCTAATTTAATCACTATTGTGCAAATGGAAAAATTGAACATGATTGAGCTAAAGCTGCTCTGTCAGTAATGTCTGTCAGGCGCCGATTGCTAATAGAAGTTGAGCTCCTGACGGTTAAAGCCAGGTGGGATGCTTACTCACTGTCGATACTTCATACTTGGTGGAATTTTTTCCCCTCAAATAAATATAAATGTTACATCACGTTCTTAGTTGAGAGAGGCCAGTCAGATCAGCTACAACAGATAGTGTTGCTGTCTTGACTTTTTTTTTATAATAGCTCATACTTCAAACATCGTTAGGAAATAATTAATCAAGCACGCAAATCAGTAAAAAAAGTTTCAATGTTTACAAACAAATAAAAACGCGCTAAAGATTTCATTTAGCAAAGAAGCAGTGAATTAAAAAGCGGCTCCCCATCGGGACCCCTATCCGGTTGCCCGGTTGGTACCCACATTTCGGTTGTGATGGAGGGGTCGGAATCTTTAGTCCGGCTACCCGCATCTATGCCCGTCGCACCGGCCACCCAAAAAGGACCTCTTATCGGTGCGATGTGGCCGCTCTTTGTCACGGATTCGGCGTTAGCCGTCCTAAGTGAAAGCTCACTCCCATCAACACTCCTGGGCGTCATCCCCATCCCGGCGTCCCTGCCTCTGTCATCCGTCATCAACGCTTCCACATTCTCCTACGGGCTTTCATTGCCCTTACTTGGGTTGTCCCTCTTTTGGATCAATTCAATCAATTGGCCGACTTCATTGCCCGCTAGGTCGGCTTCGCCGATCATGAGCCCTTCAG
Organism: Chydorus sphaericus; assembly: GCA_030141595.1. Taxonomy (NCBI): domain Eukaryota; kingdom Metazoa; phylum Arthropoda; class Branchiopoda; order Diplostraca; family Chydoridae; genus Chydorus; species Chydorus sphaericus. The sequence goes on along the minus strand of CM057926.1, from coordinate 4,639,942 downwards.
GACCAACCCTTCCTGGGCTGCATCCGTATCTCGGCATCACTATCTGTATGATGGCTGCCTAACGTACCGTAAAGAGTACAATAAAAAGGTCCCTGTCTGTTTCTCCTTTGCTAAATCATTATTGAATCACTTTTGGTTCTTATTTCGTCCCTTGGAGCAACACTGGATGCTGTGCTGCAAACCATAGTCAACTTGACCCTGGCTGGTGGGAAACACCTAGAGACAAATGAGCAATCATTAAAGAAGACGAGCGGTATTCATGCACTTCGCACAATTCATCGTACATAGTACAATGAGGCGATGGAAACATATCGTAATCAATTAAAGTCTAGAAGTTAGATTTTAAGATTTAAATGTCATTAACTTATTCAATTATGTCTAGTGGTTATGATACCCGGGTCTTTTGGACATGGTTCCAATTCCAGTACCGTATAAGGATAAGTCTCAACCTTTTCACCTTAAGTGATGTTGTTTTCTCTATGTTTGTGTCTTTTGGAACGGAATCACTAAAATGCCATGGCAATAATAGTGTGATATCGAAACAGTATAAAAATGTAGATTAAATACATGATCTAAACTCAACCCAGAGATAAGGTAGAAACTGAGAAAAAGAGAGAAAGAGAAGAAGATGGAGAAAACGTTGTCTGCTCTGGGAACCAGAAAACAGCGCCACCACAAGCTGTTATGGGATAACTTTTATTGTCAAGTTGTTAAATTCGAAATTTTTGTTCATTAATTCATCAAAAGATACTTTTTAGAATTGAAATATTTGAAAGTAAATATTAGCGCTGAAAATTTAAAAAACTTTCCAACATGTTCCTAGTTTATAAGCCCCGCCCATACCGTACAGTATGGTCCAAATAAACTTGAGGGGCCCACAGCACTAAACAGGTAAGGGCCCCTCAAATTTATTTGAACCATACTGTACAATCTATTACTCAAAATTGATTTGCGATTGAACTAATAACATTTATACAGAAGTATGATTAAGGAGGTTTCTTAAAATTAGTCGGATTTGACTATTTTCATTTCCTCTAATACTATTTTCCATGCTATTTTTAACGCTATTAGGCAACGTAAATTTTCATTTTTAACATTTTCTTCAACAGTTAGCGACGGTGAATTTGTTCATTATTCACATTTCGTGTGATAATTAATTAATTATCCGATTTTAATAGCTGAAAATCACAGATTGACTTTTGCGTTAACCATTTTATTTCATATTTGATATTATGCATACAAATTCAGCATTTTCTTCTTTTTGATTAACGATAAATCACACTTTGAGCTTAATGAAAGCGTACAATGGAGGTTATATCTTTTTTGATTTCCGGTAAAAAATTAAAAATAAAAATATTTTGATTATTATTTTTTTTTCTATATTGATATATTATTAATTTTAACTGATTACCAATAGTATATTTAATTTTAATTTTAATTTTTTGTTATTTAAATTTGATGTTTTCGAAATAGATTTAATAATTTGATTTCGTTTATTATCTAAGAGTAGATACATTCATGTATCTACTCTTCAGCATTTTGTACTTTATAGCCATCAAGATGTGTATTATTTGTATATGTCTTTTCAAGATATGGGTTTCCTCTTTACATTCCTGTAAGAGGCTCCCTTTATCCTCGTTCTTCCTCTAGATTCCTTCGATATATTCCTCCTTACCACGTAATCGATCTAAATCAACTTAACATACGATTTATTTTAAAATTAACTATGTTATTTAATTTTTAGAGTTGTATACTTTGGTGGTGTTAATCAATTGAATTAGTATAGAAATCATTCAAAATATCTATCTTTCGCCGAGTCTTAAAAATTTATAATAATAAGCAAAGCTATATTATTATTTTAGTTGTAATTGATTTTAAGCTAGACTAGGTTATTTGCCTAATTACTAGATTAAAAATTTCAAATTAGTTTAACTGATTCATAGAAGAATGTCTGCTAATCTGCTAAAATATCTCAACAGTAAAACCAAATATTGTCACAAATAAGTTTGTATAAAGGTACAGTCTCACTTTCGTAGGATAAAATAGATTTCAACATTTCTTTTTTTTCCAATAAACTGCTTCATTATTGTTCTCCTTCCTCACTGCTTTATTGAAATCGGATTCGGACAAACAGAAATTGTAACGTTTAATGAATTTAACTTGATGGGGAAGAAATATTTACAACAATTTTTTAATCATTTGTATGAATTTAATTATACAAAGAAGCTGATGTTTTTCTTCAGAGAAGCTACCTGCTACCATCTTCTTTACTTTTCAGTTATTGTCAAGCCTCTTCTTGAGCAGAAACAAATTGTTTCTTGAATATCTGCTTATCAGCTCATCTTTCTACATGTCATCAGCTCATCATCGTCAAGACTAAGGAACAGCCCTTGAAGAAATAGAGTTGTTGGTTCTCTATTCCCCAATGAATGAAGAAAAGAAACTACGCGATCATCATGGCTTCTTGACTGGTACCTTGCGCTCCTAGAGGGGCTTCGTTTTTTACTACCACAGCGTACGTAGCTTTTGCCAAATTTTACTATAAAACGATCGAGCGTAGCAGGTTTCTTAAAATGATACGCGTACAGAACAGAAAATGAACTTGAAAAATTAGTTTATTAAATAAAGGTAACTTTAAAAAATGAACTTAAACATTTTAGGTTTAAGTCTTAGGATTTCTTTCTTAACTTCTCTTAAATGGATAAACGACGCCAAATTGAAGCTCATAGTAAAGCGGTATTAGCTTTAGTCGAAAAATTTCCAGTATATAACGTAATACATCGACTTACCCAAATGTTTATCTTGAACCATTTCTGCAAAAACAACGGATCCCGCAAAAATTATAGCTGACATTCGTTCTTCAAGGTTAAGACGGACAAGTCTACTTAATAAATGCCTCTCTTTTTCAGAAAAGAGAGGCGGGAAACAGAAAACTTCACTGAAAAATCTCAAATTAAAAAAATCCAAATTTAAAGTAAATAAGAACTTACGTTTTGATTGCATTGAAAGTCTCTCGTGGAGTTTAAAATTCAAAGGTTGTAGAACCATTCAAAATCTCGAAAAGGAACACCCAGAGGAACCCGAGAACCACCTCGAGACCGATTCACTTGTTCACCACTATTTTGGGTGCAAAATATTCTAAAATTCCCACAAACCTTTGGCGTCTAGACAAATAAAAAAATATCCTCAAGTTAAGGAAGACCTAGTTAAAATCCATTTACCGTTTGATTTTTCGAAAGAAGACACAGGAACCAAAATCGCCTTATTTAAAGACAGTTTTTGGGAAAATTTTTATATTCTCGAGATTCACATCCCGATGAGCTTCTGGTTTGAAGTGGTAAAACTTTATCGCCATTACTATTTGTCAAAAAAATACCACTAGCAAAAACCCATAATAATGATAATTTACGGCAGAAATGCATTTTCTATAAAAGTCTCGACGGGAAACCACTTGAATAATGGAACTTCATGTAAAGACCAAAATCCATCTCAGACAACTCCATTACAATGAAGCAGGTGGAGGAATCATAAAAGTACCCTTCAATGGCAATGATGGAATTGTTCCTAATAAAGTAAATTAGATTTGTGTAATATTGTGGAAAGAAAATTAATGGTAAACTAGTTACTTAAGGTGATACTGAAGTTCAATTTTTTTGTCTTTTGCTTTCCAAAGACTCTATAGCTAGGAATAATGCAGCCGGAATCACGCTGACGCACCTGAATGTATTGCAGCATTACTTACGCGTCTGAGGATATTTTCATTATAATATAACGACACTATACGACACGACACGTATTAGGTAGCAATACCAGTAGTCTATCGCATTTTGTAGGTTACTGTCGCTTTTTTTACCGGAATTCACCTTGTTCATTTTCGCTGACGACTTGTCGTTCAAAACACGCTGCATCATTTTGCGTTCAGCATCTGATTAGCGACTTTGATTGACATTTCCACAGATGATTCTCATGGTGTACTACCATCTTGAGTTCGCCACAGATTACTTTCATGCTCCGAAAGATATCGACAGAGAGCGGGTGACAGCCGTAACGAGCGAATCTCGCTGTTTTTTATTTTACATAAAAACTCCTCCCCTGTAGGCCAATTGATATTTGTCTCAACTTCGATTTTTATGAGTTAGCACTAAGAAAAAGTAATTTTTTAAAATGAAAAATTATTCGTAGTAGGCCTCACGATATGGTACCATAATATGTGGGCTACTCAATCTAAAACTATCAGTTGGTTAACAAAAGTAAGCCACTGTGGCGAGTCAGAATCTGTAACGATCCGTACCATCAAAGAATCTAACATTGAGACAAAACAAATTGACAAGTTTCGTAGTGCACTGACAGCAGCTCTAATGGGAATGAATAATATGGATCTCTTAATCCAAACGTATTCCAGGGATTCTATTATGAATAAAACAATTTTCAAGGAAAATTCCAAGGTATAAGTTCCTCTTATTTTTTTAATCCGCTTAAAAAATCCAGCAAAAAATTTCCATTTCTAAAGAAAAGCCCAGCTTTCCAAGTTGATGGTTGTCAATTTTCTTGTGTGACAAAAACTAGAAGTTAGTTAGTTTAAATAATACCTGACAAAATCATGGCAGGATGGACATCCTTGGGGTAGGAGTTGTTCGCATTTTTTCGCTTCCTCTTCCCGAAGATAAAATATATTACCACCAGCTAAGTGATTATCATAGCGTTGACTTGGGAATCAAGGGGGAAATTGCCTCAAAGTGTGAATTTAAGATGTGCTCTTGTTACAGTTTAAAAAGGGATGTAAAGCTCCTCGGCGAATAAATGCCTTGAGTAGGCTTTTTACCCCCACGTACTTGGTTATTCCTTTCCCATACAACTGCTTGTTTGATGGACTCACGAAGAGGACGCAAGTAATCATCGTCTCTGTTTGTTTTTTTAGTAAAGGAAAGAGACACCAACATTTTCAACTAGGAATGATAAATTTAAATCCTTGTACGCAATATATATACAGTACATATATAAATATATATATATATATATATATATCGGCAGTTGTTTTAACGTATGATAAAAATGTAAACACAGATTGAAATCCCGCAAAAACAACTGTACAGTACCTACAGTTGCCCTTACCCTAACCTAGAAGAAAGAGTGAAGGAGCGGGGTATCCTGTATAAAAGGGATATCCCTTGTCCCGAGGTTGAAGTATCCTCCCCCTTCAAATTTCTACCTGCCTACTAGCGAACCTGCGGGTTAACTTGGAACTTTTAGTTTTGCGCAGGCGCAGAAAAACTCGGGCAAACGCAGAAAAATTACGCGCAGGAACAAAAAAAACTACGCGCAGGCCCAGAAAAACGCACACATGCGCAGAAAAACGCGAGCGACTCACACCAAGAAGAGTTTCTCAAGGTTATCAACAGGTTCACTAGTTGGTAGGTAGATTTTTGAGTGGGCGGTACCTTCAACATTCCGGGATGGTTAGAAAGTATGATCCGGCTCCTTCACTCTTTCTTCTAGCCCTAACAATGAGCACTTGTTCAATAGCCTAAATGACAATGCTGCTCAAAGTGGAAACCACCCTATTTTACTGTTTAAATTAATTTTCAGTATCTTTCAGGAGAAACACATACAATGTGGTCGAAAATGGTCATAGTCATTGTTTTTAATGCGATTGTACTCATGTGATGACATGAAATTAAAAACGAGAACACATTTTCTGAAAATTAAGATCTTTGCAGGTTCAAAATTTATCGACACCTTTTATCACGGCAATCAAAGATTTTTCGCTTTGCTGGTTCTGCTTCCAAACTAATTAAATCGGATTAACGAATTCAAACCAACTTACAAGCAGCTATTTTATTTGTTCATGACAATATTTTTTGGGATTGAGAAGTAAAAATTATTTATCCAAAAATATGTAGCGATCTGCTCCGCGATTTTTACCATTTCGAATCAGCTCTGTATCCCACCGCGTAATCGAAGAGTTCATCATCCGTTTTGCATACCTTTAGATATTTCTTCAGTCAACTTCTTTCCACAGAAAGGCAGAAATCTAGCGGAATTCCAGAGGATGGAGCTCTTGCAAGTGATGTTCAAGCTCCCATTTGTGGTGTGATCATTATGGGCAATGATCCACACACTCTAACTGGTGTCTGGTTTCACGTCTTCCAAAGGAGGGAGAATCTGCAATTGCTAATCGTCATCGCAGATCATATCGTGGTAAATGCTCTGGCAGGCTTTTCTTTTAGCCTTACTCATGGATTCGTCAGTTCCCGATTAGAGCTTGCCTCGAAACTGTGCTGTTATCAGATCGCTTATAACATCAATTTGATTTTTAGTAACGGTGTTCCTTTTTCCTTCAATAAAAAGTGCCTTATATCTTCAACGACTATTGAATATTCCATCAAACCTTGAATATTTCCATCGACAGTCTGAAGGCTGATGTTAAATCTTAAAAAAGGGTTAAAAATATGCTTTTTAAAAACTAGAATGATTTGGCTAGACTAAAAACAGACCAAGACTTTCCAAATGGACGAGTTTTCAGATACTGTAATGGCTTTTCAACAACCGTATCATCATCTTGTTAGGTAAATTACTGAGCTTGAAAGGATATAGGGTGAGCCGATTACAATCAGATGACTCGTAAGGAGCCACCGCGACCACATCATCGAAGAGCTCCGGCGGCTAAAGGGAGGGGCTGCGACGCTTGAATGAAAAGCGAGCTTCTGCTGGTGGTATGCGTTTCTCTTTGACCATTTTTACAAACAGTTGACCGTTATTGAATATCAACGTTATCAGAATATCTGGGTCGTGTAAGCTGGATGTAATCGAGATAACCAAATCGAGATAGAACCATTAAAACATGGTCTGTGACTACTAAATATGAAAATAATGTAAATGCATAAATCAAAATTATGCATTGTTACTTATCCCAACAGATCTGGAAAGCTAAACTAATGCCTAAGAGAAGGCTGTAACACTGCAACCTGCAACCATTCATTTTCAATTAAAAATAATTTAAAAATAAAAAGAAACAAAAAATGCCCTTGTAGCTTCCGTGTACAACCCTCTGTCCGTACAAACAATTTTAATACAAAATTGGTCCGACTTGAATGTTCTCAACAATGCTCTCCTCTGGGCAAATGTGGTACTTTTGAAGAATGACTCGCTTTATGTTTTCAGGTTAAGCAAAAAGTTCAAGAGTATATTCGATGAGTAGTCATAAACGATGTCTAGCAATTAAGCTTTAAGAAAAGTCACCATGAAGGTTTCTACTTTAGGACGACTTATCCTTATGTCTGTCTAGATAAGTGCCACGTAGGTGGGTGGTTGTGTGGCAAGCCTAACATACTCAACGATTTTGTTGTTCTCGATATTAAGCACTTAACATTCCAACACCTTGTTGGCCCCAACCTTCAGATACAGTAGATGGGAATCAGTGCTCTTAACCAAACCAGAGATTTGTTCAAAACACACGATTGTCTTATCCTTCACAGACCACATCCGTTTTAAGTCGGCCTGCATCTTTCAAATAAAAGAAAGCGTATCTGACTTACTTGGACTTTTCCAGAGTGTCTTTAGTTTGAAGCAACTCTTTGGACGCGTTTGCTGCAACCTACAACCATTCATTTTCAATAAAAAATAATTTAAAAATAAAAATAAACAAAAAATGCCCTTGTAGCTTCCGTGTACAATTTATCTCTGAAGAATTCTTCAAATCTTTCATTAACAGGTCGTACCGCCCGTAAGAAAACGGCCATTAGTGAAACACCATTTGGCGATTTTACGAGCTAAGGTACTCGCTATCTGTTAATACCATTATATTTCACAATTGCCACTTGCCCTTTGGTCATCATCAATTCCAATTTGGTCGCACTTTAATTTTAACCGTTTTAACGTTTTCATAATTCCTCTTCATGTATACCGGTCAAGCAGCAATCAGCATTACAATTTTTTAAGTTCATTTTCTTTCTTGATATAATTGTCTAAGATTTTTATTTAAAAGGTACTAAGTCGAACTTTTGCGCTTTCTGAACTTTAACGTAGGAATTCGTCTCCTTCTTGAAAAGGCACCCAAACGTTACCGAATATAATTTTTAAAAATTAACATAACTTACATTAAAATGACATAACACAATTTATTGATGTACTGATGTTATACCAATAATGAATTTATACTATTGTCTTTTTATATTTTCCTACGATGCTGGCAAGAAGTAAGAATCACCAAATGATTGCACGTTTGTACGTTCAAGGTTCGGAAGAACGAGAGAAAAACTAATAAATTTCGATAATAAATGGTAAAAGCTTTGATAAAAAGGATTATACAAAATCTTTCTGTTAAAGTTCAATAGTGATAGGCTGGACTGCAAGGCAACGTTGAGAAGAATCGCATCGCCATATAGAGAGAAGGAAGAGAAAGCGTGCGAACCGTCTTACATTATGAATTCCGAAAAAACGCCACTAAAAATAATTAAAAAAAAGATTAGTTAGTTTTAGATAATTTGAATAGAGTATTTTTCAATATTGTGTATAATTTTTTTGTGTTACATATATTTCAATTCATTTAGCTTACTCTTGTGTGGCACCAAATGATTATGAATACGGGTTTCCTCGTCTTCCTTTAATACTCAGTTGTTGTGCTCTACGAAGGTGGTCGCTAAATGATGCGTGCTCGTCATTATCCACGGTTTGAGTAGATGTTTAAGGTGTGAGGTGATCATCGTTCAAATACAATTTTTTGAGTTAAGTATAAGAATGAGATATTTATTGAACGACAGTTTGTCTTCGGAGTTTAACCACTAACATTTTATATGGTTAGTTGGGGAATGATGTCTTCGTTATGATTGTTTCTATGCTGTACGATTTAGTGCTTCTTAGATAAGGGAATCTTCCGGAATCCTGTTACTTAACGTCACAGAGTCGATATCATTCTTGGTCAGATGAGTCTTGTAGATCTTGAGATGTTGCGTCCACTGAGAGACGATGACTATGCTGTCTCAGCAACGAAGATATTTTTGACCTTCTTAAAAACGTGGCTTAGCTTTGTAATCTTTCTGGAAGGTAAGATTTTCCTCTAAAAAGAAGTGGTTCCGTTTTCGTCTTGCCAATATTCTTCCCCTTCTTGGTTGCTTTCTTTTTCTCTCTCTTGGTAGCTTTATTCGTAATTTCCTCGTCTCCTTCTTTGGGTATCTCCTCGTCTACCTCATCGTGATCTTTACCCTCCACTAGTTCCATCTTGATAAGCATAGTCTTGACTAACGTGGCGTGGCAGCAGAAATTTGGAGTAAAATAAACTGGACCAGTAAAGTTGCAGGTGGTTTTGCTTTCGTAGCTGGTTTGGTTTCTGTTCGGTACTCGTCGAATATTTCCCTGCAGTGCTCCATGTATTTGTCGTAAATAGATCGGTCAGTTTCGGAGAGGGTGATCCACTTGATCTTCATAGTACTGAGAAGGAAGATGTATGTAGAATTGAAAACTGCCTTCAAACATTTCGTTCCCCTTGCCTTTCTGGGATTTTAACAAAACAGCTACCCTGACTATTTTTATCACTCTTGAGGCGACGCAGAATCATATTCTTGGCAAATAAATCCATCCTTTGACCGAAATTGATCAAATATTGGTGAAAAAGTTTTAAATTTGTTATCTAGGTTTTCATCTTGCGACGAGTAAGATAGAATCGGCCCTCTGCTTAGAAAAACATTCCCCTTAATCAACTCATATATATCATGTTCTAATTCAGAAAGCTACATTTTTGAATGAAACCCAATGGTGGAAATTAGCAATACATCAACTCATATTTTGCATTTTCTGAGTGAGCAAGCAACAATTTAGAATGAAACCAAATGGTGGTAAGAAGGAATATAAAATCATCGTTTTCCTAAAAACAATCATCTCTTGTGTTGGTAAAAAGACTCATTAGTTTACTACTAGACTCCAAACTAAGAAGATTGCATGGAGATAAGTGATCACTTATTTTTTACACCATAGTAAAATTGTGGATGGTTTATTTTATATATTTTTTATTGCTTTCTAATTTTTTAAAAATTAAAACTTATTTTTGAAGATGATTTGAGTTCATCTATTTACGCATAATTAGAAATAACCATATTTAGACATTGTGTATCGATTATCGGTATTACGTTTTGAGTATCGGTAAAAAAATGATGTATCGTTTTCAAATATGTTTTTTAAAACAAAATATATAAAACAAAAATTCTTTCGAGTTCGTTTTTTGCTCTATCTGTGTGTGTACTAGCCCCGTTGGAAATCTTCTTCCTTACTTAAAGCATGCCAATTGAAAAAATCTGTATATTTTTTCAATTGTCAAATTATTGCTTTTATATGTTAATAGTAGAAAAAAGGCTGAATTTATATTGGCTGATATAATGGCGGTCAAGCGATTGTAAAAAATTTTAACGCTTATGCAACTCTTTAGAAAATGAAAATATATACACGTGAAGATTGAGAAATACCCTTTTACACACTGTATATTTAAGATATTACAATATACATTGATTAAGTTGTGGTATTAAGTTAATTTTCGTAGATTTTCCAAAGTAATAATACAAATTGAGCGTGTCTTTCTCTTTAAACACAGTTATTTCAGTAAATTGCATCACTTTCGTCAAGCGATGATAACAAAATCCCTATTGAAGAGGAAGGTGGCGGTATAATTTGGTTATTGAAATAGCAGTAACGAAGATAATATTAATAGGCTATGAAGATGACTCACATCTGAGTATATTGGATGGGATCTTACATCAAGTCGTGCCTGATGATTTGTTGGAAACATATCATTGATAAAGTATGTATGTGTGCATCTATATTTTTAAAAATTTTTATATCGAAATTACTTTAAATATAGGTGGGCCTCCCGAAAACCATAAGCAATAGGGATAAGATCGGAGTGTTGTGAGAAGAAAGGATCTAAAAGCTATTTTGCATTTGATAAGCACTTTTCATTTATTTTTTTTTAACTAAAGAAAATAACAATTATTATTGAAAACAAGTTACTTTTTAAAATAATAAAACTTAAATAAGATTTCTTTATTAATCAAGACCATTAAAACCCGTATAACTATGCCGGTAGGCCCCATTAGGTTTCACCCAATCCAAAAAAATAAAAGTAATCTTTTGAAACTGCTTTTATACATCACAAAAAGAAAATAAAGGGGAAAAATTAAATTAATCTAATCGGAAAAAGAGCTTAGTCTTCAGAACACTTGCATTTTAACCAGAATGCAGAAAAGATTCAAATGGTGTAAGTTAAAGAGTGTTACACAAGCTTTTTCGCTTCATGCGTTTTTTCACAAATATATGTATAAAGTTCCAAAAGCAGAGAAAAGGCAAAAAACAAGAATACATAAATGATACTCAAACTATTATTTCATAACTTCACTTCACAATACACCAAGGATATAGTCACGCACAATTAATTTACGTCTCTTTTATTAATCGCTAAATTGGAACACAAGGTTAATGATTAATTACTAACAAGTTTGCTACCTAACAATGACGGTAAACAAGAATTGATGCTTGGTACAAGCTGAAGATTTTAAACAAAAACATTCATGAAATGACCATAGTCGCAACTGTTTAGCTCAACCATCTATGTGCATGATACAAACGCGTGAAGAAAGGTCTGAATTATCGTTAAAATTTAGGATGTATTTAAAAAATAATCAAAAACAAGTTTATACATTTTGGAATGGTGTATATGTGACAATTTTTGGCTATGGAGGTTTCAGGGTAGGGAAAAGTCACATCGTTTGGTTTGGAAAACAAATGACAGATACCAATAAAGTGTTTTATCAAAAGGGCTGTTGGGGATCCATTTGATATGTGTCGTGAATATGTCCTTGACACCGAGTTCCATCTCCTTCCGGCAGTTCTCTTTCCACACCTCTTTTGAAACATTCTATTTTCATCCCTCTCAAACTATATTACAATTTTCCTTCTATAAATTAAAGAACTTTATTTCCCATATAAACACGACGTGGAGTTTCTTAAAGACTTCCTGATGTTCAGGAAAAAATGGCTCGAACGGGGGAGGAAAGGAAAAAAAATAAAGTTTATTGCTGCAATAAGGTAATTTTTTCTTTTTTGTAAATACTTGATCTAACCATTTTTTTATTTCCCAGCTATTCTATTGTAGGGATTGATTGAAGCGCCAAAAGAAGACGTGCGAGAGGCAGCAAAATCCACCGAAACAGCCGTCTACCCACTTGCTGGCTCCCACTGGCTAGTCACCTACACCTTGAAACACCAGTCCAACAGCCTCGGAAGTGTTAAATACGCTTATTGTATTACTTATTGCTTAGCACATATTATATGAGCTTATTGCTTTAGCATTAACGACTCCACTGTCTCAACTACTTTATGATGCTGTTTCTAGGAAATTTTGAACATATTCGGGATTTTTACCCTGATGAAGATATTTACATATCGTACCTGATATCAGATTAGGAAAAGGCGATTCAAGGTGCAGCACAAAGCGTCTTTGCCTGATGTGTAACTACAAGGTGCTTTTTAACTACTCTCAAGAATTTAATTATTTTTTTAAAGCAGATTTGGGCTTCACGGAGGAACAACTCGGGCACGGTTATTGAGAGCAGTCTTGCACCCACCCCCCTACGGATTGTGATTGGCCCATAACAACGGCTACAGTGGAGAAAAATAAAAATCAAGCCACGGTGGTGGAAGGAAGAACGCAACCAGCTATCGTGGTTCCGGATACGATTCAAATAAATATGAAAACAAGTTACGATTATTCCAAACAATTTACTGTGATTTACCCCTTATTGTCAAAAAGTTTGAAGTTTTGGAGTAAGCCTTTTTGGCGGTGCCAGTTATAAATGCAATAGTGCATTAAATCACAGATCTTGCCTTGTTGCCGGAAATACTAATTTCTATGTGACCAAGTTACATTAGACATTAAGGATTATAATCTAATTCAAGATACTTATTCTTATATTTATTTAAAAATAACTAGTTTTAATCATGTCTGTAGTGATATAATTTGTATGTATCCTTCCCAGATTGCATGCAAGAGATCTACAGGTAATAGAATAAGAACCCGGGGCTTGAGTGCTCATGTAAATCATAATGGCATTCAATTAAAGTTATTTCCACAGTTATAAATACTTGGACTGCATACGTAAGTAAAAAATGATAAATGATTTCATCCGTAAATCATCGGCCTCTCTCGGACATAATCATTGAACAATATTTTATAGCTCAAATATTACCAAACAGTCGTGAGGCAATGCACAGACCATTACATTGACTAGATAAAATAGCAAAATACACTATTTATTCTTATTTTTGAAAGACTCGAAGACGTAGAGGTATCTTTATAACTGAAGTTGAATAATAAAAAACAAAACAAAAACAAGCCATTTTGAATAGCTTATAATGGTCCCAATGCCTTATTATGGTATATTTCCTAATACATTTAGTATTTTGTTGCAACCTTTGGATCTTTCAACAAGTGGGTTAAGTATTTAAACATTGTGTGACAAATTCCATTGTATATACAAAAAATAATATTTTTTTTTTATAATTATCAATTATTATACTTCTAAATTGCAGCTAGATGATTGTGGATCGATCTATTTACCAAGGGATGGCATTATATTAAAGTTATACAAGAAAACGAATAAACTATTCTTACCTAGAATTTATGATTTAATTAAATATTTCAATCGATATTTCATCTAACTTATAAAGTAAGTTCAATTCGATCAAAAATTTGTTTTTGTTCTCTAAAACACGTACATGCAAGTTTACTAACAGGATCCAATGATATCGTGAGTAAAGCTCTCTGATATATTATTCTTCAAAGTATCAAAACAACATTGCCAAGTTGAAAATTCGACTACGTTCTCTAAGCCCCTCCCCCTAGAAAATTTGAACCAATCAGGGAAATCAATGAAACTGACCGATGTGTAGCCTGGATTTTCAGGCACTATGATCTGGATATTGAAATAGTATTATCTCTGCGTAGCAGTAGCCCTGGTGATGTTGGCACTAGAAACAGAATGTTGATTGTCCAATTCTGCAAGGATTGGGACAAGTTTGCAGCAATTGAAGCCATTGTTGATTAGGCTCATTTCGCTAATGATGTTTGTCTAACACATACCACTGTTGTCTTTAGCATAGACAATCTTAAGCAAATGGGACTTCAGTGAGATATGCAATAGCTCATTATGAGATTTCAGCTGAAACATCATATTTCCTTTCTCTTGCTTAAGTAGAACATCCTTCTTTAGTAATAGTTTGATGATGGCATTCAATTCACACAGTGAAATAAACGGTGATGCCCACGGCGCATGATCCACCACGTTCCACTTGTTCATCTCAGTGCTCGAAATTACATATTTTTTTTACAAATTCTGTTGCGCGCTCCAACAAGAATCTAACTCCCTCTTGGATAACATAGTCATCCAGAAGGGCGACGAAGTAATAAAAAATAATAAAGAATAACTCAAGAAGAATGAAATTTAAAGCTTCCTTTAAATAAAAATACCAGTAATTAAAAAAATTTCAAAATTAGTGATGTGAGCTATGGAATAGGTATAAAAAAGAAAACAAAAAGAAAGCAAAAAAGGTTGCAAAACCACCAGATTGTTGACGATCATTGATGTCAAAATATTTTCGGTTTATTTCTTTGAGGTTCAATAGCAGGAAACAAAGGCGAAAAATAAAAGCTAGTGACTAAAAATCAAATGAAATATTTAAAAAGAAAATACTTATTTCCCATTTTTAAATAATCTCTTTATACTCTTCATCATTTTTGTAAATTTCGCCCACTAAACGAAGCGTAATCTTGACATTGGCAGCTCGTAAGGTCCGGACCGACAATAATTCAAATGGCTACAAATATTTTAAAAAAATTGGAACTGTATATTCAAAATAAAATTAATTTTACATTTAATTTAACCTCTGGTTTAATAGGAAAACAAGTGTATAATGTTTCTTCTCCAGAAAAACGTGGTTTCCAAGAAGCATCTCGACATCTCGTAGCATAGCTTTGGAAAGCCTTCCAGAGACGACTTTTGGCGAAAACTCAACAGAGTTTTTAAGAAAGTAATCTTTCAGACTACCTATTTGGAAATAGTTAGCCTCCACCGTCTCCTTTCCTTTAGTTCCTATTAAGAAGTATAAACATTTAATCAAAAAAATAATAATTAAGAATTTTTAAATCATCGGTCGGACTTGTACTACTATTAGTTGACTGAGAGAGTGTTGTTTCAGGGCGGCGCGGAAGATTATGAGCTTGCAGATGACGATCAGAGCGTCCTCCAGTTGGTGGAGAGGTCGCTTGAGCAACAAGGTGGTCCCAGACATCACTTTCAGGTCTGCACGGTACATTGTGAGCTTCCCGTTGACCCAAATAGGCCGCAACCACTAGTGAATAGAGAGGTGACGATAGAAGCTCCAGGGCGGACCGGTGAATTATCGGCTTCCTTCCTAACACCCCGACCTATACCACAACCTCTAGTTTTCGTTGAGGCGATAGTATCTCCAGGGCGGGCGGGTGTATTGTCGGCTTCCTTTCTAGCATCACGACCTTTACCGAAGCTCATCTTTAAAACTCGGATCTGAAATGAATTAAAAATTAGACGAAAAGGAAATAGATAATCAAGAAAATTAAAAAGAATGCATTTACCTTTAAGATGAAGAGAGATGACTCTTCAACTATTCAGAACTCTTTAAGAGGAGTGGTGAGTAAGAAAGGAAAAGAGTAATACACAGAGAACCTGCACTGTAACGTGATGGCATTTTTAAAAATAGAGAAAACGGCGAGCATAACCCACCGGTGTCGGACATCTCGTAAAGAAAAATGGCGGCGGATATGGCTTCCTTTCCCCATGTCGGGACAAATCGAAAAAGCGTTGCCCAACATCTGAAATGGCAAACCACAGGAAGTAAACAGAGAATAATGCTTAAATTTTTGTCACCCATCGTGGATCGTGGATTTTTGTCACCTATCGTTCTGCAAATATTTATAAAGATATAAAATAATCCAAGGTTTTTAAAACGTTAAGATATAAGCCACTTTATTGATCATGTTAATGAGAACATCTTAAAAAATATTTACTAGCTTATGGACTGTTGATTGGTAGAAGTTACTTCCTCAAAGCAATCGAATCTGCAGTAAGCAATCATACAGAAAGAATTCAGCTGTAGCTGCGATGCTGCATCTTCTTCTTTCTAGAATCACGTTTCACTGACGAAGAAACGATTATATTTATTTTATTTTATTGAAATAATCAAAATACGACACAAATATCTAGGAAATACAGATGGCCCAAATCTGATAGCAGGAGTTCGCAGTCATCTCTATTTTAAAGATGAAAATCATAATCGGGTGTGTCATTTCACCAGTCCAACTGCTATCACAAAAGATCGCGTTCGTCTTGTCGATTGATAAATTTTGTTTTAAAATATTAATTAAATAACTTATTTATTTAAACACGTTTACATGATTAATACAATAAAAAATACATTTATAAGGAAAATGGCCGGAAACGATCACACTCGGGCTTTCCAGGGAAAAATATGTCAGAGCTAAGGAAAATTGAATTTTAACGAGGTTTGGTGCTGAAGTGTGACCTCCTTGTACAAGGATATTTGAGCTATTTTAAACTGAGATTGTTGTTTTAATGGTGGGCCATTCCACGGTATTTCGACAAATTTTTGCCGCTCGACCTCTCACATTTTCATATAAAAAATCACATGTATTCTTAAGCATATGAATAAACATAATCTCAATTTTTTCCGAGATCCAACTTGAAACAGAGCGTGAAAAAAATCGCAAAGTTTTCACTTTTTCACTTTGTCCCCGCCCCTTTTTAACTTTAACGTAACGTGTACGGGGCACGGATTTTGCTACAGGAAAAGTAAAAATATGAAAAAATTCAGAATTTTTTTTTCAATTTTTCAGTTGTAGTTTCAACTTCGTTAATCAATTAACTTATACGTAAGATCGTGAAAACTAAAAAAAAATAGTGATAGATTATCTCGCAAACTGAAAAAGACTGAAACATGCGCTTTTCACCGTTAGATACGTAATGTTAACAACTGTAACGTGTATAATAATATTAAGTAATATTTTGTACAAATCACAGGCTTTTGAGTTATGAATTTTTAAAACTTAAAATTTTAGTCCTATATCTCTTCATGTGTTTTCTCCCCTTCTTGACTTTTGGTCCCCCGAGAGGATTTAATCCATGAAAGGATATGCCGATAGGAGAGGGGAGAATGTACGGAGAGACATAGGACTAAATTTACAGTTTTTAAAAATTCATAACTCAAAATCCTGTTATTTGTACAAAATATAACTCATATACGTTAAGGTCGATAACATTGCGCATCTCACTGTGTAAAGCGCATCTTTCTATCTTTTTCAGTTTATGAGATAATCCATCTCAAACTTATTTTAGTTTTCACGATGTTGCGTAATACTGCATCAACTTACGAAGCTGAGACCTTCACTGAAAAATAGCTGATTTTTTTCTGCATTTTTTCATGTCTTCAGTTTTTCTATAGCATTATTTGTGCCGCGTACACGTCACGTTAAACTTAAAAAGGGGCGGGGACAAAGTGAAAAAGGGAAAACTTTGCGATTTTTTCACGCTCTGTTTTAAGTCGAATCACGAAAAAAATTGAGATTATACATATTCACATGCATAAGAATGCATGTAATTTTTTATTTTGAAATCCGTGTCCATAGCGCGGCAAAATTTGTCGAAATACCGTGGAATGGCCCTGGTCAATATGGTTCATTTTTACTCTATTCCATGGAGACCATAGTAACCGATGCTGCATGTATGAAAAAGAACGTGATATATATATTGAAAAAAAAACTAATTCATTTAGAAGCATCTTACTTACTTGAAGGAATTGATCTTGACGAAGACCTCCACCAGATTCATGTTGGAAAAAAACTTTCTTTCACAGCTGAATATTCAGCTTCCACTAATCAGGTTTTTTTTACCTCTTATACCTTTTGTTTACCCTTTTATACCTTTTACCCATCTACACTGGTAATTAGAAAACCAGTAATCACTAAATAGAAGTTTGCTACATTTTAGCTCAACAGAAATGCCAAGACTTTAAAGAGGAAGAGAAAATGACATTTCATAAATTGTCCAGATTACCGGAACTTAACGTCTCAAAATGATGCTCGTCTGAATTATGGTAAAAAATGGGCATTTTGGCGTAATTAAAATAAATGCCTATATTTAATCATGTTACATTATAGAAAACCCAATTTGGAACATTTTATTAATTAAAGTAGTCTCAAAACATATAAGAAAACTTACTGAATCTGAAATAGTCTTCAAAAAAGAACTAATATGTCTCAAAAAGAGATGGCGTTTGGTTTTCAGTCACAAAGAATTTTATGTCTTCAATTTTAGTAGTGATGTAATTCTTGTTCTTCCACCCTGACAGATATTTGTCATACACTTTCACTTAAAAGTTAACACAAAGATTTTATTGATTAAGTCTGCATGCTGAACAGCTCATGATAATGAGTAAAATAGGACCTACAGTAACGCTAAATAATAGGCACAATATTTCCGCGAAGAGGATCAAATTTAGATACATCATATTGCACCTCTTTTTTATCTTTTAAAAAAAGGGTTAACATAAATTTTTTAAATTGTGAAAATCAGATTCTCCAATTGAATGGTTTAATTTCATCGTTGATCACTATGATATCTTTCTTAATGGCGAAGAAAGATTCTTTCGAGACTCCAGAAAACTATGCCAAGATTTTTAGAATAAACAGGGCAGACTAAGGGTTTTTAACGTGGCCGGCGAAATCCCGCAATAGTTAAATTAATTCGCTCGTATCAAAATTCCGAATTCTTTGTTCTTTATAAGTTGTAAAATGAATGCAAGGAATGAAAGATTCTTGTTGAGACTCAAAAAAAAGAATTATATATGTTTTAAATGAAATGTGTATTAAACAATACTTGAGAGATTATTACATATTTTTAACGACAAAAACATAACGGTTTCCTCCTGCACATTTATTTTTGAATCCCGCGTTCTTTTAACAAAAACTATTTTTATAGGGAAAACTCTTTACTAAAATCTAATTATTTTACTGTTGTTGATATCATTTCCTCTTTCAACGAATCCAGGTTAAGCTGTTAACTCTTATGGAGCTCAAGTCTTATACCCTTGACATGACCTTTGTTACACACCAAGAAGGAGTCCCCAATTTAAAAAAAAGAATATTGTAAGAAAAATTATTCATTCCAAATATGGTAACTATAACTTCCAGTTTTGTGACATCCTGGGAAGTAAACAACTCGTCTGATCAAGAGAAAATGGGAAATGGTCATTTGGAAGTCTCTTGATTTGCACTGGTAAGGATGATTTTTCGTTTCGAGTACCCAGAACGGTCATAGCCCTCAACCCTGGAGATATGTGTAAAATCGGTGTAAACATAAGGAATCTGGGGGTGAAAAAAGATCACCAGAGCTTTTCCTAAACCCAGCGATTTCATGCTGAATAATTTTGGGAGTGTTTTTGACTTTTTTGTTGATTAAAAGTTAACATCTATTAAAATTAATTACAAGTAATTTCATTTTTTTGGCAGTCCACGACTTCCTGTTGTGGATACAAAACTAAAACTCTTCCATCGCCCTTGTGCTGGGAAGGAGATCATGCTAGACTCCAAAATTGTCCCGTTAAGAGTACCAGCGTATGAGGTAAACAATTGATTAAAATAATTTTATTACTTATTTTTATTAATTTCATTTAAAAAATACATTTATTAAATTGGATGAGGATGCGCTCAGCGAAGTATGGGTGGAATTCAACCTAATATGATTTAGCCTGAGCTCAAAGGACTCGCCCAAAGCAACACTGATGGACAACCTGGTACTTTTCAAATAGTAGAAAAAAATCATGTTACATAATATTTACTTTTATTTAGTGGAAATGACTGCTACTGGAGCAGGAAATTTTTCTGAGGACCGCACTGATTTCAAAATCAAGCCCGGCTCTTGGGCCCATGCCCCCATGGATGCCCAGCATGGTAAAAATTTTGTTATACTTACTAATTTTCTTTAAAAAGTAACTAATATTTTTTCTTTGGATTCGAGCAGACTCCACCATAGATTCCCTTGCTGGTAATCCACCACCACAACATCAGTCAACGTAATAAAAAAATTTATTATCTGTTGTCTAATTTATTTATTTTTAAATAATTTTTATTGTAGTCTGGCTGTCTCGTCTCGATTTCGGCCAAGGAGCCAGGACCAGAGCTCGTCGCGTCGACGTTCGCACTTATGTTGTTTGCCCTGCTCCTGCTGAACTTGGCGCGAGGCCTCGCACTAGAGCTGTGCCGATCACGCAGTTCTTCCCTCGGCCGAGCTCTGCTCCATCTTTGCCGGTGTACGGTCAATTGAATGACGCCGTCGAAGGAACTCATCTAAATCAGTCGATGACGGCGATGAAAGCGATGAAAGCGTCATCTTCGTGCCTCACAAACTGATCAAACGAGAACCAAACGATAACTGGTCAATTTGTTTCTCCCTTGGATTAGTTTTTTGTTGTGTTTAGTTTTGGGTTTATTTTCTTTATTTTACACCATTCGTTCTTTGTACTTACGTGGGCACCCGAAAATGATGAAATAATAATAAAAATGCACTTAACAATTAAAACACGCTTTTAACATTTTATTCAATTAAACATTCTGCTCAGTTTATTCATTTTAAAATAATTTAATTTAATAAATAAATAAAATGTTGAGCTCCATTCTGGGGGGGGCATTGAGAAAAAATGTGAATTATCGAATTTCGCCCTGTTGAACTCAGGAATCACAAATCAAAATAGATGATGGTGGTCCCTACTCGTTTCTATTTTAGGAGTTTTTTTTTTCTTTTTCCTCTAAACGAAAGTCAAACTTCAATTAGTTTTTTCACTTTATCTAGATTACATTTCCCAGAATATTATGGTAGCAGACCATTTGTCAGCGCCAGCATTTTGAATATCCCTAGTAAATATCCATTTTTTATCTGATGACAAAGTGTGATTATTGCAACCATGTTGGTTTTTTTCAGAATTTATCTCTAATGAATCCCTATCAAATGTCAGTATGAGTCCCTATCAGGGATCCCTATCGAGGAGCCAACGCTTCTCCGCCAGATCCAGGTGTAGCCCACACCATCGTTCGTATTGAGCGTCTTGCAGCATCGGCTGTGGACCTCCGAGCTCAACAGTTGGAGCCAGACTTAACTCTTTCAGTGGTGCCACAGCAACGTCGGAAGAGAGCGGAATCCTAGCACTTCCAATTCCACCAAATCCATCGCAAGCAGTGAGTTGTGTATTGTATCTGCAGGTTTTCTATTAGTTTCCATCAGTTCCGCAGGCTTTTTTTGTTACATTATAATGTGAATTGGGTTTGTACAGAAGTAAAAGGGAATGGAAGGAAATATAAATAAGGTTTCAAGGCGTTGAAATATGTACCCGATTTTCATATGATGATTTTTTTACTAAAAAAAATCGTTTAGTTAGTCGAGTTAAAAACTCTCTCTATTCAGAAGTGGATGGCCTTCAGGAAGAGATGGCAGTTCTTTCCTAATGTGTGGTTTGACTGTGGTGAAATCTGCAGTGAAATCACTTAGGTAAAATCACTTAGGGTATAAAGCTTTCTTGAAATGTGTTATCGTTACAGTACTGCTAACCAGGTCAATACTCACCAAATCGATGCCAAAATTGCTTTATCAGTTAGCAAGCAATCCAGCGACGAATCCCCCCCCCCACGACGAAAAAATATAGAACACCACTTATAAATTTTATTAAATTAAATTTGATTAATTAAAATTAAGTGGCTCTGATATAAGTAGTTTTAAATATTTTAAATGTGTATACCAAGTTTCATTGATATATATAAATATTTTGGGGTCGCAGTTTTTGTTGTAAATTCAAAAAGATCTGCAAATTAATTATGCACATTTTGTTTTATTCTTCCATTAAAACTTTCTTCTTAATGCTACACGAACAAAGGTATTATCAAATATGGATAGGGGTGTTTTAATCAAACACAAAATTGTAATTTAATATCTCGGTCTTATCTTGTTTTACTAATTTTTTACGTTTAATTGTTCAGAACCACGAGTAGTATGGATTGTTCTTAGATCAAAGTTTTGGGTTATTAATGGTGGAATTAAGTATTTTTTAGTACATTGCTGTATTTTTGTTTACATTGAATTGAAAGATATAACCTTCAACTAAACATTACAACTCGATGTAATTATGAATAGATAAATTCCTTGCTGGAAGCTCAATTGACCAAAATGGTTGCCTTGAAATTTCAAGGCATTGCTCACAAATGCCACGTTGTCTAAAATACGTTTCTACTACTAAAGTGCGTGTTACAAATAAATATCAATTCAATTCAAGGTATGTCCACTCAGTTTTGAGGTTTTATCGTGAAGAAAACCAAGATGAATTGTTCGGTACATATTCTTTTCCGGCATTTGTTGAATGATAAATTTTAAAACCAATATTTAGACATGCGTTCTGTGGCAGTGTACATCTCCTACCAATCTTTCTTCAATAATCGAGGATTATTTTAGTTCATATTAATTACAATCCCTAAATTAAATAATTTAATTGAAATTTTCTTTCCAGGACTCATCTGGACTTCAAGAAGCAACAAAGAAGACGGTTCAAGTCTTGCCGTTCATCTAAAAAATTGGATCGATTCCAAGCCTTTCACAAGCTTTTTGAATTAACTGACTGCTGCTGAGAATATTTAAGCGTTTTTCTCAGCTACTTTGTAATATCTTTTATTTATTTTTATTTTTTAGTTATTCACATATAGATAAACCAGAAACTAACGAACGATACAATCATGGATTTGAAATCGATATTTTAAGATTTGGCCTTTTTTGAATTTCATTAAACTTTTTACTTGATATTAAAGATAATAACTTAAGAAATTCACATATTAAATTTTTGTTAATGAATAACAAGGTAATTAATAACAAACACACACAGAATTAGGTTAAATCACTTGTAACAGGTTATGAAGGCACTGACACTTTACGCAAATTCATAATAACAAGAAACTTTGAATTGGTGTCGACTCTTTAATTTCTTCTTCCCTTCCCTCCTATACTAGCAGTCAGCTGTTGGGGATTCCCAACATTCTTCCGGGCCGGAAATGGGGTCGGCTTCTCATCATCAAATCTCACATTCCATCATCTCTTCAGGAACACGCAGCATAGGCAGAATAACAGGATTCAGAACCAGAGGCCCTTCTGGACCATCCATTTGGTACTCTTACTCTGGCGCTGCTGGCCACGCAGCCGTTTCTCCTTGTTGACCTTATTCAATTTGGGCAGAGGTTGGTTGGCCTGTTTGGCGGGTTTACAACTGCTGGTTGGGCTTAAAGATTGTTGAATTGGTAGGCGTTAGACTGACCTAATGGTTGTTGTTGGTGGCCGGCCGCAAATGCTCTGAGTTTCAGTAGTTTCTCCTTTTGAAATAAAAGCTGGGCATTCTTGATGAGGAATTTGTTCTCAACTTACCAGGGTCAACTCTCGTCTGTCTCCTGTGGTAGCTGCTTTTGCAGCTCATCCAGCCTCCCCTTTAGCTTCTTTATATAAGCCGAGTTGGCTCGGATCCCTAAAGCAACGCTATTGTCTTTTCGATACAATTTTGAGCTTGTTTTAGCCGCTTATCGACCTCTTATTTTATGGTATTTTATGGTATCCGCATTCGGAAAATATTCATATAATAGGGAAAGCTTATAAAAATAAAAAGTTGCTAAAAAGCATATCATCGTGTGAAGCGTGAAAAACTGAGCAGGATTGCCAATCATATTGTGTATCAAATACCTTTCTGTCGGTTGGAAATCGACGCCAACGTCGGTGTGTAACGTCCAGTACGCAAAACGACCCTCCAACCATCTTGATAATTAAGGCTGACATATTGAAGATGGGGTCCATTCCACACTTCCTACAGTATTACCTTCCTGTATCCCGACAGGTAAACAAAGACAGAAAAAGGTTAACAGTCTGAGTCTTAGATTCCATACTTCACGGGGCCATTAATAGCAGGCTTTAACAAAACCTACAACTCCAGTGGACACTGGCAAGAAATCACCAAGAGGGCTGAGAAACAGAAAAAAGTATCTAGAATTGAGAACAGTTTAATAAAAACACAACGAACAGGACAACGAACACAAAACGCAGCTTGGTAGTTGTATCCAGATGGGAAATACAATTAAGGCAATTCTATTGCTGATCTGAGGCTGTATTTACCTTCTCTATGAACCCAAATTTGATGAGCTCGTTGAGAAAAAAAGAACTCCACATTAACGTTCCCCTAGGTCGGAATTCAGTTTAAAGCCTGTTACAAGGAGGAGTAACAAATTTTCTACCATGAATGGATAAACGGCTTTCGTAATATTTCCTCTATATAGACATTGTGCTTTCTCTTAACAATGACGATGTTTTCAAAATGGATTAAAGCTGGATACAGGCGCGGAAGAGCTTACTTATATTGACTTAAGTGACTTACTGTCCATGATCTTTTGTAATTATTCTCGCTCAATACCAATACGGACATCGTCTTCACTGACATCATTTACTCCTGGTAGAGGTAGAATTTTTCCAGTGGCAATAACGAGGATTTCTATATCGTAGTGTTTTTCTTCCGTTCCGTATCCAAGGATCAACGGATCATTTTGTTTTATTTCTTCATGAATTTTATCCATGGACCATCAGGTGCATGACCGAGTGTATTGCAGACCGTTTCGTTGAAAGAGACGTAATGTAGATTTTAGTGGTGACCATGAAGAAATCGGGTAAATCGTTTTCCAGCAAAAACTCTAATCACCATATTCCGATCTACGATGAAACTATATTCAAGGTGTTAGCAATGTCTACCAGACAAAGCACTTTTCTACGACCAATTTGGCCGTAAATTTTTTCTGCAGTTTAAAGAACGGAGCTGATCAGTTCTTCTAGTCAACTGATACAGTTGACTTCAATATCTCTTCTTGTTTCCAAAGATTTTTCATTCCTCGTTGGATAGCTCTCCTCGAGTCTTCACAAAATAGAGCGACAATACGCAAAGCGTAATTTTTCACAAACTTAACCAGTGCTCCTGTTCAGGATAAGTGTTACGCGAGTCCCTTTGCTCCTTAGCATGAATTGAGAATTTAAAAATTCTCTCAGACAGGAGACGGTTTCGTTTAAATGATCGTCCACTGATTTGGAACCTTTTTCCACCTTTATAATAAAAAAGTTCTAATTACAATTCTATTTCCCAAAGGATAAAAAAGGACAAACCTCTAACTTGTTTCTTTGGGTCAACCAGTTTCTTTTTGTTTCAGTAATTAATAAGAAAGATGAGTTTCCTGAGCCTGAAGAACTTTTTGAATTCAATGTCCCGCTATTATTTGGCACTTCACCAGTTCCCAAATCCTCCGTTTCATTTCTAAAATTGTCTTCTGGTTTCTTGCCTATTCCGGAATGAATATATTCATCCTAATGCGAATATTAAAGTCTTACACTTTTTTTAAAGGTTTTTTAAAGTTTTTCACTCGCTTAAGAAGAAATCACTCAAGAAGCAGTTTTTGCCGGTGTTCATCCAGACGAATTGGTTGACCCCCAATTTATTTATTTTTAAAAGTAACAACCAAGACCTTTTGCTAGACCAAGACTAACTAGCTACATGCAAATTTTGCACGTAGCTAGTTAGTCGTGCAGTTGTTGTAGTTGTTTTGATGATTCACAAAGAAGTAATTTCAAAATTACATCTTATAATTTTTTTCACCTATTCTGTTAATATTTACGGTTTCCCGAAGAAGGCATTAGAGAATTATTTATTCAATAACTCATTGTTTGTTTACTTTCGTTATTCTTGCTTTTGGACTCCCTTTTGGAATAAGGAAGAAAAAAACAATGGATTTTGCGTTTGTTTATGATTTAAAGTTATTTAAGCGTTTATTTTACTTTTTTGTGTACGCCATGTTTTAAAATGTTTGCTTTTGATTGCCTTAGCATTATTGTCCACGTCTCTCCCACGAGACAATCCTTTTAAAGCCGAGAGCAATCAAGATTTTCTTATTGATTGACTCCGACGAATTGAGGTTGTCATTATTCTTCTCTCAGTCAGAACTAAAAAGACTAGGTTGGCATTGCTTTAATGAATTGATAAAGGTTCTTACGGTGGCAACGAACGCAGCCTGATATACATTGACTGAACATATCTTAATCCAAATATTAATATTTTAGATTCCATCATGACTTTTCTAGATCTTCCAAATAATGGCCATCTAAACCTTCAAAATCTTCCAAAGGGATATTCGGCGTCCCGCGTTTTTTTTATTTATTTTGAAAGCAAAAGTTATTCATCGACACCATATCACCTGTATCAAGGAATTGTCTGTCACTCTCCATGATTTTATTTGGCGACACTGTTCTCATGCTCCAAAGTTTCTGAAACATCGATATTTAAACTTCGTTTAGTTTTCTCCTAGATTGTGAGTGGCTTAGAAGAAGAAAAGAAATTAAACCCTTTATTTTTTAAAATAATTTTGGTATTTTAATAGCATAAAGAATTATTGGGTAAAATCTACAGTTACCGAGACAATAGAACACGCTTCTTTCAAGGACTCATAAAAAATATCAACAAAGTGTAGGACTCTTCGTTCCAATATGGAGATGGATGCCCAGTTCCGGACTTTGAGAACTCTTTCGCGCCGATGGTTAGCTTAATGCGTAAGAATATATTGAGATCCTTGGCATCGTCTTAATTTTGGGAGCGAAAAATTGCGTTGGAGTAAAAACTGAACTCCAAGATCCATACTCAATTAACAGGGCAAAAGTTTCTGGAGCGAAACATTAAATGATTAAACATAAAGCTTCATGTAAAAAAAGTTTTCCAGTAAATATTATCCACGCTCAACTTACGCTGAATTTATTTTTTAAAAAGTATTCTTAAAAACCTTGGTAGACGTTTTGAAATGAACTTTGTTGCTTCTAAAGAAGGAACGGCTGCCATATGAGGTTAAGCCCAAAGATCACCAGGAATGCCTTTATCAGAGAAACCCTAGGGCACTGTTACAGGAGCCTTTTTGCTCTCCTCAAACCATGAAAGCCCTCCGCGTTACGATTCTGTCTATGATCTATGTTATCGAGGTTTTGTAAGGTCTCGTTTACAATTTTAAATACGTATTAATGAGAAAATTCAATCAAGATTCGTTGTAAGTAAATTTTTTTATCAATCTCATATTATTCGTCGATTTATCCTTTAATTTCATTTATTTCTTAGAGATTCTTTGGATTATTCAGTCTGCGAATGGTGGTAACGGTATACTAACTGTTGTATCGTTCTTTCGTATCTTCCGCTTGCTTTGCCTCTATTACCCGTTGAAAAGCGTCTATAGAAGCCAGAAAGGAAGCAATTTTTCCACGCTTTTTGGTCCCATGCGGAGACTGGATGGAACTACTTGCAAATTACAAGGAAAGTTTAACAACTTGTTTCAAAGAGCAGGTTCAAGTCATATTTTAAAACAGAATTTTAATTACATTGTAATTTCTCTGTGTATTATAGTCGGCGGCATATTCAAAAATAAAATCCTTTGCTCGAGATAGTTTAAGGAAAGAGATGAGGATCAAGCTGGAAGTGGTAAAGGAGTTGGAATTTGAGCCTGCTACTAGAAACGACAACGTTGTTTACTACATCGGAGATAATGTCTTCTGAAAATTAAACAATAAAAGACGAGCATGTCCTGATTACCGATATTCCTTCCGTGTGGCTGATTTAAGTGATCTTGAGTGAAAAATTACATTTATTATTACGAGATGCGCACATGAACAGCCAAGCGGTTAATTTTTCTTAAAAACCAATCTCCCCAGTCCCACCAGCTTATTTCCTCGTTCAATTTACGGTATACATGATTTTGAGTTGGGTTCACCTTAACCGATATTATTAATAGTAATCGGAAGGGAAGCGGTCCAATAGATGATAGAACACTTTCAATTTTTTTCAACTTAAACGTTTTCTTACAGAAAATAATATAAAAAATAATAAAAATAATATATATGGCTAATATGAGCAAATAAATTGAGACTTATGATGACAAAGGCGATGAGAGTGTCTATGAATCTTTGATGACGACTTAATTGTTGGCCCAATAAAGAGAAAGAGGCGACCAAAACAAGGTTGTTCATAACTTTTTCGCATTGTAAAGCAGTGAAATGCATTTGGGCTCAAGCTGGAAGGTTTACTCTAATCTAGAATACCATCTAAGAACTATTCACTGAAAACTTGAGAAGAAGAGAAAAGGCCTAGAAAATAAGAAAGAAAAAGAATCTCAATCAGCAGCGAAGAAGATTGTGCATATGCAATTAGCAAAATTGGATGACAACAAGGTATCAGCCTTTACTATTTGAAAATTGTACATATTATCATTGATCATCACATGACATTCGATATTCAAAGATTGTAACTTCACTACATATGATAACAAGAAAAGCAGCTACATTCCCATCACATCATCATAAAGTCATCAAGTAAAGGCAGAAGCATGGTATGCTGGTGCCAACTACATCTATTCCTCAAGGAATCAGCAAAGTTTATGAGTTTCAAAACTCGCGGACGAGATGAATGAAATGGTTATCTTTCCAGGACGAAAGGGAGCAACTGGCGATGTCATCATACTCTCTATAAGAAGAACATATCTAATGAACCAAGTTCTGGCCTACCCCTTTTTTGCTGTACTCACTGCTGATATCTTGTCTAAAAAGAGATTTCATGCTCCTACTTGGGGATCAAAATTCACTTCATTACTAGTGATTTTAAGTATCGATAATTAATTATTACTTTTTTCTATATTTGATATTGCTAAATGTTTAATTTAAATTATTTCAGTTTCAAATCGCCCATGCTGGAGCTTCGGCCCTTTTCTTCGCCATACACGGCCAAAGACAACAGCGAGTTGATTTAACTTGTTCTTGAAACCCTGCACGGCTAAATACTTCCCCTGCTAGTGTTGAAAGAAAAAGGAAAAGATCGTGTATTTCCAACAAAGAAAATGTTGTATTCAAGGAGTTGCCCAAAGCTCCAAAAGGTAATGAACTCCTAATTTATCATGGTGTTATGTTCGCTGAAAAGCTTCGTAAACAAACTTCAAATTTAAAAACCCATAAAATGGTCGAACCGACACATTTGTTGGATAAACAAATTTATTTCGTCACTGATAGCAGTTTTTTCACAGGTAATGAATCGGCTGTGGATTTGATTCATAAACTTATATAATGTATGAATAACAAATTCTTACCCGTCTTGAAAGATGACATGGTCGGTCTCTTTTTGAAAATTGAGTCTCAGTCGACCCTTCCTTTGAAATTCTACGCCAGTTTATGCGTTCTCTTAATTTATCTTCAAACTTGCGATCAAGGAAAAATTATCGATCATTCAACGTTGTTCAAAATTGCAGGAAAGGCTGGAATTGAGCCATCTCAGATATCCATAGGATATTACTTTTTGTTACTTTTTTATTCTCTTGAAACATACTATTGCATCATCTTTTTGCAGCTTGTTTGGCCTACTAATCTTTTTTCACGAGGTAAAAACAATCATTGTTGGTCTTCGTATTATTTATTCTAACCAAATACATATCGGTTGGTTATTATGATCATAATTGATAATAATTGTCAATATTGTGACAATCTAGTTATAGACGTTTTATTGAGGTTTAGCGGCTTATTATTACACGCCAGTAGTGTGGCCACATAGGAATAGGAATTATGAAACGTAAAACACCGTGCCCTTTGAATCATTTTGGGCTGTTTGACAACGGTGTAACTACTAGTAATTCTTTATTTATTTAATTTTTAGTAATTAATTACAATTGAAGTACCAATCGGATAATAAAGTACTGTATCACTATTTTTGCCGGATTAAGTATTGTTGTGCAACCAAAGAGAGAGGACAATCTATCTCTTTGTCTCAGAGAACGCGTGTTAAGGAATAAACAAACTCATCTGAATCGATCATGGTTGAGTTTAAAACGCACTAACGGTATTCAAACAAGATCCCGTTCTGGTTTATACCTTCAGGGTATGCATTTTGTTATTCGTATAATCATCGTGTATAAGTATAATCGTGTACACCAACAGTATAGAAAATAAGAATTGGTTCTGATATGGATTTTATACCGAAATGAATAATTATTAATTATAATTAAATTCAAACAGGTAAAGTTGAAAAACAAACATTTGTGAAATTTTTGTGAATGTGAAGCCCAAATTCGTGTTCCTGTAGAGATCATCAGCGTCATCTAGCAGTTATTTTTCTAACAACTTGATTAAAGGTCCGCCCTTCAAGCTCCCAAAAATAGAGAACCTACTACATTAAGGAACTAAATTATCACCCTTAATAGAAAAAATAGAAATTTGTCGGAGACTAATTAACCCCTCGTTTTAGTTTAAATATATTCAATATTTAATAACTACTGCAATATACTTGGTTTTTAACTATACTCGATTATGTCATGTCCAATTGATTCAACGATTGATTTTATATTTGATGAAAACCCTAAAATGGAAGGCAGAAGCCATTAAAAAAACGTTTAAAGTTTAAAAATGGAGCATAATACGGAAAACAGCTAGACATAAGCTCATATTGGATGCCATTCATATGCTGAGTATGTAGTGTAACAACAATTCGTAAATCTACCCAAACATTTTTAAAAAAAGAAGATTTTTAATTCGCGTGGTAGTCGATCCATCAGTTAACTTGTAAAATTACAGTCTACAAAGTGGTTTTAAAAAATGAGCTCATTCAGTTTAAAACGGCAGCAATTCTGAAATATCATGATTCGGAATTGATAATTCGAATCATTCGATTTTGAAAAGTGATTGATAGATGGTTTTCATATAAATTTATGGCTGTATGGATTTCCCATGTACAGAAAATCCCGAAAAAATCATCAAATATTCAAATTGGACAGATACTTTTATCCTGAGCGATATCGTTCTCACTAACCATGTTTGTTCTTAAATGAAATTTTCACAAAATTTTAAGAAATTCCTTTTTATTTCAAGCGCCGGTTTGGACAACTTTATTTTTAAAAAAAGTTGCGATGACGTAATAATATAAATTACATTTGTAAGAAACTTTGAGGTCATTGCGCGATATCAAAAATAAAATTTTAAAATCTCATTTTAGGTCTAAATGTTTTTCTTATTACCATTTGGAACAACATACTAGAGCGCCGCTTAGAAAAAAAATACTGATTTATTTTTGAATCACCATAAGGTAGATCAGTGATATTTTACTATTTTATAATAGCCTGTTTTTAAATAAAACTACGAACTTGACACACTCTAAATCTTTTGGGTATTGTAAGGCCTAACAATTGATTCCACAAAACCGTATTTTAGGGGCTTACAACTATTTTCCTTACAATTGAAATTACAACAGGGGTATTTTACGTTAACATAGTTATATTCCTCACAATATGAACCTTTTCATAATTGTAAGATGCAATACGCTAACCTTATCACCGTATTCTTTTCTGACAATTCTTGCAACTATGATATATTCATAATATTTACAATATGCAAGGATAAAAAAATTCGACTGTCTTTTTTGGATTCGAACCGACTTCTTTACATACGTTCTTAAATTCATATACGGAACCCGACGCTCTACCGACTGCGCCAAACGCTCTTTAGAAGTTGTACTACATAAAGTTATATATTTCAAACGGCAAAAATAATTTAAATTTTGTCAAATAAATCTTATTTTTCGATTATTTAACGAAACTGTAACCATTAGTTTTGCTAAAATCATATTTAAACAATACTTTCATAGTAAGCTGGTTATTAAGTATCTTTGTAATATTATTTGTTGGAATCAGATAGCAATGTAAACAAGAGATAAGTTGACTCAGTTGACAAGTTGATTAAGTTGACATAAGACATAATATTTGTATTGCCCAAGAATGTCATTGAAAATAGAACGGTACAACTAGGCGTCCAATTTAATCATGTTTGGTCCTTTTTATAAGTCTTCTTGTGGCAGTAGCTGTCACATTGATGAAGCAACATATCCACTACGTCATCCATCTAATATTTCAACAACGAGATAAATATTTAAAAATATATACAGTGCAAAATAATGGTCATTGGTTAGGTTACCATGTATAGTTTTTCGATGTCGATTATTAAAACATCAAGTAAGTCATCGATCTCCCATAAATCCTCAGAAATTTTTGTAAAGAGGTCGGGAAAAAGGGATTCAAAATGTTTAAATAACTGACGGACGAGAGCTTCTAGCTCGATTGTTTGAGAAATCTTCACGGTTGGAGAGAAAACGATATCCATTATTTGCAACAGCGTAATAATAAGTTGGAAATGGGGCTTATGGGGTGCCATATTAAAAAAAAATAACCAATAACCATGTACTCATAACAACAATTTTATTATCATAACCATCGTTTCTTTACTCTAATCAATAACCCAAAACACCGGTTCTCATTTCAGATAACCATGTTTCTATAACTTGTTTCAAATAAAAAAAACTCGCGACATTATTTTATAACCCTCCCATTGGTCGAAAGCAAATTTTAATCATGCAAATTTTAATCATGAGTCAAGTATAAGGAATCAGTTTAATATTTTCTATAATTGTTATCAATTATACTTAGCAAATCCATTGGTGCCTTTTCTTTTAAAGTAGTTTTATACTTGTAAGCGGGCATTGGTTAATAAGTATTCATAAAAATACTTTTCATTTTAGTACTTGGAATGATGCAAAATGGTCCTGATGATGATGGTGATTTCTAATAGTTTAACCGGATGTTGAATAAAGGACGAGCTTTGAATAAATATATGATTGGCTTGTTATCGCAAGTTGGTTAAAGCGGGCAGTGGCGGGAAATGTTTTAAGTCAACCCGCAAGGAATAATTGCAACTTGAATTTTTTTACAATAGTTAGCTAAAGCTTATTTCACCAAAAATTCTCCAAAAGCAAAAATCCTTGCTTTTCCCTTTTTACTATATGACAGTGCGATTGTTGGCTTAGTGCAAAAAGATTTGATTTCGCTCGCATTCTTATGGTAGTAAAATGCAATATAAAATATAGAAAAAGTAAGGATTTGTGTGACAAGCACCGGGATATGTGTGGTGCGTAGTTTCCTCTGATTTCACCCTTGGTGATTCATTTTTTTCAATTTTAAAATGGATGCATTTAAAATTCATCTTATATCTAAATTCGTTCAAAAGTCTTTGAAATACCTATCCTAGATATGCAAAAAATCAATCCTGATAAAATAAATCTGGCATTCCGATGGAGATAAAAAATTGGAAACTCACATTGAAAAAAGTGTGAAGCAAATTTGTGTAAACTGAATTCAAATTTATTTATATTTACTTTTAAAATCAAATTTGTTGATCTATATACGCATCAAACTGTTCAAAGCCAAAAAATTCAAATAATTTTAAAACATTTAGATTATGAGTGTTTCGATTTTAATTCAGTTTCAAAAATTGTTTCAAATTGAAAAATTAACATAAAAATCGATTGAAATTCAAATCAATATTGATTTTACATTCAATCAGTATTCACTTTTGGTTTTCCCAAGCAAATATATAAAGGATAAGCTAGTTAAAAGACATTCAAGTGAGATTTGATCTAAAATCACTTTAAAAAACACCTTTTTTAAGTTGAAAAAATAGGTTAAAATCGGTGAAAACAGGGGAAGAAAGTTGCACAAACTGAGCGGGATATGATGATGTAAGAGCCGGACCGTGTGGCTGTCGTCGGCAACCTACATGGTACGGTAATACTCAATATAGTAGTAATACAGTTGAGTATCCTTTTGAGCGGGATTGGTTACAGCATATTAACATCATGAATAAAAGACTAGTTATACATTAAGATATTAATATGAAACGGAACGGATGGCCATCACTTATGAATGGGCCCGTTTACTATACGGACTATGAAATGATTTGTGCCGGCCCACCAGTGCTATCGATCGTACAATTTTGCCGTTTGTATCGTCATGACTTTACTTTCTCCTCAGTTGCTGGTGCTGCAAACCGCGATAGTAAAGTAATTTCGGGCCAAAAATTATATACAGGCCTTATATACCTTGAGCCCAGAAGTGATTAGCCAAATTTTCACAAACCCATAAGTACTTGAGATAGAAATATACCTGAGCCCGAAAGCCTTCAAACGTATTCTTGATCGAAAATAGCTGCAAACCCAAAAACTGGTGATAGATCCAACAAAAGCCCAGTTTTTTATGAAACCGCAAAATAAAAGCAAAAATGGATGACAAGTGCTCGACGGGCGCTTGGCGAAGAAATTTTCAATTTTTTCTCCATAAATTGCTAGTTTTGGGGCGATTTCGTATCTTTCAAGGGGCGCCAAAACGCCTTTTCTAGGGGGGCCATCCTTGCAAAGGGGAGGGCGGGCGCCCCTTCGCCCTCCCTCTTATCCGCCTATGAGAAACTTTAGAGACTAGAGGATCAAGACAAGGTCAAGGCTCACGCAATCTAAAAGCTGCATCACGGAGCGGATGGAAATTGGGCTATATATAGGTAGATCTACACAGGGGATAATGGTACCACGCCAAATTTTATTAAGAAATTATTACTGTAACTATAATTTCATTTATTTTTATTCTTTTTGTTCATGTTCACCATACATTACTTGGAATGATACGAAAGAGTGCAAATTTATATCTCCTTTTAATGGGTAAAAAGTACTTCGCTAAGAATTTTCACATCCATTATTCATAAGAACACAAAAATCTTCGCGTGGATTGTTTCAAGATAAAAAAAGATTCGTAATTAAATCAAATGATTTTTCTGGATCATTCGACCTTGAATTTAAAAAAGAAAAGTATTAAAATATATTTAATATATATTTATTAATAAAATAGAAATATTTTTTTCGCATCTTCAACATTGTCTTATTTGTTTGATTGTTTACGGAAAAATCCAAGGCCTGAAAGACTAATGAATGATCCCGCTTTTGAAACTTGACCAGACGCACTCTGTTAAATGCCGAACGAGGCCCAGCACATCCTTGGCGATTGCTATACGCTTTTTACCACTTACTACACTCCCCTTGTCTACCAAAGAAAGGCGACTTTCCTTGGGGATTTCCACCAATCAAAGATCGGCTTCTTCCATTCAAGGAACATGGACGAAGGAACCGACCAAAAAAATATCTCCCACAGCACCAACTTGTTGGAGTTCCAAACTGGAACTCTCCAGCTGTTGACTGGCTAAATTATGAAGCCTTGACTGCAAAAGGATGGAATAAGTGAAACTGTAAATGATTTTAAAAATAAATTAATTATTAAGAAAAATCAAAGAAAGTGGAAGACTTACCTACTGAATTGGTGATAAGAATCGAGGTAGCCAAACGCGATTTTGCAAAGTACTTCCATCAAATTTCTTGAAATAGATTTGATCTACGGATGGTTTGCGCTTGAAGCATTTGACAAAGTCCACGGTCAGATCTGAGTGTTTTACTAGATTTTAAACTTGGAATTTTTCCAACACTTTGAAGACAACAAGAAATACAGTCCCTATGTTCTTCAGCGCTCTACCCCTTCCAGAATGGCCGTACCTCACCTTACGGATTGTGGTTTTAACAACATTTTGCTGCTGTGAATTGTCAATGTGGTCGAAAATCTCGGAAATGAGAATGGAATCACACGAATTGAAAAAAAGTCCTGAATTTTAAATTTAACAAAGAAATATTTGTTTTTAATATATTTATTTTTAAATTTTAGATGTAAACAAGAAATACTCATGTTAAGAAATAGTTAGATATTAAAAAAATCAATTTAAGGCACAAAACATTAATTTAAAAACAAATTAAGGCATTTACGCACTTTGGTGTAGAGGAGTAAAGAGTCAATGAATTACGTAAGTTATTACGTGAAATGTAATTTCATCTTTAAGAATTATTTTAGCCGATCCATAAATAATAGAAGGATCGGGTTTTCACAAGAACAAGCGCTACAATGTTCCTGATCTTGTAGTATTTTTTAAAATTTTCTTCAACGAAGGAGGAGAAAAATATTGACGATTACGGCAAAACGTCTTTTTTCTAGTTTCTCTTTTACCTCAACCTTGAACAAAGTAAGCGAGAAAAACGCTGAAAAGCTCAAGGTCAAGCAAAAGAAAATGAGAAAAAACAGCACTTACGTCATCCAGATGATAACGAGTCTCCTTTTTATCATCGTAAATTCGTCTCTTTTCTCCTTTTAATCGTGTTTCATCTTTTAGTTTTGCGTCATCATCGTTTCAGTGTCTTAACCGAGATTATAAATTATATTCCTTAACCGAGACCATCATGCATTTGTTTTTTTTCTTTTTTATTTCTTTTTTTCATCATCGTTTCAGTGTCTTAATCGAGATTATAAATTATATTCCTTAACCGAGACCATCATCCATTTGTTTTTTTTATTTAGAAGGGTATTCTCGTCCATTACATAACCTTCAGCTTTTTTCTCTCGCGATAGCGGGCATATGGTCGAAATTCACCCCTTCATGTTTTCAGTTGGATTAATGGACGGATTTCCGTCAAACACAATACAAATTGTTATCCAATCATTTGAACATTCATATCGCTAAAGATTAAACAAACACTTCTTATGTCACATGGTCCGATTATCCATACTTATATTTCACTCAACTCGAGGTTTTTTTCGATACAACCACTTTCGTTTAATGCATTCGGTTAATACATCAGTTTAAAAAACTTTCGTTGACAAAAGGGACACAAAAATTAGTCCCCATAAATATTTATAGAAAGGTTACTAACCTTATTATTAAGATAATCATTTACCATAATAGTACTATCACAAAAATGGCAAAAATACACAATCTCGTAATGAGTTTCCTGTCTAAAGTGGGTACATTCGTCTATACATTCCATACCTATAGGATTCCCTAAAGTACGCTCATGCAAGTAATTTATTTTGTTTAAGCAGATTTTGGGACCTCCCGCAAACCTGGGGAGGAGCATATTGTCTCTACGGAATGCAGAACTCAATTATACATGGCGCCGGAAGTAATTTTCCCACGGATGAGACAGAAGGAGCTTGATCAAAGAATTGATCTTTTTGGCTTATAAGTTGTCATCTACGAATGCTTCACTGGTTTACCACCTTATAATCCAAGACCAACCACGCTTGATGTTAATAAAACTTATTTAACTTTTTTCCGTCTATATTGTAAATGGTTAGTAACTCAGAACATATTTTGAGCAACCAATTTCACGAACCATATTTTATTCATTTTTTTACTGCTAAACTTTTGCATAGGTTTATTTTGCAGACGATTCCTGCTTAAGAAATTTGTAGGGTCATTTTATTCTAAAAAACTTAATATTCACTGAAATGTTTTTATCTTAGGGTAATCAAACTTATGCAGTGGCATTCTGTCTATAGAAAGTCATTCAAGATTGCTGCAACCAAGCCTTCCGTGTTACATTTGAAGAGCCAAATAATAGTAACGCTTAAAACGACTTCTTATCCTCCCATGATTTTCAATAATTTTAGAAATCGCTTTGAGATACAAGAGGATGCTTTTATGGCCAGATTGATTTCCCGACAACTATTTTTTTTTAAAATTATAATGCTATTGTTTTCCACTCACTAATATTTTTTTCCATCTTAACAATCACTTTCCATCCAACCCCTACGATGACCTAATCACAGAAAAAATCGAACATTGGAAATTTGTCATCCGGGGATGAGCCTGCTTTATATTCTGCTCTTTGAATAATGAAAACGATTTATTTCTGGTTCCTCTACTTCTTTTTTGGTAAATAACATTTGATTTTAAAGCAAAATTAGGAAAAAACGGCAGAATATTTGGCACATTTCCAACTTTTGAAAGATAATTGTACAAAACAACTGTTATCGCCCTCTGATGAATTTATTCTCACAGCTTTTGAATGTTGCCTACCTTTTTCAAGAGTACACAGCTCCAAAATTTCCCCTGACGGCTTTCAGCCTAATAATATATAAAGAATGCTATGATGATGGTATGAATATGTGACTAATTCTCCAGATTGAAATTTCTTAAATTTGTGAATCCCTCTCAAATTTTATTAAAATAATACAATTCCCTTCATAAAATTTATAAATAGTTTATAAAATATTCACTTTAGTAATTTTTACGAATCATCATAATTTAAAAAGCTTGAATTTGATAGAGTAATTTTGTGTGCACGCCAAAATAAGAAAATCCTGGGATTGATCATATTTTTTCTAATATAGATTTGAATTATAATAATATGACAAAGGCATATAAACTCTATGTAACATCTGTCAATTAAAAAAGGGGAGACAGTGTAGGATTGAATTATATTATACAGTTCTGTACAACAGTGTACAGGTATTGATGCAATTTACAAAAATCACGTCTGACCAACAACATATCCAACAAAAAATTATTTGAGTAAAAAGGATTTATGTAAAACATTTTTTTTAAATGATGCCCTTTAAATAGCCTTCTTTTCAATACATGTATGCACTAACTAGCTTCTATTACAGCATTGGGGTAGTTGTCTAGTGGTGGCTTGCTGGTCTAGTGGTGTGATTCTCTAATTGAGGATAATTTCGAAATAATTTAGAAATAAGATAAATTTGGAATTGGGATACATTCCTTTAGTTGGTAATTGGTAATTCCGTTTTCATATAATAACTTGTTCTATTGTTGCATGAATCCCATCCTAAGGTTAAGGTATATCGAAGAGAGGTTTATGTTCGTTTGATGATACTATTTTGTAAAAATTGAAAAGTTGGTATTTTGCACAAAAAAAAATTTAATTTGCATTTTAAACGATAATTTTTTTAGGAAGTACCCCTTGGTTAATTTTTGCATCTTTTTCTGAAGGTATTACCCAATTGTAATGCTATATGGGTTACATGAAATTAGTAAAAAATTGTGCAAGTTGTAAAATTCAAAAGAATTCAGCGGTTTCCGTGTCTATTTATTCCATTTCTCACTTGTTTTACACTGCAACATAAGGTAATTTCCATTACAGTAAACATCTACGGCAATCACACGTAAATTAAAAACATCAATTATCAGTTATCAATTAAGGATGAATAATTTTTAACGGAATTTGAGTACCGTTGATGTGAATTCATCTATTTCTATAGTATATTGATTTTAAGGGAAAGATCAATAGAAAACCTAAGTAAAGTAAGTATTCTAATAATAATTGTTCTTACATTCATATAACTATGATCACACTTAAAGTAAGAGAATCCTTAAGAAAGCCTAGATAAGCTCATGGGTGAAACTGCGTTCCCACATTTACCTACGCATTTGCATAATCGCAATGGCCTGAGCTACGTTGGCTCGGTGCCTTTGCCAGGCTTCGTCCCTGACAACCCTAGCCTACTGGGCTTGCCCCTCTCTCATTTGGAAGTTTTCCCGGGCCTCACGGGCAGTGTTGTGTAGCCTGTCTGCCCTCACACTCAAGCGGTAGTCTGAGAGGTTGTTGACTACTGCATTTTCCCATGCCCTAGTAGCATCCTGGGCCGCCGTCATGGTGGTCCGCGGGAACGATTCCTGAAGTAGGAAGCCGAGTTGGTAAGGTTCTTAACGCGAATTTCATCCGGCGTCATTTTTTGGGAAAAATGGAAAAAAGAAAAAAAAATTAAAATACAATAGAAAAAAATATTCATTCAAACTAAAAGACATAAATTCAACCTAAGCCTGGTCCTGAGCTCTTCCATTGCGTCTTTGCCGCCTTCGATCTCGGCGATTCTGGCGTTCCCATATTTCTCTACGCATTTGCATAATCGCAATGGCCTGAGCTACGTTGGCTCGGTGCCTTTGCCAGGCTTCGTCCCTGACAACCCTAGCCTACTGGGCTTGCCCCTCTCTCATTTGGAAGTTTTCCCGGGCCTCACGGGCAGTGTTGTGTAGCCTGTCTGCCCTCACACTCAAGCGGTAGTCTGAGAGGTTGTTGACTACTGCATTTTCCCATGCCCTAGTAGCATCCTGGGCCGCCGTCATGGTGATCCGCGGGAACGATTCCTGAAGTAGGAAGCCGAGTTGGTAAGGTTCTTAACGAAAAAACTCATTCGGCGTCATTTTTGAAAAAAAATGAAAAAATTAAAAAAAATAAAATACAATAGAAAAAAAATATTCATTCAAACTAAAAGACATAAATTCAACCTAAGCCTGGTCCTGAGCTCTTCCATTGCGTCTTTGCCGCCTTCAATCTCGGCGATTCTGGCGTTCCCACATTTCTCTACGCATTTGCATAATCGCAATGGTCTAAGCTTCGTTGGCTCGGTGCCTTTGCCAGGCTTCGTCCCTGACAACCCTAGCCTGCTGGGCTTGCCCCTCTCTCATTTGGAAGTTTTCCCGGGCCTCACGGGCAGTGTTGTGTAGCCTGTCTGCCCTCACCCTCAACCGGTAGTCTGGGAGGATGTTGACTACTAAGAAAAAAATTCAAAATACAATAGAAAAAACAATATTCATTCAAACTAAAAGACATAAATTGTGACCAACTTTAATGTTATGTTACATTAAATCATAAAAAATGTTTCTTGTGTAAATATGTTGAAATATATTTTAATGTATCTTATTATTTATACAACACAGGTCTAGATCCGGTAGTCCTTGAACTCATTAATGAAGTTCTCAACGCAACATTTCTATCCCATTCCGTTATTAAAAGATGGTGTGTTTTTAAATAAGCCAATTTTTGAAGTCTTCCGAAATATATAAAATAATATTTAACTTCGTACTATATTTGATAAATCAACTGAGAATGGGCACCGTTAATAGATTGGTCGTGACAATGCTTGTGCATCTTTCCATTAAAGCAAAAGCCATTTGGCGCCAGATTATGATTGAAAAGAACTCCGGTAAATAACTTCCAGTCAATACCTATCAATCTCTTTCTTTCTCTGTACGTTATAGATTATGAACACCACATTACGAGTAAATTAATAGATTACCAAACTAACTGTTGCCAGTCTAAACCATTTCCATATTTTTCTTCTGCTTGCGTCTTGCTTTATCCTAAAATATGCGTCTGAGGAGCATCCCATTAAAATATAATTCAAATGTGGTCATTTGAATTGATTCAGCATTTTTCGGTAAGTATACAAAAAAACTTAAATACAAATAAGGCTTCCAACGGTACGGTTGTACCGGTCGGGTTTCCGTACCGAACCGTACCGAACCAGAGACACCTGTCGGTAAAAACCTGGCCGGTCCCTTAACATACTTTCCTAGTCCGTTCCGATTGTTTTCGGTAATTTCCGATACCGTTCCGTTCCAAATAATTTTAAAACTAAATTTTTCAATTTATTTATGTATAGCGGATATTATTTTAGTAAAATATGGGTATTTTTAAATAAAATAATTAGTTACACTTATTCGCGACGGCAATTATACAGCC
This sequence comes from Chydorus sphaericus, assembly GCA_030141595.1. Classification (NCBI taxonomy): domain Eukaryota; kingdom Metazoa; phylum Arthropoda; class Branchiopoda; order Diplostraca; family Chydoridae; genus Chydorus; species Chydorus sphaericus. The sequence continues at coordinate 4,598,503 of CM057926.1, read as the reverse complement.
GGCATCGGCTAGCGCCAGTTTTTTTTTGTTCTCAGAGAGAGTCGTCTGAAAGAGCGGTAGTGACAGCCAGTCTGTTTGTCTGGTCTGCCGGCTGCTTCTGGCCGCCACGGCTACGAATAATCAAGTTACGTCAGTTTAAAATGTCCGTGGTCTCTTCTGTGGTTGATGGTCGGCAAAAGCAAAAAGCTGCCATCGACGCCAACAATAAATTAGTTGCCAATAACAAGAATGCCCGCACAGAAGAGGATTTGGAATAACCACAGGAAGAAAAAAGTGGACATGCCGTGACCACTGTTCAACCTGACGTAGATGATAGGGCGGAGCAAGTTTCTCATCAAAGTTGCACTGAGGGTAACTTGGAAGAGATAGAATCTGTCATATCTGAAACTCTGAATCAACAATCACAAGAGAATACTGATAATCTTGAAGATCAGCAGAGACAGGTTGAAGATATTCGTGTTGATTCATGTATAAAATTAACAAATTTAATTTTTATTAGCATATTTATATTAGTTTGAGAATAATAGAAAAGAAATAATAATCGCTGTTCACTGTTAAATTCAGTAGATGGAGTTGACGATTCGAGTGAAAGTGATAGCGAGGATGTAGCAGACGACTCCATCAGTCAAAATAAAGGTTCTATAGCTTTTCTTTTTATTTAAAACTAATCTAGATCAAATCTTGACGTGATCAAATATTTTTAGGAAATAATGGAGTGACTGGTACACAAGTGACTGCGTCAAAAAGAGCCCGTTCCTGGGTTTGGAAATATTTTGAAAAAGATCGTGATGAAATGTTGAACGTGTGTAAACTTTGTCGGTAAGGGCCTGAAAATGCCTCATTTCAATTATCTTAAGTGCTAATAATTACTTTAAATCATATTATAGTAGGATTTTCGTATGCCAAAAGCCAAGGAAGCCCTCATGGTATGGAGGCCCACTTAATGGGAGCAGCTCACAATTTTCCTAAAGGAGGACCACCAGACTCCGATTTTCTTGAAGTAAAAGATGACAACAGCCTTCTTTTTTGTGGTAAATATTAATCGAATACATTAAGAAAGTATGGTAAATTATTGTGGGTCCTGTTTTAACAGCCGTATTCACCAAGAAATCTACGATGCTGCATGGTCCAATCCAATCTGTCCAGGGCTTCTCTGCAGTGGAAGAGATCTCATATCAACAAATGATAGCCTGTGCCTCTGATTCTAATGCTGAAATTATTAGATCTCACTCTACAATCAAATCTGATTGTGAAAAATGCACCTGTTTTCCCAGAACTGGGTGATACAAAAAATACAGGTTTAATTATTTATTTATTTATTTATTAAAAGCATTGATCTATTTTCTGAAATATTTATTTTTTAGGAAGCAAGCTCCAGATTGTCATTTACTTTAGATGTTGTCTCTACTCCGTACTGTACTGAATAACAGCTCATTCGGCTTGCGATGAATGGATTCTAAAAAATGTGGGAATTTCTCTTATTCCACTGAATGGGCCTCATTCTGGAGAGAATTTGAACGGGCCTTTGTTGAGGTCATAGAAAACAAGCACTCTCTTATTAATAAGTTTAATTTTAGAATTTATTAGCAATTTTTAATTAATCAGATAATCGAGATCTAAAAAATGGATTTTTATTTACAGATTATGGCAGTGACCTGCGATTCTGCTGCCAATAACGGCACATTCATGAAGTTTTTGGCAAAGGAATGCGAATCTCATAATCTGAATCATATTTCCAGAACCGGATCCATGGTTAACTGTTTCGCTCACATCTTAAATCTAACTGTTCAAGATTTTTTGAAAGGTATTAGCTGTTGTGAATCGGGATTTGTTGACGACAGTTCAGATGATGAGGAAGAGGAAGAGGACGATGATTTATTCGAAGAAGAATTCGGTACTCGTGAATACATCGCCCGAATACATATCATGTTCATTTTTTAAAATTTACTTTAGCTACGAAAACTGGTTAACGCAACACGTAGCTCCGGACAGAAGCGGGAGTTATTTGAAAAATGCTGCTCCAAACTAGGGATTGAACATTTCGAGCTCGTGATCGATTGTAAAACGCGCTGGAATTCAACTTACGATATGGTGGCTCGTGTGCTTAAAATGAAAAAGGTAAAAATGTTCCTTTTATTTATTTAGAAAAATTGATCTCATTCTAATCGTAATGTTTTTAAAGGCTGTAATTCGTTTTGTGACATGGAGCAGTGATCCCAAGCTGAGAGTGTTGATTATAACCCGTCCAGAATGGAAGTATTTGGAAATTCTAGAAAAATTACTTTTGGTATTTATTTTAAAATTAATTTAAAATATTTAAATAGTTACTAAATAATTATTTACTTAGGATTTTAAGCAAGCTAGTGAGGCCATGGGCAATGTGAAATATCCAACACTGTCCCAGACTCTACCCTATTTCAATCGACTTGCCCATAAGCTGGACGCCTTTTTGGGATGCAGTGAAGATAAAGAATCAAACTACTCTGAATTGGAGATAAAAGGGACACCAGTCCATTTAGCCAAAGCTGTCCAGCGAGCTCGTCAAAAGCTGGGAAAGTACTCGAAATTGGCAAAGAGTCCTGATTCGCTCCATTGTATGGTTACAGGTAAAAAATAATTATTTAAAAAATAATAATTTTTCTTTTAATATTTTTTTAAATAGCTCTTCATCCAAGATTTAAGCTTCTTTATTTCAAACATATTGGCTAGACGGATAGAGATATTTCTCGTATCAGAGCGAGACTGGAGAATCTGTGGATCACTCTATATAAGCCAATTCCGATGTCCGATGTTTCTCATCCTAAATATGATGATTCCTCATCATCGGCTATTATCGACGAGCTTTGGTCAATTCCTCCTCAGCAGGTAATATAGCAACAATAAAATTAAATTGTAAAATAAATGATTTAACTGTTTTTAATCTTAATTTTAGCTGGATTCAAGCGTTGAAGATCGTGGTTCCGCAGACATCCTTGACGAACTGAATCGGTATTTGGATGGCGGCGTAGAATCGGCCAAAACATGTCCGGATGCATTACTTTGGTGGAAGGTTCGTAATACTTAGTTTATAAATATCGATCATGGAAAAACAATAATATTTTTTTCTATTACAGAAGCACCAAATGGATTTCCGATTTTTATCGGGGATGGCAAGAGATATTTTGGCTATTCCGGCCACTTCTATTCCTATTGAGCGTCGCTTTTCGGGATTAGTGGACATAGTCACGCCGAATCGCGCAACTCTAGGAATGGAAACCATTCAGATGTTATTTGAATTGAAAGAATATCTCACTTTTGGTGGCAATGAGTTATTGCAACACATATTGTCTTCTAATTATTAGAATGAGTGTCAAAGATGCAAAATATATTGGAATGATGCTTAACTGAGTTGAAATAAATGAGTTGCATGATTATATTCCCTAAATTGCGGACTTGAGGACGTGGTCAAATATGCTTAAAAATGTAACGGAATGATGAATATTTTGAAATAAATAAATTAGATATTATGCGTGAAACTATATTACGCCAAAAATTATTGCCCAACAGTTTTACTTTTTTTTTATGTGCTATAGACTGACGGAGTCAGAGTGAAAATAAATATTCAGAAAATACAATTTTTATTAGAATTTCGTGTTCGTTGCATATTTATGTCATATTATTTAATTATCATTATTTAATAATTTTAGAGTGATGTCAAATTTATTTCAGATCGGTTTTTAAAATTCGGAACGGAAAGGTATTTTTTTTTAGCGGGATCGGATTCGGATTTCCGAGAATTTAAACGGAACGGTTTCGGCAAGGTAAAATTTTTCGGTAAAATAAGCGGATCGGTACCGGTTCGGTAAAATCCGTAACGTTGGCAGCCTTATACAAACGTAGGGACCAATATTTTATTTTTATTTTTTTTACATTTTATTTTCTTTTTTAGACCTAATGAAATTTAAAAAGCAATTTTTTTTTGTCGCCCTTAATACAATAATTTAGTCGGAGACTAATTAATCCCCCGTTTCAGTTTTAATATATTCAATATTTAATAACTCTACTGCAATATACTTGGTTTTCAAATTTTTTTACTCGATTACTTTAACTAATACTCGATTAATTATTTTTTTTTATTTCTCACATGTCCAATTGATTCAAGGATTGATTTTATATTTGATTAAAAACCTAAAATGGAAGGCAGAGGCCATAAAAAAAAAAGTTTAAAAATGGAGCATAATACGGGAAACTGCTAAAAATAAGCTCATATTGACTGCCATTCATATGCTGAGTATGTAGTGTAACAACAATTCGTAAATCTACCCAAACATTTTTAAAAAAGAAGAACTTTTAATTCGCGTGGTAGTCAATCCATCAGTTAACTTGTAAAATTACAGTCTTCAAAGTGGTTTTAAAAAATGAGCTCATTCAGTTTAAAACGGCAGCAATTCTGAAATATCATTATTCGGAATTGATAATTCGAATCATTCGATTTTGAAAAGTGATTGATAGATGGTTTTCATATAAATTTATGGCTGTATGGATTTCCCATGTACAGAAAATCCCGAAAAAAATCATCAAATATTCAAATTGGACAGATACTTTTATCCTGCGCGATATCGTTCTCACTAACCATGTTTGTTCTTAATAAAATTTTCACAACATTTTAAGAAATTCCTTTTTTATTTCAAGCGCCGGTTTGGACAACTTAATTTTTAAAAAAGTTGCGATGACGTAATAATATAAATTAAATTTGTAAGAAACTTTGAGGTCATTGCGCGATATCAAAAATAAAATTTTAAAATCTCATTTTAGATCCAAATGTTTTTCTTATTACCATTTGGAACAACATACTAGAGCGCCGCTTAGAAAAAAAAATACTGATTTATTTTTGAATCACCATAAGGTAGATCAGTGATATTTCACTACTTTATAATAGCCTGTTTTTAAATGAAACTACGAACTTGACATTCCAAAATGCGTTTATTTAAAATAAAAGTTTCGACAGAAAAATTACCATTATTTCACTAAATTACATATTGCTTGTACGCAAATTCAATGGGAAGGTTACATAAATCATAAAACTTCGACCGTGAACTTGACAACTAGTCATAGACCATCTCAGAAACGATAAAGGAAATTCCGACGAATACATTAACTTAAAGGAATACAATAATACATAATGGAAATAATTTTTAAACCGTTTCACGCGCCCCAATAACTGCCGCTTGCTAATACATGTAATAGGTTTGCCTAAAATATGTTCGTATATAATCACCGTTCCAAATAAAATAATTTTTACAGAATTCGTTAACCTTGACGTTAACATTTATTTATCATAATTGATTTTTAAAAGCATTAAAACAATTTTTACATACAGTAATAATATTTCGTGCTGTTTTTTAAATATTTTTCAATGATTTAAAACTAGAATAATATGACCGAGAAAGGATGAGCAATTTATTCAAGAGTGTTCAACTCCTCGAATAATTTTTAAAATATTCATCAAATGATTCACTGTCAACTGTTCATATTTTGTTAGACCTGATTTTATATTCAAACTCGTTTGTATACATTTAGAACCCACGTATGTTTGGAAACGTAAATGATGGGCACGTATATTATAATGCGCATAACTAATATTAACTGTGTTTAAGCACGGCTATATAAATAAGAAATGAAGCTTTGTTAAAGAGATCATTCTATTGGAAGATTTTGAAAGAATCTTTACAGAAAAAAATGGTTCGTTACCTATTTATATTCTTCTTAAATTAAGCCATTGATGTATATAGTAATATTATTTAATGTTTCAGATACTTTTCACTATTTTCTGCTTGGCGATTATTTCGTCAAATGTTGATCCGTTGGCGGCTAAAGAAACAGCTGATGATCCAGGTAAGAATGAATTGTATAAGATTGGAAAGCTTTATGGTACCGATAAGATCATCTTCCATGGATACCATCGAATATATCCACGTTTCATTGATCAATACCGTTCAATGGCCGAGGGAGCTGCCGTACTAGAAATTGGAGTTTTACAGAAAGCCTCTTTAAGAGTCTGGACAGAGTATTTCCCAAATCATCACATTTATGGACTGGATATCGAAGAGATTAAGGCAGATGACCATCCTCGACAAACTATATTTAAAGCGAATCAGGTAATTATCTAAAAAATGGGCAATCTTTTCATTTATTTATTTTTTCAAATGTATTAGTGCAATCCAAGGGATCTGAAAGATGTTGTGTCAAAGATAAACCATACAATCTGCTTCATAAATGACGATGGTTCCCACGTTCCAGAGCATCAACTGTTTAGTTTCGATTATCTTTTTCAAGAGTTGCTTATGCCAGGAGGAACCTACATAATCGAAGATGTCGAAACGAGCTATTGGTATTATATTAGATTTTCTCAATTAAAGATAACTGCTCAAAAATTATCTCTTAACAGGGCGAAAGGACCCTTTTATTCGGGACACAAATTTTACTACGGATATAAGCATCCTAACAATGTGGTTGAGATTTTCAAAGATGTTGCTGATGAGGTGAATAGCCAATTTCTCAACCCAGCTTCACAAGGAATGGTGAATGAGCGACTGAGCAACAAGTTATCTACAGCCACTCGCCAGAATATTGCCTCCGTTACATTTGCTTACAACAGTATCATCATTGTCAAGAAGACTGAAGAGGACAAACTCTACGGCAACGACCAATACCGATTCTATGAAATGCTGTAATGTTTCTCTTGATAAATATCAGTAGCAAAACATATTTAACTGGGGTTGATCATTTTCAAAGTGTTTTGAATTTTATTTTTTGCATTTGATGATATTACTCACGCATATAACTTTTAAAAGGTGCCAACGGGATCAAGACAAAGTTATAGGATAAGCTTTGAAAATTAAAATATATTATTTATTAAGCATCTGCTTTAATACCATCAACATTTGTATTCGATACCGTTGTATTGTATGTTAAGCAGTCGGTAATATAAAACAGATCTATTGTATATGTGATGTATACAATATATTGATAATTATATCAAATCACGTGGCTACCAATAAATAATAATAAATAATAAATCAATAAAGTCAACTGACTTTCGACATTAAAATTTACAATGCTAATCTATAATTTAAAGAATAAATTACTTATAAGTTTTATAGAATAATTTTTCGCTGATGACTGAAGATGATTATTCAAGACCTCGGACGTTCGCAATGACTGATCTTTTATAAGAAATGCAGGAAATGATTTATCAACTGTTCATATTTTGTTACACCTCATTTGGTATTCAAACTCGTTATAATATTAAAATTCACTCATGTTTGGAAACTCTTTGATGAGCGCGTATATTATAATGCGCATAACTTGCATAAACGTAGCAGCAGGCCATTTGCCGCTCTTTATACAGGCGATGGTCTGGTGGCAAGTCCCCCAACTGCTTATATACACGGCTAGCTATATATGGAAAAGGAAGCTGATCATTCAGAGATCATTCCATTAAAAGATTTTAGAAGAAAGTAATCTTTAAGAGAATGGCTTTTATTTAACTAAGGTTAGGCCAATCTAATTTTCCTCCTTCTATAAACAGCAGAACTCCTTATCTTCTTTACTTCTACGACATTAGTGCTCGTGAAATAGATGAAGAATACTAATATAACGATCAGGCAATTTCATGTATTTTTATACATCTTCAAAGTTCAAACAGTTCAAGTATAAATTATGCACTATTACACAGTCATCAATGGCGCTGATTAAAATGAGTCGAATGCTCGAAACCGCGAGCGCATCAACGCAACCATCTCCTCTAAGCTCTGGTCTCCCAGCTTGAGAAATTTTTGAATAATAATAAAATAAAGGCTGAATAAGATGACCGCTCTTCTTACTATAATCGCTTCCTCAGCTTCAGCATCGTCTTATTGTAACATGTTGACGAGTATAATAATGTTGGTTATGGGTATTGGTTTTATCTATACCATACATATTTATTTGACAATGATTGGAATACATTATATTAGCTGTGTTCATAAATTTTGTTTAAAAGCGTCTTAATTATATTTTCTCTCGAACATATAAATAAATAAATTATTGTATATGGTTTTATCCAATAATGAATAACGTAGGTTTTGAAAAATAATCAGTTATTCAAAAGATTGATTCACTTACCGTAACTTTTTTTTTGTATTGTAAGTGCAAGTAAAAAAAAATGGAAAACTACTTTTACCAATCCTAATTCTGGTAAGTCGATTCCTAAAAACGCCTTATCTTTGTGTCAAGTAAATAATTGAGAATAAAAAAAATGATACACTATTTTTAAAAAATAATTGTTCGATTTTAAATATTACTTTTCAACATGTTGTTAAGGAATAAAACTGCAGGGAGTGCAGGGGTGTTAACTATAAAAACCTTTACAATAAAATTCAGGGTCTGAATTTCAGACCTTCATTCAAATTTTATATGTTACTAGACAAAGTTGCCAGTTGGTAAAGAATGCAATTTTCAAATCACCTTTTATTTTCTGATTTGTTTTAGGTGGGAATTTAAATTAGGATAGTTAAAATAGGAAAAATGAATAGTAGTGGAAAAGAGCGCATTTAGACTTTTGCTGAATTTCATGTATTTTTTATGTAATTACTTTTAAAATGGTAAGCTTTTACCACTTTAGCCAAGATCTCGAGTTTTGTTTTTCTCTTCTACTAATATAAATTGGTTATCGATTGACTGCGACCGAAAATAAGACAAACTTGAATATGTTTTAAAAATTGCGTGCGCTATCATCTCCCGACTGAGTAAACAGCTGATGCAACATACAACGAAGAAGGACGCTGCCTTGATGTTCAAGCCGTCAAACCTCGTCCGAAGCCAATACATTTTTTATTCTTTTTATTATGCTCTCCATTCATCCTTATTCAGCTTTCCTTTTCCCGACATGAGTTTGATGTGCGATCTTCGCGAAAAAATTTTTTCGTGCAGTTGGTCTTTGACTCTTGGTCTCTTTGGATATCAAAGTGTACTCCCTCGCGTCCTCTCCTCTAAAATTAGTAAACATACTAATAAATGTGTCATTGTGTCCTACTTTTAATAACGAAGCAAATACAGAATTGGAAAAAAAGTTTGTCATTTTATTCATATTATGTAATGGTTTTACAGGGTGATGGCAAAGTAAATAAAAGAGATGAGTAATATCTCTGAATCAGCAGACAACAGGGGTAGCTAGGAACCCATTGAATTCCCCATAAATGGTAATGAAAAAAATGGACAGAGTAAGAGGAGGCTGACATCGTTTTGTTTTGTAATTGGGCTTTTAAAAACGTTGTAAAGAGAGAAGATAAGCTTCTTTCCGTATTCATTTAAAGAGATTTTGTCATCGACAAAAAATGCACACAGCATGAGCTCAGCCTTGACTAACAAAACTTTACAAATCTCTCATCCCAATCACATACGAATAATGGATATTAAATGCGGTTGGGCGGGGGGTTAATTGTTATTACTAAAAATGAAAATTCCCTTTAGAAAAAATAGGAGCGCAATATTTAGGACAAGTCCCCCCCCCCCTCTTTCTAGACCAAACTGGCGAATCAAGGTCACGTCAGCGACAATATTATGCGCTTCAAAAATAAAAATGTGATAAATTTTGAATTATTAGAATTACTAAAACATAAATAAGTCTTCGTGCATTGCATAAAACGGAAGAAAGTTGCGTCGCTTAAAAAGATTTGGCACCTATTATTGTTGCGACAAGCATAAAGAGCCTCCTGAATCCATTAAAAGTTTTGATCAACTGCTCAACTCCTTGTTTCTTTCCTCCCTTTTCACTCTTGGTGGTAGCTTTGGCGCGGCAGGTCATGTTATCGTCGACCGCTTGTTTTGATTTTTCATTACTATTCAGAATAGATTTTGAGCAACTAATCTCACTTTCATTTGATTCATTTAATGAATCAATGGATGAAGACATCTGATTGTATTCAATGTTTTTAATGATATTGAAAAATCTAATATGACTATTGCTTTACCGTTTTAAAATAGAAGAAAAAATAGAAAACAATGGGTTTATATCTCTTAAGAAAAATAATATGAAAATACCTTTCACTTTTACTTTATCCTTTTGTTTTATAGACATCAACATATTTTTATAGACGCCCATTTTTTTCTACAAAAACATGATTGAGAGCGTAAAGATCCTGTGGTAAGGATGCAATCGTTGATTTTTTAAAAATTATGCTGAAATCGACAACGAGAGTTTTTGTTTTAATCGCGAATATACAGCACACACATAAAGTGGCTGCAGTTGGCGGTAGAGAGAGTAAGACACATCGTGTGATTTTTTTCTTTTGTCTGTATTTTTTGCTTGCATTCGTACATTGTAATTGTTGATGAGTATTACATTTTTGAATGCTATAATAGTAAAATAGCATATCTGGGTCGTATTTAAATGGCTAATGTAGAATATTTAATGAATCTAGGGGTCGGCGTTCCCCTCGAAAACCAGGAGCATCCTAGCGTAGTCCCTCTGGACACAACCGGATCCTTTTCAACCGATTTGTACGCTTTTGGGAAAACCTTAAGGAGCTGGTTGCCCTGTTTGGTGTTCTGAATGTTCATTCTGAGAGTGATGTCCACAGCCAAGTAAACGATCAGCTCCGCAATAGATTTGAAGAGAAGCGTCAAGCGTTCTGTATCAATATAAAACAGAGGAACCTCAAGCATACTCGTCTCATTTCTGCTTATCATACTTCTATTGCTTTCATACGTCTTGAACTCCTACCTCAAATTAAAAGTAGAGTTACCGTTACCGTCCTCTGATACATTTATTCTCACAGCCTTTGAATTTGCTCCACCTTCTTCAAGATAGACTCTACACAGCTCCAAAGTTTCCCCTGGCGGCTTTCAGGAAACATTATAATATATAAAATACATTATAATATTTACTTTTTAAATGGGATTTATACTATTAAAGTTTGGATTTGTAAACGGTAAAATGGTTTTTAAATATATTTAATAAATGGAACCGTTTTAAAAACACACTGTGACCGAACTATAAGGTGTTTTTCATAGATTTTTTTATGTTTTCAGTTATTATGGCAAATATAAGTTATTTGTTACTTTTATATTTTTATATTTTTCTTTGTTGCTATCTCTGGGTTTCTAGTTAAATTGAAAAGGAATAACTAGGAATAACGAGGCAACGAGTTTTGACAAATCGGGGTTTATCATTTAATCTAGAATTCAGTTGTTTCATTTAGTAAGCAGATCCTGTTTTTTTCTCTAAAAATCTGTGGCATTTTTGAAAAACTGTTTTCGATATAAACGTGACGTAGAGATTCCAGAATTAACAGAATTATTTCAAATTAATAAAATCTCTAAACAAAAAGAATGTCAATAAATAACAAAAGTCGTATATTTTACTTACGTTTATTTTATGTTCAAAATAAATTAAAAATCGGCGCATTACAGTAAAAAAAACGTGCATCACTGGATCCCTCTCAATTGATTTCTGCTCTCCTGCGTTGCCTTATTGTCCTGGGATTTTCAACATAGTATGCTCCCAAAGAAAGAAAAAACATTACCTGAAACACTGAAAGAATGCGCAATCCAATTGAGTAGAAGTACGCGATCTCGGGGGCTTGCTCCACCACAGACTTCTCCGAACCATTTCTAAGAGGAAGGAATGGATCAATTATAGCCCCACAAGAAGCGGCCCAAAGTTCTGAGGGGAAAAGTGACAAATAATAAACTGTTTCCCTACCTGGCGGTTGATGCTTCGTGAAAAAGCGAACGGTGGGATCCGGAATGATGCCGGCCGCACGCAGCTCCCCACATCCAAAATTGTATCACATCCCAAAACACCGCCCAGCCGGTCGTAGCTGTAGTGGACATTAAAATCCGCGTACGTAATGGTAGCCTCCTGACTGCCCAGATCTCTGTTGTGGTCCTAAGGGTAGGGGCATCTCTGCTTGATCGCATCCAAGAACTTTTTCGACCTTAATGTAGCGTGGCTTGACCAGAGGCGTCAGGTTGAACTGCTCATTATAAAGCTTCTCGAGCAAACGGAGTATTGGTGCCGCATGCGCTCCCTCATAAAGCGCACGCATTACGTATGGCAAACTTGAAGCAGCGCTCAAGACGAGCGTCGTTTGGTCCCACAACTTTTCCCATTTTTCATATTTTTCCCTTCGTCTGTTATTTCACAAAAAAACACTCATCTCTATTCCATAATCGTTCATAATGGTCACCTATAAAAAAAATATAAAACACCAAAGGGAAAAGGTACGATTTGTAATATAAATCAATAAATATATCGAAAAAGTTTTAGCAGGGACCAAACACCCTCCAAATGGCCCCTTTCAGGATGTTTGATCATATCCACCATTCGCTGCAAGTGAAAGATAAAAAATCCCCACCATCCTTGTAGAAAAAATCCATGCTTAATGACATATTTAAAAGTATACTGAATGCCACCACTCACTTTGGCAGTCTCATAAGCAAGCTGCTCTCCCAATTGCCACCGATAAAAATAAGGCCAATTAATTAAAAATTACCATGAAAAAAGTCCCATCTTGAATTTGTTCTAATGGAAAGAAAATTAATTAGCATTTTGTTCACCTTCTGTCTGGCCTCTTTTCATAAAGAACATTGAACCCTTCCTTGCATGCGTTTCTGTATGTAGCTTTAAAAATTATTATAATTTTCAAGTAAAATGGAAAATAATATACATGGCCATGCCAAATAATGGACATGGCATTCACGCTTTCCCACGACTCAACAGATTCGAATTTTTGGCTCGCAAAACAATCAGCAGTTAGAGAACAATCTAAAAATGAAAATTTAATAATGTGATTAAAATTGTAAATTATATTCTTGAATCTGAAAATGGTTCTTTCGTTTTATTTTTTATTAATAAGAATCACAAGCCAGAAGAGTACAAGCAGAAGTAGCCCGTAAGCGTTGATAAAAATACCTTGCTATCAAGGTTTGGTTTTTTACGTTAGGTTTGCTTACTTTACCTCCCCTAGTATGCGACACAACCACCCCAATGCGTGAAATATTCTATTATATGCAATTTTACCTTAACTCGTTTGCGAAAATGCCTCTTTGAAATAATTTTGGCAAACAATCAATGGAATCAGTGTATACAAAACGAAAAACTGTCATCATAAATAAAATGTGTTTTACGCATATTTAACGCCAAGTTTAAGTTAGTTCAACGGAAATTACATATTCGTGTTCCGCATAGTTGTATTCCGTCGAATATTTGCTTGAGTGGTTGGACCATTTCAGCTGCTCACTTTTTGCACTCGTTGTATTGGTTCCCAATTCATGTATCTTTGTATTATTTTGAGGAATGAAAAATATTTGGAGCTGTCACCTTTTTGTTTGCCACCTCATTTGGTTTCTTTTGTGCTTCAGGAATAAATGAGAAAGATGACTTTCATGAGCCTGAAGAACTTGAGGGTTTTAATGTCTGGTTACCATTAGGAACTTCACCAGTTACCAGATCCCCCGTTTCAGGTTTCAATTGTCTTCTTGTTTTTTACCTATTCCGGAAAGAATAGACTGGATCAATTCTACTATTTAGCTCGCTTCCAATAAGCCATACCAATAAAACATAAATGGATCAATAATATTTTAATTAAAAGACTGTTAAATATTATAAACGATGGATTTGATAGGTAGCAATTTAATGTAAGATGATTATTAATTAATATATTCAAATGTTTTAAAGTAGTTCATGTTTTCTTTAGAATTAAATCAGGAAGAATAATTGTTCTTGTATAAATAATGTTGCAAAAAATTTGTCCATAAATAGATTTTCAGATTTATTTTTATCAAAATATTTTAGGATAAAATTTCTTCAAAACTAATAATGAATAACCGATTTATTACTAAATAATAAATACTTAAACAATTTGTCTGAATCAACAATAGTAAGTTTTCTCGCAATACAGCCAAGAGAGACTGCAACTTGTTTCGTATGGTTTTTCAGTGATGACCTTCGAACGTTTCTCTCCAAAGAATCGTGTCCACCAATACTGCTGTTGTTGTTGATAAACATCTCAACTAATTTGTTAACCACTTAAATCAATTATAATTTAATTAAAATAAAAGCTAGCAAACCTGGAAATGAAAATCCGAAATGTAAGAAAAATACGATGAAAGATTCCAATTTTTAGTAGAAACGACCCTTTGTGGTATGCTTAACAATATCGTAATAACATCTTTATGATGTCATTATTTGGGATAATTTTTATTGCCAGTTTTATTGATAATTTCGCCACATTTTTTTTATACAGATTCAAGAAATATCAGAAATAGGAAGTAACAAACCCATTAAAGGGGTTTTACTCAAATCCTGGACAAAGTTGTCATAGTGAAATTCACTCTTTGTTGGGTGAATGACTTAAAAGGTGGCACAGGCATGGGCGATCTTCCATTTAAGAAATCACCGGTTTACAGCTGTTTGATCGGTAATGATGGGTTATTTTTTCTATTTATTTGATGTTATTCAGTATTGTTTACTCAGATGGACTCAAAATGCGCTACAAATCCAAGAAAAAGCTTTTTAATAAAGCAAAGGTGAATTCCGCCCTAAGTGATGTGTTCCGGTACACCCGAAGCAATTGGAAAACCAAAACGGATTGATCTTTTCAAATTTGAATTACCTATTCTCTATTGTGTTTTTCTACTCAACAAAGAAAAGTAAATAAACAAGACGAGTACAAAAAAAGCATGCTATATTAATATACTTAATATTGATTTTTTAAGCATGCTATATTAATATACTTAATATTGAATTTATTTTATGTAATTCATAAATATCATAATATATCATTACATGGTCATAAAGATTTGATGTCATTTTAAATCAGCATGTGAAACAAAATAAACATTATCGGTTTAAAAGATTCGTGTCATTTAAGAAAAGTTGAGCCCACGTCGTAACAGGCGAAATCTCCAAAATAAAACACATCACATATTCTGTGCTATTATAATTCCACAATCTTATACTCCCTCCATTTCACAAAAACACTCACTGTATGTTAGCACAGACTTCTTTCGACGACTACCACTCATTTTAGACGCGCCAAAGCCACCATGAGCCATTTACACACTGGAAACTGCGATGTCAATAAATCTATTCGGTGGAGCCTAGAGGGCGGGGCGAGGATGGTTCCACCGGCTATGTTTCGCCGGATAGTTGTTCCGCGAGGACGTTTAGCCAGACCCGTTTTCAAAAAATAACAAACATATCGATAGCATTTTTTTTTTAATCGCTACTTCAATTGCCATCCTAAAGGTTCCTTTTCTTTTGATGATACTAAAAAATTAAGCTTGAATTTAAAACAAAAAATACTGAAAGAATTTTAAAGTTCAAATTAAAAACAGAATTAAATATGAAAACTGAGACATAAAAAGGCATTAATAGTTTGAGAAAGATAAAACCCTGAAATTGACTAATAAACCTAAAATAAATTTCATTCAAATATTTTTTTGTATTTATTTTATTTAACCTATTGTGGTATTTATTTATTTTTCTAATGGCACTGCTCAAGTGCTGATGGATGACACTAAACCCACGAATTAAATGTGCAAAAAAAAACAAATAATGAGGTTCTTAAATTGATTTATATTTACTTTTTAGATGGAATAAATACTATTAAATTTTGGATATGTAAACGGTAAAATGGTTTTTAAATAAATATTTTTATAAAAATTATATTTTTATATTTTTTAATAAATGAAACCGTTTTTAAAACACATTGTGAGCAAACTATAAGGTTTTTTATTTATTTTTATGTTTTCAGTTAATACTGTAAATATAAGTTATTTGTAAAATAAAAGCTAGCTAACGTGGAAATGAAAATACGAAATGTAAGAAAAATACGATGAAAGATTCCAATTTGTTGTTTTTTCTTGTAAATAAGGATACTTATCAAGGAAGTTGATGATAACTAAATGGTACGATTCGGCAGTCGGCACCATATTACTCAGAAAACGTCATAACATCCTTTTCTAATCCTCTGCAAACATATGACCAATCGTTGCCAGTTAGGGTTTTTTCTGAATAAACTTCACATTCACAGAGCCATCATAATAAACAATGCAAACAATGGGCAAATGATAGGCCTTGCGTTTGATGCTTTTTTCTTGGCATTGAAGTAAAAACTATAGCAGTAAGAAACATGTTGGTGTTTTAAAATTAATTACTAATTAAAATAATTATTGAGATCGTTGGTTGAAATTGACGTGTTCATGCTTTAATGTTAACGAGTTTATTAATTCAACGAGCACACAACTGTATATGAAAGAAGGGGATAAAAACACAAACTATCTTTCTCTTGGTGAAAGTGAGAAACGGAAAAAAATACTGGCCACGCGTTCACAATCGAAACAATTTATACGGAGCGGCAAAGAGGGGACCCTATTTGTCGATGATTTGGATTTTGGCCATTTGGCATAAAGAGAATGTGAAACTTTTTTTGTTTAAATCAATGCATAACTAATATATTAATACACAATAGTAATTTAACTAAGATAAAGTGTTCCCTTATTGATCTTTGTCCTGGTATAAAACCAGGAATACAAACGCCCGGTTTTATTAGGTGAGAATTGTTTGGTTCATTTCCAATTCACCGAGAAGATATGGATTTGGTCAGTCTCAATTATTTACATGCAGGATATCCCAAGGGATGGATTGTGTAAGATCCTTTCTATAACTATTTTAAGCTTTCTTAAATTCTTAACTTAACTTTTAACTCTTCTTTTTACTTTAAACTTTAAACTCATTTTATATCTTCTTAACTTAGTGTCGCTAAAAATTCTGGCGAAAGCTGCGCAAAGTTTTAGATATTCTTTATCCCGAAGAGTACGAGAAATGCAGATGCCATCTTAATCATAAGGTGTACTTTCTCAAACCAGAGATGCTCAAAAACACCATATCCCGTTTAATATATTAATTAAAGACCAGGTAAAATTTTATTAAAATCAACTAATTATTTATTTATTTTGTATTTCATCCGATCTAATCAATAGACCTTGCTATAACTTTTGGGCACATTTCGGCTGTAATCATGGACCCACTTGTGCAGAAGCTATTAACAACGCCGACATTGGCTTGATTGATGATGGCATGATGTATAAGTGCAACACATGTGACAACTTACGTTGGAAAAATTAATATTGAGTCCATCGTGCATAAATTCAAGACGCCAAAATAAACAAAGCTTGTCTGAATAGTAAGAATATTTTCCAATTCTACTAATAAACAAAAATAATGTAAATAAATATATAGGGAACAAAAATAACCCCCAAAACTGAACTTATCCGATTACCGGAAGACGTGAAAGCATTATTTCTCTCTTTCTTGAAGATATTTCTTCATTTGATTGGCAAGCAAAATCATTTGCTGAACGACAAGTTTCAATATGGGCCAATATTGTATTGTTATATTTGCTATAAATTTTAATAAAGGCCGTGTCGTATTTGTAAGTATCGATATTTGATAATAATCTTTAACCATCGGAAAGGTTGTAGTATCGATATTCAATGTTAAGTCATACTTAAATTCCAGTTTGTATAGTTATTCCTTTATTTGTTCAAAAACAAGCTTACCACTAAACATATTTTACGAATGTTCCAAATTAATTTTGATATAATTCTGAAATTCTTATCATGAAAAAAACTTTTCCATTTTTATTTAAGTTTTTCATTTAGTTTTTTTTTTCATCGTAAAGGTTTTTTAAACAATGTCACTTCAAAGTTCAAATGACATTTAAACAAATTGTTATCAATATTTAAAAAATAATTTTGATTTATATGAAATTTGTTAACTAACAATATAACACTAAAAAATAAATTAAAATTAATGTAAGTTTTATTTTGTCAACATTCAATTCAAGAAAAAAAATGACTTGAAAAAGGCCAAGAGTATGTAAATATATTCTCATTAATTTACCCAATACCGAAGAAAATTCCGGTCCAAAATTACCCATCATATTCAAAGGGGTATCAATGAATAATTATTTCACATAAAAATGCATTCAAATCAAAATATTTTATCAAAGTTGTACATAAACATAATTACATTTTTCAAAATGTGTTAATAAAAAGTCTGAAAACTTTTATGTAAATATTTTTTTTCAATTTAAGTTATAGAAATGTTTTCTAAGATATTATTTAATTTACTGATAAATCACTACGTCGAAACCATTTATATACGTGAATTGAAACTACAATCGGTCTTCATAAATTTTTTTTCGAATTATCTTTGTATTAATAATTATATTAAACTAATATTAAATTAAAAGTATTTTTATTCCATTATATTAATTTTTTTTATTTTAGTTTTTCTAGCACGATCACGAAGCATCGTTCCATGATAAACTTCTCAAGGGACCAATGATTGTAACTAATCATATAATCTGGAAGATACGAGTATACAGCATATCAAACCGGAAGATTAAAATTTGGCTAAGCTATAGAATGCGACTACGCTTTTTCGTCAATTAGTTTAATCAAACCACTTAAATCTCTTAATTGAAAAACACATGGGGTTTTGTATAGGAGATACTTAATTAACTTCAATCATTGAAATAATTTAATTTCTTTAAAGCATTTAAATTACTTCAATTCCGTCAATCAATGGAATAGAATGTTATCCCGAATGGACTTAGAAAAAAAATCTTAAAAAACTAAAATTTTAATTAATTTAGTATTTTAAGTAAATTAAGCGATTTGACTATATTAACCACAGAATTCACTGTGAATCGAACCTATTATCTTGCTCTCAAGAGCCTAGTACTATACCAATGAGCCAGCTAGACGACGAAAACCCATCAATTTATTAGCTAGTAAATTATGTATCTTACATACACACATACATATATATTATATGTACAGTATATTATATTAAATTAAGTATTTTATAATTTTAAGTATTTAAGTTTTAACAAAAAAGCGTAGTTACATTCTATAGTTTTACCAGCCCCACTATTATATCGTCTTCAAATTTTCCCTGAAATTTATGTTATTCGAGCTTTAAAAAGTATTCACCCATTTTCTCAAGTCTCAACCACAAGACATGAGGCTGATGCAGTTTTTTCTGGCTCTCCATAATTTTTACCTATTTTTTAGATTGGAAACGGTCAATAAATTCCTTGGATTATAGGCTTTTAATAAATGAAGTTCTAGTCACGTGACTTTTGAAGTAAATGCAAATATTTATCATGGAATTATGAATTGATTATTTACTGCTAAATTATTCATTCAATAAGTTCAACTTGAATTTGAGATTATGTTTGTCCAGCAATGAATATTTAAAAGAAATAATTACATACCTTTGGTTATTTTTAAAAATCAATGAGATACCTACGGGTCTCGTTTTACACTAATTTTTTAAAATGATATTTATTTTGCCATTTCACATCATAAATACAAGCCCCATAAAAAAAATGAAAAATAAGTCGAAAAATGGGACATCCTAACCTACGATGTATAGGATTTGAATTTTAAAAGAGTGCATTGTATGTGCACTCAATTAAAAATGTTGTAAAACTTGTCTACGTCTTATGGGGCTGAATTGCTAACTTCTTTACATGCATAACTTCTTTACCTACAAATTTCCCTATAAATGCCGATATGTGACCAGTTTTCCAGGAAATTTAAAGGTACGTTGACCGGCCTATTTGATATCCAATTTACTTCCAACTTTACCGACTAACTGGCCGGACGTTTACCATAAGTTTGGGTTGTTAAAAGCAAAATCATTGAAACTGAATGACACATATAATCCCGGTGAGCTTCAAAGCTCGCTTTGCTATTTTATAAAGTATGCTTTTATGTAAACAAAAAATAATTGCATATTTATTGTAAGCTTAATTGCCATACATATTTAGAAACTCTGTAGTATCAAATTACCTTTGGGTAATTTTTCCTTCATTATTTAGAGGCATATTCTTACGTGACCGAAATCTCAAATTTAATCCACGTACAGAACCACTGGGTATGCTATTAGGCCGGAATAAAATGCTGTCCATCATTACAACACATATGGCAAATGCAAATCAAGTATTTAAGATGACAATAACGATAGTAAGCACACTTATTTCTAAAGAAGATACAGTCACATCAGTTCGATTAAAAATTAAAAATTAAAATTTTACCACTTTCTGAGATGACGAAATTCGTCAACATTCGTCTACTGACGACAAGAAGTTGTGATATTCTGAAATAAAAATCCAAGATTGCAAATTTATCTTTTGCCAAAACGTTGGTATTGAGTGTAGTAGGTTTACTGCAGTACAGCATGACAATGGTAAAAATGTGATGAACGAACTCATTTTTTTTAGTGTTTGTATTGGATTTAAATATAAGCTTTGCACTTGCACAGGTTTCTTAAACACCATAAAATATCACTTAGCCCGTTTTTAACTTTTATACTAAAATCCAATAATGGAACTCACAGCCAAAACATAGATTCGTGGATTGATTGCACCTGTATATTCTCATTATTTACGAGACAAAAATTAGTTTCTTATTCCCCAGCTTTACAATCTATAGAAGAAATGTCTATAATAACCTATAAATAATCCAGATAAAAAATGTTAAGGTCTAATCCTAAATTTATGTCAGGTAATCATATTTACTTAACCTTCGCTTCTTTGTTGTGCAGGTTAACGTATTTGCCTTCCTGACCTTTTTTAGTGCTTTCCATGTTGGGTTTGAGTGACAGCTTGGATTCAATAATAAACTACCACACAGCTGGGAATGAGAGGAAAGAGATGGTAACAGTGTCTAACAGCCCTGAGCAGCGATCTCCTAACTTCTCAATCAAATGGCGCCACGCGATGATTCGGCTCTGGATCGAGTCTTGTTTTTTATTTTATTTTTTCATTTTTATACCGCGCTGCTGCCAAGCTTAAGGTCTTGATCTTCCTGTATGATTTGTTTCTCTGTGCATTGAGGTCACGGCGGTGGCTATCTTCTCTGCACTTAAGATCACTATATAAAGAATGGCGAATATTCAAGGTTTTAGTTAAAATAAATGTAATAAAATATAGACCAAAATATCAGGATCCAAATATTTGGTTCATTTTTTTTATTTTTCTACGTTCAGACATCCATGAAAAGCTTTTACATCGTAGTTAGTTCTTCGTGCAGCAAATTACGCTGAACGTTTTTCTGGGTTGACTGTAGTAAACAAATATCCCATTTCATTGAGAGTTTCATCGATCCTTATAGGCAGGTACACAATATATTTATCACACTACTCTTAACTCAATATCAACAGCGTTCCTATATTGTATCAAATAAGTAGTGTGATTAAATGATCACGTGAAACTCATCCGGGACATCGGGGAAATTCTTCTACATGTTACTTAACATTGTGACGATATAGAATTGATTTAAAAGTATGTTAGTCTCTCTCTCTACGACTCCCTCACGCTGGACCCCTACCGGTTTACAAGTGGAGCGGATCCTTCCGGGAGGCTTAAGTAACCATGGTAACGACAAGTCTTGGAGGAGATGCATCCATCCAGCTACTCTTCCAGGAACCCCGATTCAAGACCTTGTCGTACCATGACATATACATAGCTGAAATATTTACCAGAGTGGAAGAAAAACAAAAAAAAAAGGTTAAGACTTGAATTTCAAAACATTGTAGGATTTAATAATAAAATACATTTTACAAAAAAATTGGGGTTGCCTTACTGACACAACCGTGGCGATAGAGGTACATATTGAACCAAAGTTTTCAAATGCACCTTCCCACCAATTGAGGGCTTGGCTTGTATGGGAGCTACTTTTGAAGGTACGGAAGCCGCGTATGGACTCCAATCAGAATCGCAAATCGATTTGTACACATCCATAAGCAGGTTTATACGATCATAAATATTCAGCCCCTCTTTTGACTCTCAAAATTCGGCTTCGGATTGAACAGAAGTAGAAGCAGCGCTGGAAAAACAAATCAGTTCTGGTAGCCGACTCGTATTCGGCCAAAAATATCTTAAAGCGTAATCGATTTCTTCACCGTGATTAAAAAAATAGATGATCATTTCCAGTAAAACAGCGTTACGTATTTTTTTAATAAAATAGAATTATTTAAAGTAAGGCACCTAAACATAGTACTTTTACAGAAAAATGCGTAATGCTAATGATTTCATCCTTGACACCGAATAAAACATTACTTTTTCTTTAATAGAGACAGGTGCATACTGTATTTTTTCTACATTATTGGATCAATAAAACACCCTTATTTGAGACTATACCAAAATCAAAAGCAAAAAATAGAGACTAGAAAATAGTACTATTGCTATGCGATACTAACTGCAGAAAGAATCGGAGAATTTTATACAAATCTGAATCTGAAAACCCATTAGAGAATTTAGCAAATATTAGTTCTGATTCCACATATAGCTTGAAACAAAGATCCCAGAATTAGCCAAATCAATACCTGTATTTATTCAGTCAAATTTAAGAGACGTCCTAGTTTCGAGAGATTTAAACAAAGTACAAATAACCACAAATAAGAACAAAAGGCACTCAATGACAAACACACAAGTTTTTGTTTTACAAATCCTCATCTTGAAGAGATAAACATGGCAGAAGAAAACTAACTTTTACTATTTTCTGAACATAAGCGTAGCAACCGCAATATATATGAAGTCCCCAGTGCTAGGACTACTCCTGATAATTAAGAAAGCAAATACAAATTAGTTACCCGATGGCAAGAGGACACAAAATAGGTAAGATAACTCACCTTCTTCCAAAAGTATTCGTTTTCCATTAAAAGCAATCTCCTGGAATCTTGCTTTCTTGCCATATAGACTATCAGCAGCAAGAATAACTGATCAAATGGAATTAGATCGAGATTAATGATTGGACCGAGGATAATTAAAGTACACCTTTCCATCTGCCCCATGCCAGAGGCCATCTTACCCTGAAATAAATAAAAAATTATAGCATTTTTCATAAAGAAATAAACTATTAAAAAATTAACGTTATGCATTGCCTTACACTCATTATTACACTGAGGAATGTATAGATCAGAACTGGTAGGAAGATGATGAGCTACTAACGCCGGATATTCGAAGGTGACATTACTCACGACGAAAATAACATCTATACAGTACATGGCAATGACCACTACCTCGTACAAGGCAGCTCCTAGAGGGTAGCCGTGGCTGGTTTGTGCGGTGCCGTAGATCATCATTTCAACAGCAAATAGGGCCCTAAGCAACTAGTTAATCTTAATTAGAATTCATTTTATAAATAAAGAAATTTAAAATATATCGATTTTTAAAGAATGTTTTGACTTTTGAATTGGTAGGTCATAGATAATATTTTTGGTAAAAGAACTGCTCAATAGATACCGTAATTCTCTATGGGGCGAAAATTGCAAAGATAACAGCCGTATTCATCCAAGCCATAATAGTTGCAAAGAAAAACACATTATTTCGTCAATTACATTATTGTTAGTATTGTCCTCGTCCGTTTTCCGTCCTTCTGAAGGAATCAAAGTACAAAATTTATCAAAGTTATAGAAAAATTCAACCTCTCCCACGATTGTCACAATTCCCCATGCCAAAATTGACTCGAAACGGTACACAGAAATGGTTGAATTAAATCGGGCTTTATTTGATGACCAATATCAAGGAATAAAAGAATATTTGAGAGTTTGAGATGCTGAACAATTAAGGCGATGACTCTCTTTGGGTTCACAAGTTGACCAATTGGATGACCGGGTCCCAAATCTGTAAGAATTTTTATATGACTTCTAGGATCCTGGCACCTGTCGTGAAATGCACGACACTTTATGTTTCCCACGGTCAAGTAGAGGATTGCGCAGCAATCAGTTGCTCTCTTTCCTCTTTTGTAACCCTTTCCTAATGTTTCTTAACATCGCACCTCTTTCGCAACCCTCTTCGTCTTAGCAGCTTTCTTTTTCCTTTTATTTGTAGTCGAGAGCTGAAGCTCTAAGAGAGAGGTTGTTCTCAATACACTTCTCTAAGTAATCTTAGACTATTTACGACATGGTGCCGTGACCTAAGTGATTTTCTTTAAAAGCCCGACTCGGACGGCGACAGGCGTCGTGCCATCGGCAATTGTAACTTTCCTACCAAGTCAGCACTCGATTCAACTACATCAGGTTGTCGTCTCTCCTCTACGGGAAGACTTACGTCATTGCTTGGCCCAACTGCATCCGTTCATTGGCAAGCAAAAGCAAAAGGTTGCGCTGCGGAAGCCGTGGCGTTCAACATCCCAACGTGTACGAGCAACTGGATCTCAATCGCTCTTCAGCATCCGCCAGTAGCTCATCGGACAGTGTAGATCATCTATTGATCTGTCACTGCCGCCCAACTCTCTTCGCATCGTTTCTACAGTCTCCATCGTCGATAGGCTACAGCAAAAGGGCTCCACCTATCCGAAGACGACGGCTTCCTTCAGATTCAGCTGGAGGAGAACGAAGAAATTTAGAAGAACCTTATTGCGTCATCCTACAGGTTAAAGCCTCTCTAGGCTGTAACCTTCATCTTTCTGGATAGATTAAAGCCTCTGTAGGCTGTGATCTTTTTTTTTCTTTATGGGTTAAAGTCTCTCAAAGGCTGTGGCCATCTCATCATGATGTCGGATCCATCCAAACCCGATTCTCTTCTTCGTCTATTGATTAGACAGTCGGCATACCGAGTTGCCATCTCTCACATCTTCAACGCTATTGCCGTTATCAAGGACGGTGATGCAACGAACCAAGTCAAGCTCTCACATGTTGAAGCTCATCTAAAGCAGATTCAACCCAGATTGGACGATTTACAGGAAATCGACCAGAAAATCGAAGCTCTCTCTACTGATGACGCGCTCGAAAGCCTCATCATTGAGAACGAACAGTTTATTTATGAGACCACAACTCAACAAGCTGCCATCGTAGTGTATTGCAACAGCAACAAGCCTGTACATACCGCCTACAAGAATGTCCAAGTTGAGCTCATTTCTCCCAGTAGAACACGCTCAACTTCTAACTCAAGAAATAGCGGAAGTCGTCAAGCAGCCAGTATCTCAAGTATCCGCTCAAAATTGCTTCCCAATCGCCTTTTTGCTGACCGGCAACATGATCCGGTTCAAGAACCCCTCAGTGTGACTAACTCTACGTTCCACACGCCCTCTTTGGTTACTGTAAACAAAGTTGCAGTAGACCAGAATCCAGCTAATGACGACATATTAACGGTGACTCAATCTATCATCATGAACACCAGGAACATTTCTTCTTCTCTTCATTTGGAATCGTCGACCGCTCCTCTTCCTTCGGCAATTATGGTAGCTACAGAACCAGGTCTTGGCTACACACTTTCGGACCTAAACGGATCGGATCCTCAACCGGAAGTCCCTCTTTCTACTGTCGGAGCCGACGTCATATCTGCCTCATCCAATGAAGAAGAACCTCAGCAGCTTTGCCTCAATGTCATCAACGACAATCAGTACGACGCTCGTCTGTCATCTGTAAAGGATGAGCCCCTTATGTTCACCAGTGACTTTCAGTCACTCTTATGCATCCCGCAACTTGATTATGGATTCATCACGGAATCAACCCACTCTTCGTCACGTTACGACACGTTCCATCTTCACGCCCGCCTCAAGATGCAAGATGATCATTGCCGATCTAGCAACATCTATGCCGTTCCCAACGAGTGGAACGATTCATTCTTCTTCCCATCTGATGACAGGAACCCTGCTTCCTCCTTTGTGTACTTCTTTCGTGCTGTTCTGCTAGCACACTTTATCCTCAACGCCGACGAGCAGCAGCTTTTGGAAGCCGCGGAGGATCTGCAGAGCAGACTTTTAGTTTTGACCCGGATTTCCCCTGGAACGCATACAGCTACTCTTTATGGAGCACACTCGCTGTGCTCAGTGCTCAAATTACGAAAGGGATCTTCATCTATCATCATGCTAAAAATGTTGGTTGTGCTGACGATCGCCTACGCTCCTGAGCCGCACATCAGTACTTGGATCTATATCCTACCCGCCGGAATCCCGTGGATTCCACCACCCTTACGATGCTCTACTAGACGGCCGACGACTCCTGCCTGCTAACGCGCCTCATCGCTTCGCTGACCGAAGACTAGAAGACGCAACATACATTTTACATTTAATTAAATTTATGTTTACAGTTACATCGTTTATGTCATGTATCAATGTATCTTTAATGTGTTCCCGCATTATGTATGATCAATGTTTTTCTTTTCTTTGCGGGGGAGTATGTCGTGAAATGCACGACACTTTATGTTTCCCACGGTCAAGTAGAGGATTGCGCAGCAATCAGTTGCTCTCTTTCCTCTTTTGTAACCCTTTCCTAATGTTTCTTAACATCGCACCTCTTTCGCAACCCTCTTCGTCTTAGCAGCTTTCTTTCTCCTTTTATTTGTAGTCGAGAGCTGAAGCTCTAAGAGAGAGGTTGTTCTCAATACACTTCTCTAAGTAATCTTAGACTATTTACGACAGCACCATTTGCGACGAAGGATGTTGTCATTACAAAACGAATTTTCCATTATAAATTGCTTGCTTTGAAGATGTAAATTTAGAAATTATATTAGATATTTTTTTAAAATACCTTCCTCATAACACATAACTCCTGCATCATAGTTCCTTGCATCATAGTTCCTTGCTTAGCTGAAAGATTATAATTTAGGTATATAATAACTATAAGTCTATTCTAATTACCTAGGTAAACAAACATATTTTAAAATAATAAATTTTAAACAATTGTTTAACATTTTTTTAAATTTCAATTTTGATTGAATTTCCTTACTTTAAAAACTAAAAAGTTCATTACCGGTCTTGAAATGTAAAAAATTTAATTTCCTCAAAGAATGTTTTTTAAAACTTACCTTAGATAAAGTTTAGAGATCCCTCCATGCAAAACAAATAAGTAAGCAACTTGTGATTTCTTGTTTTTCATAAAAGAATATTTTCAAATATTTTTCTTGATAGGCATTTTAAAAATTTATTACTGGAAAACGCCTCAGAGATTTAACTATTTTTTTAAATAAAATGAAATTAATTCCTGTTTTTTAAAAAAAGTTTGAAGTTTTAATCATTTATATTATTCATTTGTTTATTTTCTGCAGGATGTAGATAATTGATAATGAGCTTTTAAGCGTCAATAGTAACATAAGACGATTACTCGGATAAAATAATTATCTATGTCTTTTCATGTCATTACCTCAGGGTTTACAAGAGATTTAGAGATACATAAGATTCTATATTTCTTGCTTTATAAAAGTTTTGGTTAGTTAGGTCTTAAATAATAAACTATTTAAAATATGTTTTGAAAAGAAAAAAATATTCTTAATAAAATAGACTTATAATAGAAATTCGCCATTTTAGGTATATATAAAATTAATATATATATACATTATACATAAATACAGGAAAAAAAACTTTCTGGAAACTGTAACGGCGAGTTTTCAATCACCAATCTTTAATGTTGCTAATGGCTACCCGCTACCCGTTGATAAATTTTAAAAAAATAATTTTTAGGTTTTTTCGTAAACATATTTATGTGAAAATATACTTAGTTACCCAAGAAACTTATTTTTGTTACATTTAGGATAGTATTTGAGATATTTGAATAGTTTTAAGCAAAGTTATACCTCTTTTAATCGTAGTATCAAATTTATCATGTGAGTTTATCTCGTTCTTTTATTCCTTAGAATTTATCACCATCCTTTTTCAATAGAATAATATTATGGTGTTAAACCGTAAAACTAAAACGCACGTAAAAGACTATAAATTGATAGTCGGATTTTTTAAATCTAAAGATCTAATTTTTTCAAAAGCTAACTAAATTAAAAATTAGTTACTAGATGGCATTAGTCTGCAATCGTGCATGAAATATATATATATATATATATATATATATCCCTTTTACTTAAATTAGGCATCAGTTGATCAGCACCAACCGAACTGACAAACCAAAGAAATAAGGCAGGCATAACATAGCTGGCACTTTTATCGTGGAATGGCAGTTTTTTATGTTTCATTAGTTTCTGCCAGATTATACTTGCCAATTGAATCCTTGCCCGTCACTTAATAATACTGAAAGTTAATATCAAATTAATTAAGTTTAACCTGTGAAATAATAAAGGCAATCGTTACCCACCATGCATAATCGTAGAGGGGTAGTTCACCCCTCTTAAGCTTACTGAAAGCAGTGGTGCTTGCCAGCATATATAACCGCCATCTGCCAGCAATGACATTGTTAGACAAATCTGCATCTAATATAAACAGAAATGAATAATAGATAGGAACTGAATATTTTGAGCTTAATTTGTGGATTACCTGATGCCAAGTATGACTTCTCGTTGAAGTGGTACTGAATGCATGTATGTATGTATGTATTTATGTTTTTATTTATAAATCGCGCTTTCGCTCATTCGGTCAAATGACGACCCTGGTTCGCCTTTGGCCTGAGCCGAACAGACGAACGAGAAACATGTCTCGAACCACATCCATCGGTATAGCTCAGCTCAGGGTCGGCGATGCCAAGATGGATACTCTGACTCACTAACAGTAAATAAAGGGTTTGGTTTGATCTTGTCGTTTTCTACTTGGGTTTAAGCATTTCTCGCGTTGGCTTGGCTTGGAAGCGATTTGAGGTCTCCTTTTAGGCTTTTTGTCTGGAGAGTTAACCATTTTTTACGACTGATTTGGTTAACACAAGTCAAATTTAAGCGAGCCACAACTCTACACTATGATTTGCGATGACTTCTTCTGACGATGGCGTTTTTTACTAACTGATATTTATTCTTGAAAGTGGCAGGGCATTATGCAGAGCATTTCAATGAATAAATTTGATTTTACGATACGAAGAGTATTGATGGTATTGATATCGCTATCGATCAAACTTTGTTTTTAAAATGATTGTGCGATAACCGAAAATAATCCAAAAAGTACTCATAGATACTATAAGTATATAACATGGCACTGAGTAGTTCAGGAAAACAAATATCAGAAGAATGATTGTCTTTTTTATCAGTGATTAGATAAGCTTTCGAGGTATACTATTTTCGTTGTATTCATGAACTGTGCTTTGTTGCATAAAATGAGAATGTTGATGAACACACAACATGAATCATCAGTGTCAAAGTTATTTAAGAGGAAAAACCAAAGCTATGTGATAGGGAAAAAATGCAAGGTCAAGAGTAAAAAAAAATGAAGAGGCAATCTAATAATCAGTGAAGAAAAGAAGAAAATTGCGAAAGAAGAAAGTTGCAGAAAAGACTTCAATTTTAAAAAATCAATTATAGGGTTGATCATCAGGTCATCACATGGGTCACCTATTAAAGCACAAAGAACTTCAAGGGACCAAGGTGCAATTCTAGAAACTTCTTTCCTCGAAGAACTTTTAATATATATATATATATATATATATATATATATATATTACGCACCTTGAGTATAACTGTCATATTCAATAACAATATTTCTTCATATTGGTGGCAAAAATATTACTTAATAAAGTCTAGCAGTTCTGTTGTCATTTTCCTGCTTGGCCGTTAAAAGTCCAATCAAACTATTCCACGTGATTATTTGTACGCCTTGCATCCGAGTAGAAAAAAAACCAACCCACCCATTGAATTGGGAGCCAAAGCTCCATGAAATATTAAAACATATGCTTAATACTAACACTCACTTTGGCAGAAGCAAAAATTTGGCAAAATAAAATGATTTGATTTGAAAAAAGCTGAAAAATATGATTTAGTTGGTTTTTACATATTAATAAGAATTGCAAGCCCGAATGGTAAAAGCTGACAAGTCATCCGTAAGCGTTAAAAACAGCCCTGCTAACAGTGCTAGGTTTTGTTTACTTAACCTTCCTTTTCTTATAATAACTGTGAAATAATTTTGGAAACATTCAATTGAATCAGTATATGAGAAAGGAAAAACCGTCATACAATTTAGCATAAACATTATAGATATCTTATATTTCTGTGTTTTGCTCCAAATATTTTGCGTCAAGCTAAAGTTTGTTCAACGAAAACCTCAAAATCAATTTTCACATAGTCGTATTAGGTCGCATAGTTACTTGAGTAGATGGGCCGTTTCATCTGCTCACTTTAAAAACACGTTGACAAATGAAATTCGTCGAGGTTTATTGAAACCCATATAATGTATATTTAAATTAATTTGAGGAATAATAAATATTTGAGATGCCACCTTAAGTTTTTCATTTTTTAAATTTTTATTTTCTGCTGGATGTTTTTTAGCGTTTTCTCCTTTTCACAGTATGTTATCTTAATCTACTATACATCTTGTAAAACAATCGAAAATACTGAATAAAGTTAAGAGGCCCCTCTAGAAATAAATAGATTATGATAGATTTTTTGTATAAAAACTTACCAAAAAATTACACCATGGTGGCATTTATATAGTGGTAAGGGGAGAAAAGCGCTACACTGTCGTAGCCAAAGAGTTGGCGAGAATGTTAAAAGAGCAGCAGATAAATACAAACGAAAACATTACAATATTTTTTAAAAAGTTTATTTAAAAGTAAAAATATTTTAAGTATTACTTTTTTCAAATTGATACTGTTAACTGTTCTGCATAACTTCATAATTCAGCTAAAAATGGCGAATATCACTGGCATTTTTATTCTTATCATTATGATACTCATCAGAGAAATAACTACTACTGTTCTAATACCTCCCACCGTCAGATCCTTAACCATTTATAATAGTTATGCAAGACACAAGCAGTAGTTAGCGTAAGTTCTATACCCAAGTTAACTTTAAAACGGTACTTTTTCAAATCCATATCTTCTAAGCATCTATAGTTATCACAAATAGGTTTGCTAACTGTGTGAAGTTTTCCTGGTTAGATATCAAACAAATCGTAATAAGCCATTTTTACTTCAAAGAAAGATCATAGTCCAAGCCTCTCTTTTCTGGGGAATGCTCACCCAACTCGGTCAGAAGTTCCTATAAGGTATTTTTTATAAACTGCAATAAATTATTACTTATATTATAATATATATATATTATAAGTATGGTACATAAAAAATGAACATGAAATTCAATGTCAAGTCTACCGTGAAACGCAATGTGAAGAACTCTCTCATCCTTATGGATCATGCAATTTTCACTGAAGTCATGGAAGCTATTTCAAAAGCAAAATTCCCTTATACAATTTTGTTTTCTTCATACAAAATAACGAGTTTTAACACTAAATCAGTTTCATAGTTTTCGTCAATCGCTTTTCTAATTTCAAAACACCAAATAAGGCATTATTTAATTTATAAGCCTCTTTAAAAACTGTGAAATAATCACTCTTTATATCACGTCTGCAAAAAATGTAAAGTACAAAAGGGAAACCAATCAAGTCTCCCCAAAGTAGCTGACGATTTTAAGCTTTATCTGAATCTAATTCTGTCATTTCGGTTGAGACATTAGGTTTTGCCGTGATGGCAAATACAATTTGTATATATTAGTTATTAGTGGTAAGTGATTCCATAGAAAATGGATTGAAATATTTATTTGAAAAAGTTATCTCTAAATTCATTTTAATTACGTGTATTCATCTTTCTCTAGAATTTTGAGAGGGATGACCGGATGACGCTTTATAACACTTGTGAGTCAGCAATCGCTTCTATCGACATTTGTTGGGCCATAAATAGAACAAACACATCCTAGTAAGCAATAATGCAATCCAAGGTATGTGCGATGATTTTTTTTAGGGGGGGGGGGGGGGCTTAGCAGTCCTGGTGAGGGATTTTATGGGAGCATGCACGTCGGGATTGCTACTCGGGTTCATTCTTTAAGCAGGAAGAATCTTCTTAATTTCTTTCATAATTTCATAATTTTCTTCATAATTTTCTTCTTTCTTCCATAATTTCAACTCCACCTTTTTCCCCTCAAGCTTATCTCCATTTAATTGTCTTACGTTTCTACAGAAATACACGGACTATATTTTCCTTTGCCTACTTATTTGTTACATTTTAATGAAAGTTTTAGAAAAAAAAGTAATATTATTAAGCACAGGTTGGTACAAAGGGGAGAGAAAGCTTTTTTCAGATGAAATCGTTCACAAAACTAAAAGAGACAAGGCTAATTTAAGCCAAACAATATCAAAATAGTGTTTTCACTGAGTGAAATATAGAGAAGATAACTAGGACGTCCAACTGTTCTCCTATTATGAATGTTTACGGCGTATCATTATTATAGAGCGTCAACACCGATCTGATACCGGGAACGATTTAGAGGCGATAGATAATCAAGCCAGTTGACCTGAATAAATCAAAATAGTTCTTTTAAATTTGGGTTTAAATAAAACAAATGAGTACCTTTCAGCTTCTTATCATCAGTTCTAGTCTATAGTAAAGATTAATTCTACAAAAACAGCTGTTCCAGAAAAAAATCTTCTTCTATATCAATAACTGAAATATAATTTTAAAATATAAGAGCCCAAGACAAATGAAAAACAAAAACTGATAGTATTTACCATAATATTATATTAGCTGTACTGCATCCTCAACTCTGGGAGGATGCTTAGCAGTCCTGGAAAGGTATTCTATGTGAGCATGCACTTCGTGATTGCTACTCGGTGCATTCCTTAAGCAGGAAGAATCCTAGTGGGACCTTTTCAACATTGTGAGCTACCGTCAGATTGAAAACAGGTAACAATGGCAGTTTGCCTTCGTTTCGACGGAACTGCCCTAAAGGCTAGACAAAGTTCCCCCAGTTACTACCTTAAAAGATAATATACCGGTTAAACCCACATCTCTAGGTATAGAAACATGAAATTACAAGAAACACATACGACTACTCTTCTGAGAGCAACACTTCCGACGATACACCTCTTGAAAACTTTACGAAAAGCGATCAAAATGAAACACGAAGGTGAATGTTCTCCAACTGCAACAACAAATTATCATGCAGCAGCAGATCCCTCAGCTTAGATCTTTCAGTCTCTGATCCAGCAAGTAGCAAGTTCCTCCTCGACAGCCTTAAAACCCCCATCCTCGGCAGCCTTACAATCGCTATCGGCCTTACTACCAACAACCTCGGCAGCGTGGAGGTCATCACCACGGAGGCAAGCATCACGGAGGCCAGCATCACGGAGTATATGATATGATAGTTACAAGGGTGTATGCCTCAAGATGGTAGAATCTTCTGGTGGGACCTGTCTTTTTCAACTTTTTGGGGAACTTTCGGAGTGAAAACAGGTAGTAATGGTTGGTAATGGTTGGGTTTTGTTGTTACCAGGCACAGGAAAATCGCCGCGATGATCGATGATTTATGGCAGCGTCCATTAATTTTTGAGAAGTTGTAATAGTCGTGAAATGCTTTTAAAGGTAGGTATCGATTGATAATCGATTTTGTCATCGTGTGATGAAAATGGCGATATCGATAAATTTGTTTCCTCTGTTTAATGTAAACAGAGACATTTCGATTACTTTTATCATTAAGTACAGTGTTAACAGATGTAAATAATTGTTTAAAATATTTCTTCAAATCTGGTGTATCTAGTTTTTAAAAAAATTGTTTTTCTTGTAAAGATATATTGATTTATTTATTGGTGTACTTGTGAAAATAACTTCTAAATGCTTCGAAGACTTTGTTCAATGCGTTCCTTAATTTATGTCATATTGCATAATTATATTCTATATTTCAATTTAGTTTCAACATATTTATATTATTAAAAAATACAAGAAACAAACATTTTCTTCAAGACACCAAAAGGGATTAGGGATTACCAAAGTGATTTTCAGGGATTGCAATAGTGCATCAATTACATGTGATAAAACCACCGAATAAATTTTGATTTTAATGAAGTTACATAATGAATTATTTAATTCATTTTAAATGCCTCTGAAAATACTGTCAAATAAATAGAAGAAAAATGTCGTAGCTTCTAGCCATGATAACGGAACGAATAGGGTCTTTACCACAAAAGTAGATTATTTAATCTAATGTATACGTAAGTATTTGGGATTGCTAAGATATTAAAGGCTTAATTTAGGATCAAATAAATATATATATATAGTGTTGGGTACATCACTTGGTGATTTAAATCACATTTTCAGGATAATGGTGTATGATTTAAATCATTTTTTAAAGATGACTTTTGAAGTATGATTATGGTATTTACTTTCTTGGTGATGTTTACTTATTGGTGATGTAAAATTTTTATTAAAAAATGGCAACGTTTTAGTGATTTCTTAAGAAAATTTTAGCAAGAAATCTCTCAAAAGCTGCAACCATAGAAGCAATAAGTAAAAGTTTTAAATTTTTCTTTTTCAAATGATAATTGAAATAAATATGTGATGTAGAAGTGATGTTGATGTTAACATCACGGTCCACGTCAATTCACGGTTTTTTGGTGTTGTACCCAACACTGTATATATATCTTTGTTTAATCACATACCCTTTCGACATTTCTAACGAATATGTAAAAAGGCTAATTAACAAAAAAAACTACAATTTTCTTTGAACAAGTGTGATCGTGATTTAATCTTCAAAGTGTTATGATCAATATTAATCCATTAAGGCTTTAAACATGATAAGGCACGATAGAACTGATAGACAACAATAACTGAATGAACATTGAACAATCGTGACATATTTAAACATAGTAAAATGGAAGTAAAAGTTATAATTATGTAATCATAGTACGACATGAGAATGTTTTCATTTTGTTTTCCAAAACGCGTCTATTGTGTTTAAAAAAAACCGATCTACTGGTTCAATTTGTGATTAATTCTAAAATTCTACCGAGTCCCCATTATGCAATTATCCTAAGCATTAAAAACAGCATAATTTAAAACTTAGAAAAAATTCTACTCTACAGGTATTCAAACCAAAGTGCATCATATATGGTATTATTATTAATCCCAAATAATATTAAAACATTGGCGCATATAGTATAATATATATAAGTAAATTTAAGCGGCATCACAATAAAATCAATGCCCCCCCCCCACCCCAAAGGATATCATTTACCAACACAAATTCCAAGCAAAAGCAAATAAGTCAAATTTTAAAGCTGATTAAGAAATAAATGTTTTATATAATCCAATAAGTAATATAACGTCTCATAATAAGCAAAGCAAGGTGACGACAAAATAACGGATTTGAAACTGCTCTTTACACTGACCAGAAACTACAATATTAAACAAATATTATGCATGTTAATTACAGATTAACATTATTTAAGTTGTTAATTATTTGTGTAATTTATCTTGCTGTAATATTTATCGTGTCGAAACAGTTCAAGTATTTTGGCTCGTAAAAATTCATTTAGCTCGATTAAATAAAAATGGAGTACTAACTAATAAATAAATTTTAAAATTTAATTTCCGCCATGGAAATTGAAGAAGCTATTTATGGTGTCTCGTAAATGAAAAACAGCTCTGCTTTTCCCGTTTTTAATATGAAAAATACGACAAGAACTTTTTATTGGTAAAAAAATAATATGATTTAAATTAATGTGTATTTCATAATTATTTTGGTGTTCCAGGGTTGATTATAGTGGTACCAAAAATAAAGTAAAATTTGACATAAGGCTTATTTAAATTCTTTCGTAAATACAAATTCTAGTTAAAACGGGTTATAATAAAATTATTATTTCCCCAGACTTGAAAAACGATTAAGCCTTTTTTCATTATTTGATTTGTGTAATATTTTTATTGGTTGTTTTACATTGGAGGTTCTTGTGATCCCTGAATGAAATTTTGAACAAGGCTGACATTTACGCCTTGTCTAGCTCTCATTGTTAAGTGTTAGTGCTGCTGTAAATAAGACCAGATTTGTTTGTTTACTCCCTTTGACAGTTCTTTTTACAACACTTGCCGTCTTATACAATATAAAATGAAGCAAAGGCAAATGTTGGTTAATTTAAAGCTGCACCAATACCTTAAAATAAGAGCTTTTTCAAGGCGTAAATGACAACCTTGTTCAAAGATGAAACCAGTCTTATGTTTAGCAATGCGTGTAGCCAAACACTACAATTTGGCTGTAGTCCTGTCGATTACACTACTAGAACCTGTTACTTTCGTCTAGTTGGTTACGACAGCGATTTTTTTTTTCGGGCTTCACAGTCATCAGATAATCTACCACTCTTACTTTATCCTACTGGAACATATTGATGTTATATTTTTAATAAATATTTATATATAAATATACATACATATGCAAAGGGGAAACCGCGAAATCCGATTCTTAAGGTGACCTTACCTATGCAAAAGTAAAAGTTAAACATCTCGCAGAGTATCAAAAATGATAAGAGATGAAACTCTTTGAGTTTCAAGTCACGTTTTATCATAGAAACCCTGAAGATCTAGCATTAAAATTCGAAAAAATCCGCACAATCTACCACGAAGAAATTACAATGAAATCAAAGTGCGGCATCGCAGAAACGTATAACTTACCAAGAAAAACTTACAATAACATTTCAGCACTTAAACCCAGAACGAACCCATAAAAACTAATGACACGAAAGCGTTCTATGGCAACTTCAATCAACCATTTTATGCAGATAACCGACACTAATTTGATTGCAACACATCCTTCTGCTGGTGGTACTGCGGCTGTGTTTGCCGACCAAGAATGATGTTTAATAAAAAAATATAAATAATACTTGAATTTATCATTTAAAATTAAATTATCACTGATGATTCTTGAAAGTAATTGCTAATAAAAGCGCGCTGATGTTTTTGAACGACTTGTTAACAATGTTAGGAAGATGTTCTTTAACGGACTTGTCAACGATGCCGGGAAGATGTTTTTGCACCGATTCTTTAAAGTTTTCATGTGCTCTGTCAAGTATGTACAGATGAACTAGCTATATTATCCGAAACCGCCATGAAAAATGATCGTAAAAGTAGCAAAATTTAAATATACATATAAAAAAATCATTTATAAATGATTAAATATCCTGCTTGGGTGTAAATGATGTTTTGTCTGCGGAGTGGTCAGTTTTTATCGATTTTCAGTTTTTAACGACCGATAATATCAGCCGTATTTTCTCTTCTTTGTCTTCTCTTCCGAATTTTCTCAGCCTGGAACTGATAAGGGTGACTCTTTTCTATGAAGCGGAGCGGGATTGACTGCACCTCATAGATGTCGCGTCAAGTTCTTCATCACGAAACAAAGCTGTATATTTTGAAGAAAATAAATAACGCTTTACATGTATGCAAAATGTAAAAAAATGTTCGTTATATATAAGTTAAATTTGGTGTTAATTACGCCGAGGTTTAGGCTCTAAAGGTAATGCGTCTTTAACACCGAGAACTTCAAAAGTTAAATAGACTTTTTATTCATATTTATACCTTGTGGAACAGCTTGTTGGGAATACCATCCCAGCATGCCGATACAGAATGCAAAGAGTGTCCTTACTTGAACGCATCGTTCCGTCTGGTATAGTCCGTTCGACGTTGTGTCTTATAGAATAAATTTCAAGGAACCAGAACTGGATTTCGTTAGTGATAAAAAATTCAAAGATTTTCATTTTTAACCGGAAATAATGGCAAATGACTATAAGAACACATTGAGACATATTTAGATGAAGAAATATACTGTAATGCGTTTTAAACAGAATTTTTCTCGAAGGAAGTAACTATCCAAGTGCCGGGCCTAAGTTCGCCATAAAAGTATTATTTTTGTGTATTTTACATTTGTGACGGATATTTTTATAACGTCCTATTTTTATGTCCCTAATTAATTATTAACGATGCGTAAATGGCTTTGAAATAATAAAGAATGTAACAATATGCTGTGAGATTTGAGACCTTGTTTCTTTAACAACTATTTTGCCAAATTTTTTATTAAGGAATGGCTGTTTTTCTGTGGAACAAATGGATTATCTTGATAAAACATAGAAAATCTTGATTCGTACCCTATTTTCCACGGATAATTCGTATTAGCATTTTAATTATTAACAATTATAATTCCTGAAATGCGCGATATTCTTACCAAGATGCTTCAGTGTTCATAACTTTCGTGCTGATACTTTTTTCCTTTTTTCCTAACGTTCCTTACTTATATCGTTTTCATATAATCAATAGGGAAATTTGAAACTTTTGTCGTTTTATCTTAGAAGGCGCGAACCGTTTATGTTTACCTCTTTCGCAAACTTTGGATTTGAAGATTGGCAGAACTACATTTTTTCGTATAAACAATAAAAAATAGTGTGAATGCCTTTGATTGTTTTATATTTCTTGAAATGCTTAAATGAATGTAAACAAATTAACTGCACAGACCAAGGAGGGTAAAATTTGGGTACCGTCTCCTTTTCCAGATTCAACAATTCCTATTAATGCTTCAATTTCTGTCCTTTCCTTCTCATATGTTTGTGATAAATATTAATGTACATCTTTTCTACTTCTGAATAATATTTTTATGTAAAAAAATTGTGATTACAATTACATAATAATATAATAAAATATTTTTTTTTATTTAGAGGTAGCCTTCCGAGGTACCTTTCATATACGAAAGTGCTCAATGAATTTAATGGCCGAGGACAGTGCAGGAAAAAAAATTATAACTATTGTTTCAATAATCTTTTGTAAATATTTTGACTATTTTACGAAAACGAGAAGACAGCTGACGAAAAGGACAGAGATCTGGTCCGCATAAATAGCTCTGATGACGACAAAGGAGACTACACTCCCATTGGTACCGATAATGGCAGGTTTCTGGCATCAACACTGTTAACGACAAACATATTTCCAGCTGGTGATCCCCAATGTTCCGCTCTATCCGTCACTCTCACCACACCAAGCTTTGATTTACAAGGAGAATTCGCACGCCGGACATTTTTCTGAATTCCCCTTTTGCATATATCTCAACATCTTTGGTTTCGCAACTCTTTGTCGGTGAGGTCGTGGATCTCATTGCAGCTACTGCTCTCATCCCAAACTCGCTTCCCGCCTAAGCTTGTTAGTACTCGGATGCTTTCTCGGCGTAAGTTTATTTTAATCAAAAACTTATTTTAAACTTATTTTTTGTTATCAGAGATACTTTTTTTTCTCTCCAACTGGCACTGGTTTGTTTCCTCAGTTGGGTGGAATTTATCGTACCACCCTGATACCACGAGAGTGATTTAACTCTCTCTCTTCAATAAATATTCGATTGCTAAGCAAAATCAATAGGGGAGTGGACTCATTTTTTTAAATTGCACTGTCCGATGCAGAATTTCACGCTGAGTCGCGGTATCACCTTTAAAATGCTCAAATATGAGTAATACGCGTGATATTCGCCGTTTTCTGCGTGAATTTTTGAATTAGGCTCCGTCCCTTTGAAAACGAGTGGTTTTCCGGCTCGCACCTGATGAGGTGAGAGACAAGGAGGGAGAGGGTTGACTTGTGCCGGTTTCCCCTTAGGCCCTGGCGCTCTGTCGCCTGCTGCCCTTGTTGGCCCATGAGATGCCTATGAGAGCTGAAATATCGCCTGCTTCTGCATTTAAGCAGCGTGGCCCTTGAGGCGAAACTGGCACAAGCCAGCCCTCTCCCTCCCTGTGGCTCACCTCATCGGGCGAAAGCTGCCAAACCGCGCGTTTTCAAAGAGGCGGAGCCTAATTGATTCTTTCAATTCGATGAAACGAACAAATTTCATTATTTTAGTTTTAACGAACATCACGAAACACCCTTTTTAAGACCATCCCTAAACACACCAAAAACTTCAGACCTTTAATTGGAAGAAATAAACGAATTTCCTAATTTAAACTCCACTTCTTTCCCCTCAAGCTTATCTCCGTTTAATTTTCTTACGTTT
Source organism: Chydorus sphaericus (assembly GCA_030141595.1). Lineage (NCBI taxonomy): Eukaryota > Metazoa > Arthropoda > Branchiopoda > Diplostraca > Chydoridae > Chydorus > Chydorus sphaericus. The sequence goes on along the minus strand of CM057926.1, from coordinate 4,558,766 downwards.
CTACGGAAATACACGGACTATATTTTCCTTTGCCTACTTATTTGTTACATTTTAATGACAATTTTAGAAAAAAGTAACATTATTAAGCACAGGTCGGTACAAAGGGGAGAGAAAGCTTTTTTCAGATGAAATCTTTCACAAAACCAAAAGAGACAAGGCTAATTTAAGCCAAACAATATCAAAATAGTGTTTTCAACTGAGTGAAATATAGAGAAGGTAACTAGGACGTCCAACTGTTCTCGTATTATGAATGTTAGCGGCGTATCATTATTATAGAGCGTCAACACCGATCTATACCGGGAACGATTTAGAGGCGATGGATAATTGAGCCAGTTGACCTAAATAAATCAAAATAGTTCTTTTAAATTTGGGTTTAAATAAAACAAATGAGTACCTTTCAGCTTCTGATCATCAGTTCTAGTCTATAGTAAAGATTAATTCTACAAAAACAGCTGTTCCAGAAAAAAATCTTCTTCTATATCAATAACTGAAATATAATTTTAAAATATAAGAGCCCAAGACAAATGAAAAACAAAAACTGATAGTATTTACCATAATATTATATTAGCTGTACTGCATCATCAACTCTGGGAGGATGCTTAGCAGTCCTGGAAAGGTATTCTATGTGAGCATGCACTTCGTGATTGCTACTCGGTGCATTCCTTAAGCAGGAAGAATCCTAGTGGGACCTTTTCAACATTGTGAGCTACCGTCGGATTGAAAACAGGTAACAATGGCAGTTTGCCTTCGTTTCGACGGAACTGCCCTAAAGGCTAGACAAAGTTCACCCAGTTACTACCTTAAAAGATAATATACCGGTTAAACCCACATCTCTAGGTATAGAAACATGAAATTACAAGAAACACATACGACTACTCTTCTGAGAGCAACACTTCCGACGATACACCTCTTGAAAACTTTACGAAAAGCGATCAAAATGAAACACGAAGATGAATGTTCTCCAACTGCAACAACAAATTATCATGCAGCAGCAGATCCCTCAGCTTAGATCTTTCAGTCTCTGATCCAGCAAGTAGCAAGTTCCTCCTCGACAGCCTTAAAACCCCCATCCTCGGCAGCCTTACAATCGCTATCGGCCTTACTACCAACAACCTCGGCAGCGTGGAGGTCATCACCACGGAGGCAAGCATCACGGAGGCCAGCATCACGGAGTATATGATATGATAGTTACAAGGGTGTATGCCTCAAGATGGTAGAATCTTCTGGTGGGACCTGTCTTTTTCAACTTTTTGGGGAACTTTCGGAGTGAAAACAGGTAGTAATGGTTGGTAATGGTTGGGTTTTGTTGTTACCAGGCACAGGAAAATCGCCGAGATGATCGATGATTTATGGCAGCGTCCATTAATTTTTGAGAAGTTGTAATAGTCGTGAAATGCTTTTAAAGGTAGGTATCGATCGATAATCGATTTTGTCATCGTGTGATGAAAATGGCGATATCGATAAATTTGTTTCCTCTGTTTAATGTAAACAGAGACATTTCGATTACTTTTATCATTAAGTACAGTGTTAACAGATGTAAATAATTGTTTAAAATATTTCTTCAAATCTGGTGTATCTAGTTTTTAAAATAATTGTTTTTCTTGTAAAGATATATTGATTTATTTATTGGTATACTTGTGAAAATAACTTCTAAATGCTTCGAAGACTTTGTTCAATGCGTTCCTTAATTTATGTCATATTGCATAATTATATTCTATATTTCAATTTAGTTTCAACATATTTATATTATTAAAAAATACAAGAAACAAACATTTTCTTCAAGACACCAAAAGGGATTAGGGATTACCAAAGTGATTTTCAGGGATTGCAATAGTGCATCAATTACATGTGATAAAACCACCGAATAAATTTTGATTTTAATGAAGTTACATAATGAATTATTTAATTCATTTTAAATGCCTCTGAAAATACTGTCAAATAAATAGAAGAAAAATGTCGTAGCTTCTAGCCATGATAACGGAACGAATAGGGTCTTTACCACAAAAGTAGATTATTTAATCTAATGTATACGTAAGTATTTGGGATTGCTAAGATATTAAAGGCTTAATTTAGGATCAAATAAATATATATATATAGTGTTGGGTACATCACTTGGTGATTTAAATCACATTTTCAGGATAATGGTGTATGATTTAAATCATTTTTTAAAGATGACTTTTGAAGTATGATTATGGTATTTACTTTCTTGGTGATGTTTACTTATTGGTGATGTAAAATTTTTATTAAAAAATGGCAACGTTTTAGTGATTTCTTAAGAAAATTTTAGCAAGAAATCTCTCAAAAGCTGCAACCATAGAAGCAATAAGTAAAAGTTTTAAATTTTTCTTTTTCAAATGATAATTGAAATAAATATGTGATGTAGAAGTGATGTTGATGTTAACATCACGGTCCACGTCAATTCACGGTTTTTTGGTGTTGTACCCAACACTGTATATATATCTTTGTTTAATCACATACCCTTTCGACATTTCTAACGAATATGTAAAAAGGCTAATTAACAAAAAAAACTACAATTTTCTTTGAACAAGTGTGATCGTGATTTAATCTTCAAAGTGTTATGATCAATATTAATCCATTAAGGCTTTAAACATGATAAGGCACGATAGAACTGATAGACAACAATAACTGAATGAACATTGAACAATCGTGACATATTTAAACATAGTAAAATGGAAGTAAAAGTTATAATTATGTAATCATAGTACGACATGAGAATGTTTTCATTTTGTTTTCCAAAACGCGTCTATTGTGTTTAAAAAAAACCGATCTACTGGTTCAATTTGTGATTAATTCTAAAATTCTACCGAGTCCCCATTATGCAATTATCCTAAGCATTAAAAACAGCATAATTTAAAACTTAGAAAAAATTCTACTCTACAGGTATTCAAACCAAAGTGCATCATATATGGTATTATTATTAATCCCAAATAATATTAAAACATTGGCGCATATAGTATAATATATATAAGTAAATTTAAGCGGCATCACAATAAAATCAATGCCCCCCCCCACCCCAAAGGATATCATTTACCAACACAAATTCCAAGCAAAAGCAAATAAGTCAAATTTTAAAGCTGATTAAGAAATAAATGTTTTATATAATCCAATAAGTAATATAACGTCTCATAATAAGCAAAGCAAGGTGACGACAAAATAACGGATTTGAAACTGCTCTTTACACTGACCAGAAACTACAATATTAAACAAATATTATGCATGTTAATTACAGATTAACATTATTTAAGTTGTTAATTATTTGTGTAATTTATCTTGCTGTAATATTTATCGTGTCGAAACAGTTCAAGTATTTTGGCTCGTAAAAATTCATTTAGCTCGATTAAATAAAAATGGAGTACTAACTAATAAATAAATTTTAAAATTTAATTTCCGCCATGGAAATTGAAGAAGCTATTTATGGTGTCTCGTAAATGAAAAACAGCTCTGCTTTTCCCGTTTTTAATATGAAAAATACGACAAGAACTTTTTATTGGTAAAAAAATAATATGATTTAAATTAATGTGTATTTCATAATTATTTTGGTGTTCCAGGGTTGATTATAGTGGTACCAAAAATAAAGTAAAATTTGACATAAGGCTTATTTAAATTCTTTCGTAAATACAAATTCTAGTTAAAACGGGTTATAATAAAATTATTATTTCCCCAGACTTGAAAAACGATTAAGCCTTTTTTCATTATTTGATTTGTGTAATATTTTTATTGGTTGTTTTACATTGGAGGTTCTTGTGATCCCTGAATGAAATTTTGAACAAGGCTGACATTTACGCCTTGTCTAGCTCTCATTGTTAAGTGTTAGTGCTGCTGTAAATAAGACCAGATTTGTTTGTTTACTCCCTTTGACAGTTCTTTTTACAACACTTGCCGTCTTATACAATATAAAATGAAGCAAAGGCAAATGTTGGTTAATTTAAAGTTGCACCAATACCTTAAAATAAGAGCTTTTTCAAGGCGTAAATGACAACCTTGTTCAAAGATGAAACCAGTCTTATGTTTAGCAATGCGTGTAGCCAAACACTACAATTTGGCTGTAGTCCTGTCGATTACACTACTAGAACCTGTTACTTTCGTCTAGTTGGTTACGACAGCGATTTTTTTTTTCGGGCTTCACAGTCATCAGATAATCTACCACTCTTACTTTATCCTACTGGAACATATTGATGTTATATTTTTAATAAATATTTATATATAAATATACATACATATGCAAAGGGGAAACCGCGAAATCCGATTCTTAAGGTGACCTTACCTATGCAAAAGTAAAAGTTAAACATCTCGCAGAGTATCAAAAATGATAAGAGATGAAACTCTTTGAGTTTCAAGTCACGTTTTATCATAGAAACCCTGAAGATCTAGCATTAAAATTCGAAAAAATCCGCACAATCTACCACGAAGAAATTACAATGAAATCAAAGTGCGGCATCGCAGAAACGTATAACTTACCAAGAAAAACTTACAATAACATTTCAGCACTTAAACCCAGAACGAACCCATAAAAACTAATGACACGAAAGCGTTCTATGGCAACTTCAATCAACCATTTTATGCAGATAACCGACACTAATTTGATTGCAACACATCCTTCTGCTGGTGGTACTGCGGCTGTGTTTGCCGACCAAGAATGATGTTTAATAAAAAAATATAAATAATACTTGAATTTATCATTTAAAATTAAATTATCACTGATGATTCTTGAAAGTAATTGCTAATAAAAGCGCGCTGATGTTTTTGAACGACTTGTTAACAATGTTAGGAAGATGTTCTTTAACGGACTTGTCAACGATGCCGGGAAGATGTTTTTGCACCGATTCTTTAAAGTTTTCATGTGCTCTGTCAAGTATGTACAGATGAACTAGCTATATTATCCGAAACCGCCATGAAAAATGATCGTAAAAGTAGCAAAATTTAAATATACATATAAAAAAATCATTTATAAATGATTAAATATCCTGCTTGGGTGTAAATGATGTTTTGTCTGCGGAGTGGTCAGTTTTTATCGATTTTCAGTTTTTAACGACCGATAATATCAGCCGTATTTTCTCTTCTTTGTCTTCTCTTCCGAATTTTCTCAGCCTGGAACTGATAAGGGTGACTCTTTTCTATGAAGCGGAGCGGGATTGACTGCACCTCATAGATGTCGCGTCAAGTTCTTCATCACGAAACAAAGCTGTATATTTTGAAGAAAATAAATAACGCTTTACATGTATGCAAAATGTAAAAAAATGTTCGTTATATATAAGTTAAATTTGGTGTTAATTACGCCGAGGTTTAGGCTCTAAAGGTAATGCGTCTTTAACACCGAGAACTTCAAAAGTTAAATAGACTTTTTATTCATATTTATACCTTGTGGAACAGCTTGTTGGGAATACCATCCCAGCATGCCGATACAGAATGCAAAGAGTGTCCTTACTTGAACGCATCGTTCCGTCTGGTATAGTCCGTTCGACGTTGTGTCTTATAGAATAAATTTCAAGGAACCAGAACTGGATTTCGTTAGTGATAAAAAATTCAAAGATTTTCATTTTTAACCGGAAATAATGGCAAATGACTATAAGAACACATTGAGACATATTTAGATGAAGAAATATACTGTAATGCGTTTTAAACAGAATTTTTCTCGAAGGAAGTAACTATCCAAGTGCCGGGCCTAAGTTCGCCATAAAAGTATTATTTTTGTGTATTTTACATTTGTGACGGATATTTTTATAACGTCCTATTTTTATGTCCCTAATTAATTATTAACGATGCGTAAATGGCTTTGAAATAATAAAGAATGTAACAATATGCTGTGAGATTTGAGACCTTGTTTCTTTAACAACTATTTTGCCAAATTTTTTATTAAGGAATGGCTGTTTTTCTGTGGAACAAATGGATTATCTTGATAAAACATAGAAAATCTTGATTCGTACCCTATTTTCCACGGATAATTCGTATTAGCATTTTAATTATTAACAATTATAATTCCTGAAATGCGCGATATTCTTACCAAGATGCTTCAGTGTTCATAACTTTCGTGCTGATACTTTTTTCCTTTTTTCCTAACGTTCCTTACTTATATCGTTTTCATATAATCAATAGGGAAATTTGAAACTTTTGTCGTTTTATCTTAGAAGGCGCGAACCGTTTATGTTTACCTCTTTCGCAAACTTTGGATTTGAAGATTGGCAGAACTACATTTTTTCGTATAAACAATAAAAAATAGTGTGAATGCCTTTGATTGTTTTATATTTCTTGAAATGCTTAAATGAATGTAAACAAATTAACTGCACAGACCAAGGAGGGTAAAATTTGGGTACCGTCTCCTTTTCCAGATTCAACAATTCCTATTAATGCTTCAATTTCTGTCCTTTCCTTCTCATATGTTTGTGATAAATATTAATGTACATCTTTTCTACTTCTGAATAATATTTTTATGTAAAAAAATTGTGATTACAATTACATAATAATATAATAAAATATTTTTTTTTATTTAGAGGTAGCCTTCCGAGGTACCTTTCATATACGAAAGTGCTCAATGAATTTAATGGCCGAGGACAGTGCAGGAAAAAAAATTATAACTATTGTTTCAATAATCTTTTGTAAATATTTTGACTATTTTACGAAAACGAGAAGACAGCTGACGAAAAGGACAGAGATCTGGTCCGCATAAATAGCTCTGATGACGACAAAGGAGACTACACTCCCATTGGTACCGATAATGGCAGGTTTCTGGCATCAACACTGTTAACGACAAACATATTTCCAGCTGGTGATCCCCAATGTTCCGCTCTATCCGTCACTCTCACCACACCAAGCTTTGATTTACAAGGAGAATTCGCACGCCGGACATTTTTCTGAATTCCCCTTTTGCATATATCTCAACATCTTTGGTTTCGCAACTCTTTGTCGGTGAGGTCGTGGATCTCATTGCAGCTACTGCTCTCATCCCAAACTCGCTTCCCGCCTAAGCTTGTTAGTACTCGGATGCTTTCTCGGCGTAAGTTTATTTTAATCAAAAACTTATTTTAAACTTATTTTTTGTTATCAGAGATACTTTTTTTTCTCTCCAACTGGCACTGGTTTGTTTCCTCAGTTGGGTGGAATTTATCGTACCACCCTGATACCACGAGAGTGATTTAACTCTCTCTCTTCAATAAATATTCGATTGCTAAGCAAAATCAATAGGGGAGTGGACTCATTTTTTTAAATTGCACTGTCCGATGCAGAATTTCACGCTGAGTCGCGGTATCACCTTTAAAATGCTCAAATATGAGTAATACGCGTGATATTCGCCGTTTTCTGCGTGAATTTTTGAATTAGGCTCCGTCCCTTTGAAAACGAGTGGTTTTCCGGCTCGCACCTGATGAGGTGAGAGACAAGGAGGGAGAGGGTTGACTTGTGCCGGTTTCCCCTTAGGCCCTGGCGCTCTGTCGCCTGCTGCCCTTGTTGGCCCATGAGATGCCTATGAGAGCTGAAATATCGCCTGCTTCTGCATTTAAGCAGCGTGGCCCTTGAGGCGAAACTGGCACAAGCCAGCCCTCTCCCTCCCTGTGGCTCACCTCATCGGGCGAAAGCTGCCAAACCGCGCGTTTTCAAAGAGGCGGAGCCTAATTGATTCTTTCAATTCGATGAAACGAACAAATTTCATTATTTTAGTTTTAACGAACATCACGAAACACACTTTTTAAGACCATCCCTAAACACACCAAAAACTTCAGACCTTTAATTGGAAGAAATAAACGAATTTCCTAATTTAAACTCCACTTCTTTCCCCTCAAGCTTATCTCCGTTTAATTTTCTTACGTTTCTACGGAAATACACGGACTATATTTTCCTTTGCCTACTTATTTGTTACATTTTAATGACAATTTTAGAAAAAAGTAACATTATTAAGCACAGGTCGGTACAAAGGGGAGAGAAAGCTTTTTTCAGATGAAATCTTTCACAAAACCAAAAGAGACAAGGCTAATTTAAGCCAAACAATATCAAAATAGTGTTTTCAACTGAGTGAAATATAGAGAAGGTAACTAGGACGTCCAACTGTTCTCGTATTATGAATGTTAGCGGCGTATCATTATTATAGAGCGTCAACACCGATCTATACCGGGAACGATTTAGAGGCGATGGATAATTGAGCCAGTTGACCTAAATAAATCAAAATAGTTCTTTTAAATTTGGGTTTAAATAAAACAAATGAGTACCTTTCAGCTTCTGATCATCAGTTCTAGTCTATAGTAAAGATTAATTCTACAAAAACAGCTGTTCCAGAAAAAAATCTTCTTCTATATCAATAACTGAAATATAATTTTAAAATATAAGAGCCCAAGACAAATGAAAAACAAAAACTGATAGTATTTACCATAATATTATATTAGCTGTACTGCATCATCAACTCTGGGAGGATGCTTAGCAGTCCTGGAAAGGTATTCTATGTGAGCATGCACTTCGTGATTGCTACTCGGTGCATTCCTTAAGCAGGAAGAATCCTAGTGGGACCTTTTCAACATTGTGAGCTACCGTCGGATTGAAAACAGGTAACAATGGCAGTTTGCCTTCGTTTCGACGGAACTGCCCTAAAGGCTAGACAAAGTTCACCCAGTTACTACCTTAAAAGATAATATACCGGTTAAACCCACATCTCTAGGTATAGAAACATGAAATTACAAGAAACACATACGACTACTCTTCTGAGAGCAACACTTCCGACGATACACCTCTTGAAAACTTTACGAAAAGCGATCAAAATGAAACACGAAGATGAATGTTCTCCAACTGCAACAACAAATTATCATGCAGCAGCAGATCCCTCAGCTTAGATCTTTCAGTCTCTGATCCAGCAAGTAGCAAGTTCCTCCTCGACAGCCTTACAACCCCCATCCTCGACAGCCTTACAATCGCTATCGGCCTTACTACCAACAACCTCGGCAGCGTGGAGGTCATCACCACGGAGGCAAGCATCACGGAGGCCAGCATCACGGAGTATATGATATGATAGTTACAAGGGTGTATGCCTCAAGATGGTAGAATCTTCTGGTGGGACCTGTCTTTTTCAACTTTTTGGGGTACTTTCGGAGTGAAAAAAGGTAACAATGGCGGTTTGCCTTTGTTGTTACCAGGCATAGGAAAGGTTTTCATCTGTATTTTAAATTTTTTTATTTTAAAATAAAAAATAAGTAAATTTTACAATGTTAACAGATGAAAATAATTGTTCCAAAATATTTCTATAAATGTGGCGTATCTAGTTTTTAAAAATAATTTTTTCTTGTATATGTATATATATATATATATATATATATATATATATTTTACTTTGGAATATATATATATATAAGTTACTTTGGAAAGCTATCATCTGCCAATGTATCGGCCCCAATATCGGCCCAATATTATTGGAAGCTTTAATGTTACCTGAATGATATTTTGTTCATTTGACGAATGCTTGAGCAAGTACATCACAAAGGACACGGTTGAATTCTACAATATAGTTTCTTTCGTTAATTTGGATCCCATCTCGTTGCAAGAGCATTATATGTTGGATGATTGGACTAAGGTCATCATCAAGACTATGGTGGCTAAAACAAGACATAATATTGGCCAGAAGCCTTTCGGAGGGCTCTTAAATACGGGGATACCATTAATGCTCAATTAATGTTTTACAACATCACCAGGAAAATGAAATCCAGTGCCCATTTGCAATTTAATTCCCTTTTTTAAAGCATCATCAATGTAGTGTAAAATTTAAACCCTGAAGAGGCACTCTAGAATTTCTCACGACAGTTCAGGCATCTTTAGGTTAATCAGGATTCGTCCGAGCTCTCATATATATAAGAAGCCAATTGAGATGCGCATGATTGTCATTAAATGTTGTTGTAGTTACAGCCAATTCAACTCCAAACATCAGAAAGATTGTCAAATCAACGAGCATTTCCTCAGCATCATTCCGAGGTAGTCCGTTTGGTTGTAGATTATCAGAGTCGTCAGCTCACATTGAATACAATAATGAATGATTTTTTTAAGATAAAAAGAATAAACATTACATGAAGAGTCATTTTCAAAATCCTCTGGAGGGGCATGACTATCATCATCACCTACAGCTGCAACTTCATTAGCCACAGATTCATTAGCTATACCAGCATCTTCATTGGGTACACCATCATCGCCCAGAGAGTAGCGAGTCATTCAACCGCCAGGGTTATTCAAGCAATAATCTACATTGTTGAACTAACTATGATTTAAGAGCCAAAAGCAAACATATTAATGAATGATAAAGTTGTAAAACATTTTGAACGTATTTGCCCCTGGATGTGTTAGTTGATCTATAATGACTGAATTAAATAACATGCTTCCATATATGCACGGGTGATTTAGGAGAAGGAAATTCGGTTAGGTTCCCTGATTTTAGTTGAATCGTTACTGATCTTGGTTATATATATCTCATTGTCAACTTTGCATTGATAAACTATGGTGGATGACAAAGCGGAGACATTTGAAATCAGAGAAAGGAACACAATTCAAAAGGAAAACACAAGCTTCAGAAACCAACTCACTAGTCTAAAATAAGGCTTAAAACGACCAGCTAAAGACTCAAGTGGAAGATCTCATCTTGGAAATGGAAATCATCTTAAAACACTATCCAAACTGTTTGTGGAGTAACATGTCCGTATTTGGAATACCAAGGTCTTCAGAGGCCGCAAAATGCATAGGTTAGAATTTAAAAATGAATTCCTCTTTGAAAGTATTTCCAAAAGATTTTTTATAAGGATGACCTGACAGTTTTTTTCTTTTCTTGGAAAATTATTAGTTGAAATGTTTCATTTTTACTTTTATAAACTATTAATGTAAATGTCTTAACTAAAATATTGAAAACTTATCGAAAATTTTATTTTTACGCACTTCTCATTGATTTGACTCTTTCCTTGTAAAGAGTAGTTGGTGAAATAACATAAAAATTTTCGAAACTCATATTGAAAGAGCGATGATTGCTTTTAGACTTTCATGCAGCAATTCATGCTCAACGGTTACGCTCTAACCAGGAGAGCGCGCTAACACCCTCGCGAACACGAACGAAAAATTCTCCAAAAAATGGCCGAGTGTTGACGAATGCCCAAGACTACGGCGAGAGTGATTTTGACTGAGGCGAATTTTTCATTCGCGGCCGGTAGGTAGCCGGGACTTGTTGGGACTTTTTTTTATTTTTATTTTTTTTATTTAAGTTATGTTATGGGCCATTCTCAAAGCCAAAAATAGTTTTCCAGTATAATCAAGTAAAGAGCTGGGAAAGAGAAATAAAAATGAAGGAAGGGTATTCTTAGGACGAAGAACAAAAAGAAATTTAGTACTTAGAACAGTTACAAAATCTAACATGTTGCTTTAGATTTCATGTCGTCCAGGTAATTCACTTCTTTATATGTTTTTTGCGAGCCATTTTTTAAAAAATTAATTGTAAATTTATTTCTTATCAGATATTATGTCTTTGGTGGAATGAAAATGTGGGAGCTTGGATGATTGATGTCACCGGATATGTATTCTCTAAACATGCTGCTAATATGGATATAGTGAAGCTTTTTCGTAAAGTTGGCAAAATCACACGACATATTGCCAAATACAACCTTACCCAATTAGACATACATATTTTAGACAAATATATACAAGAGTATCACGCTGCCAGACATGACAAGCTCAACTGGAAAATCATCGCAAATGAAATCGATGTTGAGTTGGAAATTTTTCCTGGATTCTTTCTTTCGTTAACTTTATACAAAAAGAAAAGCAAAACAAGAACAAGCTAAACATAATTGAAATTTGGCAGATTTCATCATTTCACTGATTTGGGAGAAAAAGAGTTCTTAATATATACATATCAAGGCACTTTGTTAAGCCCTTGGTAAATAAGCACCTACATTGCCAAGTCACGCCGCTGTCATCTTCAATAAGAAGAGAAGCTTTATCATTAAAAATTTGTTGGACAAGCTGGGAGCCAACTGGGGCGAAAGTAGCATGCTTTTATTTACCAGCAAAATCATTTTTTGCACCTGGCGGTCGAAAAAAAATCCCACAAATTAAAAAAAAATACCAAAATTGGCTAGAAGTTATTTTTTTAAAGGTATGATATGTTTTATCTTTGAATGAGAATATCGCGGTAAAAAAATGGTTTTGAATTTATTATTTTAAAAAAATATTTAGGCAAAAGCCATTCGTTTAAGTTTCGTACTTTTTCAGAAATTTACGTGGGTTAATCTTTTCCACGATAAAAAAATTCAATCTTATTCACAGTATCAGCTTTTGCATATTTTAATCTAGAGCTCTATTTTCTCTTAAAGCTGTCAATCTTAAGTTTTAAATGAATTTAGAATTGATGATTTTGCGAGGACATACACGACATTTTGTTTTTTAAGAAAACAAACAAATTAACATAAGTTCTTTTTCAATAGAACAAAACAAAGACAGCCGTAATGTTCACAGAATCTCTAAGATAAGGTGACAAAGCTGTTTATAGCAGCGAAAAACGCAAGGTACTGGGTAACTACTTTGTGAGAAATTTGATTCTGCTGATAAAGTCGAAGATTATGGACTGGAGATCCAACACAATCATTTCCATCTATATTATAAACCACACCTTTGCAGCTTCAGTAACACCATCGTCTTAAATTATATTTCTAATCAAGTTTGGAATTATTTTCAAAAGGTAAAATAAACACAATTACAACATTAACATTTCAGATTTATTAAGAATAAAAAATCAAACATTTTAAACCACCAAAATAAATTTCCTAATCACGGAGAATTTTTATTTTACAAAAAATCTGTTTGTTTTTTAATTCAATTAAACCCCTAAGGTTGTTTCCAGAAATAAATTTAACATTTAACGAATTTTTGTCGAAAAAATTAGATTACTCATTTGCCTACTTAAATCATTGAAAAAAATATTTTTATCTTTATTACATCGTACGATTTTCAAGATCTATAGAAGATAATACACCCTATAAAAAATATGAAAAATGGCAATTTGTGAATTTGTTTTACTCAAGGTGGTACCTTCAAATATTTCAAACATGCATACTTATGGTCACATTTTTGGGGGTACTTGTTTTCTATATGAGTCATGGCTCTCTCAAACTTTATTTCAGGCATGATTGATAATCTACATTATAATCCAAAATAATAGAATTTGTACCTTTTCTGGCTTTGTTAGAAGATTTTAAAAACTTCTCATCCCATTATATTATCTTATCCTAAGTATTGGTTTTAAAATGTATAAATTAATCTATCAAATTTCCTTTCATAATTTATTTTTACATTGTCGATTTATTTTTAGATATTCTCATTTAATGGAATAACATTAAATATGATTTTCGATTATTAAAAAATGCTTTATTTTGAAAAAAACATCACAGTTATAAAATTTAGCTTTCAAAAAAGGTAATTTTTGAAATCCTTATGCTTGAACTGCTTCGCTTAGCAATCACACCACAAAGTTAGTATTTGTTGACAATGATTCCTTGTATGCAAAGTTTTTGACTCTCCACTTCCTCGGAAAAACTAGAACATGAAAAATTAAAAAATATATATGTTTTTATATAGATCGTGTTATACAAATGAATTAAGTTTACTTACATATCGATCACTTTAAAAATATTATTATAAGATCTATCAAAGAAGTCCGACTAACAGTAGAGAATTGGAGGGATGTTAAGGAAGCGTTCGGTATCATACTTCCAAGTAATGACGTATGGTAGCACCATACGGAAAACATTGTATACGTTCATGCAACGCTTGCTTGCTGATTTGTCGAAACTTCGATGGTCAATCTTATTTTCCATTATTCCCACGTGGTCGCTACCTCATCCCTGATCCATTTAATTCTCCATCAACCCCTATAAGAAAAAAACAATTCTTGATGACTTGTTAAACTGCTTACTTAAGTTAGCACTTAATCAACATATTTGCATTTTAAAGATTGAAATGTTGTTTAAAAACTCATTATGTACTAATTATTCTTATTCAAAGTGTGACACTTCCTTTGATTTAAATTATGAAGAAGTTTTGGATTTAGAACCAATCAAAGTTCTACAAATTAGGAACAATTGAATTTAATCGTAACGGGTGTATGCATTTCGCATCGTCAAATAGTTGATAAGACATTGAAGGCTCTTGTATACATTTTTCTTGGTGAGAAGGACCACTGTGATCGTACGGGCCGCCGCTGGCACCATGATAGGTGAAGGTAGAAGGTCCGCTATCATCGTTAGGGTCGCCGCTGGTGCCATATTAAAAATCCAACCAACAACCCCACCATAGAATGATTCGCCGCTACCTTAAGATGAGCAGCCTTCATGTGCCATGGGTCTCTTTAGTTTTATCATTACCTTCGATCCTCCCATATCGACTGAAAAAGGGGAAAATAAATTAAATTCAAATTATTTAAAACAACGAAAGAAATTATAGCTATTGCAGCCGGTTCAGCGGTAGTAGGTTCTACTTCAATTAAAAAACTATCGAGAAGAATAAAAAAGTACTTAGGAGTATATACTTTTGATGTTCTGACCTGTTTAGTTTAGTTTACTATTCGTTTTCCGATTCCAAAAAACGTCGAAACTATTTCATTGGCGACGTTTTTTGATAACCCATCGATGTTGTTATTGGTCTCCCGATATTTATTATGACTTAGAGTATCAAAGTGGTTGTAAAATGACTTTCAAGATCTCCTTTTGCATTCCATACTTACTATGGTTTAAACCTTATATTTCGTCGTCAATGTGGCTGTGACGGTCTCGTTATCCATTAATTTATTATCACTAGCTTCCAGACAACTAATTGGATTTTCAGATAAAAGATCCTGTACACGCATAAGAAAGCACTGCAAAAAGAGCATTCGACGGTAAAAAATGATACACTTAGTCTTACTTGATCAGTTTTTTCCGACCGAAAAATGGATAAGACCATGGCAAAAATGGATTATCGTTGGCACTGGAATGGAATTGGATGCTGGATGAACTGCCACAAATTGGCTGATTATCTTTTGACATCAAATTGGTTGCTGACGGTGAAATAAACAAGGAGTACAGCAGCAAACTGATCATAAAGAACGACCAATTGAAAGCCGTGTGGTATGAATATAGTTTAGCAAAGAATACTTTTGAGTAAATCAGCTTTTATGAACTACTAAAGAAGGTGGAAATTATCATCAAGTCTAAGATAGTGTTTGACGAAATGACGATCATTACTACGACGACCCCGAAATCCCCCCTGAAGAAGACGAGGCAGAAGAACAACCCACACTATCCGATTATGATTGATGGTATATATATGTTTATAAAACTTAATTTACCATATCATTGTCTTCGATTGGAATAACCCACTTGGAAATAGATAATACACAAAGAACCAAGCATAATATTGAAATTTAAATATTATGTATCCCTTATAAATGTTTTTAGATCTAAGTCGCACAATCAATCCTACAGTCAATCAATTCTTTCTGAATCATCCGAACTGTCATGTAATTTTAACTGTGTGTTTCAATGGATGGAAACCCACCCGGACACAAGCCCTTTCAATCCTACCCGGAAAATAGGATTTTTTGGATATCAGAATATGGTAATAATTTATATTTTCATATTATTAGTTAAGATTGCTTAACAATATGAGCAAGCTGTAGCTGAACGATTTGCAAATTTGAACACAAATTATTAATGTAAAAGTATCGGCCGAGTACTCCACTCTATATAATCCAGTTAAAACAACAGACTTATGTATGTTTCATTCAAGACCAACTAAATACATATTTAACATAAAATTTCAAGGTTTAACTTAAATACAATTGGGCTTTTTGTTTTAATACAGTTGGGAAAAAAATTCAATAGAAAAAAGGAATTCTCCAATTTGCTACGTCATGTTGACATTTAATCTCTATGTATTGAATTTTAAATGTAAGCGGATGGAGTTGGTTTAGGAATTATGTCAGCGTATCTGTTCTTGCAACATCTTGTAATCTTCAATTTAGTTGCCGTTGTCATACAGGTACTCGTTACTCGTAGTTGGTTATGACAGTGAATTTTTTCCGGGTTCCACAGTCATCATACAGCACAGTTAGCAGACACTATAAACTAGAATTGGTTATTACCTAAAACTTTCTGATGATCTATTCCTCTTACTTTTTCCTACTGTACCATATTGAAGTTTTTTAAATTTATAAAGAATCATATCTATGTATGCAATTGCGAGAGGGCAACCGAAAAATGCGATTAAAATTTAATTTCTAATGATGGTTCTTGAACATCCTTGCTTAAAAAGGGCACAAATGTTCTTGAACAACTTATTAACAATGTCATACAGATGATTTTTGATAGATTTGTGAACGATGCCTGGTCGATGTTTTTTAACGGACTTGGAAACGATGTCGGAAAGACGTTTTTGCACAAATTCTTTCATGTTTCTCGTTTGCTCTGCCATTTGGTACTGCGCCTTGAAAAAAATTGGTAAAGCAGCCACTTATAAAGAATTATAAATATAAAATAAGAAAATAAATTAGAAAATAAACATTTATAATATATTTTAACAAGAATTTATATCGAAGCAATAAACTATCCAAGTGCCGGGCTTTTATATTTTACATTTGCGATGTATAGCTTATAACGTCTTCTTAATTAATTAATAACAATTCATAAATTGCTTTGAACCAATGAAAAAAGTGACACCAGGCTGTGAGATTTGAGACTTGTATTCTGTAACGAATATTTAAAAACAATTTAATTAAGGAAAATTCATGCTTGTTTATGGGTCTTTTTGTGGAACAAATACATTGTCTGGAGTTAACAAAGAAAATCTTGATTCATACCCCATTTTCCACGGAAAATTCGTTAAAAAATTGTAATAAACAACAATTCAAATTCAGGAAAGCTTAATAGTCTTACCAAGATTCTTCAGAGGTGATTAGTTCCCTGCTAATACTTGCTCTTTTTGTTTTCCGATACTAACTTTTCTTACTTACATCGCTTGCATATAATCAATGGGAAAGTTTGGAGCTTTTATTGTTTTATCTTAGAAAGCAGGTACGTATGTTTACCTCTTTCGCAAATTTAAGATTTGCAGATCTAGATGTCTCATGTATCACAACAATGAGTTTGAATAAATTTTATTGTTTTGTTTTTTCTTGAGATACTTGAATTAATATAAGCAAAGTAATTGCACCAAGGATGGCGAGACTTGGATACCGTCTCCTTTCCAGATTCAACAAATCCTACAAATGCAATTGTTTTCTTTTCCTTCGCAGATGGTTATGATAAATAATAGATGGCATGGCTTTTCTGCTTCTGAGTGGTTTAGATACGTAACAAAAGAAATTGTGCATTAGAATTACAACATTCTGATTTTTAAAAGGTAGCCTTCCAAGTTACCCATTGCTTTAATTAAACAGGTTCATCATAATTATTTTAAACAGTAAAATTAAATTTGAAATTCCCCCAATGTTTCCACAGACTCAACCAATAAGTCATTGGTGATATAATTTTTTCCCCAAAGAGCGACTGGATTATTCATATATTTTACTATTTAAACATGATACTCTCAGGAGGGCCTTTTATGAATCCAAATAAGCAGACGGCATCTGGGGAAGCTATTCTCGATTTCTTTGTTGAATTTTGTCAAAAAGAATAATGAAGAGGGTACGGACTTCAGTTCAAGTGATTATGTTTAATTC
This sequence comes from Chydorus sphaericus, assembly GCA_030141595.1. Lineage (NCBI taxonomy): Eukaryota > Metazoa > Arthropoda > Branchiopoda > Diplostraca > Chydoridae > Chydorus > Chydorus sphaericus. The sequence continues at coordinate 4,541,053 of CM057926.1, read as the reverse complement.
GAGTGTATCCTTCCACTCAAATCACACAAGGCATTGATTAATTTCGAAACCCGTTTGGAGAGGGAGGATGAATATATAAGGAAATTGGTAGACGATAAGGTAAATCGTCAAAAGTTATTGGAAGATATTGGTTGACGACTGTCAACTGGGCTGCTTCATCAATTGGGAGGGCCGAGACGATGCACGGTTGGATGCGCTGAAAAAATACGCTGAAGCTCTCTGAATCAGTAAGGCGATCAAGAATAAATCACATTATAATTTACAATAGTTTTTTTAACTCCTTATTTTTATCTTCTTATTTATTCTATTTAACTGGAGCAATCAGGAGAACCAGGTGTTTGAAGAATCATTCCGGTATCGAGAAGGATTACAAATTTTTTTTTACACAGGATAATCTTAAAAACGCAAACATCAGAACAAGACAACCGCCGCAAACAAAAACGCAAACAATAGAGAACAACTGACTCTTGTTTTGTTTAACTCTAACAACGCTCGAATGCTCTATTCCGTATCTCCTCTGCTCGGTATTATGAACTCTCTGCCAATACACAAGAAGCTTACCTAATTTATTAAAGGTCTCATACAACTCGCAATACCTTTGATTGTTAATATAAATGATTGAAAACCCCAAAATTCATGATGAATTCAACAGATAAAAAGAGTCAGATCCATGTATATCGTGTTTTCTAAAATGTGTCCCGACAGTTTTACTTTTAAATGGCCTCACAGCAGCAATCCACTTGTGTTAAACTGGAAAGAGAAACGAGGATGTTGCTAAGTTTGTAAAGGTTTGGATTTAGGAAATAGTTTTCCATTACTATTAAGAGTTCTTGGGTGGTTCTTGAATGTATGGTCTTGGGCTTATTATAGATGTGAAATTGAATTCAATTATAAGTATGATGTATGAAAATTTTATTTTATTTTTAAAGATCCCTGATAAAATTTTCAAAGCATATAACTATATAAGTTGAAAGTATCAGATCATTCAGTAGCAATGAGCCGCGTAAGTCCATTATAAAGATCAAAAATAGTTATATTAATTACTGTTTACATATAGAATAACAATTTGTAAACTTCATACACGATATGAAAAGTGTGTATAATTTTCAATCATAAAGAAAACTTTGAAACAGGCGGTTCTGCATTAAATTTGCAACATAATTTTAAATGTTTATTCATATATTATTGAAATAAATACTTAGATTGTACATTGCTTTTAGATTTAAAAAATATAACCACTGAAATACAATTATTGGCTAGATGTGAGGAGACACAGAGGTTGAAGACGGCACAGAAGGAGGAGAGAATATGGATGCCTGCGATTCAATCAGCATAGAACCTAAAAGAAATTCTTGATTTGTAATAAATCACTCTTGTTAGACATCGTCAATTTTGCTATTCTAGAGTCAAAGAAAATTCTTGCTATTAAAATTTTCTTCATAGCCAGTCACAAGTATTATAATTTAAAATTTCAATGCTTCTGGATAATTCAAAAAGTATAAGTGTTTCTTTTTTGTTTTCGTACCTATTGGAAATATTGTAAAATTCGTTCCTGTTTTTCTTTTCTTAATGTACATTTTTTGTGGAAAATGAAACAATATTTCTCTCCTGTATGATATTATTTCCATATTCCTAAACGCGAACCTGCTTGGTGAAAAAAAAATATAAAAAAATTTAAGGAAACCCGATACCGAGAGTGCTGCAAATTAAGGAGTTTCCGATTCAATGAATTAGCTTCCCAATTTTAAAATGACTTTAGATTTATAAAACAAGTATCGGAATAATATAGATGTTGGCTAAATATTATAGTTGTTAGAGAAAACAAGAGGGTGCTACAATACTGTTTTTTAATAAATTCTTACCACGAGTGGAAAGCAGGAAATAAACAAAAATTATTAAGTCGAAGTAATTGCTTTTCACTTCGATCTTTTCTCTTGCAGTCCTACTTTCCAGTATACCTCTTTTACATTTGGAATTAACTTATTTTCAAAAAACTTATTGTGTTTATTTGTTGTCGTTTTTTTCCGGAGAAAATTAGAAGAATGCCTCCATATTTCGTTTAACAGTCTATTTCTCTGTCAAAAGCTGATTAATAAAAATAAGACCATAGTAACAATAGATATTATGTTAGGTACATTTTATCATATTAACAGTATTATTTTTTCTCAAAAGCGCAGATGTCACTACAAGGGTACTAAATATTTCAAAGTTTGGACAAACCCCTGAGACACACAATATCGAAAGCGATACATTCTTCAAAGCAAGTTGAATCAATTTTGGGGTTCCCATTCCAGGAAGGAAAATGAACAAGCTTTTTAAAAAGATTATTTTAACCAGCTTTTACAGTAAAATGTGTCCGCTACTTCATTCCTGGTCCATTTCAATCTATATCAACCTAGTTAAGCAAATTATACCTTAACAATTTATCGTGGTGACTTGTTCTCTCAAGTAAGTTAGCACCTTATAAACAACATCCGCTTCTTAACTATTAAAATTTTGTGAAACACTCAGTTCGTACTAACTATTCTCATTCGTAGCGTCCTGAAAATTATCTTGTATTGCCTGGACTTGTGGAAGACAGCTTGGATGTATTCTCTGATGATATCAACCTCCTAGTTTCAAGGAATGGTTTTCCCAGAGGGGAAACTTTGAAGCTCGAGCCAAACCTGACACTTCCAGCATCAGTTTGCCTTCTTGTGTGGCTGCTACTACAGTAAATAATGAATTTGGGACACGCTTCTTCAAAACAGAAAACCAGTTTGGGTCCTTGCATAAATTGATATGATATTGAGGTGAATTTATTTTATCCGTTAAGTATTGTAAGACGTTTTAATTTTTTTATCGTAATACTCATTATCACACGACGGAGTTTTCAGAACCCAATACTGTAGAAGAAGGAAATACAAATAGATAAATGAAATTCTCTTTGGGAGAAACTTGAAGTGAAGGTGGGCAAGGGAAGTGGCCCTCAACTCTGCATCCCTAATAACCCGGTATCTGGCTTGTTCTGGAGCCCTGAATGGCTCCACGATATTGGAGAACCCTTTACACCTATTTTTTTTAGATTTTAAGACTATTATTGTAATATAACATTTTTTTATTGTATTGAAATATATTGTATTGAATTTTTTTTTTATTTGACTATTTTTTTGCCTTAAGGACCACTAATTATCTTATCGTATTTTCAATCGATTAAGAATCAGAAATTAATGTTAAAATTTATTCATTTAATTTAAATTTTCGAGTTTGTTTACGTCAGCCACTCAGCCTTTTCACTGATGACAATTTAATATAACAGAGTTTCCGCTCCGTCGCATTCGGATACCATCATGAGCTATTTTTCGGTAATTTACTCTCTAAACTACCCCATCAAGATCATATTTCGCAATTTAATTTATTTTAATTCAGTTAAGTTTTTGATCATTTGTTTGGACTAAAACTAGAAATAAATATCCGGGGGAATACAATTTTTATCAAGTGAATGCTTAAGTGAGCAAGTGGGTTTTATTTGCTATCGTTTTTTGTTGGTTGGCTACAATGAAGCATACGGCATGTTGCCAAAGGCAACCTTAGTCCAATATTTTAGAAAAATATATGCAAGAAGAGTAACACGCTGCCTGAAATGAAAAGAAATCCTGAAAATCGTGGCAAATGAAATCGATGTTTAGGCGGAAAATTTTCCTAGATTATTCCGCTTGCAAACTTTATATAAATAGAAAAAAAAACAAATAGCTGAGCAGAATCTAAACGTGAGTTTAAATTGATTTTTGAGAAATTATTTGTACATCACACGTATGAAAATGTGTTTATTGCAGTTCTAAATTTCTGTTCTTTCTAAAAGCATTTCAAACTGGGTTTTAGTATTACATTCCTTATTTCCATTTCACCAAAATTATGTCTTCGATTTTCTAATAATATTGATGGAAATTCGGAGTTCTTAAGTAAATGTTAGTAGACCTATTGCCGTATCACTGCTCGTTCCAAGTAATCAGTAGTATTTCAGTATTATGTAACAGAAAAATTGCATTTATTTGAATTATTAAGTAGTTTATTGAATAATTTGTTTTTAACGCCTTAGTCATCTCCCTAAGAAAGGCAGTCCTTTATCATTACAAATTTGCTAAACAAACTAGGGGCCAATTGGCACGTTGGCCATGTTTTTGAGAAAAATTGTCATTTTCACCTGGCGGCCACCAGGTGGTATACCACAGATCCTTTTCTCCGCCCAGCAAAGATGGCTGGAATACCTTTTTGTAAAGAGGTGATGTTTATTGGATATTTAAATGAAAATACCGAGGTAAAAATAATATTTTTCAAATATAGTATTATTCGAATCAAAGTCTGTAAAGGTATGTTCTGTTTTTTTGTATTTAAGTTAGTAGCCCATTTTCCAAACTAATCTATCGATTACAATTTTTATTACATAGGGTTAGGGTTAGGTTCAATAATTCTTTAGTCTTTAGTACTACTTTATTCTTTTGATCTCTTATAACATACTAACAAATGATTGCTACGTGTTAGCAAGTAAAGTGGGAAACCTGCAGTTTTATTATTCCTGACCTTTGAAATAAATAGATATATTTCTTCCAAAAAAACTCATTTAGATCTATTTTTTAAGCATTAAAAGTCCAGTTTTTCGGCCAATAGTCGAGTCAACTCGTTCAAATATTTATGAATATTTTAGTTATTCATTGTGTTACACAATGAATAACTGACATGCCACACCACCACTAGCGCCAACAATTCGTGTTGTATAAAATTCGATCGGAAAAATTTGTCAACGGTGGAAGTAGATTTCTGCTAGCAGAGTCCAGCTGAAATCTTAGTTGATGTAGGCCTTTTTTAGAGGTACAGTATCCTACAATAAATTGTGCACCCCGCTTATGGAACGAACGGCAGCGGGTGTTTTTTTTGCAGGATACTGTACCCAAAATGCTTCATGGCTGAAAGGGTTCCGTCACATATTGATCTGATCCGTCCATAATAATAAAGGCACTTTAACTAGCATTGTATGAAGGGCCTTAAATATTAAGTTATTTAGGTAAACTAAGCGAATTAAGTAAAGTAAATAATTTAAGTAAATCAAGTGACTACCACAATCCATTTCAGGAACATTTATTTAGATTTGTAGCGAGAAGACAATTCAAGACATTGACACTAAATATCTGGCATACAATTGGTAACTTAAAAAAAAATTAAGTTCAAAAATAGAACCTACATCAATTCCTAATATGAGAAGGGAATTTTTTAATGAGTCGAGAAGGGTATTATTACTGAAAGAGTATTTTTTAAAAATCGCCCAAATTTAAGAAAAACAAGGATAAGAAGGAAGTTATTAAAGCAAGAAGATTTTACTGTTTCTCGAAGGGAAAAAATCTGAAAAAAATCATCCGAACTTAAAGATTGAGGAGGGAACAAGAGAAGCTTTTATTGCTACAAAAAGATGAGAAGGGAATGTTGTGTTTCGTTTACTTTTAATATTGAGAAGCGAATGCGGGTTTTAGAGAGGAGCCCATCGCCCCATGGCAGCGGCCAACGATGACAACGGCCGGGAAGCTTGCAACTGAGACGTCTCATCCGGATCAGTAAAAGTCACGTAAGGAAACAAGTACGGTTTGCGACTGTCCATCCGTGTATGCGGCTTCCTTGGCAATTTGATTTGACAAAAAAGAAGATGACCCAAAAGCTACTGTTGTCCTGACCTCCATTGTGCACTCGTTTGAATCCTACTTTTTAATCAAAAGAAGAAAGTTAATCATTTGAAAAGGAAACTTTCAAGAATAGATGTTACCTTCTTGATTGTTGTAAAATTTGTTGAAAAACCTTTGCGGGCGCCAAAAGAAAATCTTGATTCATACCCCATTTTCCACGGAAAATTCGTTAAAAAATTGTAATAAACAACAATTCAAATTCAGGAAAGCTTAATAGTCTTACCAAGATTCTTCAGAGGTGATTAGTTCCCTGCTAATACTTGCTCTTTTTGTTTTCCGATACTAACTTTTCTTACTTACATCGCTTGCATATAATCAATGGGAAAGTTTGGAGCTTTTATTGTTTTATCTTAGAAAGCAGGTACGTATGTTTACCTCTTTCGCAAATTTAAGATTTGCAGATCTAGATGTCTCATGTATCACAACAATGAGTTTGAATAAATTTTATTGTTTTGTTTTTTCTTGAGATACTTGAATTAATATAAGCAAAGTAATTGCACCAAGGATGGCGAGACTTGGATACCGTCTCCTTTCCAGATTCAACAAATCCTACAAATGCAATTGTTTTCTTTTCCTTCGCAGATGGTTATGATAAATAATAGATGGCATGGCTTTTCTGCTTCTGAGTGGTTTAGATACGTAACAAAAGAAATTGTGCATTAGAATTACAACATTCTGATTTTTAAAAGGTAGCCTTCCAAGTTACCCATTGCTTTAATTAAACAGGTTCATCATAATTATTTTAAACAGTAAAATTAAATTTGAAATTCCCCCAATGTTTCCACAGACTCAACCAATAAGTCATTGGTGATATAATTTTTTCCCCAAAGAGCGACTGGATTATTCATATATTTTACTATTTAAACATGATACTCTCAGGAGGGCCTTTTATGAATCCAAATAAGCAGACGGCATCTGGGGAAGCTATTCTCGATTTCTTTGTTGAATTTTGTCAAAAAGAATAATGAAGAGGGTACGGACTTCAGTTCAAGTGATTATGTTTAATTCGAGTGTATCCTTCCACTCAAATCACACAAGGCATTGATTAATTTCGAAACCCGTTTGGAGAGGGAGGATGAATATATAAGGAAATTGGTAGACGATAAGGTAAATCGTCAAAAGTTATTGGAAGATATTGGTTGACGACTGTCAACTGGGCTGCTTCATCAATTGGGAGGGCCGAGACGATGCACGGTTGGATGCGCTGAAAAAATACGCTGAAGCTCTCTGAATCAGTAAGGCGATCAAGAATAAATCACATTATAATTTACAATAGTTTTTTTAACTCCTTATTTTTATCTTCTTATTTATTCTATTTAACTGGAGCAATCAGGAGAACCAGGTGTTTGAAGAATCATTCCGGTATCGAGAAGGATTACAAATTTTTTTTTACACAGGATAATCTTAAAAACGCAAACATCAGAACAAGACAACCGCCGCAAACAAAAACGCAAACAATAGAGAACAACTGACTCTTGTTTTGTTTAACTCTAACAACGCTCGAATGCTCTATTCCGTATCTCCTCTGCTCGGTATTATGAACTCTCTGCCAATACACAAGAAGCTTACCTAATTTATTAAAGGTCTCATACAACTCGCAATACCTTTGATTGTTAATATAAATGATTGAAAACCCCAAAATTCATGATGAATTCAACAGATAAAAAGAGTCAGATCCATGTATATCGTGTTTTCTAAAATGTGTCCCGACAGTTTTACTTTTAAATGGCCTCACAGCAGCAATCCACTTGTGTTAAACTGGAAAGAGAAACGAGGATGTTGCTAAGTTTGTAAAGGTTTGGATTTAGGAAATAGTTTTCCATTACTATTAAGAGTTCTTGGGTGGTTCTTGAATGTATGGTCTTGGGCTTATTATAGATGTGAAATTGAATTCAATTATAAGTATGATGTATGAAAATTTTATTTTATTTTTAAAGATCCCTGATAAAATTTTCAAAGCATATAACTATATAAGTTGAAAGTATCAGATCATTCAGTAGCAATGAGCCGCGTAAGTCCATTATAAAGATCAAAAATAGTTATATTAATTACTGTTTACATATAGAATAACAATTTGTAAACTTCATACACGATATGAAAAGTGTGTATAATTTTCAATCATAAAGAAAACTTTGAAACAGGCGGTTCTGCATTAAATTTGCAACATAATTTTAAATGTTTATTCATATATTATTGAAATAAATACTTAGATTGTACATTGCTTTTAGATTTAAAAAATATAACCACTGAAATACAATTATTGGCTAGATGTGAGGAGACACAGAGGTTGAAGACGGCACAGAAGGAGGAGAGAATATGGATGCCTGCGATTCAATCAGCATAGAACCTAAAAGAAATTCTTGATTTGTAATAAATCACTCTTGTTAGACATCGTCAATTTTGCTATTCTAGAGTCAAAGAAAATTCTTGCTATTAAAATTTTCTTCATAGCCAGTCACAAGTATTATAATTTAAAATTTCAATGCTTCTGGATAATTCAAAAAGTATAAGTGTTTCTTTTTTGTTTTCGTACCTATTGGAAATATTGTAAAATTCGTTCCTGTTTTTCTTTTCTTAATGTACATTTTTTGTGGAAAATGAAACAATATTTCTCTCCTGTATGATATTATTTCCATATTCCTAAACGCGAACCTGCTTGGTGAAAAAAAAATATAAAAAAATTTAAGGAAACCCGATACCGAGAGTGCTGCAAATTAAGGAGTTTCCGATTCAATGAATTAGCTTCCCAATTTTAAAATGACTTTAGATTTATAAAACAAGTATCGGAATAATATAGATGTTGGCTAAATATTATAGTTGTTAGAGAAAACAAGAGGGTGCTACAATACTGTTTTTTAATAAATTCTTACCACGAGTGGAAAGCAGGAAATAAACAAAAATTATTAAGTCGAAGTAATTGCTTTTCACTTCGATCTTTTCTCTTGCAGTCCTACTTTCCAGTATACCTCTTTTACATTTGGAATTAACTTATTTTCAAAAAACTTATTGTGTTTATTTGTTGTCGTTTTTTTCCGGAGAAAATTAGAAGAATGCCTCCATATTTCGTTTAACAGTCTATTTCTCTGTCAAAAGCTGATTAATAAAAATAAGACCATAGTAACAATAGATATTATGTTAGGTACATTTTATCATATTAACAGTATTATTTTTTCTCAAAAGCGCAGATGTCACTACAAGGGTACTAAATATTTCAAAGTTTGGACAAACCCCTGAGACACACAATATCGAAAGCGATACATTCTTCAAAGCAAGTTGAATCAATTTTGGGGTTCCCATTCCAGGAAGGAAAATGAACAAGCTTTTTAAAAAGATTATTTTAACCAGCTTTTACAGTAAAATGTGTCCGCTACTTCATTCCTGGTCCATTTCAATCTATATCAACCTAGTTAAGCAAATTATACCTTAACAATTTATCGTGGTGACTTGTTCTCTCAAGTAAGTTAGCACCTTATAAACAACATCCGCTTCTTAACTATTAAAATTTTGTGAAACACTCAGTTCGTACTAACTATTCTCATTCGTAGCGTCCTGAAAATTATCTTGTATTGCCTGGACTTGTGGAAGACAGCTTGGATGTATTCTCTGATGATATCAACCTCCTAGTTTCAAGGAATGGTTTTCCCAGAGGGGAAACTTTGAAGCTCGAGCCAAACCTGACACTTCCAGCATCAGTTTGCCTTCTTGTGTGGCTGCTACTACAGTAAATAATGAATTTGGGACACGCTTCTTCAAAACAGAAAACCAGTTTGGGTCCTTGCATAAATTGATATGATATTGAGGTGAATTTATTTTATCCGTTAAGTATTGTAAGACGTTTTAATTTTTTTATCGTAATACTCATTATCACACGACGGAGTTTTCAGAACCCAATACTGTAGAAGAAGGAAATACAAATAGATAAATGAAATTCTCTTTGGGAGAAACTTGAAGTGAAGGTGGGCAAGGGAAGTGGCCCTCAACTCTGCATCCCTAATAACCCGGTATCTGGCTTGTTCTGGAGCCCTGAATGGCTCCACGATATTGGAGAACCCTTTACACCTATTTTTTTTAGATTTTAAGACTATTATTGTAATATAACATTTTTTTATTGTATTGAAATATATTGTATTGAATTTTTTTTTTATTTGACTATTTTTTTGCCTTAAGGACCACTAATTATCTTATCGTATTTTCAATCGATTAAGAATCAGAAATTAATGTTAAAATTTATTCATTTAATTTAAATTTTCGAGTTTGTTTACGTCAGCCACTCAGCCTTTTCACTGATGACAATTTAATATAACAGAGTTTCCGCTCCGTCGCATTCGGATACCATCATGAGCTATTTTTCGGTAATTTACTCTCTAAACTACCCCATCAAGATCATATTTCGCAATTTAATTTATTTTAATTCAGTTAAGTTTTTGATCATTTGTTTGGACTAAAACTAGAAATAAATATCCGGGGGAATACAATTTTTATCAAGTGAATGCTTAAGTGAGCAAGTGGGTTTTATTTGCTATCGTTTTTTGTTGGTTGGCTACAATGAAGCATACGGCATGTTGCCAAAGGCAACCTTAGTCCAATATTTTAGAAAAATATATGCAAGAAGAGTAACACGCTGCCTGAAATGAAAAGAAATCCTGAAAATCGTGGCAAATGAAATCGATGTTTAGGCGGAAAATTTTCCTAGATTATTCCGCTTGCAAACTTTATATAAATAGAAAAAAAAACAAATAGCTGAGCAGAATCTAAACGTGAGTTTAAATTGATTTTTGAGAAATTATTTGTACATCACACGTATGAAAATGTGTTTATTGCAGTTCTAAATTTCTGTTCTTTCTAAAAGCATTTCAAACTGGGTTTTAGTATTACATTCCTTATTTCCATTTCACCAAAATTATGTCTTCGATTTTCTAATAATATTGATGGAAATTCGGAGTTCTTAAGTAAATGTTAGTAGACCTATTGCCGTATCACTGCTCGTTCCAAGTAATCAGTAGTATTTCAGTATTATGTAACAGAAAAATTGCATTTATTTGAATTATTAAGTAGTTTATTGAATAATTTGTTTTTAACGCCTTAGTCATCTCCCTAAGAAAGGCAGTCCTTTATCATTACAAATTTGCTAAACAAACTAGGGGCCAATTGGCACGTTGGCCATGTTTTTGAGAAAAATTGTCATTTTCACCTGGCGGCCACCAGGTGGTATACCACAGATCCTTTTCTCCGCCCAGCAAAGATGGCTGGAATACCTTTTTGTAAAGAGGTGATGTTTATTGGATATTTAAATGAAAATACCGAGGTAAAAATAATATTTTTCAAATATAGTATTATTCGAATCAAAGTCTGTAAAGGTATGTTCTGTTTTTTTGTATTTAAGTTAGTAGCCCATTTTCCAAACTAATCTATCGATTACAATTTTTATTACATAGGGTTAGGGTTAGGTTCAATAATTCTTTAGTCTTTAGTACTACTTTATTCTTTTGATCTCTTATAACATACTAACAAATGATTGCTACGTGTTAGCAAGTAAAGTGGGAAACCTGCAGTTTTATTATTCCTGACCTTTGAAATAAATAGATATATTTCTTCCAAAAAAACTCATTTAGATCTATTTTTTAAGCATTAAAAGTCCAGTTTTTCGGCCAATAGTCGAGTCAACTCGTTCAAATATTTATGAATATTTTAGTTATTCATTGTGTTACACAATGAATAACTGACATGCCACACCACCACTAGCGCCAACAATTCGTGTTGTATAAAATTCGATCGGAAAAATTTGTCAACGGTGGAAGTAGATTTCTGCTAGCAGAGTCCAGCTGAAATCTTAGTTGATGTAGGCCTTTTTTAGAGGTACAGTATCCTACAATAAATTGTGCACCCCGCTTATGGAACGAACGGCAGCGGGTGTTTTTTTTGCAGGATACTGTACCCAAAATGCTTCATGGCTGAAAGGGTTCCGTCACATATTGATCTGATCCGTCCATAATAATAAAGGCACTTTAACTAGCATTGTATGAAGGGCCTTAAATATTAAGTTATTTAGGTAAACTAAGCGAATTAAGTAAAGTAAATAATTTAAGTAAATCAAGTGACTACCACAATCCATTTCAGGAACATTTATTTAGATTTGTAGCGAGAAGACAATTCAAGACATTGACACTAAATATCTGGCATACAATTGGTAACTTAAAAAAAATTAAGTTCAAAAATAGAACCTACATCAATTCCTAATATGAGAAGGGAATTTTTTTAATGAGTCGAGAAGGGTATTATTACTGAAAGAGTATTTTTTAAAAATCGCCCAAATTTAAGAAAAACAAGGATAAGAAGGAAGTTATTAAAGCAAGAAGATTTTACTGTTTCTCGAAGGGAAAAAATCTGAAAAAAATCATCCGAACTTAAAGATTGAGGAGGGAACAAGAGAAGCTTTTATTGCTACAAAAAGATGAGAAGGGAATGTTGTGTTTCGTTTACTTTTAATATTGAGAAGCGAATGCGGGTTTTAGAGAGGAGCCCATCGCCCCATGGCAGCGGCCAACGATGACAACGGCCGGGAAGCTTGCAACTGAGACGTCTCATCCGGATCAGTAAAAGTCACGTAAGGAAACAAGTACGGTTTGCGACTGTCCATCCGTGTATGCGGCTTCCTTGGCAATTTGATTTGACAAAAAAGAAGATGACCCAAAAGCTACTGTTGTCCTGACCTCCATTGTGCACTCGTTTGAATCCTACTTTTTAATCAAAAGAAGAAAGTTAATCATTTGAAAAGGAAACTTTCAAGAATAGATGTTACCTTCTTGATTGTTGTAAAATTTGTTGAAAAACCTTTGCGGGCGCCAAAAGAAAATCTTGATTCATACCCCATTTTCCACGGAAAATTCGTTAAAAAATTGTAATAAACAACAATTCAAATTCAGGAAAGCTTAATAGTCTTACCAAGATTCTTCAGAGGTGATTAGTTCCCTGCTAATACTTGCTCTTTTTGTTTTCCGATACTAACTTTTCTTACTTACATCGCTTGCATATAATCAATGGGAAAGTTTGGAGCTTTTATTGTTTTATCTTAGAAAGCAGGTACGTATGTTTACCTCTTTCGCAAATTTAAGATTTGCAGATCTAGATGTCTCATGTATCACAACAATGAGTTTGAATAAATTTTATTGTTTTGTTTTTTCTTGAGATACTTGAATTAATATAAGCAAAGTAATTGCACCAAGGATGGCGAGACTTGGATACCGTCTCCTTTCCAGATTCAACAAATCCTACAAATGCAATTGTTTTCTTTTCCTTCGCAGATGGTTATGATAAATAATAGATGGCATGGCTTTTCTGCTTCTGAGTGGTTTAGATACGTAACAAAAGAAATTGTGCATTAGAATTACAACATTCTGATTTTTAAAAGGTAGCCTTCCAAGTTACCCATTGCTTTAATTAAACAGGTTCATCATAATTATTTTAAACAGTAAAATTAAATTTGAAATTCCCCCAATGTTTCCACAGACTCAACCAATAAGTCATTGGTGATATAATTTTTTCCCCAAAGAGCGACTGGATTATTCATATATTTTACTATTTAAACATGATACTCTCAGGAGGGCCTTTTATGAATCCAAATAAGCAGACGGCATCTGGGGAAGCTATTCTCGATTTCTTTGTTGAATTTTGTCAAAAAGAATAATGAAGAGGGTACGGACTTCAGTTCAAGTGATTATGTTTAATTCGAGTGTATCCTTCCACTCAAATCACACAAGGCATTGATTAATTTCGAAACCCGTTTGGAGAGGGAGGATGAATATATAAGGAAATTGGTAGACGATAAGGTAAATCGTCAAAAGTTATTGGAAGATATTGGTTGACGACTGTCAACTGGGCTGCTTCATCAATTGGGAGGGCCGAGACGATGCACGGTTGGATGCGCTGAAAAAATACGCTGAAGCTCTCTGAATCAGTAAGGCGATCAAGAATAAATCACATTATAATTTACAATAGTTTTTTTAACTCCTTATTTTTATCTTCTTATTTATTCTATTTAACTGGAGCAATCAGGAGAACCAGGTGTTTGAAGAATCATTCCGGTATCGAGAAGGATTACAAATTTTTTTTACACAGGATAATCTTAAAAACGCAAACATCAGAACAAGACAACCGCCGCAAACAAAAACGCAAACAATAGAGAACAACTGACTCTTGTTTTGTTTAACTCTAACAACGCTCGAATGCTCTATTCCGTATCTCCTCTGCTCGGTATTATGAACTCTCTGCCAATACACAAGAAGCTTACCTAATTTATTAAAGGTCTCATACAACTCGCAATACCTTTGATTGTTAATATAAATGATTGAAAACCCCAAAATTCATGATGAATTCAACAGATAAAAAGAGTCAGATCCATGTATATCGTGTTTTCTAAAATGTGTCCCGACAGTTTTACTTTTAAATGGCCTCACAGCAGCAATCCACTTGTGTTAAACTGGAAAGAGAAACGAGGATGTTGCTAAGTTTGTAAAGGTTTGGATTTAGGAAATAGTTTTCCATTACTATTAAGAGTTCTTGGGTGGTTCTTGAATGTATGGTCTTGGCTTATTATAGATGTGAAATTGAATTCAATTATAAGTATGATGTATGAAAATTTTATTTTATTTTTAAAGATCCCTGATAAAATTTTCAAAGCATATAACTATATAAGTTGAAAGTATCAGATCATTCAGTAGCAATGAGCCGCGTAAGTCCATTATAAAGATCAAAAATAGTTATATTAATTACTGTTTACATATAGAATAACAATTTGTAAACTTCATACACGATATGAAAAGTGTGTATAATTTTCAATCATAAAGAAAACTTTGAAACAGGCGGTTCTGCATTAAATTTGCAACATAATTTTAAATGTTTATTCATATATTATTGAAATAAATACTTAGATTGTACATTGCTTTTAGATTTAAAAAATATAACCACTGAAATACAATTATTGGCTAGATGTGAGGAGACACAGAGGTTGAAGACGGCACAGAAGGAGGAGAGAATATGGATGCCTGCGATTCAATCAGCATAGAACCTAAAAGAAATTCTTGATTTGTAATAAATCACTCTTGTTAGACATCGTCAATTTTGCTATTCTAGAGTCAAAGAAAATTCTTGCTATTAAAATTTTCTTCATAGCCAGTCACAAGTATTATAATTTAAAATTTCAATGCTTCTGGATAATTCAAAAAGTATAAGTGTTTCTTTTTTGTTTTCGTACCTATTGGAAATATTGTAAAATTCGTTCCTGTTTTTCTTTTCTTAATGTACATTTTTTGTGGAAAATGAAACAATATTTCTCTCCTGTATGATATTATTTCCATATTCCTAAACGCGAACCTGCTTGGTGAAAAAAAAATATAAAAAAATTTAAGGAAACCCGATACCGAGAGTGCTGCAAATTAAGGAGTTTCCGATTCAATGAATTAGCTTCCCAATTTTAAAATGACTTTAGATTTATAAAACAAGTATCGGAATAATATAGATGTTGGCTAAATATTATAGTTGTTAGAGAAAACAAGAGGGTGCTACAATACTGTTTTTTAATAAATTCTTACCACGAGTGGAAAGCAGGAAATAAACAAAAATTATTAAGTCGAAGTAATTGCTTTTCACTTCGATCTTTTCTCTTGCAGTCCTACTTTCCAGTATACCTCTTTTACATTTGGAATTAACTTATTTTCAAAAAACTTATTGTGTTTATTTGTTGTCGTTTTTTTCCGGAGAAAATTAGAAGAATGCCTCCATATTTCGTTTAACAGTCTATTTCTCTGTCAAAAGCTGATTAATAAAAATAAGACCATAGTAACAATAGATATTATGTTAGGTACATTTTATCATATTAACAGTATTATTTTTTCTCAAAAGCGCAGATGTCACTACAAGGGTACTAAATATTTCAAAGTTTGGACAAACCCCTGAGACACACAATATCGAAAGCGATACATTCTTCAAAGCAAGTTGAATCAATTTTGGGGTTCCCATTCCAGGAAGGAAAATGAACAAGCTTTTTAAAAAGATTATTTTAACCAGCTTTTACAGTAAAATGTGTCCGCTACTTCATTCCTGGTCCATTTCAATCTATATCAACCTAGTTAAGCAAATTATACCTTAACAATTTATCGTGGTGACTTGTTCTCTCAAGTAAGTTAGCACCTTATAAACAACATCCGCTTCTTAACTATTAAAATTTTGTGAAACACTCAGTTCGTACTAACTATTCTCATTCGTAGCGTCCTGAAAATTATCTTGTATTGCCTGGACTTGTGGAAGACAGCTTGGATGTATTCTCTGATGATATCAACCTCCTAGTTTCAAGGAATGGTTTTCCCAGAGGGGAAACTTTGAAGCTCGAGCCAAACCTGACACTTCCAGCATCAGTTTGCCTTCTTGTGTGGCTGCTACTACAGTAAATAATGAATTTGGGACACGCTTCTTCAAAACAGAAAACCAGTTTGGGTCCTTGCATAAATTGATATGATATTGAGGTGAATTTATTTTATCCGTTAAGTATTGTAAGACGTTTTAATTTTTTTATCGTAATACTCATTATCACACGACGGAGTTTTCAGAACCCAATACTGTAGAAGAAGGAAATACAAATAGATAAATGAAATTCTCTTTGGGAGAAACTTGAAGTGAAGGTGGGCAAGGGAAGTGGCCCTCAACTCTGCATCCCTAATAACCCGGTATCTGGCTTGTTCTGGAGCCCTGAATGGCTCCACGATATTGGAGAACCCTTTACACCTATTTTTTTTAGATTTTAAGACTATTATTGTAATATAACATTTTTTTATTGTATTGAAATATATTGTATTGAATTTTTTTTTTATTTGACTATTTTTTTGCCTTAAGGACCACTAATTATCTTATCGTATTTTCAATCGATTAAGAATCAGAAATTAATGTTAAAATTTATTCATTTAATTTAAATTTTCGAGTTTGTTTACGTCAGCCACTCAGCCTTTTCACTGATGACAATTTAATATAACAGAGTTTCCGCTCCGTCGCATTCGGATACCATCATGAGCTATTTTTCGGTAATTTACTCTCTAAACTACCCCATCAAGATCATATTTCGCAATTTAATTTATTTTAATTCAGTTAAGTTTTTGATCATTTGTTTGGACTAAAACTAGAAATAAATATCCGGGGGAATACAATTTTTATCAAGTGAATGCTTAAGTGAGCAAGTGGGTTTTATTTGCTATCGTTTTTTGTTGGTTGGCTACAATGAAGCATACGGCATGTTGCCAAAGGCAACCTTAGTCCAATATTTTAGAAAAATATATGCAAGAAGAGTAACACGCTGCCTGAAATGAAAAGAAATCCTGAAAATCGTGGCAAATGAAATCGATGTTTAGGCGGAAAATTTTCCTAGATTATTCCGCTTGCAAACTTTATATAAATAGAAAAAAAAACAAATAGCTGAGCAGAATCTAAACGTGAGTTTAAATTGATTTTTGAGAAATTATTTGTACATCACACGTATGAAAATGTGTTTATTGCAGTTCTAAATTTCTGTTCTTTCTAAAAGCATTTCAAACTGGGTTTTAGTATTACATTCCTTATTTCCATTTCACCAAAATTATGTCTTCGATTTTCTAATAATATTGATGGAAATTCGGAGTTCTTAAGTAAATGTTAGTAGACCTATTGCCGTATCACTGCTCGTTCCAAGTAATCAGTAGTATTTCAGTATTATGTAACAGAAAAATTGCATTTATTTGAATTATTAAGTAGTTTATTGAATAATTTGTTTTTAACGCCTTAGTCATCTCCCTAAGAAAGGCAGTCCTTTATCATTACAAATTTGCTAAACAAACTAGGGGCCAATTGGCACGTTGGCCATGTTTTTGAGAAAAATTGTCATTTTCACCTGGCGGCCACCAGGTGGTATACCACAGATCCTTTTCTCCGCCCAGCAAAGATGGCTGGAATACCTTTTTGTAAAGAGGTGATGTTTATTGGATATTTAAATGAAAATACCGAGGTAAAAATAATATTTTTCAAATATAGTATTATTCGAATCAAAGTCTGTAAAGGTATGTTCTGTTTTTTTGTATTTAAGTTAGTAGCCCATTTTCCAAACTAATCTATCGATTACAATTTTTATTACATAGGGTTAGGGTTAGGTTCAATAATTCTTTAGTCTTTAGTACTACTTTATTCTTTTGATCTCTTATAACATACTAACAAATGATTGCTACGTGTTAGCAAGTAAAGTGGGAAACCTGCAGTTTTATTATTCCTGACCTTTGAAATAAATAGATATATTTCTTCCAAAAAAACTCATTTAGATCTATTTTTTAAGCATTAAAAGTCCAGTTTTTCGGCCAATAGTCGAGTCAACTCGTTCAAATATTTATGAATATTTTAGTTATTCATTGTGTTACACAATGAATAACTGACATGCCACACCACCACTAGCGCCAACAATTCGTGTTGTATAAAATTCGATCGGAAAAATTTGTCAACGGTGGAAGTAGATTTCTGCTAGCAGAGTCCAGCTGAAATCTTAGTTGATGTAGGCCTTTTTTAGAGGTACAGTATCCTACAATAAATTGTGCACCCCGCTTATGGAACGAACGGCAGCGGGTGTTTTTTTTGCAGGATACTGTACCCAAAATGCTTCATGGCTGAAAGGGTTCCGTCACATATTGATCTGATCCGTCCATAATAATAAAGGCACTTTAACTAGCATTGTATGAAGGGCCTTAAATATTAAGTTATTTAGGTAAACTAAGCGAATTAAGTAAAGTAAATAATTTAAGTAAATCAAGTGACTACCACAATCCATTTCAGGAACATTTATTTAGATTTGTAGCGAGAAGACAATTCAAGACATTGACACTAAATATCTGGCATACAATTGGTAACTTAAAAAAAATTAAGTTCAAAAATAGAACCTACATCAATTCCTAATATGAGAAGGGAATTTTTTTAATGAGTCGAGAAGGGTATTATTACTGAAAGAGTATTTTTTAAAAATCGCCCAAATTTAAGAAAAACAAGGATAAGAAGGAAGTTATTAAAGCAAGAAGATTTTACTGTTTCTCGAAGGGAAAAAATCTGAAAAAAATCATCCGAACTTAAAGATTGAGGAGGGAACAAGAGAAGCTTTTATTGCTACAAAAAGATGAGAAGGGAATGTTGTGTTTCGTTTACTTTTAATATTGAGAAGCGAATGCGGGTTTTAGAGAGGAGCCCATCGCCCCATGGCAGCGGCCAACGATGACAACGGCCGGGAAGCTTGCAACTGAGACGTCTCATCCGGATCAGTAAAAGTCACGTAAGGAAACAAGTACGGTTTGCGACTGTCCATCCGTGTATGCGGCTTCCTTGGCAATTTGATTTGACAAAAAAGAAGATGACCCAAAAGCTACTGTTGTCCTGACCTCCATTGTGCACTCGTTTGAATCCTACTTTTTAATCAAAAGAAGAAAGTTAATCATTTGAAAAGGAAACTTTCAAGAATAGATGTTACCTTCTTGATTGTTGTAAAATTTGTTGAAAAACCTTTGCGGGCCCCAGGACTTGGGCAAGTTCCCCATGAACAGGTTTCGCCTTTGTTTGTTGTCTTTGTTAACCTCCCAGTCTACCTTCCGACCATGGAATCGGCGTGATCGCTTCTAAGAGAAAAAAAATAAAAGTATAAATTTTAATTATAAGAAGCTGACGAATAAAAAACTCACCTCATTGACTCGCTGCAGATCCGTTGGGTCACCAAATTTGATGTACCCATATCCCATCGACAATTTTTGTTGGAGGTGGGATTGAGCGGGATTCGTACGGAGACAAGATGATATTTGCCAAAATGAGTTTCCAGCTCGGGCTCTCGGCAGCTGGAAACTGGTTTAGAAAATTCCACACTATGATGGTCAGCTCAGCCTCACAGACAGCACGAGCCACTCCCTTCGCAGGCAATTTGTCTTCAAGGATGTTCCCTGAATGAGCTTCATTTGATCCAAGGGGCACTCTTTCAGAAGGGGAATAAGATTCACTTGAAGAACTCAATTGTAGATAAAAATAGATGAGAAGGAATTTTACCTATGTAAATGAGATGGGAATTAAATTTACCTGGTTTTTCTCCTGCGCCTGATCCCAACTAATCAAATTAGCAAATCCCAACTATAACAGGTTGTTTTTAAAGAAGTAATTTTTCATGCTACATATACACCATTCAAAAGTAAATTTAATTTTGATTTGATTGATTATTTTAGCAAGCAATACATTTTAGTAAAGAGCCCCAGTGATCCGTCACGAGTACTATGTAATGATCCCCGGTAAGGATAAGTTCACTCTCATGACTACTTGGAACTGAAATTTTGAATTTGCTGTTGCCCTTCAGTTTCCGTGTAAAATCAACTTGATTCAAATTCTCCGGTTTGATTGGGAACGTAAATTTACAAGTCTTATGGTGGTTGTTCTCTGCATAATCTATGCGGTTCGGTTCAATGATTGAGTGAGAGAGTGTGGTTTAAAAAAAGTAACTGTGGAGAAACTGGTACTTTTAATGCTCTCAAGTATTTTTCCGAATGTTTTTGATGTTTTGTTATTGAAAAAGAGCAAAGCATTTACTAAGAAAACATCTTTGCCTATATACTAGTTTATATTTTTCTAACCCAGGGGTTCTTAACCTGGGAGGTACGCCTCCCTAAGTGAGGTGCGGAGGTGGTCCAGGGGAGGTGAGCTAACCTCCGAGAAATATAACATTTCAATAAAATGTTAGATAGTTTGACTAATTGCAAACAAAAATCATCTTATATTAATTTTAAACCTCAAAAATAAAAACAAAACTTGATATTTGCTTTATAATTTTGAATAAATCGAGCAAAATTTTCTGACCTGCTGCCGGCACACCTTCCCCCGTTCAAAACTGTACGAGTTTTTTGTTCAATCGGGCGTGCGGGGAGGTGGACGAGTTTTATTTTCACTTAAGGGAGGCGAGGCGTCAAAAGGTTAAGAAACCCTGTTCTAACCCTTTTAAACACCTCGAGGATAGATAAAAGACTAAAGCGTGATTTAATCTGCATAAAAACCCGTTGAAAACAGAATTGATCAAGATGGAAGATTCATAGTAATTTAACAGATTGGAATTCGGACAGACTGGTGATTCTCTAAAAAGCATACGAAAAACTTCACTCTAATAGAAGGCCTCGATTTCATTTTCTTCGACTATGAGTCAGAAGCTTAATTTTGATTTTTTTTTCTATCGTGGCTCCACGATTAAGTTTATGAAAATATATTCGATATATACGAAAGGATTGAAAACAGTTCCATTGACGAATTAAGTGTCTTTGTCGCCTCATTAAGGTGATTCAGAGAGAACTACTGTTACAAATACAGCAACTACTGTGGAAGTGAATTGAACTTACCCGTGAAGAGGTCACAGGGAAGACCCTTGATAATCATTTTTAATACTTTCCGAGGGGTTGTCGACAAAAGATATTCTCGTACAACCTAGAATTCTATGCAAAAAAAATTACAGGAATCTCCATAAAAGCCCGAAAAATTCTGAAAAATCGAGAGTTCCATGGGAATCCCAGAATTCTCGTACATCCTTTGGAAGGAGTCGACAACCCCTTGATTCTTTCCTTCTACTATCAGAAATACTTGGAAAATAAGTGTTTTAAGGTAAATAAATGCTATGAGACTATTTTTTATATTTTCCCGTAGCCAAGTGTGTAGTTGTAGGTGGGTAAAGCAATAAATAAAGCCTTATTTCGACCATTCTCCCTTTATAACACGAAAATTAATTGATTTTAGAATATATAAACAATGCCACACCAACATTTGGATAAAGAAAAAGCATGAAACAACTGTGAGAATTCGTTCTATTTTCTTGTTTTCAGTTTTCAGAGTTCAAACCTGATTTTTATTTATTCCTTATTTTTATTCAATGTAACCAAATATGCATTAAAACATGAAGGGTAATTTAAATTATTCATTTTTTCATGTATAGTGTGAACACTTGGACATGAAACCATCTCTTAGACCATGGTCGATTGCTAGAAAATGAATCAATATAGAAATGTAGAATATCATGTTGACACTTCATAATAAAATTCATAATAATTTAGTAAACTTCATATTTGAAAAAGAAATAAAGGTAAAAAAATTAAAAAAAATCCTCAGTGACCAGATAATGGATAGAAGGAAGAAGAGATTGCATTGGAATAGGTAGCTGGTAGCTATACATCTCAAAATGAATGTGGCATTGTGGCATCTTACAGGAAACTATTAACCCTTATATAGTTATACTTCTATTATCTCATTATTAACAAGTGTAGTTTTAATAGTTTGTGTTTATTTGTTAAGTAATCCAGAGTTTTTTTAGTGTAATTTTTTTTACTTGATAGTTCCCCAGCAAAAGTTATTTATTAAATTAAATTATCTATTTACTACATTTCTCCCTAATAGTTAGATTTTTTCTAATTTTAGTTAAGATCTTGTATAATCATATAGTTATAATTTCCATTCATCTTAAATATGTGTTAAGATGACTAGTTAACATTTATGTTTAATCTTCTCAAATTAAACAATAAAAAAAATCTTCCAGACCTTACGTATTGACTATAAGATGTTTTTTTTAATTAAAAAATTAGTTTTCAGAATGAATAAATGTTTATTTGTGTGAATTGTAGAGCAGAATAATTTTTTAATTATTTATTTTAAAAAACCACTTAGCTGAACGTAATTTAAAATAAAAGATGCATTAGTTTATCAAGTAAAATTTTGAATCAAAATTTTCTTTTATTTATTTTTAACGATACTTGTTTTTCTTGTCGTAAATGGTGAATTGGTCGTGGATGGTATTCATAGTTTATTTGTGATTTTTTGCCGTAAAAACCCCATGTATCGAATATCTTTCCAAATAATTTAAAGAAAACATTTTTCTTGCACAAGCTCTTGTGGCGCACTGGCGCTACACCTCTCAAAAATGTATGTCTCGGTAACTTTTCCGAGTAGAACTTTTATAAAAAAGTATTATTAATTGAAAAATAAATTTGCCTTAGTTGATTAAAAAACCTTTAGAATATGAAATTTTAAAAGTATAAACTCACTGTAATGATCTATTACTAGTAAAAGAAAAAAAATTAGGAAATTCATTTCTTATAACTCTCGTATGAGAAACAGGGAAGCGAAAGCCCGTATATTAAAATTTTAATCATAAGCTATTGTTAGATAAACATATTCAATATGTTTAATAAATTGAATAAAAAATAATTTAAAAAATAACATAATAAGTTGGTTAATCAGGTATTTAGCTTTTAAAACCGATTTCTGAATCACGACAACGATGAGAATCGTCAAATGTTTGACTCGCAACAACCCCAAAATTTGGGAAAATCCATCGCTTTATTTATTTTCCACTTAATCTGTCGATGCAGTATTGCTAAAAAAGTGTTAGGAAGTAGAAAAATCTATGAAATAAAAATATAAATATATTTCATAATCCTAACTAAAAAGTTAATTTATAAGTCTATAACTACTAAGATAATAAGTCTTAGTAGAGACTAAGATAATAGTCTTAGTTAAGTTTTTACATTAAACGTACTAGCAACGCTGAGACGAGTTCCGGAAGACCAAGATTTTTTGGCCTGTGTGATGTCGGATATATTTGATTCGCCAGGCTGGTTCCGATCATCCTAAGCTCCAGTTTCCCAAATTCCATGTAGTCTTCTAAAATTCCTTCAGTTTTAACAATGGTCCTTCAAGGGAGGCCACACCTACTAGGCAATCACTCCCAAAATTTGGGAATAGAAGTCGGCATTGCTCGATGAGGCTGTAGAATAATTGGAACTACTAGCATCAATAACAATTGAATCGAAGAGTTTTCCATCTCTATGTACTTGAATGGTGTTCAAAGTGTCTTTTTAAAATCTGTAAACAGGCTATGATAAAAAATGCACAAAACCACATAGAAAAATACAAAATAAGGAATAAGATATCCAAAGGCTTAACTTCATTCCTAGAAATTAACATTTTTAAATAAAAGTCAAAAGAAATTAATAGTTTTTAATTTACCTTGGGAAATAATCTCTGATGAAAACCCCTGAAACAGATGCACAATCGAATAAAGGTGTTTTTTTTAACGATACGAGCCAGCGCAATACATGATTACAGATTGATCTCCAGTGAAATCAAAGCTGTCTTAGGTAAAGGCAAGAGTAGGAAGATCCACTTGCAGCACTGATTGCCTCCGAAGACGTTTCAGTTTCAGAGCAAAAGCAGGGTTTGAGGGATGGTAGATCCAGTTATGACTCCTTGTTAAATCAAGAAAAACTATTTCATTTTTATTACCCCGAAGTTGTGTTTTTAAGTTAATATGTACATTACGTAAAATATGAAAACGCTAAAAGCGTTAAGGGTTGGTCGTATAAAGAAAAAATCTGGTAGCCCGAAGCCGGCACAAAAGATTCGATAAATATCATTTTCTACCAAAGAACTAGACTGATTCATATAAGGTAGGGAACCAAACCTAATGGTATCTCAAAAATGAGGGTTCTTGTGTGTGCCAGCAAGG
This sequence comes from Chydorus sphaericus, assembly GCA_030141595.1. NCBI lineage: Eukaryota > Metazoa > Arthropoda > Branchiopoda > Diplostraca > Chydoridae > Chydorus > Chydorus sphaericus. Next base: position 4,516,783 of record CM057926.1, on the reverse strand, counting down.
AGTGGGTGATTCTATAAACATGACGTTATAAGCAAAGATATGGTCACAACCTCGTTGTTAAAATAATTAAAACTTAAAAATAGAAAATAATAAATAATATAATAGAGGACAAGAAAGGTGTATTTATGGAAGTAGATGGATCAGTGAAACGTGATTTTTCAGTTATTTGAATAAGTTTATGAACTTTTCTTCTCGTTTTCTCTTCATCCTTGATCTTTATGTGAACCTATATAGATTGCATTTTTTACAGTAGGTAATTTAAATATACTTCGTTTTATCGAACTTAACAGTTCTCATCTCCCGCTGACTCCAGTGTCGCAATTGCATTATTAAACTATTCTAAAATATAAATTATATGTACAGGTAAGATGACACCGTCCAAATTGATAACAAAAGTTCCTCAAAGCGAATTTTGTCAAGTGCTTGAGCCTCCTTACCAATTTAACACTGTAACTAGCAATAAACCATGAACCCCCAAAAATGTGTCAACTGAAATAAAATGAAAAAATTCAATAATTATCTGTTTTTATTAATATTGTCAAGAATTTATCAATTAACATTTCAGATATTCAAGAATCATCAAAAAGGTTAAAAGAAAATGTTTCAAATTTGAAATAATGCAAACCTAATATCGGAATCCTGACAGCTTCGTAGTAGATAATAGTTTTTATCTTATAAAACTGCTTTGAACCCTGTCTCCGGACAAGCAATGAATCTAATAACGAATTTGTTCTGATATAGTATTTAAGTTAAGGAAACCAAACATGTTCAGTCCAGACCACATATAATCCATCGAATGGGTCTACCATAGCTCTCTTAATAATGAAACAAAGTATATGGTGATTGTATGTTCATCATAAAAGGACGAGTACAAGGAATGTACTAGGAAAAGAGAGCTAACCGAAACATCTACACGTTAATTTATTAAAAATTGCATGGCCCCAAGTTTGTTAGGTCTATGGGCTATTCCATGAAGTTTCGACAAGTTTTGTTGCAAGTCCGACTCGGATTCTTTTATAAAAAATTCACAACTATTCTTTATGTACAGTATAGTTCAAATTAATTTGTGGGGCACTTAGCTGTTTAGTGCTTTGCGCCCCTCAAGTTTATTTGAATCATACTGTACTAAATAAACGATGTCTAAAGTTATAGCCTTCAAAACTAAACAAATTGAGCGTGAAAAAAACCGCCGGTTTTCACGCCCCCCCCCCCATTTTAACTTTAAACTGAAATAGCTGGCCTTACTAATTTTTCTGTCTGAAAAATAAAAGATACAAATGCATAAAAAATCAAAAAATCAAAAATGAAAATAAACAACTCAAACTTTGAAAGCGGGACCAGGGAGCGATTTACACCATCTTTTGGATAATTTCAACGCTTTAAAATTTTAGTGGAAAGCAAACCAGACAAATCACGCTCACGAACGCTACCTTAAATTTTTCCAAGTTTCGATTTTTGTCCTATATCTTGCTGTATACGATTCCCCTCTCTGTTAACATCGTAAGAGAGAGGTGTGAGCCTGATTATTGACTTATCGCGAATTTTTCAACTTTTTTCGCTAACATGAATGTAAAATTTACCTGTTCATTGGGACTATTGTTTGGTACGAAGTGTAGTAATTGGTCTGCGAATAATTGTAATTAAACATTGGCTTGTGATTTACCCGAAGATGATCAGCGCATCTTAAAAATGCGCGTCAAAAGTGAAGAATTGATTGAGTTCATAAAAACAGTGAATGGATCGAAAGTTATTACACTCGAATTCAGTGAAACTGTATACGATGTCAATCCCAACATTCGTTTGATACCAGGTGAAAAACTTTGCCCGCGATGTCGATTTAACCAAAAACTATTAGAGGCACTAGAACCTGTGATTCACGAACCAACTACTCCTTGTCAGTTAATGGAATGCGGGGCCTCTAACCCTCCGATTACGCCAGCCGTGGTTGATCTAGTTCAACCGATTCAAGTGGTATCGGCTCTCGCCGAGTCGATTGGCGTTTAAACGGCGATACAATTGAAACAGTACACCAAAAAGAAGAGTCGACGAATGCGTTTCTCTATTGGATACGGTTCGGTGCAGCTTAATAAGTAATGACAGTAATGTCATCAATGACATTACATTCGATCCGGACGACTACAAAGAAATGGTAGAAAATCTTTGGGAAAAAGTAAGTATATATCAATAATATTTATTTTATACAACAACATATACTTAAAAATTTCTTTCACATAGATTGCAGCAACAGATAATCGTGCAGAAATATTATCGTTGCTCTCTCTGTGCCCAAAAAGTTGGAGTATTGAAGAGATGGCGGAGTATTTTAACGTTAGCCAGTATACGATGAGAATGGCAAATCAACTAAAAAAAATAAAATGGTCTGTTGGCACGACCGGATCTTGTTAAACACCGAGACCGCATATCTGATGGTATGGTTTTAACAAGGCGTTCAATATACAGGAAACAAACTTGTTTATTCTCATTCAAATACCTGTTTTCCAATGATAAACGGCTTACTATCGACATGTACGTAGACGGCAACTACAGTCGCAAGATGCCGGGAATGCGGAATGTCGTTAGCGTGAAACAAGTCGACAGAAAGTAAAAGAACAAAAGCGGCTACTGCTTTGTAGTGTAACAGATCTGCACACTGAATATAAGAAAAATTACCAGGGAGTAAGAGTGCTTGGATTCTCAACCTTTGCATCACTTCGTCCGGAACAGGTTGTTACGGTCGGTTCTGTTGGAACTCATTCCACCTGCGTGTGTATTTACATGATGATGTGAATAGAATGCAAAGTTGATGCTCGATGCCATTGGGGTCACGAACGAAAAGCATTTATTGATGGATAAAATTGTTTGTTCAGTTTACAACAAGGTATTGGTCATTCCTTTATCATATAACTTGAGCAGTGATAAGAATGAGACTGTTTACTTTGGTGGATGGCTCTGATTCGAAAAATCCGACGGGCTGAAAATGGGTTCTCCCGGGTAGAAAATAGGCCTAGGCCAATAACTTTTGAAGGTGGCGAGGATTCATAAAATAAGGTGGGCCGAGCATGCGTTCTGTCCGGGTAGAAAATAGGCCGAGGCTGGACTTTTTACACCTCGATTTTTTTACAAAATTAGTTTTTAAAAACTACTGTTAGTTGCGTAATAAATTTTCGGCGGTCGAAAGTCAAAAATGCTAGAAAATTCGCCTTTTGAGTGTGAATAAACTCATACTTTTTTTTAATAATAAATAAAACAATGTTTCCCTAGAGCTGTTACACGAGTTGGACCAGTGCGTTGGGCCAAATACTTCTTCAATCCATTTCAATCCCAAATTTTCTCAAAGTTGGATTGAAGAAGACTTTAGTAATTATTCTTGAACATTTCAAAATAAAATATTGCCTGATGAATAATTTTTTAAATAAATAAATTGAATATTAATTTAAAGTTAATAAATATCAAGTTAAAGTTAATTAATGTTAATAAAGTCAATTCAAAGTTAATTAATATTTATAATTTAAAATTAATTTGATTGCGAATATTTTTTTTCTTTAAGATACCATTATATATATCTTTGATTTTTATTTGATTAATGTACAGAACTGTTTGCATGGGCAATTCCAATGCCTCTGGTAGTAGGTAAAACGGGAGACTATATCGGCCGTTTTCTTGTCTACTCGAGAAGGTTAATTTTTTAAGTTAAAGTTTAAAACTTTGTAGAAAACTATTTTTTAATATCCGAGTATTAAGGAAAATGCTGAGATGGATGCTGCAATTATTAAAGTTCAATTAAGGCAAAAACTTAGTGATAACTGATCGGCTTCATTTGACGATTTTATATAATTTTTTTGCCTTTTTGTTTACATGTATAATCATTTATGTCTGATCAGCTTCTCTCTCTTCTCCTCAGTTTCCTCTTTCTTTCCCTACTGGCCTACTGCGTATTTTTTTTCAAAACAATATGAATTTTTTCTTCAAAAGTTTTTTGAACTATTTTAGCGTATTTGATGGAGAGAATTAAATTTACGAAATGCGATGCCCTCTTTCAAAATAGAGAGAATATAAATTATTTCTTTCAGGGTGTTAAAATACTGCAATTCTGTTAATTAAATTGCCGAAAAATGAAATAAAATATACCGGATTTCATTAATATTTATTCACTATTAAGAAAAGAAAGTGTTGACGTTATGTTTGAAAAATAGGGATAATTTAATTTATCAGTTTTAGAAAGTAATTTTTAGGGAGTATTTTCTATCGAAAATTGTATAAACCAGTATGATTTAGTGACAAGTTCACAGTATTGAAAAAGAGTGAATTAAAATAGCACGAACAATAGGATAAAAAGGTGTTAGATAGTTCTGGTCTCTAAAACCGAAAAAGTATTTTGGCTGTGATGTAGAAAGCAAAATAAATCGTGTCAAGAAATTTCCTAATTGTTAACATTGAAAGGGAAAATGGTAAAATATTTGCCAATTGTAGTTTTTTTAGCTGATGGCGTCGATTTGAATGATTGATTAACGATAAAGTATATCAAAAGTAATCTGTAATAATTCAAAAGGGGTTTCATCGGAAAAAGTCGGAACAAGGGAAGCCATTATGATTAAATTATCAAATCCATCAGTATGACAGTATCCTTTCAAAATATTCCTTGACACATATTAAAGAAATTATAGTTGTTGGATTTCGAGATTTGTGAAATAAATGTGACTAAACTCGAATTTTAAAGGTTTTTATAACATTTAAAAAGCGGATTTCCCCCTCAAAAATGGGCATTTTCATATAAGGAAAGGTTATGAAAATAAAAAAGTATTAAAAAGCATATCATCGTGTTCAGCGTGGAAAACTGAACAAGTTTGTAAATGATATCGTATTTTAAATACATTTATATTGGCTGGAAATCGACGATGGCGCCGGTGTGTAACGCACGGTACGCAAAACGGCCCTCCGTCCATCTTGGTGATTAAGGACATTTTAAAGAAAGGGTCATCGCCACATTGTGTAGAGAATGCCTATTTCTACCTGTTGAATTGAAGTACTGAAGTGCTTTAGCCAGTGTGTATGTGATTCTTCCTTTTAAAAGTCTGCCTTAATCAAAAATCCAAAATGGACGGAGGTCCGTTATGCTTACTTAATTTGTATGTTAAACAAGTGGTAAATGAGAGCTAGGATGGATGGCCCCATAATAATTTTTTCCCAAATTGTGGTTTTTAAGATATAATTGTTTTGTCTGGTCCATTTCAAAAGCTCCTTTAAGCCTTTTACCAATCTGGCCAGAAACTTTGCACAATAGAACTTTTTAGTACACTATAATAAATAAATAAAATTATTCCAAGAGAAATACATACATAAAAAATATGTTTTTGAATTCTAATTTATATGAAGGCTTCAGCAGCAGCAGCTTAAAGCAAATTCGCATGTAACAATCACTTAACGACTGTTTTTTAACCGATATCTAATCATTAAAAAATATATATTTTTAAAATGGTCATTTCCATCATTGCTGTGGATCGGAAAGGTTAATTTGTACTAAAATATTAATACTGTTTTAGTTCGTTTTGACTCCTTCGTTGGCTTCAAAATTAAAGCATATAGTTATATATAAATGGTCAAAAGTCTGTTGTTAGGCACCGGATAAAACCGGCACCAATCACAAATACCATATCGTAAATAATAAAATAATTCAAACGCCGAAAATGAACAAAAAAGTTTATGTAAACTAATCTTACCAGATCATCAACAAGGATAAATGTTTTAGCAAGAACAGTTAAATGGGTAGTTTCTGGAAACTTTTTGTTTTTCCGTTAAGAAGATTTCAAATGGGCTGCCGGCTGCCATTGCCAATATTTTGAAAAATAAAACTGCATTCCAAAATTTAAAAATAAATAAGAATTATGTTTAAAATAAATAAATAGTAGGTTAGCATCTTTCGCGGTAGAAGCACGGGAATCGCTCAAGTCTAATAACTTTATGGAAATGTTTTAATAGAGATGGAATCGAGTCGATTTAAATTAAATTAATACAATTTACCTCCACTCTATTAACGTCCACTTATTAATGTAAATTAATAGGCGATTACCGCAACCGTTATGAATTGATTATGTTTTCTGGATACATGTGGTTAGTGGTATTCTGTTTAGCTTCAATCTGCAGGAAGGTTGGCTTAATTACCAGATTGAACTGTTAACTGTACTAAAATTGTACTGATTGAGTGAGTTTATTTTTCATTTTCTCTTCTGTGTCATTTTCATCCAAAAGTTTTAGCAAGAAAATTGAAATCTATATGCTATGGTTTCCGCAGCATTTCTACTCCCAAAAAAATTACTGGCGGAGATTAAGTTGTGAGAATTCTTTTAAAACAAACATATAATATAATAGTTGTAATTTCAATTTGGCGAAAATTGTTATTCATTCGACTCCCGAGAATTTTAAATGAATCTATGTAAACAGTTTTTTTTCTGGAAGCTCCTCTTGAACGAACCTCAGTAAATTTATTGAGAAATATAACGTTTATATAGTGAATCATTATTGGTTAGTTATTCAATATCCCACCACACCTTGAGAACCTCATTTGACGCAATTTTTAAAATGAATAGTTGGAAAAATGATTTTTTATTTGCATTAAAAAAAATAGAAAATCCAACGCTTTTGTTAAGAAAACTCTGACTCGGCCTAAATGACGTTGATCCTGTATGTTTCAGAATAAAAAAAATTACGGAGAAAAAGTTACTGCAATATGTCTTCCAAGATACATCTTTTGTGATTGAGGTGGAAATTACTGTGAAAAGCAGTAAACAAGTTGAAGACGTCATGAATATAGTGAACATATGTATAGATAATATGGGCTGTATGTTTCTGGTAGGCTCTTCGCAAACAGGGTAGGCTGCAAAAGACAAATTTAATAGAAAAAATTCAACTTTGCATCCCGGAGAGAGGTTTAGAAGAGGTTACTTTAATCGGCTCTGTTGCCCAAGTTTCCGACGCATGGAAAAAATTTAGGGAAACATGCAATGGTTAAAATATTCCGTGGGCTGACGCTATATTTACCCGATCAAAGGTCCCAGGGACCAGGCTGTCAGAAATCTTTGCTAAAATAGCACGTAAAACGAGATTATCTCAGGAAACGAGGTAAAAGAACTGCAGGAGGGTTTGACATCAATCAAGTGGATCGCGTTCCAGGAAAGAAAGAAGTTTTAGGAACTATATCGCTCTTGGTATTATTAAACAGAACCGTGGTGTCATGACAGTGCTTCTGTTGATGGTGAGAACTTATATTATGTTTCATTGTCTATTATTTAATTGTGTAACGATAAAATTTATAAATTTTTGCTTTGACAAAATAATAATTTTACGATATTGAGGACAAGTAATATACAAAGTTAAAAACATAGCTTTAACAAAAACATTACTGTGATACCGACAATTTTTCCGAAAGACGAAACAAGATACATAATTTCAGATTGCTAAATTGATTTCTTACCTTTCTAATCAATTATTTTTATACATGAATCTATTTACTGGATTTTACATGAGAAAGCTACAAGAATAACTCTTGCGATGATAACCCCACACGAATCTTGAATTAAAAACGATCAATAAAAAAATCAAACCTCTAGTGTGTTTCATTCTAGAGCATCTAGGTGCAAAGGGATTTAATTTTGGAAAATTGTTGATTAAAGATAAGGTTGTAGACTTGTGCACTTTGTTTAGAATTTACCAATCATCTTTATAACAAATATGGACCTCGCGTTGGTGGTCGTGGACCTCACGATGATGGGGAACCGATATGATGATGTGAGTGCGTCGGAACCAATGATTCTAGAAATCACAACCACCTTGGGCTCATCACTCCCGTCATTGTTCGCCTCATTCGTTGGCATTTTGCCGTTCGGAATTTCTTTCCTCTTTGGGGAAAAAAACCTCCCGGACAGCAGTACAATCTTATTGCACAGTTTTATGCTGATCGTATTTTGGACGTCAGTACTCCCTATTTGTCTAGGATCGATTGTCCGCCTTGGGCCGTTGAATGTGCACATACTCGGTATCCTTATGGATCCGAGTTTGGCAATGCACATTCCTCTGTCAAGGTAGCCAAGAATTCTTGTGCTCCTTTATCTTGTGTGTTAGAACTCAATTCATTTTGTGAATTTCAACGTTACGGCCATTTGGCCGTACACTGGCTCCATCCCGTTGAACTATGATCAAGTCCGAGATGAACGGATTCCAGATCGCACTCTGCCGTACATACAGCGTTGGCCAGTCTCAGGTAATATTCTAGATATTTTATCCTTTAGAATAATTGTTAATCAACTTTTTTGTTTCTCTTATAGACAAAATCCAGGAATTTATATCTACTCTGGAAGCTAGCCACTGTCAAGAGAAGCTCTTCAAGTTGTATTGACCATACTGTGTAATTGCCATTTTCTCAGTCATGTTTACTTAGAAAGGAAAATACATCTTTCATTTTCTTACTCTGCTTGTGCCTTTGTTTTTATGTCGACTACTCAGAGTAGGATTACCCCTCATTTCAGGAGGTTGAAGTATCTTCCCCCCTCGAATTTATACCTGCCTACTAGCGAACCTAAGGTTCACTAGTTGGCAGATAGATTTTTTGAGTGGGCAGTACCTTCAACCTCCACGGATGGTTAGAAAGTAAGATCCGACTCCTTCACTCTTTCTTCTAGCTTACGAGGATTAAAACTGCCGACAGTGTTGTCATATTCCCCCTTTTTACGATATAAATCAAAATCAGACAATAAGAAATAAACATTTTCGTGTTTATTTAAATTTAATATCGAAGAAATTTCTATTTAAGATACAAAGTAAGACAATCGTATTTAATTCAACATCATATACAACTAGCACCATCCATAAACAGGGTATCAAAACTATTTATCGCAGGGTGCAATTTGTTACGCCAGGGGTTCTTAACCTGGGAGGTGTGCCTCCCCAAGTGAGGTGCGGAGGTGGTCCAGGGGAGGTGAGCTGGCCTCCGAAAAATATAAGAATTCAATAAAATATTGGATAGTCGGGCAAATTAAAAAAAAATTTCAATTTATATTCATTTTAAAGCTCAAAATTGCCCCAAAACTTGATATCTCCTTTAGAATTTTGAAGAAATCGAGTAAAAAAAATTTCCGCCTCCGGCCGGCACACCCTCCCCCAATCGGTATTGTAAGAATTTTTCGTTCAATCGGTCGGGCGGGAGGTGCCCGTTTTTTATTTTAACTCTAGGGAGGCGAGGCCTTAAAAGGTTAAGAACCCCTGTGTTACGCAAATAAATACATTTCCGACAGCGGGAACAACCGTAGGCGGCATTCACTCCAAGCATAGGTTTATTATTATATTATTTTTCCCAATCTCTTACCAGCTACAAAATTTACGTATAGATTTCTTAGCAGATGTGAAAAATTAACTCGGTGAATTAAGTATGTTACCTTATTTTTTTCAATAAATCTGCAATACATACACCTAAAAAGTGTGATTTTCCAAAAAAGAGAATCCAAACAGGAATTTTTTTTTCATAATAGAAGTCTTAATTTTGGTTAAAGTAATATTTGATCCATAATATTCTACACAATCGGTTCAGCAAACTTATTTAAGCATAAAAAAACAGGTATATAAATACTCTTACTGTTGATAATACCCTTATACTCCTCTTATGAGTTTCCAAGGGGAAATTTTCAGAAAGTAGAACATTACATGGACTTCTTTACATTCTGTATTTTTTTATATATATTTAGGTTTTACGGAATCCAAGTAATAAAAAGCTTAATTTTTTCGCCATAGATGGCGCTAAATTATCGAAAAAATGAACGAGAGCTTGCTCATTCCTTGATTTTGTGAGTGCGAGCGGAAAATTGGTGTAAAATTAATCAAATAGCGGACACAGCCCTGCTTAATAAGTTGAGAATCTATCTAAGCATTCGCTTAAGTTAAGTTTCTATCTTGAAGGAAAATCCCAACCTATAGCCAACATCACTTTTCTTCGAGAAGTTGGAAAAACACAGGTTAAGTCAGAAATTCAGAAAACGACCTCCAATATGGGAATTGTTGTGGTTGCTAGGAATATATTTCTTAGTCAAACTTATCATGACTAGAACTTGTGCAACTTACGAGTTATAACCATATTCTTTAGAAAAATGAATTTTACATGCATATAAATGGTATATATAGCTTTTTCAACAATTCTGATAAAAACATTTCAAGAACAGTTGTGTTCACACTTTTTGGCCATTCACTTAAAGGAGTGGACTCGCATAACTTAAAATTAACTTTTATCGGGGAAAATATAATTCAGAACGAAAGTTTGTGTTAAAAAGCCAACGTGGATATTGTTGCCTCAAATTACTTGCTTTTTCTCAAGCTATCTGATTTTAATGTAATACAAAATGTTGTTTAATTTGCATTCCCTTTCCACCATACAATATACGAAAGAAGCATGTAAGATAACGAATTTGTGTTTAAAAAATTATAAACATGTATTTAATAGCGGGACTATTGATGGCAGAATATATTTAAATTCATTAATTTTATTTTTAAATAAAAAAATATTTGTTGGTGCAATGACAATGGTTTACTAACCCGGGTAGCATTTACTTACTCCAATATTGGTGGATTGTTGATATGCACGTCGCCGTAACATTTCCCCGGTTAAACTTTTCATAACATTCCTCAGATTATGTTTAAACTGAGAGAAATTAAAAATTTTATGGCTAACTTAATTATTTTTTACAGAATTTGGGTGAATTAGCTTCTTCGATAAAAAAGCATGCCAGATTAGCCCTTTTTATTGTAAAAATGCGAGATACATACAACATTTTGGTTGATGAAAAACAAGTTCTCGAAATCTTCAGGCAGTATGGAGTCGTTAGTTATCTACCTCTCCGTCTTCTATTCGTTTTCGCATATTCATTGACACGTTAAATTGACTATTTATTTTTGTTTCAAATTGTCTGGGGCTCGCATCAGTTATTTCAATAGATTAGGCTTGGTACAGGTCGTGATTGGCTTCCCTATCTCCGTCTTGTTTGAGCGAAAGAATTTAGGAAATAGGGTGGCCAATCACAGCCTGTACTACGCCTACAACTGGAGGCAAAAAGTCCTCCAGTGTATAGTCAAGTTTTCAGGCAAAAAGCATAAAAATCGGCTGCCAAAACAGCATACCAATGGTATTTGGTTTTATGCCGAATAAATTATAAAATTATATTTTCTTTTAGTCTTGATTTATGTTAGTTCTATGATGATGATTTCTTCATCCCATTCGTCTGAATATTCCAGCAGTGGTATCCACAAATGGTTCATGCATTTATCTAATTATTTTAAACTTCACTACAGCTGAAACTTCTTGGGTCAAGTTATTCTAAATCTATGAAAACGTCAAAACATTGCTAAACCCCACTAAAAATTTGATTATAAAAAATAGCATTGATAATCTTAAATAAAAAATCTTGTTTTGTTCGCTTTCTTGTTCTCCCGATTCTTTATTTATTTTTATTATGATAAAATGATTTATTATAATTTAAATTTTCATTCAATAGTTCTTGAATACAATTTTATAAAAATTTATTATTTGATTCGTCACACATTCTTATTGAACATGAACCATAAATTTCATTGCCTGTTAGTTTTTTCTCGTTTTTTTTCAACATACTCTACAAAATGTAGCCCAGAAGTACAACACAGAAGTGTACAGTGCAGTTGAGGGTTATTACAACGAAACTCGCAGCAGACATCACCGACAAAGCCATAGATACATCTATCGCTTCGTTTAAAAGGTGGAGTCATTAGTTTACTGCAGCGAACTCTAAGATGAAAATCAAATTCGTCATTCCATTTAGTATTTTATTCCAGGAGCACTTCGATTTCATGCCACTTTAAGATCTTCCAGTACAGCTGGTTTAGCTTCTTCCCCACGGGCACAAGCAATCTCTTTCTAACATTAAACCAAACTTTCTTTAGTATCTATCCAACTCTTATAATGGAAAGAGACGATGTAAACTGGAATCCCATTCGGTTTAAAGTAATCGGGTTGGAAAATCATGGATTAACGACGGGGGAAATGTTGACAAGCCTTGTGCTCTTTAGGGTACCACTTTTTTCAAGCGTATAAATTTGGATATGAAGAGGGAGGAGGAGAAGTACTTAATCAAGATATTAACATATAATATAATAATAGGTTAATGTGAATTCAGTATTAAATGCATATGAAATCACTTATATGTATTACAATTTGGGAGCGCCATAGTGCAAAAAATTGACACTAATATAGAGATCAACATCTTCAGTATGTCCAACGAATCTAGTTCTCCAGATGCTGAAGTAATCGCCATAAAAGGGATGAAATGGATTCGTCTCATCCATAAGAGAATTCAAGTACAGCTAGCAGCTAGCTCTTTGTATTTTTCCCAGTTGGGAGCTTCATCGAAGGTGTTGGTGATTTTCCTGCCATAATCAGGCTGTTTTGATCCGTAATGTCTGAAAAAACTCACCAATAGTCATACTAAAAAAGAAATAGTTGTTTTGATTTGAATTACAAGATATTAAAAATACCTTTTATCCAATGTTTCATCAAGTGATTCTTTCAAAGGATTTCTCCAAAGATTCCTCTATTTATTTATCCAATGATCCATTCAGAAATCTCCTTTCTCTTGCCTCAACTACGTTATAGCCTTCAACATCTTACATAGTATAAAAAAGAAAGTTAAATTATGAAAATATTTGAAATTCCGAAAAAATATAGAAAACCTGAATTTTAAAAAAATAAGGTGTCAGATGTATGAATTCCAGATTTGTCAGATGTGCCTTTTTACGAAAGATGAATTAATTTCCATAATCAACTGTTTAGCAGTGTTGATAATACAGCCTAGTTGCGAAAGATAGATTATTTTTCGAACGAGCAAGTTTCCAAAATTGTTCATAAGACAGGTTTCTTACGAAGGTTGATTTAATTTTCAAAATAATTTTTTCAACTTTGTTGATAAGTCAGCTTTGTTGTGAAAAACGACTTCATTGCAAAAATCAACTGTTCAACAGTATTGATAAGACAAAATTCTCGTGGAATATGTGTTATTTTTTACACCATGAAGCATGCCGAAATTGTTGAAAAGAAAACCTTCTTAGAAAAGATCAATTATTTTCCAAAGCCAGTCCAAATTTTCAGTAAGACAACCTTCTTGCGAACGATTTACTTCCCAAACTCATTTTTCAAATATGCACTTGCTCGCACGGCCCATATCTTACTTGTGGATACACAGTTTTCAGTAAAAAGAGGAAAAGATGTGGTATAGAACTTTTCAAGCTCTTTGATTCCTTTCTTCTTCTTGTCGAAAAAGATCTTGACAGTAAGCGTATAAGTCATGAAGCCTTTGGAAGCAACTATACAAACATTTTTCAATTAGTCAGATTGGTACTTATCATCCCATGACTGTAATGTTGTTTGAAAGAAAGTATGAATACTTTGTCGAACAAAATCAAGACAGCAGGGGTTCATACTTAAGGCCACAAAGCGTTGGCAAGAAATTTTGTAATGAGTGTCTATTCAATTAGTTATTCAATTAAAATCATAACCGGTCATTTTCTGTCTGGTATTACCTCAAAAATTAATACCTCACTAAAATCATACTTCATATTAAAAAACCTCAACAAACAAAATACAGACAGCAAGAGTTCAGGCCAAGATGATTTTGGTAATGATACTAAAGAAAATTTGTACAGAAATGTCCATTGCTTTAGAGTTACAATGATCATCTGGTGAATTTATTGCGATATAAAAAAATATGAATGAAACTCAATTCTTGCCAAACACATTGTTTCCAACAACATCCAGACAGCAAGCATTCAGGACAGAAGGATATGGGCAATGCTACCAAAGTAAATTTCTACACAAAAGTTAATAGCTTTAGATTTATAATTATCCTATTATGAATGTAGTGTATTATACAAGAAAAAACTAAATACCTAAATGAGACCCAAAAGTTTGTAGAACACCTTGTCAAGAAAGACAGAAAGCGTTCAGGACATGATGTTTGCTGTAATAATTTTTGAGAAAAATTATATACCAAACAACCTCTGCTAAAGTCTCGTCCACAAAAGGAAGTTTTTCACTTTTTCTTTAATTCTTATCGTAACTTTCCCACAAAAAATTTGTAGGGGATATTGATCGCCCTAAAATATTATAGCTAAATGATGTAAACTAGATTCCGTGCTACTTTTTGTGTAATAATCCAACCTATAATGAGAAAAATATAATTATACTGTGGAAGTATACGTATACTATTTGAAAGTTAAAATTCTATCTCTAGTGTGCATCTAGCCCATAGTAACGTAATATTTAGGCCTATATGCATGCGCAGGTGGATGGAGCTCAGAGAAGTCGATGAAAAAATTGGTTGAAGTTTAATCAAATTAAATCCTTTAAAGTCAATTATTTAAAAAAATGATTATCTAGGAGATTTCCTGAGGATTTCTCGTGCTAATGAGCTTATTTGCCAACGGCGTCAATGTACAGACAATAATAGCTTGTCAAAATATGGAAACCAAGGTTTGGCGGTGTTGCCTAACTATAATAACAACCGAAGAGTGATTCTGCAACCTTGATTCTTGATTAAACCGATCCCGGCGATACCCTTTAGATATATTTCTCCCGTTGAATGATTACGGAATCAATGTTACGTCGTTACGACTAATATAAGGTACATTACACATGAGAAATCGGGAGAAAATCAATATATTTCCTACTGAAATGCATTCAGATTTTGTTTTTAGAAAGCCGGATTTTTTTATTGGGTCCACCGGACCACCGTTTCATTAAATTCAACGGCACCCGCTGCCTTCTTCTAGAACGCCCCTTCAACCCTAAACGGCCCAAGCCGGATTCGGGGATATGATCGCGATGACGTTGCTCCCGCTAAGCATCGACCGTCCTCGGCTTGGCATGCTGGGCGAGATCGTTTTCCACGAGATTGTGGCTGCAATCACTGCATCACATTGAGGTTGTCCACCAAAGAATTGTTGCGCTAGAAATAAAGAAAAATCAAGTGAGAGACTGGCTGACTTTTAAAGTTGAGCTTGTATGTATTTGAAAATAAAATGTATGCAGCAAGACCGAAGAATTGGTAAGGAAACTTGGCCGACGGTTTCACCTTCCGATGACTGTTTCCGGAGGGAGAGCGGGACTTTTCACTCATCACGTTTCCAAGTTCATGGTATCTTATGTGCCGGCAGAGAGAGCTGGCAATATTACCGGAAAAGGTCATCTTTAACAAATGAAGAAAAAAACCCTTTAAATTGTAAGAAAATCTTTTGGTATGTAACATGTATATATAGAATGAAAGGGCTAATCTTGTACTTATTTTGTGAAGAGTTTCAGTCGACTTAATGCACTCTCTTCTGATGCCCTTGATTGGAGTAGTTCCAAGGATTTTTATTGAAAAAATGGTGGTTACTACCATTTTTCAGTGAATAGATGCACATCCAAATAAAAGCTGGTTCAATCTATTTTTCTGTTTAAAAAATTCTGTCGCGGATCTTCTTCTAGTGGGATACATTCCGTTTTTTTGGAAACTTTGATCTCTAAATTCACTGTAGTCTTATTATAATTCAGGTCTCATCTAGATGCTTGAAAAAATTGTTATCAATTTTAAAATTTACAACATGAAACATTTTGTATTACTTATAGCGTTTTCCAATGGCGAGATTTTCAAGAGATTTCGCACATCAAGAGTAGATTTCAAAAAATTGTTCCAATGGGAAAACAGTGTTGTTCCAATGGCCGACAGATTTTTTTTTCGGATCTGCCAAGGAGACATCAAAGGTAATGCCGGATGTACGGGGTATTGGAAAAGTTGTTCCAATGGAAAAGAGAGAAATTCTAAAAATCTGCTCTAGATGTTTGGAAAGATATTTCAAAAAATATCTGGAGTGGATTTTTTTACTGAAATCTCCGAAAAACCTTGCCATTGGAAAACGCCATTAATCTTATAATTATATTTTAGAATCCATAACTGTATGAAATAATTCCTTAGTGGTATTTCTTGAAATGTATGAATCAGCCAAGGAATCGTCAGATTAGTGTCACCATAATCTATTATTGATATTAATTGACCTTAGGCCAATATTAACTTAATTTTAAAAACATAATTTTAAAATAATTTCCTTACGGTGTTTAAATTTTCAAGAAGTCATACCACAATCTTTTACTTTTACCAGATCTGAAAATCACACTTCGCATGAATTTGTTGTGTGCTCTATAATGGTGTCAGGCAAGTAAGCTTCCAAATGCATACAGCTAGCTGGTAGCATCCTATACTGATGAGAAATCATTGTTCTTTCTTGCTTGGTTGCTGGAATGAATACACTTTGCACATGATTGCAAAGGGGAGCATTTATATTTTCACGCGGACGACATATTGAAATATCATGGAATATTTCAACTTTACAGTATCACCTTAATTACAATACCTGTATAAGGACTTCAAATCGACACAAAGTGGGGAATACTAGAGAAATGTTTAATACATGTAGTTTCTACTTATTAAACGACGAGGATTAACAAAAAAACCGTAAAAGGCATTTTGGTAATGGCTTAAAATCCAACAAGGCTTGACCTATTGAACTAGACCCCTACGAAGACGCAGATAAGCTTGATAGGGATAACCTTGTGCACAGAGAGGCAGTTGACCAAACCGGCGCCTCTGCCACGGCCACCACTGCGTCCACAAGCAACCCAGGTCCGTCTCAGCCAACGCCGTCAACTTTAATGGCCGGAAAAGCGGTAGCTTCTCAAAATACGGGCGCTATCCCAAAGAATAGGAGTACCTTGGTAAAAACAGAAGTCGACCACCTTTGAGCTTAAGGAACTCTGCTGAGACGAGTCTAGGAGTCTATGATTCGTCGAAATCCTCTACTGACCCAAAATTACGAAGGTTTACGCGCTCTAAGAAACTTCTAGTACCAGCCGCTCAGCCGCTCATCATCAACCGATCCAGTGGGCAGTCTTAAACTAACTTAGAATCTGTACCCAGAGCAGTACAAACGAACAAAGCTGTATTGTGAAGCCGGTCTACACTCCCAAGCTGCCTTCCAACATTGCTACCGTCGTTGGCCCATCGAGTTAGAAGATTGGTATCCAGGTAGAGATATCCCAGCAGTTCACCAGCGGAATCCTGACGGGTCCCAACGATATCCGGAGATTACAACATTCGCCCGGTCGTCTCCTCGTCAATCGGTGATCAAGTGCCGAGAAGCAGCTCAAGAAATAGCGGCCAATAGGGTGCGAATACTTGAAATCTTGATTCATTAAGTAAATACAATTCCACTTCTTCCAACTAGTCATCTGGCAATAACAGAGCGACAGATTCGTCTGTTAATTATGTTTACTATGGTTTCATACAGTTATTTCTATAAATATGGGTACAGGTCAGCAGCGTAAAGATGGTGCGACGTTACAAATAGGAGTCATTGCAGACGCAAGCCTTCAATAATTTCGGTAAAATAATCACTTAGCCCATAGATTGACCGTTCACGGACTATTAGTTGAAAAAAGATTACGTCAGATCTACCTGAGGCTATTTTACTTTGAAAATCTATACCATGCCGAAATTTAGAAATTTAAACTTGAAAAAAAGATACGTTGTAGTTGATAAATCAAAAGTAATACATATAAAGGGCAATTTAAAAAAATAATTCGTAAAATGACAGAACATAATTTGATTAAATTTAGATTGCGTATGATATATCTAGATTAATTATTTTAAAAATGTTAAGGAAATATTGATTCCCAACACATGTATACCAAAAAGGTATATAAACAATTAATATAAAAGTAAACATTAATACCAGGATGCCCTTAAGCGCATTTAACAAATGTGTGAGCGGGCAGATCACAAATAAAACGGTTCAATATCGTAGTGCCGTCTGTTAATACAAACCCCATATCTCTGCAACTGGAGGATATTTTTTAAAGGTGTTGGATGAAGGCATCAGGATTTGGTGGTTAAGAAGCCCCAGAGAAAGTTCCGAATAAAAATGGATAAGGATTGCCCTCGACGAGGGAGGCCATCATTTTCTTCGGGAATGAGGCAAGTGATCTTCCGTTACTGGGGTTCAGACCCAAGACATCACCATTGAAAACGTATGTTGGAAACCTGGTTTTAGCCAGATGTCTGTCAAATCGTAAATGTGCATTGCTTTTCATTGAAAAAAATGTGCATTTCACATCAGTGCAAATTTTTAAATCCCAGGGTTATTTTTTTTATATAATATCGGCCTCGAAGTCGGTTTTTAAAAATAATTCTTGGCCATAAAAAAACTTTGCTGTTAATTTCCTTTTCTTAAGATAAAAATTTCACAGTGGTCGAATTGGTAAACGCCGATCTAGAAGTCGGCTGAGAGAAAAACTAATTCTGGCACAACTTAATTCGTTCTAAAGAAGATAAAGGATCCTCTCTTGTGTTAACTTATTTCTACCTCTCGTTTATCGTTACTCATTCTCTGATTTTTTTTACTCCCTCGGAGCCATTTTTTTCTCAAACTGGTCATTAAGACGGTCCGTCGTATTTAATACACGACATAATGTTAACTAGAACCCAGTTTTTGAACTTTTAAACTTGGAAATACCGCCAATACTTAATTTCAATTGCATAATGACGTTTTCAAAGTTGAATCCTATGTTCTTCTGCATGAAAATACTCTTTTCTAGGGTTTGTTCGATGTAACTAAATTTCTTGTCCTGAAATTTCTTGAAGTACCCGCATCCATCGAATGCATAAGCATTCGGATGATGTATTTAAGTTGGTATACATATTTTAATTTTACAACATGCTATTCTTCTAAATACTGGGTTCCACCATGGCGGGCTGAAATCACTGCTAGATGGTCAATGTCGGACAGTTGCCGGAGTGACTCGATATTTTTCGATTGCTTGAGATCATAACAGCTTATGATCATGATGAAATCTAGAAGAAAGAGTGAAGGAGCGGGGTCTCCTCCCCCTACGAATTTCTACTTGCCTACTAGCGAACCTGTGGGAAAGTTAAGAGCTTTTCGTCCTGCGCAGGCGCATAAAAACGGGTGCGTTGCAGAAAAAGAAGATATTCTCAAGATTCCCACCATGTTTGCTAGTTGGCATGTAGATTTTTGAGCGGGCGATACCTTTAACCTCCCGAGATGGGTAAATGGTAAGATCCGGCTCCTTAACTCTTTCTTTTAGATGAAACTTTAAAAAATCTCAGTATCACTGTTTGCCCGATTCAATGTCGAATCGATTCAAATATTTTCAATCTTTTAATGATTTTGAATTTGAATTTTGAATTTTTAAGTGACAAATGAATTTAATCTGAATCTGAATTAAATTTAATATTTCCAAATTGAATCGAAATTTTGATTTTTGACTGTTAGTTGAAAACGTTCGATGAGCGCCACTATTTTTAATGAGATAGAATTGGAAAGTTACTTGTAGGCAAAGATAGGGAGTTAATGTTAAAAACTAATACTACGCTCCTATTTAGTGTGCCTGAAGAGCGCTTTTTTAGCCTTATTATGTTCATTTTCGCTTGCAACAGTTCCCAATTGAGCGAGATATTCTTAGAGCATATTGTTCTTCTTAAGATATTGTAAAGTGTAATCATAATTATGTGCATTTTGTAACGATTTTTCTGTTTTCATTTTCAGAAATACGAGTACCAATTCAAACAAATAAATTTGGTTTGAGTTGAATTTGAATCTGAATTTGAATTTATTTTTTTCTGGTTTAATCGATTTATTTAAATTTAGATTTTATTCCAAGATTGAACTTATTTGAATTTGAATTTTTAATCTAATTCAGAAATAAAATTAATCGGGAAAACACTGATCAGTACACATTTACAAAAGGTTACAAGTAGTTGATTGCCAGTGCCACAGGGGAAAAACTGAAAAATATATAATTAAACTATGACAAGACAATTATAATTCAGCTTTTGAGTGATTTTCTCGGAATTAGTGTTAAACGTATTGGTTAACTTCTCTAAACATTTTTATTTTATTTTTTAAACAGTCTCTGCACTAAATTCATGAAGTATTTTTTTTACCTATATGAGGTATATAACTAACCGTGTGAAAAGTAATGTGAATACAGGTCGGTGATGCACTGGGCATCTACATATATGATATACATGTTATAAGTAATCAATAGTTTTAAATTTTCGCTTTATATATTGAAATAATAAGCAAGTAATGTTGATTGAAGTTTTGTATGTTTTATTTGATTGAAACCACGGTCAATAATTTTTGCTAAGGAAGATTGAAAGGCTAGTGTGGTCTTGATTTTGCCTTGGTTACATACTATTGTATAGACCGCGACCTTTAACCATAATTTACTCAATGCGGAGTGGAGTGGAGTTTATAAGTTTTTAATAATTTCACCTTATATTATATTCCAAATAAACTTTGCAAGTTTTATCATTTTATGGTGTTATTCAATGCAGTTATAAAAAATTCAAACACAATATCTCTCTTTCGTTGAGCCTTAAAAATTAATAATGGATAAGTAAAACATCTTAAGTACTTGTTGCTAGATTATTTGCCTAGTAACTAGACTTGAAATGGCGCTCTAGTTCCTTTGATGCGTAGAAGTTTGTCCACTTAATATTTCAACAGGTAAGACGACCAAATAATGTTACCAATTAAGTTTGTGCAAAGGTATAAAATGCAATGTTTCTTCCATTCATAAGAAATCTTCTTCTGACTTTTCTTCCCAATTAACGGCTTCTTTATTGTTTTCCTTTTGTACTGATTGATTGCAATCGGAATTTCAAATGAGACGAATATCAGAAGCTTAAAAAATATACGACGAAGATTTTAGATGACGGAGACTATACTTGCTTTCGTGTATTGATGAACCTCTAAGGGAATGGGTGTGTAAAACATCTGCTTATAAAATAGCCGATACACCCTCATCCCTTTTACCTGCTTTTAATAATAGGAGACCTGCATCGTTTACATCAATTTATACACTTATGAATCCCATGACTTTGATCACGACCATGTTTATACATAGAAAGATTTTATCATCGATAAAGTTATGATAATATTTTTTATCATCACTGAAATCTCCTTAATAAACTGGTATCAAATAGTTTGTGTAAATAAAATTGGGTGGCAAACTGGCTATTTCTTTTTAATATTTGAATTCACTGTTCCAATGGGGGTATACCAACCTTGACGTGTAATTTATGTGACTGGATAATATAAATTAATACTTTAAAAAGATGTATAAAAAATGGCTCTAACCTATAACAGGTATATAAGGAGTATACTTCTCCTTACGCTTTTTCAGATCTATTTATATGCATGCCGGTTTTCGCGGTAAAAAGTTCCTTTATTACCTAAATTGTTTTCATATATTTAAAACGTATGTACTTATGTATATTCATTAAAATGATAAGCGATGAGGTTTTCCTTGTGATACTTTTGTAAATCCATCAATATTCATGAAATTATGATTTTTATTGTTAAAAAAATTGTTTAATAAAATAGACTTTTTAAAAATATAAATTTCTTATTTCAACATATTTCATAGCGAGTTAACGTTGTTTTTCGGATAGCTTACCACGTACGGTTCCTCTGCCCCTACCTTTCAGTTCACATTTATTTATGTTACCTAGGATGGGTAAGGCAGAAAAGAGCTATCTGCACTTCCAGGAATTTATTTTACTGTAAATAATATTGAAATAGGACTAGTTAACGCTTTGAGCGTCAGGGAACGGAAACTCTCCACACAACCAAGGTCCATTGAATTTATTTCGTTTCCTCAGATTTCAAGAAATCTATACACATTTTTTGCACTCTTTTTTTATGCTTCATCCATTAATGTTTTCAAACTAGGAAAAGTGAAAAGCATAGTACTCTGAAGAAACCAAATCAAATGATGAAACCAACTCTTTAAGAAAAATGTGGCAAAGGACTTTTAATTATTAAAATTACCTTAATCTAAATCCTAACGATTTTTTTACGGGAATGTGAACTGCTTTAACATGGTACTACACTATCTGGGACTAGAGACCAAAGAGGTCTGCGGCGTACACTGAAATATTAAACTGGGAAGTTGGTGGGAAGAACCTTTAATGGTTCAGATCACACAATGAAGAATACGTTATATAAAATTACCAAATAGTGTAATTCTTTTAAAATATATATTGATGTATTCTGTTCAATTAGAAATGAAATCCAAAAGAGTGTAAGACTTTTAGTCACTTTAACGTGAAGTCATCCCATGCAATGTGCGTTCGAAGTTTCGTGGACCATCGTCAGAAACTGTTTACGAATTTGAAGCTGGTTGGTAAAGTGGTGAGCGAAAATATTGACCGATTCCGTTTAAGCCCACAAATGCCTATGAAAAATACCTTTCTGAAGAATAACAATAAAATGCTTAAAACATAAAGCTAGATTTTTTCTGATTTTTCCCAGAGAAACTACTTTGGGGGCATTATCCTAGGGGCTAACTTTGGTCACCACTTTTGATTTTTTTTAAGTAACGAGAGTATGTAAACAGATTCTTATAAATAACGGATTGTAGCGTAGACCAAGACGAAGAAACGCCTTTTTCATTAAAAAAAATAATCCATTTTTTAGGAGATATTTGTAAAAATTCTTCTAAACAAGTAAAAACTGTCCAATGTTACCCCGTATAAAAAATATATGAAGTGACACTTTTCCAAATTTAAGTTATAAAGTTATAAAATTTTAAGATTAAGCCATACGTCCTCACTCCTCTCACAGTGTGTTTAGTCCTCGAGCATAGAGAATTCTGAAATGGTTTCTTTACTAATAAAATAAAATCACGATCGTAAATAATGGAAAATCGATTCATAATCTAACAAAAAGAAACTATAATTGACCAAATGTTAAACATTGCAATATTTTCAAACTGTTGATTACAATCACTTATGAGAAACTTGGGAAATATAATTGTATGGTCTTATTAATACACAGATTTCACACAAAGAAAAATACATGTTAAAGCTTTCACGACGACATGAGCCAATTCTTATTCCGTTGTAATATAAAACGTCTGATATAAGATGGTAAAAGTGAAAAATTCTTAAGAAGCTATTTGATGGGGCCCGTATTTGACGCGTATGTTTATAAAATCCAATAAACCAAACCAAATACACCCACTAGACAACACCAGAAAACTCTTCTTATCCTACGATTACACTCACCTCATCAAAGATATAACCAATAACTGGAGAAAGAGATTTTTTACGATTAAAGGCTCTACAGTTACGTTTACTACAGTAGCTCATATCTATGATCTACAGAAAACTCTCGATGAACTAAAACGGGTCTACAAGCTTCACCAGAAAACGATCAATCCTAGTAACTTGAGTGGATGAAGGTGAAGTATTCTTTGCAAGTTTATCAGCCATTAGTTGTCGTGGCTATGAATTAGTATTATAAATTCAACCTGCCTGGATTCGGAGAAATTAAGGAGATGGGTATCTTCATGGAAAACGTAGACTAGTTTTGAAGTCTGCATGATGTCTTTATCACAACTGAGCACATAAGGCAGAGGCTAGAGGACAAAGCCGAATGCCGTTTTCCTAATCATGATCGTCTCTACTACATTGATATCGAACTAACAGAATATATACAAGAATATAAGAATGAAGATGGGCCAGAAGGGTTCCTTTCTGACGAAACCTTCACTTCGTTAATATTAACGTGCAAATCAACAACAGCATGTGTAAGATATATTTTCCAACATGGCTTCCAATTCGGTTTGAATAGAACATTCTCCACTGATGCCTTCAAAAGATTTTTTGGAGCTGTTCTGTATCAAAGTGGGTGAAATGACGACCCTACTCCCACAGTTGCGTTTACGTCCGTCAACAGAATTCTTCGGACGAGTATTGAATTCACCTTATTAAATGTGAACGTTCCAGTCAAAGGGACAATGCAGCATTCGTCGAAAAAGTTATTCAATTTTCGTTTACAGATGAACCATAATCTTGTCAAAGCAGTCATACATCTACATGTTTGACATTGAAACAGGCACCTTCATTTACAAGAATCGAATTTCCTTTACTAATATATTCACTTTTCGCTTCTTACTGGCCCAAAGGGGATTATTTGGGTCATTTTTAGCGGCCAGATCTTATTAGTTACCTTCAATGAGAATTGTTTTGTTCCTTATATAAAGACGGAGCTAAAGAACATGGATCTGGCATTCTGGCTTTACGAGTTCATTTGCGTACGTTATTGGATGGAGGCGAGGATTTATTAAAGCCGAAACTTCACGAACTCTTGGAAAAACGCGAAAAACTACGTGACAGCTGCCACGCTTGCTGCAAAGGCACCGAAAGAATTGCTGCGTACGAAAGAGACAATCGAGATGTTCCAGGCTATCCAGTATGCACCAAACAAAATACTGCCTCTTAAGGTGTATTTGGATAATTTTTAATCTTCAGATAAAACTCTGTATTGATGGTCTATTACAATAAAAGGCTGGTTTCTTTCTCTAATTTTGTCCCCTTACGTACAGCTCCTGAAGAAATGGTTACATATTTCTTTTGAACGAAAAAATAGTATAACTTATGGACATTAGAACGAATCTATAATAAAGTTCGCCAAATTAAATTTTGACGGTTCAAAAAGAACGTACGGACAGTCATAAATATATTTCGATACTTCAGGAAAAATAAACTGTATATAAGAACGAAATAAAAAAAAATTAACACCCAGCGGCCCAGCCCCTTTGCCTTTTAAACTTTTTGGTTATAAAACATCACAAAGTTTTTTCCTCACTGCAAAGCCCTCTACTGGTGCAAACCTAAAATGCTTTCAAAATTTACTACGTTAATCAAATAAAATATTTTTTTGTCGACCGTCACTAGTAATTCCAGACAATAGGCAGATGGTTGTTGGCAAAATTTAAACAATTATAGTAATTTAAGCAAGTCAAATAGTCAAAATAATGATAACGCGAAACGGTTTCTCCCTGTGACATGCGGTCAGCTATCATGTAAAATTTCTAAATCAGACACTTATTTTTATTTGAAATGTTTTTATTGATTCTAGCACAAGATTCTTGCCACATTTTTTGTGGAATTTCCCCGTCATTTTTATCCTCCATGGGCTCCATAGAATAAAAACATGTATGCATAAGAATGCGACAATAATTAATATGCATGTAAGGATAAACATGAGGATGAGACGAAATAGAATCTAACAGATAAATATCTTCATAAGAATGAGACAACTCATAATATTTGAAATAATGTTCAAAAAAACTTACCGTTTTGAATCTCTTATGGTTCCTAGAAGGGGTTATATTCCTCCATTTCCTCTACTCATACTACCTCTTCCAGACGCAGGAGTGGTATGATGGGTGCGACTCCTCGTACTAGACCCGGCAATGTCTATTAAAATACACCAGTGGTTACAGTTACAAGGATGTGATCAGGCAACCCCGTCTCTTTGAAACTGGCAGCCACCACAATCTATTCTGGGACGACGGCAAGGCATTACCGAGATGAACCAAAAACTCTTGATGAAGCCCACAAACACGAGTTCAATTGTATTCGGGGTTCAGAGTAGACATAGACTTTAAAGTAGATTACACTAATTAAGATAAATTAACTGTAGGCCCAATGGGCGAATCATGAAACTAGAAGCGGTACTGCTGCTCTTCCGGGTCGACGTTGTCTTCATTGTACCGATCGTCACAAACGAGGTCGAGAATGACGGTCTCCGTATCGCTCTCAATGACCTCAAATTGACGTCGATTAAGTGGCCTAGTTCTTCAACAAGAACGCGGTACTCTCTCTTCTATTTCTTCCAAGGGTAGAGCAAGAGGGTAAGGAACCCCAAGAATTTATGGTGGAGTTGGGACCGAGTGGATGTGGATTAGGGATGGAGTGGCGGATGAGATACAGACGAACCGTTCAGGCGTTGGCGGACCAAACAACTCCAACGCTTTCTATTTCCTAGACTATTGTGGTCCCATCTCCGTTTGCTTCTTTTTTCCTGCTGCCCTGAGCTGGTTGTGGCGAAGGGGAAGCTTTTATCTTGCGACTCTTCTTCTGTTGTTTTCTAGCTGGTCGAGGTGGAGCTGGTGGTAGTGAAGGGGATGCCTTCTTCTTGCGACTTTCTTTCTCTTTCCGTGGAGCTGACGGAGTGGAGAAGGTGGAGAGACTTATGGCGTTTTCCAATGGGCAGATTTTTCAGAGATTTCTTACATCTGGAGTAGATTTCCGAAAATTGTTCCAATGGGAAAACACTTTTGTTCCAATGGTCGACATATTTTTTCAAATCCACCAAGGAGTAGATTAACAAAAAAATCTACTCCAAATCTTTGCTTGGATCTTATTTTTTTACTGAATATTTGGCAACGTCACATTACAGCAGGTACCACAACAAATTTTCTAAATATACCAGTTCATAAGGTTTTGACAATGGCCAAAGAACAGAATTTTGTATTTAAAGATGTAGGATTAAAATTCTCTAGGTTTGTAAAAAACAAACAAGGTATAGTTCTTTACAACAAGGAGAATTTGATTCGCTGTATCTTTGAGAATGCTAATGGTATTCTGAATCATAATTCATGATTTGTTTTTGTTTGCGTAATATGTTCATTCTTTTTAAGGTACACACCAGGAAATAGCTGTTACTGAGGATTTTGCTGTTGAAGAGAACTTTGTGTCTCAGGACGAGGTACGAGGATTGAACAAGGCTTATGTTGAGGATTTTTTGGCCGATTTAGATGCCACTATTGAAAGAGGCCAGAAGAGGACCAAAAGTAAGTACATAATTAAAATACATTGTATATTACTATGTTTCATTTTTTTAAATTACGTAGTGACAAAGAAGAAGACGAATAAAAACTTTAGCTGGGAAAACGCTGAGACCAAGAAACTTCTGGAATTATATCACGATTGTATGGGTGAAATTGGTCCCTTAAAAGTGTTTAAAAACAAGAAAGAACTGTTTGAGAACATCGCCAAAGAGATTTCTAGAGAATTCAAGGTGAACGTCAATGGTCAACAGTGCAATACAAGGTATGTTTTATAGGTGTGAGTCTGTAATCCATTTCACATTCACTGAGATTTATTTGAATTATTTTTGAAATTGTTTTAGTTGAATTTAAATTACTTACAAAAATTTTCTTGAAACTTGTAGGTTGAAAACACTGGAAAGGAAGAAGAAAGAAGTTGATCACCATAATGGGGAGACGGGAGAAACCCGACAAGATGCGGAATATGAGGAAGAGCTGGATCTGATAGCAACAAAGGACGACTCTCTGGAACCTGAAGTGATTCGAGGTGTGGGATATGAATGCAAATTTTCAAAGAGCAAACTCAAACAGAAGAAAGCTCATATCAAGTCTCGTGAAACTTCTCAGTCCGGTAAGTGTTTCAATTAATTTTTTGAAAATATATTTATCCTTGAGTTTAATTGAACTTTGTTATATCCTACAGACACGGAAAGCCTTGGGGACCTAGATAACAACACGGTAAACAAGAATGAAAATCTTGTCCAGTCCCAAGAAGAACTTAGCGGATCTCAGTGTGGTAAACATTAAATGATAGAATTTTTTAAAATATTTTTTTACAAAGTTTTTTCAATGCTCTATTTCATCCCCCAGAGTCAAAAGAGCAAAGCCAGGATTTAAAAAGATCTAAAAAGGGAAAAGCCCTCATCAAACCTCGAAGAAACGCGAAAAATGCCTCGCTCTCTGGTAAAAATATTAAAACTAAGCAATATTTTTTCGTAACTAATTGCGTTCAAAAATTGCATTAAACTATGTAGACGAAGAAGATGAGCCTGTTCCAGATGGTTCGAGAAGCTCTTCTTCGTCTCGTTCCATTTTATCTGCATCTAGTAGTTCATCACCTTCTTCACTTCCACTGACATCTTCTCCGCAAAACTCATTAGCCTCCGGATGTTCATCGCAATCATCTACAAAGCTGGGGACCTCGTCTCAGCGTCACTCGACGGCATCTAGAGCTCCTTCTGATTCTTTCAAATATTCTCGGAAAAGAAAGGCGGAAGACGCCTTCTCCGAAATATGGAACCAGTATCAAAAGCAGAAGATCCAGCAAATCGAGGAAAAGAAAGAAATAAAAGCGGAGAATGAGTTGAAGAAAGAAAAGAAAGAAATTGAGAAGATGAAGATGAAAGAGGAGTACTACAAGAATAAATTGGCACTTTCCCAACAGAAAAACTCGATATTAGAAAAACTAGCTCAACACCTCTCCAAATCGACAAGTCATTCGAGTTCTCGTCGTTCTACCTTGGTGGTCCAATCCAGCGATAGCTCATCTGAAGAGAGTTAAATTGAATTCCGATTGTTGTTGTGAACTAATACACATTGTTATGGATGCTAATGGTCTTTAGTTTTCTTTTATTTTACTCCGGGTGAAATATTTCAATACGGTTACGTTTCAAAAGTTTTTTCTTTCAAATTTGTTTCCTTATTTTCTGGTTTGACTTCCCCTAAACCGAATAAAACTTGTCAAGTAGTAAAAGTTTTTGTTTATCTTATTGCTAAAATATACAAGTTTTAGAACGCACTAAGTAGAAAAAAACCACGTGTTTTTTTATTTTATTTTGTTTTTTCTTCAACCACCCCTCCGTAGTACTGATAACTATGATCTCCACGTCCATCAGTTCTTTTGGTTTGTCTTCTTATAAAATAGGACACGTTAACTTTTATTTATTTTAAATTTTTGAATATATGTTGACTTAAGTATGTATAAGGATCATTGGGGAAAATGTTAGGAGTTCCCTCGTGATTCTGCTGGGTTCAACTAGGAAAAAATATGCATCAAATTACACTCAAAGGCATCCGGGAATGATCATTGATGCTTTAACTATTTTGAATCAATTTCTCTGTCGCCAACATGGTGAACCAAGCTTTTCAAGTATCGATAAAACTATTCAAAGCAAGAGGGAGACCTGGTGAAACAAAGTCTAATGTGCATTTGCATTCTTACCAACTATGGCAAACCGCGTAGGTAAAATGAAAGCGTTAACAAGTTTTTTTTCAATCACATGAAAAATTTCCATAGTGAAGATTGGGAGGCTTTCGTCCTCCAGCCTATTCTTTAAAATGTTTCAATAAACTGCTTTGCACAATCATAAATATAATCCTAGCCACTATCTCAAGTAAAAAAAAGAGACTCAATTTCCATATTCAACCATCAATGTATTAATTGATAACCAAATGATTCTTTTATTTCATTGCGTTTTTTTTTACCTGCCAGCTTGATTTGCGCAGTGCTTGTGTTTCTTCGAGGCCAATCATTAGTGCTCAGTGTGTGCCGGGTTCTTGGGGCCAGATTCCAATTATCACCAAGTCTTATGCAAATGTTGTGTAAAACACAGCAAGAAGTTATAAATTTAGCAATTTTTTCAACATTGTGAAAGTCGAGAGAAATAAGCTGGCGAAATCTTGATTTAAGTAGACCAAATGTGTTTTCAATAAGCACTCGTGTACCACACAAGCGGTTGTTGAAATCAATTTGGCTCGGCGTTGTGCGACTCGTAGTAGGGAAGGGAGTAATTAGCCATGGGGCTATGGGATAGGCTGAATCTCCTAGTAGATGATATTTTCCCCTATTACAGAAATGAGGAAGTTTCGGATACAAGAACGAAAGCTTGTAAATCCTCGAGTCGTGGATCTTACTGGAAAATCCTAAAATTTAATTTTCATAACGATAAGATAATGCTATAATAAGAGCACAATATGATAATCAAATGGTTATTTTACTTACCAGTAGCAACATCAATAAACATTTTATTAGAATCGCACACACCCTGCAACGTTGTGGATATCATCTTGTGGCGATTCACGTAGGTTGATCTTATCTTCTTTGCTGGAGTCCGGATAGCAATGTAAGTCCCATCAATGCATCCGATTGTTCTAGGAAATCCCCTTATCTAATTAAAAAATATATATAATATTTTAGTAAAACCCTTTAAAACAATTAAATGGTGGAAAGCATAGCTATGTATTTAACCTGTTCAAATGATGCAGCAGCTTCCTCTTTCTCTTCCTCGGTTTCAGGAAATTTTATGATTCTTGGTGAAATATCGATCAGATAATCCATTACTCGTTCGGCACATCTGTGGAAGGTACTTATTCCCATACCAAATCGATTAGCAACATCTCTAATTACACATTTGTTAGCAGCAAACCTATAAAAATAAAATGACATAGCGCCATTAAATAATAAGCTTACTTTTTAAGTTAAATTAATCACCACATAAATGATAAGATGTGCTCTTCAGCTGTTATTCGTATCAGGCCCCCATGGTTCCGTAGATTTGCTGGACAAAAGGCTGATCGTTCAAAGTCATTGATAAGCTCCTTACTGGTAGTGCGCGAGATTCGAAAGTGACTCCGAAACTGTTCATAAATTAATGTGTGATGGTTAAGGAAGAAAATAATAAAAAAATAATTTTTATATTTACTTCCTTGTCAGAATATCCGTGAACTTCTTCAATAAAGGTAGCCCGTTTTCCCGGCTTTACTTTAATTCCTTCTTCCGGGAATAGTTGTGCTGCTGTATGGCAAATCTGAATGAAACTATCGCCATCACTATCTGAAGATTCACTATTGCTGGAATTGCTTGAACTATCTGAAGAAGAACTCGACGATTCATCCGTTGTTAATAATTCGTCAAAAATTCCACTCAACAAAATATTTGGATTCATTATTTCGCTCGTGTTGTTAACGAAATAAAATGACACTTGTTTTGTCGGCTACTTAGTTCTAACACACTGCTGCCAAAATTTCGGATGTACAGGATGTTGTGAAAAAGTTGTTCCAATGAAAAAAAATATGAATCCGAAAAATCTGCTCCGGGGGAGAGAAATTTTTGTGCAAAGATTTTTCAAAAAATATCTGGAGTAGATTTTTAGACCTAAATCTCTGAAAAATCTGCCCATTGGAAAACGCCATTAGGGTGCTCCAAAATGCATAAATATATTTTTTTCAATCGGCCTTTACATATTGTAATCTTAATATAGAGGAAATAGTGCTGGCCAAAAATCAGATTTAAAAATTATATTTAGACCTCGTGCATCGGCTTTAAAAATTAAAAATGTTTAAATGTGTTTGGTTACGCAACAATTTGTTTGCTAGATCTTCAAATTTTCATATCGGCTTTTTGTTTAAAAAAACTTCGGTCTCTTTTGAGTATAGTGCAAAAAATGTTTTTGTAAAAGAAAATGTCTTAGACCTCGTGCACTTTCAAATTATCAGCTTACTTACGTCTTGCTGCCTCTCGTCCAATGCCTATCCACTTTAAGAGCGCCTCTGCTTTCCTTTGCTCGAGCTGTGTCCACTCTTTCTGGCTCTTAGTCAGGCCTTTCTTCCTTAAGCAGTAAAAAAAAAACTTTCTTGTTTCTCTTCCCTTGTAGGTCAAGAAGCCGCTCTTGAACTCTCCAAACGGTAACTTTTTCCGTGAAGTCTGAAATCTCACGACAGTCCGAACTTTCGGCATAGCGTTTTTGAGAATGCTTCCTATCAACTCGTCTCTCTCGTTCTTCGTTGGTCTTTCGGCACTTTGGTGAGGGTGGTAGAAGGGGTAGTGGCCGATTGCCTTGGGTCGCTGGAGTAGCGACTGGTCGCCTTTCCTCTTTGGTTAGAGGCAAGTACTTGGGGTGGCACTCTTCTTGGGGGTTCTAATCGCGTCGTTCCAACCAGCCTTCAACTCCTTCAGACAGGGCGTCGCCCATCGTTACTGGAAGAAAAGTTGCGTTCGCCACATTTACATATAAGTTGTTTTATACGTTTAACTTATATCATATATCTTTTTATTATATATGTAATCGTTTTTTACATATCAATTTAACTTATATTTTGTAACTCTTGTCGCAATAGTTGATTTTTTGGTTCCTTGTCCCGAATTCTAAGCTCCTCTTTGCGTGTGGTTTCATTTCCTTGGCGAAGTTGCTTGTCTACTGTTGGAAAGAGTGGGTTTGGAACAGAGAAATTCTTGTTGTAATTTAATATATGGATGCCGTTTAGAGCTATCTTACTTTGATTTAGATAACTTTGTCCCATGTGTTATAGCGTTTTCCAATTGCGATATTTCAAGAGATTTAGTAAATCCAGGGAAGATAAAAAAAATTGATTCAATAGGAAAACACTTTCGTTTCAATGGCCGACAATTTTTTTACAAACAGGAAATAGAAAAATCTTCTCTGGATGAGAGAAAATTTCTGGGACATATATTTAAAAACAAATAAATCTGGAGTCGAGTTTTGGACAAAAATATCTGAAAATTTTTTCCATTGAAAAACGCGATTACACATCCGATGAGAACGAAAAGAATTTTCTTGAAAAAGGATAGAGCATAGATACCAAGATCTAAATATTACAAATATTAGCAATCAAAACAAATAATTTATATACTTAAAATAAATAAAAATAATAGAAATTAATAAACTTTTGTTCAGCCAAATTATTACATAATAAATGTACGTCGTCTTATCAACAAACACGTGACTTTTGGAAATTAAGGAGTAATGAGAACTAATTTTAGAAACCAATATTCAACAAAAGAGGAAGAATAATGTTTAGAAGTAATCTTTAATATCTATGGATGGAATATTGCGATTATAATGGGTGACAGCTTAATAAAAGCAAAACAATATTTCAGATGTTGAACCAAATGTGGTGGTGTTGTGGGCTAGAATTGGCAAACAACATTTCCATTGTTCTTTGGGTATATTTCCCTTTTTTGAGAATATCTGGATTTAGAAGTTTACTTATCATCTTAAATATCTTATCTTGTAGTATCTTTACACCTTTTTTACATCTTTGGTGGTGCTTTTGCAATTATACGGTGAATCGTGGCTTTTTTCTTTGCTTACCCAATGCACGGGATTGAAGACTACCCACTCGGAAATGGGTTCCAGTAGATATCCAAGAGTCAAAATTAAATTCAGACCAAATTTTTCTGCCTTTTTAGATTAATATGATTTAAATAGAATAAAATACATTTTTTATGGATTGGAGGTTTTGTTAGAATATTAGCTGTGGACCTTGGTGTTTTGGTTTACATATTTCATAGCGAGTTATCGTTGCGGCTCAGGTATCTTTCCACGTACGATCCCTATGTCCCTACCTTTTAGTTTGCTTTTATTTATATTACTTAGGTAGGATTTCTAAGACAGAAAAGAGCAATCTGCACTCCCAGAATATTTCTTTAGTGAATTGTTCGAAAATTAAGACTTCTCATACTTTTTTTCCTCACACAAATAACGTCTTGTATATCTATGTTTATTTTATAGGTGTGATTGTGTGTTGATATGAATTAAGGTGTGATATGTGAGCTACTTGGTTTAGCGGTCTACCTTTCGTTTTTTTATTTTTTTTATGGTCATAATAAAGGAGTAGCAGGAAGCCAACAATGACGAATGTTGAGTCTTTTTAACAAATCTTCTACTCGAAAGAAGCATTGTCTGAATTGTTGTCATCTCCGTTATTCCATCGAGAATGTTGCTAGCCTTGCCCAGTTTTGTGATGCTACACAACTTCTTTTATAAGGAATAACAGTTTTTAAATAGTCTAAAAACCATTTAAATATGTCGGTATGCATTTGGATGTTGTAGGGGGCAAAAATTGATTTCTCAGACTGCACCTCGCACAAGTCTCAAGTATTAAACTAAATGTTAAGTTTCTCTCCTTTTTTTGTTCCATATTGTCACACTCTCGCATTTATTTAAATGAATCTTTTAAATGTTAGTTGAAGTTATAGTTAGAGAGAGAGGGTGCCCGCTCCTCGTTGAATAATAAGGATGTCAGCAGGAAGAGGGGAGAATCCCAATAGAGTTTTAACACATAATAAAAGGGGGGAAATAGCCTAACCAATACATAGTTGTTCTATTTTTTACTTACTCTATCTTTCACTTCCTTCAATTATCATCTCTAATACAAATGCTAAAAAATGCCTAACACATGCTCTCTATGAGCACACGTTTAATTGCTTTGTAAAAGGCATAAAAGCCCTACGTTTTTTGGGCATCAATACACTCTATTCTACACAACTCTACCATCTACATCTCCGCATCCACAACTACTAGAGTGTCGCAGTTGATGGAGAAGCAGGTCTTTTCCTGTATACAGAAGCGGAAAAATTGAGCTAATTTCATTTAAGTTTTTGCCTATTCCGGACTCAAGTACAATTAGAAATATTTTATTCCCATGAGCACTTCCTGGGGTTTAAGACAAGTTTTTTCGAAGACTGGTTTTATTTACCAATAAGGTTGTGGATTTTATAAACAAACACGGGGATTTAATATTGTCTAATAAGAAGGGGATAGTAAGGGATATAAGAAATATTCCTGAAAAAACTCTTATTATCTTTCTTTCTCTTACAACGGGGAAAAGTGTTGCTGTTCTTATCTTTAAAAAAAAAGGAGAGGGAGAAAAAATACAGGAGCGCTGGAGCTTTATTTCAAGAAAAAAAAAGATTTCTTCAAGCGGTAGCAACGGGAACGCCATCTATCAATAGGATTTATAAAACTCACAGTGCACATCTCTTTTGAATGAATAAAATTAATGCACATAAAGTGAGCACATTTCTGAAGAGTAGAGAAATTACAATTGCGGAAGACATCCCAAATCAAGGTGAAATCTCTATCCGTCAACATCTATTCTCGGATTCTTTATCAACTATTGATCAAGACGACTACGTTGACTATCAAGAAACCTATCACAGCTCTAATTTAAACGGCGATTCACAAATTTCGGAAAAAGAGAAACAATTCAACGTCGAACACAAGCCCACAAGTGAAGGATTGGAGTCTTTATTAAATCAGCCCCCTACCGGTGAAGAGCCCTCTACCAGAGAAGAGCCCTACAGTGGCGAACAGATCAACGAAGAAAGAAGACAATATTTTGAACCTCAAGTAATAATCCAGCAGTTTGGAGCCGACTCTACAAACGAAAATATTCCTAGCGGATCTCCAACTGTTCCAGTCGACGATTACCTTTATAATTCGGATTCAAGCGACGAGTCGGACGAGGAAATGGCAAGAAGAGCTCAAATAAAATTTAAATCACCACCAATTTTCTATGGTAAAGCAGATGAAGATGCACTACAATGGATGGAACGTTACGAGTCAATCGGTGACTACAACCGTTGGACAGAAGATGACAAGGCGCATTATTTTCAAATGTCACTAGAAGATGCAAGCCTTAAATGGTTTAAATGTACCAATCTACCTCGACATTGGCAAGACTTGGGTCCAAATAATCCTGGATTACGTACAAGATTTTTGCAAGAGTTTCAGCAAGAAAACTATAAAATATTTCAAGAAAGCAAACTTCGGAACAGAGTTCAGGGAATAAACGAACCTCCAACCGAATACTACTACGACATTATAAACTTATGCCGGGCTGTTGATCCAAATATGGCCGAAGCAAATAAAGTGGAGAATTTATTCAGAGGTCTCAGCCCTATTTTGGTCCAAAAGCTATATCCTTTGCGACTAAGAAACTGCGCTGAATTTTTGGCAGCTATAAAGATACATACAGAAGCAGATGTTATGGCCAATAGAAGAAGCTGGTCGGAATCGGTACTAAGAAAAGAAAATAGAGAAGAAAAAGTTCCAGTAGCAGCGTTACATACAGTTGAATCAAGCATCGAGACTACAATGAAGACCATGATGGAGATTATGAAGATATTCATGGAGCAACAGAATCGACAGCAGAGGACTTCACCTCCGCCAGTAGATACCTTAACAAGAGGACAAAGAAATAGAAGACCAATTTGTGATTACTGCAACTTTACGGGTCATTTGGCAAAGTTCTGTTTCAAGAATCCAGATTCAGAAAGATTCGATCCTAATTGGAAATATTAAGGGATTAGAGCACGGAGTGTCGAAAAAGAGAACGACCCTAAAATTGAAAGTCCATCAAAAGTAACAGTAAACCTGGTGTGCCACGGAAAAATAGGAGGAAACAGTGAGAAAAAAGAAGAAACTGCCCCAACAATCCTCCTTATGGATACATCCAAATTGTTAACAGAAGAAGTAAGCTGCGACGGGAACAAAGTTTCAGCCATTGTTGACACTGGAGCAGAGATTTCAATTATTTCACCTCAACTTCTCGAAAAAACACAATTTAAATTATTGAAATGGGAAGGTCCACCCATAATGATGGCAAACGGTTCAGAAACCATACCAATTGGCGCCGCTTTTATCAAAATTGAACATCTTTCTGGATCTGCTGAAGCAAAAGCAATAGTAATGGAGATGAATGGAAATCATTTACTGTTGGGAAATGATCTTCTTGAACAATTTAAGAAGGTGCAAATAGACTACCAGTCTACGGGAAATCAAGTTACCCTAGGAGACGCCCATCTGATTATTACTTCTATAGAAAAGGAAACTTCTACAGAGTTATACACACCAAATAATTCTAAAATGGACTTGCAATGTTTATCGTCAGAAAATTTGGAAATCAAGTTAAACGAAGCCGAATCACGAGAGACAGAATCAGAGCATAAAATACTACTTGAAATAGAAGAAAATCTACCCCCTAGTTATGAAGAGGTTATCAATCAAGAGCAACTGGAAGTAATAGACCAGAAAGAAGAAGAAGATGACGAAAAAATGAAGAAAAAAGAATCAAATCCGCGCCATCAAATTGAAGCAGTACAAGAACAAGAAGCACAAGTACGTCGCACTACTAGAGCTCGTCGAAACCCGTCAAAAATTTTTACACTTTTAATGTCCTTCATTACGTTTGGACTAATGCTGATTTCTGATGTGACATCCAAAGTTATAATAAAAGACAACGCCATTTTTCAACAAAAGCCAGAAGTCGCTTTTAGTGAATCATCTTGGACAATCATCACGGATTTGGATTTAAAACCGACAGAGAAAACCATCCGATATTTGGAGAGTAGTTTTACTTACTACATCAAGAAAATAAATGAATGGAGAGCCAATTCTACAGTACAGCAAATGGTTTCAGAGCGCGTCAGTTCAAGAATTGGGTTATATAGACAAGATCTGGAACTTTGTAAAGAGCGAATCTTTATCTTCCGAACGTCAATTGAAGGTTTAAATAATCGCAAACGTCGCCAACTTGCATCAGGAGGAGGAACGTTATTAAAATGGCTATTCGGAGTGGCAACACAAAAAGATCTAGAGGGGATTAATGAAAAGGTATCAGGCCTTACCAGCAGACAAAAAGAAATTGCTCACATCTTACAACAACAAGCTACGGTCGTGAATGAATCTCTTTGGGAAGTTCGTGAAGCAACTAAAATGATTAAAGAGATTCAGGAGCAGTCCGATATGCTATATTCAGCATTCAATATGCTTTCAGCAGCTGTTTACCATCAAGAAGAACTGTTTATGAGTCATCTACAGTATGTGGTTCAGTTGGAGACAACGTTTGACGCGATTGACCAAACCCTTCACTGGTTAAATCGTTTTACAAGTGACCTTAATGAAGGACTTAATGCGCTAGCAAGTGGACGACTAGCCCCTCAGATCCTTCCGCCTGCTCAACTACAAGCTGTTTTATTGGAAATTAATCAACAATTGCCGTCATAATGGGCCATAACTAGCGCTGAAATCTGGTCCATGTATCAAGATGCCAGAGTTTCAGTAGCAGCGGTTGAAGATCGTTTCCGTCTCTTTATAAGGATTCCAGTTTTTGATCATGCACAACGATACACTTTATTTAAAGTGATTACTCTTCCTGAAGCCACTAGTAATGGAACACATGGAGTCGTCTATGAAAATCTACCTGATTACTTGGCAGTCTCTCCAGAGCTCGAAAATTTTGTCGAACTTTCGGAGGCAGACATACAAGAATGCAGTAAAGGAGAACGACCTTTGTGTAAATTTCACACTAGACTAAGCAGACGATTCACCCGAAAGTCTTGCGCTATTTCATTATTTATGGAAGATTCTAAGAAGATAACCGAACAATGTCGCAGAAAATTCGTCGAGTGGCGGGGCTCTGAAGTCGTTTATTTGGGAAAAAATAAATGGGCTTTTTCAGCAAGTTCAGCCCACGACGTGATAATTTCGTGTCAAGGAGAAAACACTCAACCTTTATTCAGAACATTGAAACTTCCGCCTGTTGGAATGTTTGATATTCCATCCGGTTGTTCAGCCAGAACCGACGACTGGATCTTCCCAGCAAGCACAGAAGGAAAATTTGAAATAACCTTGCAATCAGTCGCGGCTCCAACTTTAAATATTTCTTTCCCTATGTTTGGAAATAATTCGGATACCGCCAGAATAATCGAACTACCATCTGGAGGAGGTTCAGCGTTTAACCGAATCAGTGAACTCTTACGTCGTAACACACTGACTTCATCTACTACTGGAATGACGGCCGAGCAGATCCAACATCTGTTAAATGAGGTCGACAACATTACAACTCGTTGGGAGTCCGATCAATATCCTTGGGAGCTGGCAGTAGCTGTTATACTACTCATCGGGGCTGGAATCTACGGCGGTTACCGACATTGGCGTCACCATCGCAGAATGGCAGCTCATGAGCAATACGAACTGGAGTTGGACGAGATCGTCAAGCAGCAATGTGAAAATCGACGTTGAAGAATTTATTGTTTCGTCAAATTTATTTTATTTTATACTATCATTTTGTGTCTTTGTATTTGTTTGTTTAACAAATTCCTATTGGTTACTCACCTTTACTAAATAGTACAGTCGGGGTCGACTGTCTTATAGGAGGGGGAAAGGGGTTCTTTTTCCTAGTAATTTGTTTTTCTTTTCTTTTTCTTTTCATTTCGATTTTTAGTAAAGAAATTAACTGTCTTTGCCAACTTTTTACACTTAATACCTGATTTACGTTTAAAATGCGAGATTGTTTTAAATTTTGTCTTTAGCTAGGACAGTCGGGTCGACTGTCATCGAGGAGGAGGAATCTGTCACACTCTCGCATTTATTTAAATGAATCTTTTAAATGTTAGTTGAAGTTATAGTTAGAGAGAGAGGGTGCCCGCTCCTCGTTGAATAATAAGGATGTCAGCAGGAAGAGGGGAGAATCCCAATAGAGTTTTAACACATAATAAAAGGGGGGAAATAGCCTAACCAATACATAGTTGTTCTATTTTTTACTTACTCTATCTTTCACTTCCTTCAATTATCATCTATAATAACCAATGCTAAAAAATGCCTAACACATGCTCTCTATGAGCACACGTTTAATTGCTTTGTAAAAGGCATAAAAGCCCTACGTTTTTTGGGCATCAATACACTCTATTCTACACAACTCTACCATCTACATCTCCGCATCCACAACTACTAGAGTGTCGCAATATTATCCCTAAGAATAAAGAGGCTCTACCATGTACTCAAACAAAGCAATATAGTAATTAAAACGTGCACATCATTTTTTTAGCCTCACTCTTCTATTTCTATATTTGTCTTTATGAACTCTACCATCTTTTCGGGATAAACCATTAAAAAATACAAATGAAAGTCCTCTCTAAACGCTTAGCTAGAATGCTAGATAAAAAACTTTGTTTCAGTCAAGAACTAGGTTTAGGTCTTTATCTTTAGTTTTTAATACTTGGATTTATTACATTTGAAAAAAACAGGAAGTTGAAACCTTGAAGGGAAAACAATTATACGGCGACTAAATGCCAAGGGCAGTACAAGAAACATCATTATTTGCCAAGTTTCCATAGGTCATTAGAATTTCAGTATAATTTAAGCATTAAACAACACTTAATACGCTTTGAATGAAGCAAAGCAATAAAAATAGAAGTCACAAGCAGAAGTATCATAAGTTTAAAAAAAAACGCCTTTCATCACTAATTGAAATAATATTTTACAACGTTTTTCGAATTAAATTATGAACATAAATTATTATTTTAAAGTGCAAAATAATTGCATGATTATGTAAATTAAACATGTCAAGGATTAATCTAGTAGTAAGCCTAAGCTAAGTTAAACTTTCCGATCAAAATCCCTTTAATGGTAAAAAAAAATAGTTTGACAGAATGTATCAAATCCGCCGTACTCAAATCTATTTTTAACTGTAATTGCATAAATATATTTTGTATTTCAAAATATTTTTATTTGTTTAGATGATTAAGATTTATTGTGTAAAAAGTTCCTAACGTCAAGAAAAAGAAATCGCTCTCAAAATTTAGCTCGGAGAGAGCTTAACAACGGTAGGAATCAAATAAAGAGTCAACTACAGTTTAAGATGCTGAAAAACCCTTCTTACCAACAGGAAAATAACGTATTTTTTTATCAAACTGAGTATTTAAATGATTTGGGGTAACTCCCTTAAAATGTCTTACTGGACAAGTAAATTGGGAAGATTACCACAACTTGTTGGTTACTTCAGATTTGGAAATGGCATAAACACGAAAAAATGTTAAATTTACGTTAGTGTTGAAGCGTGACAACGAAGTCATGTCATAATGTTGTCATGCGTAAATTTGAGTTATTCCCATTTTCATTTTTTATCAAAATCTCATCAATTCGATTATGCAGGCTTTATATTCAGCTATCAAAGGAATCGAGAAGAAATGTGTATAGCGCTATTCTCAATGGAAAGAAAGGTAAGAAAAATTCAAGAACGTGAAATCATCCTTGACAAGCACTACGACCAGGATGGTATTCACGAATTCCAGGTTGCTGATAGAACATCGAGTGCGTTAATAGAGAATGGGTACAGAACTTTTCCCTTTCTCTAGCTACATCCTTCTAGTCGAGCTAGAATATACTGTAACCCTTTTTCAGAGAAGGCATCATAATTCACTATTAAAATTTGCTTTTCAAATTTTGGATGATGAATTACTTTAAAGCTCTTTAAAAGTTAAATTATGCTTTGAGCACCAGAGAACGAAGACTCTCTAACCAACCAGGGTCCATTTTAGAATTTCTTACAAATTTTGTCAAATCAGGAACAAATTGAGACAAATCTTAGCACTCTTTTTTTAATGATTTCCAATTAATGCGATAATACTAGAAAAAAGAAAAAGCATTGTATCCCAAAGAAATCAAATCAAAAGATAAAATCTACTTTTCAAGAAAAATGTTGTAAAGACAACGACATATAAACATTGCCAAATAAAATAATACTGAAAAAAATTATATTCTTTCCAACGAAGAGATAATGAAATAAAATCAATAAGATTGTAAAACTATTATTCATTTTCAACGTGATGCCATTGAATGTAATGTGTAAGTTTCTTTGTAACTCGTAAGAAATCATTTGGGAACTCATAAAAGAAATATATTGCTAGCTGACTTACAAAAGTAGAAAGTTAAGCTTCCTCGCAAAGAGACTATGATGGACAAGGATATTGATGAGACTATAGACAATGTCATTTACTCTGATGGCCCTTCAAAAGAGTTTGAAGACGAGTTTAAGCTAAAATCCTATATACTGTACTTGCACATTACTTCACAACAGTCCCTGATTCAAATAAGCTGGTATACTTCTTTTCTATGCTATTTTTCAGATTCTGAAAGATATCCTTGTTGAAGATTAAGGCTATTAACAATTCAATTAAAAAGAGCTGAAAAGTTAAATGTGTATCGGTCTAATTCTTTTTACCTTTTAAGAATTTGATGCGTACGAAGAGAAACTGAAAAGAAATACGGAATACTTCAAAAAGTTAGTGAAAAATTAAAAAATTATTTATGGATATAAAATATTTTATTTTGAATTTTTAAAAGATGCGATTCTTTTTTAAAAATTAAATGTTTGAATGTAAATGTAGATTTTAAAAATTATTTTTAGGGGAGTTTTAAATATGACTTTAATATTTTTTGAATTTTTTTTATGTTGCAGGTTCACTCCTTGTCCCCGTTGAATGTATAATTCTATATAAACCAGAGGAGTCTAAATGTCAGCTTTTCAAAATTGCTAGGCTCTAAAATTTGTAAGGTCTTTCTTTTGAAGAAAGAATTAATCGAGAAGAATGGGCTCCCAATTTTACAGAACAAGCTGAGCAAAGATACGAAATGGGAGTTTTTGAAGTTTTTCTAGTTCTAGTGAGAAAAAAAACTTTCCTTGTTATTTTAAGTTTAATACTGTTTTCCGCTGTATGGGTAAGAATATACTAAAATGTAGAAGGAAAAACTTAAACACTAAAGGGTTCTTTCATTGGTACAGTTTAGCAAGATTTATCTACTTGAGAATGCTTTAGAGTTTTTTTAATTTTCACAACACATATTATTTTAAGAGATCCCCTTCTCTTGTGATTCTGCTTCAATTAACGGGATCTTCATGAAACATCAAGTTACAAATTGCCAAATAAAATTCATTTTTTATGTACTTCTCATTGGATTTTGCGATGCAACGTGATAGTGAAAACTGGAATAAATCGGCGAGAGAACGGCGTAAACGAGAACGACGGGACCTTTGACCCACGAAAAACGGTTCAATAGTAGCTACACATACAAAACTGGTGTTCTTATGGTGGACTCACCCAGGGCTAGGAATCGATACTCACTGTGTATTATCGATTACAGCCCTACCAAATAATAAATACCATCGATCGATTATCGATATATTGGTGAGAAAAATGCTAAAACGATTATTTGCGATGGCTTCTTCTGACGATGACTTTATTGTACTTGGTAATATTAATGCTTCAATGTGGTGGACTCTATTAGCATTATACAGATGACTTACATGAAGAAATTTCATTTTACGTTATTAATATTATCAAGTTATTCATTTTAATTTGAAGCGATACACTGATTTATATTTTTAAAATATTTTTTTTCAAGTTACAAAACAACAACGGTGTTGTCTCCAACATCTAGAAACCCGAAAAAACAAAACATAAACAAACTTTTTTTTCCACCGATCAGCTCTGCGGCCCGGGCTTTGTCTTTACAGAGCTGTCGTAAATTGTAATTACTGCTATTACAATTCAGATTTTAGAATGTTGTTCAAATTGCAATAATATAAATATAAATATATTTTTCATTTAAAATTAATAATTTTTTTGACATAAATATCCAAATATTACAAGTTAAGCAACTTGGCAAATAAAAAATGATTTCGACAACTTGTGGTGGCTCTGTTCTCAATCCACCTGAGCAGACTATTTTTTTCCTATGTTTGCTTCGTATTTTTAACCTATATCTGAATACTGCGACCCTTTCGGTGGTAGGTAGGCATATAACATTCAGGGTATAATCAGGAACCTGATCGTAGCAACATATTATTTTCCAGTAGATGTGCGCAACGTACCCCGCAATAAATAGAACAAAATAAGGTGACCCTATTGCTTCTTCACTCTGCTTTCGCGTTCATCAGGGCTAGCACTCTTCATATAAGCATGTCTGTCCAGAGTATCATGCTAGTTGCATTACCAGCAAAATAGGCCATGGCATTAAAGAAATTTGCTCCGTACTGCACGGCTACGGTTACATCTACTGGCACTCCATCGGGCCCTGATAGATATGCACTTCTGATGGGATAATTTGAGCTGCCTCAAGATCTAGGAGTACAGATAGCTGAAAGGCAAACTTTATCAAGACATCCAACCATCCCTAAAGCGAACACATCATGTGTCCATTATGATCCACTGTAAGAAAAATATCTACTAATTAAAATATGTACGTAAATTTCATCGATTTCTTCTAATTCCAAGTATCATGAGCGTATTAGATCCTAGTGCAACAGAAATACTATATTAGAAAAGTTAAGCTTAGAACAGCTGCTAGAACGTAGATCATCTGCATAATGATGTAAAACTAAGTATTCCTCTTAAGAAATTTATACTGGCGAATTTAAGGATAACAATTATTACCAACTTTTATTCAGAGTAGGAGATGATGAATATTTTCTGCGTACGGGAACTTTAATTTATTTTAATTTTTGGAAGGAGGAAATGTTGACTCACTGACACGCTTAGAGGGTTTTTATTTTTCCCACTTAAAATGTTTGTGTGATCCATCAAAAGGAGTAACTTAGGTTAAAACCAACAACAGAACGGAATAAGATATCAAAGAAATCATAAATTGCCAAATTCAAATATTTTCTTCTTAGAATGAAAATGGTTGTATACGTAAAATAATAAATTTAATGATTAAATATTAATAAGGCGTATAAGGTTTCCAAATAAGAGGGAATGTTTTAGTTAGTGCAGAACTTGGCATTCCTATTACTGTATGGTGTAGAAAGAGCGGCATTGGACTTGAAGCCATTTTTCTCAAGATCTACTTACATACTTTTATATTTTTAAAGCTTAATCTAGTCTAAGTTTTTACTGTTTTCTAACTTTTTAATGTTAAATTTTTCCTTCTATAAACTTCTAAATCAAAGGGAGTTTTCCAATTAGGGAAAAAGAAAAAAAAAATACAATTGAAATTATCTTCTTATACTTAAAGCCATCCTCAACAAAAGGAATTTACCTCGTCTTGTAACACCCACTACACAGGAACAATTTCAGTTTCGTCAACCCCTTCCTTGTGGGTTTCCAGAACGAACGTGAAGAGGGAAAAGTTCTTAATCGGCATGATTGGCTTCCTGAAATAAAAGAGAAAGAGAGGGCACCGATTACAATTTATCTATAACTAGTTTACAATTAAATATTTATAATTTATAAATACGCTCAGATGTACTCAGAATTTTTAAAATAGCAAACAAGATTTCAAAAATATATAATTATGAAGGACGGCCGCGAGCATCACATCCTCCC
This sequence comes from Chydorus sphaericus, assembly GCA_030141595.1. NCBI lineage: Eukaryota > Metazoa > Arthropoda > Branchiopoda > Diplostraca > Chydoridae > Chydorus > Chydorus sphaericus. The sequence goes on along the minus strand of CM057926.1, from coordinate 4,472,132 downwards.
TCCTTTTTCATAAATGAGAGCCATACAGATTTTTTAATTTAAATTTTTTTTTTTTTTTTAATGATGACCGTGAGCATCAGCGATGGAGGGGGGGGGGCTACTTCGCTCTTTGAATGCTTTATTACAAAGGTTAAAGTTTCTTTAATAGAGAGATTTTGATCGTTTGAACATTGCTCGAAGAATGGTCGTAATAAGCACCAGCGTCACTTCTGCGTTCTTGGAATGCACCATTTAAAAAAAACATTTATAAAATAATAGATTAAATTTTCAATAAATTAAAATTAATTGGGAGCATCCAGGTCTTCCATTTTTATCTAATTTATTTATTAAATACAACATAATAAATAATATACAAAATAATATAATAAATACCCCCATCTTTAATTAATTTTAATTATTATAGAATACTTTGAATTACATTATACAATTAATTTATATATTTTCAGAATAAGAAAATTTAGACACATTTTTTGGTAGTAAATATAAGCTGATCAATCAAGATTTTAAAGCAATCCTTTAGTAAATTAATAGAAAATATTATACCAAAAAATGCATCTGAATTTTCTAATTCTAAAAATATAGAAATTAGTTGTATAACTTCATTCGAAGTAATTTATAATAATTAAAATCCATCTTTCTCCCATAAGAGCCCATAGAAATCGGTCTTTTTTAGACGTGGCCGGAGGGGGGAGATCTCGCGCGAGGGGCGGAGCTGTCCTTCCCCTAACTTTACATTTCTTCTCTCCTTCTCTCTCTTATGCAGTTTCCGTACTTTCTCTAATATACTGTGATAATACTTTTAGCAACAGTTAACAAGTGTTGCATAAATAGTGAAAAAAATGTTGGTATTCATAGGAGCTGTAATGGCAGAAGCTTTTGGCGTTGGAGGGATGAATCGGATCGAAGGCCACCCCAATCAGAATCCAGGATGCACAATACCTCTTATAGTCACGTAACAAACGAATTAAAAGTGATTATACCCCAAACTACTCTTTCAGGTGGTCTTGTGGAACAATCAGCCCACAGATGATCGAGAAAAAGTGAAACAGACTTTTCAGGAATTGGGAGCTACCAACGACTTTTTTGTGGGATTGAATCAAGGTTCTCTGACGTTCTCCAAGGAGGCTGAGGCCGAAAGAGCTTTGAAAACGATATTAAAAGCAGTTGAAAAATTTAAAATTCTTAAATCAATCTGTTTCCTCATACTTGATAGATGAACCCACTTGATGGGGCCACCTTTGACATGAACTATCCCACCGGAAAGTCTCATCTCTTTCTGACCAATATCCCACGCAAGTTCACAAAAAGAACATAATCGAGATTTTCAAGATGCGTAAGAAATTTTGAACTTAATTACGTAATTTTGTTTAAAATTAACCTCCTTGTCTCGTGTTAGCTGGACTCGCTGATGTCGTCTTGATGTTCATCCAAGAAAAGCCCATAAGGTCGGCCCTCCTTCTCGGCGACACACCTGCCGATGTGTTTACGGATAAAAAGATTATTTTAGTCCGTCCAGTATTCAAAAAAGCATCCATGATTCTTCTATGGTGTGATGCCGAACCAGATAGAGAGGACACAGACTTGAACGTAAGTGTTAACATTAAATTAAACTATTCTAAGATCCTAAATGTCATTATTCGAAGATTACGTCAAAACTCGGTTCATCTTCGTTGGATAATCTCAAGTTCAGAAGTTCCATGATCGGGCTTCAGTAACATTCAGATCCGATTAAGAGACCACTGAGGCGCTACGTTTCCATGGCAAAAATCACCCCGCTGGAACAGATGACGTCCTTTTAGCCATCAACTATGCAAAATCAGCTGGATATTTATTCAAACAAAAACTCATGATGAAGATTCAAGAACGCCAGCGTATTCTGTTTCAACTGAAAGTTTTTATCCCAGCGTAATGTATCGCCATCTACAACGTCCCGCCGAATTCTGACGTGAAACGGGGACTTAAAACCAAGACTGGTACATATTATTAACATGTATTTATTTTAATAAAATTTAATTAATTCAATTCCATTGTTGGAGTCCTCGATGCCTTTCTTCTGGACAAAGATAAGGGGGATGGCCCGTGGATAATCTTGTACAAAAGCTTTGAGTGCGCTAAAGTTGCCATCAACGCGCTCAGGGATCCTGAAACGAACCTCTTTCATTTGATGATTTACACGCTAGTAAAAGTAGAGTCGGCTGACACACTGCCAAAGGTCGGTTTAGCTCCAACCAAAGTAATGTTTCAGATATCGAACTTGTAATGGTGCATGTCCCGCGCAGGCTGCTACCTGTGTATCTATGCCACCTAAATAAGCCTTTACTGCGCCTGCTGTAATTTTTGTTGTTTTTCCTTATCTTGGCTTTAGAACCAATGACTTAGGAGATATTACAGCCCCTCTGGCCGAGGCATCTTGTGACTTAAGTAACGCCCAAACTGAATCGGCCTTAGCATTGCTGGTTACCAGAGGATCCAGTTATTGGACGATGAGAACTGAGTGGGAGCTGTTTTGTGAACCAGAAGCGACCAACTATTAGTTTTTGATAGAGGAAAACTACAAAATTTACAGCAGGCACATGTAAAGTGAATATCGAATTGAAATCTACTAAAATCAAGTGGAGCAATCAAAACCACCGCGCATTCTAAAACAAAAGGCGTCATGTTATAATGTAATTCTTAGTTAAGACACCGAAACTAAACTATAAAACCTATCTGTCATATGTCGGTGATCATTATACCTTTTCATTGTAAAGAAAGGAGTAAACATTTACTAGGTATTTTCTTGGGTATCAAAAAGGACACCCGATTTTTTCAGAGTACAGAATAAGCCTTTGGAAAAAATGTTATTTTTCAATCAACCTTTCCATTAGTGGCCTCTTGACTCAATTCCACGATTCCAATATACCCCACGAGTAACAGAATGTTAGGAGTTTATTATAAATAAAAAAAAACTTCTATAAAAGATTAATGTTCAAGAAAATGTATTATAAAATAATATATTGAAAAATAAGGTTATAAAAATGCATTTATGAGCATCAAGCTAGTTTTTAAGGATTATACCACCAAAAAAATTGCGAGTTAGATTCACATGCAAAAGTCCTTCGTTTACTCTGTTACTGTAACCGTCGCTGACCTGGGTAGATTCCGGTACGAATAAATCAGAATCTAAAGTCTTCCAGTGATCCGATAAGGTTGAAGAAAACTGCAAATTTTTCCTGGGTGACAAAAATGGAATTTTCCCACCTGGCAGAAATGTACACCCAGAGACAGCCTCCTTGCCGGGGACTTGCCTGCTAAACTAAAAATAAATTATTTTAGTTTCAAAATGTGTATAAATTTAATGGACGTATTATATTGTTATTATAGGGAGGTTATTGAGATTGGTTGTTGGTCAGCCTACGACGGTTATCCAACCTTAAATAGATATCATCTCACAATAGCTCATCAGTGAATCGTCTTATATTTTATGTTGAAATATGTCCTTCCATCGATTTTTCGTTTATAATATTCCTCTAATCTTTGTGCTTCCTAGTTGTCTCTTTCTGCACAGTCTTTCGTCCCCCGCCAAAGAGTGTATTCGCTCTCTTTGGAGACATCTCAAATTCCAGCACCATCAATTCAATGAATGGCAATAGAAAAACCAACAACGCAGCTTGTTTTTAAAAGAGCTTCCGATATTGATTCAAAGAGGGAAAAACTTATCAGAGGGAAGGCATTATTGACAAAAAAGGGCTGAAAGTACAGTATGGTCCAAATAAACTTGAGGGGCACAAAGCACTAAACAGCTAAAAGCCCCTCAAGTTTATCTGAACCATACTGTATGTTGGATCAGTTCATCGCGTACCGCTTATCCTTCATGTAAGCTTTCAGAGAAAGTTTACATGTTCTTGGGGTTTTTCGTAATTTTCGCCCGTCATAACTGTAATCTTGCATTTCCGCTACTGAAATTTTGTTCATTTATTTAAAATATTTATTTTGTTAATGGTCAATTATTTTTATAGATGACGTTTTTTATGGGAACAACGTGGAGGTCGCTGTAGCTAACGAACACAATTTGGAAAACAATCGCTTAGAATTTTTGTGGGGGACTAATGTTACACTGGGTTTCTGAGTCGAGTATAATTTTCTCTAAAGAACTTCACAAATAATAAAATCTGGAAAACCATTTAGGTTGTTAAAGTTGTAGTCATTAAAACCGAGAAATTATGTTTAATCGATTGGTGAAATCCATAAGTCTCCATCGTTACAGTTTTTGAGATATAGCTGGTTGTTTGTTGAATTTTTTAATAAACATTTTGAATATTGATCAACTTTGGTAAACCCTAACAGGTATTAGGAAGAGTATTTTCTAAACTAAAACTGCTGTATACGAAAGAAAAGAAAAAAGAGATCTTAAAAACGCTTTAACTGGAAAACACATTTTTCTCATTTTCGCACATTAATTTGTCATGAATTTCTAGAGCTCCTAGCGGATTTCAATTATTTCGTTGCGATGTAAACGACCTGAATTAGTTTTTAATTTATTTTTCGAAAAAGCAAATTTTTTTCTATGTATTAACAATGGTATTATAATATATGTTTTTCAATAATAAACAATTATCCACTAGAGGCCTTATTTCGTGGTGAAAATGAAAGGGCGAAAATTGAAATTTGTTATCTTAGTAAAAGCCGTTTTTGATGTAATAGCTTTAATCTGGAGAAATTAAGCATTTATTCAAATACTTAATTTTATTTTGTGATAATCATTTTTATTTTATTTAAGTAGCAGGATAATAATATTAATTGAAATACCACTTGAAGCTGAGTCTCTGAAACTTTTCTAGTTAGTTGAAATAAAATGTAAGTATGTTATAGCCCCATCTACATTTTTTTAAATGTGGAAGCTAAGATCATAATCTTAAATTTTAATTCTGTGTGCTTATAGGTACCGCAAATTTAACCATGGTTTACGCCAATGCCCTCTACGTTGTATAAAGTCTAAGACATTGCGTTTGAAGCCTTCTTCAAAGGTATCGTATTGAAGGCAACGTTTGATACACTCGATTTCATTACAGAGATTACGACCCGTAGTCAGCCGCGTATCGTCAGATAATACATAACTTGCTGTTAATATTTCTTCTAACCGCTTCGTAAATTTTATAGATTTTTTTATGGAGAGGTAAATATGCCGAAATAATTTGTAACGTGATAAAGCCAACTGCCTTGTTTCATAAATATGTTTTAATGCAGTTAGCACGTAAGGAGTTTTATGCAATAAGTTAAGATATTGAAGACCATCCTTAAAGGCTTAATACTTAGGGCTTAATACATAATATTAATTTGATGTAGTACCATTAAAAATCTCTATTATGGGTAAAAGAACATTATTGAAGTTTAATTTTTTTGTAGAAATAGGGTTGGTGGTTAATTTATTATTTACAATAATTTTTTTAAATGGACTCTATGGGAAAAGTTACAAGGGATCTTATAGTTGTAAGCCTAGACACTAGCGGTAAAAAATGTGGCAAAAAAAAGCAGCGTGACCAGATTTTCTGAAATCCACTGTCAGTTATTTTACAAAAAAAATATGCGATTGTCGAAGAGAAACTTTTGACAAAGTCAAAGAGTTCTTTTGATCAGTAAGAATTCTTATAGGGGAAGGACAGTTTATACGTGAACAAAATAAATGGTACTAAATATCGTAGCAGAATAAGGATGCTAGTATTCTCTGAAAAAGTGGTTCGAGGTTTCTTCACCCTCTCAACCTTTTGTTCCTTGTCCAACGACAAATAAATCAAATGCTCATTAGTTTGTTCTTCACAACTTAAAGTATAAAATATAAAATTACCTTGATGGATCCTCCATCCGAGTCCAACCCACTCGTAGACTGTCAACCTCCAATAGTTTCCGATATCTCTAACCGGTTTTGATCTCCATCCTCCCCTCCCTCTCCCATATATAAGTCGAACCATCATCAATCGTGATAAAGTCCAAAATCGTGCTGCTAGACTTGTGTCTCGAAAGAACGTTACTGAAAACTGTTGATACCCAGTGCGATGTGTGGTGCAGTTATTGTAGGGTAAATACCAAGTCACATGCCCAGTGCGATCCTATCTTCTTAGGAGGATTTACAAACGGTTTAAACATATGTACATGTAAGACGCTTATGTTTCGGGTACTTGTTTTAGCTTACTCGTTTTATAGCTCGTTTTTAGATCACTGACTCATAGTTTGAGATACATATTTACTGTTGCTGTCACAGCTAAGACTTGTTAATTCAATTGAATTAAATATTTCAACAATTACATCGTTAGAAACAATTATTATTTTGAGATTAGGAAGCTAGAAGAAAGTCCATTTCCATTCTTCATTAATCGGTTCCTCACTTAAGTACATACTGGTAGTCAAATTGGAAAAAACTGTTTTTTTTTCACTTGTTGTTTATTTAGTTACATTTCCATAGTTCTATATTCTATATTAGCGTGTCGTTTTGTCTATGAATTATTTTTTGTACAATTTGAATAAGTAATTAAAAACATTTTGAAAATTTATTTATTACTTGCATTTTCCCGAGGGGTTGTTATGGGCTGGGCTTGAATGGGTTCCACAATGCGCTGTTTTTCAGCCGAAGTCGTGGTTCGGTGAGTCTCAGAAACTGGTTTACGCTTGATGTCATCAGTTTCGGTGAATCGGTTTATCCACAACCTAACATTTGCCATCGAAATTCCTAACTCCCTAGATATCTGCTTATTCAATACGCCGCGGTTGGAGATGGTCATTATGGATCCCTTAAGTGCATCGTTTAATTTCAGATTGTTATTCAGTCGATACATTTTGTAAAAAAGATATTGAAACACTAATTTTGGGAGGTTTATCTCAAAGATGAAGCTGTTTTTTTCCAGAAACCTCAAAAGCAAAATATACATTGCCATATTTATCATGCAAACCTAATGTTTTATGAAATAAACATGATTACAGCGACAATTCTGTATTTATATTATATTGAATTTTTAATTATATTGAACACACTCATCTATTTAAGTGGTGATAAACTAATTTTGTTACAAAAATAGTAATAAATAAATCTATTTCCAAAAAAGTTCGAACTCAAGTCTTTCAGTTTGCACGCCATGCTTCTATCGAACTGGCAAAGAAGCCATTAATTTAAGAAGTAATAACTAAGAACATATCGTTTCTTAATGTGGAAGTGGAAGCAATACAATAGATTCGCGGTTCAACAGCAGCTGTTTTAATTTATAAATCTAAAATATGGATGTGGGGAAAAAATCGGTAGGGTTCATAATTTATTGTTATTTTTGTATTGATTATCGGAATCGCGATAAGAAAAAAATCATGGCTTATTTAATCAGGAGGGATCCACTAACTTTATCTAAGTCATTGTCGAAGAGAATGACTAACGAGAACAAGCACTTGAGTCTTACTCCATGCCTAATAATTTTCCCGAAGATAAAGACCCTCTGCCTCTTTCTCCGTCTTTTTAGTCCCAATCGTTATTGAATGGAGTTTATTGATTAAACAACAAAATGAACCGAAAAAATCAATCAAAATCTTTCTCCTAAGAGAGCATCCATTTCCCTTATCTCAACTTCTCCACAGGGAGATGTCCGGTATCATTTCATACTCGGTCACTAGATACGTGTATGTTAAAAAAATACCATAGGATTTTGGCTAAGACAGAAAAAGAGGAGCATAAAATTAAAGCAAACAAGAAATAAATTTTACCGAATTCACCGATCAAGTCGCATTCAAAGGTTTTCCAGAACTCGTGGTCAATGACGGGGTGGAGTAAGGGCACCGATGCCAGCTTCCGCCCAATCTAGTGCTAAGTCCCTATTCCTAGGGTAGTAGCACGTGTTCCTGGCTATGCCCGTCCAACATTCTGGGACCACTGTCGTAAAAGACTTGGCCATGGCTAGACCGATATTGTCATCGTTACCAACCGTCTTCAAAACTACTATTAGACAATCTAAGAAAAATATTTAATACTTAAAAGGCAAACCATCATAGTTTTAGTTGAATTTTTAAAAATAAAATTATAACTTACTAGAACTCATTGTACCCTCGGTGATTGAAAAATCAGCGTTGAAAGCACTTACCTTCGGTACCTTAGAATACTTCGGAAAATACTCAATGAGCAGGTCTGACCTAGTCTTGTTTATCTCTCAATGCAGTTCCCACCGTAGAAATCACCGGGAACGGATCTAAGAAGAGAAACAAAGACAAGAAATTAAGATAAGATTAAAATGTTAAGAAACTGAATTTAAAACTATTACTTCGTTGGCTCTTTGGATGTCTGATAGGGCTCGGAATGAGATGAATCCGTAGCCAAGAGATAATTCTAATTTTTAAATAGGATTCAGTAGGAAGCGCACTACAACTGGCTTGTGATAAAAAATTTGCTATGATAAACATCAAAGGCAGGCGATGAAACCGATTGCTACCAATTGAGAATATCATCAAACTAATCATTAATAATTTGAAAAAATACGGTAATTGATTTATAATTTATTTGAACTTATTCATGCTCATTCACAGATAATGATATTTCCCACACATTTTTTCTTAGTATTTTTAACTAGTATCAATTATTCTAGTTTGTCGATGGCAACAAACAGGGGTGGTATAGAGTAAAATAATGTAAGATCCGAAAAGCACCGCATTCGCGCAACCCCCCCCCCCCCTCTCCCCATAAACAGATTAAGGAAATTGCTCGTAAAAATCAAATGCGTTCATTTTGCACCCTCCAAAACATGTTAACATGTTAATAAACGCAGATTTCACTATATTTTATACATAGGGGATATACTTCCGAGGATATACCTTGTTCCTCATCCAAGAAGTCATGTTTGCGACACTATGCTCTTTTATGGGCAATATAAGTCCCCAAACCTTTCAAATTATTATCTAAATTATTTCAAAAGAAGTATCGTAAAAGCTTTAAAAATATTTATAACATTATTGAATGCGTAACAGCAGATTTTCTCGTGTTTTACCCAAGAATAAATTTCAAAAACTATTTAATTATCTCTCCTCATATTTTTTCTTCTATAAGGCTACATTTCAGGAATTTATAAAATTTTCTTGAAGTTGTAGTGAGTTGAAGAGAAGTTTAGTAAGTAGTATAGTAAGAGAAACAAATAGCAAGGAAACGTGAAATTTTATAAAACTATAACTATTCCACAGATATAAGAAAGATACATTATTGAAATAAAATAAAATTTAGTATGCAGATTCAGATTTAAGTATTTAAAATTCAAATTAATCATCTTTTTGTTGCTCGTGTTTTAATGCGTTTGCGTTTCACCTATTCAAATGTGCTATGTAGAGCAAATGCAAGGCCACATGAGTACCAAAAAATGTTCACGGCATTAGAATTATCCACTAAAAGTGTCCAATCTAATGAGTTTTAACCTATATGTATATGAGATGGGGTTACACGTCTTACACATCAATCCATGCTAGCTTCCGGTACTGTAAAAAAGCACACGATATTTTTTTGCAACCTCATTCGAGGGCTCCTCGATTACAACTCACACCTACGCGATAGTCGTTACATACATGTAAAAATCATTTTTAATTTTTTAATACTGGCCGTTGAGGAGTTCCTTCTGATTTGCTCCTTGAGTGACCTTCAGATCGTGGATGAACTTATTTCTACTAGGACTAATGGAATAGAAACGATCTGGCAAATGGTATTTAACTTTAGCCTCGGAGGGATTGAATTTTTTTATCGCAATTTCTATGGTCTGGAGTGGGTTGATGTTCTAACAGGACTACAATTGCTCTTGCATCGATCCCTGTGATCTCTACGGCCTTCATCGGAACGAATTATTCTCATTTTATAGAAGAACCGGTAATTATTGAAAAGAGAAGTTAAAAATTGGAATACACGTCGAACGCAGTGTGATTTGAAACATCGGTTTTTCTGATATATAACAAAAAAATTATTTTAAGACAGCCACACCGGACAAAGACAAGAAGGCATGGTCATCATAGTAAGAAACAACCCAAAACGCGACCCAAGAATGTATCAAACCCAAGAATGTATCATTTCATTCCCAGTAAAAAGCCCGTTCTTGTATGGAACCGGATAGCTCCATAAGCAAAAACAGCCCAAAAATTTCGTTCATTTCCTCTTCGCCATAATACCTAGTTATGCAATTCCTTTTCCCGCCCCTCTATTGTGCTCACTGCTCCCGGTCCCTATATAATAGTTACTTTTTCCTGTACGTTGTATGCATTATTATTTCAGTAATACACCTATGAACATCTATATCGCTGAACATATAGGGTATATGGGTTAGCACTCACTAAATAAGTAAAAAGCATATGATAAAACCTGCAGTGTATTTTTATTTAACTAACTTAATTGTATAAAGTCATGCAGTTAAAGGTGTTCTACCGAGAGTACATATCGGGCGGCCAGTGGCACTCAAAGAATTAAACTTGTCCACACGATATAGATGGAAGATATTTCATTGTTCTTTAATAAATACTTTATATTTATGCATTTTAAAAAATTATACATAAAAAGTTTGAAGATATTCATACCATATTGACGGTTATGAGGTTGAAGTATCCTCCCCTTTTGAATTTCTACCTGCCAACTAGCGAATATATGGGAAAACTTTTTTTTCTGTGCAGACGCAGACAAGCACGCGCGTCACTCATAAAAAGAACTTCTCAAGATCCCAAACAGGTTTGCTAGTTGGCAGGTAGATTTTTGAGTGGGCAATAACTTCAAACTCCCGGGACGGGGAATAGGTAAGACCCCGTTCCTTAACTCTTTCTTCTAGCTTGCATCTTCGAGTACTCTGCCTCTGCCGTTGAGCAACGTTGTTGGCATTACACTCGACGACTTAATTTATTCTTATTAAAATAAAATAAAAAGTAAAATAAATTAACATCCATGATTACATCCGTTCGGCGTTCTTTTTCCTTAAATATGTAATTAAAGACAACAAGAAATGTGCACGTTTGGCGATGTATGTAGCAAATTTTAAGTCATTCAGTTTAGTTTAATCCGGCAAAAAATATTTCCGGAAATTTTGCTGATATCGGCAATTGTAATATCGCGGATGAGAGGATTGCGGTACTTGAGTTGAATTAAGAGGTGGCAATACTTTTCGGTATTGCCTGTATGAGGAACAGAGAATGAGTGATATAAATATACAATATGAAAAGACCTTACCTGGATGGAGAACAGAGAGCGAGTGAAATGAAGGTTGTCATAGGTTAACAAAGGTAAACAATGCTCGCTTTTTACGCAATCCTATGGTCATAATACTTGTTTAATTGACTTTAACTAATGTTAATATCTTCGTACCACGCTTCTCTTCTACCTGAACATAGTCAAGTGAACTCCTCCACATTTTGAACCAAATTTCCTATTTACTGACACCCCCCCCCCCCCTATTTCGGCTGTGATATCCGATTAAGGACAATCCTAGAAAGCTCTATAACACATTAATCTCTTTCGACTTTGATATCCGCGATTAAGTACAATCCACTGATCATCTTTTTTAACCTGAAACCCCAATAAGAAATACCCTCCCCACAGTCTCTGATACATGAAGGGTGTATTACTGGTTTTCGACACTAGGTTGCAATATAAAACTGTTATGAAAGAGGATAAGCAACGCTCTTTGTAATTCAAGGGCTGAGTTCATTTAGTACTTAACATTGTCCTTAGATTGCAATTTACGTAGCAACAACAACAATTCATGGGGGCGAATGCGATTTGAACAAAATGGCGAACATTCCGTATTTGGTGATGGCGCAAACGCCTCACGGAGCACACACACATGCGCCTTTTCCTTCGTCTGAACACAAGTCATTAGTGTCTAGCAGACCAAGAACTAGCAGTTGTAGACACCCATTCCATTTAAGCAAAATAAAACTGGATAGCTTTTCTTGTCCATTTACAAAAAGAGATTCCTTTCAATAATACGAGTTTTCTTACTTATCACCTGGAATTCTAAATATAAAAGAATAATGCCGTCATTGTAATTTTTTTTATATAGTTAATACTATAAACTATATTACCTGGAGAAAGAGTGTTCATAAGTTTGAAAAATGGACTGTTTCCAAGGGATCTAAAGCCAGAATACCATCTCTTATGTATTCCATGATGGCTATGGAAAAAGTTTATTTATTTTTACTTTTTGGGTTTAGTTACCCGAGAGATGGATTCTTTCGAGGATGGTGGTCGAGTGGAACCAGTCACATTCTAACCCTGGAGACGATCTTCTATTGTGAAATCAGAATTAACCCTCTTTCTCTTCATAGGAGACCCCACATTAAGTTTTCTCTCACAAGCTTCTTTAAATGAATGCAAACGCTCTGTTTGTTTACTTTGCAAATGACTGTACAAGTTTTCGCGATACTTATTGTGACAGCTGTATGAGCTTACAGATCGGTCATGATTATTTTTTCGGGGCAGTTGAGATAGACAAATAGGGAGTTAATTTCCGTAATTGCTGGTCCATTATATCTTTAAAATTCTGGGGCAATGAACACTCTTCTTGATTCCATTATTATGCTAACTTGATTATGAAACTGATGGATAGAAACTTTGTTTACACTAATGAGGCGAATTTCCCCCCAAAACTATCGATATCGGCATTTCTATCGCGCGATGACAGAATCGATTGTCGATTGATACCAATTTTTGAAAGCATCGGGCAATTATCGCCAACCTTCCAAAAACCATCGTCGATAACGAATTCCATTGTTAATCGAAGCGATTTTCCTATGCCTGGTGATTACACAAGGCTATTACAGTGATTTTAAAGTCAGCAGACCTAGAATGATAAGCAGTTAATAAACATAAAAGGGTTGTTATCTATAACTGCATAAACTTGAAAGTTTTCTTTGGCTATTTCCTTATTTAAAATTATAGAAATAATGGGAAAAAACTATTTTGATTAGATAATTAAGGCTTAAAATCCTACAAATAATACGTGTGTGAAAAAATGAAAATAAACCCTAAGACAAAACAGGGCCAAAAGAAAAAAATCATCTGCTTGGTAGAGAAGGTATTGGATAAACAAAATCCAAAACTCTGCAACTTTTGTTTATATCATGAATTTGTTTACCTACCTAGGTCATACATTAGCTGATACAATAGTAAATTGGAATGGCTAAAAAAAGATTTCTACGATTTATGTTAACAACTCTGCAGAAACTAATGTTAATAGGTGGCCGCAGATTTTTTTTACAAAAATACAACTTACATTCCAACAAGTAGCTGATGTACAAAAGAGCAACAATGTGATCCCATAGAACGAGTTGGAAGTGGTCTCGGATCCATATTTTCACGCACTCATACCACGCTTTGTGCAAGAGTTTGAGCATATGACTTGTGTTCAGGAACACGTATATCTTACAATCAGTTCTAGGTTGGGGAAATGGTTACGCAAGTTTTCGCAAACAATATTTGGCCTATAAAAAAATTAAGGATCAAAATTTGTATTGTGTTTGAAGTTATAGTAAACAATTTAATGAATACAAACTTATGAATTAAGCTACATGTAGCAATTTTAATGTACTAATGTTTGCTTTATAGCCATCAAACACAACTGCACGTACTTGTATATCATGCTAGAACTTTAAAAATAAAGTTTCGTTCACTAAATTTCCAGCATTAAGTCCTATTAAATGTTTCGTCAACCAATATCCAACCTGAAATTGCATTTACCATCGAGAGAGACGAGGAAGAGTATCAAGTACCCGTCTTCAAGACTCTTCAGATGGATTGTCGTTGGGGTCCAAAGGAGAGCACAAACCACATAAAAATTTTAACTGAGGATCGTAAAACATACCGTTTTTTTGTAGGGCGCAAGCTTAGCGATTGTTTAGCGTGCTACTGCAGGATCCAGTGTTCGATCGTGAGGTGCAAAAGTAAACGACAGCGTTGGTCACTAGAAGGTAACAGTTGACCTTAGATCAACTAAGGAAGACAACGTTTTGAGAGTGAATAATCAATCGATTGATTATTATTTGGTTATGGAATCATTGATATTTCGCCTTTTTTATAATACGCTTTATATTTTGTTTATTCGTCTTTCAAGAGTTTGCGTAATTACTCATTATATATAATTTGTATTCCTGAATCATTTAAAAATATATACGTTTGTTGTTCGTTTATTTGTCAAAACTCAAACTCTCTAAATTAATTAAACTATTAACGTACAAATGATAGAAATGATGACAGGGTTTCCTTGAATTCAGTTTTAACAAATCTTACATGAACATTTTTAGCTAATTTATGAGTGAAAATAGAGGAACAACTTTCATTTATTTCTTCTTATCTTCATTCCGTTTTAAAAAGGGAAAATAAGTAATTCATTTACCTTCCTGTTTAACAGGCTTATGATCTCAATTCAAAAGCAGATAAAGTTTGATTATGGCATTGCATTATTCTTCCCGGAACTGAATTGAAATTAAATTTATTTGATCGCGTCACCGTAACTTTTTAAAATTTAAGTTTCCAGAACCGGCCGAGACAGATTTTTTTTTCATCAAACAGCCAATGTGCGTCCCTAGGAGGTTAAATGTAAAGTCTACAGTTAGACAAGAATTTCAATAAGTCAATTTATAAATTTCGAAATAATAAAGCTATTTACCCGCGCCCAAAATTTCTCCCAAATCTCCCAACTTGGTGACGGTAAGTCAGCTGGTGGATTTGGAGGAGGAAACCGTCCGCTGTGGATGGTCTGTTCCTGTACTGGTGTTGGTAGAGTATAATGACTGCTCTAATCTTGGGTGGATCACCCATAGGACTCGGTGTAAATTGAGTGAAAGCGTCTACTCCAAAAATGTTTGCACTCAAATCAAGCTAAATTGAAATAAATAATTGAATACATTTAGTATTGAAAACTTAAAAACTAAATTATTAAATATACCAAATGTTTTAGTTGATCACGTTGTTGAGAGGAGGAGGCAACTGCACATCCGACGTTGGTGGTGGTTGCAGAGGAGGCAACTGCACATCAGACGTTAGTGGTGCTTTTAGAGGAGGCAACGTAGTAGTAGTTTGTGCTGTAGCAGCTGTTCCACACAGCAACTGGCCGAGTTTTTCCCGTTTTTTTTAAATCTAACCGAACCATTCGGTGCCTAAATTGGATGGACCGAAAAGTATTGGATTCCGGTGTTCCTCGTCTTTTTCCACTATGAAAAGTGGTTCCAAAGAGAACCAAATAAATAGTGTAAATGAAAAAATGTGAATATGAATGTGAAGTTTATCATACATATTTTTTTTATTACACAGTAATTTTATACTTAAAAGCAGTTCTAATTATTGATGACGATATATTCAAGAACGTTTCAGTTCCGTGTTTTAGTGTGTTACACAGCTTTATGTAAACATATATTTCTTGTCTCTTAAACGTAATTATTCCGTCTCTCATCCCGTCTTTTTTTCGATATGAGCTGAATATAAACCCGAGACGAAATAGATTGTATACATATTTTTTACAGTAAATGCCATATAGTGGTCAGGAAACGAAATTTTTGGTTGCATCAAATGTGTAATTGTCTATAACATGGGCAGAAAACATCAACAAGAATGGTAACAACAAATGAATTGATTTAGTTAAATAAATTTAATTAATAATCCGTTTCACTAGAAGAGGAACTTTCGACCGATGCGGGTCACTTCCACTTTTGGCTGCTCTTCATTTGTTTGGCTTCCTCTTCCATTTGGCGACGCTTTTCTTCTCTTTCTTCTCTATTTCTCTAGTCTTCTGGATCCGTTGGGATCGGGTATTTTTCTTGGTGCATTCTTAAGCCAGGATTGAATACGGGTTTCAATGTCCTTTTCCTTTGTCTTAGAAAATTCGGGCGACGAGACAATAGCCTCTAAATATAAAAACGAATGAACTATTTCACGACTTTGTACTAGTGGAAACAAAATGCATATTTACACATTATTACCCCTTTGATTGCTAATATAGAAAAGGCTTCTTTGCCTCAATTCTGGTCGGCGTAGCAATATAATTCACCGCACTCGTACGTCATGATTTCGTGGCATACGTAAGACAAGGATTGAGGCTTCTACGTCTCAATTCTGGTCGGCGTAGCAATACAATTCACATAACTCGTACGTAATAATCTCTCGGAAAATTCGTTTGATACAATTGGCAATCGTAGACTCAGTCTTGCTTGAGAGGTAGTGCAATGACGTCATTTAATCACACACAGTGTATAGATGAACTCTGCTAAGAGATTAGGGAGTACAGTACACCGTATTCGGTCATACCGGGAAATGTCAGTTAATTAAACACAGCATCTATGTGAACTCTGCTAAGAGATTAAAGAGTTCAGTACACCGTGCCCCGTCATACCGGGAATGTCAAGTCAATATTTCATTATTGGAGTAAATAAAAAGGCTATTAATTAAAATAAGCAACTCACAAATAAAGCTTGATTGGAACAACATTGATAATAAGCAACAAGCATGACAAAAATAATAACAAAAAATATTTACCAGCTGCAATTCTGGTAGCATTCAAGCGGCTGGTGGAATTTTGTATAAGCGCGTTTGAATGCTTGACCGAGCTCCATTATGAGAGGGTATTTGCAATATCTTCTTTCCTCTGTGTGTGCAATTTGGGGAAACGCTGTGAGATCACACTACCCTCACCGTTCAGTGTATTTTTAAGCTGATAAAGTAAGGGAGTTGCTGCTTCTGTATGTTAGGTTTTCTTTTTTAAATGTTGTCTGTAAGTTTTTTAAAGATCAGTTTACAGGAAAAGTTTTTATCTAGAAGTAAAAAACTGTTTATCTTATCAATACCCTTGTTTAGTCAAATATTTATATAGAAGACTGATCGAAGTTGCAAGCCAAATTCGTCATTCAGTAGCAAATTTAATATAAATGGTTTTTAAATTATGAAAAATTGTTAACACACATAACGTTACATTAAAATAGGCGCACAACTTGGGGAAAATGTTAAAATTAGAGGGCTTATTGTGCAAAAAATAATTGAATGTAGAAATAAATGAATTAAAATTACCAACTGGAGAACTGCAGTCATCTATATTTGTCTATGTGTGATCTTGTCTGTTGATAAAGCTTTAAAAAAAGGATATTCATCTGTCTCATCTATTACAAAGAAATAAACAAAAGAGTCAATTATAATTGCAAAAGACAAAAAAATCATTAAAAAGGTATTATTAAAAACCAAAATTTGTACAGTATTGTGTACAGGCCATTCACATCAGTATATTCTCTCAAAAGTAGAAATTAAGATTTAATTTGTCCTAGTTATAATTAAGACTTGATAAATGATTTCCAACGTTCCGAAGCGCCTCTTTAGTCCAGTTCAAAGGGGCGGCACAAAGCCACCTATCACCCCATCGTCAGTCAAGCTGGCTTTAAAGTTTCTTAATTTGTTTATCTATATTATATTTTAACGGCTGTAAGGGGAGCGAAAGTAATAAAACGTAATATAAATAAACAATGCTTGCAATATGCGGAAACAATATACAATAAGTGTAAAACAATATTCAGAAACCAAAATTTTTATTAGGGCACGAATATGCCACATAAACATTCATGGTAAGAGAAACCAATAGTACGGGCTAGTTTAAGCCCGTACCGTATCCAGGAACCAAGGAGATTCATAGGATTACAGAAAAAAGTTTTTTTTTATGCTAGAGTATGTTAGAGTTTTTTTTTGCTGAGTTGAAAAGTAGGTCAATATAGCTCTTTTGCTCATTACAAGATCTGGTACCCTACTCGTTGTTTCTTCGTGATTTTTAAGCACATTAAGTACTGTACTGTAGAAAGTGAACTGTTGGCGAGAAATCAATAGTTTACCTTGTTTGAGAGGATATTCGAACTAAACAGTCGTCTATTACAATGAACACATGAAGAAGCTAAGAGCATAAAAAATAATTTTCGCCATTCGTGTAAAGAGAAGGAAATTATCTGGGCTATAGTTACCTGTTTTTCTCGGGTTCAAGCATTTTTATCGGTACCTTATAGTCTTACTCTTGTGAAGATGACTTTTATGCTTACAGGCAACAAAAAACATTCTGTCTTATTCAGTTTAAAAAACTATATACAGTTTACAACAAATTTTTGAGAAGATAATGGAAAACTTCTGATGTCGAACTGTCCGGTTTTACAAAACTTTTTTGTAATAGACTAATGAGCCCGATTGATTCTAAAAGATAAAATAAATTGATTCAAAAACGTTAAAAAAATGCAATTCATACCTCGTTCTCTGTCGTCCGGTGTAGAAAGCCGAGTTACATTTTAGACCTACTTAGTGTTGCTAATTTAAAAAATTTCGTCTAGGGAATCACTCGCTTTGATAAATTTTAATGACGAATCAAACAAAAAGAGATCGTTTGTCTATGGCGCGATTCTCCCACCATCTTCTTTTCTGATTAAATAACCAAATTGTGTCCTCCACGACCAAGACCACGCCCGTGTTGGGATGGAAGGCCGCGATAGGCGTGGTATTGCTCCTGCTGCTGCTGCAGTTGTCAACTGGCCGGGGTGGGCCGGTTAGGGTGAGAGTTTACATGGCGGGCACCTGAGAGTACTGGCGGTACCGGTACAGTGCCAATTGCTTCGTTGTTTGCGAAAGTGAAACCGAGAAGCCCTATAGAGGATGTCCACGATCTGTCGCGCTGCTTCTACGTTCCCTGTCCTTGAGGGGGAAGAGCCCGTCGGCTCTTGTAGGCCTTCTAGATGGCGCCGTTTTGAGCTAGAAAGAGAGAGGGGTAGAGGAGGGTATGAAAAAAATATATTTATACTTATATTATACCATATGACATAAAAAAGGAAGAAACAAATAATAAAAAAAGTTTGAGAGTCAAATGGGCGAAACCAGGACGTCTGCTTTCCTTCCCATCCGTAACGTATTCCCCTATTGCCAGATACAAGAGCGAGAGAGAGAGCGAAGGAAAAAAAATTGTGTAAAGGTATATACGTATAAAACTACAGGAATGTATGATCGGGCGTGAAGGGCAACGGAGAAAACATTTTTATTTAACAAATCAGAGGTATAAATCCCTCGTTAATGTGAAGCGGGGTACATGGTGTAAGAGCCTTGGAAACCACGTGCGGGTCCGAGGGGGAGAGAGGAGAAAAAAATGCGTGGACACACGTCGAGAGAGCCCGGTCCTTGGACGCAACGTCAGAGTCCGAGAGAGAGAGAGTACAGGATCCAAGGAGGACAATAAGGCCTAAACCCGGTCCTATGGACATCACTGCGGGGTCAGAAAGAGAGAAAGAGAAATAAATAAATAAGAACTTCTCGTTATAACCCACTTCTGACACCAAAAGCTTGGCGTCTGCCCCGTTATAATTCCAAAAGTAACCAATTCTGCTCCCTCCTAATTCAAGGGATCTGAGTGCTTGTGAAAGAAATAATCAGGAGGCTGATTCAGATAATCAGATTTCTTACTACTGCAAAATCATTTCTCCGACTTACGTTACGGTTTAGGGTGTAGAATAAAATGTATCTTATTTTGCTAGTTCTCCAAAAATATACGCGTCCGTAAATATGATTTAAGCTAAGATAAAAAAATAAAATTTTCATTGAATCAACCATTGGTTAAAAATTTTTGCTTTAGAGTAAAATAATTAGGCTGTGCTTGAGTTTATATGCCATAATTATGTTTGAATATTAAAAACATATATTGAGGTTTTCTTGTTCAAAAGATAATATTCAGTTTACATTTTAATCTTGAAGATGACTATACAGCGTTTCTCTCAACAGGGAAAAACTGTCTTCGGGCGAAGGTTACGATCTAGTTGAGTTCCAAAGATATCAACTGTAAATTCGGATGTATACTCGAGGGTGTCCTCCCACTACATTTGATCACTCCCCGGGGTCGCAATGTCCCACTCCTGCTCGCGAACTTCTACCAGCTCTTAGCAAAACTGGAGTCCAAAATCATGGGCCACAACCGCCACCTCAACGAGTAGATTCGGAAGACAGCACTCAGCCAGCAGCCTTCTCACATGCTTCCCCCGGGTCTTTCTATTCCTAAAATCGTGATAATTTAATTTTTAAACATATTAAAAAGTTATTTTAGTTTTGACAAAGAAATAATTTTAAAATATTGATTTTAAATTTGAATTATTAAAACAAATCTTGCTTAATTTATAGAACATACCATATAAATGAATCATATTTCTATATTTAGGTTATCAAATTTAAGTTATTAAATCTAGGAAAATAATGAAGAAAAAGTAAAGAATTTTTTTTTATTTTTAATATAATTCTGCCTTTTCAAAAAATATAAATTATGTTAAGAACACACCAGAGGAGCACTTTTTTGCTCAGCAGCAGTTTTCGACGCCACCAATTCCGCCACCCTATTATCAAAATTCTGATATTTCACCACAGTTTTAGCCGTATGCCAACCACAAGCAGAATGGGATCCATAATACTGTTTTTTTTTCTTTTTTTTCTGAATACTGTTTTCATTGTTGAAGACCAAATGACTAAAATTTATTTAGGGTTTTTTATTGACACCAACCTATTTTGAATCTTTCGAAGTTAATCCGTGGTTTTGATATTGTAATATACGTATGTCAATCGACTACTTGAATGTGGTTAGTATATAAATGGAATATTAATCTATGGAAATGTGCACCCGAAAGCACCGTAGCCGCATCGGCAATTTGTACTTACATTACTTTTTCAGGTCTACTTCATTGAATTTCAATAACTTCTTACAAAACTAACGAGACGAAAAAAATGAATATTGTACGTGAACACCAAAGGAATAAGTTTTTTAATCGATTGTTGGTTTCAAATGAGGAGATTTTGTGTCGAGTCAGAATATGAGAGAATTTCTTCAATAAAGAAACACGATGTTGGAAAACCAGTATGAGGAGATGGAAATTTTCGTAATTCAAGGCGTTCATCATACCCCTAAAAACCGAAAACATTAGTATTGTTAGTTTCTTTTTATTATCTTCCAAATCTGATTATTTTTAAAATATAAATCGATAAAAAATCGTTCATCAATGATCAATGACATATATAACGTTTTGCAAATTTTCATGGTGCCCAGATACTTTCAAATACAAATACCAACTTATTTCTCATATATATATGTCCACATTTGTTCTGGGGTTTAAATAAGGATTCTTCGTATTACATAAAAGCAATTGGAATTTAGGTTTCGTTTCCTATTATTTAAATATGCAAGTTAATTAACGGGTTAAAATCGTAGCGTATGTTCTGTGAATATTAACAAGTCAAAAGTTTAACTGCATTCTCTAAGCCCCACCCCCTCCACACTATGGACCAATCATGGAATTTCTTCAAACAAACCCAAAATTTTCTTGCTTTATACATAAAAATATAAATCTTAATAGACACGATTCTAAGGGGAGTAATTGGCCCAATTATCCTCCGTGTTGTCTGAACTCTGAACTAATAGTAGCAGGCGTGGGGATTTAACAAATGTGTTTCTTTTTTATCTGAGCATGCTCCCGAATTATAATTCCATTTTTGTTCTCCTCCGTCACATGATTGAATTCATTCCATAAAATACTTGGTTGTGCGACGGGCTTGAAGGAGGATAATAATACGGCATGGGTGAAACGTTAACTACACAAGGGTAATCGTAATTTGCTTGATACGGTGGCTGGGTTGTTGCATAGGACTGTTGACAATTGGGCTTGATACTTAGCGTTTGGTGTCGTAGAGCGTTTGGAGCCAGAATTGGAATTGCGTTTGATGCCTATAGTAATGCCATGTATGACCACAAAAAAAACTGCGAGTCCTCCAAGTGCTGCGACAACGATCCAAATGACTCCCCATAAAGGTAGGATTCTGCTGTTGATTTTCTTCAGCTCGTCAGATTGTGCACGGCCTGCTTCTGTTGATGATTTTCGTCAAAAATCCCCAGGTGTTATTCCAATCCACATGAATTTTCAAAATATAACGATCCTAGGAATAATTGTTACCCTCGCAGGGACTTTGATTTCTCCGAATCGATAAAGGTCTGGCATGTATTCTGCTTTGCAAACCTACTGCTTATCATCGACAATGAAACCCGTTTTGAAACATTTTACTGCCTTGAGGTCGAAAGCGTTACATCCCGGATTACCACCGACACACTTTATTTCAGGAACTGGGAGGGAGGTGACTCTTTCGGTCATTAAACCCGGGGTTAGAATGAATATTTCCAATTCGGCAAGGAGCGTGAAATCCTGGTCCGTCAAAGTGACTGAGACGCAGAGACAAAAGACAACGATGAGATGAGGCAAATGCATTGGTGACTGTGAACTGAGATACAGTAATCTTATGATGCTGTCTGATATGTATAATGATATTGAGAAAAAACTGTGCTTGTAAGCTAAATTTTAGAGAGCTATTGCAACTAAAATTCTTGTGGAAACCAAGCTGTAATGTTTTTTTTATAATATCCTTCAGAAGAACATGCTGTGACGTTCCTAATCGACATAGTTGAAAATATATTCTTTAATTAGCAATTTAGTATTTTAAGTTTTCTCGTCGAATATTAACTTTGATCCAGCTTGAACAAAATCCAAAATGGGCTATATCTTTTATTTTTCATCATCGTCTAGCCTGAAAATTCCATTCTATTGAATATTTTTGGCCACGATATAAGTCCTTTATCGTAAATTGCGCCAAACATCACCTATTCTCAAGCGATCGTTCATTGGTTGCGAGTTCAATGATTGAAGAGAGATATCCGCTTATGCGCATACGATTATGCTAACATTTATTTTAATTAACACTCATTACTGGTGCCAAAATAAATTTTTAATTTGT
This sequence comes from Chydorus sphaericus, assembly GCA_030141595.1. Lineage (NCBI taxonomy): Eukaryota > Metazoa > Arthropoda > Branchiopoda > Diplostraca > Chydoridae > Chydorus > Chydorus sphaericus. The sequence goes on along the minus strand of CM057926.1, from coordinate 4,449,358 downwards.
TGGTTGTGTATGCTCACAAACAGTTAATATGTATTTATCCAAATAGTGCCTGTTACACACAGAAAAGTTTAAACAACTAAACTTGGTTTATATTTTCCATTATGCCCCATTATCTGTTTACCTGTAACTATTTTATTTTTTTATTGTGCCAATTGATTTTGCTTAATTATAAATCCATCATTGATTATTACCGCTTATTTCTGGGGCATATGCATTTTCCCAGTTTCCCCGTTTTAAGTTATTACCTGTAATAAAAACTATTTTACATTTTTTTGGAGCCATTACTTATTCCTTAGGCGAGCTAAGGCCACCTTCGTTCTGGGGCTTTTAAATGAAGGTTCTTCGCATCATATTACGCAGAAAATTTTTAAAAGAATAACCGCCCAAGGTTACTCCAACTACTTAATAGATAAAACCGAGGCAAGATATCTTTTATGATGCTCGTAACAGTAATTTACAGTTTCGCCTTACACGTGATACCGATCACTTATTTCTTCTTTGGAATTTAAGCTAACGAGAATTTCACTTCCCGTGTGACATAGAGATCTGTCCTTTTCCCTCTACAAATTCATTTCCTTGTACATCAAATTGCTGTTTGATGAGAACTTGGCGAGTTTTCCAGAAAAATAACTTCTTTATTTAATAACTTTTTCTTTGTCTTTATAAAAACTTAACCTCTTTTTCTATTTGTATATTTCGCAAGTGCTTTGTATTATACCACCCAAACGTACTATAGACGAAGATTTATCTAAAAAATTATATTCTTTTTCTTATGCTATAAACCATGATACTCAGTATTCTCCTTATAGGAAGCTTTAGATGACCAATCCCATTTTTCAAACATTTTGAAAACTATTTGAAAATTTTTAGATCAAGATATTTAGGTGGATTATAAAGATCAAACGCTTTGTACTTAATTGAATATGAATGAAAGGGAAGGTGTGATACGGTTACCTTGACGGAAAAATCTCGTTTTGGACGAACAGTTTGTTGGTATCAGCAGTCTGAAAAGACATTTTTATATTGATATGTTCGGAGATAAGGCAGATTACTGTATTTGTGTGCTATATTTTACCTCACGTACGTTCATAATGAAATGTTTTATTTGTAAAAAGGTGTTTTTATAAAAGGAGTTTCACTTCTTGTCCAGACGACCATAAAATCTAGGGAAACAGTTAAATATCATAAAAAACTTTGGCTTTCCAAAATATTTTGTCGTCACGGGGAGCTAATCCACTGGCAAGGGATCATCTTGAAAGAACTAGAGGAAAAGTGAGCTGCTAAGGGTCCAGTAGGCAAAGGTGCATCAAGTTAACTTGAAGAGATAATTGAAGATTGTATATGAATCAAGAAGTATATCTATTGAATTGTGATAATGAATGAAAATTTAGATTATATATTTTGCGCAGAAGACAAATTTTAATGTTATAGTTCGTTTTAATGGTTTATATAATGCTGCGATTAAAAAGGTTTCATTTATTTAAATATCATTATTTTAAATTCAATTTTAATTGCTTTAATATATTGTAAACGGCCGAATTTCATAAATTAATTAAGTTAATTTACTATATTTCAATCTTCACTAAACTTCTAATTGTTTACTCTAAAACTTAGAAAGCTCCATCCAACTGCTCTGAAAAAAACCAATCAGAGAGAGTAAATCATCATCATCATTTCATGTTGGTTTAAGAGAAGACTCCGTCTCGGTCACCCAAACTTAATTCCAGCAGAAACTTACTTCATCCTCAACCAGGTGGACCATCTTTATTCAAAAACTTTGGAGAATAATAAATAATTATACTATGTTTTTCAAATAATGTTATTAATTTTCTTAAATATTAAATTGGTTGAATTTTTTCCATCCGTTTTTGCGACCCCAAGGTTTTCCAGTTTAAAATGATAATCCGTTTGAATACGTAGTAATAATATGTTGGGCCTTCCCGAGATTTTTGGACAACTTGGAACTATCACCACACGATGTTCAAGATACCTCATAAGTTTTTCAACTAGGAGAAAATTCATCTTCCAAAATAAATAGTTTTAACCTACTGTTAAATCGACTTTAAACGCTTTGAATAAAAGGTAGACGGCTACCAAGTGTTCTTACTGAATAGGGAGTGTTATTTAATGGGACGCTAGACGAAGCACAACCTCCATAAAATCCCGTGGGTTTTCAAACATCTAATATAACCCGTAATTCTAGTTTATAAGACCCGAATATTTTAAACATTTTACACACAGGGGACTATCCTGAATGCCATCTCTTTACTTGTTAGCAAAGCTTTCCGATTTGCCAGATCACAAATTATTTACAAGCAAACTGTACTTTGAAACGCTTTCCATTTTTCACCAAACCTAAATCACTACTAAATAAAAAAAAAATAAAAAAAATTTAAAACAGGAACAAGTATTACTTAAATTTTTTCTTTTAAAAATCACATATGTCATCTTGTTTTTTTAAATTTTTGGTTGAATAGGTTTAGGTCCACCAATCCCATTATCGTGAGAACGCGGAAAATATCTGTAAGCATCTTTGGGGAGATTAAACAGCTTGAAATGAAAATGAATACATGGAATGAATTTTCTGTGCATTAAAAAAATATTACATTATCGTTTTATGACATGAGCACATCGAAAGAGGACGTGAGTGCAGAAGGATAAGAGAGAGAGATTACAAGGGCAGCTAACTGTCAGGCCTAATGGATATATAAAATACCATATAAAACCTGTGCATTCAACGGCAAGTAATTGCAAATAAATGCAACTTTCACAATAAAAAAGTATTTGATGTTCTCTTAATATTATGTTTTGTTTTTGTAGGAGAAAACGAAAAAGAAAAAATTGAATATGAGTGGATCAGAGACAAGATGGCGTTGTATCTGGCCTGCTTAAAATAAAATAAAAACATTGCGTCGTCCAGAAAATTTGGGCTCGATCGCATGTGACGATTCGTACAATCGGATGAATTTGTACATAGAGAGAGAATATTTCATAATTACGCCCATAGGTACCACGTACCATGAAAAATATAATAGCTAGTTCCCGTGGAATTATAATTCTACAGATCTTAAACTGTAATACTTGTGAGCAATAACAAGAGTCAACAATTAATATTGGACAATGGTTGATTAAACTAGCAAGAAATGATGAAATGTAGGGTGATAGATGCTTTCAAAAAAAATGTCATTAACAGAATTTCCATCAAACTTTTATTTTGGCACATGTTTTTTAAGTCTTTACAACTGAATTGGCCTGCATTAACAAAAAATCAAATTCAACGCTAAGACGAAAGCAGTAACATCTGACGACAGTAATTTTTGTCATTCTATCGTGTGCATATACTGGATGGAAGTTTATAGATGGGGCTAGAGGAATGTAAAGAAAAGCACAAAATAAATCCATTAAATTTTTTGTGGTATCCTTATTGACTTATGTAAATTTTCTCAACTCAACTCAACTCAAACACTTTTATTAGCCCTACTTTAATTATAAATTTAACAAGAAGCTAAAACCCAGTCTATTATTTCATGGACACAAAAGTTAAGAACGCATCAAATAGGCAGTCTCCCTGGATGTCCGTCTGATAATTGTTTATTCAACAGTAAACTTTGTTTTCCTTGACATTTTCTTGTGTGTGGTTTTGAAAATTGTACCAACGAAGAGAATACGTGGATCATATATAATGATCTTTTAATAGTCTTTATTTATACTGCATAGGATCGAAAAGAAAATGTGTTCTATTATTGTTTATTATAGTGGGTGACCAAAAGTGCTAATATTGTTATCATAACAAAGAGACATAAGATGGAAAAGGTAATGACGAAGGTCTGGATACACCTTTGTCAGTCCTCACTCCGAGGCTTCAGACTAAGCTTATGAATGTTGTGGCGGTGTCAACGACAATATTGTCTTCTACTTGTGTGGAGTAATGATCAATCAGAGAAGAAAAAAGATATTCCCAGAATGCTACAAGTCTTTAATTGGATCCCTCAGCCTTCCAGAAAATTTAAATGTTTAATAATTGACTATTTTTAAAAGATGAGGGTCACCTCAAGTACTTAAAAAAAGTGTGAGCTAATTAATGCCGTAGAAAAATGTTTTTGGACAGCAGTAAAGCATCAGAAAAAATTTACACGTGATGAGTGTTTTAAAGAAAATTATAGATGATTAATAACCTTCTGAGGGTTTTGAGACTCACCAGAGAGATTTGATGACTGATACTTGTGTAGATACGCGGGATGGATACGCGGTATACATGTGTGGCTGGCACAAAAAATCAACAGCTCAGAGGGATAAAAGTCAGTCACAAAACCAGTCTAGTCGTTAATACGCCAAAGTGATTACCGTAACTAATTTAGGAACTAACAGCTGCTATTATTAAGTGCATATTAAAAAAGAGACCATCGTCCCTTAATTATGAAGCTTGCTGCTTGATGCTAAAGAAATCAGAGGAGACGTGATTTTCACTAGCAGAAAAATTAAAAATGAGTATTAAAAAAAAACTAGCTGATTTGCACGATACGTTTCGTAAGTTTCACAGGGCAATTGAAGCTTACAATAACTTATTTAAATTTAACGGTCACCAAGACTTACATTAATGGTTTAATCTCATTAAAACCTGTAATGGAAAAAGTGTGAAGCGTGTGTCTGGGTCACTCGAAAACATTGGTTTTTAAGATGGATTCGTCGATTCGAATTACCCCAATAGTCGATACTTAATTTTAAAAATAAAATCTAATACAGAAATAATAGTTATATTCCTTTTTTATATTGAGAGATTAATAAATAAGTTTTAAAAAGCCGCTTTTTGCGCAATATGAGAATCAAGGAGTGTTGCCGAGTGTAGGTATGTCAGGGGATTGATTGGCAACCCCATCTGCTTCAAACTTTCGCTCCAACAAGAGGAAGATAAGGCAGCTAATCAGAGAGCAGGACGTAGCTACACTTTGTGACAGAGAAACTCCAGAAAACAGCTCTATCTACCATCCGCTGTAGTTTACTTATTCCCCCAATGAAGAAAAAGTCGATAATCAACTTGTACTAATTTCTAGGATATAGACAGGAGTTTAAGAGACATAAAAAACCAAAGGCAAAAGAAATGCAAAGGAAAAAAGATGAGAAAAGTTAGTTGGCCGAATCTTATTTTGCTCTTTGAAACTTTTTTTAACTTCTTCCATGAATGTTGTTTTTTAATTATCCAGTCAACCAAGCGTTCCGTGGCTTCCTCGTATGGGCAAACATCGCCTTTCACAAATTTTACAACTTTCTTTTGGGGATTTTAAAGATCCAAATACGCAATGACAGCTGCATTCCAGAAAGGGTGTCGATGGGAGTTGATTTCATCTAAGAAGAACAAAAAATAGAAAGTAGCATTAAATTCCCAAATTTTAAAGGGTTAACTTGGTTGTACTTGCTTGACACACAATTTGGAAGAATATTGGGACAATAAGGTGACCGTCCAATGGCCTGTGTCAAATTTTATTGTTTTTTTTTTCGAAAATGGACCTGGAAGAAATTAACCAACGGGTTAAGAACCTCACCAACTCGGCTTCTTATTTCAGGAATCGTTACCGGGACACCTTGGCGGCGGCCCAAAATGCTACAAGGGCAGTAGAACATGCAGTAGCCAATAATCTCCCACACAACCGCTTGAGGGCGAGGTCAAACAGGCTCCACAACACTGCCCGTGAGGCCCGGGAAAACCTCCAGAATAGAGAGAAGCAAGCCCAGCATTACAGGGTTATGAGGGAAGCCCGGCACCAGGCCAACGTAGCTCAGGTCATTGCAATTGCGAATGCGTATGAGAATTGAGGCCCGCAATATCGATCGCCGGGCCCGAGACTTCATCATCCTCGCTCAAGCCCGTGGCAATCTTTGCCTCCAGACCGAGAGTGATCGCTTGTTGGCTAGTGTGGCGGAAAAAGATCGTGAGCTCGAGGCCTTCAGTCGACAGGAAATGGAAACCCGCCGACGCAATCAGATGTTGCGTGGGTTGGTGGGTCAGATGGTGGAGTTGTTGAACGAGGACTAAGTTGTGAATGAAGATAACAATGGATCGAAGTACCAATTACTTCTAAATATAGGATTACAAAATCCGAAATGTTTTTTTTTGTCTGTCTTATTTCATCTTTTTTGTCAATTTTTTTCGTCTCATTTTAGTCTCTAAGTAACAACAGGATTTAAATCCGGAAATGATTTTTTGTATATTTCTTATCTTATCTTTTTTGTCCATTTTTTCGTCTCATTTTGTAGTAATTAAGTAGTACAGGATTTAAATCTGGATTAAACCTGAAAAAGGTTCTTTTTAACTCTCATTAAAAAAAATCAAAAAAATGTCAAATACTAGTTCTATGAGGGAGCAAAAGGTCTGGAACACTTTCCTCAACTGCTGTAGAGTAACTTATGGCATCAAATTTGATAAGTCGACGTGGAAAACATGAAAAGTTTTATAAGTTTAAGGAATCGTTTGCAGGGATGTAACCACTCATTATAATTTTGAGCGCGCTCGCGCTCACGCTCATTGACATGTGTGGAGCACACGCTCGCGCTCCGGATCTTTTTTTATGACATGAGCGCGCTCGCGCTCATTTTGCGCTCATTTACGCCATCTATCAACCAAATACTTAACTATTTTAGATCTTTTATTTATTTCGAATTACGCAATGTGTATTTCAAGTCCCTTATAGCTAAGCTGGAATGTTAAAAGAATGGGGAGAAATTAAATTAAGAAAATATACGAGACAAAAATTAACAAAAAGTACAGAATCAGAATTCCCTAATTAATTAAAATTGAAAATGAGCGTAAAATTTGAGCGCCAAGTTTCCAAGCGAGCGTTTGCACTCACGCTCTTTTTCATCGAAAGGAGCGCGCTCACGCTAACGCTTGCGTTTTTAATGAGCGCGAAGGAGCGCGCTCAATTTAGAGCGCGCTCATTACAACCCTGAAAATTGTATGAATTCCTTATTCAGAATAAGGAATTCATTAAGGAAATCTACCTTGTAAGCTGGATATTGACTTGCCCCCTATTGCCTCCACCACCTGGCGAAAAAATCCCAGCCATTTCAGTCTGTTGGTGGAAAATTATTCATAAAAATGTATCATGTTAAATTCAGGAAACTTCTATAGCTATTCTTTGCAACAATTAATAACTATTTCCGTCATTATTGCGTCACTACTTTCTCCATTATTGAAATGAAAGATGTCAAAAGCAATTCATGATCGCACAACACATCCCTAGTTTTAACGTAAAGATGCATATTATGTGACGTAAATCAAGTTTTGTTCACGCAAGAACTTTTGCTAACTTGCCCCTTACGTAACGTAAAGTTAAGAAATATTATAACTAATTGCTTTAATAATTCTTGGAATTCAACGTCAAATTATGATTACATAATGCATACCTAGATTTGATGTGAAGAATTCGTACTATGGTGTAAAGCAAGTTTTGTTGATTGAAGAACTATTTGACCCCTTACGTACCGGGAAGAATTTTTAGCAATATTAAAACTGAAATTATCTGATTAATATCGATACTATTATTACTAAGAGAATTTGAAACACCGGTGAGGAAAACGACAAATGGCTTGAAAGGACTAAAAATCTCCTCTATCTCTCGAACACTTAAATTTTCTTTAAAAATTGGTAAAAACATAAACTGACGGGCTTCCTTCAAACCTTTAAAAATAGACCACTATATATAACAATGGGTAGGCACTTTCTTTCTAAGTAACCATTTAGAAGTAGAGCCATTTCTCAAAAAGGTACATTAATTTTTTTTTCAAAAAAAAAATTGAGAAGTTAATCAATAGCATTCAGGTCATGATTAAAAGTAATTATTATATCATCTCACATATTTAATTAACCTCCTCTTTGATTTTCTTAATTTTATTGGAGGAAAGATAGTTTTTTAGAAATTTATTTTGGTGCAAATATACATCTTAAATGCTGAATGGCAGTTCCTTCCATTGATAATAAGAGTAGCAGTCCCGAAGAAGCCACATAAATCATTAAACGAAAAGGTCGATATCTTCAGGAGTCCTGACTTCACTTCAGCAAAAATTATATAAAAATTCGAAGATAATGATCATATGTGCACGAGAAAATCCCCTTCTCTTAAATGTATTTCGTGGATATGTATATATTCTTTGTATATTTCTTTGATTTTCTTCCGGAAGAGGAGCGGAATAATGTCAGGGTTTTATTTAAGCTTATGTCAAGGAATAGGATTTTCTGTGAATTCTCTCCACTAGGGTATGTGGCAATGTTGCATGTAAGGGTAATGATGAAATCGGGTTGTAGATATTTTCTGATGAAAGCCATATTCGAAAGGCTTGCTCCATATTGCGGAATGACAAAAAAGAATAACGGAGGAAGATTTTTCCTACGTTGAGATTAATAAAACAGCTTAGACTCTCCTAGGCATGTGAAGGTTCAGAACTGGAGGAACAACGATTTCCTCTAATCCGGTAAAAGAATGTCTAAAGGGGAAAGTTACACCGTACGTGAATTTAGTATCCACAAATCTCGTGCTCGGCTGGCTTTCTTAATTCGGTCGCTTCCGCTTGAGTTCGTCTTGCAACTTCTCGGTTACGATTGTTGGGGTCCTCTTATCCATTTTATCTGCAAGAACGTAGAGATGAAGGATGTCGAGGATTTGGGCCGGTTTAAGTTGAGGGAACGTCGAGCAGATCAATTCAACCGAGTCGTCCGATTTCGAAGCCTGCAGCAGATAAACGGATTGTATAATTGGCTGGAGGGTCTCAATGATGCTATCATTGATGGTCTGCTCTCGAATCCACTCTTGCATACGAGAGAGATTGTGTCTCATCTGCATCCCTTGAACCAGTGGCAGATCTCCCGGCATTTAAGCAAGTCGTTCAGTGACGAGGCGCAAATATAGTAAAACACCTGAGAAAAAATAATATATGTTTAAAATAAATTTCCGAGAAATTGAAAATAATTTTTGACCAAAGCTTCTTCAATCTTGACACTTAATTAGTCTTGAACCATAGCAGTACTGCACTTGAAGCAAGAGCTTTACCACTGCGCCACCGTCGATATACCTTTAGATGTTTCCAAATATTTATTCCTAATGAGTGCGCCTTTTTTTATTTCTGTTGTTATTTATTAATCACGCTTGAAATGAATAGTATTACGAAATGAGTAGAAAAGGGTAGTATACCTTTTCACGAGTTTCCATCTGAGCCGATAAGACGTGGTATTTGGTAAGAGTCGGGATATACTTGTTATAACTTTCTACAATTGCTCTACGCCTTCTATCAAACTTTTATTGCTCTTATAGGTTTTAATTAGAAAAAGAAAAGATTCTTATCAAGCCTTTATACTATGCAATGCAAAATAAATCCATGGCTTTATGGTGATGATAATCAGGTAGCTCTTTGGGAGCTGAGGTATTATTAGGACTTCAAAAAAAAGGATGAAGAGAAGTGCGGATCAAAAACACCCAGTGACTACAAATACAACGTGGATACCGTGGTGCACTTTTAACAAAATCGAACCTATTCATTTTAACCACGTGAAGGTTTTGGAGATAAAAAATCACATTTGGAGTTAATGTAATGCTGATTGTTGGTTGCTGGTAGGAAACTTCCATAAGTATAAGGCTATTGAGGAAAAGAATAGCTCTTTGCATTCAAAAATTAAGTAGGTTGTAGGTAAGAAGGACCTTTTAGCAAAAGTGAATTCTTTATTTTTGGCCAAAGTTCATTTTGAATTGCAAATTGCAGATATATTTCTACATATTACTTAAATTTTTTAAAAATTAATAATATATTTTTCTTTAATAGATGTCCAACAAACTCTTCTACTCCAAGATCTTCACGAATAGAAAACGATTCGAATGCGAGTTCCTGTCGTAATTAACAGATGATGCATTAGAACAGCTAAAACACTTTTTTAAATCTTTTAAAAGTTAGCACTTTATATTATATACTCAAAACTAAAACAATTTAATCTGAAGAAAATATCTAACACGTCGTAATGGAGAGATTTTTTCCAGCTATCGGAAATTTTTGATTTGCTATTTAGCTCCTTGGACGCCAACAACTTCAGTGTATCGCCAATTTCTGGTCATCACACTATTGCGGATTTCTCCTCAAAATTTCTCGTTACAACCCAACTTTTCTCAATCTTTAAATTGTAAAAATGTTTTTTTTTTTTTACTTTAGATCCCGAAGATGAAAAAGATGTCTCAAGAGATCTGTCAGGAGTATTAGAAAATTTATGATGTTTTGCATAAAGAGGAAAACGGAAGCACCGGAAGCACACCAACATAATATATATTGACAAATTCACTAATTGGTCCATTAATTAATATTTAAAAGAATTTGATTTTCAATATTTGTTTTTTCAAATCGAGATTTGCAAGATAATACTTCCTTCTAGGAATGATCTTTTTTATGGCCTTCTAAAATTCTAGTGTCATTTATCTTGGGAGAAAGTAGAAATAAATTTGTTCTAAAAGAACAGTATATACAGTACTATATTGTTCACAAAATTCTTGATGTTGTAATATTTGATATCTATGAATTTGAATTTAAAAATTGCAGTGTAGCTCGAGTGGTAATAAGGAACACCGTTTCTAAGGCATCAACACAATAATACATCTTCGTTTTATACGTTTATACAATATGCGCACAATATGATCAAAACATAATATACGCCGATACTCGAACAAGATACATGTTCCTAATTTTTTAATATAAAAGAAAATTTGCTTAACAGTCATATGTTAACTGCTTATCTAGGCTTCTCCATCTTGTCTTGCAACAAAACCATTAATTGTATTTTTTTTAAATTTAGGTAAAATCGGACCATAGTATTATTCTCGATGAAAGTGAGGTCCATACTAAAAGGGAATTTTTTTCTTATTATGGTTAAAAAAGACTTCATTATTGCGTTCATGAAGTTCATAAAGGGGCCCGACAAAAATTCTAAAAAAATAGTTTTAAAGTCTTGTAATTACACATAGACCATTTATCTTTCATATTACAAATTGTCGGTACAGAAAAGAATGCCAATCCAGAATGGAAAGAGGTTCATAGATTATTTTTTAATGTCTATTATTCTTTATATAAAAAGGTGGTACATAACACACTTAATTATTCTTTCAGGTCAAATTGAGGTACACACATTTTCAATAACCAGCATTATCCCGAAAATAGGTTTTGAGAAATTAATTGTACATTTTAAAAAGTAACATAATTTCATTTATCTAAAATAAAAGCCTTGTATTTTAAATATAAATTAATATAGCGATAAGTCAGTTTCAAATAATTACAAATACAAATTGGCTATACATTACGTTAAAATATGTTGCGTTTATAGAAATTATTATTCTTCATGTCAATTACAAGAATAAAAAAGAACAATATGTCATCTTCCACTTGAAAAGCAATAGAAGACTTATGTAAAGAGATTGCAACTAATTATCTACTTACTTAATGAGCGCGATTCGCGTTGATACAGCGTTATCTTAGTTTGTTTTAATTGAACATTATTATACTGAAATCTAAAACATTTTTGTAAAATACTTGCTATGATATTTTGATAAGCGAACGTTTTTTTTTTTACTTTTGAAGAACATTTACTTTACCGCCTTACTAAATTTCCTTAAAAAATTACTTGGGCCTTTGTATGCCAACAATATTTTTCTATAAAAAGTGAAAAATCTATGAACCAAATCGGGGAATATTTTAAAAACATGTGATTAGATAAATTTTAAAGGTTTTGTATGTATAGGGGCTAAACGGGACAAGTCAAAACAAGACAAGAAATTTTATCTTTTTATTAAAGACAGATTTAGGGGAAAATAAATATATCAATCAAAAGAGAATTTAATTTACTTTCTGACAGTATGGTTAGTTTCTCATTATAAAAATAAACCCCATAAAATCTAATGAAACAAAAATAATGGGTTTAAAGTTTGTTTACCTAGTAGGCTCCGCCCAAAACAGCTGTTTTTCACGGAAAAAGTCCTGTCCCAATTAGCCCCACAAAAAGACACTTTGAAATTGTTTTAATTGTAATGTAACGGGGAACCCTAAGTGAAAAAGAAAGATACTGTCAGAAAGAAAATTAAAATGGATATTTGATAGTGTCAATTTAAATAAATTATAAAAATGTTTAAGTTTCAAAATTTTAATGTCATTTTGAAAACAGAAAAAAAAATTTTGGAAAACAACATTTTCTGAAATAACTTTTTTTAGAAATTATTCTTTTTCAATATTACTTTTTATGGACATTATGCATGAAAAGTAATCGCACATGCGTTTCCTTGATTTTTTTTAAACCTTGATACCGAAAATATAAATGGTATCTGTTCACGTCTTCTTTTCTTTCGAATATATCGATGTAACATGTATTATATATACTATTATAAAGCCTCTATATGGATCTTTATACAGAGTCTATAAACTATTTTTTAGAATCCAAAAAAGTCAACTGCGAAATATATCGCCTTATAATAAGTACTCTATAGTAACACTATAGAAGATTTTCAAAAGGAGTTTATATATCTTATTACAAATAAAGACCTTGTTAGAAAAAAGATGTATCATTATCTTCAGGACTACAGTATTGGTAGATACGGTAGCTTTTTATTAGTAGAAGAACTATATATAGAGACAGTGTTAGTTATAAACTCTAATATATATACTGACACTGTGATAGATACCGAGTCAAATTGGCGAATTTTAAAAGGTACACTTACTAATGGCTCTTTTGAAAAGACAAACAATTTGCAAGTGTCCCTTTTTACCTTTTCTTTCAGAGCTCACCACTTCTAGAACCAGAAATCAGCCATACATTTATAAGGATGACCTCTTTAAGTGGCATTTTATATGGTTCTATAAGCGAGTTTGATCACCACTATAACTATTATAGGTATACCGTTTGCCCTTATTTCTGCATTATGCAATCCGTAAATGCACCTGTTTATCAGGTAATTCAATGTAATGAATGTATCATCCCATATTCTTAAAATGGTCCACATTGAAAAATATTAATAATATTTTTTAGGAACTTGTTTTCATTTACAAAGTAAAAAAAGAGTAAAAAAGGATTCAAGGAATCCAGCATATACTCCATAAAAACTACCATTATAAAATATCAAAAACAGGTCAGTCGTTAGAGTGCCCGTCTTGAAATTCGTATGCCAAATTGAATCCAAACATTATATTAAAAATTACTTAACTATCGATCTTGGTGCTTTCTTTAACGCTGAATTCGACGGTGTGAAGAACAGAGAACGCTTTAACCGATTCGAAGATTTAAGGAGTATAAGTTAAAAAATGTGATAGGGCCATTCAACTTCTTTAAGGCTTTAAGGCATTTGAGTGATTACATAATGAAATTAATAATTGGGTCACTGTGACACAGAACCAAAGAGTTTAATATTTAGATACGGAGGTTATTAAATGACATAGTTTAATTACCATTTCCTATTTTATTATATTTTTTATTTATGAGTTAATTAGCAAATTAGCATGAAATCACCTTAGTTGTCACCAACTAAATAATTGGGATGCTTGATCGAATGTCAGAATATGTCTTTGTCCAATGGAAACAGTTTTTTTCGTAACTTTTTAAAATACAAAATAAAATAAACTTTTTTAATTTTTTTAAAAGATTTGATGTGTGGAAAAACATTAAAAAAAATTAAACTTCCTCTTAAAGCAAAATTTTAGAAAATACAAACTTTCAAATTTTTTTACAAAAGCGAACCATTTCATTTTAACTACGTCAAGGCTTTGGAGATCGAGAATCACATTTGGAAGTCATGTAATGCTGATTGTTAGCTGCTGGAAAGGAGATTCTATAAGAAGAAGGCTATTGAGGACGAGAGTAGCTCTTTGCATTTAAAGGTTATTAGGTTGTAGGTAAGAAGGACATTATAGCAAAAGTAAATTCTTTATCTTCGGCTAAAGTTTATTCTGGAATTGCAAACTGGAGATTTATTTCTACATATTACTTAAGTTTAAGTTTTTTTATTGATTATATTTTTTGCTTTAATAGATGTCTATTGTCCAACAAACTCTTCTACTCCAAGTCTTTTAATGAATAGAAAACGATTTGAATGCGTCGAAAGTTTCTCTGTTAATACCTAATCTTCGGCATAGAATTTTTGAAAATACCGATCGATTAAACATTAGAAAGTTTTAGGAAAGAATAAAAAAATATTTTAGTGTCATCTTGTTAACGATAATCCGAAGACATTTTCCTTTCGTTTCGATCTCTCTGTTCCATACATTTTCCGTTTTCCTGTTTTCGAATCTGTTTGCTTTGTCCTCGAGATAAACAGATGTTTCAATTGAACAGTTAAAACATTTTTCAAAATCTATTAAAAGTTAGCAATTTATGTTATATACTCAAAACTAAAACAATGGCGTCACAATGTCACATCAACTTCCTCGAGTAATTTTTTGGTACACAATTTTCTCTTCTTACTTCTCGTGTTATTCCGATGTGCACTAGCCTGTGAATGGAATTCCTACGATACTTCATCGTGTATCATGCTGGAGAGGAGGAGCTCATCCGCAGCCAATTCGACAGAGCAGCTGAGATGTGCCGACAGCATTTCTACTTGAACAACATTATAAAATTGCACACAGAATGGGATTTTGGAATGGGGAATAAGGGGCGATGCTTTATTCTTTGGAAGTCGCTCCTTTGGATGCCTATAGTAGATCAAGCAAAAACTGCGCACTGGAATGAGTAATTATTTTTTGTATCGTTCTGTTCATTGCGAATCTTTATGTACTCTTAGTAATTTTTTTCCGTTTCATAAAACTGGTTCAAAAGAAGAAGACCAAGCACATCTGCTCGACAACACCGAATACCAGTTCGTGAAATTCGTTACCCCTTTAAACTCAAGCCTTGATATTCACTATTGGGACTGATCATAACCGAAATCCTGGCCCGAAAGGAAAAAATCGTCAATCTGGCTCAAGCAGCTCATGCAGGCATCATTCTAAAGGAGAAACCTGTAAATATTTGATCTATCAATCATTCCATACCCTAATTAAACACACTCTCTTTATTATTACAGATTGAAAACTATATTACTTCTTTGTATGCATTAAGGAAGAAGATTTCAAACTTTGGAAGAAACTCATTCAATATGAGCTTAGTCGACGCAATCACCTACGAATCGACACCGTCTTCGTAAGATGCCTCCTCCCTATGGCTGCTCAAGAACCATTCTAGCTCTAATGGTAGAAAGTTTTAATGGAACGCCTAAAAAATCACTACTTCTCAAAACTGAGACTGAGGCAAAACTCAATAAGGAATTTGAGAGAGCCTGCATTATTCACCTTCCCGACAGTGCACTGCTTTGTCAGCTCTGGTTCAAGTTTGAGCGTGGAATTCCAAACGCCGATAAGGCCGACCTCGTTCTTGATCTTTTTCTTCAAATCAATCAACGGATGTCGACTCATGTCAACAATGCTCAACTTGCATTGTAAGTACTAAACTAATTTTCATATCCAAAATTCATTTTCTTAACTTTTTTTCATTTTTTACTTTGGGTTGTGGAGCGAAGAGGTTGTGGTCAAAAACCGAAATAGTTCTGCATCCGGTTACAGAATGCGAGAGCTAACAACCCCCAATCCAACGGTAGAAGGTGAAAGCGGCTTAGTTAAACGACCTTTCCTGTGTTTCCCAATAGAAGCTTCAAAGAGCTGAGGAGCGCGCCCAGCAGGCCTGTGACGGTAGGGACGAAGCCCGGCACCGGCAACGAGCTCAGGTCCAGGCTCTAACTAGACGAAGACTACCAAAGAAACGAAGATGAGACCAACAAGGGTTTCTAAAGAGTCTTTTTTGCTTTCTTGGAACGATTGATGTGTCCCAACTTCCTTATCTCTGGTAAGCACAAGTGTTTTCTTTTTGCATTATATTGTGGTGCAAGCTTTCTAGAAGAGGTTTTTCTATTTTCCTTTCTTATTTTTTAAAGAAAATAGGTTACCCAGGTTACCTGTTTCTAAATGGGTATTGTAATTTTCCAGTAAGTCCATTCAAAGGGAAATTATTTGTCTGGTGGCTGAGCTTTTTTGGTCCCAATTAATTTTTTTAAATTACAAATAGGTACAACAACATTGCCATTAAAAATATCTTAATTTCAGAAAAAAGAACAAATTTAGAAGGCGAGTATTATATGATAATCATAGCAAATATATTTTAATGTAACCTTTCAAAAGGGAATATTTAACAAACCACTATTAATAAAAATAAGTAGGGCATACCAATTACCACCAGTGTTCTTTTTAAACATAGAAATAATAAATGGATTTATATTTAAAATTAAATTTTGTTTTTATTCAAAATTTTTCAATTTGGATTCTGGCATTTGAATTTTCAGTCAAAATTCAACAAAAAACTTTAAAAATTTTTAGTTTCTCATAATCTGTTTGTTTGGCATCTGATATTATTTAGGATATGTTATTATCTATTTATTTATTACACCTCCTTTCGGACTTTTCTCATGTTCCCAAAATTAGAGATGATCTTAAAGTTTCTTAACTTTTTCATTTACTTAAATTTTTTCTGAGACAGAGCGTACGCTTTTGAAGTGGACTAATGCTAGGAAAGTTTGCTCAACAAATAAATATCAAAACAGTCTCAAACAAAATAAAAATAAAATAAAGAAAGCACTAAAATGCCATTTAAAATATGCGTATCTGTTTTAGACGACAACTCACAAAAAAAGGGAAAGAGGATCAAGAAAACTAACGTGTGAAAACAGAATTTTTAAAGACAACATAAGAGATGGACGGTTGACAGAATGCAGCAGAAAGTAATGGACTGGATGGTTAAAATTCTTTAAGTCGAAAGGGATCAATAAAATGTGTAATTTTTCAAGTGTCTGTGATCAACAATTTGTGCAGTCATTGAATTACATCCCGTTCTGTTGTCGTCTATAAATGATTAGGTGGTCCATTTGGAACTGTTTTTTTCGTGTCGAAAGAAACAGTTTATAAATAATAGTTCAAGTTAATAGCACAAAATATCCTACTTATAATATACACTCAAGGTTCAGGGGATGGCACTTAAAAACAAGATTCTTTAAATCATCACTCTACGCTGAAGGTAAAAGCCATGTACCAAACTTCCAAACAGTACTATGTTTTCTAAAGTTTGATACTCATTCGCCAAGTAATTGAATAAAGGTCAAACAAGACAAGCAAAAAATCAAACAAGCAAAAAACCAGAAACAAATTATTGACAAAAAGCCAGGCTGATCCCAGTGTAGCGGCTCAATAAATCTGGTGAAGATGAACAAGGTTTTCAAAAATGACATCAGGAGTAGAAGTATGCGAAATCTTGGAAAATACAAAGTTAAAATTTTTCGTGTGCACTTACATGTTTTTTTTACAAAACAGTCAGTGAATTTTCCAATTCAAGTGTAATTAATTTAAAAGACTATCATATGGAAAAAACTTTGCTGTGGCTTTCCAACTTTCGCAAAACAAATTCTAACTTAAGTTTCTTTTTCAATTCTTGGAAGCCTTTTTTCTGATAGATAATTTTCTTGACATTACTATAATTTCAGTAAGCTTCGAAAACAAACCGCTTATTAATTTACAAAATATTCCGTATAGTAAACTTTTTTACAAAATATGATATCAGGAAATTTTACAACACTGGCAAACACTCTAGAATTTGGTCTTCTTTCAAGATATGAAAATACTGAGACGTGGAACCATAAGAAATATCGCGAGGCAAGGAATAGTAGAGTAGCGGCGGAAAAAATTCCCAAGTGATGCAGCGGTAGAAATAAAAAAAAGTCATCACACCCCGAAGAACCACCTCACCACCTACTCCAACGAACGCGAAAGACAATTAGATCTCCACTGCCCGCGTCACACACGGCCACTGGCCCTGCTGACACAGGAACCATTGGATCCTACTGACACAGTGGGAATTAGATCTCTACTGACCATGCCCTGCGCGACCACTAGTCCTACTGACACAGGAGGTGCGACATGACAATGACGCTGGGAGGATTGGATTAATACGAAACCTTACCTAACCTAACCTAACCTAAAGTGCGGCTCAAGAGAGGGGCTTGAGCGGTTAGTCGAAAAAGCGACAGAAATTACCAAAAGCCAAGATAATACATACATACAAGTAGGAATAGAAAGGAAAACAATCTTATTTTGACCACAACATCAATGACCCACAATAGGCGAGAACAACACAACAAAAAGAGACTAGAAGGAATACGCCGCACCCCTAGCCGCGAGGAGAGAAAGGATCACCAGGTAAAGGCGGAATCTCACCATAACGACCTGAACGAATGAAAGAAGAAACGGTTAGAGAGGTGAGGAATAACTACCGTGAAAGAGAGACTTACGAATTTTTAAAAGTCTTTTTAAGAAGGGAGGAGGACGAGGAAGAGATACCGGCGGCCCCATATCGGGCTGTTCCGTAGAACTGAACGCCTCTTCTCCGTCGACATCGTCTTCAACATCACATTGGAGACATCTTTAGCCAAAGCTGATACCTCCAGAGCCTGAGCCTTCTTCTTGAGCTCCCCCCGAGCCTTTAGAGCGCTTATATAATCCTCATGCTGATCGTCCGACAACTTGTCGGATGGAACACCCTTGTAGAAATCCAAGGTACGATCCAATTCCTATATGGCAGCCGTGATGTCACCCATAGGGGTAGAGGTAGACGATGGCCCAGCGGTAGCTTTCAGAAGTTAGCTTTTAAAGTCTTTTAACACGCAATTAATTAATTCACCTTGATTGGACTAATATTACGTTTGCAGAAATGTACGTGTAAATTTTCGCCCTTACTTTATTGCTGACGTTAATTTGTCGACATGTGACCCATGTCCATTAACCTCTCAGAAATTCTGCCTCTCTGTTGTTCGTCGCGTTGTCCACCTTGTCCCTTGCCTGTGGATTAAAATTTTTAAAATATAACATAGTGGCAGGTAATTTTGCAATAGATCGATGTCATCTTTTTTGCATCTTTCCAATTTGTAATAGCCATAAAATTATGTAAATATCAGCACCGCCACAAGTCTTATATCCATTTTATTGTCTTAATCGATTTAGAGTAAAATTTTTCCAACCAAGTTACAACCTATTATTATTGGCATTATTACGCATATTTACAAAGGATTTTTATTAATTTCTGTTAAAATGGTCAGTTTTTGGAATTAAAGATACACACACATACAAATGCACGTTTTTTTCTCGGTCCGTCTAAACAAAATCATTTCAAGAATTGAATTCGAAACCGTCTGTACCATCAATCTTTTTTACGTCTAATAGGTGAGTTTCCTCCCTTATTCATCGCTCAAATTTCGGAACTATGCCAGTTGGAAAAACTGGTGAAATGATAACTAGGACATTATATTCAGATGCGATAAATGTGGGCAGAAATTACGTTTTTTGGGAGCGTACTTCGACTTGTTTCCATGCTGTTTGTACCAAATCATTGTTGAATGATTCCATTTACAAAATTCCTACAATTTTGAAAGCGTAGAAGACAATGGAGATAATTCCTATTAGTATTTGTGATTATGTATTATTATATCAACACATTCACTCAAGACATCAAGTTTGACTAGATTTCTCATACATGGAAGCATTTTTTTGTCAGGAAGAAGCAGTTAGAAGTAAACTAATTTGTTCGAGTAGATTACAAAGGCCTATAGTATTTCCTATTAGTATTTGTGATTATGTATTATTATATCAACACATTCACTCAAGACATCAAGTTTGACTAGATTTCTCATACATGGAAGCATTTCTTTGTCAGGAAGAAGCAGTTAGAAGTAAACTAATTTGTTCGAGTAGATTACAAAGGGTAGTTTCAGATTCATATACAGAGTCGGAAAGAGTTTGATTCAAAGAGGAAAATTCTGTATTTATTGCACGACAAGAACTCTTTCTATTGAGCTCGACGATGCATCATTGGGGGTATTCAAGTTATGAAATGTACTGCTATCTAAACCTTCTCAACTTTATTTGCTGACCAAACGGTGTCGATACCATTATCTCAGGATCATGGAATGTTTGAAAAGTTATTCATCAAATCGCGTTAAATAGTTTATTATGCATTACGTGTAATGTGATTATTACTGTTGTATTATTTTACCTAGTTTTGACCAAATCTTGCTATTACTTAACTACCCATTTTAAGTTGGCTAGCCTAGTTTAAAGAAATACAGAAAAAACTAGATAAAATGTGTTTTATATGTGTTAGTAATACAAATACTATTAAAAAATAAAAATGAGATTCAGAAAATTTCATATTATAGCTGTGACTGTTAACGAGTAGCAGTAGTTGGTAACCATAGAAAAAAATATATATAACAAAAACTCTTTATCAGCTAATATCTGAAAACACCTTATTGGTAGATAACAGGAACTACATTTAAGAGGTCAAGGTTTGATTCCAACAAGTCAGAAACAAATTCAGGACATGACAAAGCATTCGAGCGGAAGGAAAAAGAGGGGTGCAGGGAAATGAATCAATTAAATACAAGAAAAATTGAATATATTTTTTTAATTCTGAAAAAAATCAGATTATCCGACGAAGGACACCCTAAAACAATATATGACATCGTTAAATTTAGAAAATTCGCTTAGTTTATCATATATTTTGCCGTTGTTAATATATCTTATCAGAATGAAAAAGTATATACAATTAAATTTGCCGTGTTCTATGTGGAAAATTACAATCAATTTGAAATCAGTTATCTTACAGTTGAATAAAAAATAAATTTTAGGGGTGATTTTAGTGATGATTCATTTTTGAGTGTGGTTCAATAACTGGGACTGTTTTACAACTAGGCTGTCGGATAATTACAGTAGTCAGCATAAATATTAAGCTTTTTTTTACTCCCATAAGCCGCCGTGTTAAGGGCCTCTCGGGAGAATAAATAAAAAAATAGAAGGAGTTGAGCTAGATTTTTTTTTCTATTTTTTACTGAAAGCCAATAAACTATTCTTTAACCATATTAGTGGAACACTTTTCGACATAAGTTTCAAGAGCATGGCATCAAGAGTTTTGTAGGGCCAATCACTCCCGATAGACATCAAATAACTAACCTAATAACATAAAAAAAAAACTTGTAGTAAATATAAAATAAAAATTATGTGAATTTAACTTACAAAATAATCTTTAGAAGCTGGTCACAGAAGGTCAATGTTAAATTTTAGCAAGTTATCGTCAGTTTTGATTGGAAATTATCCTTCGAATTCGATCTCGATAATCGGTACTCATCTGTAATCATCTTTGATAGCTGTCAGGCGATAGAGGATTTTAATAATAATTCATCAACACACTGCGTAAATGAATATTAAGATACCATTTTGGTGTCTTCTGCTTCTGTTGTTTTTTTTATTGGTGCTTGGTTCGAAAAGTTACAATTAAAATTATTTTCAAATGTAGGAAGTACAGAGTATGTGTCACAATTGAACCTTTTAGATTACTCTGTTAGGATCCTATTCTGGTGGACATTCTTCTTTTATCATAATTTTTTTAGCAAGTTAATTGATTGTTGGAACTTCCTAAATACTTTCCGATTCGCTATGACGCAAATGTCCAGTTCTGATTCTCTAGTTTACACAACAGCACTCTGCTATTGTCTGCTAACTTGCTAATCAAGATAAAAATTTAGATGGCTGAAGGTAGCCACGAATGAGGTGACTGATTGACGCCTATTATCTTGATGTGCCGGTACAGCACATTAGCTTTGGTTTGAGTCCAAGCAACTACCACTACACGAGTGTAAGTTATATTAAATTGCATTATTGTTTTATTTATTTATTCGAATTATTTTTATGACAGACTTCTGAATTTCAGCGTGCAGAGCAGTGTGCAGATCATGTCCCCGTTCGCCGTATTATATCTCCGCTGTAAGAAGAAATTTCACTCTCTCCAAGCCCCGAAAAACGAAAATTACAGTCTGGGGAGGCAAAGAAAAAGGAGCCATTATTCACCATCACTGTAAAGTAAGTTATCTCTCCAGTTTTCCTTATCAAGCTCCTCTCTTAGCCGTTGAAATAAGAACTTTAAGGAAAGAAGCATGGAAGGCAAGAAAAGTAAACTCAAATAAATTTTGACTGTAGCCAATAAATGTCTCTTAAAATTATTCATAACATCCACCTTTTGTATAATATTCCATTCCAAAACAAGCAAAAGTGTATTAACAGTATTCACTGGCCACCTTAAACGTTTTTTTTTTAAATTAAGTCCAAAATAGAACGCCGACCTTATTTTTTAATTTTATTTTTGTTGAAACTCCAATAGCCTCCTTTCGCATCCACTAATTAGTTGTATTATTATTATTACTAGCGAGGGTTCGCGTCATAAATGACGCTTTAATTTTGTATTATTTGATTTAAAGAAACGATTGGAACAGTTTATTCGTGGAATGATGATTTAAAACGAAAAAACATTTAATTTTGTTATAGTTTAAAACAAATCATCGTATTTTATTGTTGTTATAGATAGTTGCAACTGCATTTTCTATCACGGTACCCTTTCTGCTGTGTTAACTCATTGAAAAGTACAAAACGTAACTACTTTTTTTTATGTTTACACTTGTTCTTTCGACCTCATTATACCTGAATTTCGACGAAATTCACAGGCACAATATAGCCATATACAGTATGATTACCAAAACTGGCTTAAATGGCTCTCGTAATCTCGGTGTTTTTTAATTTTCCCCATTTTTCCATTCCTGAATCCCACTTCTCGCCTAGCATTCAATATTTTTCTGAAATTTGAATTTTCATGTATTATTATTTTTTAAAACTTCATTGGGGACAACGTTCATTGGGGACAATAAATATAGGTGATGAAAACGTCTTATATTGCCTTGAATAACTAAATGATACCGATTAGTGTAGCCTACCGACCGTAGCTGTATCGACAGTACGGCAAATAAGTAATTCTCATAAATCCAACCATTAACGACACCGTTTGTGTTGACTAAAAATTCCTAGAAATAAATTAAACTACCGCGGTTTTACTCTTAGAAATATAATAAATATCTTGAAAATAGCTATTTGGTAGAATGGACCGTTTATGTAAAATTGGACGAATTTCAACATTTTAAAACTCCCTGCTTTTGGAGTTTTATGGGAAATCAGTCGGTACATAACTATTACATTCTTTTTCAACCTGCCTGACCGTTTCCACGAAGTCCGACCCTTCACCCGTGTAAGCCCAGGGGAAAACCTTATACCTGCTTTGCTCGAAGTGAGCCGTGCCCTCAGGCGATGGACATTGCTGGCCATTGGAAATTATTATAATATATGATTATCAATTTATATACCGCATTCTCCGCACAAGAGATCTAATGACGGTCTAAGGGAAGGGATGCAGCCTTATATGGTGCGACTCAGTTGAAAGTTGAAACAGCCTATACTTTCGCAACCCCGGGAATTGAACCCGGGCTAACCCGGTGGAATAGCGTTGTTCCAAACCCCTTCACCAAGTCAGGACCAATGTAGTAATTAATGTTACCCATAAAAAAATGTATTTTAAACCGTTAGATGACATGCGATGTTTGCGATGTATCATTTAAAGGCCTATAACACTGTAAAACCCTAATTGTGCTGTCATTTTTTCTACAGATAAATACCTATTCTAGTCATTTTTATGTAATTGTAACCTACATTTTACTGTCATTCTCTCTACGGACAATCACAACCACCTAAATACTTTAAATAAAGACAAGTAGAAGCCCACCTCATCGGGATGTTTACCATTTCTTCTCGAGTTATTTCATGGTCCGTCGAGCCGGATAAGCTGGCGGAAGCAATGGAAGACGTAGACAAGGCACGGACATCTTGCCGGGTGCAAGATGAGTCCCGGGGAATTGGATGACTTGAGTCCAGACGAGGCTGAAATGGTCCGGGTTACATTTGAACGGACGGATGCGAGTTGATGAGCCGAATTATTGATGAATCCAATGCCGGAAGAGCTGGCGGAAGCGATGGAAGAGGTGGGGTATTCGACTGAAGTAGCACTTGAAGTTTCGTTCGAAATGTTGCCGGAGGCAAAAGTGCTATCTAGATCATGGTCGTTAACAATAGCAACCTTGTGTTTTTTCACCCATTTGTTAAAAAAAGACCTCTTCATGGCTTAAATATTGCTCAATGGACGAGGGGCACATTGATGCTGATTATAGGTTTTCCAATTAAAATTTTGACGCTCAAACCTCTCTTGAAAGCCATTCTCCCGTAGTTCTAAGTAAAGCTGTCACATTCCTTCATGTCCGTGAGAAACTTTCGCGATATACACTTTTTCTTGTGTACTTTTTAGCAGCAACATTGCTTGAACGGTCTTCCGGCATCAACGTGAACCCTTCACCGTTGATTTCAGCCAAAACCTCCACATTTTTATTTAGTGATTGGTGGTCGTATACGTTCTCGTGGTCTGGGTTATTTGTTATCGTTGCTGTGGACCTTCTAAACCCACCGTTTCCATAAGTGAAGCGAATTCCATTCGGCTCAACTTCCAGCCCCGTCTTTCCACAGGGCCACTAAGTTTGACTCGGTACTGTTGATGAGCCTTACCACTTCTGTCCCACACTAAAAACAATAACATGCCTTTCAAATCTTCCGAGATTTGTGGAAATTTTATAATAATTTTAATCAATAAATATTTTCCTGGGCCCAAGAAAACTTTACGGCAACAGTAGATGCATGTGCCATTATTGGGTAGGAAGAAACCGGACAGGCCCTGGGAAGCAGCATCTCTATTCAAAGTATTTCAGTCGCTTCGCTAACAACAGTTATTAAGGCTTCTTCGCTGTGATAGGAAGAGTGATAGGAAAGCGGGAATGCTTTGTTGAAATCCAAACATTTTTCGGCCCATCGTCGGAACAAAAGCAACTTTCTAGATCAGTAGGTTGCACTGTCATTCTTTCTACATACAATCACAACCACCTAAATACTTAAAATGAAGACAAGTTGAGGCCCATCTCATCGGGCTGTTTACTATTTCTTCTCTAGTTATTTCATGGTACGTCGATCCAAGCCAACGAATTCAGCCTACATCTACTTCTGCTCTCAACTCACGTGATAATCTTATGGTCGCTCAAGTAAACCGTGCTCTTCTTGTCTGCCTTTCATCCATCTCCACATCAGCCAGCCATCTTCCCGGTCAGTTCAACTACTCTCTTCCAACTAAGAGAAATTTGTGTTACATGGATTCCCCGACCAACTTCGTTGCCGACTATTTGGTGCAGTGTGCGAACCCATGGCGCCCAAGACCGTGGTATTGGCTTCATACTGTATCCACCAACAACGTCGTGGTGGATTCAACAACCAACAGTCAGTCAGCGGCTCAATTCTCAAATCCGCCTCCTCGACAACCACAACCACATCAACCAACACAAGGCCAACCAGTGAACAATCCAAATGCGAAATGTCCATTCGCGATTCGCGGCACAGCATCTATCATCTATTTCGACAACCCGAAGACGTTCTATCGCTCCGCAAAGTACTTCAAACGATTGGAGAAGGATGGACGCCTACACGAGTTCCTCTTGGGACGCCGTCTGCAGTGGAGATTCTTCACCAATCTTGCTCCTTGGTGGGGGCGTACTAAGAGAGAATGGTGTGTTCAACAAAGGAGCTGGGAGCATCTCCGCAAGGTTATTGGTAGAGCTAATCTATCATTTCCGGAAGTCGACACAATCCTGGCTGAAACATCTTTCGCCATAAATGCCCGACCACTTACATACGTGTCCGATGGCAGCGATGGAGATCCAATGCCACTCACTCCATTTCAGCTCATCACTGGGTATCAGCCAACGACTGAATGCTCCTTTCCTTCGCCTACAACCGGTGTAAACACCTCCACAAAGGACGCTCTGATTATGCGTGATCAACGGATGCGCAGAGAATTGGATACCTTTTGGCTACGACGGAAGAAAGATTATATTGCAGATTGTTTACGATTCCGTGCACCAGGACGGCTAACTGTTCCGCCGCGTGTCAATCAATTCGTCTTAGTGCATGATACCAATGCCAAGAGAATCAAGTGGCAAACTGTCATCATTACCGGTCTTACCAAAGAAAAGGACGGCCACACCGCCACACTCGCCTTGCCTTTCTCAGAACCAGGACAGGTGCGATGATGAATCGTCCTGTACATAATCTTTATCCGCTGGAGCTGGATGAGCGAGTCAGAGATCCACAACAAGACAAGCTTGTGATCCTGCCTCCTCCTGGTACCACAAAATTACCAGTTCCAGCTAAGAAAAAACTTCAAGTGTTCGACAGTCGACAATGGTTTTCCGCTCCGGATGCTGTTTCAGTTCCACCTGATAGCTCTGTAGCAGTTTCGCCGATGGGTGCTGTTTCAGTCCCTGTTAAACCATACTAGTTTCCACTTCTGCCCCCGCCGTCGCCCGCTCCACCCAGTGTATTGGGACTTCCCAACAGCGGAAGAAGCAGTGGGATGCTGAGGGTGGGAAAGTGTGAAAGGAGAGCTACGGGCTGCTCCGCCCTCCCAAAAGCAGTTGGATCCGAGAAGTCTAGAGTGGCAGACCTACTTCTCCCGAACCATAACGTTTACTTTTACACTGTTATCTTAACCATCTACTGGCCATCTTATCCATTCCATCCTGTATTATAACGTCATCAGTACGTATATAATAAAGTGTATATATTTGTATCTCTTCCGTCTATTCATTTCATCGTAGCGTATGAGTATTAGCCGTAAGTTCCATCTTGATAGTTCGGCTATTCCGATAGTGTATTATTAAACTACACCATTACTTCCAAGAGTTCAATAAATTTGAATCTGAAGATGTAAGAGTGTGCCTTCTGACTTTTAAGTGGCGTGGAGTGTTGCCGTTTCTGGGATGTTCGAATAGTGATGAAGAAAGAGAGACGATAAAATAAATTGGCCTTGAATTGATAATTATATTTTTTTAATTTTTTAAAATAATAAGTTATCAGTTTTTTTACACGAGCACATAGGAGAAGGTTTACGTGAATACAGAGGAAAACTGAGAAGCTTCAAGGGCATATGACTGGCAAAATCGAAAATATATCATATCAAACCTATACATTAAATCACAAATGATTGGCAATAAAAATAAATTGCACAATAAAATTAACAATCCTTTTCTCTAATTTTTGTTATGTTTTGTATAAGAAAAAGAAAACTTTGTTGAAAATTGCAACGTCGCGTAGCAAATTTTCTTAACAGAGGCCAGAAAAAAAAGAATAATAGGGAGCGCTAAATTTGGAATACCCCTTACCCGTAAATGGGGCTACGATTTTACTTTTTCTTCAGTTTTCGTCTTCTACTCCGCAAACGTATAATAGATCGAGTAACTAAACAATAACAAAAGCAGACGAATTCCCGATGTTCCTATTTCATTGTATTGAATCCTAGCGTTACCTTAGATAAACCTTCGGGAAACGAAATCATGTTCTGCAAACATCCTCTAGGTGTCTCCAACCCAAAACTGGCAGCATTACGCCAGCCATCTATACTTGTCTTTGTCTATACTTGTCTTTGCCCTGACCAAAAAAAATATATTTTTTGAATCAGGTAATCAAATTTCGTTAATGATTCGTCTCATAATTTTAAAAACAAAACAAAAATTATTTTATATCAATCATTTTGATCCCAAATTCACAAGAGGAGATATATTTATTAGAATTTTTAATTTTTAAAAGTGGAGTAGTGTATAATTTGTCAAATAAAAAACAGAAAGCAAAAAAAAATCTGATGGTTTTTGTTCCATTTGTTTGCTATCGTTAAATGTGTAGTCAATAAACTCCCTCTTTTAGACCATTTTTATATATTTAAAAATCCCTCTATTAGACCATGTTTATTTGCGTTATAGCATGATACGTCATGAATTTTAAAAATCCAAATTAATTTCTCCTGGTTCAGAAAATGCTAGAATCTTGATGGGCGTGTCATCAACTTTAGCGGAAGAGTACCTTTTCATGACAGGGGACAAGCGGTTTTGTTATGGCCGTCGATTATAATCCCGCCAATCTTTTCATCACCTGACCCAGCATTCTCTTTTTATCTGTTGTTTTTCTGGCGTTTCTTCAGGCTTCTTCAATTTAGACTATTATTTGCCAACCAAATTTTTTTACCATGATATGATCTTGGTGCATTACCAGCTCAGTTACAGTTTTTTCTCCTGCCAAAGTTATACGAATATATAAAGTTGAATTTAATAAATAAAAGAAATATTTTGAAAATACCGTTTCCCATATATTTTGGTATTTAAGAGAGAAACCACAAGTATTTTTTAAAACAAGTAAGGAGGAGATTCAAGAAAAAAAACCTTAGCAATACATCAGATCAAACCGGTTATACACGATAGAAATCAAATCAACCAAGCTCAGTCCATTCACACCAAGTGCCTTTACATGAAGGCTAAATATTTTTTGATACATCTTAAATATTCTCGCAATTTGCCTCTTTACAATTTGTCCATATCAAACATTACATCTGTGGGAAAAGTGTTGTCCTTAGCGATCCCAAAACCTCCCTTTTTGACCTTGGGCAAAAAGTTAAAGAACAGGAGAAATGATGTCGGTTATTTTAAAAATTAATGCGCCCTACTGTAGCTATTCACACTTTCACCCAGTGGTCGCATTAGATACCCTGGTAGGTATCAGATAATCACTCCGGGCACTTCAGGTGCTATATTTCGTTACCGTTTTATGTCCAATCTTTTCCTAAGACATTCCCAAATAATGACAACATCACGATTTTCTAATGAAAATATATCGACTAAAAAAAATTAAATGATTTCCCATATTAAATGGATAGACTGTTGAGAGTGCCTACTGTAGATTAAATGTAATTTGGTTTGTACCAAAGAAGATGTTAAAAGAACACACAAAATTAATATAAAACTGCTCTTGGCTTATCAACAAACCAAATAAGCTATTGAAAACCTGCCAAGGATTATAATATCTTGAAAAACGTGTTAAGAGATTTAATGATTTATGTCTAACAGAATCCATTATGTATGCAAATTCAATTCTAGCATCAAATTATTTATTTTTTAAGCTATTGAAAACCTGCCAAGGATTATAATATTTTGAAAAACGTGTTAAGAGTTCTGTTCTAACAGAATCCATTATGTATGTAAATTCAATTCTAGCATCAAATTATTAATTTTTATGAAATCCTTTTTTTAAGTATAGAAACAAAATCTTGATCTGAGAACCATCCTAAACAGGAAAAATAATTATTTTTTTCCAAACAATATAGATATGATGAGGATGGTCGTTTCTCTATGGGAAATGGGGTTTTTTCTCCAAAAAGGAACAAACTCGAAGGTTGTGTGGAGTAATTTTTTATTCTTCCCAGGGTTAATCATTTTCCAGTTTGCATATCCATTGATGGTACCAACTAAATTACAAATATTAAAGGAAGATTAAAATCTCAGCAGTTTGTCTCAATGGTGGAGAAACGTTGTGTCATCTCTCAGGAATGAGAAGAGCGGAAACACGTCATGGAAAAAATTCCTGTCAACATGTTAATAATAGCAGAGGTAATGGTTCACACCTAGTAGGGGAGTTTTCTCCCTTATTATTCCCTCAAATTTTGGAGAGCTGATGCCGTGATGCCAGTTGAAATTTTTTTTGAAAAATTATTTATTTGACGCTGAATTCAGATGCACTGAATTCAAAAATCTCCATCTATACCTCGTGTTATTCAATTCATCTGTACCTTCAATCTTTCATCCCAATAAGTATAATACCTCTTTACTGTAGCATTTAGGTCAATATATTCTTTGTTAAGTATCATGTGTCAGCTTAATTTTAATTAGTAGTAAGATAGTATCACAATCATATCTTGTTAGCTTGACTAGACGAAAGTTACAAAATGTTATGACACTGAATGTAGATGCGATAAATGTGGTCCGTTATGATTATTTGTAGGAGTGCACTTCAACTTCTTTCCATGCTGTTAGTGCTACATCTTTTTGAGTGATTCCATTTACTAAATTCCAACAATTGTGGAAACAGGACAAGACATTGGAGGTAATTATTATCAATATCTGTGGTTATGTATTATAATTTCAATACATTTATTTAAGACGACAATTATTTAAAAATAAGCATCACATTGTCATCTCGTATACATTGAAGCATAAGGATTTGTCAGTAAGTGGCAGTTATATGTAAACTAAGCTGTTGGAGTAGATTAGAAAGGGTGGGGTCAGATTCACATACGGAATTGGAAAGAGTTTGATTCAAAGAGTTAAATAATGATTGCACGACATTAACTCTTTCTCTTGGCGTTTCTCGAGCTTGGGGATGAATCAACGGGGGTATTCAATTCATTACGTGTGATTCTATCTAACTTCATTTGCTAACAGAACAGAGTCGAGACCATAATCTCAGGATCATGGAATATTTGAAAGGTTATTTTAAGAACTACACAAGATAATTTATTACGTAATGTACGTTAATTGATTTAAAATATTGTATTACTTTACCTAGTTTTTACCAAATGATTTTACTTGACTATCAATTTTTTGTTAGCCAATTTTAAGAAATAAAGAACAAATTTAACTAGATAAAATATGTTTTAATATATCTTAGAATTACAAATACAATTTAAAAAAATTATCTAGGAAGGCACTAATAGACTATTTTATTATTGCAATGAATATTTCTCGCACGAATTCTCTTTTGATTTCATATTTTAAATTAATGTTTTCTATTTAACTTGTTTCATCCATAATAAACAAAGTCACTTAGACACAAAATGTTAACATTTGGTTTAATTTTAAGGAAACAGTTTTTGAGATTTCGATTATTGGTTTATAGAAAAGAATCTTCAATAAGTATAGCCATTGGTAATATTTAAAAAATGCCGTATCGCTTGCAAAATTGTTTGATAGAAACAACCATTAGTTTTGAAGAGTATTACCCATTTTAAATTGGAATCTGCAAAATCTTATTCAAGCAAACAACCTAGCTTACCAATACCTACCTCAAATTTTAAAATATTTTAAAATATCTATAATAAAGTTCAATTTATTTTCTATCTGTTCAAAATATACACTTAATGAATCCAAATATTTTTCTGTATTTCTATTCATAATATCAATTCAGCCAGGCAATATGTGGCATAACTCACATGGGAAAATTCCTAAACATTTCTAAAAACAATAAAAGTAACCTTTTTTAATTTTATATAATATTATCAATAAAACGCCATGGGAGCACTATAAGAAATGTTAAACAATTCAACGTATTATAGATTTATAGTCAAAAGTCAAGACAAGAGAACAATACAAACACAATAATAATACACTAAATAAATGTATTTTTAAATAGTAGCTTATTCCTTTTTTTATATAAAATTTTATTTAAAATTCCAGTTGAAAAAGGGCGGAGTCAGAAAAATCGCCTGAAGCAATACGTGTGAACATTTTTGGCTCCGCCCTTTTTCAACTGGACACAGCCACAAGCAGACGCTGCTGCGGATGTCCCATCATTGATTTTGCTGGACTTAAAGTACCCCCCGAATCATCTATATCGGCCAAGTTTATAATTTCATAATTGAAATTAGCTGGTAACAGTAAATTAAAGATGTCACACTAAAACGATTGTGTTCCAGTTCTTGCATCAGGACCCGGCACCTTGCCAAGGACACCCCCCATAAATGAATGATGTGAAAAGTCAAATTTTATAAATGTAAAAGTATTTTTTAACGAATGTAAAAAGTCCTTTTATTCAATGATTAGGTACCCCTAAAGTACCGCCATAGGCACTTGGTCGTTTGGGTGAAATTACTTTCACTTAAGCCGGCTCATTAAACTTTTACCCTAAAGTGCAATGTGAATTCAAATCTTTTTTGGAGCTGTACGTATACTCTTTTGATCATGCCCTCGGGTTCAATTAATACGACCTTGCTAGACTGCTGCCACTTGCGGCTTTTTTTCCACATCCTCAAGAACATTACACATTATAATCTGCTAGAGAACTTCTGCACGTTTTTTACCCTAAAATCGAAGACACACATTTTATTTCTTTAATTTAACTCAATTTAAGTCTATTTTTTTTTATTGCTCAGCGTAATCATCGAAGTACTCGTGTTGTAACAAATAATAAACAGGACGTAGAAAAGACTCAGCAAAGAGAATTAAATCGTTTTTCGGTTTACAGTTTCACACGTGGAACGTACAAAGAAGGCCAGTTCTAACACAGAGCTGGCAATATCTTCACGTCAGCAGCAGCAGCGCTTGCATCTATATTTGTTTGTAAGATTTTACTATAGATTGGTTTCCTTTAGAGAAACGGTAAAGGTGAGGTTTACTGATCATTCGTTTTAAAATTTGTACTCATTTATATTCTATTTCTACTATGTGGTCGGATGTAGTACACAAGTTCGTCTACAACTTGATCAATTCCGAGGATCGGGAGTGGAGCGGTCAGCTCTCGGGTTTAAACCTCTCGGACCTGGGTTTGAACTTCATCGAGCCGCCCTACCTGAAAGTTCACTCATCTTTGAACGATCTCTCACCGTCCACTTTCGTTGCCTCCTGGACAACAATTCCGGATGTCCAGTAAGACATCTTTTTATATGTTTTTATATGCAGATAAGGGACGTTGGGTGTTAAAGCTATCCGTTCAACATAATTTGGATAATTAAATTTAATAATAAGCGGGTGACTTCTTTTAAAAGCGTCATTACAATACCTCTTAATCGTGCAGATATTATAGAAGTGTATTACAGTTCTTCGTCACACTTGACATACTCGTAAGTAACAAATAAGAGGTGTGTCGTACGATATAAAGCTAAAACTCATCGGTATCTCTCAACCCATTAATAAATACCTTTTATGCTTTTCCTTTATGGTCCCTCATTTTGAAAACGTTCTTTAGCTACTGATTTTCTTCTTCGTATCTCATTCTCGAATTTACTTTTATATACATTACCTACACAGCACCACGTTATCCTAGGATTATTTAATTTAATTTTACTAAAATAATAATTGGATTATTTTTAATTTACCAACACCATGAGAAAAAAATATATATATAATTATCAACTAGACTATCAGAGACGACTTTTAAAAAGTCCCACAGTCCGTGCTTCTTGGAATTGCATTCGAAAGAATTATTTTGACTGAAGCAGAAGTAATAAGGAATGCGACAGGGAAAAGAGAGTCGAATATTTCCAATGCTGTCAATCAGCTAAGAGGTTAACGGCGATGGGCCGTAACCAGCTATCCAGTCTTCAACCAGAAAAACGACATGTACTACTTGTTTCGGTTTTTACGCGTCTACCCTTTGAATGAGATAAAGGTGTGTGTATTAAATTCTATTCCAATGTTTAATCTATAATGACATGCTGAATCACAGGTTTGGCAGAGATAGATATCGTCCAAGTATGTAAACCGCGAGGATCGCGAACATACTGTCGATCGATTTCAATTGCTCATTAAAACTCATATGATCCGAAGGACCAAAGATGTAAGGTTGTACGGCAGTGATACACCTCTAGTCGACATGCCGGAAAAGAATAATTATAAATTTTGAAACTGTCGCCTTACAGGAAGTTTTTCAAAATAATTTTCTCTAATTTTTGAAAAAAAAAGATTTTGTAGCATTCACAATTTCCAGTTGCAGTCGAAGGAAACAGATAATTATATGGCACTTTTCGATCATCTAACGAATCTTTCAGATCATTTGAAACAGAACAAGGTAAATTAACCTTTCACGTCTTTTAAAAATTGAAATCACATAATGACATTATAATTCTTTTTTTCTAATAATTTAGGTTGATGGAGTACGGACGACTAAACCACAAATTATTCAAGTGATTCGTCATCTCCTCTTGTCGTTATCTCGTCAGTATTTGTTGCTCGATATGAACTCTCGTCAAGACCAAGATCTCACTGTTCTTATCGACAAACTTGCCAGAGTACAACGTGACAACCGGAATGAAGCCCCAGGAAAAATTTAGGAATAGGGAATCCCATTTTTAGTCCGAATTATGTCAGCAGCAGATACAACTGGCTTATCAACCAAAAGGATAGAGTAATCAAATTAGGAGACAAAGCAGTTGTCACGTCTCAGTGGCCTTCGAAGCGTTATTGCACAACACCTAGAGAAGAAGAGCATCAAAACCATAATATTCACTGGACTACAAGAAACCGATGAGAAAAATCGTTTGGCTCATGACTTCAATAAGAATTCAAAGGGACACCCGGTAACTTGTCTAGAACTTGAGTGTTGAGTAGAAATTAACCTATTTTGCTTGTAGGTAATGCTCTTTTCCCTTAAAGCTGGAACTTCAAGGCTATAGCTCACCGGCGGGAACCATATATTTTTTGCCGATAAAAACACATCACTCTATGAACAGAAATTGATGGATCGAATATTCACCGTTGGACAAAAAAAAGTGTCTACATCTACCGCATGTTAGCAACTGGAACTGCTGAGGAGGAGATGTGCGACCTGGATAAAGTCAAGTTGGAACTAGACAACGGTATTTTTTTCTTTTTCCGCTCTAAATTCCTTTACTCGGCAATAATTTAAAGAGATGGTCATTCATTCTCGGTTTTCAAACAAATCTGAGCTTTCTCACCTTCTAAATTTAAAAAAACGAAGTCGAATTAATTCCTCATTTATTCACTTTTTGTATCATTTAAGTTCTATATTGCGTCTTTATATTTGTCTTATATTGCGTGCTTCTGTTTTCTGTATGTTGTCCATGACGCCTCTATTTTTTTAATGTGTTTGTTTACTTAAAGCACTTTTCATTCAGTCGTAACTTCTTCTCTCTGTAACTGTGCTACTGAGTGAGTTTAATCGCCCAGCTCCGCTCTCTTAATGGTAATTACCATGTTTATAGGCCGTTCGTTGTCCTTCTTATATTCTCGTTCTAAATATAGTCATCAAATGAGCGACTGATGCAGAATTGTTTATGCTCACTTTTTATTGTATCTTCGCAAGCCTTCACATTTTTCGTGTGTGTCATGGTTCCACTCGGCCTAGTCCAAGGTATGAGATCATGTTTATTATCAGCTCTCGGTGTGCTGATTACTGTTTTTCGACCGAATACTTTTAGATTTCTCTCCACGTTGGTTTATGATGATTATTGTAAGCGAATATTATTATTTTCCCGCGCAAACTGGTACGCTAATCTGCTTTGATAGTTTATGGCCGAAGTTAAATTTTTTTTAAAGGTGATTTGCGAGCTCCTGCCTTTGATTCACCATATCATCATCATGCTGCCGGTGCTGGGCTTCAACTGACTTCTAGGATTCTGTAAGTCGCTCCTTCCCAACGCCATCGCTCTGATGCCGGGACCCAGATGATGAAAAGGGCGACGAAGATAATACCTCATTCCTCCAGCAACTTTCATTGGTTTCCCGGCCATTTCCTCCTCGTCATGCTCAAGCTCATCTCAAGGTCTAAATGATAAGCAATTGTCTCAGTACTTGTTAGAGAGGGCCAAAATGTATGTGAAGAACCAAGCAGTGCTTCCAGCAGTGTTTAATGAACACAAACGAGTGGACGAAAACGAATGTAGCAGCACAGGCATTAATCATTTGTGTCCGAGTGCATTGAAAAAACTCTTCGGAAAATACTCGTGCATATGCTACTCTGAGGACGACTGGGTTACTACCTGTGATCGTAAAGATCCTCGCAATCTCATCTGAATCCCTGAAGCTATAGCGTAATAATTCTTAAAATAATAATAAAAAGTACTGTTTCTTACTTTTTTATGTTTTTATAGTTGGACCCGCTTTATTCCATCGAAGAGAACTGCACTGCCTTATGAGATGACTCTTTACGTATTCATGTCTTTTGTCTTGGCTCATCTACCAGTGATCGTGTTTGGGCATCGGGAAATACACATTTGAACGAAAAATCTTGTTGATATGTTTATGTTTGGCTTGGTTAAAGACTCGCAAAATTACTAAAAAATTCGTAACAGCAGTTGCGCCTTTTTCGCTAGCGTCCATACTATTTACACTAAACAAAAATGAATGAAATTGTTTTAAAATGTAGCCGTTCGGTCACAGTGTTTCTTGTAAAGGAAAGGGGAGGAGCAAGTCAACGCAATTAATTTTCTGATCTAGCATGGTGACCTTTTTCCGAAAACCCAATATTTAATTTAAAATAATTTTTTTCTGTGCAGAGTTCTTAACTGTACATATATCTAAAAATAGTTTATTTTTCATAATTTTAAATCTGTTAGGAAGCACACACCCCCACCCTTAAATAAATGTTCTTGTTCCGAAACATTTTATCTTTCTGATGATAAAAACAAAATTTTTAGCGTTTCTCAAAATATTATCGTAGTGCGAATTCCACCCAATTTTAAAGTTTGATCCATTTTTTTAATGATAAAAACATTGGGTTTTTAAATTACTTTTGTAAAAAATGATTTTTGTATTTGACATCACGACAATTTTTCGACATCGTAACAGCACGTAACAGCAGGAGAACTCAACTAATATCAACATTATGGATGTTTAACTTAAGTAAAAGTTTACTTTTCCGCAGTTATATTCTCCCAGCCTCTTCTTCTTTAGATTGCCATGGGGATTGTTCTTCACCTTCCTGTACCTTTTCGGCTTAATGTAGCCCTGTAACTTATTCCAATTAGATTTTTTTTATTATCATCCTTATATTACATATCATATTTTTTTAAATAATGTTTTACCTCCGAATCATCAAATTTTCTCATTTTTATATGAAAAGCCCTTATCTTTTCCAAATAGAGTTGAAAATCATCTTGGTATTCTTCCATAATAAGTCGCAAGGCTTTTGCGAACAAATACACCTTAAATAATTAAAATGGAACTGTTGAGTTTGCTAATAATAATAATGATAAATTTCGGGGGGCGAGCAGGTTTTTTTCGCAATATCTGTGAAAATCCGTTTTTCGGAGAAATCCATTTTGGGGATCTATCTTTTCCTATATTTTATGGTACTGCTTCCAAATAGTGCAAATATCGTCCATTGTGGTAGCCTAATTTTCTTTTCAACAATAAAACTTGACTTTAACTCTTTCTGACGTCGCTGTTGATTATTATCATTAGAAGAAATCCAATCCTTTAAATCATTCAAAGTGCGTCTGCACCCAGTCTGCATCCAAACTAACTTGCAGCGTAGCAATTTTGAGCGGCCACCCTTTCCATTTGATGAAATACCATTACACGTCATCGTTGTTGCATTTGTCTTCCAAAACTACCGCCCCCTAATATCCTCCTCTAAATGCGCGCCGGTTTTCTTCAGCTTGGAGCCTAAAAATATGGCTCTTTTCAATAAAACGGAATAAAATTGCCTCAACCTCGTAGAGGTCATCGTGAAGATTGTGTGGTATTTCTGTCAAATGAAAGTAAAATTGAAAAAAAAAATTATTTCAACACTTAGAAAACACGAGAAATGGTATTAAATACTAGCATAACATAAATTATTTATTTATTAAGCGTAGTGCTTATGTTTAGTTAATATTTACAGTTCAGAAATTCAAGCAAATTATATTAATGTGAAAAACTCGGCACTTAAGGTCAATTATTACCATAATAAATTTTTTTATGGTTTAAAAACGATCAGTAATAAGTAATATTACACATATTTTCATGGACCGCACATCTGATCCCCTTCCATTTAACGCCATATAAATTTACTAGCTACCCGCTTTATAGGAAAAAGCTAGTTATTTTCCTATTATTTTTTTTAGTTTTTTAGTTTATTAGTTAAAAAAATTATTTTTCAGTTTCATGACATAACTAGGCTACACAATACAGGTTAACTGGGAATTAACTTATTTCTGAAGTTCAAAGATCTCTTAGTGAAAGCGTTCCCGTTGCAGCTCATAGTAAAAGCTCTACCGTAGCAACATTTTCTTCGCAACATACAGTCTATGCACTAATAATAATACCATCGTAGCAATTATTTCAAAAACTCAAAATAATTAAAGTCCTTTTGAAAATTATCAGCATTCTCGAAAAATACTCTCGAGTTAAGTTCACTTAATAGTTTTTAGAAATCGACCTCAAAATTTTCGAAAAAATCTAATAATCCACACGAAATTTAAAAAAATATATAATCTGTCATTACGACAGTTGAGCGAATATGTAGATACCCTTTAGAAAGTAAAAAGACGATCAGTGCTTTAGAGTAAAGTCTTCTGGTGGCCTAGAATTGTTATCTAATGTTAAAATCTTATTTGTAACTTCGGCACCCAGAGGCGCTATGAGCCAACTTTTAGTTGCGAATCTAACTGGGCTACATAAATTCTGAAGGTGGTGCAGAGTGCGGTCAACTCCGTTTTTTATTTATCGTAAATTCACTAGAAATTTTTTTTCGTCGAGCTTGGTCTAATTAGAATTGGAGAAGGGAAAAAAATGAAGCAAATAGGGCCCTTCAATGAGGACTTTTTAAAGAAATCACATAAACTTATTTCAAACCTGTGTTCATGTCGACGAATAAGGAAGAATAACCTCACTTATCCATCATTTTGTTTTTTTAAGTTAAAGAGAAAATCTACAATAAAATATTGAACTTGGCAATTTTATACGTATATACGGGAAACAGTACAAGTTTCGGTGAAAACAAGAGTTCATAAAAAGGGGGTGCACTGGTTCAAGGATGCAATTCTGATCATGCTTCTTAAGCAACTGCGAAAAAGTAATAAAACATATTTTAGAATTCCCAATTCAGACCGTGAAATTTTCGGCCGACTTTATAGCATCAACCATGCACTTTTGCGAAAAAAGTGACTCTAAAATAAAATATAAAGGCTTGTGGTTAAATATAAAGAGGAAAATTAAATTAACACTAGTGATTTCTTACTCTTCAAAATTCTACTTCACGGAATTTTCTTGAATCAATTCTATAAGAAACTACATAAAAGTTTCCTAAAAAGTCCTAAGAGTTTAAAAATCCTAAAAAATCCTAAAAATCTCCAAAAAATTCTTTTAAATGAGAAATCTCGCGCACACTAGAACTAGGTCGACAACCCATCGAATAAAAATCACCTACCATACTATCGTAATAAGCTTCAATCTTCAAGTTCTTGTTGAAATCCATCAGCTCGTTTAAATTTTTCTCGGGAACATATCCGGATTACTCTAAAAAAGGCATATATTTCCCGATTTTAGGATATATTTAAGTAATCCTTTTATAGGTCTAACTGACATTGAGTCCCAATTTTTGTCCCTTTTGTAGGCCCTCAAAAATGCCGCTACATCTTTTTCAATGCTTTCTAAAACCGAGTCGATCGACTGAACACGTTTTAACAGCCACGTTGTAATTTGCTACACAATTGCTAGCACCATTATCGTTTATTTGGATTTGGTGGTACCCCTCTCGGGAAAATAATTCACCATCTTTCAAACCTGTTTGAAATATAGTAATGATTCAATAGTTTAAAATATGTTTTAAAATAATTATCACCATCATATCGACTATATGATGTGTGGTAGTTGGATCCTTAATTATTTACTAGGAATTGTTATTTATGGATCATTTCTTGATATTGATCCTGAAAAAATGTGAGTTATTAATTATTCGATGCTAGATTCAGACATTATTAAATATTGAAATACCAGATGAAAAACGAGCATGCTTGTGAGATCCTCTTTTGGACGACTTCTATTTCTTTTTGAACATCAAAATATGAACTTGGTCTAAGTACCCATAATCGATTTTCTCATATTTTATTTTTAAAAAACGATTAAATTTTATATAAGTGTGGTGGCAACGCGTTGGAGAAGAAAAATTGGAGAGAATAAATTGAAAACTCAAATTGCTATAAAATTGAACATGAAGTTGTTTTGTCATCAACTACATGTTCAAATAGAAGCTGGTGGTGCAAAAATGTGTGTGACTGATTATATGTTCTTACAATTTATTTAAACTACTGCTCAAGTCTTGTAAATCATATGTTTGAAAAGATTAAATGAATTTTCATTGATTGATTTTGATAAAATGTTTTTTTTAATCTTTCATATCAATAAATTAAATAAATACTCTAATCAAGCAAACTGCTTCTCCCCTAACCCCCCCCCCCCCCTTGCCGAGGGGCCCATTATACAATGATCAGACTTTGCAAGAGTATCGATAAAACCAGTCGATCTCCTCTGAAAATTTTTGGGAAAGCATGTCCAATCAAATAAGTAAGGGAGATTTCGATGCTATTATTTGTGCTAACATGAAGGCAGTTTTTGGAGACCCCCTAGCCAAGAAGAGTTTTATATGGATCCGATGCATATACAAGTACAACGAAAACGATGTTATGGAAACTCAATCGCTATAATAGAATTCCACTCCTGGTTGAAAACAGTTTTTGTGCGACCTACTCTTTTCGGAAAAAACTATATCAACTGAAAAGTGGCATCGATACACTAAAATGGGTCGGTCGTGCCAGTTTCTGCGGTGGCGATCTCGATGTCTTCTCGTTCCACAAAAACCAAGAACGTCCTGAGAATAGGAATATGGAGGAGAGTCAACAACCTCAATGTTGCGGACGTTGCGCACCGACGATTGGGGCACGTCAAGCTGCTGTGAAGATTGCTGCTCTCGATAAAAGGCCTGTCGCCTCTTCTGCCTCTTCTCCTTTTCTTTCTCACGAAGGTTCAACACGTGTTCCTCATTCAACGGCTTCTTCTTCTGCTTCTTTGATTTCAACGACCCTTACCCTTATCGATTCCTATTTAATTATATTTATATTTCCCTTTATAACCCTTATTTTAGAGGTCATCCAGCACACGCTGGAACTTAACAAAATATAGCCCGTCCCACTAGCAGGATTTGTCTCTACCGTCCAAAATGTGCGACGGCTTCTCGCCACCACGCACAAGCAGACAGGCGCTACCTTTTGCCCAGCATCGAATGAGGATGGAACGGAGCATCTGCGTGTGACCCCCATTTCATACTTTAATTGGACTTAAGAATCGTAGAAATCAATACTGCAATTTCCAATTATGTCCCTTAATATTGCTCCCTAAAAATGATTCTCTTTTGTACTGTATTAAGATTTTTGTTTATATTAAACTACATTTTCCTACGGTTTAAGAAGCATATTTTCGCACCTGCTGTGTTTTAGTCTTGTTACCTATTTATACTTAAATAACCTTTGCTTTTTTCGATTTTTTCATGTACATTGTTTAAGAAGAAAAAATATTTAGTGTTTACCCTAATTTTCTTCATTTTAGTTAAGTTTTACCAGAAGTAAACCCAGAAGTATAGTGCACAAAAACTGCTGTCGATACTTTTCCTTGCACTTGAAATAGATCCTTCAACCGGTTGTGGTGATTTAAACAAATTGTGATGTATACTTTGTCTCTGCTTTTTAAATTATAAATTGTCATTAAATCTAGTGTATGTACGATCATGAAAGCTGCACTAGAGACATTCCAATGGTGATATTCAAAGCCAAGGGGACATGTAACATAGGTCAAACACTTTACAATCTGCGTTCGTAATGGAGCAACTGCATCTTTACCATCAAATTCACGGAGAAAAGAACAGGGCAATCACTAGTGGACAAAATATTTAATTCTTGAGGTGCTATTGTATTTTGTTGGAGAAAGTGAAACTACAATAAGTTTGGAATAAATACAGTTAGTTAAGTGTTATGTTATTGTATAATGTGTGTTATGGTTAAATGATATTTTAGATTTATTTATTTTTTTGCTCTTTTTTCATTTAAAAAAGCTTTTGACTTTTTCAGGTAGACACCAAAGTATTCGCTGGAACTTTCGTCAAACATCAGAAAGACATTAACAATGTCGAGGAAGCGGTTTTTTATGCTCGTTTCATGGAACTACGACTCATAGAGGCCGTTAAAAATAGCAACTTCGCCACCCAAAAACGAAACGTTTTGAGGGATTTTGAAGTTTATTTTTAAAAGGCCAGTAATCTAACCTGTGAATTGATTCATGTGATGAATTGACCTGTGAGGTTGACCCACAGAGACCACTATGCGTTGCATCTTTTAGCACAGCCATTTGTGTCAAAAATGTATTCTTTTTATCCTTAAGTTTCCTCAAAACAGACGATAGTTTGTGACGTCATTTTCATTCCAAGGTTTGTTTACTTTGCTTCCTCGACTTTAAGATGACATTCTCTCAGTCATGTTCTTTACAAATAAAATCTTTAAGATGTTATTTTGGATTTTAAATTTTTTTTCACCAACTTGCTGGTTTTGTCATTGCCTCTGACATCACACGTAGGATTACCTGCCTCACTATTTATAGCCAAATGTTTTAAAATATATGTGATATATAAGTAATCGTATGTGTTCTAAATTCAATTTAATAGGGGCCATAAAGCTGATTATTTTGCCACTCACATTCGATGCGGCATAATATGCTTTGTTACTTCAAACACTTCTCTCGGTTTTCCCAAAATAATTAATCCATTACAATTCAAGTATGAGATATCCATAAGCGAATCTGTTATAAGTGCAAGCCTCACGATTACAAAAATGTTGCCTGAGCCATGTCGTCGAAGAAAAAGAATAAGCTTTTTATCTAAAGAGTAAGGTAAGCAAAATTCAATCGGCAGTAAGGAAGAGTGAAACTAACAAAAAGGCGACGGAGAGAGAGAAAACCAAATTCCAGCTTAAGAAGGTAGTCTACAACTTGTATATTTTTTTCTAACGAGCATACGGAGTCATCCACTTTTATTATCTTCTGTCACAGAAACAAAAAAAAGGATTTTATTTATGAGATTCATTTTCACTGATGTAGTTTTAATCAGGCACAGTTAAAAAATTTCGTTCAGTTTCAATAGTCTTTATCGACGCAGCCAACTTGAGGACCAAACCAATTTACAATTTACAAAATAAAAAAAAGTATTTTCTATTTTAATTGGATTGAAACTCAACATTAAGATTCAATAATGTACCTTACTAAAAGAGCCGAACGGAGAAATTTTTGTTGTGAAGAATTTGTCTCAATTCTTATTTCAAAATGTTTCTAAAATTCTTATTTCAACAGTAATCTTTTTGAAAATATACTGGCATGAAATTAAAATATTCCATGTCAGAATTATAATTTGTTAACTTACCTAATCATCTTATTAGTGAACCTACGCCCTAAAAAACCATCTAATTTTGCCGTTAAGTAAACCCTGTCACTTAAGTAGACCACCTACTTAATACTACGAATAAATGAAACACTCACTTCCCAAGTTTACCAGGTCCACATAGAAGTAACGATTTTCAATTACTTAAATATATTGCTTTTTATGCTAATTTTAAGAATTGCTAAGTAGATCCAAAAAAGAGAGTGCATTGTTGCAAAATGACCTCAAATCTGTTATTCTAATTTCTAGATAATCCGTATCCCAACCTCACTTGTTTGTAATTGTGGGGTCCAAATTATTACCTTTTGTGTGTGTCTATTCATAATGTATAGTCATTCGCAGCCAAGCCTCGGCTTTAATAAACTATATCCTCTATGAACTCTTTTGTTATTGACTTAAGCCATATATTATATTTGGAGTTAACACTGTGATTTAACACTCAAGTGTTACTTGTTCACCGCCATCTTGAAACCTTTTATCCTCTTTTTTAACCTTACAGAGCCCAGTTTCGACTGCGTGGTCTTGCAAACAGGGATCATAGACAAGTGGGGAGGATTGTCGCAGTGTCTTCTTCTTTTTCTGTTTGTTTACCGATGCCTAACGTAATTAAG
Organism: Chydorus sphaericus; assembly: GCA_030141595.1. NCBI lineage: Eukaryota > Metazoa > Arthropoda > Branchiopoda > Diplostraca > Chydoridae > Chydorus > Chydorus sphaericus. The sequence continues at coordinate 4,405,691 of CM057926.1, read as the reverse complement.
AAGAATTTTTGGGTGATGGGCCAGCAAAGCTGCACACCCAACATTTAACATAGATCTAGAATCCTACCTCTGCTTGATTGCAGTTGATTTAGGCTATTTCTACGGCAATTTTGTGATTTCTTAAAGCCAAAAAAACGTATTTCAAAAGCGAAAACATATTTAAAACGATAATCATAATTTTTTTTAACCAAAAAAAAAATCAGAAAAAATCATAATAGAAACCTTAATCAAATGCTATTTTTTCCATTAATCCTCGTCTGGTTTTAAATCAGAGTTGCCAAATTTCCAATATTTGAGAATTTAAAAGCAAATATATATATAAAAGTACTCACCGGAAGGTTTGAATTGCCATTGATAAGGAATGTTCCGATCCGGAAGGGGCTCCCCACGGAAGCGACGATATTCAAGATTAACTTCAAGATTGACGGCATCGGCGAGCTGGCCATAGCGAAACTCGAACTCGATTCCGGATAGTTCAATGCAGGACAAGAAATCGGTGGTCTTGTGGGCCATCAATTGAATTTCAATATCATTAGGACAGCGCTTTAGCTCTACTGGAAATGGGTTTGCCACAACTGACGAGATTGTCACAAGTCTTGTCCCAATGAGGGAAGAGATATGTTTCGCATGAAGAATGATAAACGGCCAGGTGAAAGTGGTCCTGGATGGGAACTAATTGATCATCCGTCATCTTCTGACCATGTTTTGCGATGAAACCACGTACGAGGAAGAGGTAAAACCAATCCTTGAAGTGATCTGGATTAAAGCAGACTGATTCGTGATTGATATGAACCGGGCGAAAGTTTTCCCGGATGTAACACCTCTTGACACCTTTTGGCCGGAATTCTTGGTATTCTTGGATGGAATTGATGGTACTGCAAATGAAAGCGGGAAGATCCTGGGCTAAAACGCCTTCACGGGCCAACATCTGTTTGTGGTTGACGACGTACCAAAGAATACCACCCCTGGTTCCATAAGTTTGAATGACCAGGATATCCTTTGGATGGATGGGTGAAATGAGTTTCTTCAGCCGACCAGTAATTTCGATTTCATCAACATCCGTAATTGATGATGGGCCAGGAAGTTGAACAACAGCTGGAAACCCATCACTAGCAGCGGGAGCAGCAGCCGTCGTGGAAGAATTACGCTTTGGTTTTCGATTACTGGTACTCATTCTAGTAGTCAGCTTTGTGCGCATGCCAGTGGACCAACTGAAAAGGAAGAAATCGACTAATAAAGAAAAACGAATTGAGATAAATTGATGATGTTTGGAAGTTGGAAGGAAATTTCCGGATGAAGAAAATACGAAGAATAGTACATAAGAAAAGTATCCGGATTGAAGAAAAATGCCAAGAAGAAGACTGTGAAAATGAAGGCAGAGATCAGGTGGATCAACAAAAATAGACCAGAGGGACTTGGAATAACGATCCAGATTATCAAAAAAGGTCACACTGCAATAATAACAGGAAGAAGTAAAAATGCAAACAACTTACGTGACGTGAAGCGTTGAATTTCGAAAACGAAAAAAGCTCTGTATATATATAGAGTCACAGGTTTAAATATACATATATATATATATATATAGTCACAGCTTTAAAGATAAACTTATTATGTTATCTTTTTTTTATAAAATCGCATGATGAATATGATGCATTTTTATAATAAATTGGAGGGAGAAAATTAAAAACAATCATTCATATTGTAATGATTTTCCTAAGTTTACTTCATAAAAAATGAAGCACCTTTTTTAAATGAAGAAAACATTAAACATTTTACACTTGAATGAAAAAAGTAAGATAAATGACTAAATATTTAAAAAAAAAATCTCTCATCACATTTTACCGCATTTGACTAAGTGTAACTCTTGTCAGACCCATATTGGTTTCTAACGTTACTTTTCAACTGGGAAACAAAAAATGGAACGTTAGTAATCGTTCTTCCAATTATAGGCAAAACAGTTCAAAGAAAAGAAGCGATATGTTTTCCCAAGTTCTTCTGAAAATTTAAGTTTTTTGGCTCTTACTTTTTCTAATGTTTTATTTATAGCTTTTCAACATACAAATGAGTGGCCATTTAAGAGTTCACACCAAATAATTTTCACAAAGACTTGAACCTTTAATTCTAGTGACAATGAGACTAGGCAAGTAAAAAATGAAAAACATACCACAATTTAAATCAGTTTTTGGCTTGCATACTTCTTTAGGGATTACTAGTGCCACATGGCATTTGCATAGTGCTACGATAAAATAAAAAATAAGAACTTAATGACAAGAAAGGAATAAAAACCTTTGATGGGGCGGACAATGAAAGATTATTAACCAATTTAGTTTCGTGGCAAGTATAGTAGACTACTATGCCCACATCCTATGCCGTGTGGCACAATCTTTCCCCTGTTTGTAGCAATTGAAAAATAGTTTTTCAATGTTAAAGAATAATTCCTGACAATGAACATAATTAATTTAATACCAAGAAATAATGAAATAATGAATGATCTCCTTGTTCGGAGGATCACAGCCCGGGATTGCTCGAAGACAGCTAACCTTGATTCCGATGTCATCTTGGAAGATTGTTGCTAAGACTCGAATTTTTAAGTCTGTTTCTCCGTCTATATCAGCCGTCTCGATGTTTCGCAAGGATCACTGCATATCAAAGTATAAATGTCATTGCAAATTATTATAAATATTTTAATACGCAATTAACTTTTACACCTTGATGTGACTAATATTACTTTTGCAGGAATGTACGTGTAAATCTTCACCCTCACTTTGTCCATTAACCGTCTCTCAGAATTTCCACCTCTCTGTTGTTCATCGCGTTGTCCACCTCGTGCCTTGTCTGTTGATTTAAATTTTTCAAATATAACAAAATCGCTGGAAAGTTTGCAATAGATAGATGTTATCAATTTAGCATCTCTCCAATTTATAATAGTCCTAATTTATATTAATATCAGCCCCGCCGAAAGTCTTATACCCATTTTTTTATTTAATCAAATTAGAGTAGATATTTTCCAACCAAGTTACAAACTATTATTGCTCGCATTATAACGCATATTTATAAAATAGTTTTATTATTTCTGTTAAAATTGTCGTTTTTGGAATAACAGATACACACAAATACACATACACAATTTTTCTCGGTCGGTCTAATAAAGTTATTCCATGAATTGAACATGAAAACGTCTTTGTACCATTAATCTTGCAATGCAAATATACTTTAGTTAATCAAAGACAATAATTTCCTGGCGTTGAAGGAAATCCTACAAATTGATAGAAAAAACTGCCTTTGACTTGTCAAGAAACCAAATAAACTATCGTTTAAACCCTTCAGAGATTATAATACTATGATAAACGTGTTTAGAGATATATGTTCAACTGTCATTATATAGGTAAAATGCAATTTTGGCATCAACTTATGAATTGCAATGAAATGATTTTTAAGTACAGAAACGAATGCTCGCTATCAGAACCCTGCTGGACAGAAAACCATTTTTTGGGACAATAAAGCTATTAATTCCGACTAGCCGAATCGAAATAAAAATAGCACATTTAACGATTATATTCAACAACAAATAATTGACAATAAATAAAAATTTCCCAATAAAAAAAATATTCATTTTCTCTAATTATGTTTTATTTTGTATGAGAAAATGAAAACTTTGCTTAAAACGGCAACGTTGCGTCACATATCTTCTTTCGTCCAGCAGAAAAATAAGAGAAAAGAGCGCCAAATGGAATGCTGCATGACATTTTTTTTCAATCAGAAAATCGGCTTCAAATATTCTCCTTTTCAGAATAAAATTTTGTTGATTATTCCCCTCATAATTTTGAAAACCTTTATTTCTATTTTGACGGTTCTACTTTGAGAAAAAAATGAATGAAGTATTATAAGTAATGTCTAAAGTATATATAACTTTGGCAGACTTGTAGTTGGTAAGATTGACTTTGAGCGGAAGTTCAAAGTAGTTCAGAAAGATGCTAATCGAACTATTTAGGTAAACCTTCAAACACTAATGGAAGATATTCAAGAATAAATAATTTATTTTATTTGTATCTTAATCATTATAATCATTATATCACAAATACATAGGAAAAAAGTATTATAAATTTTCATTCTTAGAAGAATGTTTTCAAATAAAAATAGAAAAAATCTTTTCAGACGTGTTTTCTGCCTTTCTGATATAGTTTAATTTGTAGTCATTTAACTCTTCCAAATGGAAATCAAACTATTATACATTGTTTTAATGTATAATAATAGCATGACGCTTGAATTTAAAAATTCAAAAAGAATTTCTATCATAAAAAAAAAGAAAATGCAATAAAACATTGATCCAATTTTCTTGTTTCACGCCTATTTTCAGTCGTTTCTGCCTCTTCAACTTAGAAAATTTTTTAACAACCAAATATTTTTTACTACGACGGCGGGATAAACTATCTTGGATAATTCACCAGCTGTTTGGGAATCTTTGTATGATAGTTTCTTCTGATCTCCTGCCACAATTATTAGAAATTATTGATGGTGATTAAAGGACACAAATATTTTGAAGCCCACCAGTTCCCATGCATTTAATGTTTAAGAGGAAAAAGGTATGTCCTCTTTTAAAACACGATAGCAAAAGGATAATTCAGGAAACCGTCAGATCAAGCCGGTAGGACACGATACAAATAAAAGCAACCGAGCTCGGTCCTTTCACACCAAGTGCCTTTACAAGAAGGCTAATATTTTATTTTATCTACACAAATGATTTTTATTCATCTCAAATATCGTTACAATTTGCCTTTTTACAATTTATCAATATCAAACATTCATTACATCTGTGGAAAAAGTGTTGTCTTTAGCGATCATGAAACCTCACTTTTTGACCTGGGTTTCTTTTAGAAAAGTGATGTTACGTAGAATACAGAATATCGTAAAATTTCGGGACCAAAGGTGAATAAAGTTCTTATTAACCCCCTAGTGCCTTTTTCACATAGTTCCTGGAACGTATCTTTTTCCTATTCGGGACAATAGACCCCGCTTGGGAACAATTAATACAAAAGAACTATTAAAAAAAATTGAAGATCAGGAGAAATAATGTCGGTTATTTTAAAAATTAATGCGCCATACTGTAGTAATTCACACATTCACCCAATGGTTGCATTAGATACCCTGGTAGGTATAAGATAATCGCTCCGGGCACTTCGGGTGCCATATTTCGTTACCTTTTATGTCCAAATCTTTTCCTCAAGACACCCCCGAATATGACGACCTCACGATTTTTTAATCAAAATATATTGACTAGAAAAAAATTAAACTCTTGAGCAAATCTTTTGAGCCAAAACTATTCGGACTCATCGCCAAATGAAAGAGCAAACTCTAAACAATGGTATGCATAGTTTAGAGTTTATGTAGTTATTGGTTCTATGTAGTTATAGTTTTTGTCTAAACTCCGAAACGAAGAACATCAATTATCCCTTATGGAACACACCGCCCGAAACGGGGTTTTTTAAAACAAAGTTTAAGAAAAGGTTGAAACAACCTTTAGTCTTGATGAATGTGTTAAAAATTGAAATAAAGACATTTTATCTATTTTTGAACGAGTCATGGTCTCAGCTGACATCATTAACATCTAGATCTTTTAGGGTTTCCGCCAGCACTTTTTACACTCTTCTCTAAATCCCCCTTTCAGAAAAAGAACTGTATATAGTAGGTTTCCTTAGTTTGCTCCCCTGTTCTCTTTCATTTGGCACGATATGACGGGTGTTTCTACCGATTTCACACTCAAAAGGGATAAGGATAAATCACCTTCTTGGACAAACTAGAATTTTAAAAAAGGTTAAAATAATGGGTATTATCAGTAACAAGTCAGGAGACAGGACATAACGGATACATAAACGTAATTTTCATCGATAAATTTTTTTTGGACGACCATATCTCTTTCCCTTTAATTTCTCTTTTAAAAAACCATAGTCCCTCATGACATGATTTGCTAGTAAGTATGACACATCTTTTGAAATTCTTCTAGTTTTCTTGGCACTTGCCATCTGCAAATATTTTAGGTTGGCTGAGGCCCCTGCAGCCCTGCTATTCCATTAACAATAAGGTTTCTCATGAAAGATAGACATAAACAACACAAGCATGATAAAATTTTCGGTAAATTCATCGAACATTCATCGAAAAACCTCAAGAGCTCGAAAAAGCCGAAAATGTTTGTCTGTACTGATGAAGCAGCACTAATCACATATATGGTTTAGAATTTTGTATGAAGATGTAATTTGGTTATTTACCAAAGAAGGTGTTGAAATAAAACCAAAAATTTAATAAAAAACTACTCTTGGCTTATCAACAAACCAAATACACTATGGAAAACCTGTCAAGAATTATAATATTTTGAAATACGTGCATGGGCGTAGAGTTCTCATTTTCTCCGGGGGTGCTCCACGTATCTCCGCCATAATCTCCGGGGGTGCCCAAAGCACCGAAAGTTCATAAGGCCCTGTATATTTTTCTGATTCTCCGGGCGTGCCCGAGCCCCAGAGCACCCCCTAACTCTACGCCTATGAATACGTGTTAATAGATATATGTCCAACAGAATCCATTATGTATCTTAATTGAATTCTAGCATCAAATTATTTATTTTTATGAAATCCTTTTTTTAAGTATAGAAACGAAATATTGATCTCAGAACCATCCTAAATAGGAACAAAAATAATTTAAAAAAAAATAAATATATATATGATATGAGTATTGTCGTTTTCTATGGGAAATGGGTTCATTTCTCCAAAAAGGAACAAACTCGAAGGCTGTGTGGAGTAATAAGGGGGTTAACCATTTTTCAATTTTCATATCTAATCAGACAATTTTCTCTTATTCCATTCATAATTTTTATTCAGTCAGGTAATATATAGAATAACTCATATTCAACTATTGTAGAAACAAGTTAACGTTATTTTTGCACACACACAAAAAAAATAATTAATTTGAACGTTAATTGATTGTTAAAATATTTCTTTCAACTTTATGGTCAAATAATGTTCACTTCAAAATATAAACATTATTTAAGTTCATATATATTTTAATGATTTGCAGTTTGCGAATCAAAACTTTTTTTTAAATTAAATTAAAATTTCGCGGAAAATTCCTAAAAAAATTTATAAAACACCATTAAAGTAAACATAAATTAAAAATTATGGCATTCAATATAAAGTTAAAATTTACTGTACCAATGTTTAATTTTAAAATCTATCATGTTTTCCTTGTATTGTAGTATCCACTTGAGAGTTTCTGTCAGTTGATTTAAATCCTGATGAAGAACCCGGTTTCAGAAAAAAATTCGTTTTTCTTTGGCTGATCTAGTAATCAAAGAAAACTGCCATAGTGGTGGATACAATCTACTTCTCTTTGCCTGCTATAACCTCTAACTGTTTTCCAACACCAACCGCTTTCTAGTCGTCCAGCTCGGAGCGGATCCTAATAGCCGGATAGAATTCAATGGCGCTGGAGTTCTTCACAATCTGGCCCAAGAGCCTGAAAGTGAACTGAGGGATGAAACAGCTCGTCTGATGTTGGAGCTTGGATCCCATCTGGATATGACGGATTTGTTTGGGAGGACAGCCGTTGACTGGTAGTTGAAAGAGAACAAGAACAAGACGAAGCAGGATCTACCCGACTGGCTCAAAGAAGGCGTGCCAATGTTGATGTGCCTCACCGCCAGGGTCATCTGTCGACACAAATTGCCTTACGACGATGGAGTCATTCTGCCAGTCACCCTAATTCCGTTCGTTGATCTGCATTGTTCTGAATGACTATTTTTAAAAAATGGTATACTTCGAGCACAAGTCGCTGAATTACCAAATGAGGCAGTACTCAAACATCTGGAAACAGTTCTATGTGCATTTAGATATTTTTCGGCAAGTTTGATTAATTTAGACTTGCGGATGCACTAGTAAGTGCCGGGACTCTTCTGCTGAAAGATAGTGCACCACTTTATTGTGAGCTGGCTCCAATCTCCATTTATTTCCATATTTTTTTTATCAAAATTTTTGAGCTGATTCATAATGAAGGTCGCATGAGTCTCTCCAAGAGTTTCTTTTTCTTTTACCTTTTGAACCTTCTGTAATATGGCAATCCCAACCTCAGCCAGTCTATATCGTAACTTCGTAAGTCATCGAACTTTTCTTCCCAGTGGTCACATTTTTCTGCAGCATCAACTACTTCACTCTTTTTTAATGTTGAATCAGACTTTAGTTTATATGGTCTGGATCCAGAGATAACGCTCACTTTTGACGGGGAATGGTTTCTACGTAAGTAGCTGTTGCATTCTACCCATGGGATCACTTGCCCTAAAGATTGCGTCTGTTACGACCACGCCGTCATGGAGCTGTTTCGTGAGGCAAAGTAGATTGTGCCGACAATCACCACGGCGGAAAATCCAAGATTGAAGAGGCTATGGCTACCGGAGATAAGATGATTGAAATATTCTAACGCCTGAATAGTTGTATTTAATTGCAAATATAACCACAAACCAATTCTGGTTGGCTATCTGTTGCTCCTGTTCACTTCCCAAGGCCAAACAGTGCATACAGAAGGATGTCGAAATTGTTTGAAAGATTTTTCCGTATTCTGAGAGGCTCATCAAGAAGAACGAGAAGCTGCTAAAACGTCCCGAGCTGGATCCCCAGTATAAGATGTTGGAATAAGCAATTTATAATGTTATTGAAGCCGTAAGCGGATTTTTTAAAAGTATGAACAATTACAATTACATCAAATAAGATCAGAAGCAAGGAGCCCGGCAGCTTATTGACAGAAAAGAAATAAATTTATAGACAAAAACCATGTAATTACCGTCGTTATCGGCCACCGCAACAAATCGCAATAGCAGAACCATGAAGTTGATTCAAAAGATGACCATCCATGACCATTGCCAGCTATCGTGCAAAATCAGAACGACTTCATCCGAATATTCCCTTCACAAATAAAATTCAAAAGGCAAATTAAACAAAGCAATACAGGCATATTGAAACCTTAAAAGAGAGAAGAACCAAATGTAAATGCAACCCGAAATCATTATTTTTTCTTGCACAGTTTAACATCACCAGTTTAAGGCCAATTCAGACAAAAATATAACTGATTGTTGATTCAGTGAATAACACTTTTCTTGCGGTGTATTCCATGATCTCCTGTCAAATGGAAACTTGAAGAAACATATGGCTAACCAAAAGAGTTAAAAGAACTTGAAAAACATTGACCTTGAAACGGATCCTCAAAAAGTTTCGCGATTGGACTAAAAGGATACTCATAAGCCCACGGATAGTTACATGGACCCAAAATTAGAACTGCCTTGATAAGGCAAGTCCCTTCGAACTACTTCAAACCATACAGAAGCTAGGATCTATCAAACTATTTCGATGACACCACCTCTTACAATCGCTCTTTTTCAAAGTCTAAATAAGCTAGTGGTGGTCTTGGACCTGGCGTTGGCGGCAAAACATAAAAACATAAATCAACATAATGGCTGATTCTCCAGCCTTGAAGCGATTGAAATTTATAAGCTCCATTTTAGTATTTCTATGGTTTGGAGCGGGTCAATGCAGTAGTGAACTTAAAATTGCTCTTGCATCGATCCCTGTTGTCCATACGGCCTTCACCGGCCTTCGCCGGCCGAATTATTCTTAGTTTAGAGAAGAACCAGTAACTATTATTGAGAAAAACACAAACCTTAAAGTTTTGTTTTAGGAGTGGGATTGAACACTCACGTGTTTACTTGTGCACCGCCATCTTGCAACCTTTTTTGTCTTTCCTCTCACCTTAACCTTACAGAGCCTTAGCCCCGTTATGATTGTGTGGCCTTAGCTCTTGCTACCTGGGTGGGTTGCCGTACATAATTCTTCTTTTTGTGTTGGTTAACCGATGCCCAAAATAACTAAATATGATTATTTTTTATGATCAAACTAAGGTGCGCACTCAGCATTTCTTGTAGAATCTATAATCCTTATGTTACTTGGTTGTTTTGTTGTGGGCTACCGGGAATTTTAATTTTGATTTTAGCCTTGATTTGGGTGGATAGTTTACAGCATTTTTCTTTCTCACCTCACCTTAAAATCCATTTTGCCTGTTTTTAATCCCTATGTTTCAACCTTTTGCCCCACTGACCAGTTATTGTACGGAGGCGTATGGTAGTTCTTACACCGGATAGAAGTCGTAGACTCGCGGTAGATCAGTTCCATCTCCACTCACAACCGATAAGACGCGTATGGCGCGAGTTGTACCACTTGTTTCGCCGGTTTGGGAGCGAGTTCAGGTAGTTTGAGATTGTCGTCGTGTTTCAGACCAAATGATGGATCAACAGCAACCTCTCGAGGCCTTACGGGCTCTGACTGTACAGATGGACCAGGCACAGGCCACCCAGGTCCAGCATAATAATCAGCTTGTGGCTAACCAACAGGGTCTTCTTGACGTAGTACAGAATCATTTACTCCCTACTGGCCCTGCACCTTTCCTTCCACCATATTGGGTGTGTGTGTTTTTCCTTGACTCACAGCAAGTACTTCCTTTTCCCAGTAACACGGGTACCATAGCATTTGTAAGTATTTGAAAGTTTTTTATTATTTTTTACTTTCGTTCAATTCTTTTTTGTTGTCCTTGATATTGTAATCTTAGTTTAAGTAACTTGTAATCCTTAATAGTCTATACAATCGGTTCAGCAACTTATTTAAGAATAGAATAAGCAGATGTTCAGCTATTCTTCCTGCTTATACTTGTTACTGAACCCCTTATACTCCTCTTGGGTTTCCAAAGTGAAACTTTTTAGAAAGAAGAACCAAAAATGGGACTACTTTTATATTATGAATCTTTTATATTTTGTGTTTTACGGAATTTAAGTAATATAAAACAGTTAATTTTTTCTCCATAGATGGCGCTTAATGAGCGGGAAAAGAGCGGGAGCGGGAGCGCACCCATTCTTTGAATTGGTGAGCACAAGCGGAAAATGAGCGGAAAAAATTGCAAAGAGTGGGAGCGGGAGCGCACTCAAAAAAATAAAGAGCGGACCCAACCCTGTCTGCGCTGGACAAAAAATTCCAAGTTTACCCGCCGGTTCGCTAGTAGGCAGGTAGAAGTTCGAGGGGGGTACTTTTTCTACAGAAGATCCCGCCCCTTTACTCTTTCTTCTTGGTCGGGGTGGTCGTAGATGCACTCGTTGAAATAGCGACCCACAGCATCAAACTCCTCGCTCAGAATCTTGGAATGGTATACAGCCACATAAATAGGCATGAAGATATTCCACCAAAAAGCCAAATAGGCACCACTCGAAGAAGGGAATAATTATGGGAATTGAAGCCGGTGAGGCAAACGTGGCAAGTCTGCTACTCAGGCATTGTCACCATATCAGACCAAGGAAATAAAGCGTCAGCGCCACAGAAAAAGTCTGCTGTATTAAGCCATCACTCAGGTATGGGCAAGGTGGAAGTAATAGTGTAGTGCCGCAGACAGTCTATGATATCAAGCCATCCCACAAAATCCAAGAGTGGAAGAAATGAAGTAGTATAAATTATGTAGAGTATAAAATACATTTATAAAGGAAGTTACATGACAGCTGCATTTGGAAAATTTGGTTGGAGGATGCCAAAAGTTATCCATGGTAAAAGGTCTGCTTGGCTTATCCCAAATCCTAAATGGACACACGAGGCTAACATGAGAGAGTGATCGGTACCGTCAAACCGGGCAACTTTGAACAAAAAACAGCCTTTTTTGAGGGTTTTTACCATTTTTGGGCCACTAGTTTTTGGAAATTCAAAAAAATAAAAATACCTTTTAAACAACTTTTTATGCTCTATCGGATGGCGTAAATTAAGTTTTGATTCGATTGTCCCCTGATTTAATGCGATTTTTCAAAAACAGTGATCAAAGTTGCCCCCCATGCGTCTAACATTGAACATGCACGTATTCTTATGGGAAAACCCCTATTTTTACGTTGTATCGAAGAAATTTCATTGAAAAAATGGTCACACATAATTTCAAATCGCATCAAACTAAAGCCTTCATTCAGGCTTCAAGAAAACCTAGTTTGTAATACCCTTAATTATGTTCATCTTTGTGAAATTCTCATTCAAAAATGATCCAACTAGAAAATTGAGGTGTTTTTATACTTTTCTTTCACTAATGAAGAAACAAACGATAGCACATCCCCAAAATTGAATTTAAATGAAAGAACAGCTCATTTGCTTCAAGAAAACTATCTTTTCAGCAAAATTAGTGAGGGAAAACTTGGTCAGATCTTCAAAAAAGAAAAATGATCTTCAGTTATTGGGGGTTTTTAAAAGACCGACTACAATTTGATCAGAATAAACGATAAAATTCTACTGTTTCTTTTAAATGTAGTACTTGGAAGTGTTCTTCTTTCTCTCTGCTTTCGTTGACACAAGGCTTCAATCAATTTTCCGTTTATTTCAATAAACATAGCGATGGAGAACATTTTTATTTCGACGAAAGACTGCATTATCATACCTAGTCTCTTTACTTCTTCTTACTGTGTGGTCATGAAGGTAGTCTTGTCTTATTTATAATAAGTGTCGAATATTTTTTTATTATTCTAATATTTTGGCTTGATTGGGATAAGATTGGTTGATAATGACTAATTCGTATTAATCCATGGGAAACCTCCATTGAAAACCAGTGATTACAAGTGCAATAACTGCATATCATTCTTCTAGTAACAAGGTAATTGTTCTCCCAACTTTTAGAGCGTGCTTCCTATTTACTTTTTTCAGAAAGAGTACTAGCGTAAATGATTTCACTTGCTTGAAGTGAGCGTCAATCAATCACCTGAGATATATTTTAGGATATTTTCTACAAAAGACTAAACATACCACAAATAACTCCTTGAATATGGATTGAGTGGCCAAATTTAAAGCTATTTGAAGATGATGACCAAAAAATAATAAAAACAAGCTATTTTTTAAATCTTAAATTCCATTCAGTAGTACGGGGGAAAGTGTCGTATAGTAAAATGTACCTGTTCAAAGTTGCCCGCTTTTGACAAAAAATTGGGGGGCAACTTTGAACATCCTCGTAACTTTTAAATTATAAGATGAAATCTGTTGGCAACCAAATAAGATGAAACTTAAACATTCTTTTTATGGATTTGTACAAAAAAATTAAGACTGGACTCATTGTAAGAAAAACAAATGTACCACTTACTTTCAGAGGTTTTCAGGGAAATTCAGAACAAAAACTTCTAGACATAAAAAGAGGTAGAAAGAATGATCAAACGAAGAAATTTTAAATCTAAAAAATGTTGCCAAGCTTCTTAGCTATCGATTGATTGTATTAGTTGATAAATTGCGTCAAATTTTACTATACATATTTGTATCTAAACGATCGTGTCATTTTGATCAAAGTTGCCCGCCATGTTCAATGTTGCCCGGTTTGACGGTAGTTCTTCAACGAGTCCATAAGATCTTGAATGTCAGAAATTTGCAAGACTCTGAATAATACGTGAAAATAAGAATTAAACCTATTTGAAAATTCGGAATTTTTGTCAAAATAATGAAATTACCAAAAGGTCATTAAATTTTCGTTTGATTGTGGATATAACTGGAGTTTTGGTTATCTTAAAGTTTAAATAATGTTATCCTCAATTACTTTAAATTATATCATATAAGAGTTGCCATACCCGAACAAAAAAATGAATCTGAATTTTGGACATAGTCAACCGTTTCAGTTTTAAGCAAAGAGCGATAGCGACGAGGTCTTTCTCTTTGATGAAAGAGCTAAAAAGTATTACAACAGAAGTAAATTTTCTAAAAATGATGGCAATTCAGGACATTTCATAATATAGGAACTTAGTAGATTACTCCGTCTCTTTTTTCCTCTTCTTCATTATCAATATTTCTTATTTCTTACCCCTTCTGTATCTTTAGACTTGATACGATAGCAAGAAAGTTTAAAATTACGAAATACAAATTCTATTTTAAAATATCTGGTCTTAGGGCTTATGGCAATTAAGTCAATGTATGATTTTGTTCACTCAACATTAATAATCTGTTACTATTCTGATGGTTGAAAAACAGAAATGAACAGGAAACAATCAAGTCACCCCAAAAGACTGCCCGAAATTCAACAAATGAAATTTTTGGCCGAATCAGATTTATGATGTTATTTGAATTATTATACTCCTGAAAGGAAATTTTAAGATTCCCTTTTTCGTTAGGTGGAAAAACATTTATAATATTAGCAAAATTAACTTATCTAAAATATTGTTCTATGAATTTGTCTATCTCCATAGAGTCATCTCCGACTAGCGGTTTACCAAAGATCAAATAGTCGTAAAGTCATCTGAAAGTTGGGTTCAAAAAGTTCAGCGATAAATTTATTGGCATTTCCGAGGTTTGTTATCTAGCAAACACTTTAGAGATTATCAGATTAACATGCTATGAAAAAGAAATATGATTATCGCTATTTTCCTCTTCCAACCGCTTCTTCAAAATCAGTAGTTTCATCGTCGTAATAACTCGTATGAGTTTGGCTTCTTCTGGATTCTTTTCGAAGCGATTGATTCTTGTTAGCTGGAGAGCAGGCAAACGTACATATAATACGACCATAAGGTGCCCAACTTCGACTATTTTTCTGTTTGCATTTTGATACTGTTTTAGATACATAATTTTGAAAAATGTTACCTCGTTTTATCTCATCTGTTTCCTCGTCTTGAGACTGCTCTAGGAGATACATTTCTTTTAAAAATTTTAAATAAATGTTGTTACCAGCTTCTTTAAAACAACTATCCACTAGTAAAAGGTATATAAAAACGGTAAGGGCAATCAGAGCATAACCCACACAATTACCTCAACAGAGATGGCTAAATCGATTCGAGCCAAAGCTTTACTTTGCTAAAGAATGCCAGTTTTTTCGTGTTTCGAATTGATCGCGCACATATGATATGAAAATAGGTATTTCTGAAAGCGGCTTATAAATTAGGAAATGCCTTATGTTGTTGTTTGATTGTATAACAGTGATTTACGAAAAATAATGAAATTGATTTAATTTTCAGATTTTTTATGTTGCACTTGGAAAAGAGTTTGAGTAAAAGAATGTTGCTTTCAAAATAGCCTCTACGACTGCAGTGAAAAGCATGATCAACATATAGGACAAAAAGAGTATTTGTCAACTTTCATTTCGCGGTATACCTTAAATTGAATTTAAATTTAAACTTTTATTATTGGATATTTTTGCTAGAATATTGTGATGTGAACAATACCTCTATCGGGATAGGATTGAAATATGGGTGTTGAATGGGGAGAATTTAAGTGAAGAGCAAATGAAAATTTTTCACGCTTTCTGTTGGAATTGGAAATAAAAGTAAAGTTATTTTATTTAGCAAGTATTTCAATTTATTGTGAAATCTATTTTGTACAGAAGTTTTGTCTCAACTCTTCAATTAGTTTTCTATTTAAAATCTTTAAATTTTGTATCCAGTTTCTTGAAATAATTTTTTTAAATAGGACAGAATCTTTCTCTTATTCAATATTTTTTCCCAATAACTTTTGTGATTAAAAATTAAGAAATAAACTGTTAAAGGGAAAAATGGCAATTCTATAAATTACTCGAATACAATTTCTAGCGGAAAATAAACAAATCATGAAAACGAAATCATTCATATTAAATTAATTTCATAAGTTATAATAAACTAATAATTTTTGGACAAAGAACTAGAAAAAAGCACCAAAAAGTAGTTATAATATTTTTCAGTATGACTACGCGCTATTCAAATAACATTATTTAAATAGCTAAATCGATATATGCAGATATAATTTACTAACAGAGCTGCGAAAAATCATAAGTGATTGAAATCTAAATCTTATTAATCAAAAATCGTGGATTTTTAATTTGATTTCAAATCTCCAACTATTGATTTTGATTAATTTTGAACAATCAGCTGGAATTTTTTTTATTACAAATCAAAATCGAAAATCAATCGTGCAATTAATCCCATCTGAAAGGTGGTTCTGGTGTATCTGTCTGAATATTACGATCCGATCCTTTTAGCTTTTTTTTAACTACATAGGTTGTTATTTTACTTCGTTACTTTAAAGTTGAACATGGCTTTGGTCAAAATAGTTGAAAAAAGAGTGAAAATCCCTTCGCATTCGAGCCATCTCAATCAAACAATCCTCAAGTCAAATCAAATCAATCCCTAGTTTCGACGACTTTGCCTATTTCTGTGATATTGAGGACACTTCCAGTAAAAAACTGAATTTGACATATATACATTTTAGGAATTCAAATTAAAATTGGTGCTCAATGCACGGGGTTTTCAATTTTTAATTAACGGAAGAAATTGATTTGAACTTTTGAATCCATTGAACTTTTAAATTAATCCATTGTAAGTCAATTGATACTGTTTTTTATTCAAAATCAATGTCGTGGGCGTAGGTTTACTACCTAAATCTCTTTCAATCTTATTTTCAATGTCAAATTAGTCATCAGTAGAATTTATAAAATGTGAAACAAGTACCGTCAAACCGGGCAACATTGAACATGGCGGGCAACTTTGATCAAAATGACACGATCGTTTAGATACAAATATGTATAGTAAAATTTGACGCAATTTATCAACTAATACAATCAATCGATAGCTAAGAAGCTTGGCAACATTTTTTAGATTTAAAATTTCTTCGTTTGATCATTCTTTCTACCTCTTTTTATGTCTAGAAGTTTTTGTTCTGAATTTCCCTGAAAACCTCTGAAAGTAAGTGGTACATTTGTTTTTCTTACAATGAGTCCAGTCTTAATTTTTTTGTACAAATCCATAAAAAGAATGTTTAAGTTTCATCTTATTTGGTTGCCAACAGATTTCATCTTATAATTTAAAAGTTACGAGGATGTTCAAAGTTGCCCCCCAATTTTTTGTCAAAAGCGGGCAACTTTGAACAGGTACATTTTACTATACGACACTTTCCCCCGTACTACTGAATGGAATTTAAGATTTAAAAAATAGCTTGTTTTTATTATTTTTTGGTCATCATCTTCAAATAGCTTTAAATTTGGCCACTCAATCCATATTCAAGGAGTTATTTGTGGTATGTTTAGTCTTTTGTAGAAAATATCCTAAAATATATCTCAGGTGATTGATTGACGCTCACTTCAAGCAAGTGAAATCATTTACGCTAGTACTCTTTCTGAAAAAAGTAAATAGGAAGCACGCTCTAAAAGTTGGGAGAACAATTACCTTGTTACTAGAAGAATGATATGCAGTTATTGCACTTGTAATCACTGGTTTTCAATGGAGGTTTCCCATGGATTAATACGAATTAGTCATTATCAACCAATCTTATCCCAATCAAGCCAAAATATTAGAATAATAAAAAAATATTCGACACTTATTATAAATAAGACAAGACTACCTTCATGACCACACAGTAAGAAGAAGTAAAGAGACTAGGTATGATAATGCAGTCTTTCGTCGAAATAAAAATGTTCTCCATCGCTATGTTTATTGAAATAAACGGAAAATTGATTGAAGCCTTGTGTCAACGAAAGCAGAGAGAAAGAAGAACACTTCCAAGTACTACATTTAAAAGAAACAGTAGAATTTTATCGTTTATTCTGATCAAATTGTAGTCGGTCTTTTAAAAACCCCCAATAACTGAAGATCATTTTTCTTTTTTGAAGATCTGACCAAGTTTTCCCTCACTAATTTTGCTGAAAAGATAGTTTTCTTGAAGCAAATGAGCTGTTCTTTCATTTAAATTCAATTTTGGGGATGTGCTATCGTTTGTTTCTTCATTAGTGAAAGAAAAGTATAAAAACACCTCAATTTTCTAGTTGGATCATTTTTGAATGAGAATTTCACAAAGATGAACATAATTAAGGGTATTACAAACTAGGTTTTCTTGAAGCCTGAATGAAAGGCTTTAGTTTGATGCGATTTGAAATTATGTGTGACCATTTTTTCAATGAAATTTCTTCGATACAACGTAAAAATAGGGGTTTTCCCATAAGAATACGTGCATGTTCAATGTTAGACGCATGGGGGGCAACTTTGATCACTGTTTTTGAAAAATCGCATTAAATCAGGGGACAATCGAATCAAAACTTAATTTACGCCATCCGATAGAGCATAAAAAGTTGTTTAAAAGGTATTTTTATTTTTTTGAATTTCCAAAAACTAGTGGCCCAAAAATGGTAAAATCCCTCAAAAAAGGCTGTTTTTTGTTCAAAGTTGCCCGGTTTGACGGTACAGTACATACAATTGATTTTCAAAAAATAATAATAATGATACCCCCTTAGTGTCACCAACTAAATAATTGGGAAGCAGGATAAATTCAAGAATATTTTTTCATTCAATGGAAACCATTTCTTCGTAACTATTTTTTTATATTTCATTTCCGTAAAATGTTAGTAATTTTTACTCCAAAAATTCACAATTTCATATTTTTGGTGAGAATTTTTTATATTTTTTTGCAAAATTTTATAATTTTAATTTGGATAAAAAAAATAAGTTAAGTGGAAACATTTAAAGAATTTAATGTGAAAAAATAATGTCGGCCTATCTTACTCTCCGCCATTGTTGCTCCAAGTTAAGAGCGCTGCTGTCGCCTACGGGCCTCCTCATACGTAAGTTTGATTGAGATCTACCCAATGTCTATATCCGGATTGTCGTCCATCTATACAACACACTTCGTGCTGGTCAAATACCGCTACCAATTCTTAACGATTGAACAAACTACGCGCCTGTTCTGCTACCGTCCACCCTTTAAGGGCTTGGGAAGTTGAGGATCTCTGTTGGGCGGAGCGTGCCGTAAATTTTTTGGTGATGGAGAGGAATCAGCAACCAGCGGCGACTTCCAGATGGATTGAGAGGCCACTCTAATTGCGGAGCAGTATACTACTGTTCACCTCGGATGTTAACGGAGCGAGCCATCTCTGCTAATGCACTGACCGATGGATGTACTGATGGGGGTTCTTGTTTCCGATTGGGCCTGGCATATGGTGGTGGGCTTATGTTAGCCCTCCTATCAAGTGGAACCACGTTGGCTCCGCACCGCCACGGTGCGGAGTCAGCCAAACTACCACCAAACGCCGGACGCTCAGCTGCTTGCTGACGTAGCAGTGAGTTGGCCCTCTGTTTTTCCCGGTCGTGTTCTACGCGGAGCCGGTGGAATTCTTGATTATCGACAATCTGGCCTAGTAACTAGCATACATGCTCTTTTCGTTGTTCGGCAGCTGCTAGTTCTAGGCCGATTGTTCCTATTTCTTCTTCGGTCGATAAAACTAGAAAACAGAACAACAATTGTTGGTGCTGCGGAGTTCATACTCCACTAAAAATGTTGCGGAACTGATGATTAAATCAACTTGATGGAATGTATCTACTACCAAAAGTGCACCTATACTTGGCATACCACGATTTCAATTACGAAAAGAAAGAAAATATATATATATTTATGTGGTTTATACTTCTGATTGCAAAATGAATGGAAAGAAAAAAATCTACTAATTTACGGAAAACAGTTACATTTACAACAACACACACTTTAATATATTGAACATTAATGAATAATAGCACTCAACACGAAAGGATGGCTGAGATACTATTGGATGCAAGTTACAATGACCTTACGTTGTGATAAGCAAAAAAAATGAAAACGGTAAATTCTCAGCACCTCACACTAGCGATAATGGGATACTACTTGGAAATACTTATACTAGTACTGAAAGAAACCCAAAATTGCAGCTAAATAATGAATAAGGAGAATCTGTGAATGGATGGGGAAAGAGGAAAAAGGAAAAAAGAACAATAAATAAATATAATAGTGGCGGTGGATTCTACAATTAGGCTTAACTACAAATTTACTCGTGACAAAAATCCGGGTCACGGCATCATTTAGAAATTCCCAACTAGGATATTGAAAATAACTAGAACATAAATAAACTGTCTCTTCCCTTTACTCTGCCACATAAGCTAACGACAGAGAGAGAGAGCCGGAATACACAAATGCACTTTATTAGACAACTTGATAATACTATACATAAATTCTTGCTAATGGAGAATGTGAATGATGCTTTGGATAAAAAAGATGAGGAGGGAATGCCCTTTCGCCCATTATACATCTGCTTTACCCATACTCTTCTGGCTTGGCAAACACAGCTGCCGTCGTCTGTTTGGAGTCGTTTGCGCCACTTTTGGGAAGTCCCAACAATGTTTCTTGAATCAAATTTATTCAATAAATTTGTGTTATGTACCCCTTTCATAGCCTCCTCGTCCTGTGCTACACGTCATCTTTGTTCCTTAACTTTACTATGGTGAACTTTTTTAAACGGTAGATTTTAAGGAATTGTTAATGTTAATTGTTAATGATGTGGTTTTGAGGACCCTCCTGTGTCTCTTCGCAGCCGGGTTGCTACCATCCATGGCCTAGTATACTAATGTCGGTCTCACTTGTGGCAAATAACACAAACTCTGTAAAAATTGATCACAAAATTATAAATAAAAATATATCTTTAAAACACTATTATATTTTTACTTCTATATAGTCAACAATTTCGGAAACTTTGGCCAAAGCCTGGCCTATTTTTTAAACAATGTCAATTACAATTGTTAAATTGTTACAACGTTACAATTGTTACAATGTAATAACTCATGCCAAGACAAATATGTTCTTTTCCTCACTTTTTGTAAGCTCGACCCATCTGTATAAAAGCCATGGTCGAGCATTTTCATTCTTCAAAATATTCTTTATAATATGCCTGATATAATGGCGTAGATCAACAATCGTCTTCTTCAGATCATTTCAAGCCAAGAATAATAATTTGATAGTTCGCTTTTATGTTTGAGCAGTTCCGTCCTGTTAAAGGAAGAAGTTTGCTTATGTCAAAATCTAAATATTTTTGGAAAGGTTCATGTTAAGAAAACAAAAGAGCCAAAACACCCTAATCAAGAGAACGTCGTTTCATTACTAAATTTCATTCTAAGAAGTGAGTAAGTAGAAGTTGAAACCGACGTTTGCTTGGAAACATCCATTTCGCGGGTTCTTAGATTCCTAGTTGAAAGGATCAATTCTTAAACGCTTGAGTTTTTTAGGAGTTGAGTCAATGGTTTGTTGCTGGCGCTGGTTTCTTGGGGGAAAATAATAATAACTTTGGTTGTGGGCTATCGAATGGGACTCAAATTGTTTTCTAGTCTCTGGCTTAATTAAAACAGACTGAAAAGAATAAGTTTGCGTGTTTTCGCTTTATTGTTCCCAGTGCAAATATTGACTTTTTGGTGGTAGGTATTCTTTTAAGCTTTAGTAGATTTTTTAAATTTTAAATAAATAACCATTTAACACTACTCACCTGCTTCAATAATCTATCATACCAATGCCATTGCCGTAAAATCAAAAAGTACACATGACTTTTATTACCACAATAGATTATCTCCACGCAGGCGAAGGTAAAGCCCATTCCGTTTGAATGAAATTCCCCATTACTGCAAAATATGAAAATGCCTTGAACAAACCAAAGAACTGTTTATTATCTACCCGAGTCATTGCCTATCACCAATACTCCTACTTAACTTTCCAGATCTCTTTATTGCTCTGTCTAGAGTTAAAAAGTTTATTAATTAGGAAAATGCCTCTTCATAATTCTTCTATCCTGTAATGTTATTTTATTTGTTGAATTTTCCTCGTCGTCTTAACTTCTTCGTTTTAGTGGTCTTTTTCGACAGTGATGGGATCTGGTCTGTTGATAAAGCTTGAAAATGAGTTTTCTCTATCTCGTCTATTACAGAAAAACTAGCAACAAGATTTAAAGAAAGTCACTTATAATGATTTAAGACAAAAAATGATTCAAAGTGGCATGATTTTCGTTATTAAAACCAAAATTTATCAAACGTCAGCCAGATTTAGTCTAATTTTTTTACAAAGATTTTTACGTTTTGGGGCTTCGATTAAAGGCAACTAAATTATTTAAATAAATTTAAGGTTTTAATTTTTAAATAAGTTATAAGGCTTTGATATTTTAACGATTTTCTGCTGTTCCACTTCCTTATTATCCCTGGAAACGGATGACTCGCTTCAAAATCACATCCGTACCTCAAATCAACTCTCCCTCCTCGTTGTTGGCCAGCAGCACTAAGTTCGGGCTACTCTTTGTTGGCTCCAATTGCATTGAAATATTTTTTTTTCCACATTTACCAATAGAGTATTATGTTAATAGGTTAGTTATTTTATGTCTATCGGGAGTGATGGGCCCTACAAAACGGTTTACGCCATGCTCTTGAAAGTTATGTCTAAAAGTATTGCTCTAATATACAACCGCACCGGGACTGGCCGTTTAGACCGCAAACTTTTTAATAATACACTTACATATAGATTCATTATTGGTAATCGTAATTACAATTCAATTCATTGTTTAATAATTATAATATTAATTTCTTTTCTCTTGATTCGCAGAAGCAGTTAAAACTATCCACCAGGGTCATATAGTGATCTGAAGGATAAAAAGCTGTTTTCTGCGATTGAAATTTTTTTAAGAACGCCGAATCCCGAGAAGGTGGAAGAGAAAAACGAAGACAAGAAAAAAAAATTATCTCATTACTGTATGTCTGTCTACTGTCTGTGATATTTATATTTCCCCTGTATTTATACTTAATTAAAAAGTGCAAATTAAAAATATTTTATGCTAACGAATGATAATACATGACTCAATGAGAATTTCGAGAGAAAAATCTGTCTCTATCTCTTAGCAAGCACCGAATTCGATCTTTATATATTTCTCGTGCTATTCATTTCATTTTCATCTTCAATCTTTCATCCCAATAAATATAATTCCTCTCTATGGTAGTGTGTTATTGTCAACATATTTATTGTTAAGTATCCAGTCTCGGTTGTATTTCAATTATCAGTAAGATAGGAAGTATCACCATCCTAGCTTGTAACCTTGACTAGACGTAAGTTACAAAAGAACTTTTATGACACTGGATTGAGATGCGATAGATATGGTCAGTTATCATGATTTGTGGGAGCGCACTTAAACTTGTTTTCATGCTGTTTGTACCACATCTTTTTGAGTGATTCCATTTACGAAATTCCAATAATTGTGGAAACAGTACAAGGCAGTAGATAAATCATTATCAACATTTGTGACTATTTATTATAATCTCAATACATTCACTTCAGACGTTCAGTTTGACTTTAAAATATGGATCTTATTGTAATTTCTTGCGTCCGACGTTGGTGCGTGTTTGCCATATTGATTCCCTCAAAACCGATCTTAACTGCTGGTAACCCGCAGTGGGAATAAATATGACAAACACGCAATACCGTAAACAATGGGAAGGGAAAATTTGACGATGTATTTCTCATATTTATATTACTAATTTTGGCGTTCGACGTTATTTTTATTAAAATATAGTTCAAAATGTGTTCATGGTTAAAAATTTAATTCGTTTTGATGCAGGGGTGTATTTTTTTTATTTTCAAAGTTTGGACCTTCGCCATATTAGATATCACTTTGTCGACGGGTGGTCTAATACTTATGTTCGAATCTGTTGTGTGAAAGCCCTTTTTTCCTGATTTTTTATAATGATACCTTAAAAAGTTTGGTCGATGGTCTTTCTATCGAGACCAAAATCGTTGTTTTACTCGTAAAATTTGATTTTTAACAACAAAAATTGGGTAGGGTACTTTCCCGTACGAGACCACACGCTCCAAGGCAGTGATCGAATACTTTTTCCGGGTACTGTACGTTAAATAATCTATTATGTATTGTATGTAATTTGATTACAACTATTTGTTTTTGTTTTAACCAAATGTAGTTATTATTTAAATACCTATTTTTACCTGACTAGCCTAGTTTTAAGAAATCAAGAAAAAATTTAACTAGATAAAATATTGTTTTTAATATATCTTAGTAATACAAATTACAAACAAACATAATAAAAAAATTTAACTAGGTAATTACTCAAAACTATTTCATTATTGCGATCACTAATTCTCACTAAGGAAGTTGATTTACGATAGGCCTACTTTTAAATATTCTCCATGCTCATGTATTTGCCCTAAAATACTATATTATGATTCTCTTTTCGTTTCATGTTCAATATATTAAGGTTTTTTTTGTTTAGCTCCTTATTCGTCCTCAATGAACGAACACACTTAAATAGCTTAAATTAAAGTTAACTTTTTTAACGCTATTTTCCTTTATCTTCGATTATTGGTTGATAGAAAAGATGTAGACAATAACTATAGTCATTGATGATATTTAAAAAATGCTGTATCGCTTACAGTGATTTTTAATAACTGATGTAAGTAGTAACACCCATTTTAACCGAGAATCCACAAAATCTTACTCAAGCTATGAACCTAGCTTACCTATACTGTACCTACACTAAACTTGAAGATATTTTTTCAATGGCTATAATAATGTCAACTTTATTTTCTATCTGTTCAATATAAATTTTTCATTAATCCAGATCAAGCAATGTATAATATAACTCACAATAATATATCGTTTTTTAATGTAAAAATAAAAATTGGCGTTGCTTTTCTACACACTTAAATTATTGATTGATTTTAAATGTATTGTAAAAATATCTTTCCGTTTTATGCTCAAACTATGTAATTCAATATAAACTTGAGTGTATAGTCTACACAAAAAAAAAATTTGAGTCGAAAATCCAACATATTTTCTTTATATTTCTCGGTATTATAGTGTACCCACTTGAGAGTTTCAAATCTTGGCAGCCTTTCAACATCCCAAAGAGGCCCATACACTCTGAAGAATCTCAAGGATACGATGCATATGCTGAGCTTTCTAAAACTATGGCATGCGCCGCGCTATCCGACGACGACAGCGCAGCTTCCACCCCTCAGTGATCCTTGAACAGCCCTCGTCGTCGTATCTCCCCGCTCCCCTATAAATACCTACTATCTCTAGTTAATAAAGATATCAAGGATAATAATACAATGGGTCAAGAAGGCGGAGAAGTGATTAATCAAGAAACCACCGGACCGACAGCCACCGGAACCGCTTCATCTTTCGTCTCGGTTGAATTCGAAGTCTACGGTCAAGTTCAAGGTATATTAAACCTAATTCAATGCCCTTCTAATGACCTTATATCAATGTTTCTATGTTTTACTCACAGTGGTACCTCCAAATATTTTTTTATTTCTCAAACTATTGGCACAAAATAAATTATTTAGAGCTTAATAATTAAATAAAGTTGGAACCTATTCTTGTCTGAGCAGCAGGAAGAGTAAAAGCCACTGCTGTCATCAAGTTTTTGTTTTATAAATATCTCGGCTAGGGATGCGCATTGAGCAGCATATAGAATACCAGGACCTATAATGATATATAACTCTATTTTCTAGGCTGTTATTTCACCAAGTATTGTAAAGATGCCTGCGACCAGATGAATCTCGGTGGATGGGTGAAGAATTCCAAGAAGGGCACCATCGTCGGCAAAGTTCAGGGAGAGAAAACTCGCGTAGAAGAAATGTAAGTTTATAAAAACATTGAACCAATTAAGTATAATTAAGTATAATAGATTATTCTTCTCTCTATTTTGGCATCAACGGCTATTTTTCTGCTGGCAGCTCAGACGAGTTCAGCGAGCCTTTTTGTAAATGCGTAGCCAAACTGTTCCGGGGACGTCGTTAAGAATCCCGAAACGCTCGTGACTAAATAAAAGTGCGGGATCAAGTTATCCCTTTTCTCTTTTTCTTTTCTCAGGCAGAGAGCCAGAGAAATGATGCTACTTTTAGCCAGGTTTTCTCTCTTCCACTGTTTTCTGTTTATAAATGCCAAGAATGCCGTGGACTCTACACACAATGTTTTATATTTTTAAAAGTGGCGCGCTTTTTTTTTAAATACGCTTCACTACTTCCTGATGTTTTAACTTTAGCCGCCTCTGACAAACATCGTTAAGATGAGTTTGAGATGCGTGAATAATTCATAACTAAAGATGTAATCGGGTTTGACATTTTTGTTTTTTAAATTTAGAGTTCAATGGCTGTCGAGGACGGGGAGCCCGGGATGCAAGATTGACCACACGGAACTACGTAATTGGGAATACATCTCCCGGCTCGAATTCCGAAGCTTTAGCATCCGTTTTTAATTTTTTGATTTTTATTATTAATATAATACGCATCTTTTCTTTTAATCACACAGAATTTATATGGCATCATCTCTTTTCTTCTTTGGTAGTTTCTATCGCATTTTTGTTTTTTGTTTCTCTTTTTTGCAACATTTGGTATGAATTAGTATGATGTAAATATGAAGAAAAAAAAAGAAAGAAAAATATCACTCTTTACGCTCATTATCTTTTTACGAATTATTAGTAGTTACACAGCATAATTTAATAGGATACATTAATTCAATTATAATACTTATATTTACAGGAAAATTTGTAGCTTTCAATTTTACCTAATTTATCCATATTTTTTTATTTTAATTCACAATGAATACATTTAAAATTCTATAATAACGTTCAAAGTTAATTTCTGATTACATTCTGGACTGCTGTATTTAAAAAAAAATAGTAATTAAAATTTTTAAATGATAAAATTCTGAATTTATTTTTCGTTAGATTTAAATTTATAGGTATCAAATAAATAAAAAACTGAGCAATTAACTCGGACATGTATATCAAGTCCCTTCCGCGGGGCATAAGCCGCTTTTATTCTTGGTTACACCGTTCAAGTTCTATGGGGCGCAAAGTGTACTAAAAAGTATAGTATTGGCTTATCTATGTTTAGCCGCCATCAACCAAGATTAAAAGCGGGAAATGAAGTGCAATTCGAATCCCCGTGAAGGAGGGTCGATACGTTATATAAGTCCATGAGTGAACCAGATCTTAAAAAGTATAATTAATAATTTTGAGTTAACTTTTTTTTTAAATTAACGCTTGCGAATGCTTTTATTTATCTTAAAATGTTTCAAGAACTCGCGGCACTATTTTAATTTGCATTTTAAATACATAAAATTTAAAAAAATGAATTATCTACATATTTTTTAATTTAGACATTTTTCGTCTTATTTTATTTTTTTAAGTATTTGACTTTAAAATGTTATGGATTAATATTTCAAACATCTGAAATAATATTTTTTTTAAACATTAAAATATTTATTTTTAGTTAAAATCATAAATGGACAATTTATTTTCAACAAAAAAATTCACTTTTCCTTTTTTTTAGTATGCCTACATGTTGATTTTATTTTAAAATTATAAAAATTCTATATTGTTTAAATTTAAATTTAAGATCATATAGATATAAGATCACAGCAAAATTCACCATATATTTTGCATTAATTCACAATTTATAACATTCGAAGAAAATATTTGATTGCGTATTAAAAACAATTATATTATTCAAAATATAAAAATGAGTAAATAGTAGTTTAAGCTAAGATATATTTCTTTCTCGGAGCATTTTGGGCAAACGTCGCTTTTATTCTGGGTTGCACCGTCCGAGGTCTATGGGGCGCAGAGTGTATTAAAAAGTATAGTATCTGCCTTCTTACGCCTAGCCGCTGTCAACCAAGATTAAAAGCGGCAAATACCGCGTAAAGGGGGGCTCGATATACTCATATACAGTGCCAAGGGAGGATAACAGAATTTTCACAAAATATAAATTATAAACAACTTCTAGATAATATTTGTAAAATAATACTTTTCATGAATTAAAATTTTTCAAATCAACGATTACAATTATTTTTAAAAAGTTTAAAGAACTCAAGGCATTATATTGCTAATTGCATTGTATTTTAAAAAGATTATTTAAAAAATAATGATTAAGGCGTGTATTTTTTAAATTTAAACATTTCCCGCCTAATTTTTTTCGATTTTACTTCTAGCCTTGATTAACAAATTCAAATTAATTTTTTATACAAAAAAAAATATTTTTATTTTATTTTAGGTTGCTTCACGTGTTAATTTTATTTTAAAATGATAGAATTTCCTAGATTGTTAAAATATAAAAATAAGATCTCCATTTTCATAATTACACATTATCCAATAGTTTAAAAATAATAACGGCCAACTACAAAATAAGCCAAATTTTTTTTATTTCAATTTTTAAAAATCTTTTTTTTTCTACATGGTTAAAAATAAAAATAAATAATAATTAATAAACTAAATCCTCATTTAAATTGAAAAGTGAACTTTTTTTACTTAATATTTAAAATTTAATTTAAAATTTTATTTTTTAAAATCTTAAATTATTCTGCACAAATAATGAAAAAAAAACATTTTAATTTAGAAAAACTAATTATAAAATGGTATCATTTTGAAATTACAATCAACTAAAATTAGTTAAATAAAGATATTTCCGTATTTCTATTACGAGTTAAAATTCTTGTATGAAAATAATAAAAAAGAAAATGAGATCATCTCAAATGTGAAATGTATTATTCAAGAAGAAATTGCCCTTTTTCCATTTTAGATACAGTGAGCCATAATGCCGGCAACATTTTCAAATTCAATCTTCTCCGTGATATTCTTGGTCTTCACCAAATCTTCCTGAGATGTTATGAAAACTCGGCCATTTCCAAGGTCCTTCCATCCGTTCTTGGCAATCCACTGCTTCATAGCTTGATCTAAATAAAATAAATATTTTAAATCAATTAAAATAATTAATTTAACTATATCTACCAAAATACTGTATTTAACAAATGGTAATTAAATGAAAAAAAATTAATTTAATTACATTAACTTTTTTTAAGTAAATTAAATTTTAAATATAATTAAAATTTCTAATTAATTCTATATTAATTTTTAAAAAATTTGAAGATTAAAAGTAAAATAAATAAAAATTATTATGTAATTACCATTGATGTTGCCCAAGAGCTCCTTCAGCACAGGGACCTCAATGGTCTGGTAGGTAATATTGATCACATGAGTGACAAACTTCCTGATGGCATCCTCAAAACCCTGCACAGTGATGATGAGATCACCACATTTGGCCACCTCCTCCCAGAACTGCTTGAACTTGCACGTCTCGAGCAGATCAGCGAGCACCATCACTCGTGCAACTTGGGGCTCCTCCAACTGCCAAAATTATTTCAAAATTAAGTTGAAAATTTAATTAAAATTCATTCAAAGTTACCCGATCTTGAGAGAGCAAGCACTTGCACAGCACAAAGTCAGTGTGGGGCAGGGCGGTGAGTGCCTTCAGCAGGATGAGGTTGACGATGTTGTTGCGGTACAGATTGGGACCGAACTGGTAGAGGCGAAGCACACTCAAGTTGGCCTCGAGGTCATAGGTGTTCTCCTGCGCCTGGAGTTCAACATATTTCTCCAGCTTCTGCAAGTTGTCTGGATTGTACCTGTAGATGCAACATATGTGGCCATGTAATAATGAAAAAAAAAATTGAGTGGAGATTTAAATTTAAATTTTACCTCTCAATTCCTTGGAGCATGGAAGCAATCTCGGTTCGCATAACATCGGCCATTTTGAATTAGAATTTAATAATTGGATAGAATTTAGAATTATTAATTAATGAAGAAAAGTGGACTTGGAAAATGTGGGAGCGAACTGCAATGTGTCAAACGCGGAGAGGCAGACGCTTTTTTTTTTTTATTTCAAGGGGGGAGCGCTGTTGCCATACTGAAAAAATAACAGATTTCAGTGCGCGTGCGCTGAAAGTGAAATTTAGACGGCGTTTCTCATTTTTAGAAATTAAATCAAAGTTAAATATTTAAATTTGAATAATGAACATCATAAATTGTTACATTTCACATATAATTATGATTTTTTACTAAATTAAAAAGTTATATTTTATGGATTAAAATATTTAAAGTCTTTTTGACAGTTTTTAACAACATTTTTTATTTATTAATTAAAAATGAAATATGTACATTTTAATCACGAACATTATTATTAACTTAATTTTACCTATTATAAGAATTTTAAAAATAATTTTGGAATTTGAAATTTAAGGATTTAACTATTTAGACAGTTTTTACCTGCGCTTAAAATTTTTTATCAATGAATATAAATTAAAATCTTTAAACTTAAATGATAACCATTATAATATAATTAATTCAGCATGTTATAAGAATTTTTAATAATTTTAGAATCTATAATACAAAGGATTGCAATATTAAAAAAGTTTTTTTTTACAGTTTTTGACGACGCTTTTTAAATTTTAAATTTATGAATTAGACATAATTAATATTTGAATAATGAACATTATAAAATACTCAATTCTACATATTTTAAGATTTTTAAATAATTTTAGAATCCATAATTAAAGGTTAAAATATTTTAAAAGTGTATTCGAGTAATAATAATTCAAAAATCAAAAGATGAGTTAAAGACAAGGTTCATGAATTTTACGGGATTGGTTCATCTCAATCACTGTAGTCTGATGCCTCTCATCTCTGATGGGTGGACAGCAGCACCCATTTTCGCAACAAGTTACCACCGAAGTTGTGATAATTAAGATAATATTGATAATGCTAGCTGCGATACTGAAATTCCCCAAAGCGATTTTCATGGAGCGCACCTCTTCCATATCTATTTTCAAATTTAATTAAAAATTATTTTTAAATATTCAATTACATAATTAATGATAATATTTACATGTCTCTCGTAGAATACTGTCAAATATGTAGAAATATGAAAACGATGCCGTAATAGCCAGCCAAGATGTCGGCACGCAAATGGACGACATCACCATAGTCGAAATCAATCTAATAAAATATAAGATATTTTTTAAAATACTTAAAAATAAATTAAAATGATAAATTACATCTTTCTCTTTTTTATAGCTCCAGTCACGTTCCCTGAGAATAATCCTAAAGCCCCTGTTATTATGTAAATGGGCCCCACCCAGAAGCCAGTGCCCATGTAAACATCATATTTATACACTTTGTTGTTCAAAACAGCTGATATTGGAACCTACATTAACAAAAACCAACTCATTAAAATAGAGAATTAAAATTTAAATTATAAACTTACTTGAAGTATGATTGAAAGGGTGCCCAGAACGAGGTTAAGTATAGAAATAACTCTGATTGCAATATCAATTTTCTTGATACCTTCCTCCCATTCCTGCTGTCTAGCAACAGGCCTATTGTTGTGCTGATATCTATTAGCCATCTAGAAGTGATTAAATTCAATTAAATGTTACTGATAATTTAAAAGTTTGAATTTACCGCGTAAAAATGTTTTATTTGCTTCTTTTCTTAACCACTGAGAGCGAGGAACTGAACTGAAATTTGGTTCTTTCTATAATTTGTGATGGTTGATTAGACTGGCACCGACTTGATTATTACAGACGAGTGGAGCAACAGAAAGTTTCTGATTTCTTGGCTTATAATTTATGTATATTTTGTGTATCCAAATGACCTTCGAAGCCCCGATGATGGGCTATATAGGAATGATGGATCATATTGCAATGCGTCAGTTGGAGGGTCTGGTTTTAATATAAAATATATCTTATACAGGAATACAGTTATATGCTCGATGTTATTGCTTCGTCATTGCGCTGTTTACATGATGTATAGTATAAGATATGATGGTCTATTTTTAAAAGAGGGATCGTACACAGTATGGTCTATTTAAAACTGGAATGTTTGCATTTTTAAGTTCATGGTTGTATTTTAAACATAGCAAAATATGGAAAATCTTGTAAATGACTGTTATATTTTATTTATTTATTATTATTTTGATAACAGTACAATTTATTATTTGATTTTCAAATTTATATTGCTTGCTTGTATTTTAATTTTTTGAAAATTAAGTTAAAATTATATAATTATATATATATTACTCTGAAAAATATAGAAAATGCAAACTCTGAATTTAACATTTTTTGTATATAGTGCGCCGTTTGACAGTGATTTTTCTGTAAAAGTTATTGGAAAGTAAAAAAGGGGGAAACAATATGTCGTTCAATAAAACAGATATTAATCGATTGGAAATGTAAGACGAATTGGGGTTTTCAGTTTTGCGCATTGTCAGGGAGTAGTGCACTGCCAACATTCGAAAGCAGATTTTTATAGCGAGCCTGTTTTATTATATGTAAAGGTTTTTTAAGATGAGCGCTAGATGGCAGAACAATTTTTCACAGAACCCCGCGTGCTTTGAAAATAAAATGTCACAAAAGCCGTAATACCAATTGATATAGTTCTATTTTCTATACTGTTCTCCAAACAGTAATAAATTTCTTGACTTTTCTTTAAAACGAGGAATTGTCCACAAAATTTTTTTTCCATACAACCTTAAAAATCTTTGCCAAAAGTCTACAATAATCCAAGTGAATACGAAATTCATTTTTTGGCCATTTGAGAGAGAATAACAATCAACTTATTTGTAAACATCGCAATTTGGTCTATAAATAATTATTAAATTATAGGCAAGCAGTTGCTTAGTAGATAGTATAATGAATAACTTATTATTGAAATGCATTCACTTGAACCTGAATATGAGTAAGTAGTTTTATGCTTTTAATTCAGTTAGATTTTGTTTCAGTTTGACTCTGATGAACCGGTACCTACAAATTTACCTACAAAATTGACGAGATTTATTTATTAAATTCATTTTCGATTATCAAAATGAAGCATCAGAAGAGAGTAATACATTAAGATTTTAATGTAGTAACACACGCGTGATACTAAATTAGGTGCTGCCAGCTGCCTTGTCCATCCTTACTTATCGCCATCCGCCATTGGTAATAGGTAATGTAGGTTTGATGGTAAAACAAAATCAGCTATGCAATCTATACAATTAAAAACAGTAATAAACTGTTGAATAACAATTTTAACAACAATTTTAACAACAGTTTTAACAAAATGTTTTTATTTATTTATTCATTGACATTTGAAATGATAAATTACCACATTGTTTTATGTCGAAGTCGTCGTCGTTGTCACCGTTGTGATCGACATTGGCGTTATGGTTGTGGTCGAAATTGTCGTAGTCGTGGTTTTCGTGCTTTTCTTTGGTTTATCTTCAGCATTCGTAGTTCTCAAAAGAAGCGTCAAAAATGCACCGGACAGTGCTGTGGTTAGAAGGAATATTGGTTGAAGAATGATTGTTCCTATTACCCCAGCTACAACCACACCTAAAACAATAAACTCCTTCCATCCCCAACCATTAAAAATCTTCTTGAAAAAAATCTTAATTTTGGGCTCTTTCTTCTTAGGAACGTCAATTGGATCCTTGTTCAGAGCTGCCTCCATTGCTCCCTTAAATAGCAAAGTAGAGGAATCTTATATAGATTTCACAGTAAGAAAGCTTAACTTCAACCCATTCTGGTTTGAATATTTTGTTATTTTGTTCTTGCTTATTTGAATTTTGAAAATTGAATTAAAATTATAGGATTATACTGAAAAGTAGAAGAAAGAGTGAAGGGGCCGGATCTTACCGTCTACCCTTCCCGGGAGTTAAAGGTATCGCCCAATAAAAAATCTACCTGCAAACTAGCAAACATGTTGAGAATCTTGGAAAGCGTTTCTTTTTGTACGAGGCGCGTGTTTTTCTGCGTCTGCGCAGAAGAAAAAGTTCCAAGTTTACCTGAAGGTTCGCTAGTAGGCAGGTAGAAATTTGAGGGGGAAGATACTTCAACCACCTAGCACGAGGGGTACCCCTTTCTTACACAAGACCCCACTCCTTCACTCTTTCTTCTAGCTCAAAAGAAAAAAAAAATATGCCCGCTTTAAAAAAATTCTATAGTGCGACGTTTCAGATTGATTTCTTCTAATATACTTTCTTCGAATATACTTCCTATTTTCTTTGAAGAAAATAGTAGTTACTGTCAACCTTTGAAAACTGATTGACGGGTACTTTGCAATTGTTTAAGCTTTTTAGATGAATGCCAGATGAAAGCACAATAGTTTAAAGTGTGCCTATACGTGCGTGTAAAACATTGTTTGGTAGCTGCGGTAAACGATGATTTTTAACATGCAATAAAACAATCTTGAAAGAAGTAAGGTTTTTCGTAGAAAAAGCAAAGAAAAAGCTGATAACGAAATGTTTCCGGGCAATAAATATGCAATGGCAAATTTAATTTCCACATTATGCATTCATTGAATAAAGTGGTTGGTTGTTTTCTATCATCAAATATTTTAAGTGAACCACAGCATGAAACAAAGATGGGTGCAGGTACAGAGCATGGCGAAATCTATTTTCCATACACGAAAAATTGATTAATTCTTCCATCAACAATTTCGTGTCTTGCTAAGATCTTCTAATTCTGTTGGTCTCCATTAGGATTTTCGCAATAGTGCTGCTCGTGACACCATGCATTACACAAGGCTTTTTCTCCCAGGTCAAGGCAGTGAATGAAAACATCTTGGTCTAGTTTGAGATCTGACTATTGATATATACTTCTACTTTCTAACACACTTCACCATACTACGGACTACGGACACGAGCTTGAAACATTTTCAGCCTAGATTTAATTTTCTCTTTATGGCCGAAACTAACTTTTCCTTTAAATGCATCTCATTTTTCACCCAACCTGGTACCATTGGAAAGGCAAATTCGATGAAAGAAATTTCATCCAGTGGATTTGGTAAATGGTTTTCTTCTGAGTTATCAGACACATGGGTAAAAGGGATTTCAGTGTAGTGTCTCAATGGAGCGCTAACATCCGTCATTTGAACCGTATTTTTTCAAATCAATCTGTTTTAACCACTTTTCTCTTTTAAATGCAACGCTCACAGGCTCTATAGCCATTATAACTAATGATTCTTTCAAGATGAGTCCTCGCCGAACATTTTCCTGATATATCAGTGATATAGTTATGCATTGACTTATCTGCTGATGAATTGGGTTATCACCGATTTGGTGCATGATTTCATTGTAGATTAAATGGGTGACGAGGTATCGATGAATTTTAAATTTTTCTTACCGCAATAAAATAACCGGTAATTGATTAATTTTTCAACGATTCATTCAAGTGTCACATTACATGCATTTGATAAACAACAGTACAGTTTTGACAAACAACAGTACAGTACACTTATCATGCATTAAGCCATCCGTTATTACATACTAAAGTAGCAAGAGTATATCTACTGTTATCAACGGTGCTTTTTGACCAAAATTTATCTGTTGACATATTTCTGTTTTGTCTTTTGACGTATCATTACATTTATCAATTCATAAACGTATTAAACCCTTTCTGTAACAAAAAATATGAGTGCATTTGTCAGTAATGTATATGTTTTTCAAATCCTTCAACATCTATGTCATCTTTTACAACTAGTTCCAATTCCAAGAAAACAAAAAGGCTGACAAATTGTAAAGAAATGAGACGATCCCAATCCAAACCAATAAATTAGATAGTGGATTCTGGAAGTAACATATTTTCCATCATATTTATCAGATTGGATTGGCAATATATTGACAAAAATGCTAATTTCGAAAAAAAACTTTTTTAACAAAAGAAACAATGAATGGTTTTTAAGGAAAATATGTATATTTGTCACATTCAGATACCAAGATAAATGATTTGAGAACTGAGTAGTCTGACTATTTATCAAGTCATTAGGCTTATCACTACCATATGTTTCAATGAATAGATCCCATTATACATCTTTTTAGTGAAAAATCACCTTTTCTTAATTCATGATATAAGACGAAGAAGTCACAAGATTAATCCAGCAACGTGACTATAATTATTTCGAATGTCAATTTACCAATTCTGACAATAATGATGATTTTAAAATATAGATTTATCTACATATTTTGTTTGCTTTCGACAACATTAACAGTAATAAGGGCGTTTCAAGACTACGATGGATTCGTTGAGATTTTTGTTGTATGAGCTTATAAATATTAAATATATTGACTATGTGAAACAGCGATACATCAAGGTACACAAATAAGTTAATGGATAAAAAAAATTCTTTAAAAAAATCATTTGAAAAAATGTAAATGATAATTAAACGACCTTGGAAAAAGTACGATGGTTTTATACGCGTATTGTGCATCAACTAACTAGTTGATGGAACGTCAAATATATCAGAGGAGACTGCTACAAGCTCTTAATAACTACTCTTATTATTATAGCAATGATTAAAATAAAAATCTATTATATAAAGCAGAAAGTTTGAGGGTATCAAGAAATTCCCTGATTGGTCCAAATTTTCTAGGGGGAGGGGCTTAGATAATGCAGTTGAACTTTCAAGTTGCAAATGTAGTTTAAGTATACTGTATGAGGAATAAATCGGAGAGCTTACTAACGATAATGCTTTAAACGCTAACACGGTGATTAACTTGCATATATATCTTTTATAGAACAAAACTTTACTTGCAACTATTTTCTCGAGTTGCGAAGAACCCTTAGTTAAGTCCTTGAACGAAGGTGGTCGCTCAGGCCGCCTGAGAAATGCCAAATCGGCTGAATAACAAAAGTAAAATAGTTGTTATTACGGGTTGTAATACTGCGAATCAATGCATGCACACAGGCGCCAATCAATACAAATTAAAAGTCATTTCGGGCAAAGCCGAAGCAAGGGCCAGCTAGTATTAAATAAAATAAAAATTATTTTTTAATTTTAAATTCAAATTTAAAATTTTGGTAATTTCGTTTATTAATTATGAATATGGATTTTATTTCTATTTAATTTCTTATTTTTCTAAATATTAATTCATCATTATAATTTTTTTAGTATGGGCTCACATATATTGTTTAAGGCGGGTTAAAGAAGAGAGATCAGTCGAGAAATCAGTCGAGGGTGTTCAACATCTCAAAGATCCACCAAACAAAACAACGAGCATCATCATGAAGGCTATTTGGAGCAAGAGTGAGCTACTTAACGCTTGCCTTGAGAAAACAGTGGACTCCGGGGCAAAGGGAAGGACGCCCCTTAATATCAAAAAGCAAAAAGCTCTTATCCGTATGTAATTTATTTAATTCCGTGCTTTTATTCAATAAATTAATAATTAAATATTTTTGGGTTTGTTGCCAGATACTATGGCGTTGACAAGACAAAAGTGTCAAAGAGGATGACCAACAAACTGCGAGGCACTCGTATCGCCAACAAGGATCCTATTGCTCCGTCTTCGAAGGGTGGAAGAAAAGAAAAATCTGCTGCATTGGAGAGTACAGTAGTACGGAGAAAAAAGTTGTTTTATGGAAATCAGGCTTATGTGTTATTTTATTAGATAGCAAAGCGCGCTTGGTGACTCGCCGGGAGGATAATAATAATTCAGTACCACTGAATCAGCTTTCAAACAAAATCGGTGTACCATTTAATTTAACCACAGTTTCAATTTTAATTATAAACTGAAATTTTCCATATTACCGAATGGTGGCGTCAATCAAATTTCTAAAGGTGACTAATAGATGGCATTGACGCTGTACGGCTACCCAACTTGAACTTTCCCGGCATTTGCAAATGGCGTCAAGAAAAAATAGATAATTGAGAGATTTCAAGAACAACATGACCTACTTCTTGTAAAAAACAATATTTTACTAGATTATTCATTTATATGTGATGTATGTTAATCTACAAATATAACAGTTGTCTCGTTTTTTAGATTACTTATTACATCTTTTTGTAAATAGTTATCATAAATTTCCTTTTAGTATTATAGATGTGGTATCATATATGGCGGAGATATTCAATAACAAATAAACACGAATCTTTGCCATCAATTCACATTACGAAGCTGACGTGTGCTAGCCACAAGTTCTTCAAAAGAAAGCTTTGAATCGTTTAGTCAACAAAAACTATTCACGACAGGCATCGGCTTTAATATCTACTTGCACTATTCTGTATTGACATTACGATTTTTCCACTCTTCAAGCGTCCATGCAGTTAAATTAAGAAGATGGACACGGGCTTGATGAGAACTGGCAGGTGACTGGTTTCAAGAGGAATCTTTCGAATGAAACCGACGTAATCTTGATGGAAGTTGGAAACAAATCCACAAGACTTGTTTTGGCCGCTTTTCAAACGGTAGACGCACATTGTAGTGAAGACTGGAGAGAGCAACATCTCTTCTAGCATAGTGAGCTCTCGAAAATGTATCTGCATCTCCAACGGCATGGTGAATAGATCGCGAATCATGTAATTTTCTAGACAAAACTTATGGCCGTTTTTTTCTTTCTCACATCTTCCACAAATGTAGTTCGCCACAACTTCTTGTTTTTCTTTTTGTTCGCCGGCCAGAGATTCTTACAACGTATCTGCTTAAATTTGGCCATTTTTTCTTGGAAATTCTTTTGAAAAGAAATTCCTTAAGTTGGAAATTCTTTGTTCATGTAGTGGACTGTGGACGGTGGACAGGAACATTAGGATCTGCAAGACTCTTTCGACTTCTGTTCCAATGTTTGATAAGATCTGTGATGAGTTGATTTATTATTGTTTGAAATCCGGAAGTAGTCTTTAACCAACCTGTTATGGAAGAAAAGAAAAATCTTTTTTATTTTGATTTCAACACACAGTTGCACTTTTAACACACATTTAACTTTCCACATTAAAATTTGTTAAATCTAGACAAACCTCATACGAATCTAAAGCAATTTTTTTTCTTTATTTTTATTCCCAAATTTTGTTGAAAACATTTTGATTGTATGTTAAGAGAATGAAGAAGGAAAAATTGGTTTCTGCCCTGGTGGCTGACTCGTTCTAGAAAAAACCATTACATCCATCCTATCTGCCTCAGTGGATGACCCAGTGACTCGTTCTCTAAAAAGCCGCATTACATTTTCCATATTAAAATGTGATAAATCTAGACATACCTCATACGAGTGTAAAGCAATTTTTTTCTTAATTTTTAAGCACAAATTTGGTTGAAAACATTGAATACTGAAGATAAAACATAAAATTTACATGAAAACTTACCTCCAGCTGGTTGTGCTTGAAGTAAACAAGACCAAAACAAATGGGCGCCTATGAACCAAAAACAATTAAAATTTAATATTTACCAACCTACTTTTGTAAAAATGAAAAGAAAATTGAAATTTGGTGTAATGAAGTCTGGAAAAGTTGTACTTCTCTAAAGACCAAGATCATTAGATTATGTTTCGTATAACTTAAGACTGTAGCAGGACGACGATGCAGTTACTTGCCAGGAGTAGTAAGTTCAACACACCGAGAATCACTAGAGAGTTGATGAGGGTCAACTGAGACCAGTCAACTTGGTCTAAAAGATTTGTACAGTTGTCCAACGGATTTGCTGTGCTGTTGAACGGCAATGAGGTACTTATTGCTCTCCACATTTACTCATCATAAGTGAAATTACTGTATCCGTTCGCATCATCCAATAACATTGAGTGACTTATCGCCAATGATTAATTTGTTTTCCCACTTCTTAGTAGTAAATTAGCATAGGGTGTATAAATAGTAACCATTAATTGTTTATAAAGCGGAAAAGCTGATATAGCGTTAAATATTTGCAAAAAATTGAACTTAAAATTTGAAAAAATGTAAAAGTCGTTGCACAAGGTATAAATATTATTATTTAAATCTTCTTTTTTGTCATGTTTTTTTCTCTACATTTGAATTATTTTATGCGAAGAGTGATTGAAAAATATATATATTGGTGTATTTAGAGCACCCTAGAGGAACTGAACGATGCTAAATTATTTACCTTTGTTCTTTTTGGGGAAACAAATCTGGAGTTGGCCGTCTAAATATGTATTCGGATGATTTATAAGGCTACTTTTGGGCTAAAGAAGCACCACGTAGTTTCAAACAATTAACAATAGCCGTTACACCAGTAACTCACCAAGTAACAGTTTATTTTATTTTTCTCCATTGTTAAAAAAAGTAAATAATGTTATGCTTAAAACAGGCTATTTTCTGTACATTAAAATGATTAAAATCAACCCAAAATGGATCGCCAAGAACCGAAAACGACACAATGTATGAGAATGTGAGCGTAAAAAATATATCAATATGTATTTAAAAAAATTATGCAAGAACAAGCTTATTCGAAGAATGAGCAAAGTAAAACCACCTAATAAAATGTTTGAAGACATTTTTAATGCAATCGAAAATTTTATTTCAGAGTATCTGGAATAAAATTAATCTTTGATGCAGGAAAATTGTTTAATTTCTTTCATCGAGAAAAATATAAATAGATGTCAATGTTTTAATTGGCCGAATCTTAATTTTTTTGCTTTGGAGAGAAAATTTGAAATCCTTAAAATAGTTGAGATACGAAAAGAAAAATTATAATTGATGAAATCTACCACCTTTTAGGAAATATATAAGAAGGTTAATATTTGTTCGTTTTAATCGGAATCGGTCACAATCAGTTGTTAATTCATCCCATCCAAGATCACTTCTGCCTCCTATAGGTGCTCCTGGTGCTCGTTATAGGTTATAATCTTTCACTTCTCAGGTGTTTTTATCCCTCGTTTGAATAGCTGAACCCACTGATTGATT
The DNA here is from genome assembly GCA_030141595.1 of Chydorus sphaericus. Lineage (NCBI taxonomy): Eukaryota > Metazoa > Arthropoda > Branchiopoda > Diplostraca > Chydoridae > Chydorus > Chydorus sphaericus. The sequence goes on along the minus strand of CM057926.1, from coordinate 4,365,382 downwards.
CTTTGATTTTCCGATGAGTTTCAGACCATTACAAACCATCTTTTTTACCTCCTCCAATTCAATTTTCACTTGACGATTTTTGAATATGACGGTAGTTAACTTTTTCGCCTTTCCTACACTCCTCCATCACAGGAAAATTGTTCAGAATTTTTTTGGGTTTGGTTGATAGAAGTTGAAGATATTCCATTTAATACATATTTAGACTCTTAATCAATATATTCTTATATTTCTAATAGTAATATACTGTTTTAAAAGTACTTGATCACGCAATAAAGATCACTTGAGTGAAGCGGTCTACCATACATTTATTTGAGTCTAAAATGCTTTGCTTAGCTACCAAAATATCGCTCACACCAGATCAAAAAGCAAAAAAAAAATATGCATCTAACTTCCGGTTAAAGGTGTACGGGATCTCTTAAATGCATGCTATTCTATCTAAACACATGACAAATTTATCTGTCTCGTGAATTTACTTCTCTGTGGAGAATTTTAAAAGAATAAATTAGAAAGAGTTTTAGAAGTCCAAGGAAAGGGCCTACAGGTATTGGAAACAACCGAAAGCTTCGTTAACATCCCTCCTATTCTCTACCTCAATTTTGGACTTCTTTCATAGTGCTCAAAATAACATTTTGAAAGTGAACAGTAGGTAAATGAACTTCAATAATTTACTGGAAAAGATGTATGTAATTATTTGGTTATTTCACATGTTCGAATTTCCCGAGGAAGTGGAGATGACCCAATACCTTGAATTCAAATTAATCATTGTCAACAAATGCCAACTGTGTGGCGTGATTGCTAAGCACTTCAGTAAAAAACTTGTATGTTGCATTAGTTTCAATTAAAGCAATGGTTAATAGTGTGAAATGATGACTATGAAAATGACTTTGAGCATAAAAAAGAGACAGCGGATGGAAATTTTTCGACAAGTAGTTTTTCTTCATCAGTATCCTTTGTATGCCTTTATGTATTAATAAAAAGAAACGCCCAAAATTGAATTTCCTAACGGTAGCACCTATTAAGTTAAGAGTACTATGGGGAATGGCATAAAGCGTGTTAAATTAAACTCATTTCTTGTGTCTGGGATCAAATTTTGTGTTGGGCGATAGATGATAGTCCTCGTATAAACACCAGACAAACTATGTGTTTAATATGATGCACAAAAAATAAGAATATAAGAATACATCTGCGGTGTATCACAAATGAGAGTTTTAGCAATTTTAGGTACTGTGGCATTCTTTTCATCTATAAAAAAAATGTTAACACACATTGGCATTTCGCGAAAACAATTGTACCGGTACCTAAAGTTGCACTAAAACCTAGCAATGAGCACTGGTTCAATTGCCTAAATGACAACGCTGCTCAAAGTGAAAACCATTCATTACCTCATTTACAAACATGTGTGTGGGTTTAATACATTTTATTTATGATTTTTATGATATGATAAGAACACTGTACTGTACTCCAAGCTCCGTAGCCACACCGGGCCATTGATAATATTTATTCTGACTAATTATGTGCTTCAGTACTGTACTGAAACGAAAAATAATCAAATACTTAATTAATTTTGATTTTCAATTGCTTATGAAATAGACGTGTCTTAGATCGACGAGTAAGAACAGATGTCTTACTTGTATTGTAATAGTATAGCCTATAGCTGAAATATAAATAAATTCCTCTTTTCCTATGTACAAGGGATAGGAATTTTTCAGCAACATTTGAATTCTCTTTCTACTCAATAAGTAAAGTAATAAAATATCAAGCGCTATATTATTAATTTTCCAAATTCTAGACTGTAAAGTTCTTTAAATAAATCCTAATAGTAGAAAGATGATCTCATTTTATAGCTTTCCTCATCAATTTAACTCTTATGGTAATCATGGTTATGTTAGTTTTTATACGTTATTTTAAAAACGTTTTTGTGATGTATTTTTTAAAGGTCTTCTCCTTATTGTAAAATGAGTTTTAAGTAATTTAAGTGGTTTTCTATTAATAACTTTGAATTAAGAGACAATGAGAAGATTTTATTTAAGTACCGGCAAGGAACTGATTTACGAATTTAATTCCAAATCGAAAACTTTACGAAAATATCCCGACACGAATTTTAAATAATTATTTATAAAATATTTAAAAAATACTTAATAATGATTTATAAATTGTTTTGAAGAAGAGTGGTTAATTTAACTGTTTCAAAGAATTAATATTTATTATATAAATATTAGTTAAGACGATTTAGAGTAAGAATTGGTATTTTTTCAACTGACTTACAATTACTTTAAAATTCTGAAACAAAGATTTTCCACACTAAAAATGCATTAATTCATTTTTTAATGTTAAAAATGACAATAAAACTATATTAATGATTAATTTTTTTATAAAAACAAAGGATTATAGCATCTATGCATATTTTTTCATTTGTATTTGTTTTAAACTTTAATTTAATAAAAGGTGAAACTTAGCCATTTTGGTAAAAATTTTAGTCTTTACTTAAAATTTTACTAGAAATTTCAAAAATCCAATATTTAATATAGAAAGAAAATTCTACCTCATTGTGGCGCTGGTGTTACTTGAGCGATCGCTCACTTGTCAATAGCTCTCGCTCGTTGCTCTCGATTATCGCTCGCGGCAACTATGAATTGATATGAAATTTTTTTATGTTGGTTTTGCTAGTGTTTTGAACATAGTGTTAACTAGACTTACTTGGCGAGATTACCAGGGGGTCCGCGTAAAATTTGTCGTTTTTGTTGGTGTGAAAGACCTTTTTCGATTCTTTGCGATATAAATCGTAGTAAAACTATTTAAACTACGTTCAATAGAGTTTGTAGAGCTGATTAAGAATAAGTAAAATTAATTTCTAAAATTTTAAAATTCGTTCAATTATTTTTTCAAAGGCGCTCTTATTACCGTTATGCGGCCCGTAGATACGCAAACTGGTTTTCATGACTGCCCGTTGTCCATGTTGGCTTGCTAATCCCTTAGTCGTCATTCCTCTTGAATTCCTCTACGATCAGAAGCCGACTGCTGCCCTTGACTACTTTTTCCAACTCATTATGTCACGAAATTGTGATTCATTAACCAATTAAAAAAAAATTGAGAGAATTTTTTATTCCTTAACTAGCCAAATCGATTTTGGTGGTCGTGAGTTCTCAGTTAGTCACGAGGACGCAGTTTCAAGCTAATCAATTGATAAACTGACTCGAGAGCCCTTTGTCGGTGCCACGAGCAACATTGGAGGCAGTAGGGGAGATGTGTATGAACCTTTGCTTTTCAGCATTCAAGTAGATATTTGAGAGTCTAATGCAGCACAAAAGGCAGGTCAGCCGGCTAGCCCAGTGGGGCCTCCCATGACCCTGCCAGTAGCATTTGCTGATCAAAAACTGCCTTGTAATCCCATGAAACATGAAAAAACACCAGTTCCTAATGAAGTTGAATTTACAGGAACGGCAGCTGCAGATGAAGGAATGGCGAGTCTTGCTCAGTTCCCAAACACTAAAATCTATAAACCATATTCAATATTACGAGTTATTTTTATAATTTTAGAAATAACTTGACTAATAAATGTTTTAAAATCAAATCAAGTCCTCTTGAGAAAGGTCTCTAGAGCCTTTCTTGCTTTACTTTATGATGGACTTACTATAACTCTACATTTATTTAAATGATGATTTTCTCCGCACAAACTTTCGCATTTTTATTATTTGTCCCGCGACTATTCTGAGCGGCCGATAGAGCCTTCTTAGTCCGGGTTACTCACTGATCACGTGAAATCGAGGTAAACTTTTTTTTATCTCAAATAACTTTTTTTTAACAGTATTTGTGACTATTAAATAAGTTTCACGTCAATTTTCTTAAAAAATTGTGACTAATATACACATTTGTAACATAATAATATAATTTCATGTCAATATTCTTTTGAAAAGTATACCTTATCGGCTTATCTGATGCATTGACAAGTGCAGCTGCCGTTGGCTCGTTATTTATTTAAACGACGTTAAGTCCATGAATGTTTGCGGCATCCTTGACAGACTGAAGCTACGAACCGGTTTAATAATCAGAAACTGCGATAACCACATCGACGACCTTTAGTCCCAACCGTCGCTCGTCCGCTATTCTTAATTTGATGAGCACCAGTGGTAATATTTGTTCGGGAGAGATAGTTTGAAATTCATTCACACCTCTGATGACCTCATACATAGGGTTGGCTAAGAAATGAATTGCATTTGTAAACAACCAAAAAATCAACGGCAACTTCATCAAAGGCTTCTGAAATACTTCTACTTCTTCCAGGCTTTCAAATTTTATTCTTATCAATCACTTTGTACCAAACAACCAAAGATAAAAAAGAATCGAATAGCATGAAAATTTAGTAACGGGTATTTCCCAATTAGCAATTCTTAAATGAAAATATTTTCTTCAGACGTCGTTGAATGCATTAATCAGTATAAAAGGGGAAAATAACCATTAGAAACTCATTAACAAAGGAGTCAAAACCACGGGTGAAAATAGAGCTGAGGTATATAAAGAATTTTCAAAAACTTTCTTTTGAGTTTAGGTTCCTCTGTGTTATTGCCATTCCGCTCGTCAGGTGCGCAACATATAGTAGCCACAATTGACCAAAAAAGGATGTTTATAGCTCCTGTTCTATGTTCGTGCGCAACAAAAATGCAATAATATAAATTCAATTTCAAAATTAAAGTTTATTTATTAATTAATTTTTTTAATTTCTTTTCACGCGGACACCTCACATGTTCGTTAAGTGGGCACTGTAAGACGACGTTGTTTTGGGCGACGAATCTACTCGTGCAATTATTTTTACATCACTTATAATATTCTCAACTTTTACTTTTATTTTTTTATCTCTATTTTTTCTTAAAAAGAGGTCCGATGTGTGGTCACTTTCTTACCCATATATTTCCAAATAGGATGTAGCAATTGCTGGTGTTTTGGTTGTGGTGCAAGCTTCATCCGCTCACAACATTTTTGATTCTTATTTCTTCCTCCTAAATGGAAATTAAACTTGGCAAGAAAGAAACATGCGGCAGTGAGAGGACCAAACTCCACGGTTATCAATTATGACCCCCCCCCCCCACTTCATGCAGCAGCTCAATTTCTCTAATTATTTCATAGATTTTTTTTATCGTAAGTATGCACCACTCATTAATTCTTCAGTGATAATCGAAAATCCTGCTCAGCTCTTGCGTTCAGCTGTTGATTCACCCTATGTCGTTGAAGCGAAAGAAAATTTAAACTTTAAGTAATAAACTAATATAAAACTATTTTAATAAAATATTCTTACAAATCTTTGTCTATTTTTCTAGGTTTTCTTGTGGTCGGCCTGTTATCGAGAACGACCTTGGGATCTTGGTAGCTCACTAGCGCGTTTTTAAAACAGAAATTGCGTGTGATCCTGAAAACGTTAAATAATTACAAGAGCCGCTGTCGTTCTCCATCATTATATCATTTTTCATAATTTTTCAATTTACTGTCGCCCTAATTTTTCTGATGTTATTAATTTCAGTGGTCTAATTTCACAGCCAGATTTATGGCGGCAACAATTTTTTTTTAATTCGTGGGTAATATTTTACGTGAACATGAATCTGTGCTTGACCCTATACCTACATCTGTGCTAAGGAAAATCTGCACCAGTCTTGCCCCATCCCTTGCCGACCTCATCAACAAGTATCTTCTCCAAGGCGTCTTTCCCACTGACCTCAAGTCTGCTATCCTTATCCCTCTCCTGAAGAAACCTGGTCTTGACCATGAAGTGTTTGGCAACTATCGTCCCATCTCTCTGCTCTCATTCCTGTATAAGCTCCTAGAGAGGGTTGTGCTACGTCGCTTATTGAGTCACCTCCGTTTAAACGAGCTTTTCGTCCCTGTCCAATCTGCCTATAGGCCTGGCCATTCACCAGAAACTGCTCTCCTCAAAGTGATCAACGATCTCCGTCTCCTCATTGACCGCGGATTTGGCGCCATCCTAACAATGATTGATCTCAGCTCTGCATTTGACACGGTGGACACATAATCAATAAGTATTTTAAATTTCGACGCAAAGTGACCCAAAAATGCCCTTGGATCTGCTCTTTTCAATAACCCGAAACTCTGCTGACTAGTTCTGATGCAGCCACTATTCATAATGCGTATCAATGTACAGTTTGGTGCAAATTAACTTGAGGGGCACAAAGCACTAAACAGGTAACGGTCCCTCAAGTTTATTTGAACCATACTGTATATGTATAAAACAGAAAAGGTATCGTTTTGCTTGAAGAAATTTCCTGATTGGTCAAATTTGTTAGGGGGAGGGGCCTAGAGGAGCATATACATATAAACTTTACACTTCCAGATGTAGTTTTATTCCTTAAGGAAAGTATGAGAGCCTATCATTGCTAGCGGTATATCAAGCAAACAGTAAAACACGTTGTTTAACTTGCATACATCTGTTTTAGAGAACAAAAAGTTACGTTAGTTGCAATTATTTCCATGCGTTACGAAGAAACCTTATTTAAGTTCTGGAGCGTAGGCCGCCTGAAACCAAATCAGGACAATAAAAAGTAAAATAGTTGCTATTATAATTACAGCTGTTTTTTAACAGTAAATAACATAAAATCGGTCAACTTGGAAAATATGGGGCAACTGTAGTTGTTGACACTGTTGATGTGTATTTAAATGAAGAATTTACAATTAAGTATAAAAAAACTAATAAATAGAAAAAAAATCGGGCAAAGCCGAAACACAGGGCCAGCTTGTATAAGATAAATTTAATTTAAAAAGGTGCTAATTATTTGTTTTCTTTAAAAAATCTTTACTTAGTTATTATATACACGTATTACGTTCTTACTTCGTTCACGTTAACTCACGTGTCAGGTCAAAACAGAAGATGGAAGCTGACGAGAGTAAAATTTAATGATTATCAAAGGACGATTACGTATAAACGTAAACATCTTTTGAATTTGCAGCTAAAGTTTGACTGTTGCGTTGAACAGAGAGTGATTTAAAAACAGTAAAACTAATTAATGATGAGACCTAAACTTCGGTTTTATTTTACACATATATTATTTTAATATTTCCATTATTTTACCGATTTTAAAAAGCTGTTGCAGCGATAGAATCTTATGCAAGTTTGCCGAAAAATGTCTTGGTTTAATTTATGATGTACATTAATTATTTTGAAAAGAAAAGCATTCCTACAGCTTTCCGGCTGGTTTATCATTTGTAACTGGTTTTGGCCGTTAAATAGAAAACAATATTGACCGTATTATTTTTGGGATAACCTTGAACAAATGTTTGCTTAAAAATTTTAATTATTGTGTGTTTGTGGTAATAAAATTATCAATGCAGATCATGAAGTTATTTTTAGTGTATTGCATTATTCGCATATAATTAGGGTGGGTATGGTTTTTGTGCTAAGCAGCAGCGTGCTACGTGGCGAAGATGGTTTAGGTATCGGATATAAACATTATATAAAAAATCGTAAAAAACGAATGCGATAAATTATGATCGATATATAAGATCAATAGGTCATTGATCAGACCTCTAAACATCATTTCTATTGTCTTTGCTAACATTCAAGCCACTTCGGCATGAATTCCAACTATTTCAATTAGGACCTCTTGCAAAGGTTAATAATAAAACATCATCCCATTACGAGTCACACCTCCACATTTTATTGCAAAGAGATTTCAATGTGATCCTGTGTAACTGTTAAGCGGATTGTGAGAAAGTTTCTTTGTTGATAGAAAGGCGTCTGAACCACTTGTTAAGTACTATTAGAAATGATTACACATTAGGTTTTTTTCTTGGCTGCATAAAAGATTTCCTACGGCTAATCACCATCCTATTATAAAGATAAATTCGATTAGATCCATGAATGTGGGCGCCCAGTGAGTCCACTCGTAGCATCTAGCATACAGATCTAGACCAACTACGTTGATTGAACAAATTTTAAGCTGTTTCTCTGCACTCTGAGCGCCTGACAGCAACCACTTCGACGATAATGTTACCAGGCCAAGCCGGCCAGCATTACCGTCGTAAAATAATACACCATCTTCAGCAGCCCCCTTCAATGAGTCCAACATTGACTTAAGCGTCCATTTGTAATCTTCCTCTATCCATGCCTCTATGGGATAAGCGGGATCCCGAAAAATGCTGGGATGGTGATTATATGCTCATAGCGTAATTATGCAAAGTTGGATAACCACGGCTGGGTTGACGCTCTCCACCTTCCATTTTCTCTACCGAGATAAAGCTTCAATGGTCTATATGTGACTAGAAAGTACTTAGTCTTCACTTGTCAACTGACCATGATCGGCTTGTAGATTTGTTCCCCGTGCGTGTCCGATATCATTCCCCATAAAGAATTGAAAATACGGATAAAATAAAAGTTAAATGGATCTTATTCGTACCACGAGTCCTCAAAACCTACAAGCGGAGTTCTCTTATGTTCTTCCTTCCCATGAATTCTGTTGGTAAACAGTTAAGATTCAACCCTTTTTTAATATAAAATCTTAGTATATATAAAATAAACTTTTGACTTCGGTAATAAGGAATCGTTGCATGCAACTCTAAACACACTTTATCCCGCTCCTCAATACTCTTAAATTTACCAATGAATCGTCTGGGTCCCTTTGATTCCGACATTGTTGAAAATTAAAAGCAATTCTTACTTAGTACTCTAACAAATACTAACTTTGAATAAATCCATTATCATAAAAGCGATTTTTCTTTCATGGTGCCCTCAACAAATCCAACCGATTATCTTTGCTTCATGCCAAAAGGGCAAAAAAATCATCCTCGACTAGGAAACTGATTGGTCCGTTATCAAATGATACGTCTAGTTCGGCTCCAACTTTTTACACTATACAAGAGCCCTTCCAGACAAACAGCAGCGCGTGAATCGTCTTTAACATCAGATGCAGATCAGACTCCTTATCTGAAAGAACTATATAATCTTCGCGGTCTAGTCATTCCCCTCTTGTTCCAGACAAGACTGGGGCACTCGTAGTAGTAATAACTACTCCATTTATTTATTATGTGCTTGCCGCTATTAAGTAGGATCATAGTTTATGTATGTACTATTTTGTTGCAGCAGTGATATTTTAAGCAATAGCGGCTTATAAATAGTTCCATTTTTTAATTTGCGAATATATATTTATTACTATGAAAGACAGATATTGTTACAATTCTCAGGCTTAACTCCATTACTTGGTTATGACATTGATCCTTTTCCAATGGGAACAACGGGCCATTCACTGAATACAGTGGGTAGGAGAAACTGTGAACACTCATTAAGGTGTTATTAACAAAATAATATTAAATTTAAATTATGATATAATAATGTGGCACATTAAATAACGATTTTTTTATCGTTGTGCTTCTCCTAGTTTTACTGAAGACAAACCATCTCGGTAAGAGAATGGTTCATCATCAAGCCTAATTTACATTTATCAAATTTTATCTTTAACAAAAAAGAAATGGCATTGTAATAGATATATAATAGAAGAAACTAAAAATGCCATGCAAGGAACAAATTTAATAACTTATCTATACAAGAGGGGAAAAAAGAATATGATATTAATTTATTGTAATTTGCAAATAGTTTTCTATATTTATATTGTCCCGTTCCCTCAAAAATCCTAATCAGTTTTCAAATTATACTTCAACTTAACATTTAATTAAAATTGTTCCATTAGTTCAATACACAATAATTCATAAAACATTGCACGAAATCAATAAGAGCTGGTAACAAACTAAAAAAAATGCAGGCTGCAGAGAAACAAAGAATGACGTGATAATGAATGGAAAAAAATTAAGATGCAGTGCTGCATGAGTCTGCATAGAAGCCCCCCTTAATTTAAAACATAACAAACTCCGTTACTCCAGTAAATTTTTACGCAGCACTTAGCAGCTAATTTTATCCTACACTGTAATAACAAAATCAATTTTTTTACGTAAAACAGATGATTTTTTGTACATTACTTTGATTAACCTCAAACAGAAAGGACCACCAAGAACAAAATAAGACTCAATATATCAGAGCAAAACATGAGAATGTGATTGTTATTACATCTGATTAAGACCTGCATTCATATTATAAAACCTCCTGTGAACCCTGTGAGCCCCCTGTGACCGAAGATCGAAATCATCACCAACTTCATTATTTAATCAGTGCCAGCCGTTGCTTAACACCTTCATTTCATCTCATATGTTAAAAATATTTTCCAAAAGAAGTAAATCTTCTTGGTTTGTGAAAAAGTAAGATCAGACTTACGTTATCTGAAAGAATTTTTCAAAAATAAAAATAAACTTATTTGAAAAGAAAAATAAAAACAGAGAAATCCGTCGAATTTGACACACAACTCTTGGCGAAGAGAACGATTTTTTATCCAGCAGTAACGAATTAAATTGGTAACAAGGTAAGCAATGATTTTTACATTTTTAAATCTTTGTTCTGAATTTCTCCAGTTCTCTTGGGATTGCTGGACTAAATGTCGTTTTCAATAAAAGTATATGCTGCAAATCTAGATGGCGAAAAAATGGAAAATCATGCTAGAGATCTGATATGACGACAAATCTGTATTTAATAAAATGACAAAAGCACTTAATTTGTTTGTAGTTAATTTGAAACGGATTATTAATACAACTTTATAAATTTCATTTTTGAAAGTATTAATTTTTGTACAAATACTAACTTCATGTTTCCAAAAGGACATGTTTTTGTTTTTAAAGTTTAGGTATGGCATAAATGAAGCTGAAGTTGCCTTGAGTGATCACAAAGGGATGGTTCTTCGTGGATACAAGTGTGACTTTTGCATCTTATGGTGTACTTTTTGTTTCCTCGCCCCTAAATTTGAAATTTATTAGGATTGTAGTCAGGATATTGTCATTTGTTGTCATCTTGGGTGGTCAGGGGAAGTTTATCCCGCCTAATCCGCCAGGAAATCACAATGATGACCATTTAGGGACTCCAGGTTTAATTCTCATCTTGCTGAATTTGCTCAAGCTCATTTAACTGATACCCACACTCTTGGTTCCTCAAAAACCCAACAGGCTAGCAGTTGATGTCATGTCAGTTCATCACCACTAACTCGATTCACTGACCACCACCAAGATGACACTAACACAGCTCGTATCAAATTTGCTGTCACTCACACCCAGAAAAATGATCAATATTTAGCTTTAGAATTGCAATTCTTGTGCGTTTGTTTAAATAAAAAAAATTTTATCGATGAAAACAGATCAATAAAATTTGCAAACAGATATTTTCTAAAGGATTCTCTAATTCTATGATCTTTTTACCAAAAAAAGTGGAGCTCTTTTTTCTCTTAGATGCAGAGAGCTTTTACCACTTCAAAGGAACGTTGGTGACTTATTTTTGAAAGTTATAGATTTTAAAATACAAGAAACTAACAAAGTATCGTTTTTTACATGGAATAAAAGTATTGGTTCAGTATCACTAAACGTATAGCCTACTACTGATTCAAATTTCATTCTTTACAGATGATTCAGCCAAAATGTGTTCCTTAGATGTTTTGGCAGAAAATTAAAGATTGGAAATGTGTCAGAAATTGCCAATTGAAGTGAACGATGCTTACCGAAAAATTCACATAGTGCAGCAAAAAAAAAGAACAAGGAAAAAGCAACTTGATAAAACAGGGAAAAAACTCAACGTGGACTTCAAATTTTCAGAACAAAGTAATAGACAGCCTCTTGATTTTGAGTCTTAAAGGGCGTGCGAAACTTACCGGGGATACCTAACCCACAACTTTTTGCGAAGTGGCGCAACCATCAGCATTGTCATTCGAAGTTCTTGAGAATCATGGAGAAACATTATAAGCAAAAGATTTCTTTCAACAACTAGAAAAAAAGAAAATATGCCCCAGGAAATGAATTTAAAATGCCTGATTAACGCAACAGAAGAACGGAGAATACGACAAACTTGCTCATCGTCTTCTCCTCCGTGATGCAAAGCTGTACCAGAAGACAGAAAAAAGTGGAACGACGAGTCCGACTGACGCCATCCCTTTAATAAAGCTTTGGCCCGCAATATTTTCGAAAATCTTCAGGATACCACTTTTTCTGAATTATGGTGTACAGTATGGTCCAAATAAACTTGAGGGGCACAAAGCACTAAACGGCTAAGGGTCCTTCAAGTTTATTTGAACCATACTGTACATTATATTAATATTGTTTCCAAATACAGCATATTTATAAAGTTAAAAATATTTCCAGTGATTTTTGTATACCTTTCAAAAAGGTCACTAATTGTATAAATTACTTTTCCCGGAATTCTTTGATTATTGCCATTTTTTTATTTAATTTTTTTTTTCTAGAAAAATTTAGTCTACCGTCATCAATGTGCGGCTTTATCCAACCTTCTACAAAATGAAAATGCAAAACTGAACGTATTCATGCCCAAGAGTGAGTATTTTGAGCTATCCGAGCTGGTTCAAGATCACTAATTGAAATTGAAAATTGGAAGAAAATACTGCCGGACTCGGATTAGCAAAAAAAAGGCTTCTGAAAAATTGTGAATTTTCTTGAGTGAAGGAGAATGATGGCTTTTATTTTGGTAATTTTTTTTGTATTGTATGTGAAGATTATCAAAGCCCTCTTTTTGTGTTACGCACTACCAAGCCAAAACAACCAATTGATGATTACAAGGTATATGGAACAATACAAGGTATGAGCTATGAGGATAGAACAATCGGAATTTTTTAATTTTTTTAATTTTTATGTTATATTCACAAAGAATGCGTTATCTTTGTGCATCTTCGCACTTTAGATTATAAACTAATAAACATTTCCACTACCAAAATATCTCATACAGGTAACAGGTGATAAGTAATTATAAGAAATCCATACTTAACCAGCCATGCACAGATCGTGGCGTTGGTGTGACAGTTTTTTTGGTAAATAAAGACATTCTACCAACAATTGCACTACATCTTTTAGACTAAATTGATTTCTTAAGTATAAATGCTAAGTTTAATTAAGTTTTGGGTTGTTTTCAAGAAGGGTCTGCAAAAGAAATGCAATGCAAATGCAAAAAAAAATCGCAAAAGTATTCCTAAAACATGAAACGAATCAAATGAGCAAGCTTATATATAATAATAGAAACACATTTCTAGAATGAAATGTTCTGGAAATGTGGATCGGTGCTACGATCGATTGACCATGCTGGTATGGAAGACGGCGAAAAAGCCCGGTACCAATTCGCTGCCGGTGTCTCTTTGGTATTTTAAACAAAACGATTCCATATTCGCTAATTTTCGAACTAATGATTGTCGCCTTTCTTCAGGCATTGGCATTGTGCAATGTGGCATGTTCCAGAAATTCATGTTATCGTATTATGAATGAGGAAGGAGGCTAGCCAACAATCCGACGGACATCCTTTTTTTGGTTTTGAGTTTTTTGCAAACACTACAAACATCACCGCTCTCTCATCTCGCCCCTATTTGCAGTATTTCTAAACAACTAATATCTTCGCTTGCATTTCATTTACGGCACCTCAACGGAGAACGGAAGAAATTAGGATTAACATCGCTTCTTACTATTTTATTCTCACATTGTACTGTACTATTTCTCCCTCATAACTTCTCTAATATTGTATTGGATGTCGGCATCTTGACCTATTGTTCAGGTGATTTTTGCCTATTTAAAAAATAATTGTCTTCCGTCAATCAGTGGGATTTAAACCCACGCCCAGAAAACTGGAGTGTGACCTGACAGCAGTGCCTTAGACCACTCGGCCATCCTTTATTTTTCGAAACACTTCCGATGCAAAACAATAGAGTGAATTAGTAGCTCTGTAACTATAGGTTAAGCACCTGAAGAAATTACGCCAGCCGTGATTACACGCTTACTGCGGTGGCTACATCTGAAAACCGGAGAAGGGAACAACAAGAATTATAAGTACTGAATGTGGGAAGACATTTTGGGGGAACACAATAAACAACCAATACGCTGACCTATATCCCATCAAAATTTTAAATAGAAAATTTTAAAAGAATTTTCCAGAAATGTTCTATGTAATTATTTTGAAAGTGGACCTTTCCTTGATGTTGTAAAACCAACAACCCTTTAGAATTCACGCAGTTTGTATTGCTTTTTATAATGAAATCTCATAGGTTTTACAGCTTTTTGGTAAATGAAGACATTCTACTAACAAATAAACTACATCTTTTAGACTGAATGTATTTCTAAAGTATAAAGGCTAAGGCTATTTAAGTTTTTGGTTGTTTTTGAGTAAGGGCCTGTGGCGCAATGGATAACGCGTCTGCCTACGGTCATTGTTTCATAGGAAGCAGAAGATTCCAGGTTCGATCCCTGGTAGGCTCGCTTTTTTGGCTCATTACATCACAAAAAAACGTCCAAAAACATAATCTGCGATGGCCGGGAATCGAACCCGGGTCGACTGCTTGGAAGGCAACCATGCTAACCTCTATACCACCATCGCTTACAACACACCCAAAAAAGCTTGACTTAAAAACTATTTTTCGATTTAAAGATCCCATACGTTTTATTCACCACTGCTATGGGCTTAACATTTGTTTTCAATAATTTAATTTTTCTTTCATTTTTTACTCTTTTTTATCAAGTCATGTTTTTCCTGTAAATTGTCAATTTGTATTTACGACACAAATGTGTCAGAATGGCCGAGCGGTCTAAGGCGCCAGACTCAAGGTGATTAACCTTTCCACTGTCAGGCAGGGAACATTGGTATTCTGGTCTTCTTATGAAGGCGTGGGTTCAAATCCCACTTATGACAAATAAATTTAGTGTAAATTCCTTTTTACATAAAGAAGACGTGAACCAAAATAGTTTTTGTGCCCCGAGTGAGGTTCGAACTCACGACCTCGAGATTATGAGACTCGCGCGCTGCCTACTGCGCTATCGAGGCATGCGAAAGCAATTAGAATTATCATACGCTTATCAAAGTGGATTCCGTCCAGGATTTTCGGTCCTGTGAGGAAAACTGCTTTTGCAATTTAAAAATTCAACATAAAAACACTGCCCATTAAGAATGTACCAGCAACCTACATGCAGCTAGTAAATGGAGCAGGCTTCGCAGATGGTAGAATTCGAACCTACGCTCCCGTAGGGAAATTGATTTCGAGTCAATCGCCTTAACCACTCGGCCACATCTGCTCTTTTTCATACGAAGATTTTAAAAGTTATTAGATAATGGCCCGTAGGAGGATCGAACTCATGACCTCCGCGTTATTAGCACGGCGCTCTAACCAACTGAGCTAACAGGCCGCGATTGAAATGAATTATGCTGTGACTGTATAAGATTTTTGATACTTGATTTTTCAAATGAACTTGTGTAGTTACTTTCTCATTTTTTTAAAGACAATAATTTAGTTTCACCGCATCATCCCATATTGTCTAGTGGTTAGGATACCTGGCTCTCACCCAGGAGGCCCGGGTTCAATTCCCGGTATGGGAATTTTGTTTTTGAAGGCGCTGGGTACGGGAACATTTTATAAATAGCTTTTAGAGTATGTATTCAAATTCCTTATTGGTAAGAGTAATATTGATAATAAACGACCTATAAGCTGGATAAATGATCTACAGTCAGCCTGGCTAGCTCAGTCGGTAGAGCATGAGACTCTTAATCTCAGGGTCGTGGGTTCGAGCCCCACGTTGGGCGGTTACATTTTTTCGCTCCGTACTCACCAATGTAATACAAATGTCGTATAGTTTGTGTATTGAGCCATATAATGGTCTCATTCGGTTTTTATTGAAAAAATATTGAGGTAATTTGTACTAGGTTTTTTAGATTCAATTTTACCTACAGGAAAAATTTGACCGCAGTATGTTTTTCCCTCGAAATGTTATGGGAATCCGCTCTATTCAAGATTTTGTGTCCTGTTGTCAGGTCAGGTATGTGTATTAGCCAACGGTTAGTGAGCTTTTTCACAATATACACATAGAAATCACTTCCGAGATAATACGGCCGTGATAGTCTAGTGGTTAGGACCTTGCGTTGTGGCCGCAATAACCCCGGTTCGAATCCGGGTCACGGCAGAACTGTCGAAGGATTATTTATTGTCTATTCAAATTTTATTTGCTCTTATTTGTGTACCTTTCTCCCTAAATTTGATTACGCAATAAATCATAGAATGTCATTAGCAAAATGCTTGCATCACTTTAGCGAACAATATGTAAAACCATTTAATCAAATAGTTTGACGAGTGGCAATATTTATCTGAATTACGAAAGAACCTACCTTGCATTCTTTTAAATATGATTCTAAATTATGCAACAAAAATGTATTAAAGTTTAATTACTCCTGGCGAGACTCGAACTCGCAATCCCCGGCTTTATCACTAAGCCTAGGAGGCCGGTACCTTATCCATTAGGCCACAGGAGCGATGAATCCACAGAAACAAAAGTATAATTTATTGCTGAAATTGAAAATTGTGACATAACCGCCTAATCGTTGCATTTCTTGTTTGTATAACTAGCGATTGTCTGGTGGGTCATTTAAGTCGGCAATAGCAGCCGTATTTTCTCTTTCTGCCCTAAGAAATTTATTGTTGAAAATTTTTTCAAGCTGACTCTTCAAAAAAAAAAATTCTAATATATATGTATAATTGGATTGATTTGAGCTATTTGCATGGGGGATGTAACTCAGTGGTAGAGTGTTCGCTTTGCATGCGAAAAGCCCGGAGTTCAATCCTCCGCATCTCCAATTCATTTTATTACAAGAATAAATAAATAAAAAATTAAATTTAACAGTTCTCGCTTTTATTTTAAGACTAATTAAACAAAATAGAAAAATATGACAGCCCTGGTTGCCAAAGTTTTGGAATGTAACGCGTTACAAGGAGTTGAACTCTTGTTTTCTTGAATAACGTTTGGTTTTTAAAGTCTAACTACAAAAAGAATTTGGAAAAAGTAAAACTCACAAAAGTATTCCTATCGCAGTCGGTAGGATTCGAACCTACGCTCCAAGATGGAATCTGATTTCTAGTCAGACGCCTTAACCGCTCGGCCACGACTGCTGTGATGAATAAAATACCTGTTCAAAATATAATAAAATGCGATAAGTCATTAAAAAAAAACAATAACATAGAATTATAATATGACAGTAAATTCGGCTTTAGAAGGAAAAACTAAGGTTTATTTTTTTTTGTCTATTTCGTAGGGCTACTTTAAACAATGATGACCAATGTGGCCTATTTACTCGTTTCTGATAGTAACGCTTGTGTAAACATGAGCGTGACATGATAAATTAGCAATTTAAGCATGTTTTAAGTCTTAGTTTAGTAAAGTTAGTAAGTAGTTTAGTAAAGTTTAGTAGTCTTTGAAATCAATAATTTACAGAGCTTCTGTGGTGTAGTGGTATCACATGTGCCTCACACGCACAGGGTCCTCAGTTCGAACCTGGGCAGAAGCAATATACTATCTTTTTATTTGTTAATAAAACGTATAATATGCATACTGGCTCTTTTTAAAACCCAGTCTCAATGGGCCATAAATAATAGAGCTTGTCGAATCTTTTTCATCATTGGAACTCTTTCAAACCAATCTTGAAAAAATTTAAGTTTTAAAATGAGTCAACTGAAGTCGACGAGGATGAGATTCGAACTCACGCGTGCAGAGCACAACAGATTAGCAGTCTGTCGCCTTAACCACTCGGCCACCTCGTCTTATCGATTAATTTAATACAATTATTATTATACACTCCTCCCGCTCGGCCACCTCGTCTTATCGATTACTTTAATACAATTATTATCATACAGTTTGTATGAACTAAAATGAGGAATTATTCAGAAATATAGAAAAGAACTTTGTAAGAAGGGTGTCCTTTCATTGAAATAAAGTTTTAGGGGTTCAAGTAAATCACATTTATTGGTGACTATTTTATATGACTTCATGTTAACAGCCAAAAATGTAATATAGCCTAAGTTTGATAAAATGAATAAAATAGAAAACCGGAAAACGAATATAAATAAGCCCAACTATCCTTAAATGTTATGTTAGAAGTTTGGTGTTATAAAAATTGCTTGGAAACACGTATACCAATATTTAAATACTATCCAATGCGTATTACTCTTATTTTAGGTAAAAACATACTCTGCAAAGCCGGGTTAGCTCAGTCGGTAGAGCGCGGGACTTTTAATCCTGAGGTCAAGGGTTCAAGTCCCTTATTCGGCGTCATAAAATTTTGCCTATTTAAACAATAATAATGTTCAATGCATAATTTCCTGTCAGAAGTGGGATTTGAACCCACGCCCAGAGAACTGGACTGCGACCTGAACGCAGCGCCTTAGACCACTCGGCCATCCTGACTCTGTTAAAAATATTACTACAAATTAAAATATAATATTACGACGCTCGTTTACTATATTCATGTTGACAGTTTCCCATATACATGGCAATATTGTTAATGAAACTAAAACTAATAACGTTTATTACACAATGAATACTTTTAGTCAATTAGAAATTATCCCTGAGGGTTAAGATTTACGTAGTAAATTACCGAAAGGTATTTAATATTTGTACCCCTAGAGGGCGTCAGCCAGGGAGAGGCTCCGGGATGTTTAATGGAAAAAATATTTCGGACTTTAGCGGTGACTTAACTAGGTCTAATAGTCAAAATTACTGGTATAAAGTTATATATTTGTGAATGTAAAAATGTGCTGGGTGGCTTAGGGGTGGTTTTGTGGCAATCCATTGCAATAAAAATTTACATTAAAAATATGCGTCGGGATGTCATTTTAAGTTTTACGACTACTTCAAGTGCTTGAAGCTCTATGTAAACATTGCAGACGACACTCGGGATTTGTTTGGGTGGCTTGCCTACCCAAATGTACCTACCCGATGTTTTCAAGAGTTAAATGGTATTGTGTATATTGAAATAGATTGTATCAACTTGGGGGACTGATATTTGAGTATTCTCATCAAAATATGGAGTATAGACGATCATTAGTTTTCATTTACGATACATTACACTCGACTACAATAGAATACAATACCTTTCAGTTAAGAGGGAAACAGGAACTACAGCCAAATTAGGATTTTGCTCGATTCATGGAATAATTTTAACGAGAAAATAAGATTGGCTTGTGGTATAGATTATATCATAAATATTTTTCTTGACTATCAGTCTTTAAAATACATTGCTAGATTTATGAATCCTAATATGCAACTTGTGGCGTAGTGGACTAAGCTACATGATAGGTTATCATGTAAACGGGTGGTAGTTTAGTGTTCGAGCACTGTAAGAGACTTAATTTTTTTTTCAACATAATTTTTGTTTGTTCAGTGAACGTTTAAAAAAGTTTTCAATTGGTCCTTTAAATGACTAAAATTATCACGGAGGGTTAAGATTTACGCAGTAAAATTACCGAAAGTATAGCTAATATTAGTACTTCTAGAGGGCGTCAGCCAGGGAGAGGCTCTGTGGTGTTTATTGGCTCAAAATAGCCGACCATTAACTGATTAAGGATGCATAATCTCAGCGAAAATAAGTCGAAATTAGATTATGCAAATATATTTAGAATCTCCTTGAAATTTTGGGTGTTGCTGTCAGGTTTTCTAGGAGATTTGTGTTACTTTTTAAAAATATATTTTTATCCGTCAACTTGTGAGTTGTGAGTTGAGGCTTCTTGAAACAGTCAAGCAGACAACTGGACAGTAGTATAATTTACCCTTTTCCTTTTCATTCACAAAAAAGATATGGGAGATCGGGAATCGAACCTAGGTCTTCAGCGTGTGAAACCAGTGCGATACCATATAGACCAAATGACTCATGTTTGAGGCTACTATTTGGGGTATTTAAACCTAGTGCTGAAGTGTTATTAATGTCTACTAGTGACACAGTATCATCGCCTATGACAGTTATTCGAATACAGCCCATTCCTCCATAATACTCCCTGAAGACGATCTTTCAAGTTCCTGCCATCCAATACAATACATTACTATAAACTACATTAATATGCGATTTGATCATTATTCATTGGGAACCAGTTTTAACGAGATAGATAGTGGGCGATCTATGATATGCAACAATGTGTAAATAGTAAACAATATACATGTTTTTCAATTTATGTATAGATAGAACAACATATTACACAGAGTTGTATGGCGCAGATGATTGAGGCGCTGCTCAACGGTATAGATAGAACAATATATGACATAGAGCTGTAATTGTAGCTGTCATGTTTTCTTGGACATTTGTGTTACTTTTTAAAAACATATTTTTATCCGTCAACTTGTGAGTCGAGGCTTCTCTCTATCAAAACAGTCAACCAGACGAACAGTGTGTGATGTTATTCATTAAAAAATTCATCGAGTGGGAGCGAGGATAGAGCCTGGACCTCCTGCGTGGGAGGCTAGTGCTCTACCGTAGCGCCAAATGAATCTCTATATTTGGGTTATTTATATTGTATATATTAAGTCAGTACTATGACTTAATATACTTTGGCGGTTTACAACTGGCTATGTTTTTAAGAGTTTAATAGTTTGATCATTGAATTGAATGTCAATTAACTTAGGAAATCTGAGAGGAAAGTATTTGTACGAAAGCGTTTAGTAAACGACCAATACCTTTCATTTACAATACATTGCAATCAACTACAATTGAATACAATACGACATATTTAGAAGGGACAGTCGCATGTGAGTTGAGGCTTCTCTCTGTCAAAACAGTCAAGCAGACGGCAATGGAATAGTGGTTTTTACCTTTTCATTTCATAAAAAAAAGTATTGACGTTGCGGAGAATTGAACATAGATGTTCCGTGCGATAGGCGAGCGCCATACCATTTGGACCATATGCATCTAAGATACTATATAATTTTAACGAACTTGTGTGTTGAGGACTTGAGGCTTCTTTCCATGAAATCAGTATAGCAGACAACTAGGCAGTAGTATTAAATGGCTTTTTTCATTAACAAAAAGTTTTGGATTAATGGGTATCGAACCCAGATCCTTCGCGTGGTAAGCCAGTGGTATACCATATAGACCAGATGATTTACATCAATTAATAGAATTTTGAGGTATACTATCGTCCCTAGTGCTATAATGTGCCAGTAGTAGCTACTGGTGACACAGTATCATTGCCTATGACAGTTATACGAACACGGCCCATTCCTCCCTAATACTCCGCCCGCATGCGACTTCTCAAGTTATTACTATCCAATACAATACATTACTATAAACTACTTTATTATGTGATCATTTGATCATTATTCATTGACAACCAGGTTAAAACGGGATAGATAGTGACTAATCTATCATATGCAAAAGTGTTTAACACTAAAGTCAACTACAATTGATTTCAATACAAAATTCATTTAGAATGGGCAGTCACATTGAAGCCAAATTACGCTTTTCAAATCTCAAAATTACATAAACCCTTCGTGCCTAAACCATTAAAACTAGATATTGACATTTGTTTACTGTGTAAACTTTATAGTCAATATCTTCTTAAAATATCGGTTTTATAGAAATAATGCTAGATTTGTGGACATATATTCATCATTAGTGGCGCAGGTGACTAAGCTACAGGAAAAACACCAAGTTGGCATATTGATGATGGGAGAGGGATCGAATCTAGCATCGAATCTACTGTGTACAAAAACTGATTTGAATTTAAGGATATAATTATAAATTAACAATGCTATTCGACTATCGGTAATAGTAGTTTGAATTCTTTAATGTAATAGAACTAAGAACCTTGCCTCAAATTGTTATGATAATAAATGTCTAATTATGGATCAAAAAGTAATATATTTGCGCTTCAATGTGCAATTTTGTGAGGGACACTGTTGTGAGACAAGAACATTAGAGTATTGGTGTTCGGGTTGTTTCTAGCGAACATAAAATTGTTTCATTTAATATTCCATTATAATAAAAACAAATTAGATGACTCTTGATAGACCAAAAAAAGGACTCAACCGGCAAGCGACTTCGACCTTGCCGAGGGGGGGACCCGCGAAGCGGGCCCCTCGGTAAGCGGAGAAGGAGTTTGCCGGGTGACATAGCTATAAATAAGAGTAAAACTTACTTATTAAGAATTTAGAAAAATCGTTAATGGTAGACAAGATGTTTACCAGACAATAAATGCTAATTATTGAATGGTATTCTAGTAACAGGAAATGAGTCTACTGCAAATAGTGTATGACCCTTGGAAGAATTAAAATATTTAATAGAATTCTGCTTAAAAGTGTAAGCGAAGTTGCGATCAGTTTTTGTATATGTAAAGGAAATTATTTCGTTAAAATCTGTGTACATTAAAACACAATAATGTGTGTGCCGTTTACATTAATTTCTGATTTGATTTATTTGAAACAATTAGTGGATAACCTATGCTAACCCGAAAGGATGATAAATTTAAGATCTTGTTTCATTGGATCTCAACAACCAACTATTATTACTTAATGGTGTGCAAGAAATCATTTATTAAAACATATATGCTGCTCTTCTGCCGAGCTAGTGTGGCCGAGCGGTCTAAGGCGTTGGTTTAAGGCACCAATCTCTTCGGAGGCAAGAGTTCGAATCTCTTCACTATCAGTTGTTTTATCTATTTTTCGAAATACTTCCGATGCAAAACAAATAGAGTGAATTAGTAGCTCTGTAACTATAGGTTAACCACCTGAAGAAATTACGCCAGCAGTAATTACACGTTTACTAAGGTGGCTACATCTGAAAATCGGAGAAGCGGTCCAACAAGAATTGTTCGTACTGAACGTGGGGAGAAATTTCGGGGAGAACACAATGAACTACCAATACGCTTACCTACATCTCATGTAAGTTTTAAATAGAAACACATTTCCAGAAATGTTCTATGTAATTATTTTGAAAGTGGACCTTTCCTTGATGTTGTAAAACCAACAACCCTTTAGAATTCACGCAGTTTGTATTGCTTTTTATAATGAAATCTCATAGGTTTTACAGCTTTTTGGTAAATGAAGACATTCTACTAACAAATAAACTACATCTTTTAGACTGAATGTATTTCTAAAGTACAAAGGCTAAGGCTAGTTAAGTTTTTGGTTGTTTTTGAGTAAGGGCCTGTGGCGCAATGGATAACGCGTCTGCCTACGGTCATTGTTTCATAGGAAGCAGAAGATTCCAGGTTCGATCCCTGGTAGGCTCGCTTTTTTGGCTCATTACATCACAAAAAAACGTCAAAAAAAATAATCTGCGATGGCCGGGAATCGAACCCGGGTCGACTGCTTGGAAGGCAACCATGCTAACCTCTATACCACCATCGCTTACAACACACCCAAAAAAGCTTGACTTAAAAACTATTTTTCGATTTAAAGATCCCATACGTTTTATTCACCACTGCTATGGGCTTAACATTTGTTTTCAATAATTTAATTTTTCTTTCATTTTTTACTCTTTTTTATCAAGTCATGTTTTTCCTGTAAATTGTCAATTTGTATTTACGACACAAATGTGTCAGAATGGCCGAGCGGTCTAAGGCGCCAGACTCAAGGTGATTAACCTTTCCACTGTCAGGCAGGGAACATTGGTATTCTGGTCTTCTTATGAAGGCGTGGGTTCAAATCCCACTTCTGACAAACAAATTTAGTGTAAATTCCTTTTTACATAAAGAAGACGTGAACCAAAATAGTGTTTGTGCCCCGAGTGAGGTTCGAACTCACGACCTCGAGATTATGAGACTCGCGCGCTGCCTACTGCGCTATCGAGGCATGCGAAAGCAATTAGAATTATCATACGCTTATCAAAGTGGATTCCGTCCAGGATTTTCGGTCCTGTGAGGAAAACTGCTTTTGCAATTTAAAAATTCAACATAAAAACACTGCCCATTAAGAATGTACCAGCAACTTACATGCAGCTAGTAAATGGAGCAGGCTTCGCAGATGGTAGAATTCGAACCTACCCCCTGCCCGGGTTCAATTTCCGGTATGGGAATTTTGTTTTTGAAGGCGCTGGGTACGGGAACATTTTATAAATAGCTTTTAGAGTATGTATTCAAATTCCTTATTGGTAAGAGTAATATTGATAATAAACGACCTATAAGCTGGAGAGCATGAGACTCTTAATCTCAGGGTCGTGGGTTCGAGCCCCACGTTGGGCGGTTACATTTTTTCGCTCCGTACTCACCAATGTAATACAAATGTCGTATAGTTTGTGTATTGAGCCATATAATGGTCTCATTCGGTTTTTATTGAAAAAATATTGAGGTAATTTGTACTAGGTTTTTTAGATTCAATTTTACCTACAGGAAAACTTTGACCGCAGTATGTTTTTCCCTCGAAATGTTATGGGAATCCGCTCTATTCAAGATTTTGTGTCCTGTTGTCAGGTCAGGTATGTGTATTAGCCAACGGTTAGTGAGCTTTTTCACAATATACACATAGAAATCACTTCCGAGATAATACGGCCGTGATAGTCTAGTGGTTAGGACCTTGCGTTGTGGCCGCAATAACCCCGGTTCGAATCCGGGTCACGGCAGAACTGTCGAAGGATTATTTATTGTCTATTAAAATTTTATTTGCTCTTATTTGTGTACCTTTCTCTCTAAATTTGATTACGCAATAAATCATAGAATGTCATTAGCAAAATGCTTGCATCACTTTAGCGAACAATATGTAAAACCATTTAATCAAATAGTTTGACGAGTGGCAATATTTATCTGAATTACGAAAGAACCTACCTTGCATTCTTTTAAATATGATTCTAAATTATGCAACAAAAATGTATTAAAGTTTAATTACTCCTGGCGAGACTCGAACTCGCAATCCCCGGCTTTATCACTAAGCCTAGGAGGCCGGTACCTTATCCATTAGGCCACAGGAGCGATGAATCCACAGAAACAAAAGTATAATTTATTGCTGAAATTGAAAATTGTGACATAACCGCCTAATCGTTGCATTTCTTGTTTGTATAACTAGCGATTGTCTGGTGGGTCATTTAAGTCGGCAATAGCAGCCGTATTTTCTCTTTCTGCCCTAAGAAATTTATTGTTGAAAATTTTTTCAAGCTGACTCTTCAAAAAAAAAATTCTAATATATATGTATAATTGGATTGATTTGAGCTATTTGCATGGGGGATGTAACTCAGTGGTAGAGTGTTCGCTTTGCATGCGAAAAGCCCGGAGTTCAATCCTCCGCATCTCCAATTCATTTTATTACAAGAATAAATAAATAAAAAATTAAATTTAACAGTTCTCGCTTTTATTTTAAGACTAATTAAACAAAATAGAAAAATATGACAGCCCTGGTTGCCAAAGTTTTGGAATGTAACGCGTTACAAGGAGTTGAACTCTTGTTTTCTTGAATAACGTTTGGTTTTTAAAGTCTAACTACAAAAAGAATTTGGAAAAAGTAAAACTCACAAAAGTATTCCTATCGCAGTCGGTAGGATTCGAACCTACGCTCCAAGATGGAATCTGATTTCTAGTCAGACGCCTTAACCGCTCGGCCACGACTGCTGTGATGAATAAAATACCTGTTCAAAATATAATAAAATGCGATAAGTCATTAAAAAAAAACAATAACAATAACATAGAATTATAATATGACAGTAAATTCGGCTTTAGAAGGAAAAACTAAGGTTTATTTTTTTTTGTCTATTTCGTAGGGCTACTTTAAACAATGATGACCAATGTGGCCTATTTACTCGTTTCTGATAGTAACGCTTGTGTAAACATGAGCGTGACATGATAAATTAGCAATTTAAGCATGTTTTAAGTCTTAGTTTAGTAAAGTTAGTAAGTAGTTTAGTAAAGTTTAGTAGTCTTTGAAATCAATAATTTACAGAGCTTCTGTGGTGTAGTGGTATCACATGTGCCTCACACGCACAGGGTCCTCAGTTCGAACCTGGGCAGAAGCAATATACTATATTTTTATTTGTTAATAAAACGTATAATATGCATACTGGCTCTTTTTAAAACCCAGTCTCAATGGGCCATAAATAATAGAGCTTGTCGAATCTTTTTCATCATTGGAACTCTTTCAAACCAATCTTGAAAAAATTTAAGTTTTAAAATGAGAATGAACGGAAGTCGACGAGGATGAGATTCGAACTCACGCGTGCAGAGCACAACAGATTAGCAGTCTGTCGCCTTAACCACTCGGCCACCTCGTCTTATCGAATAATTTAATACAATTATTATTATACACTCCTCCCGCTCGGCCACCTCGTCTTATCGATTACTTTAATACAATTATTATCATACAGTTTGTATGAACTAAAATGAGGAATTATTCAGAAATATAGAAAAGAACTTTGTAAGAAGGGTGTCCTTTCATTGAAATAAAGTTTTAGGGGTTCAAGTAAATCACATTTATTGGTGACTATTTTATATGACTTCATGTTAACAGCCAAAAATGTAATATAGCCTAAGTTTGATAAAATGAATAAAATAGAAAACCGGAAAACGAATATAAATAAGCCCAACTATCCTTAAATGTTATGTTAGAAGTTTGGTGTTATAAAAATTGCTTGGAAACACGTATACCAATATTTAAATACTATCCAATGCGTATTACTCTTATTTTAGGTAAAAACATACTCTGCAAAGCCGGGTTAGCTCAGTCGGTAGAGCGCGGGACTTTTAATCCTGAGGTCAAGGGTTCAAGTCCCTTATTCGGCGTCATAAAATTTTGCCTATTTAAACAATAATAATGTTCAATGCATAATTTCCTGTCAGAAGTGGGATTTGAACCCACGCCCAGAGAACTGGACTGCGACCTGAACGCAGCGCCTTAGACCACTCGACCATCCTGACTCTGTTAAAAATATTACTACAAATTAAAATATAATATTACGACGCTCGTTTACTATATTCATGTTGACAGTTTCCCATATACATGGCAATATTGTTAATGAAAACTAAAACTAATAACGTTTATTACACAATGAATACTTTTAGTCAATTAGAAATTATTTCATTGGATCTCAACAACCAACTATTATTACTTAATGGTGTGCAAGAAATCATTTATTAAAACATATATGCTGCTCTTCTGTCGAGGTAGTGTGGCCGAGCGGTCTAAGGCGTTGGTTTAAGGCACCAATCTCTTCGGAGGCAAGAGTTCGAATCTCTTCACTATCAGTTGTTTTATCTATTTTTCGAAATACTTCCGATGCAAAACAAATAGAGTGAATTAGTAGCTCTGTAACTATAGGTTAACCACCTGAAGAAATTACGCCAGCAGTAATTACACGTTTACTAAGGTGGCTACATCTGAAAATCGGAGAAGCGGTCCAACAAGAATTGTTCGTACTGAACGTGGGGAGAAATTTCGGGGAGAACACAATGAACTACCAATACGCTTACCTACATCTCATGTAAGTTTTAAATAGAAACACATTTCCAGAAATGTTCTATGTAATTATTTTGAAAGTGGACCTTTCCTTGATGTTGTAAAACCAACAACCCTTTAGAATTCACGCAGTTTGTATTGCTTTTTATAATTAAATCTCATAGGTTTTACAGCTTTATGGTAAATGAAGACATTCTACTAACAAATAAACTACATCTTTTAGACTGAATGTATTTCTAAAGTATAAAGGCTAAGGCAAGTTAAGTTTTTGGTTGTTTTTGAGTAAGGGCCTGTGGCGCAATGGATAACGCGTCTGCCTACGGTCATTGTTTCATAGGAAGCAGAAGATTCCAGGTTCGATCCCTGGTAGGCTCGCTTTTTTTGGCTCATTACATCACAAAAAAAACGTCCAAAAAAATAATCTGCGATGGCCGGGAATCGAACCCGGGTCGACTGCTTGGAAGGCAACCATGCTAACCTCTATACCACCATCGCTTACAACACACCCAAAAAAGCTTGACTTAAAAACTATTTTTCGATTTAAAGATCCCATACGTTTTATTCACCACTGCTATGGGCTTAACATTTGTTTTCAATAATTTAATTTTTCTTTCATTTTTTACTCTTTTTTATCAAGTCATGTTTTTCCTGTAAATTGTCAATTTGTATTTACGACACAAATGTGTCAGAATGGCCGAGCGGTCTAAGGCGCCAGACTCAAGGTGATTAACCTTTCCACTGTCAGGCAGGAAACATTGGTATTCTGGTCTTCTTATGAAGGCGTGGGTTCAAATCCCACTTATGACAAATAAATTTAGTGGAAATTCCTTTTTACATAAAGAAGACGTGAACCAAAATAGTGTTTGTGCCCCGAGTGAGGTTCGAACTCACGACCTCGAGATTATGAGACTCGCGCGCTGCCTACTGCGCTATCGAGGCATGCGAAAGCAATTAGAATTATCATACGCTTATCAAAGTGGATTCCGTCCAGGATTTTCGGTCCTGTGAGGAAAACTGCTTTTGCAATTTAAAAATTCAACATAAAAACACTGCCCATTAAGAATGTACCAGCAACTTACATGCAGCTAGTAAATCGAGCAGGCTTCGCAGATGGTAGGATTCGAACCTACGCTCCCGTAGGGAAATTGATTTCGAGTCAATCGCCTTAACCACTCGGCCATATCTGCTCTTTTTCATACGAAGATTTTAAAAGTTATTAGATAATGGCCCGTAGGAGGATCGAACTCATGACCTCCGCGTTATTAGCACGGCGCTCTAACCAACTGAGCTAACAGGCCGCGATTGAAATGAATTATGCTGTGACTGTATAAGATTTTTGATACTTGATTTTTCAAATGAACTTGTGTAGTTACTTTCTCATTTTTTTAAAGACAATAATTTAGTTTCACCGCATCATCTCATATTGTCTAGTGGTTAGGATACCTGGCTCTCACCCAGGAGGCCCGGGTTCAATTCCCGGTATGGGAATTTTGTTTTTGAAGGCGCTGGGTACGGGAACATTTTATAAATAGCTTTTAGAGTATGTATTCAAATTCCTTATTGGTAAGAGTAATATTGATAATAAACGATGTATAAGCTGGATAAATAATGTGCAGTCAGCCTGGCTAGCTCAGTCGGTAGAGCATGAGACTCTTAATCTCAGGGTCGTGGGTTCGAGCCCCACGTTGGGCGGTTACATTTTTTCGCTCCGTACTCACCAATGTAATACAAATGTCGTATAGTTTGTGTATTGAGCCATATAATGGTCTCATTCGGTTTTTATTGAAAAAATATTGAGGTAATTTGTACTAGGTTTTTTAGATTCAATTTTACCTACAGGAAAAATTTGACCGCAGTATGTTTTTCCCTCGAAATGTTATGGGAATCCGCTCTATTCAAGATTTTTTGTCCTGTTGTCAGGTCAGGTATGTGTATTAGCCAACGGTTAGTGAGCTTTTTCACAATATACACATAGAAATCACTTCCGAGATAATACGGCCGTGATAGTCTAGTGGTTAGGACCTTGCGTTGGCCGCAATAACCACGGTTCGAATCCGGGTCACGGCAGAACTGTCGAAGGATTATTTATTGTCTATTAAAATTTTATTTGCTCTTATTTGTGTACCTTTCTTCCTAAATTTGATTACGCAATAAATCATAGAATGTCATTAGCAAAATGCTTGCATCACTTTAGCGAACAATATGTAAAACCATTTAATCAAATAGTTTGACGAGTGGCAATATTTATCTGAATTACGAAAGAACCTACCTTGCATTCTTTTATGATTCTAAATTATGCAACAAAAATGTATTAAAGTTTAATTACTCCTGGCGAGACTCGAACTCGCAATCCCCGGCTTTATCACTAAGCCTAGGAGGCCGGTACCTTATCCATTAGGCCACAGGAGCGATGAATCCACAGAAACAAAAGTATAATTTATTGCTGAAATTGAAAATTGTGACATAACCGCCTAATCGTTGCATTTCTTGTTTTTATAACTAGCGATTGTCTGGTGGGTCATTTAAGTCGGCAATAGCAGCCGTATTTTCTCTTTCTGCCCTAAGAAATTTATTGTTGAAAATTTTTTCAAGCTGACTCTTCAAAAAAAAAATTCTAATATATATGTATAATTGGATTGATTTGAGCTATTAGCATGGGGGATGTAACTCAGTGGTAGAGTGTTCGCTTTGAATGCGGAAAGCCCGGAGTTCAATCCTCCGCATCTCCAATTCATTTTATTACAAGAATAAATAAATAAAAAATTAAATTTAACAGTTCTCCCTTTTATCTTAAGACTAATTAAACAAAATAGAAAAATATGACAGCCCTGGTTGCCAAAGTTTTGGAATGTAACGCGTTACAAGGAGTTGAACTCTTGTTTTCTTGAATAACGTTTGGTTTTTAAAGTCTAACTACAAAAAGAATTTGGAAAAAGTAAAACTCACAAATGTATTCCTATCGCAGTCGGTAGGATTCGAACCTACGCTCCAAGATGGAATCTGATTTCTAGTCAGACGCCTTAACCGCTCGGCCACGACTGCTGTGATGAATAAAATACCTGTTCAAAATATCATAAAATGCGATAAGTCATTAAAAAAAAAACAATAACAATAACATAGAATTATAATATGACAGTAAATTCGGCTTTAGAAGGAAAAACTAAGGTTTATTTTTTTTTTTGTCTATTTCGTAGGGCTACTTTAAACAATGATGACCAATGTGGCCTATTTACTCGTTTCTGATAGTAACGCTTGTGTAAACATGAGCGTGACATGATAAATTAGCAATTTAAGCATGTTTTAAGTCTTAGTTTAGTAAAGTTAGTAAGTAGTTTAGTAAAGTTAGTAGTCTTTGAAATCAATAATTTACAGAGCTTCTGTGGTGTAGTGGTATCACATGTGCCTCACACGCACAGGGTCCTCAGTTCGAACCTGGGCAGAAGCAATATACTATCTTTTTATTTGTTAATAAAACGTATAATATGCATACTGGCTCTTTTTAAAACCCAGTCTCAATGGGCCATAAATAATAGAGCTTGTCGAATCTTTTTCATCATTGGAACTCTTTCAAACCAATCTTGAAAAAATTTAAGTTTTAAATGAGTCAACTGAAGTCGACGAGGATGAGATTCGAACTCACGCGTGCAGAGCACAACAGATTAGCAGTCTGTCGCCTTAACCACTCGGCCACCTCGTCTTATCGATTAATTTAATACAATTATTATTATACACTCCTCCCGCTCGGCCACCTCGTCTTATCGATTACTTTAATACAATTATTATCATACAGTTTGTATGAACTAAAATGAGGAATTATTCAGAAATATAGAAAAGAACTTTGTAAGAAGGGTGTCCTTTCATTGAAATAAAGTTTTAGGGGTTCAAGTAAATCACATTTATTGGTGACTATTTTATATGACTTCATGTTAACAGCCAAAAATGTAATATAGCCTAAGTTTGATAAAATGAATAAAATAGAAAACCGGAAAACGAATATAAATAAGCCCAACTATCCTTAAATGTTATGTTAGAAGTTTGGTGTTATAAAAATTGCTTGGAAACACGTATACCAATATTTAAATACTATCCAATGCGTATTACTCTTATTTTAGGTAAAAACATACTCTGCAAAGCCGGGTTAGCTCAGTCGGTAGAGCGCGGGACTTTTAATCCTGAGGTCAAGGGTTCAAGTCCCTTATTCGGCGTCATAAAATTTTGCCTATTTAAACAATAATAATGTTCAATGCATAATTTCCTGTCAGAAGTGGGATTTGAACCCACGCCCAGAGAACTGGACTGCGACCTGAACGCAGCGCCTTAGACCACTCGACCATCCTGACTCTGTTAAAAATATTACTACAAATTAAAATATAATATTACGACGCTCGTTTACTATATTCATGTTGACAGTTTCCCATATACATGGCAATATTGTTAATGAAACTAAAACTAATAACGTTTATTACACAATGAATACTTTTAGTCAATTAGAAATTATTTCATTGGATCTCAACAACCAACTATTATTACTTAATGGTGTGCAAGAAATCATTTATTAAAACATATATGCTGCTCTTCTGTCGAGGTAGTGTGGCCGAGCGGTCTAAGGCGTTGGTTTAAGGCACCAATCTCTTCGGAGGCAAGAGTTCGAATCTCTTCACTATCAGTTGTTTTATCTATTTTTCGAAATACTTCCGATGCAAAACAAATAGAGTGAATTAGTAGCTCTGTAACTATAGGTTAACCACCTGAAGAAATTACGCCAGCAGTAATTACACGTTTACTAAGGTGGCTACATCTGAAAATCGGAGAAGCGGTCCAACAAGAATTGTTCGTACTGAACGTGGGGAGAAATTTCGGGGAGAACACAATGAACTACCAATACGCTTACCTACATCTCATGTAAGTTTTAAATAGAAACACATTTCCAGAAATGTTCTATGTAATTATTTTGAAAGTGGACCTTTCCTTGATGTTGTAAAACCAACAACCCTTTAGAATTCACGCAGTTTGTATTGCTTTTTATAATTAAATCTCATAGGTTTTACAGCTTTATGGTAAATGAAGACATTCTACTAACAAATAAACTACATCTTTTAGACTGAATGTATTTCTAAAGTATAAAGGCTAAGGCAAGTTAAGTTTTTGGTTGTTTTTGAGTAAGGGCCTGTGGCGCAATGGATAACGCGTCTGCCTACGGTCATTGTTTCATAGGAAGCAGAAGATTCCAGGTTCGATCCCTGGTAGGCTCGCTTTTTTGGCTCATTACATCACAAAAAAACGTCCAAAAAAATAATCTGCGATGGCCGGGAATCGAACCCGGGTCGACTGCTTGGAAGGCAACCATGCTAACCTCTATACCACCATCGCTTACAACACACCCAAAAAAGCTTGACTTAAAAACTATTTTTCGATTTAAAGATCCCATACGTTTTATTCACCACTGCTATGGGCTTAACATTTGTTTTCAATAATTTAATTTTTCTTTCATTTTTTACTCTTTTTTATCAAGTCATGTTTTTCCTGTAAATTGTCAATTTGTATTTACGACACAAATGTGTCAGAATGGCCGAGCGGTCTAAGGCGCCAGACTCAAGGTGATTAACCTTTCCACTGTCAGGCAGGAAACATTGGTATTCTGGTCTTCTTATGAAGGCGTGGGTTCAAATCCCACTTATGACAAATAAATTTAGTGGAAATTCCTTTTTACATAAAGAAGACGTGAACCAAAATAGTGTTTGTGCCCCGAGTGAGGTTCGAACTCACGACCTCGAGATTATGAGACTCGCGCGCTGCCTACTGCGCTATCGAGGCATGCGAAAGCAATTAGAATTATCATACGCTTATCAAAGTGGATTCCGTCCAGGATTTTCGGTCCTGTGAGGAAAACTGCTTTTGCAATTTAAAAATTCAACATAAAAACACTGCCCATTAAGAATGTACCAGCAACTTACATGCAGCTAGTAAATCGAGCAGGCTTCGCAGATGGTAGGATTCGAACCTACGCTCCCGTAGGGAAATTGATTTCGAGTCAATCGCCTTAACCACTCGGCCATATCTGCTCTTTTTCATACGAAGATTTTAAAAGTTATTAGATAATGGCCCGTAGGAGGATCGAACTCATGACCTCCGCGTTATTAGCACGGCGCTCTAACCAACTGAGCTAACAGGCCGCGATTGAAATGAATTATGCTGTGACTGTATAAGATTTTTGATACTTGATTTTTCAAATGAACTTGTGTAGTTACTTTCTCATTTTTTTAAAGACAATAATTTAGTTTCACCGCATCATCTCATATTGTCTAGTGGTTAGGATACCTGGCTCTCACCCAGGAGGCCCGGGTTCAATTCCCGGTATGGGAATTTTGTTTTTGAAGGCGCTGGGTACGGGAACATTTTATAAATAGCTTTTAGAGTATGTATTCAAATTCCTTATTGGTAAGAGTAATATTGATAATAAACGATGTATAAGCTGGATAAATAACGTGCAGTCAGCCTGGCTAGCTCAGTCGGTAGAGCATGAGACTCTTAATCTCAGGGTCGTGGGTTCGAGCCCCACGTTGGGCGGTTACATTTTTTCGCTCCGTACTCACCAATGTAATACAAATGTCGTATAGTTTGTGTATTGAGCCATATAATGGTCTCATTCGGTTTTTATTGAAAAAATATTGAGGTAATTTGTACTAGGTTTTTTAGATTCAATTTTACCTACAGGAAAAATTTGACCGCAGTATGTTTTTTCCCTCGAAATGTTATGGGAATCCGCTCTATTCAAGATTTTGTGTCCTGTTGTCAGGTCAGGTATGTGTATTAGCCAACGGTTAGTGAGCTTTTTCACAATATACACATAGAAATCACTTCCGAGATAATACGGCCGTGATAGTCTAGTGGTTAGGACCTTGCGTTGGCCGCAATAACCACGGTTCGAATCCGGGTCACGGCAGAACTGTCGAAGGATTATTTATTGTCTATTAAAATTTTATTTGCTCTTATTTGTGTACCTTTCTTCCTAAATTTGATTACGCAATAAATCATAGAATGTCATTAGCAAAATGCTTGCATCACTTTAGCGAACAATATGTAAAACCATTTAATCAAATAGTTTGACGAGTGGCAATATTTATCTGAATTACGAAAGAACCTACCTTGCATTCTTTTATGATTCTAAATTATGCAACAAAAATGTATTAAAGTTTAATTACTCCTGGCGAGACTCGAACTCGCAATCCCCGGCTTTATCACTAAGCCTAGGAGGCCGGTACCTTATCCATTAGGCCACAGGAGCGATGAATCCACAGAAACAAAAGTATAATTTATTGCTGAAATTGAAAATTGTGACATAACCGCCTAATCGTTGCATTTCTTGTTTTTATAACTAGCGATTGTCTGGTGGGTCATTTAAGTCGGCAATAGCAGCCGTATTTTCTCTTTCTGCCCTAAGAAATTTATTGTTGAAAATTTTTTCAAGCTGACTCTTCAAAAAAAAAATTCTAATATATATGTATAATTGGATTGATTTGAGCTATTAGCATGGGGGATGTAACTCAGTGGTAGAGTGTTCGCTTTGAATGCGGAAAGCCCGGAGTTCAATCCTCCGCATCTCCAATTCATTTTATTACAAGAATAAATAAATAAAAAATTAAATTTAACAGTTCTCCCTTTTATCTTAAGACTAATTAAACAAAATAGAAAAATATGACAGCCCTGGTTGCCAAAGTTTTGGAATGTAACGCGTTACAAGGAGTTGAAATCTTGTTTTCTTGAATAACGTTTGGTTTTTAAAGTCTAACTACAAAAAGAATTTGGAAAAAGTAAAACTCACAAATGTATTCCTATCGCAGTCGGTAGGATTCGAACCTACGCTCCAAGATGGAATCTGATTTCTAGTCAGACGCCTTAACCGCTCGGCCACGACTGCTGTGATGAATAAAATACCTGTTCAAAATATCATAAAATGCGATAAGTCATTAAAAAAAAACAATAACAATAACATAGAATTATAATATGACAGTAAATTCGGCTTTAGAAGGAAAAACTAAGGTTTATTTTTTTTTTTGTCTATTTCGTAGGGCTACTTTAAACAATGATGACCAATGTGGCCTATTTACTCGTTTCTGATAGTAACGCTTGTGTAAACATGAGCGTGACATGATAAATTAGCAATTTAAGCATGTTTTAAGTCTTAGTTTAGTAAAGTTAGTAAGTAGTTTAGTAAAGTTTAGTAGTCTTTGAAATCAATAATTTACAGAGCTTCTGTGGTGTAGTGGTATCACATGTGCCTCACACGCACAGGGTCCTCAGTTCGAACCTGGGCAGAAGCAATATACTATCTTTTTATTTGTTAATAAAACGTATAATATGCATACTGGCTCTTTTTAAAACCCAGTCTCAATGGGCCATAAATAATAGAGCTTGTCGAATCTTTTTCATCATTGGAACTCTTTCAAACCAATCTTGAAAAAATTTAAGTTTTAAAATGAGTCAACTGAAGTCGACGAGGATGAGATTCGAACTCACGCGTGCAGAGCACAACAGATTAGCAGTCTGTCGCCTTAACCACTCGGCCACCTCGTCTTATCGATTAATTTAATACAATTATTATTATACACTCCTCCCGCTCGGCCACCTCGTCTTATCGATTAATTTAATACAATTATTATTATACACTCCTCCCGCTCGGCCACCTCGTCTTATCGATTACTTTAATACAATTATTATCATACAGTTTGTATGAACTAAAATGAGGAATTATTCAGAAATATAGAAAAGAACTTTGTAAGAAGGGTGTCCTTTCATTGAAATAAAGTTTTAGGGGTTCAAGTAAATCACATTTATTGGTGACTATTTTATATGACTTCATGTTAACAGCCAAAAATGTAATATAGCCTAAGTTTGATAAAATGAATGAAATAGAAAACCGGAAAACGAATATAAATAAGCCCAACTATCCTTAAATGTTATGTTAGAAGTTTGGTGTTATAAAAATTGCTTGGAAACACGTATACCAATATTTAAATACTATCCAATGCGTATTACTCTTATTTTAGGTAAAAACATACTCTGCAAAGGCCGGGTTAGCTCAGTCGGTAGAGCGCGGGACTTTTAATCCTGAGGTCAAGGGTTCAAGTCCCTTATTCGGCGTCATAAAATTTTGCCTATTTAAACAATAATAATGTTCAATGCATAATTTCCTGTCAGAAGTGGGATTTGAACCCACGCCCAGAGAACTGGACTGCGACCTGAACGCAGCGCCTTAGACCACTCGACCATCCTGACTCTGTTAAAAATATTACTACAAATTAAAATATAATATTACGACGCTCGTTTACTATATTCATGTTGACAGTTTCCCATATACATGGCAATATTGTTAATGAAACTAAAACTAATAACGTTTATTACACAATGAATACTTTTAGTCAATTAGAAATTATTTCATTGGATCTCAACAACCAACTATTATTACTTAATGGTGTGCAAGAAATCATTTATTAAAACATATATGCTGCTCTTCTGTCGAGGTAGTGTGGCCGAGCGGTCTAAGGCGTTGGTTTAAGGCACCAATCTCTTCGGAGGCAAGAGTTCGAATCTCTTCACTATCAGTTGTTTTATCTATTTTTCGAAATACTTCCGATGCAAAAACAAATAGAGTGAATTAGTAGCTCTGTAACTATAGGTTAACCACCTGAAGAAATTACGCCAGCAGTAATTACACGTTTACTAAGGTGGCTACATCTGAAAATCGGAGAAGCGGTCCAACAAGAATTGTTCGTACTGAACGTGGGGAGAAATTTCGGGGAGAACACAATGAACTACCAATACGCTTACCTACATCTCATGTAAGTTTTAAATAGAAACACATTTCCAGAAATGTTCTATGTAATTATTTTGAAAGTGGACCTTTCCTTGATGTTGTAAAACCAACAACCCTTTAGAATTCACGCAGTTTGTATTGCTTTTTATAATTAAATCTCATAGGTTTTACAGCTTTATGGTAAATGAAGACATTCTACTAACAAATAAACTACATCTTTTAGACTGAATGTATTTCTAAAGTATAAAGGCTAAGGCAAGTTAAGTTTTTGGTTGTTTTTGAGTAAGGGCCTGTGGCGCAATGGATAACGCGTCTGCCTACGGTCATTGTTTCATAGGAAGCAGAAGATTCCAGGTTCGATCCCTGGTAGGCTCGCTTTTTTGGCTCATTACATCACAAAAAAAACGTCCAAAAAAATAATCTGCGATGGCCGGGAATCGAAACCCGGGTCGACTGCTTGGAAGGCAACCATGCTAACCTCTATACCACCATCGCTTACAACACACCCAAAAAAGCTTGACTTAAAAACTATTTTCGATTTAAAGATCCCATACGTTTTATTCACCACTGCTATGGGCTTAACATTTGTTTTCAATAATTTAATTTTTCTTTCATTTTTTACTCTTTTTTATCAAGTCATGTTTTTCCTGTAAATTGTCAATTTGTATTTACGACACAAATGTGTCAGAATGGCCGAGCGGTCTAAGGCGCCAGACTCAAGGTGATTAACCTTTCCACTGTCAGGCAGGAAACATTGGTATTCTGGTCTTCTTATGAAGGCGTGGGTTCAAATCCCACTTATGACAAATAAATTTAGTGGAAATTCCTTTTTACATAAAGAAGACGTGAACCAAAATAGTGTTTGTGCCCCGAGTGAGGTTCGAACTCACGACCTCGAGATTATGAGACTCGCGCGCTGCCTACTGCGCTATCGAGGCATGCGAAAGCAATTAGAATTATCATACGCTTATCAAAGTGGATTCCGTCCAGGATTTTCGGTCCTGTGAGGAAAACTGCTTTTGCAATTTAAAAATTCAACATAAAAACACTGAATGTACCAGCAACTTACATGCAACTAATCAAATTAGCAAGCTTCGCAGATGGTAGGATTTTAACCTACGCTCCCGTAGGTCAGTACTTCAGCTAGGGCTTTAAGAAGTCATAACAAAAGCAGCTTCTATCCTCCCCCCCCCCTCAACTCTACTGTAATTAATATAAATACCGCTAGATGGCTCTGTCCGGCCGGTCGGCTGCAAACAAAAAAATCCCACTCAAGATCATTCACCCATTTTGAATTAGAGTTGATGTAATTCTACAAAGAGAGACAATTATAGGGAGAATATTTGGGTAAGGCCATAATTGGAATGAATGCCAGCCCAAAAGATCCAAAAGTTGACGATCCTTGAACTGCTGAGGCCGAAGCAAGCAACCCTGCAAAGATTTGTTTTCAATGCTTTTGTAGAATGTAGAATTGTTTACAATGTTTAGAAATTAGTAATAGATGTGTGGATTGGGTTTGATTTGGAATCTGCCGTTTTTCATTTGACTTTTCCGATTGAAAGTTTCCGAGGGAGGGAAACCTAGTGGAAAGTCCTTACGTGACAATAACAAACAGTAAGCAATAACACAAGCAGTGGCTTCCAAGGAAGAGGCCAAGCCACTATCCATTGTAATGATCTAAACAACAGAAATAGGATAAAGAAATAAATATTTTTTTTCAGTACAACAATTCAAACGAGGTTCATTATTCCTTAAATGCGAATGATATAATTACACACTGCCGCCTTCATAACTCTTCTTGAATAATCTAATCTTCTTGAAATGCTATTTTAACTATATTTACTATTAACATTTAAGTTTATAGAAGGGTGTCTACATTTTTTTAAACACCTTTATTATTCTAGTCCTTTTTCGGTGTCCTTTTATCCATCATGTTGACGAAAATTTTTTCTACTGTGCTGTGGCTTGGGATTTCTGTTTTTTTTTCAGTTGAATCCATCTTCTGAAAGAAACCATAAATCGGTTTATATTGGATCTCTACAATTTTTAGTTGAATTGATGTCACAAATTTCGAAGTTTTGTATGGAACATTTCTTCCTGTATTTAATTGATGCAACTGTAATTTACAACAGCTTTCATCTACGTTACAGTGGGTGTTTTCCGTCGAAATGATGTATTCATCTTTTAACCAAGTTAGGACATGTAATTTTTTAACTTGTCCTAGCTTGATAAGACTTGATATGATATGGCTGAAAAAATAATGAACATTCAAAACTAGCATTTGCAACATTACACTCTACTGCTTTTTGGGTCCTTTATCATAAAGGTTATCGACTTAAAGGACCAATAAAGGATATATAAAGGACACAAAAAATTAAAGGACTATAAAGGACTTCCCACTTCCGGCGGGGTCCTTTATGCTCGAGTCTCCTTTATCCTCCTTTATTGGTCCTTCATCGTTAGAGGACCATAAGGATGAGAAAATGAGGTATATACTTCCAAATAAACACCTTCAGTAGACCACCCATAGTCTAGTGGTTAGAGTACTCGCCCACAAGTCTCAAGGTCGGTTGTTCAAAACCCGCCGGGACTTGCCCTTTTTCCCCATTTTTGAGTTGGTCCTTTATGGCCTTAGAGGACCAGGTCCTTTATCCGATAAAGGACATTTCCCTCTATGATAAAGGGGACTTTCATACGGCCACTAAGTAAAGGACCTATAAAGGACCCAAAAAGCATTAGAGTGTAAGATGAATCCCAATTCCAGATAGCAGATGAGAGTGGATTTAGGTTCCTTAGCTATAACGTAGAGTCGTAGATGAAGGCTTAGAGGTAAGTAAGAAAATGATATCTCTAAAAAAAAAGTCTTTTTCCGCCAACATCAATCTGAAATTCCCACCTAGGAGTAGATAGATGAGCTGATACTTCTATAAAGGAATAACGCGTTATCTTGTAAGTAGTATTGGTTTCTCGCAACAGTTTTTTACCTATTATAGGAAATAACAGGAATAGCAGAAAGTTTTGGTTAAAATTGTTTAAAACTGTACGATTCTATTTCAAAAAATTATCGACCATTTCATTACAATTATTTTGTGTTAATGATCCCTTGAAATAACTGATCCCTTAAAGTATTATTTGAAATAAAATATAAAAACACATTTTAGCATAAGCTATATATATTGGACACAGGCCGCTCCAATTTTATGCGTATCTTAGAATTCTCATTTATAAGACCGCACACAAAGTGGTCTTATAACCGGACAGGAACTGTATTGTGAGGGAGTAGTTAAAAGTTGATAATTAACAAATTTTGAAGTTTTGCATGGAACATTTCTTCCTGTATCTAATTGATGCAACTGTAATATTATTATTAATTAATTAT
Organism: Chydorus sphaericus; assembly: GCA_030141595.1. Taxonomy (NCBI): domain Eukaryota; kingdom Metazoa; phylum Arthropoda; class Branchiopoda; order Diplostraca; family Chydoridae; genus Chydorus; species Chydorus sphaericus. The sequence goes on along the minus strand of CM057926.1, from coordinate 4,324,940 downwards.
TATTAAGTCGATGATTAAGACTGTAAGCAATATGACAATAATGTTTATTTTTCTTAGGATATATAGATGTCTGCAAACAGCACTGAATTTATTTATTCAAATTTCTTAAAATATTCTATTGATTTTAAAAAGTGTTTATCTACATTGATTTTTTCGAACGATTCGTTTGAAAGAATCGTTACGATTTGGTAATATTCATTTGACGGAAAATCCGTGCTTGAACGGATGGGATCACACGATCGACGGATCACAAGACGAAAAGTCACTTACGCAGGGAGTTAAGTATAGCAAGGAGAATTTTTTTCGATTTGTGGACCTGGACAATGAAGAATACGAAGCGGATGAAGAAGGTACTATTCCATGAACGAATGTCGTTAAAAAGAACAACTTGCAGACCATGCCAGGGTTTTTATGTTTCGGCCCCTCATCAGCGCTAGATTTAACCGTTAACTATTTTTGCATCCCGAGGAGGTGTTAGAGGTGACACAATTTGTCGGCTGTGCTTCAAAAGCTTTACCTGGATTTTTACCTATCGAGAAAAATTTGACGTTGCCACTTTTAAAATCATTAGGCTGCATAGCCTGTCATGAAAAATTCAAAATATGTTGACATATTAATATTCTTTTTTATAGCCTATAATTTCCCCTGTGAAACACTGGGAAGATAATTAGTAAGAAGGCAACTCTTTCATGGTAAGAGGAAGAAATTTCCTTCAATAAAAGTGACTGGTACCCCTTTTACAATGGTGGAAACTAGAAAGCGAAAAGCAAGAAAAGAAAACATCCCAAACTTTTAAAATCATTCCCTCTATTGCTCAAGGTACCACAATGAAACAATCCTGGCCAATTTCTTAATGATATATGGAATAATGTTCTGTATATCCTGAAATCTCAAACTTATTGTGTTGGGCTTTTCACACTCGAGACCCACACATATTGTGTCGCATTAGGTGAACAAGTGAGGAATAGCTAAACCTATACACTATACAGTGTTTAAGTGTATTTACTAGCTCACCTACATTAATTAATTTGTAAAATTTATACCTTTCATCGTAAAATTGTATGATTTTAGATAACGAAACCGTCTTGTTGATAAAAATTGAAATGGTTAACTGCCGAGCACGGTCTCCAGATCTTAGAATCAGTAAGTTCTTGCTCAAAAGTCACTAAACCAAACCAAAGAGCCTGACAGGAAATGTTTATAGAATCGATCGACACGTCAGTAACTGGATCTTCCATTCGCCGACCAGATCCAGCCAGCTGCGTCCACCGAGACGTTTTACAATTTGTGTCCCATACATTTGTACTATGTTGATTCAAGAAGACTTCGGGGCAACAATCACCATTCGGCACTTGCACAGTTCACTATATTAATCTACGCGCCCTGCCGCAAGAGAATTGGGTCCAGAAACTCCGGGTTTGCTTCGACGTCAAGTGATTTTACCAATTTCTTTAAACTGTATGACAAAATGAATGAAAGAAAAATGAAAACTTAAAGTTGTTGCGTAAGAAAAGTAACAAACTACTAGTTTTTTAAAATATTTTTATTGAAAGTCATTTCATTTATATCCTGTTCCCGTGGCTTCCGATTTCATACTTAGGCCCGCTCCGGCGCTACGGGAATTAGGTCAGTAGTGTACGAGACAGTGAGGTGAAGTAAGTTCAACGACCCCTTCCGGTCTTTCCGGATTTACACACTCCGCTTATCGCCTGAACAGGCCATCATCTTTATATTTGGTGAAGCGTAAATTCTATTTCTTTTTATATTTCTTATATATTTTATGTCATGTATTTTTTGAAGGAGTGAATGGGAACTCAAAATTGAATTTTTTACTCAACAAATTTGGGAACCCAAATTTGTTGAGTAAAAAATGTAAAAAACTACTAGTTTTTAAAAAAATATTTTTATTGATAACCATTTCATTCCTATCCTGTTCCCGTGGCTTCTGATTTCATACTTTCACTTCTTCAGATTTCTTGAACTTGCGTAGTCTTTATGTTTATTTGGTACATCTCCTTAGGATAGAGAAAATTGAGATTGTTGTTGGAATGCATTCGGTTCCTGTTTAGCCCTTGCGTGTTGGTTTAATTACTTATCGACTTTTGGTCAGTTCCTTCGGTTAGAGGAAAATTCGTATAGTTTCCCCATTTGCATGTTAGGAGATTGTCGAGTCAAGACAATTTCCATATTTTTTATGGCTAAATGAAAAAGAACAGGCTTTTACACAGTAGATTCGAGAATGTTACGTTGTTGCATATTTTCCATATTGGCTCCTAAAAAAGCGCCTTCGGCTAGTAGCAATGCAGAGGGAATAAATATGGCAAACGTGAATCAACGTAAAAAATGAGTTGGTGCGTGTTTGACAATTAAGAAAACAATTAGAGTTTAAAATTAAGAAAAAACAGTCTCACGATTACATATTACTTAGAAAACCTTTTTTTGCTGACACTCCTTGTAGGTGATAGAAATTAATATAAATTAGATAATTAGGTTAAAACATACCCCTTTGATTTATTTCTCTTTTTTATATTTTAAAAAGTGTTCAATTACTTCCTTTTCTGATTTTTTTAGTATTTTGATAATTTGATGAATAAAACGATAATTTATCATTAAAAAAACCCAGAAAAGTAAGTAAAAGTAAGTAGTAAGAGTGGTATTGAAGGGGTTGGTAGTAAATATCGAGTAACTTGTGGATTTGTATACCAGTTGATGTATATTTTTGGTTCTGCTTTATTGAATTAATCGCATACTATGTATGGATTGGAAAATCCTTCAGAAGTTCAGATTATCATCAACGCCCTCATCTTAATTTTTATCCCTCTCTTCTGGTAAATTAATTCAACGAATCATATTATTTTTCACGGTTACTGACACTATGATTTCAGGATTGTACCTGAATCAACTCGATGGCTCATTTCGGAGAAAAAAATCCTCTGAAGCCAGGAAACAAATAATCGCAGCCAGCAGCAGAACTCTTATATTATCGTTGATCTGGTAATAAAATGAGTATACAAAATTAACCAACAAACAACAATTAAGAACTACAATATTATCCTTTGGGATTTGAATTGACATGCCCGAATACGACATTACCAACTCAACTAGTAATCTCTCTGGCAACTTTTACCCATTTTGGCTGATGCAGTATAATTAATTGGTTGTCATTTCTCTTTAACATACTTTTCTAGCCTATATTAGCTATAAAGTTAATATTCAGCATATGTCGCTTTGTTGTAAATTGTTATAGAGTTATCATTATGTTTAAGGTTATTATGATTTACTATGCTTAAAATATGTTTTCCTATAGTAGCCTATAATGTCTGTATGGTTATTTTAAATATTAGAATTTCAAATGTTATATATATATTAATACTACTGGGGAGAAGGGTGAGTCCAGATTTACCTTGCATCACTTTTGCTGTTGTGAACATCGTGGCTGGAGACATATGTCTTCTTGTTGTAAGGAAAGGTAAGGATTTGGAAAGGTATATGTTTTTTTGTATTTACCGCATTTATCTTATGCTAATCAATTTCCATTTTTTGATAAATATTAAATCATGTGATTTACAATTACGTATATTTATATAGGACACCTACGTAAACATATTAAAATCTGTTTTGTTTTTCAGGAATAATACTCGCATGAGTTCGTGCATCCTTTCATTCTGTAGAGGAGACAAGGGCAGAAAAAAAAACAATAAAAAAGAAATAGACAATCTAATTGGTGGATCTCATCAAGAATCAAATATACCATCTTAATGCAACATATTATATTATAGGGCTGTTCAACCCCCAGGTACGCGTCAGCAGACAACACCGAAATGGCGAACCTTCTGTGCACCGAATTCAAAAAAGGTGCCCTCAAGCTATCTTTTTTTAATTTGGCGCCGAAGAGGTTACCCGAATGCGGCGTTGTCAGTAGTTGCGTATAGGTAGGGGTTGAACAGACCTATATAAACATTTTTATAAATAATTACGTTGTCGTAGCTAACATAGTTTTTAATTTTACTAAGATTTCTGTTAACACTTAATATTTAAACTAATTCTCCATTACACACTGTACAGCATTTTCGTATTATCTGTTTTCACTTTTGCTGTTAAGATCCTTTAATAGGGTGAAAATCAAATTTAATAAAAGATTTAATAAAATTAATCACTTAACAAAAATAGAACTAAATATAACTTGTATTTTAGATTTCCCTATTTCATGTGCGAGATATCAATCTAATGACTAATACTTAGATTATTAAAACGCAAACCTGATAATTTATATTATTCATTAAAAACATGACATAGAGAACGAATAATAAGTTTAGGAACTAATTAGCTATGCCTTGTCTATTAGACACATAGTGGCGATGGTTCAATATGCACACAAACGTGGCGCGATGACGACTGCAGGGGTGTGTACTAGTCTACTACGTCGGAATTCGCAACCTTGATTATTTTTCTTTTTGTAACATATATTCATCTCAGAATGTCAATGAAATGAAGACGAGGTAAACGACGCACATCACTTATATTCAAAAGACGCGGGTGTGATAGTGTATAGACGATCAAGTGTAGGTTACGGTCACAGTTTCAGTCTTTTGAAGCGGGTGATTGTAATACTACTAATCAAGGCCAATCCTGCGTATTTATCATGGCTATTACGCTTTGCTATTCTTTTCCTTACTTCTTTTTTGGTGTATAAAAGGTAGAATTTTATTACCCATCTCTCAGTCGTCTTTCTTTCATCCATTAGACAATACTATGTTTATCTCTAAAGTATTTTTTAATATAACATTATTCTTAGTTTTGTTCTCGTTTGAACACTACTCTGATGCAGCCCAATTAGACTTCACTAACTGTATGTTGATAAATTTATGTTTTGTTTTTAAATATAATATATTTACCAATTTAAATTTGCTTATAGTTGCGAATATTGAATGCGGTTTATCAGTTAAAACGGCTTTGACTAATGGCGTTTTCCAATGGGAAGGTTTTTCAGAGATTTCGGTAAAAAAATCCACTCCAGATATATTTTGAAAGATCTTGCCAAACTTCCAGAGCAGATTTTTCGAATTTCTCGTTTTTCCATTGGAACAACTTTTCCAATACCCCGTACATCCGGTATTACCTTTGATGTCTCCTTGGCGGATCTGAAAAAATTTTTTCGCCCATTGGAACAACACTGTTTTCCCATTGGAACAATTTCTTAAAATCTACTCTGGATGTGCGAAATCTCTTGAAAATCTCGCCATTGGAAAACGCTATAAAATTGTGAACGGAACCGATTCTTTAAAAGGAGAATTTCCTTGGTGATAATTCTTCAGTCAAAATTTGAACTATTTAGTATCACGTAAATTTTGATTGAATTGATTATTAATAGGATTGTGTCAATTATATTTGATGGAGGTTTTTGTGGAGGCACTCTGATTCACCAGGAGTGGGTTTTAACTGCCGCTCACTGCGTTGCCGGAACGTAATATAAATTTAAACAAATTAAATTAGCGATTAGAATTAATAACATATTTTTGAAATAGGGAAATCAATAAATTTGAAGTGGGTGTTGGTAGGCACAATTTGAAAACTCCAACAGGCGGAGTTTTTGGTGTCAAAGAGATTGCCATTCATCCTTCCTACATCGGCGGAAAAGTCGGCGGAAAAGCAAATGATATCGCTCTGATTAGATTGGATAATCAAGTCCATTGGAATCCTTCTATTCAGCCTGCATGTCTTCCAGCCAAAAATTACGATACTAAGAATCACCGACATCAATCATTTTCCGGTCTAACGGCAACCGTGGCCGGATGGGGCTCGCCCAAGCAGGGTAATATTATATATTTCTTCATTAATTCATTTATATTAATTTAAAAATGTAATTAAAAGGTGAACGACGTGTTGATGTTCTACAAAAAGTAGAGCTCCCCATTTTAGAAAATAGTCAATGCCAAGAATGGTACAAAAAGGAGAATAAGTCGGCGACTATTCAAGATACTTTCATGTGTGCTGGATTTCAAGAAGGTGGAAAAGATTCGTGCCAAGTAATAATCAAATAATAAAAAAATTTTCTTTAATTTGTAATTTTATTTATTATTTCAAACAGAGTGATAGCGGAGGGCCACTTATGATTACTCAACATGAAGGAGTTGCTCGCCGCTTGGTGGTTGGAGTCGTAAGTGTGGGTATTGGCTGCGCTCGTCCTCGATTACCGGGAATATATACCAGAGTGAGTCACTACCTTGACTGGATTTCGGGTCACGTTTTAAATGAATTGTAATCATTTATATTATTTAAATACGAAATAGTTCATAATATTTAGCACATATTTTTGTAAAATGTATAAAACTTTTGTACTGGTTCATAATTATTTACTACAAATTATTTGTTTCAAAATTATAATAATAAATTATAAGCCCATAAGTAATTAAAACTGGTTTTCGTTTTATGTCAAAATATTTTACAGTGATTATAGGCATTCCTTTGTGAATACAAACAATTGTTTTGCTTTTTCAATGAAAATTGATTAAATGAAAAACTATAGCAAACGTGGTCGTGTGGCCTAATGGATGAGGCGTCGGACTTCTAATCCGAAAATTGCGGGTTCGAGTCCCGCCATGATTAAATCTTATTTTCTTGTACTGTGTAAGAACATCGAATATTTATGTGTAAATAGATCACTTACGTAAATCAGTAGTTGTAACTGATTTATCTATTTGTTAGGCAAAATTTAAAAAAAAATCATTTACTATATTTAGATCAATAATAAAAAAGTTAAAAATCGTATTATTTTATTTCCAAGTTTAAAATGCTTTTGAATTTAAAAAAATTAAATGGAACATTTTTAAAAGACAAGAAATAAAAATAAAATCATATAAGTAAATGATAAATTCTACAATGTTATTTTCTGCTCTTTGGATATCTTGACCGCAGTAGTCTCCAATATGACCTTATAATACCCGATAAAATTCCCTGAATATTATAGTGCACTAAAAATAATGTTTCAATTGTTAAACATTCTGGTAAAAACTGCAATACGTTGATATTGCCCGATCCGACCCTTGAACGTCTTCGTACCGATCTGAATTATTGAGGCATCGCCGGTTTCTAAATAAGAGCCTGTGCAAAAGGTCTCTTACTAAAAGTTTAATATATTAGCTTCAGTTGCATACCAGATTGTGACACAATTATTGAGGCTATCATTTTTCACCTCATATGTTTACGTGTTAAAAGGGGTATTACACACCTGGATTTTAAAACGTAAAAAAATTGAGTTCATTCAGTTGTAATATGTCCAAATTTTTCCGGTACGCGGGGCAATCAATGATTGTGGCTTTTGGTTTTGGAAATCCGTTGGACGCACAATCCAAGCAAATGAATTCTAAAAGAAAAAAATATATAAACAAGATCTTTTAATTATCATCCCTCGGGTTTGATTTTTTGAAATATTTGTTTTCCAATATAACTTTTAATTTGTACAATTTTGGCAGATAAATTGTATAAATAATTTTTTGCGGGATGCAACCGACTCATTTTTACACTAATTTTATTGCGATTAAAAAAGGGAGATCGGGGGAGCTATTATGGACTGAATTTATTCAACATTAGAACTTTTTTTAACCAATTCAGGGTTTTTTAAAAGCCATTGTTTTATTTATTTTAATAAATTTTAATAATACATTTATTATTTATTTATTACTATCATTAGATCCTAAACCTTAGAAGTTTCATGTTAGTGAATCTCAGTTTTTAGATGTTGAATGTTAATCTCAGTGTTAACTCTTATATACTTGTCTAAATAGTAAAAAGTTAAATTTAGTCTCTTGACTGGCATCTCATAATCCAATATCAATTTTAAAGAAATTTAAATCTATCAATTTCTATATTTTGTTATATAATTGATAAAGGAAAAAATATATTTGTGTGCTTAATGTGATTAAAATTGTATAACCAATTAAATGACTATTACACCAAGTCCACCCGGCAAACTCCCACTCCGCCTGTCGAGGGACCCGTCTAGCGGGTTCCCCCCTCGCCAAGGTCGTAGTCGCTTGCCGGGCTTCGGTCTTGCAAGTTGCAATCAATATTTTTGATAATAATTTAGATACATTAAAGAAAAAAAGTCAAAAAGATATAAAAACAAATTGCAGTTTGGCGCAAAGCACAACAAGGGGGGTTCCTCTTTGTTAAAATAAAAATGGAATTTGAAAAAAAACTATTGTTTTTAAAGATTTGAACATAACACCCGACAAACCAAAGATCTTATGAGCGACGCTTTAGCCATCTACGCTGTGGCTCACTTGTTGTGACAGTGTAGTATTAGAGTAAATAACAGAAAAATAAATCTTTGAGGGATGACAGACGATCAGCTGTGTTTTGAAGTCAAACTTGATAGATCACAACACAGTTGACTTATTGACATAAATATATTTTAATATCACAGATATGGCCCAAAATGCAAAAATCTGAGGGGCCCTAAGTCTTCTTTAGTTACACACAGTTTCAGTAAAATCTGTATCGAACTCACGATTTCTATAGATCCTTAGTTGAAGCCTTCAAAGGATTGAAATGTGTTCATTCAAATCGAAATTTTAATTACCCAAGGGTATTCCCAATGCAAATAAATAAGTTAACTAGTATTTTTTCAATATGGCTGTCCATTTTAAATACTTACAACTTAGTAATATAATAAAAATTACTTTTATAATATCTGAACTGGCAATCACTAGTGTAATAAACAGTCCAGAGTCCCTGGTCAGGGTCTAGCAGACTACAATTGCACTTCGTTTATTAATCACCTTTCGGTATTTACTAAAGTAAATATAACCCTCAGGGATAAATATTTAAACTCATTTATTCTTTCAAACACGATTGTCAAAAAAGGCTGAACTGGACCCAGTGGACCCTCCACTCATTGTGCTCATATTGGAAGTGTGTCTGATCGTACCCTCTGGAGTGTTTGAACCATACCTAGTATTTTTAAAAAAATTCAAATTCAAAACTTGCTGGGCAAATATAAGAAACCAATAATATATGAAAACCAATAAAAACAATTAGTGTAAAATTGATAGAAAATATACCTAGAGTTGGGGGTAGCAGCTGTAGATGCAGACGCTGAACGGGAGTTTGCTTGTTTCAGCAGCTTTGTCTTCAAGTCCTCGTTTTCATTCTTGAGATCCTCATTTTTGTATTGAGATCTGCATTTTTTAATTGCAAACTTCCATAGGCCCCAGTTTTCTTCTACATCCTTTAATTTGGCTTACTTTTCCGACTTTTCGGCGATAAATATACCAAGAAGAGGTATGTGTAATAGAACTGCATATATATGTTTAAACATAATGTATCAATATTTAAACATTTGTTCTGAAAAAAAGTTAATGGCTTCCAAAAAAAGTATAATACCACTAAAATACAACTTCATTAGAATGAAATAGTTTTTTTAAATAGCGATCGTCCTTCCAGAGAAATTTTATTTCATCTACAATACCATTGCGCTACTTCTGAGTCAGGGAATTTATGCTACTTGACAAGTTTATTAACAAAATATTTAAGCTAGCACATTTTCAAAACGATGCGGGGAGAATCTGATAGGAGGATCATTTATTGCAGCAGCGTATTATTGCTATTAGCACGCTATCAGACGACATAGAGATGTGATACCGGACATCCGAGAAGAGGCAGAACTGTCGACATCCATCCGACTAAGTAGCGCTTATCCTTGTGATTCTCGTCATCCAAAGTTGCAGGGATCTGACCCATCAAGTTTGATGTATTACATGGATGAAGGTAGTACCAAGGATCGCCCAAGAAGGGGTGCTCTTGTTGCGTCAGTGTGCGGAGTCGATCCATACAGGTAGGATCCAAATTCTGTTTACATATGAATTCCTGCCATAAATACTCAATGGGTAGACTGCTGCCACCTTCCGTCATAACTTTGAAGAAAACTGTGGGAACTTCGTGAGCAACGTTGTAGATTACATGAAATTCCTTGAAAACAAGTTGAGTGTGATCATTTGAATCTTCTGGTACGGGAATCAACAGGTCCAAGCAGCTAGGATCTTCCTCCTCATCCTCATCATTCATGGGCGATATTGCTGACGTACTAGGACTTGGTACCTCGCCAGTCGCCGAAAAGGATGTTGCTCTTACAAGTGAATCAATTCTTCTCGCAAGGTAACCGCCACAATCTTCATCCAGGGATCCACGAAGTTGCCAGCCATCGCGTATGGTTTGCGATACCAATAGAATGTGTTTTGCGCCTTTTGCGAATTCCTCCCATGTGATCTTACCATGCATGTTGCTGCTACTATCCGCTGTACTTGGATTGTGCATCACAAGGTCGGTTTAAAATGTGCACGCTGAGTAGAGGGAGCGAAAACTTAAAACAGGAAAAACAGGAAGCAAGACGAGACCTTATCATTTGGAAGCACTTTTCAAAATACAAAAGATCATACCAAAGTGTGTGTGTGTCGAGAGAGAAAGTGGAGTGAGCCAGCACAACAACCTAAATCAAGACCGTATCAAGTCTTAACACAGTACTCTCTGAAATAATAAAATACTGGTGAGCAAGGAACATTAAATACAGCAAATATATAATATAAAATACCTTTAGCATGACATCACACAAGAGAATCACGGAAATAATCAGAGAAATATAAAGTGTGGGATAAGCGTGCTTCACGTGAGCTTACTGACAGGAAACTCGAGCTCAGCAGACGACACAAAATGAAGTCACACAAAAATGGGTTTCAGCAACACTCACAAAGTGACGCACATAATAAATAGACTAAATCGCCGCAACAATTAATGTTGTGATAAGTTGGATCTAGTCAGTCTCTAGAAGATTATTTTAACACTGGTTTCCTGAGTCAAGTAGTGTTATATGACCTTAATTTGTGGGAAACGTGTTTGAAATTGAAGCTGGAAGGCATATTTAAAACAAACTAATCATTCGATATGTTGCAACTTTTTGTACTGAATCCGATAGCGTAAAGAACAAAACTGAAGATAAGGTTTCGGATATAAAGCGTCTTAAAGTTCAAAAATTAAAAATGGTCGGACAACTTTAGTTATTTAAATGAACTATTGTATTCTATTGGTAATTATGATTGCTCTGGGCCCCTTTAAAAGTCTTTCCTAAATTTAAAGAATTTGTTAGATATATTGATCTATATAAAATACCAAATTTAGGCACTAATTAGCTATTCTTTGTCTACTTAACACATAGTGGCGATGGTTCGATAATGTACACAAATTTGGCGCGATGGTGCCTGCAGGGCTGCAGGGGTGTGTTCTTTTTCTTCCTTCTTTTTTTGTGTATAAAAGTTAGTGTTTTATTACCTACCTCCCAGTCGTCTAACTTTCTTTTATGAGACAATAATTTGTTCATCTCCAAAACCTTTTCAATATTAACTTGTTCTTAGTTTTTTTCTTGTTTGAACACTGATGCAGCCCAATTAGGCTTTACTAATTGTATGCTTATAAATATGTGTTTTAAAAAATATATATGTATATTCTATTTACCAATTTAAATTTACAAATAGATGCTAATATTGAGTGCGATTTATCAGTTAAAACGGCTTCGTCGAATAATACAGTCAAAGTTTGAACTATTTAATTTCACATATATTTTAATTTAATTGATTATAAGTATTGTGTCAATTAAATTTCCTGAAGGCTTTTGCGGAAACACTCTGATTCACCAGGAATTGGATTTAACAGCCCCATTCCCTACCGTAAAAAAAAAATAATTTTTGTGATCTAAATAATTTTTTTGTTCCCAAAATCTTAATTAAAATTATATTTCTTCTCGTTTCCAGAAAAAAAAATCTGAAAAAATTAATTATTTCTTGTATCGAAAAAATATATTTTTCCCTATTTGGCTATATGGGAAAAGCTGACTGAAAACACTAAAGTGAACCAACATTTTTTAATTGCGCGAGGTCTAAACCACTTTAAATTTTAGAATAATTTATACCAGTCTCTAAAAAATCAACTCAAGTATTTTTAGGCAAAAGGCCGAAATTGACCAACAGCAACGATTTGCCATCAAACGTTGGCCTGTTTGCAACTGAAACCGGTGGCAGACTTCATATACTGTAAAAAATGTACTCTCTCATAAAATTGAGAAATATAGAAATCGCGTATCCGAAGCATAAATCTCGTTGATAGAATGTGGCGGATAAGTTTCATTTCCCATTTGCCTACTATCCCGCTTTTAACTGGTAAAGGGGACCGCATCAAAGATTTTCCAAAGAAAATTATAAAAGAAAATTAGAATGCTTTCAAAAATTAATTTAATGATTATCCTGAAGAAAAACAATTTACGTACAAAAATAACATTAAACGACTTCTAACCATTTCCGATGAATCCATCACAATACCAGGAAGTATATAACTTTAACGTATATATTTTCAACGGTGGTAAAAAATGTCTTTTAAAAAAATGCTATATTTATAAGTATAACAAACTGAGACTAGCCGAACGTGTAATGTTAAGCTTTTTAATTGCACGCTTTAATGCTCAAAATAAAGGTCATAAAAATTATTTATCTTTTCAATAAACTTAGATAAAAATTAACAAAGTGAAACGTAAACGAGGTTCTAATAAGAGAACGCTAAATAATTTACATAAAATTTTCTGATTTTGCACTTAATAAACTGATTCGGATGTGATTTCGATATTCACATCTTTTGGACAAAAAATCACGTACATCTTTTCAGATTCCACAGCAAAATATGATAATATTGAAGGAGTATTAAACCACTATAAGGAATCCGTCAAGTTTGCCAAGGTAGGATTTTTTACATCTTCATATGTATCGAGCATCCACTAGGGATCCTGTGTCATTCCATCCCCATTTTCTCATCCAACCACAATACCCACGGCGCTCTAAGGATCGATAGATTCATATATCTTTATGGAAATAAAATATCCAAACTTGGGTGGAAAGTATAAATAAGATTAAATAAAATTTCATTTTGGAAAACCTTTCGCATTCGCCAAAGTTAATACCATAAATATCAATCTATATTCTACACTTAATATACTATAAATTATAAATACTATAAATAATCAGGCTTAATTGGGCAAGAAAAATTGTAGAAAATAAATTTTTACCTTAATTCATTTTCAGAATATTTCTTCAAATATTAGTCTTCCAGATTCACAAAACTTTACTATGGTAGGTCTGATCGTTGCAGGTAGCCTTTTCTTTCCAGCCCGTCTTTATCTCGGACCCCTAGATAGCTCGCAATTCGCCCTTTGTGCCCTTTTACTCGCAAATTTGTACCCTTTTACTCGCAAATTTCAATACCTCTGACCGAAAAAGTAAACGTGTAAAGTAGATCTGTGTTATGGACGTTATTTAAATGGAAAGAATTGTAGCTTAATGGCCCAAATAAGTTTTACATCATTACAACTGGGTTAGCCTTCAACAACAGATTGTATTCAATTCGATTATGAAATAGAAGAAAGAAGATCTGGGGGCCACAATATCCTCGATTCTCGATATTTACCTTCTATTCCAGAGCAAAGTAAAACCACTGCTTAATAAGAAAGTGCTATCTACTTTTTTATTCCCTTCAATGAATGATAAAGATACTTATACTCAAGTGCCACATCAGATGTGGCAAATTATAGAGGGTACTAAAAGCCTTTTCCCCTTTATCTCGAGATTTCTTTATTAATATATGAGTTCCACCTAACTCGTCTTTTATTTAAAAAAAATATCAACCTAAGAGGACCAAATTTTTGATACTTTCTCTGTTGCTGAATTATGGATTATGGAAATAAAAACGTCTCGTGAATCACTTCGCGGGTTTTTCTAGCTGGCTTTTGTATAATAGGTAGGCATTTTCATGAATCATCTTGTATATAACTTTTAAAACGTGACTAGTGCTTGTTGAAAATTCTACTTTATTTTCAGAAACAGATTTCGTATAAGATTGCTTTAAATTTTTGTTTTCGAATCAAAAACAATTAGTCATACGTATGACGAAAATAATCTGGATGGTCCCAAGTCCAGAGTGATAGCAATAGTGGAGTTTTGACAAGATTTCATATTGGAAAGTCAATAACACTTTATTTTGAATGGAAACAAGTACCGGTAGTTCCTTAAAAGAATTTCAACATTAGTTTTTTTCTATATCACTAAAATCGTTGTTTAGTCATACGGCCATACCAAAATATTCTTGAAACTGTGTAGTAGGATACGTCGCCATCACCGAGGATTCTAGATTCCTACATTTTAATGAACCTTGTCCATTTGATCAAGTTTTGGCCACCCGTGATTCTCTTGCTACGGGATCGGTTAACAACGGAGGAAGTGAAAAATGTGCGCATTGTGTCTAATGTTCTTCAATCATGTAGAACGAATTATAAGTCGATTTCGTCGATTGTTTAACATCCTTGAAGGACGAATTAAAAGTTAACAATTTGATAGCCGGTTCTTACGTTCTTGCATTAATCAATTACAACATGTTTTTTTTGTTTACTTATCTGTAAATCTGGAGTTGTTCATTCCTCGTAAATCCATCAAAATTTTGTGATTTTTCGAAGATTACCGTAAAATTAAGTTCCCCGAACCGGTGTTTCAACTAAAAATACTTAAGGAAGCTGTTAACATAGGGTCCAATTTTTATTTCCACGCCAAGTGGCTTACGCTGATGGTGAGGATATTTAATTTAAGTGACCCCTCCGTAATATTGAATTCATAAACTTAATTAAATGAATTTTGACTGATTCAACATGTAGTGGAATTCCTGTTTCGAAATTTAATCAATTATACATCTGGAAGTTTAAATGATAAAGACTTCAAAATTTCACCAATCGATTAATCAGTGTTTACCGGTTGTAAAGAATATAAATTTTGTAACCTTAATATTTTCCTGGATTCAATTATTTGTCTGTCTCCACTTGAAAAAACCCACCTTCACTCAGGAAACCATTGTTAAGGCGTCATTTAGCACCAGTGTTACGGGAGAAGTAGGAGAAATGGTGGTCGTATGTAAACTGGTAAGAGTTTTCACGTTAGAACGGTTAGATTTAAAAAAATGATAGAGAACCACACGAGCGCTTTTATAAAATATGTTTCTTTATATAGACTAGTCAGAGGGACTCAAATATTTTTGACTTTTAAGTCCCATTTTCCAGTACCTAATTGAATTGGAAAGTAGCTGAACTACAATTGCAATGTTTCATGATGTTGCATCCTAGTTCTATACAATACAATTATTTAATTTATAAAATGATATTTAAACATGATTTTCTGACATCTCTTTTGGGACATCTATAAATGTCTGGTTTTTAAGAGGTATAAAATTGACGTCTTTTTCTAGCTGAGTTACAAAAATTTTTTTTGGGTAGTTGAAATTTTCAATTACACCATTCGACTTCTGAGAGAATTGTAAATATTTCTTATCCAGTTATAAACCTTAAATTATTGTTTCTTTAATGAGGGATTGAAACTTGAAACCGCTCTATGTCCCACCTATAAACCAAAAATAATTTTCCTTTTAAAACTTAAAATTTGTATTATCATTGATCGAGTGTTGAAAATGTATTATTAAATTTAAATTTAACTATAGGTATAGGAACATGTGGTAACGTAAAATGTTTGTTGGAATTATAAGGCTAATTTCCGGACCTTACCTCGTTTCTGTAATTAAGCGCTCAAAAACTGGAGCTTTCAACAATTACCAAGTTTGGAAACTATTACACTTGAAAGGAGCAAATAAATAAAAAAAAGTGACCAAGACAAATCAGGTCAAGCCGCACCAGGCTTTTATTTTTCCCATATATATGCTCTCCACACACACTCTCTCTAGCAATTTCACAACATCAAGCAAGAGTTTCCTCAGGTATTTTGCAATCAAGTGATTGAAAGCTTCATGAACGTGCAGAAGGACAGTTTTCTTATTCCAGTAATTCCGTGCCTTTTGTGACTAATTATATATGATATTTTAATTCATAATTTTAAAATGTATATTCACATTTGAAACATATTATTATTATATCTTATTTGTACCTAAAATTATATATCAGTTCGGATTCTGCGAAGCCGAACATTTTAAAAAATTTTTCCTTTGGTTTTTGATTGCATCTCACCTGATTATTGTCAAATTCTTTCGTGTTACTGTAGGGTGTTCCATTTTGACCTTACTTTTGAATTTTTTGCTGGAGGTTCCACATGTCGTGTGAAATGCACCAAACAAAATGTGTGATTTTTTATTTTGATAAAATCCTATTTTTAGGGGTGCCCCAGCGTGAAAAACGCGTGAAAAAGCGGGAATTTTATGCATAACGGATGATGTAATACGAATAAAATTAAGGGCGTCTAGTTACGTAATAAGTATAGCGTAACTAACATCCTTGCCAAATTTGGTTTTAATTGGAATTGTTTTGAGGGTCGCCCACTCCTTCTAAAAATAGGTTTAGTATTACATGGAAACCTTTTGGAGTTATAAAAAGTGACCAATTTAAACTTAGTTTACTTAAACCTAGTTTTTTAATATTCTTAGATTTGCTGGTTTCATTGTAGTGATGAGATAGTAACGCCTTATTGTTCCAAATTTTATCAAAATCAAATCAGTAAAAGTATTTTATTTTAATTTATAACTTTGATATCTTTTCACATTAGTCAAACACGTTACCATTAAGAATTTGCAATTTTTCAAGTTCAATAAAAAGAGTTCGCTTAAGGCAATCTAGCTAAAAATTTGTAATTATGTCCATTTAGGCCTCTGTTATACTTTCCGTTTAAATTATCTTTGGAAAATATTGTTTTTAAGGAAAATTTTACTTGATTATTACCCCATAAGGTTTTCCCGCAAGGCCGACTTACTTTTCAAAATTATTGAGCGACCCTTAAAATAAGTCCTATCAAAAATAATTTTTGCAGAAAGACTATTCAAGCTCCTCAGATTTTATTTCAGCGCCCCTTAATTATATTGATGTTACGTCATCCATTATGCTTACAATTCACGCTTTTTTACGCGTTTTTCACGCTGGGGGGCCCATAAAAATTATATTTCATCGAAATAAAAAATCACACATTTTTTTGAGCGCATTTCACACGACATGTGGAACCCCCAGCAAAAATTTCAAAAGTCAGGTCAAAATGGAACACCCTAGTGTTACTGCTAAAATAGTGAACTTCTTAATTTATTTTTGGCTTGCTGGAATTCTTCTCTGTATCGGCTTTGGAAGACTTCGTTGGTTAGTTGGTGGTCATGGTGGGGTCACATGAGAATCTGTTGGAACTCCGATTGTTTATGAGTTATCGCAGCTTTCGAGTTATCGCAAATTTTCAAAATATAGTAGATGGCGTTTGCGTTTGCATTACGAGATAATAATAGTTTTCACTTTAATGCCATCTGCTAACTAACTACTTTGGTTGTCTCCTCTTTTATATTGACAGCCAAAAATTTTATGTTTTTTTTCAAATCTTAGATTCGTGTTTAGTGTAGTATTTTAGTGTAAGCGTAGTGTTAGTGTGACTATTGTCTTTTTCAGCTTTCATCGTCGACTTTATCACAATTTTAAATTATTTTAAACAAATAATACTTTCATAACTTCTCATACAAAAACAAGGGGCGGGAAAATCAGTAAATAATTACGCCACATGATATAACTCGATGGGTCGTGAATCGATTCGGTTGTAACTTTCATAAAGCCAAACATTTTATATCTGGGAAAAAATCAGAAAAAAATCTAGCTTAACTATTTTATTTGTTTTCGCCTAGAGGAATTTTACATAGGCACTCTTTGGCCGACATAATAGGCATATATTTTCTTTCCCTACTGTAAAACTTAATATGTTTTGACTTCATTATTCTATTTTTAAAATTAAAAATCCCTTGTTCAGAAATTTGATGATGCCATGCAATGGAATGATTTTTTTTATTGTCTAGTCTAATTTTAGTCAATTAAAATTGCTATTTTTATAAATAAAAGAACGCATATATTTTTTCATTCAACATAAAAATATTTTCTAATATATTTTCAAATGTCATTTTTGAATCATTTCGTACTCTTCATTAAGAGACCAAACAAATGAAATAACGTCACGTTACATACCAAAGTAAATCTAATACATTTTAAATTAGTATCTTTGATCTCATGATTGAATCTCTGTCAGTGTGAGGGGTCCAAATGGTGACGCCCATTGGACATGACGTTAAAGAATTCAATGTGTTATCCTGTATGGTATAACACTTTTCGACTAAGTTGAGCGCCTTTGATCGTGTTTCAAAGGGGAAATGAGGAAAGGGTGCTATACAAATCGAAATTAAATTAAATTAAGTATTGAGTAATAACTATTTTTTAAATTGACATATATTAAAGTCGTTTCTCAATGAAGGTCATACTGCAGTGGACATACTTCAGAGGCAACGGTGCTTTAAAGAGTAGTAATTTACATTCCGTTAAATATTTTTATTTGGGTTTTCTGATTTTCTCTGATTAATGTATGTTGATTAAAGGATTCGATAAGAAAACATAACTAGTAAGGTAATGAATGTTTATATTGAGTGATAAGAACACAAAAAGACCAAAAAATGATTTGGTATTTCTTAAAAAATAGATACCTTTATACATTCATATTAAATCTTTTTTACGTACAACGGTACAATATCTCTTCCAAAATACTGAGAATGTAAATTGTTTTCATGTTTTTACAGTTATTTTAAATTGAATATACAACCAGTACATTATTATTAAAAGGCAACCGAAAACTGGTTGGTTTGTTGGAACCGGAAAAGTGTGGTTTGTTCATGAATTAACTTTTAGTTGGGTTTTTAATCTGAATAAATATCTAAAAATGGACTGAAAGCAGTTTAGCATATACTTTTAATACTTTTAAATAGTTAAATTATGTTTAACTTAATATTTTTGCCCGATAATATTGCATAGCATCAGCATGTTTTTTATGAAAGCTTTGCCCTTTACCACAACAACCACTATTTCCACTGCCACAGCAAGGTAAACAAAAAGAAGACTGCCAGATCAGCTATTGTATGGCATTGAGACAACATGGCGTTTCTATTGAAAATCAACAGATAATCTGACCGTTCTCCTTCAACCAGTTTCTTCTTTCAAAATTAAATATTGTACAAACAATCGTGTATTGAACTTACAGATTATTTTCCGTTACAAAGTCAAATTTTTTCAAATCTTAAACGTAATTTACCTTGGGTTTTGAAGCATTGTACAAGTAAAAATATGAAAACGTTCAAAAAAGACAAAAGCATACAATTGCAATATTAAATCATTTAGGGGAGAGCGGGGCTATTTTGGACAAAATTGTAAAAAAATTCGTTGACTAAAAAATTTTTTCAGAGGGAAGGTATGTATAAATAATGTTTGGTACTATATTGTAACCCTTTCTTTCTTCTTTTGAACTTTTCTTTTGAAATGTTTTTATTCACACAAATTGTTTTTATAATTTTTTTTTCGCGAAATTTCTTTTTTTCCACACCTGGGGCTTTTGTTATAATATGTAGCTACAATATGTAAAAATTGCAGACATTTTAAAGGTTTTAAATTTCAAGGTTATTTCAAAAATAAAAAATAAAAATACTTAGGGATTTTTTTTAAAGAATAACTTCACTTTTACTTATAATTTCGTAACTAAACTTGGTACACCAATGCGACACATAATCGCCCGTATTAATTGAAAAAATATGAAATTCTGATTTTAGGAACATGAAAAAATGCCCTCTGTTTCTTTTTCAGTTATTTATAATTTAAAAAGAAGACATTTTCATTCAAATTTTGTGTATACTTGTTCATTTTTTAAAATACTCCTCATTATAAATATTTTTAGTCGTTAATTCCAAAATACGTTTATTAAAAATAATTTAAAGTTGTTTAGTTGTAGTAATTTGAACGAAATAAAAATACACAGTACAATTTCTATCAAATCTATCCTATTCCCTCTTTTTTATTGTGAAATCATCCAATCGAATCAGCCATGCAAAATTTAGTCATTGTTGGCAACCGTAGCCAAACAACACCGTTGGTTAATGTTTAAAAAAATTGCAGTTCATTGTGGTTTCACAATATAATTGCATGAACTTAATGATTCGAAAAATTAGCCAACATAATTAATGTTAATAACACTGTGACGGCGACGGCGGTAACGGTGACACGACGTACCCCACATTTGATAGTATAAAAATTCAAGTGTAAAAAAATTATTTTTAACGTTTCATAAAAATTTTAGATTAATTTTTTTTAAACGGCAAAGACTACCTGGTTGTGAAAAACAATTTATGAAAAAGAATTATGATTTTAAATATGCGTTGCGAGTAATAAAAAATTTGTTAGTAGTTGATTTTTTATCGAGTAAAAAATCGAGTAATCCGTGCAAAAATCTAACAATCCATCAAGGGATTGTTGAAAAAGACGACTGCGCCTACAAATGTGACCACATCTGAAAATTTTTCATTTTACAAATTTTTTCAGAGACTAAAAATTGGACTCAATCAGTGGACCTTAGGGTGGTCCAGAATAAAAAGATTTTTTTTCTAAGCGGCCTAGCTTCTAATAGTATGTTATTCCAAATGGTAAGAACAAATTCAGACCAAAATTTAGATTTTAAAAATGAGTTTTAGATATCGCGCAATGACTTCAAAGTTTCTTGAAAATTGAACTTAAATGATTGCGTAATCATAACTTTTCAAAATTTAAGTTTTCCGATCTGGCCTTTATACAGTACTAAAAATACTAAAGGGAGTTCTTAACATGGACAAGACCAGTAGATGAAGATATAGAAGATGATTTCTAAAGACTATGGACTATTTCTAAGAAAACGACGACGAAGAACTAACCATTTCACCTTATCAACTATATGAGCGACGAAGGTTTTGATCCATATGGAGACACAGAAATGAAGAAAAAATGAACGCTCACTACTTTGGACAACTTCATTTTATTTCTTTTGATAACTGAAAGTTTAAAATATCTTCCCGCGCCTTCAATTATAATAATAAAATCTATATATCTAATAATAGGTCTTGACACCGTACTTAAAACAAAATCTACAGGTAAAAGAATTCTTCAAAGCTTTTTTAATGATCGTTAACCAGAGGACGAAATTGAACCGGAATCAATCGACGAAACTGACCGGATCTTCTTCAGAAATAAGCATTCCCAAAAATCTGGAAAAAATGAATTATTCCAGATTTTATATCAATCTTTATCAAGTCAGATTCTTACATTTTTGGGAAGGACGAATAAAAAATTCATATGTATGAATACAATTTATTTTCAAAATCATAAACAATTGTTTAATATCATATCAGCCTTCAACATCGTAATTTCATAAAAATCTAAATTCACATTATTCACCACAGCCTTCAACATCGAAAGTGGTCAATGCCCGTGTGAAGCCAGGCAAGAGTGCTGAAAATGCCAAAGTCACTATTGCTCAGTAAGAGGAAATTGACCCTTCTCTTCCGGATCTCGAGCCAGAGCTCAAACTCGTTCTTCCACAGTGTCATTGGATTCCTCTTAGGAAGAGGCGTCCACCGTCCAATCTATCTCATCAAGAGATTTTGGAAATTTATGGCAGTGAGGCCAAGTATCAGGAGGCGATAGACGAACACATCGGATTCGTTCGTCGTATCCTGAGGAATCTCAAGCTTCTCCAGAAGATTCCTCGTTCAAGCGTTTATAGCAAGCAGGAAGACTTTGATCCGCCCCCGCTTCCACGCGGCCGTAAGGGCGCAAAGCACAAGGACAAGAATCCAACGCCTTCAAACTCACCGCCTCAAGAGCGTGTGAGCTCAAAAGGAGGGCATTTTAGAACTGTTCCCGTTTTTGGTAAGTCAATCTGACTCATAAAATTGATAAATCAATCTAACCATTTTCTTTGTCATTCACAGACGAGCATGGCAATCCTTTAAAACTCGTTCTCCGAGTTGGAAATGATTGTAATTTACCTGGTTTTGTGCCTTTAGAGCAACCCAGTACAACTGCCACAGTCAGTGAACCACTTCAGATCGCAGCCCAAACTAGGTCACAGTCCGTATCGGGCACTGGATCAGTCGCGGGCAAGGACTCAGTCACGCCCAAGAGTCAACGTGAGTAGTTTTTGCTTTTTAATTCAGCATTGATCTTGTTATTAACAGTCATTATTTCTGCTCTGTTTATAGGCTCAGTTCGAACTCGTACAAGACTCACTAAGAGTTCTACTGTGCAATCTGAGACCATGTTGGCCGATATGGACCAGTCTACTGCCTCCATCAGAGATGAACCAGTTGATATTACGACAACTGATGTTCCAGCTAATGATTTGTATTCGGTCATTTTGCCGTTTTTGTAGTTCCATCATCAATTAGTTTTGACGAGCTAACTTTTGTCTCTTTTTTTGTTAGACGTTGTTATGAGGGACGATCATCATGATCTCTCATCCGGTCACACGGACACTGGACCAGTTGAATCCTCAACTCAAGGCAAGTTGATAAGTCCATGATTGATTTTTAATTCATCATTGTTAATCAATTTCCTTGACTTTATTTAAATCTAGGTAAGGTGCTTGGTGCCGTGGGTCTCGTTAAATCGCCCGTAAGGCCTACGAGTACACCAGTTACCACCTCTACTCCCGTTTCAACTGGGGTTCAAGGTTCGCCAAAGGTCAACATTGTGACTCCAAAACAGCGTTTGCCACCTTTACATCGCGGATTTTCATCTCCTCGCGCTGCAGGTGGCAATAATCAGTCGTCTATTCCATCTGGAACTTTGAGTTCAACTGTTGCGGGCATCAGACCACTTGGTCAATCACCAATGGTTATAACCGCTGAGGCCTATGCCGCTCTCCAGTCTGAGAACCAGAGGTTAAATCAGCAGGTGGTTGAGCTGAAGCAAACCGTTGCTGATATTACAGCCGATAATCTCCTTATGAAGAAGGATGTTCTCGAGTTTGAGGCCACAGCTCTCACTACTCGTCAAGCTATGGACGGAGAGCTTGGGACTACAGCCCGTATTTCTTCCATCAAGGAGACTGTTGACCGTAAGTTCTTTGCCTTACTAGATCAATCTATTTTTATTATTCTGAAACCCTTCTATTTTGTTTTCAGAGGGCCGAGATTTGCTTGAAGCTATCTATATATAGAGAGCACCTTTGGGATTACTTTCTACTTATATTATGGCCAACTTTTTATTGGGACACCACAAGAGAAAAACCTATTTATTGACAACTGGTGAAACGTGACTGAGCAGCAGACGAGAATTCATTGCGGAGTTGCCATTTCTCCTTGCGGGTCATAAATTAATCCGAAACAGATGGAGCTTTTAGCCAATGACTCTTCTGAAATGAAATCTTTTGCCGGCACTGCTGGTTCCTGTTCTTCAGTGACTTTCTTTACGTCAAATCTTGGAAAAACTGGTGGAATCCAAATGCTTCCTCTAGCCCCTTCTGACATGATTCCTTTTGTCCACATTGGCTATACACCTCTTACCGTCCTGGGATGTCCAGAACCAAATCTTTTTTTTAAAAGCACAAGTACATGTCAAAATATTATAATGAAACATGCCTTATTTATGTACTGAACTTTAGAGTGTAATACCTGTAATACATTACCATATTTTGATATAATTATTATTTGAATTAGGAGTTATGTAACTTACTATTACCTGGAGTTTAGATTTCCTTTACAGCATATATTAAGATTGACTTGAACAGATGAACACACCATTTACAAAAATAAGAATAATAAAAGCAGAATAAAGTTATTTTCTGTGATCAAAAAGATCTAAAAATAGTTAAGATACCTAATAAATAATCTTGCTAGAATTAAACAGTTATTTCCCCCTTATTGTTGAAAGAGAATTTGCAAGGTTTACCATGTTAACCTAGTTAAAATTCTCACTATTCTACCTATGATAACTTTTAGTAAACCAATAGATTTCTGATTGAATTGGATGCAAAGGATTCGTCAAATTTTAGAAAGATGTTTCCAGTAAAATTTTGCTTCTCTACATTTGGGTCCCAATAAGGCGAGTTCTTCAGCTTCCACTTTTCGTAATACAAGTTTACGTTAAACTATGTGATCAAGATTTATGTACTCTTCATCTGAAACTTACTTTTTGTATTAAATAGGACGCAAAATCCAAGAATAAATTATGTTAAACCTCACATCATCGATCAAGTGAGCTCTTTGGCTTCCACTTGTCATAAAACAAAGTTGAGTTGGGCTGTCTTGTCTAGATTAATTTTATCTTCATCTGATACCTAATTTTTTATTGTGAATGGCGCAAAACTCGAAGTTTTATCATTCCAATCAAAATAATGACTTCCATCTAACGTTTTGTTATAACATGTTTAATCGGAAATGATCGAAGTCTTGTGAGTTTTTAAACAGTTAACCACCTT
Organism: Chydorus sphaericus; assembly: GCA_030141595.1. NCBI lineage: Eukaryota > Metazoa > Arthropoda > Branchiopoda > Diplostraca > Chydoridae > Chydorus > Chydorus sphaericus. The sequence continues at coordinate 4,300,581 of CM057926.1, read as the reverse complement.
TATCTACTATTGTCATCAATATAAAAAATGATGTAGTCGTAAGGCTATAGTCTATACTTATTCGATTTTTTTTTCTTAACCAGTTTAATTGCCTTAACAGTTACTCCATATGTCTGCATTTAATCCCTTAGATAAATGAATATGAGTTTAATTATTTTAATTATTGAATCCCCCGTAGTGAAGAGAAAAGTGGCTGAAATTAGAAAGAATTGGAAATTAAATGTAAAGTTTCTTAACATGCTAATGGCAATTAGAATTAAATGCTCTTTTAAGAAGCATTAAAATTAGAAAAGTATTCACTGTACACACATAGTTTTCAATTAACGTTTTTTCGTACCACTTCAAAAACATAAAACTTTTAATGAGAGCCTCCACCTACTCGTTTTTTCTCCATCACCTGTCTACTACACGGACATCGCGAAATTCCCTTTATATTTTTTTCCCAAATTGAATTCAACTCTCCCAAATCGAATCTGTAAATAAAGCTTTATTTCATGCACAAAATATTGGAATCATTCTATCTCTCCTTGGTTTATTGATTTAAATCTTCAAGTGTGAAGTTTAATTTCACAATCTTTCAGTATTTAAAAAAAATTGTCACTTAAGAGTGAACTCCAAACATCTCCCATTTTTTAATGGATGTTAGTTACTTACGTAAATTTGAGAAGAGAATTAGTTTTACAGATTTTGAACAACATATAAATTCAACAGTTAAATTAGAAATAGGCGAAAAACCAACCATCGTTTGAAACCTAATCGTAGTTGAATCAAATTGTCTTAAGCCGAAAATGCAATAGTTTTATCCTTGTAACTGCTCAGCTCACAATATAGATAAAACAAAATTTATGAAAAAAATTTCTTAAACAGAAAAAAATCAATAGTTAATACTGCCAGTCGAAGCCAGCTAAGTTGCGATGTATCAGAGTAAATTGTTTGTTGTATCAGTTGCATAAAAACTCGAAGTGATATTCGCAAAAATTCCCGAAATTACAGAAAAAAAGCCGAGATGACCATTTTGACCTTATGATTCGAAAGAAAACAAATTTTCACAAGCAACGGGAATACAAAGTGAAACAAAATGCGAGGGTTGATTTGAAGAGGTTGGCCAACGCCATTCGAAATGGCCAACTTCCTCACAGACATTCCATTGCTAGACACTTTGCAAAGTGAGTAGCTGCGATCTCCAATCGTACAGCTCTAAAAGCAGTTCATAGGTGAGCTGTAGACAAAAAAATATCCGTAGTTATAAAATCTTTCAATTAATTAATAAATAGGAAACAACTCTTTCAAATTTCGAAGGGTGGGTAGTCTTCTGGAAAACTTGGGGCATAGAGAACAGGCTCTCCAACGTAGTCCGAACAGCAATCCCTTTGGGATTTTGGCCGGATTCTAAAATCAATCCGAATTCGACCAGCCTTTCTCTTAATTCGGTTACATAATCCAAACGAATTTCGAATACGAAAAAATTATTGAAAAATTTGTCGGGCTTCAAATAAAAGTTTTACTATTGACCCGATTAGGCGAACTTTTCTTCTTTAATGGTAGTTTTTTTTTAGAAATTTTCGTTTCAGATCGTTACAGTACATGGCGCTGAAAACTGAGAATTTGTGTGATATTTCTATCTTGAGTCAACCTCCGCTTCGCTTTGAAACGAACTTATTCTCTATTCTTGTATCTATTATTTTAATTAATTGGGATTATTTCCTAATATTGGTACTGCTTCACAATTCCATTTGTGAAAGTCATAATTGGGAAACTGGTACTCAGTCTTAACGTAGAGAATGCTGTGGTATATATATTTTAAAATTTTGTTTTTTACTTATTTATTTAATTTGATTTTTTAAAAGGCAGTGGCACACTCTTTTTGACAGCACCATTCCTGGTTCTGATCTCTACTTTTTAGCTGCTAAAATTGCTGTTATTTAACTATCGAATTTGTTGCTGATGGTGCTGCTATTCAAATGGTATTTTCATTTTAAACTATTTTTTCTTTCAATATTTTATTGTTTTCAGGATTTTGGAAAAGCTCGGTAAGGAAATGGACTGCCAGGAAACAAATCAATCAAATTACAAAGGTTCAAAAAGTAATTAGAGTAGTTAAGTTGATGGTCGTTATGTAACGGTTTAATTCATGTGGTGAACTTTTTTTTAGTTTGAAGAATCTCTATTTGCCCCGATGGGGCTGAGAGTTGTTATAAAACCAAGACAAAATTGAGATTAACGAGCTAACAAAAAGTCAGGCAAAGTCAGAATAAAATCCGAACGAGCACTCTAGTCAGGCCGCTTTGCCCCTTAACAGTTTAATCTCCAAGATCTTGATAAGTAGGTTTTGGAGACTTGTAATCATTTTTAGTAATCTTGGAGAGAAGGAATATCAAGGGGAAGAGAGGCTTAAATCGATTGAAGATTATATTATATCCGATATTTAAGACAAGTTACGCAATAGTACGAAATTTAGATCGAGATCCTAAGTTCACGCAGTGTTGAAGTCTATGCTACCTCCAAATAGGCTAAACAGCTTGTTTTTTATATGTTTATTTGCCATTGAGTAATAAGTTGTGTGTACAGTACACTGGACATTTTTTTAATGGAGTCATATATTATTAGAATGAAGAAGAACCAAATTTGATAGAATATGTTTTTATCAATGTAGACAGATATATGGAGTTGAGTTAACGGTTTTATTGTCTCCTGGCTCTGCATCTGTAATGTAGTTGTGAATATATATTTATATATATCGTGGTCTATATATATATATATTACATATTGAGTAGTAGAAATGGGTCCTAAGGCTTTTAAAGATTTTAATTTTGGAAAAACCGTCAAAGTTTGGTTCCCTTCTTGCGGTTTAAAAGTTTTTATCATTTCTAGGATGATGATGAGCCTGAAGAGAATTTAGTTTAGTTAACGCTACTTTTCCATCGATGGGAAAATCGGAGAGTACCAAAAGGTTTTGGTAATGACAAAAGGTCGCGACGCCATCAGAGTTGCTGAAACATGGGAACGGGTAACGATATTTCGCTTATGCCGCTATATCAGACGATATTAAACTTTGTTTTGAAATATTGGAGACCAGCAATACATTGTAAATGCACAGCATTGCATACGACAGAACTGCACGTGCAGTGCGTGGTCTATAACTAGAGGGAAGATTTCTTTACATTTCAAAATCTGACCATTGCGAAGAAATGGTTTGACAAGCAAGTTTATATGATCATGGAAGTGTACGTTTTAAAACTACCGTAATATGTAACATAGAACAAATAATATTCCATTAATATTCCAATATTCCATAATATTCTATCATAATAAACTATTTACTTATAAAAAATAAAGCGATATTCTAGTTCAACATTCTGTGGATAAGGCACAAGGGAATCGAAATATAATTAAAATATGGTTTGCGTTTTTAAGTAAGTCTTGCAATAAAAAAACATTCGTATAAGAAACGAGGGTCTGGTGGCAGAATTCAAAGTATAATTTTGATAGTATTTCTGCTTTTTTACATGTTGTTCTTGTCGTAGCAGTACCATTGGAAACATTCGTAAAAGCTGAAAAAATCAATCTGCCTTATTGCAATCAAATTGATTAAGAAAATCATAACACAATCATTCAACAACTACCTAGCATCATAACCGAGATTTTAAAAGAACAACAGGCTAGATCTTCACATTCGGACAACACCCTCTGTTTCAAAATAATTAATTTTCGTGCAATCAAAAATACTGTTTACTCTTTAAATGATTATTGTTATCAAATCGTTAGTTATCCGCAAGAAAATACTTTCGCTGCAGAAATCATGGAAATTTTTTGGATACATTGATGTTCAATCGTTTGTTTTTCGAAAATATAAGTTTGTAGGCAATGTGCAATTTTTGAGACAAAAATATAATTTTTAAAATAATAAATGCAAGTAATGTTTTGAAAACTCCTAGCTTTAGTGGTTCGAATTGGTTTTAATAGTCGAATTTTAGATTATATTTGACATTATTGAATATGTAAAATTCATCAACAACTTAGATTAAGTCATTAAGGCTTATATAAAAATGTATGAAGCATAAAAATATCTTTTTAATAAGAAGGGTGTATCTTAACATATAGTCTCCTCGTTGTTGATCAAAATCTTTTCGAAACATCTACTTATAAACTTATAATTAACTTTTAAACTTTGTGCACATGAATTTGAGTAAATGTTTCATAGCAGCTGAAAAAATATCACTTTCATTACGTGATCTGGCTACCAGTTATGGATTGATTAGGTTTCGGTTATCTCAACCAACATGAACACCTTTGTTATCTCTGCTTTTTCCAACACGAGAAGAGTCATTGGTGCTAAAAATAGTGTAATAACTATTGTTAACAAGCGATTTCTGAGCGAAAGAGAGAAAAGTTCCCCTATTTTGGTGGGCCACGGAAAGTTGTCTAAATCCGGAATTATGTTTACATGCTTAAACTAGACTTCATTCGACGCGGAATTCAATTTTAAATCGAATGGCGTAAAGTTTGAGCCGATATAATAAATAATATATGAGATAATCGGCTAAAACCGGGGACACTTTGGGACTTTTTTTGGAAAATGCTTCCTCTTTGACATCGTTTTTCTCCCACTAAAATTGATGGATTAAAAAAATAAAAATACAGGATGATTTTGATGTTGTAGATAAAAGAACGGATTTTCATCCCATATTTTTATTTATTTAATCCGTCAATTATGGTTTAAGAAAAACGATGTAAAAGAGGCACAATTAATTTTAAAAAGTACAAAAGTGTCCCCGGTTTTAGCCGATTATCTCGTAACAGGTTAAATTAAGATTTAATTCCGCGTCAAATAAGATCTACAGTATTTCAAGATCCTAAACATTTTTCCGGATTTAGACAACTTTCCGTGTCCCATCAAAATAGGGGAATTTCTCTCTCCGCGACTCAGAAATCGCTTGTTAATATTATGAAAAATATCATATTAAAAAATGAAATTTTGAAATATGAACATTTGAAACACTAAACATATTTTTCCCTACAACGATAACCCCCACATTTACCCATAAAAATAGTTCTTAACTTTGACTTTGACGGACCCAAGACGCCATTCCTAGAGAATTTTTTGAGTCAATATATTTTGTAACAAATAAATATAAACTGACCATTTGATGACTTCTTCCGTATTTTCTTCCCTCTTGTTTAGTCGCTAATCCTTCCTTCCTTACCAATCCGAAACTAAGAAAAAAATTCTAAGGGAACGCTCTCAACAGGCATAAGAAACAGGTGAAAACGCTGAAACGGGACTGCGAAGCGCTGAAAGAAAAACAAAAACCTCAAGAGGGCCTGGAAGATATTAGCAAAGACCGGAATAAGCACTTAGAGGGAGTTATTGTGAGAGGAAGGACTAGATAGACTGTTTTTAATTAGTATTAGACTAGAAAACTTAACTTATAGAAGACTGGGACCAAGATCACTCGATCTTCAACTCCTAAAACTGTAACTTCGAGATCATCTTTTGTAAAATCTCCAAACTTTAATAAAGCTACATCGCGATTGGTTAGATGTGAGAAGATAACCATGGACCACTGGTAACAACATCCCTGTTGTTTCTTTAGTTCTCATAGACGAAGCCGGTGAGATATTTCGACTTATGGCATAGCGCAATCTGGTTGGGAGGGTGAACAACGGCCACACAACTCCATTAGGTGTGGTAAAGATTCTATTAATCACTCTTTGAAACGTCAAAAATTGTTCAGAATTAGTGTCTTGAGCGCTAAGACCTGAACATAGAATCACTTACAAGTACAAATTGATTTTCAGTACGATTGCAACATCCCATCCTAGAAATGCCTTTTTTGGCTGCAATCAATTCCTTTTGCCCTTGTGAAGTCTGCGCGTTTTGTAATGTGTACAAGGTTTTGGTGGTGGAAAGCTTACGTAGTAATGCACACACTTCTGTGTTGTCTCAAGAATATGTTGAAACTACTAGAAAAGGAGAAAATATATTTTGCAATATTAAGTTGCTAGTATATATAAAATCAGTAAAACAGTATATACGGTAGAAGACTTTCCACTTTGAAATCGATATTTCTTCCGCTCTTTATCCTCAAAGTTCATTTTACCAGGGCAGATTGACATTTCGCGAAAACAACTGCCCCGGTGCCTAAAGTTGCACTAAACCCTAACAATGAGCACTGGTTCTATAGCCTTAGTGACAACGCTGATCAAAGTTGGAGACCAACCTATAACGCATTCTTAGTTAATATAAATTTAAAAAAAATTAATTAAAAAAATTGATGCTCTATCCTTATATCTTGTATTGTTCCCCATACCTTGTAACTCTCAATCGGTTGTTTTTGCTTAGTCGTCTTGGTACTTCTTTAAGTTTTTCCTTGTTGTAAATTCTAACACAAACACTGCTAACTTGATTAGCAAAAATTCAAAATATAATTTTTTTGGTTTAATTGGTTTTTGTTGGTTTGTACGAGGAGTAATAGTGTGAGGTAGCCAGATTTTGTGCCTCCTGGCACCCCAGTAGCGCCAGCTTACATATTAAAAATTTATAATAATTAGAATTATAAGTAAAATTACAACAGTTCAACCACAGTCACATAAAATCTTTTAATTACGAAAATGATTGTAATAAAGCGTTTACCATAATGATAATAAGCTTAATTTTTAAATTTAAGTTTCATAATTGAATATACAAAGATGTCAATTTAAAATATGTTTTACCTTCATAACACTTAAGTTTGAAAAATTTAAATCAGTAGGTATTCATTTTTTACTAATTAAAGATTAGTTTAAACGTTAGTTTAAAAATCTCAGAAAGTACTAAAAGCCTTATTTGAAATTGTACTATACATTTTCACACCAAATTTGCTTTTTCTAAGTACTATTTTTCTCGTTTCCGGTCTTAGAAATAATATTCCGCTTATTATGTGCGTTATTTATCTTTCAAATATATAAATGTTTATTAGTTAAGCACTTCGTCTTATATACGGTATATGAGACGATGTTCTCATTTATTCATTTACCACATGATATGATATACCAGTAAATTGACTGGGAAAGAAGCGTCTGAGCGTCAATAAATCGTTCAAAATGTAAATCGGAAAACAAATCAAATTTTGTTGTTGGCTAGTATTTTAGCAAGCGTATTAACCTTTCATAGTTGAAAGTTAATTAACCAGATTAAGTAAATTTAGCTGATTCATGTGATTTATTGACGCAGCGGGAATTCAGAATATTTTATCAACAACATATACAAGTGCTTGTATCACAATGTCTTACTTTTAAAAAAAAGACGGAAACTTAAATGTGGTAGATGAAGTATATTTTAGGAAAGTAGGCATACCGCATTTCTTGCATTAATCCAAGACATTTATAGACTTAAGGCAACACAATAAGCAGGGATATAAAAGAAATGTCAATCCCCTCGTGAGATGGAACGACACCTGGTGTGGTAATAGGCAGTCGCACCAACTCAAATCCTACAAAGAAATGAGAAGATGGAAAGAACGTCAAGACTTAAACTATTTGCTAAGTTTTACAACTAAAAAAGAAGGGATTAAGAGTTACATCCTCCTAAATAATTTGCTGGCCACAATTCGCTCGAGCAAAGACTGGAAAAGGGAAGGCAGCCAACTGCAGCTTTGATGAGAAAATAATCCACTGGATATTTCACTATAACACTGGCATCAGCAGGCATTATTGTATGACAGATTTATCCTTGAGATCCCAACCAGGAGCCATCCGATGCTGGAAACGATAATTTATATAAGAAACAAATTTGAAATAAATTATAACAAAAGAAACCGTGGCTAGTAGTGGACATTCTTTAGCGGAAGACGAGCATGCTCCAACTTCAGGGGTTCGAACGGGATAGGACATTCGTCGTAATAATAGCTATATCAACGCCGCAACATGGCTGTAGCCAAAAGCTCGTAAAGAGCTGTTCCTCAATAATAGCAAATCTTGCCAGGCTCACGCGTTAAGGGGAAAATGAGAGAAGTCCTTGTCCCAAATGCTCCCAACGAATACTAAAAGGCTTCAATGAAATGAGCAGGGAGGTCGGCACATCCAAAGTAACGACTCCAAATCCAAGTGACTGAACGCAAAGCATCATCTTTTATGTATCGGGGTTCGATGAAATAAGCGTAAGAGCCCGACTCCTTAATGAAAAAATGGACGATTATTGTCTCAGTGGACTCGTTTAAGTAATAGACGACGATAACAGGCTCTTATGCAGGAAGCAAGATGTAAGGGGAAGTACATCAAAGAAATGAATTTGCAAGAAAACTGGAATAAGAGAGTAACATACTTCATCTCTTAGCAAGTAACAAATGTACGATCTAATACTCAACATAAAAATTTTCAGAATAAAAAAGTGAACCAAGATGAACACCTTTCCAGGAGTCCTTGACCGAACTCTTTTGAAGACCAACAGGAGATGACAATCCGATGACGCACAGCAGTAATTTTAAGATGCATGGAAACTAAGTAAATTAAATCCTTGGAATCCAATCCAAACTAGAGCACTACCCAGGACGAACCAGAAATTAAATGCTACCTGGAAAAACACAATATGTTGAAACACAACACCAACGTGTTTTCCCTCTTCCACTCTCCTATTATTCATTGTACCTTTCTCGGAGAAAACATTCATTATCCGGATTGCCAAAAAGGAAATAAAAGTAGAAATTCAAGGAATAAAGCAACCTTCCAAAGAAATGCTAATTAAAAATAAATTGAGTGACGAAGCAATGAACTTGCTCAATCCAATTGAACGAATTATCGATTATAGCTAGAGAAATGTGAAGACCTATTAAACGAACTACCCATAGTAGCCAGCTCGAAAAAAATCTTATTATAAGTGCGGGAGACTAAGTCTGAGATAGTATGAACTAGACAGGCAAAGACAACCATGAATGTGATGCACGGCACATTCATGGTAAGCGATATACTATAGCAGAAAGCAAAAATAGAGAAATAGGCTAATAAATACGGTAAACTTTTGCTAAAAATGAAAGTAATATGAGAAACAAGGAAGGAAACCATGAGAGATCTGTAGAAGTACGGACCCTCTTTCTCCTCCGGAAGGATCGCATAGCACGGAGGCCAGTCATAGCGGCCCAAAGCCGCATGTCTAGCCCTAAAGCAGATAAAGCGAACTAAGTTGGAAATTACTTGTGTAGACATTGTATCCAAGCGTAATCATCATACATATAGAAAAACTTAGAGAAGGCTGAAAATCTTTACATAATGATTAAAGCACCTATATTCCATTATACGCTGAATTACTGAAGGCCGACCACCAACAGACTCGGCCCGACTAACAAGAGTAACTCTAATAACACTTATGCAAAAAAAATACGTTCGCCATTCGAGAACTTCGGAAGAGCCCAGTACCAATTAGCCCGCTGACCTACAAATTAATAATGGGGTTAGCAGTGAACACATGAAAGGGGAAGCGAGAAATATTACCTTGACAACTTCTTGCCCGATAAGCAACACGCTCTTTCGGAAGATCTTGTCCAAACAATCTCACATATTTAAAGAGATTAATGCGATAGTCACGATCTTCAAACCAGCGCTGATCAACTGTAATTGCCATAAGTTCATGTAGAGCATTGTCACGGGTATAAAGGGAAAGGGTTCCCAACCAGGACGACGCTTGAAAACAGCCTAAATCAAAGGGAAAAAGACCTCATAAAATCTTCGCGGTACAGGGGAAGCACAAATGTAACTTTACGAGATCCGGCTACCTGAGTTAACTATATCTTCTAGTTTATATTTCCTGTGTCATGTTACTGTTTTTGGTCGTCATATTTCAAAAACGCAATTCCACATCTTTATCATCGAAGGTCTTCGAAAACCGTTGAAAGAGGCTCAGAGGCTACTGAGAACGAAAAGGTTGGAATCTTGATGATAGCTATCCATTCATCATATCTAAACTCACAACAATTTCAAGACACCAAAAACCAAAAAGATACGGTTATTTTTAATTTGACAGATATTCTCTTTATTTAATGAATTTTGAATTCTGTTTGCTTTCTTGAAATGAGAACAAAAGATGGGAAGAAAGAGATTTTTATTTCCTTATACAAGATTACTACAATAAAATAATCTATAATTAATTAAAGCTTAAAATTATAATTTTTTTAAAATTTAAATATAGCATCAATGATGTGTAAAACATTGATCTACTTAAAGGACCAGACAACGGGTTTTCATGACATTGTATTGGTTTAAATAATAATTTTAAAAACATTAATTTGTTTATTGGGAGAGAAAAGTGTCGTTTGTTCACCTTGATAATGTGAACTAATTTTGTTTCACCTTTTGGCTGAACCATCTATAAAGAATGAAATTCAAATCAGGAACAGGCAATAGGTTTAGCGATACTGAATCAATACTTTTTTTCCATTTAAGAAACGACACTTTGTGAGTTTTTTCGCATTTTAAAATTTATAACTTTCAAAAATAAGTCACCAACGTTCCTTTTAGGTGGGAAAAGCACTCTGCATTTTATAGAAAAAAGCGCTCGACGATTTTTTTACTTGCTGTATAATATTATAGAATCAGAGAATCCTTTTGCAAATTTCATTGATCTGTACTTTTTTCATCGATCAATATCTTTATATTTAAACAATCGCACAAGAATTGCAATTCTGGAGCTAAATATGAATCATTTTTCTGGCTGTGAGTGGCAAAAAAATCGATATGATCTGGGCCAGTGTTATCCTGGTGGTGGTCAGTGAATCGAAATGGTGGTGATGGACTGACACGACATCAACTGCTAGCCTGTTGGGCTTGTGAGGAATAAAGAGTGTGGGGGGGGGGGGGGCAGTTAAATGAGCTCGACCACATTCAGCAAGATAAGAATTAAACCTGGAGTGCCTAACTGGTCACCATTTTGATGGCTACCATGATTGCCTGGTGAATAAGGCGGGATACACTTCCCCTGACCACCCAAAATGACCAATTTCCTGACTACCACCCTAATAAATTTCAAATTAGGAGTGAGGAAACAAAAAGTACACAATAAGGTGTAAAAGCCACACTTCTATCCACGAAGAACTACCCCATTGTTATCACTCACAATAGCTTCAGCTTCATTTCTGTTTGACGATACCTAAACTGTAAAAAGAAAAAAAAAACCTGCTTTTGATAAGTACGAAGCAGTGCAAAAACTTAAAAATGGAGGGGTAAAAGTAGCTTATAAACATTTTTCTACTGATAGCTGTATATTTTATTTTCATTATGTGAACGTATAATTGAGATTTCTGTTTCCTTATTTCAAGGTAGGATTGACTCTTCTTCCTTAATCTAGTGTACACATTCTTTAAATCTATTTTTTAAAACTAGGGATTCACTTTACATCTCAAGAATTTGCAGAGGGGATAGAACCGACTTTAGTTGGAGGCTATAACTTGACGAAGGATGTGAAAGTACGTGATAAAATGTGGTTAGAGAACATGGAAAATTTTTATAAGCTTTGTTCTTTCATAATTTATCATCTCAAACATTTCGGGTCTGCATTCCAGATAAATATTTTAATATAGCACACAAAATTGACCAATTTTACATCCCTTAATTTTCAGTATTTATAGACTCGGCAGAGATTGAAGAACTCCTGGTGGATACAAAATAAAAATTGTCTCTGTTAAGAAAGGGTTATTTACGCTTTAGAGTGACTTTTATGATCATTTGTCAATCTGCACTTGACTGAAATAGTTTCTAATGTTCAAGAAGAAGAAAAGGGTCACAACTTAATGTTAAATCACCAAAATCTTGAGCGTGATTTGGATTGCTCTTTCTTCTTCCAACAATTAAGAAAAAATTTTAAGAGTGGTGAACTAGATTTACTTTATAGTCAAAAGGGTATTCTTTATGTGGCTTAATTGCATGAAATAGGTTAATTTGCATTAAAATGCGTTCTTTAGGTGTATACTTTGTGGAAGAGGAAGTGAGTTTACATCTACTAAATTTTCCGTTTGATCAAGATGGCACCATAAAAGCAATCGAAAATATTCCTTTGGATGTAATTCAGTTTGTTTCTCACAAACTTGTTAATTACATTTTTAAATTAACAAACTGGCAATAACCTTTTATAAACTTCTTAAAAATAAATCATGAATATGGAGAATCTAAGGGAATCAATGAATCTTTGTTCTGGTAGGGATCCTATTTCTAGTTCTCTTTTGAATGGCACTCTGCGCTCATTCTAACCATGGTGAAAAAAGAACAATTAAAAAATAAGAAATAAAAGCATTTTTTACACTATAAACTATGTTTTTACTTTTACCTTTTAGGTAAGTATGGCAACGTTTTTAGAAAATGTAACTTTTAAAGCAGACTTCGCCGTTTCTTTGTTTATTTTATCGTGTTCGTTAGTAATTATTTATCAAAACGATAAATATGGACCTAAGTCGGCCCAGAGATTGTATATACAAGGGAGGCAGCATTAATTTACTTCTTGACTTTCGAGCTACTTTTTCTCACTTTCATGAATAAATTTATCTTTATAATTACAACAGAGGAGTGAAAAAAATTAAAAAAATGAACCTTGAAGTTTAAAGCAGATCTCTTAGTAGAAGGAATACTACAATAATCATCGCTAACCATGGTTGTATTTGTACCATCATCTTGCTGGTATAATCCAAGCCGTGTTCCAACTGCTACTTGCACTTTCAGAAATTGCAACCCAAGTCTAGTTCATGCAGCAGTTGATGGAAACTAGAAAAATAAACATTCATACATTAAAAATTTCAAAATTTACAAAAAATGTAACTTACAGAATTTTTTTTTCCATTTCATTTCAATATCACTTCAATAAGAGATCTTATGTAACAAAGTGACGTACAAAAATAAACTATTTTCGAGTTCTATAAATTCCATTTCTAGACCTTTCTGGTTACGTCGTTGAAATACCTTTTTTCCATCCTGGGAATAATTAATTTTATGTTGTCGATCTTGGACGATGAACGAGATAGTTTTAGAAAAGTAGCAAACAAGTACGCATGTCTCGTCAAATTGTTTTTTGCTTCTTGGAAATTGGCTTGCGTTTTTGTGATGAAATAACAGCTTTAGCTGCTATAAAAACCAAAACGCTGATGCCGTAATAATACTGGCCAATAAAGACCACCTTTTAAAGCCTAATGCATCATTTGAAATATAAATAAAACAACAAATCGATAATTAAATGCCTTGTTCGTCACATACTTTGAACATGCCAAAGCTCTCATCATACTTTTAGTAGTCATCAATAGTAGAAAAGAAAAACACAAAACGATTTTTTGAATCGACATTACCTACGACAACTTCAACCCCAATTAATAGACATAATGTATAATAATGTCCAACCTAAAGCAAAAATTATGATGGAAAATAGTATGTTTATATGAAATTCAAACTATAATTATATCAAATTAGTAATCCAAATATAATAGTTTGTAATTGAATTGCCTTCATTTAATAAAATGAAAATGGAAATTTCACAACTTTCATATTTTCATAAGGAAATTCAAACGATATGTTTTCCAACCATCATCTTCGATGCATAATAAATCATGTTTAAAAAAATATAACCTGAAAATAATTTTACTTTACGGTTTCTTGATTGGAAACTACGAATACTCGGGATCCTTCTAAAAATTATTCCAACAGTGAGAATATAAATGATAAGCGATTCGTCACAAAGATATCGTAAACCGCCTATATACTCTATAAATCATGTTGAACTGTTTTTCCCACCGTAAACATACAAGATTGATACCCAAGAAAAAACCTCTGACCCACAAACATCTTCGAAAGTTTCTAACTTTTTTTCACTGAGTATTATACCAGAAAATGATTCTACATTTACGAATAACCAGGAATGGTATAAAAAATATGGTCATTATAACAATTACGGCCATCAATTTACTTGTCATGTCAAATTCGTCATCATGAATTTAACTTGAAGTCCTGGTTAGTAAAAATTGTTACTCTTAATAACGCCATCGAAAAAACACCTGGGATCAATTATGCATCCAAATAATCTACTATATCGATGTGCGCTATCTACTTTAATTACTATTATTGATTATTAACTATTTTTAATTTTGCACAATAAAAACATTTAAGATCCAATAAAAATAGTCACGTCCTCTCATCATTATAATATGTGTACAAAAATGTAAAGGAAGATCTTTTATGCGATAATAAAAAAATATTTATTGGATTCACAGGTTCAGTGGTTCACCTTTGAAAGCGCAAAAAAGTTACAAGATATTAAGCAAAATAATAATCAAAATCGGTTATCACGAACTTGGTACCTGACCAAACCTTTTTTTAATTCATTTACTAACTTCAAGATGCGTTGGCTATTATTATTTTTAGTACATTCGTCAACCATATCAGCTCAAAAATTTAAAACAAATGACCAAGTTATTGAATAGTCCCCTTTATTATAGCAGTATTACTTTAATATGTAAAATTACATGTTATTTCCAATAATTTTATCGAAAATAACTTTACAATAACAACAACGTGGTAAAGCCAGGAAAATTTTTAATAAATGAAGTATTACAATAATCATATGAAACAAGCGATAATTGGTTTTCAATATTGAAATCCCTCGTTGTGTTGTAATAATGGTCAACTGAGTAAAAAGAACAAAAAATGAAAATATAAAAAGAAGACACGGCACTATATCCTATGTCACAGTCCATCCGTCCGTAGATTGTTACATTCTTGTTCTAGATTCGATTTCCGGATTGAACATTGCTACCACACAGACAACCGTTCCATACTAAGTATAGTTATCGTTAGTTCCAGTAGAGTATTTTCAATTCAACTGGTTTCTGAACACAGGATTGTAATCACAAAGATTTCCTGGATTAGAAATGAGGATTTGTATTTTAAATTAGACATTTTTTGTTCCCCAAAAAACCTGACTAGATTTCCCCGCTTATTTATCTGTTTCGTTTTGGCTGGAAAAACCAACTTCCTTTTCTTTTTAACAGGGCCTTTTAAGCGATTGAAAGCCGTATGCATGATTTCGGTAACTATGTTTAATGGCAAGGAGATTCCAACCCTCAAATGATACTTTATAAGCCAAATTTGTACCCAGCAGTTTCCTTGGAATGACGGAGTTAATTTAACATGACAAAAGAAGCCATTTAGAATAAGAATTCATCAACGTCAAAATTGAAAGCAACGCAGGAATAAAAAAATTAACATCGTAGTTAATAGGAATCATATATATAATATAAATTTAAAAAAAATCTTACAGGTATGACTGCCTCGGCAAACGGGCACATAATAACCCAGTCCGTAAAAGGAAACAAAAACGCTCTCGAAACAATTACACTGACTTACATTTCCATCAAGGTAAACGGTACAGGGATACGAGCTTACAATCTCACCCCACGAAGCAAAGTAATCATTTTTATAACAGGATGCAAGAAACGACGACAGCTTCAATCATTTGATAACGATCTGGAAGCTTTACAACGCCAGTTTTCATTTTCTATACTTAAATATAATCAATTTCAACCGTGCCAACACCCTCATATTCAGTGTGTAATTCAATTTGTATCTCACTAATAACATGGTTACTAACGAAGGAATTCTGCAAACCTAAAAAATAGAATTACTCAAACCAGGAAGTTACTTATCTTCGGAAAAGACCACTACGCAACTTGGACTTCAAAATTACAATCCTTGCAATCATTATTGAAGCAATATATTTTTAAAACTCTTGATTGAATCCAAGTTCATCAACAATGAAAACATTACTAGCCTGACCTGTCAACAAAAATGCGTATAAACAACGCAGCAGATGAAGCTGATGGATGTAAATAGCAGTGTAGAATATCCACTAAAAGTAAAACAAAACCTGGAAAGGGAAACTCTTGCCAATTCAGTAAAACTGCAAAAATGTGGTTTTACAAATCAAAGCTTTTCGTGCCTGAAGTAAAGTTTATAACACGTCATTGGTGGCATAAGTTAAAAAGATGTGAAAAAATTCATAAATTTTTACAATAACAGTATAAATGGATAATTTCCTTGGATCCACCGTGAATTTGGTTTCACAAACCCAACACTCTATCATTGGGAAAGCTCCTATCGAGAAGTAGCTATAGATGCCATGCTTATCAACTCAGAGAAACGATCGAAATTCGTTTGAAGTCCTTAAAAATCCTTTTACTGGTTTCAACCTCTTCTCGACTATGCCGTCAAGCTCATGCCACTACCTAGCATAAAATGAAAATAGACAGAACATCATCCAGTCATCCCCTTCCTTGTTGAGAATAACATTTGACTCATCACCAAGTAAAATATTAACACAAGACGTTCTTAAATTAATAGAAGCCTCTTCTTTTTGAGTTTTGTTATTATATAACAATATAATACGTAAACATAAACTATAACAATGTACATAGTTTTTTTTTTAATTTCAAGACAAATAACATTTTGGTTAAGTTTTATAAGATCAAACACATTTTTCCAGTCCATTCAATAGGGAAATAAATAAACATTTTAAAAATGAAACTAAGGCCTTGACCACAAAACCAAGGACGAAAGAGTATTTTCGTTAATACATCCGTATAATCTGTTTAACAGTTTTCAAGAAATCTACCTAGAATGTTCAAACGCAATATACAGTATGGTCCAAATAAACTTGAGGGGCACAAAAAACTAAACAGGTAAGAACCCCTCAAGTTTATTTGAACCATACTGTACATGATCTTAAATACAGTTATTAAAATAAATATAATTGAAATTTTATTGAACTGATAAAATATGGTTAAAATTACGTATATATAAATATGCACTCACGAGACTAAATTTTCCTTTCAAATCATTTTTAATGAATTGTTTTTAGCCCTTTTTCATGATAATCAAGTGGTAACAAATGGTTTTAACTACTAAGTCAAAAGTAATTCACAACAGAAGAGAAGAACAGTTTTTTTTAAATGCAATAAAGTCACTTTAACAATGCGACCTCTAAATTATTCAAAACTGTTTTCTAGATTCGAGAGCAAGGACAAATATATTTATTTCATTACTATAAAAAAATCTTTTTTTCTATCTATTTATGAGAATGGTGACTCAATGTAAAATATGTGAGAATAAGAAAACTAATTTGTTTATTTTTATTATACTGGCTGGATCGATGAGAGTTGCAGAATTTGATGCTTCAGATTCGGCAACCTTGGTAGAAAAAATGAATAGCATGTTTTATTGTTAATAATAAGTTTGTCTCTTTCTGATCTAATCGGCAGTAAGCTATGATCACCATAGGACGGACCCCGTACTAAGTCCCAGTCCATTGTTTTCCCTTTCAGTCGAAGGTCAAACCTCTACGTTTGATAATACACTCTTCCATCCTGTCCGGCATTGAGGAAACTAAATTTGTTTCTAATGCTGCTCCCACATTTTCAAAGGGCTCATCACAGGTTACAGGGACTTATATGTCAAGGCATAGAATTTTTTTTACTCCAAGTAGGGGATACATTCCCACATATCATTGTAAAAAACTTTTCCAGTGTTTCTGTATTGTTTCCCAACACAAAAGGCTCAAGTTTCTTTTATTACTCCTTCATACTAGAAATATTAGAAATACCATTAAAATAAAGATAAGGCGCAAAAGAGAAAGAAGAAAAGAATGTCGTATTTCTTTGTTTGTTATCTTCTATATGATAATGTTTTATCATCTGACATATCTAGTTTGAATATTATGACTATTAAATACATTCAAATAAATTGAAATAAACAGTTAAAATTTATTTACGCCGCTATCAAGAATGGAGTCTATTTCAACTGTAATTAATAAATCCGTATGGTTAAACTTTAAAATTACAAAGCATAATCATTATTATTCGTATATGCACACACGAATGGATAACTTTTCAGTTAGTGCGGTATGTGAGGGCGGTATGAGTTGCAAATATGAAGTAAATCCAGTTAGTGTGTACTTTATAATCCATTAAATAAAAGTTTTCTAAAATTAACCTAAATATATTCAAACTTGTGTTAATAATGGATATGAATGCGCTTTGAACACTTAAAGATATTTATTCTTACTCAATGAAATCAACACACAACGTTCATCAAAGGTTTTAATTGCGAGCCAGCGGAGTTTTTTGAGCGAAGCGAAAAAAAACGAAGCGTAGGCGGAGCTGATAAGTCGAGCGTGAATAAAGAATTCTATCTAGGGACAGTATAATCTTTTTGGTCACGTTTCCGTTGCACAACTTAACAAAACAAACATTTCAATCTAGGGGCTAAATTTTTTTGGCTGTCCGGTTTCCGTTGACATCATTTTGTCATTTCCACACTAGGGACTAATTTTTTTTAGCTGTCCGGTTTCCGTTGACATAATTTTGTCAGCACCACACTAGGGGCCTAATTTTTTTGGCTGTCCGGTTTCCGTTGACATCACTTTGTCATTTCCATACTAGGAGCTAATTTTTTTTGGCTGTCCAGTTTCCGTTGGCATCACTTTGTCATTATCACACTAGGGCCTAATTTTTTTTGGCTGTCCGGATTTCGTTAGCATCAGTTTGTCATTACAGCACTAGAGGCTAAATTTTTTTGCCTGTCCGGTTTATGTTGGTATCATTTGGTCGGTACCACCCTAGGGACCAAATTCTTTTGGCTGTCCGGTTTCCATTGCCATGATTTTGTCATTACCACACTAGGGCCTAAATTTTTTTGGCTGTCCGGTTTCCGTTGGTATCATTTTGTCATTACAACACTAGGGGCTTAATTTTTTTGGCTGTCAAGTTTCCGTTGGCAGACCTAGGGACTATATGTTAGACTGATTGAGACTTGCATATAAACAAATTTGAGATGGTAAGTTTATTTGCAAAGGGGGTTTAATGGTTTGGCAATCCTTTCCACTTAATTTTATGGTAGTTATTTTCATATAATACAGCTATGATGGATTACTCTATCTAAAAGGCGAGCTGAAAAGCTCTGCTTTACTATCTTATTCGAATTTCTGTGGTATTATCTGCCAAGCTAATATGCATAAATATTAGAACTATATTATGCAATTGTCTAATCACCATTTTTGAATCGCAATAAACCAACGTATTCAAAAGTTATTTCCCTAATCCCAAAGGTTTCAATTTATTCATTGAAATTGAAAAAAAGCGACGCTGCAAAAAGTTTTCAGACAATCGGTAAAACCCGTTTCAAATTTCTTTTTTAAAATTTAAAAATAAATATATTTAAAAATAAATGTAAAATTAACTTTGTAAGCTAGAACCAACTGTCGAATATAACATATCCTTCAAAATTGACACAAAGAAAACTGTTCTTTTTTTTGCACAGTTGTTATTTTCTAAAACAGGGCCGCAGTGAAGAAATTACTATTTCAAAATTTTTAGGCGAATAGCAGTACGGTACCTGGTCTTATTAATCAGTCGCCATTAAATGAACCTTGTCTTTGTCTAGTCAATTTCCAAATTAATAAAAAAACAATTCAGTGATGAACTTCAATTACCAGTCTAGTTTACTGGTAATTATTGACTGGTAAAAATTTGGATCATGAGACCTGACCTAATTTAAGGAAAATTTTTAGTCGAACCGTTTGATTTAGAATTGATAAGTCTTATTTATTGGTGAATAGAAGTGTTTGGTATAGATTTGAGTAAAGAGTAGTACTTAAGTAACATTTCTGTAAATTGCTTACAGGAATTTCTCTAAGTGTCCATCATTATATTTTGATATCTAGTAATTGAAACAAAGATCGAGTGAAGCAAAAAGGATTAACGAAGCCTTGAGATAACCAGCGTCCAAAAGTTTTTCATCGGCATAAAGAATGAATTCTTTATTCAGATGATTAAAGCTATATTCATCTATAAAAATGAAGAAAAATACAGGCAACTAAAAAAAGTAAGAAGCTTCCAATAAAAAAACATCTTAATAGGGAAAGGAACAAAAAATTTAAAAGTTTCAAAAACAATATTATCATGTTTCGCGTGAAAAACTTAACATGTTCGTGTATCATTAGTGTGTTCCATTTTGACCTTACTTTTGAATTTTTTGCTGGGGGTTCCACATGTCGTGTGAAATGCGCTAAAAAATGCTAAATTTTTTATTTTGATAAATTCTTATTTTTAGGGGTCCCCCAGCGTGAAAAACGCGTGAAAAAGCGGGAACTTTATGCATAAAGGGTGATGTAATACGAATAAAATTAAGGGTGTCTTATTACATAATAAGTATAGCGTAAATAACATCCTTGCCAAATTTGGTTTCAATAGGAATTGTTTTGACGGTAAAAGGGACCAATTAAAACTTTAGTTTTTTAATATTCTTTGATTTGCGGGTTTCATTGTAATGATGAGATAGTAACGCTGTATTGTTACAAATTTTATCAAAATCAAATGAGAAGAAGTATTTTATTTTAATTTATAGCTTTGATATCTTTTCACATTAGTCAAACACGTTACCATTAAAAATTTGCAATTTTCCAAGTTCAATAAAAAGAGTTCGCTTAAGGCAATCTAGCCAAAACTTTGTAATTATGTTCATTTAGGCCTATGTTATATTTTCCGTTTAAAAAATCTTTGAAAAATATTATTTTGAAAGAAATATTTTGCTTGATTATTATCCCATAAGGTTTTCACGCAAGGCTGACTAACTTTTCAAAATTATTGGGCGACCCTTAAAATAAGTCCTATCAAAAATGAATTTTGCAGGAAGACTATTCAAGCTCATAAGATTTCATTTCAGCACCCCCTTAATTATATTGATGTTAGGTCATCTATTATGCTTACAATTCACGCTTTTTCACGCATTTTCACGCTGGGGGACCCATAAAAATAATATTTCATCGAAATAAAAAATCGTACATTTTTTTAGCGCATTTTACACGACATAGCAGAGCCCCAGCAAAAATTTCAAAAGTCAGGTCAAAATGGAACAACCTAGTGTATCATACTATGCTTGAAATATGTTTTTATTGGCCGTAAATCGACGTCAACGCCGGTTTGTCGCGAACGGGATGAAAACAGCCCTCCCACCATCTTGGCATTTAAGACAGACATATTAAAAAAAGGATCACCTCCGCAATGGGTAAAGCACTAACACTATACTAGGAGATAGGAAATTGCAATTTTCTACATAGTGTGCACTGTGGAGGAGACCCTATCTTTTAAATGTCTGTCTTAATCGTCAAAACGGCTGAACGTAATTTTGTTCAGTTTCTCAGACTGAACCCGGTGACATGCTGTATAAAACTTTGTTTCTTTTTTTTCTTTCCCTATTTCCATTGGTTCTTTGCCAGTATCCAGGTAGCATGAGCGTTTTTATTATGTTCAAACAGTGTAACGGGGCCTCTTTTTAATGCAACATAGAATGTGCCCTATTTAGAAAATAAGATCCTTCATTTGGTTTCCAGGTGCTTCTTTATATTTTTTAAATGTTTTTATTCTAAAAATTAAGTGACAATATTATGTGACAATATTTTAATAATCTAATAAATCTGAATTTATGTGACCTACTAGGAGTGCATGTGAATTTTCTCTAAATAATTAATACTCGTGGGATTCTTGATTTGGAATTATCTTATAATAGGGAAAGGAACCACAAAATAAAAAGTTGTATGCAGCATTTCATCTTGTTCAGCGTAAAAAGTGAACAAAATGGTGTATCATATTGTGCATGAAATAAATTTATCTTGGCTGTAAATCGACGCCAACGCCGGTTTGTAACGCACCGTACGAAAAACGGCCTTTCACCCATCTTGACGATTAAGACATTTTAAAGAAAGGGTCACTTCCGCATTTTGTAGAGAATTTCAATTTCCTATCTCCAGGTGTATGAAGGTTAGTTCTGTAGCAAGTGCGGTTGTGATCCTTCCTTCAATATGTCTGTCTTAAATGCAAAGATGGCGGGAGGGCTTTTTTACATCCCGTGCGCTACACACCGGCGTTGACGTCGACTTCCGGCCAATAAATACATATTTAATACACAGTATGATACACAATTTTGTTCAGTTTTTCACGCTGAATACGATGGTATGTTTTATGAAACTTTTTACTTTTTTGTTCCTATTATATTTATTTGATGTAAATAGTATGTTGGATTGTTGTGATTATTGAAAAATATAAACGCTGTCCTCGTTTATTGGTTAAGGATCTCCTCATCTCCTGACATACCAGACCCTTCAAGTGATACTCAATCAATAATAAACCATCTGAGAAGAGGCGATGTTGTCACGCTTTAGGTAACCAAGGCCTGGGAACGGCTGTGCTGCTCCCTCATTTGTCTTGGGAAAGAAGCACCCCGCGACTTCGACGGAGTTATTGCCGGAGTTGGAACTTTACTGGAATTTGCCGCACCCGTAGGATCCAAAGTGTCCACCCTATCGCCCCAGCATGGCCATTGGTACCGCTCTTAAGTAACTGAAGCTCTTCCTTCTTTCTATTCAGTCCTTTATGTGGGCTTTGCCAATGTTGAGAAAAAACATCGTGTCGGTTAAACCGATTCCTGGCTCCTATACGGAGATTGAAGTGGGTGTTCAAGTTTCACACGGGTATAACGACTTCTTGAGCAAGCTCAACAAGCTCGCTTCAGTGATGATGGCCCAAGAAGCGGTCCTCAATTTTGAAATCATTGAAGTTGATAGGGACGTAGCCTGGGGTAAATTATCTCACTTGCCTGGCGCTATCTACTTCCAATTTCAATCATGGAAATCTCTTTTGCCAAGGTAAAGTTAATATAAATTTTAAGGGTCGACGTTTTTAATTATAATTTTTTCTGCTGAAAAGCTCAACGGTCACTTCCAGCTCTGATCCTGACGGTCGACGCTGAAGCAGCGGTTGAAAACTCTTTTCCAGTATAACAAATTTATTTTTTCGCGTAAAAATTGTTGATACCCTCTTTGTTAAGTTTAAATTTACAAGGTTTATTTTCACGTAATTAAAGTTAAATCCTTTTTTGGTTTTGCAGCATCCACTTTCTCCCTCCTACACCGGGGCTCAATCCCTTTCCCACTCCTAAGGAGTTGGAGGGGGTTGTCCGCTGCATGAACGTTCCAGACGGGGTAACAACTTACAGAGATGACGACTTGTGCGAGACCATACTGGTGACACTGTATGGGGAGAATAATTAGCCTTTCTCTTTCTCCGCTATCCTTCTCCTTTATCTTTCTTTCTGTAACTTTCTTTTTCATTCACAAACCATTTGTTTGCATAGGAAGTGATTTTTCATTTCAATTTTCTAGATCACTTGCGTTAACAGGCTTGCAAATGCGATTGATTTTTTCTCCTTCTTAATTACACTGAAAGGATAATCAAGGAAAAAAATAAACATTTCTGTTAAAGTAATTTGTTATTTTGTGTCCGTGTAAACGTAAAGTGTTGTTAGTTTCGATGAGAAATATGGAAAATTAAGTTCTATTCCAGTAAAAAAATGTAAATGATTAATAGACTAAGATTTTCACCCGACAGCGATTCTGATGATGCCTCAACATTTCGAAAGCTACCACCATGTCAGTCGATGGGTATTTTGATTCGGATGATGGGAACAACGGTGAAATGGCAGCCCCAGCATTGTATGATGAGGGAGAGCTACCTTCTTTAATCAAGAGAGTACGACTTTGGCATCTCAGATGCCGTTCGGAATTGGCACACACAGACGATCTACTAAAAAATGTACTTCATCCAGATCATCCGGAACTTTCATTGAGCATTTGGACAATAATTCACACTCCACGTAGCATTCATTTCCAGGTCATGGGATCTTCACTAAACCCTTTGAATCCAAATTTTCCGTTGAACCCAAGTTTATATTATCATGCTGGTGATGAAGTAGGAATTAAAAGGAAGAAATATTAGGAAAGAAAAAACCCCTTGAACCGTACCAAGTAAATCAACTTGACAACCGACTAGAAATCTCCCTTGCTGTAGATAGTGTTTCTTTAGTTCTCTACGACCTAGTTTTGGCTGATCGTAGCTTATATCCCGTCCCTTCCCAAGTCTGCCATTTTTGAAGAAGTCATTTTTTGGGGTCTATCGAAACCCTATGATTCCAACGTTTTTTTTTGCAACGAGCGGTGGATGAGGCAACTAAGCTTTCAAGGGATGATATGGTTTTTCGCGGAAAGAATTTTCATGTGTTCATTAAAGCTTTTGTGTGTGTTGCACCTGCAAGAGCTTGGGTTATTTGTGCGAAGTCACATCCGTTGCGTCTACACGGATGCTCCAAGTGTAAAGGATCAGAAACAAAAGTTGGTGAACTTAGAACTGACTACTCCTTTAAAAATTGTACTGACCCGTTTCATCGTCACCGTCGTTCTATCATAGAGATTCTTACTTACCTTAACTGTATTGACGCAGGGGCTCTGGATGCTATGAACCTGTGCGACCTTGGTATTATGAAACGAAATGTTGAATTTCTATTCCGAATTGGCAAGAACGTTTCTATCCCTGGTGTCACTCTAAATCCTGCTACCATTCAGGCATTCAAATATTTTTTGCAGTTCCTTAGACCCTACATTTCTCGATTTGATTTTGCCGGAAACATCCAAAGAGTATGAGAGACATTCCTCGTTTGAAAGTGACTGAATTCCGTCAAATTCTTCATTATATCGGTCTTTCCTTTTCAAAAACATCTTAATCCATTGGTTCTTTGCCAGTATCCAGGTAGCATGATCGTTTTCATTATGTTAAAATGGTGTAACGAGGCCTCTTTTTAATGCAACATAGAATGTGCCCTAATTATAAAATAAGATACTGTATTTGGTTTCCAGATGCTACTTGTTTTAAAAAAAATTTTATTCTAAAAATTAAGTCATGTGACGATATTTTAGTAATCTTATAAATCTGAATTTATGTGACCTACTAGAAGTGCATGTCAATATTTTCTAAAAAATTAATACCCGTGGGATTCTTGATTTGCAATTATCTTATCTATATCTATAAAACAAAAGTTTGAGTGTGGCAAGAAATTCCTGATTGGTCCAATTTTTCTAGGGGAGGGACTTAGAGAATGCAATCGATTTTTTTACTTGCAAATGTAGTTTTATTACTTACAGAACAAACGCACCAATTTAACCTGTTAGTTAACTTTTATATATAAGAAATTGAAAATGGAACCTAACTTCCAACCACTTAAATGTCATGCGAAGAAACTTTATTTCTTCACTTTTAAAACTGAATAAGTTTAGTATCATAGTGTGTTTGAAATATGTATTGATTGGCCGGAAATCGACGTCAACGCCGGTGTGTAGCGCACGGGATGCAAAACAACCCTCCCGCCAGCTTAGCATTTAAGACAGACATATTGAAGGAAGGATCACATCCGCACTTGCTACAGAATTAACCTTCATACACCTGGAGATAGGAAATTGGAATTCTCTACAAAATGCGGAGGTGACCCTTTCTTTAAAAATGTCTGTCTTAATCGTAAAGATGGCTGAAAGGCCGTTTTTCGTATGTTGGATTGTTGTGATGATTAAAAAAATAAAAGCGCTGTCCTCGTTTATTGGTTATCATCACTAAACTGGAAAGTCGATCGATTTAAAGGTCAATATAATTAAAATGAAATCGCGGTCTCAAACGGTACTCAATTAGGAGTTGGGTACATTAGAAGCTTTTAATGGTGGTATAATCCGTAATATTTGTTGATTCATTTCTCATTTCTGAAAGCCTGAAAAAATTAATTCGACCATAGATATCCAAGAGGATGAATTATAAATTTTACTATTTTTATTCTCGTGTACTCTCGAGTATATATTTTTTTAAATAAATTATTTAAAAAAATATATACTCGTTGGAGCGACCATAGACAAGTATAGATCGACCGCGTAACAATTCCGTTTTTGTCGTGATACATCTAGCAGGCGATCGATGAACTTCTTGAAATTTACCGAAGGTTTCACTTAAATTTCTGAGAAATTCAAAATATTGAATTCGCATTGGCTAGCTTTTCAGAAATCGTCTGCTTTGTTTTGAAATCGCCTACGCCATCTAGCAGATGATCGCTCAAAAGCAGACGAAAATGGTGAAAAAAGGGGAACTGTAAGTCTCATTCACGCGGTCGATCTATGCTTGTCTATGGGAGCGACGAGAGTTCCAGAATTCAATGTTTCAGATTCGTTAATTTTGGCAGACAAAAATGACTTGCATATTTTATTGTTTTTATGTTTTTGCCTTTATTCGCCCGTCATTCAATCGGAAGTTTTTTACTAAATTTGTAAATAAAATCAATTTTTAGTAAGCATGCCATAATCATCATAAATCATGGGTAACATCCCCGTCAATTTTTCAATGATTGACGAAATTTTGAACGTCAAAGCCAGTTCTATTGCAAAGACATTCGGCGAGAAAGATTTGCTTGTTTTCAAGTAAATAAACGCGAAGATTCTCAATAAAGCGACAGTGATGATATGCATCAATCTTAATATGACGACAAACAACAATGCTGAGTTGAATGTTCTTTTATTCTCATGGAATTACCTTTTTTGTTTATGAAGGGTGTGTCTGTTGCAACTTTTGGTCGAAAATAAAACGAAAACACCAATATCACTCTATTTAATTTATTTATTTATGCATTGTTTATGCTTTAAGCCCTATCGTAAAATATACAATTAAAAATGATAAATAGGAAGAATTTTGTAAAATTTAGCAACTTTCTGGGATATTTGGTTAAAATTGTGAACCCTGTGAATTAAATGCTACAAGTTATAGGACTGCATGATACGTTCCAAAACCATATGTGTTTATGTTAAATCTTGCATATAGTTGTATTCGGTACTCTTGACAATTTTTTCATTTAAACCCATTTTTTCAGTAATGGGTAAATTTCTGAGATCCACGCGAAGGCACGCACTGATAGCACCTCCCTTAGTAAAGTAAATAAACTTCCGTTCTTCCCCATTTTCCTTTCAATGTTCTGAAGGGTTGCTGGGCTCGGCTAACCATTTTCATCTGAATACTAACTTCGTATTACTACGAAGCGCAAGCATAAAATTTATGTGCAATGATTTTGAGATACGATCAAGAAAGATTTTAAAAATTGAATATATTTTTGGCGGTGTTTGGTCTACAAGACACGTTGAAACTCCCAGCTTGTTGCATTTGTGCAGTTGTTTAAATTCATCGAGGAATGTGTTAAAAAACGGAACAACAATATTGTGAAGTTTTAATCGCGGGCGCAATAAGAAAAGAGAATCTTACAGCATTGTTGTCAATAAGTGAGAAAATGAAAGCGAACGAGTTACAGTTTAGTCTATTGATGAGAGTTTTTTAAAACTATACGAAATGAATTAAAATTTACGAATATTCCAATGGACTTAAAACATGGGTTTCGTTAGTCTTAATGTGAATACTTTTGATATTTTTGCCTGAATGGTGGATAGTCTCGAACGCCATGCGGCAGACGGGGGCCATGCGTCACATCAGGATTCACGTGGGAGACCCATTCGTTCAAATATTTCATCCACAAAGTGTGGCCGCTCCTCCGATATCCGTTTACCTTTGGAGGTTCACTGTAGATGGCCCACATTAATAAAACTCCTGTAGTCTGGCTTCGTTGAGCAATCCTTTCTTTTCAACCGAATGACGATTATGTATGAGAAGTCAGATATTGCCATATTGGTCCTTCAAGATATATACCGAATCAACTATGCTAGTGGTACTCGTCCTGTAGACAATAGATCATTTAATGAAAAACTACTTTTTACCAAAATTGATCTAAGAGCTCAAAATGGAGGTAGAGAGGGTTGACCAATTAATAAGGTTGTGGTCGGTGAAATATTGTAGAAAGGTCTCATTTCTGTTTTGTTCACAATATCTTCTTCGCCTGAACAATTAGATGAATTATTTCATTCTTGGCGTTAATGCAAATTACTTATTATTTTGTCTATTAGGCTATTAGTTCTTTGAATTATTCTTTTTTAATTACTTTCATTGCCTAAATAATTGAATCTGCATTATTCAAAAATTCAATTCTGTAAACATGTATAGAATTGCAAGTTAAGGTTCACGAGGGTTGCAAAAGGTGTAAACTCAATATCCTTTCCATCGTTTTTATTTCTTACCCTTAAACGGTATAATTATTTTACGAGAGAATCCTAGAAAATCAACATCGGGAACCACATTTTTCCATGAAAATGTAAAATATTTTTAATCAGTAATAATGTATACATTCTTTAATCAGCCACTGCCTTTGGGTTTTTAAACTTGTTTGTATTACCAGGAATCCCATGGCCAACATGAACCTTTTATAGTAGAAAAATAGATTACTTAAGCTTAGGGTGGTCCAAAATAAATCTATATTTTTTTCTAAGAGGCCTTTTAGTATGTTGTTCCAAATGGTAAGAAAAAAATTGAATATAAAAATGAGTCTTGAGAGATATCGCACAACGACTTAAAAGTTTATTGAAAATTGAATCTGTATGATTGCGTCATCATTTTTTTTTTTTCAGTTTTTTTTTAAATTAAGTTTTCCGAATCAGCCTTTAAATAAAAAATACTAAAGGAAGGAACTTCTCAGCATGATATGAAAATTTTATTAAAAACAAACTTAGTTACGATATGCATGCAAATAAATGATTTTATTGGATTAAAAAATCGTCGAAATAGGGCCTGACGTAGTATTTTATAAGATTTAATTATTTCCTATGCTAAGCATTATCTTCTGTTGTATGAAATCAATAAATGGGCAAGGTTAAAAAAAATCAATCCGAGCGTGTTATCATAATTGCTTTATAAGTTTTTAATAATTAAATATCAATGATCTACATACTTTAACAAAAAAATAAATTAATGACAACATTTTATTTTTTATATCAGCAAACATATTCAACGTAATAAAGATAGAATAGTTCATTGCTTATTTTGTATTCTACTACATCAGCCCTCCCTCAGGAAATTTAATTTAAGTTTAAATGATACAGAAATTACAACTTAATTTTTTTTAATACAATAACTTGTGATTGATAAATTAAGTTATAGATGACGCTTAAAAAAATAAAGTCTAGTATTGTGGAACATGCCCTTTTGATGATATAAATGTCATAAAATCGCCTACACGGAACACACCTGAAGAGAGATAACTACGACAGGACTTCATTATATTATTTTTATTCTAGACGTAAATTAGGTCGTACTCAGCCCTAGTGATGCTTCTTAATCCAGTAATAGACAAATAATAATATTGCTCAGGTTTGAAGAATTGACTACTCATTGCCTCATTGGAGTGTCGTTTTATGTGATAGTGGACTGAAAAAAGAAAGCTTGCAGGAGTTTTCAACCTGATATTGCTCTCATCAACAAAATCGGAATTAGACAAAAAATCTCTAATATAATGAATGATTAACAACGGGAAATCCACTACGACGGATCAACACTTGACTCAAAAGCTTACGTACGGAGTCAATTGATCGAAAATTATAGCTTATTTTGTAACGGCACATCTTCGTTAAAAGATATGCCAAGTAATCAATTGGGAATTGGGGGTCGTTGTTATAATGATGCTATAAGGGTTTGGCATACAACCCTGGGCCGAGTATGTATCCTTATGATCGAATGTCCCAACACTAGACCAAACAATAAATGACACTTAACCGAACGGAAATCATAGCCAATAGACAACAATTAATTTTAAAATGCATGAATAATTATTTAATAACACGATAGACAAGACGCCACCAGACACGTAACCGAATGCACTCGACATTAGACCGAATGTCACTCAACACGTGATGTGAAAAGTGTCTTATCATTTAGTTCTCTGAAGAAGGTCCAATCAAAAAGTAGCAGAAATTGACTTTTTCCCTAACTCCACAGACTGTCTAATCAACATTTACAACATTTACTCTTCCCCTGACATGGATGAAAATTTCTTACTTTTATCGAGACCCAGCTTTTACCGACGCAGCCTTATAATTTGTCTTCTTACCCTATTGCACTGGTCGTTTCATTCCAACCGGTCTCACCTATGACGAACACAAGATATTTTTCTGTGAGAAAGAAGTGCTGCAAGCGTCTCAAGATCTCCCAACTATCAAGCTCCGGCAAGTCATTGAAGTCACAATCGCACCCCAAGGTGTCGTGGTGGGCTTCAACTTCACTGGTTGTGCTACCGTGAATGGTGCCAACCCCCAAGCTGACTCGGGGTGGTTACCCATGATCCCGTAAGTTTACAGAAGAGACAGATTTACAGGCAATCTTAAGAAAAGAAAAATAACCTGTACTGTAATATCTTAAAATTCACTTGGAATATTTTTACAAAAGAGCCACTTTTTACTACTTTCTGTCGTGTTCCCAATTTTTATTTAGCTTGAAATAAATAATTTTGTTGATATAACGATTCCGAGTTTGTGTAGAGTATGTTCATTCGTTATTTGATGTTTATTAACTTTGCTTTTTTTTATCTAAACATGGTTCTTTTATAAAACAATACAAATCTTTTAAAATATTTTCAGTAGTATTTACATCGACGCAATAAAACTTTCTCAGTTAGATAAGTACTATCGTTGCTTGGCAAGACTTTAACATTGCTTCAAGAAAGAAGGTACAACAGATGAAGATGCGTAAATTTACCTAAATTGGGAAAAGCGAAAGATAATACTACAGATGAACGGCGACAGAGCTCCGCTAAAAAAAAGTCTTACAAACAAGTACAATATCGGATCCAATATACGATACTTAAGAATTTAATTATTCAGTGCAAAAATTCAAATTGAATTGTATAGTTTTACAGAAAATATATATGGGGCTTAAGTTACAGATATAGATATACAAAAATTAATATCGAACGAATGCATATAACAACTACTAGATTCCTAGACTAGACTTACTAGATAGACTACTAGTACCCTCTGTTTACATAAAAAATCGTTACAAAGTCGACGATGGAAGACGAAAATAATATTACTGACACAGACTTACTAGATAGACTACTAGTACCCTCTGTTTACATAAAAAATCGTTACAAAGTCGACGATGGAAGATGAAAATAATATTACTGACACAAAACGCTACTTATTATGGATTTAAGTTAAAAAAACTCAATTTTTCAAATGAAAAAATCAAAATTTGATAGAGGGCAATCTATATTTTTTTAGTTTTTTTTTAAATATTTTTTATTTTGAAATAAATAATTTTTTAAGTTAAGGAATAATACACTGGATGTAGTATTGTGATAGTTTGGTTGGAAAAATTGTCTTTTTATCGTAGTGATAATAATACCTTAATTTGATTTAAAAATACAATATGAACAGACATGGAAAATAAGGTGCCTTTTTTAGTTCTTATTACTTCCTATAGACAATATTTTTTCTTTTATATTTACAGTTTAAAAAAGAAATATTATTGTAAGTAAAATGTACTACGGCGCTTATGGGAGAGGCCCATATTTTCTCTTGTATTCAATATTCTTAGAAGTTGTAGACTAGATTTTTAGGCTCATGAAAGATGTTAAATGTTAGAATATTTCGAGACCATAATTGCACACAAGTTGTGGTTCACAGATTTTATATTGGTTTTCAAAGCATTTAGTTTCTTTGCGTTCCCATGGCAACGACGTGAAAATATGAACTTTTAAGATCAATAGAAAATCAGTGAATAAAAATACATGTACAATTTATAGCTCTAAAAATTATAAAATTCATGATCTTTTATGAACTCAAAGATTATTTCCTTAGCTTCTACGGATATGTAGTATCAACGTAAAAATGTCTCTCTCCCATAAGCGCTGTAGTATGTTTTGCTGTTTTCCCCCAGAACATATAACGGAACCTATTCTCAGGCCTCAGTACACAGTGGGGTTCTTCTGTAAATAGACGTGGAGGAATGTCTTACACAGTCCTGCTGCTTCAAGGTACAATGTTTCTGATTTGGCAACTTTGGCAGACCACAAACGACTTGCATGTTTTATCGTTTTAATGTATTAACCTCCATACGATCGAGATTTAATCGGCGGTAAGGTATGATCATCAAGGGATGGAGTCCGTACCAAGTCCGAATCCACTTTTTTCAGTTACCGATCCCACCTCCAGGTTTGATAAAACACTCTTCCATCCTGTCCGGCGTTGTTTGTAGTAGAATTGTAGAACGCAGTGGCTGGCACAAAAAAAATGACACAATTATTATCGGGAAAATAACGAAAGCGAAATTGAAACGAAGAGGCACAAAAATAGGCACAACATTTTTATAAAAAAAAGAAAGATTCTACTCCGTGTTAAGGAAAAAAAGAAAAAAAAATTCATTGTAGAGCGCAGTGGCTGGCACAAAAAAAATTGACACAATTATTTTTGGAAAAAAGTCTCTCCTACTCCATGGTAAGGGAAAAAAACTCGAGGTAATTTTGAACCGCTAGGCACAATGACAATTGGCACACAAACAATCAGGAAAAGTAAGCATCATACTATAGGAAAATCCCTAAAGAAAAAAAATACATGAAAGGATAGGCACTCTTCTCTCTCTCTCTTCTCAAAGTCAAAAGTGACAAGAAAAAAAATTTAATTGAATTTACGTCGACAAGAACC
Source organism: Chydorus sphaericus (assembly GCA_030141595.1). Classification (NCBI taxonomy): domain Eukaryota; kingdom Metazoa; phylum Arthropoda; class Branchiopoda; order Diplostraca; family Chydoridae; genus Chydorus; species Chydorus sphaericus. The sequence goes on along the minus strand of CM057926.1, from coordinate 4,268,102 downwards.
TTGAGCCGAGTGAAGGTTTTCTTAAAACTGCTTTGATGAGCTGCTCTGCGTCTGCGCCATGAAATTTGGATTTAGAGATCGAGAACGGGGCCCTCCGCACGTCACCTGTAGACAAGATCTGAAACTATATGGCGTGATGAGCACGTCCGAGTAATTCACATTTTCAAAAAACAAGCGCATGACGTCATCTGGAGACGGGAACCACACAAGTTTGGGATTAAGTGGTGAAGCAGCAAAAAGGTACAACGGGTGATCCGTATGCTCTTCTAGAGTCGCCTTTGTTTCAGCCAAGAGTTTGTCCTTCTTCCAAAGAATCCCAAACTGCTCCCGCATTTTCAAAGAGCTCATATATACTTTTGCAGTTTTGAGGCTCCGCTCACCTTTCAACAACGCATTTACGTTCTCGACCGAGCTTCCGTTGACTGCTTCGGCAAATTAATTTAAAATAAAAAGAACTCTTGCGCCATTCATAAAAAGCTCAACAAGGGCATTTGTGCTGCACCAAAGTGGTCCGAGATCCACAACTTTTACACAAATTCAAGAAAATACAATACAAAATGAAACAAAACAGAATAAAATGAAGTCTACTATCCTTAAAGGATGTTGTATTATCCGTGGTCAGCGGTTGAATGTCAAATTTACAGACAGAGCTCAGTTTCTTATTCTAAAATTGAACTGATCATTAAGTGTTTCAACTTTCGGATGATCCCCAACCTAATCCTTAAATGCTCTGTTGTGTGGATAGCCAAGCTGTCGTGAACGAACGGGACATGTGGTTTTCTCCAAACCTTCCAATTACCCCAGGCATAAAAATTTCATCGAGAATTTCCACGTATTTCTCACTGTCACTTAATCACTGTCAAGATGACTGTTTATTACCTTGAGGTTACCAGGGCCATCAAAACTCATCCAGCTCCATACCGGTACGGAAAATCTTCCGTTTTTCTTTACAGCCTTGATATGCTCCGAGTCGAAGAGCTTCGAAGTGAACGCCGGATGCCCGACGCTCCTTCTGAAGCAGACCATCGAGCCATCCGAAGAAGGCAGAGCTGATGCTATTATACGCCATTACTTGGTTAAGTCACTAAATTTAATTACGTGGAGCAACACCAGGAGAACGCTCGTAAACCATGATACCGGAGAAACGGCCGTTCCTTTTAGCTATTTTGCAATCTAAATATAAAAGGAATAAGAGTATAATTAGTTGTTTTAAATTGCGATGAAAAGGAGAACCGAACGAATCATCGAATTCAAATTCGGGATTCAAATAATAACAGTTGGACAAGATTTTGGTTAAATAAAGTGGAGCCTTTTATTATTTAGCGTCAAAATATAACTTAAATATAATTTTGAATTTTTATTAGGTACGCAATAAAATATGAACTTTTTCTGATTTAGTGTGCCGCTAGTTTATCAGCTAATGGTAATGCTAATCATTAATGATACAAAACTTATTGGTCGTAGAGATGAATGTCGTAAAATAGAAAAAACTTCAATCGGATGAAATACGACGACTTTCTAAAATCCATTCTACTAAAAAGCAACGATATTAAATCCTCTCGTTTCACTCTTCTACAATTTTTTAATTGACTCAAAGTTCTTCACATCCTTCATTTTTTCATCATTTCATTCGTACATTATTTCAGTTTTTTCTTGGTAGGGCGAAACGAGGAGAGATTCACTGGCGAGTCATGAATGACGCATTTACTTTTACCGACAATTTTGCCATGGAAATGTAACATATTAAGAAATCGTGTCAGTTACATTTTCCCTGATTTTTTTCATTTCTATTCATAAGGTAGCCTAAAATTTCTAAGGTAGCTCAAAATGTAGTATTTAAAAAAATCATAATAAAAAAAAAATCAAAATTCAAATCGCAAAATTATAGGTTTTTGGTTTCAATTTCAGAAGCTTTTTGATATGCGTATTCGCCTAAAAAAGTGCAGCAATTTAATGAGACGTGCAAGAATTGTAACAAGGCTAATAGAGAAAAGTGATTTATTGCGAAAATATACCTATAACCCTATAACTCCATAACAGATGAGTAATTTTTTATTATTATTTTCCAATTCTCATGTAAATAGCTTAAAGGAATTCCGCATTGAAGAACCTTCCATCTGGTTCAACCACTTACCCTACAAAATAATCAACATTCAATCATTTGCAAAACCATCAATCTCGATTTTTGCTATGCCAAGCAATTCTTCGTTATGAATTTCTAACGCATAATTTTTGTAACCAAATTCGAATGTGACCGATCATGATTATGTGATGCAGGATAATAAGGATCTATTCAACGATGATAAATCTCAAAAATGTATTCTTAACTTCAAAGGAAAATACCATCCTGCTCTTATCAGTCTTAGCGTCTCATTAAAATATGTTCTCATAAGAATTGTTTTTGTCTCATAAGTAATTTTTTGTTTCGGTCAGATCAAATTGGGGGATACGGATGGTCTCATTTGAGTCACGCATCCATGCTATAAAGCAACCTCTACCCGAGTAACAGACAGGCGGAGATACCACTAATGATGATTCACATGACGGCGACGTGGATGGCAAGAATGAATCAGCTGACGAATTTCGATGAGCGGAGAAGAATCGGATTTCTCATCTCAAAAGAAACAGACAGAGGAATAAGCGTTCTCTTCATTTTTCACTGCTTGAAAACACATTCGTTCCTCTATAATTTAGGATTATTTTACTGTCTCAATCCTTCTGATTGCGACTTTCACAAACATTTAAAGACTTTTAGTTCCCTTCTTCGTGTCCTCTTTCGTTAGCCCTTTTCCATTTTTCCATTTGAAATTTGTTGTTATTGTAACAGTCGTAACGATAGTAATATCCTGGAGTTAATTGAGATGGAAAATAGCAGTGAGGATGATAGTGATTCGAATCCAGTTAAAAACAATTTTTTGACAAATTGGTAATAAATTTTTAGTTAATGAAGATCCTTCGTCGCCCAGCTCCGAGGAACGTGCTGTGAAGAAGTGTGTGTTGGAAACCAGGAATTCAGCGTGTGAAACTCCTCCCATTAAGAAGCCAAGGAACAATTGAGATTTCATTTTTTAATGGGACATAATATTTATCTATCACAACGTTGTAACAATTTGAACTTTTTCAAGCAAGATATCTAATGTTTTTATATACAATAAACATTACTGAGAAATTAAAAATTGTGACGCTTTTTTCGATCATTTTGAAACCAACAACTTTTGCTTGCGATTTTGCAGTGGTGATTGGATGGGAAAATTTCATTTAAAGAAAAATGTAAAGAAATGTTTTTTTGTATTCTACCTCTTCCTTCTTGTCTTGTAAAAAAGTTCAGTAAGCAATGTCGCCATTTTCTTTTTATTTCGGTTGGAATTTTCAATTCCCTGTTTACTAATTTTACCGTTTAATAAAGAAGAAATTTTTAATTAGTCAAAATAACTACATATGTGTAAAGATTCGTCAAAATTCAAAGGTATTTTCACAGCCATCATATGAACGGTAAAACCAACCAAAATTACTTGAAATATCAAATTTATTAAGGTTTCACTCTGCTGTAATGGTGAATTGAAAAAATGAATTGCTTATAGGTACACACAATTTTTCATTTCTGAGGCACATTTGATGATATAAAATTAAATTTGAGGCTAAGAGTGCCATCTTTGAAGTTCAAAGCCCCGTCACAAACAACTGATTTACATGACTGACGTTAGAATGAGGGTTCTCAGAGAATTGGAGCAACGTTGCTAGATTTAAAAATAATTATGTTATGTAAATATCAAATTTTCAAGATTAATATTTTAAAATAAAAAAGTAAACTAAATAAAATGATTTTTACAGTTTCCTTGAAAATTGTACTATTCAATAGTTTAAGATATTATCGTAAAAATGATTTTTAAGGGTGAGGCATCGTTGAAACTTGAAAGGTGAAACCAATAATTTGGTTCAAACCAGATCAATCGATTTTGCCACGGAAGTCAAATAGTTTTTTAAAAATAATATTTCGTTCTGAAATAACACTACTTCTCCGAGTCAAGGAGAGAAAATGTGAGGGACCCTAGATCCACATCAAATCCGAAAAGAGCTTAGAAGCTTCAAAATATATGCATTCGAACCAGAAAACTACGTAGAATCCAATGGCGCGGTTGTTTAGATATATCTCGTTAAATTATGTAAAATCAACATGTAATTTAAATTTTGAGTACTTTGGCCGCGCCATTTTCCAATCTAAATAAAAAACTAAACATACTCTACTTAATTTTGAAGCTTGATATGTCCCCGTTGAGCCCCAAAAACTAGAAGCTATTGCATTAAGAAAATCATATAAACACCCCCCATTTCTCAAGACACCCGTTTTCTTAGTTTGGCACCCGGTTATTTTCGTGTTTCACAGCAGCGAACTTTGCGGTTGTGAAAATTCACTAATTTGTTGTGGTAGTTAAAAGGTGAAATTCTTCGTTTAAACGATGTAATAGGTATTATTGCATCATAAAAACAATATTATCATCCCTTTATATAGAAAACTTGCAACACGTATTTTAAAATGTCAATAAATATCAGCTGACTTATAACCAGCTGACTCATTTTGAGGCGCGAAAAGGGCTAAAAAGGGCCTCTTAGTAAATTTAAGATTATGTGAATATAGCAAAACCCTTGGTTTTGATTTTCTAGGATCCTATTAGCAACAAAATGTTCTTTCAGATGACACTAAATTTAAATAAATATCCATATTTTTAATGTAAGGAAATCGACGGCCAAGTCAACATTCAAGTTAAGAAATTCAAACTTTGAGGCCATGTAACTCAATTGTGACAAAACCCAACGATTAACGGTTTGCGTTGTTTTATTGACCGTAAAAAGATCTATAAAATAGAATAATTTATTTTTCATTTCAATTATTTCCGGATTTCATACAAGGTCCGGGGTCCCCCTAAAAACCCTTGAATTTCTCACCTTGACTCGGAGAAGTAGTTTAAAATAGAGACGTTCAAAAAACATGAAGGCTGACTACTACAGAATTTTTTTTGTGGGGGAATACATATATTAGTCCAGAGGTGAGTCAACAGTTCTAGAACAATCTAAAAGTTCAAATTTGGGATTCCTTGAACGGCAGCTGAGAGGATCCATCTGCTCCGATACGTGTCGTCATCATGGTTACGTCTGCGGCGTGGGAGGTGCGGAAGGTTCCGCTCCACTTGTCACGGGAGGGAGGTCAAGTGGGGCGCTCCTCTAACGAGAATATTGATTGAGTCTAATGTGCAAGGTATTTTATGATGATTTAAAATATTTGTTTCATTAGTACAAACATAAACGATCTACTATTTCAGGATAGGATTCTTCTTACTTGTAACTGCAATGTTTACAGAAGCTTATCAGTCAAAAGGGTAAAATTGATAAATATTTCCAGCCGTTAAAGTCGTTCTCGAGTGTCATTTTATAAAAAAAAAATATAACCGACATTAATAAAAAAAACCATAAGGAATAGGTTGTGACGCCATAACGTAAGTCACTCCACAATTTTTCCTGCTGAGCCAACTCGTTGTGATCCATCATTGGAATTTTCCACGTTAATGGTCAGAGCCAAACCACTTGGGTCCTTAGTGGATCTTGGGTAAGAATCTTCCACATTCTATTGTTCTTCGAGTTACCTAATTTTAAGGATTCAGTCGCGTAAAGCAAATAAGTATTTAAAAATTAAAGGGTATCTATCAGCAACATGCATTAAAAAATTTTATTTCGAGTAAACGAAATATAGAAGGCCGAAATTTAGCACCGATTTGGTGATATCCATTACCTACTGGAGGCTCTGTTGATTGACGATCTTGCGCTGCCTCTTTACAAATAAATTTTCGATCAGCTGATAATTTTTTACGCTAAATTTCCTACTCTTAATTTTAAAGTGGTCAATTTATTTTAAATTAAACTGGTTTTAATATACGCCCTAAAGTAAAGTTAACACAAATAAACTCACTAACACTGAAATAATTTCTATTTTTATCTCGTAACAAGTAAATTCATTTTAAGAGTCGATTGCTATAAATAAAAAGATGAAATCTAGTGCATGAGAATAAAAACTTCAGGTTGCAAAAAAATTAGATTGTGTGCATAAAATTTAAAAAGGATTTTGATAACATTTAATTGACGTTATCGACATTTTAACTAGACAAATTCAGTGTAAGAATCGGCAGTTGGGATGCCACTTGCAATTGCCTCAATCACGGCACGGTGTCTTTTTAGCCCAGGCAAGGAAAACATCGATGGGCATCCAGCCACGATTGGGACGAGGAGGTTCGAAGATGGAAGCATTCTTCCGTAACAAACTCGTCAGCCCCGATGATGACACAGATCGTGCAGGAGGACCTTGAGAACCTGACACTGCAGACGGTTGAGAGCCTTTCTTGTGGGCTGTAGCCACAACTTTTGTATGTAGCTCAGTTGGTATCGCACGCAGTTTCCTACTGCATACTACTAAAAGGCTCTGAGATTTGAGATTCTAATCTCGCCACGATCGTAGCTTAAAAGCTACCGTCATCTCACCTATGTGCCTGATAGGCGGCTTATGCGGGCCCTGCATATGAAATGACGTTAAACCATGAGGAGAGCGCTCTTGATAAGTCTTCAAAAGAATGTAAAGGGCTCTATATAAATCAAAATGTATTGATATTATTGTTTGATAGCTCAAGTTCTTGTATTTCAATCGGAACACGTTTGTAAGACGTGTCCAGCAATAAACAGGAATAAAGAAGGATATACAAATATAATATCTGAAAGAGAGAGAAATAAAATATAAATCACACGTACAAGATGAATTTGAATGATCGTGAGGAATTACCTGTGTAGCGTAGAGCAAGAGCCCAATAGTCCACACACGATGATTATACAACCACAACAAGCACAAGAATATCTATGATTACAAAGGGAACAGATTAGTTAAGATGGAGAAATAAAAATATGTGATCGTGGATGTGTGTAGTACCTTGAGACAATATGTGTTCGGGGCCTGACTGAACGACACAGGGTCACACACACACAGTCCTGCAAACTTGAAGTTTGCCACTGCAGGAAAACTACAGGATGAGCATACAGAATAGAAATATCAAATTATAATACAATAATACCTCGGGAGTACGAGAGAATAAGAGATGACAAGTCAATTGAAGCCTCACGACTCAAGCGTGAGCAACAATCAAGAAATAGCAGGCTCACAATAGCGCTATAAAACAATAAATCAACAGGGAATTAGCAAATAAAGAGGGAAACAACATTATTTTAATATTAAATACCTGCTGGAATATATAAAACGAGATTCACACACAAGAAATATTTAAAACGTTGGACATGTCAGTCCCAATGTTTTGACAGATACAAGAAGAAAGGCGGGTACACTAAATCACAAAGATGGGGAACAAGCACTGATGACAGCGCCGCCAAGCGGTAGACCATCTAAGTTGGGCTGCTGCGCCGATCTTGAGCTCCGTCGCCGTAACAATTATTATTTTAATAATAAATACACAGGTAACACCTGTACCTAAGGCCGATGATGGGCCGAGGTTGGATTCCGAATCGGGCTGGCGGGGTGGCAGCGCAACTCGGCCACCATTGGCTTGGCGGGTTTTTCCAAAATCGGATAGAAAGTGGCCAAACATCGGCTTGGATCGTCATGCCGAGCCTTCCTAGTTTTCAGCTTTTTCTCGGCTCAAAAGCGACTACTGGTCGGTTTTCTAGTATATCCCTCCCTACTCTAATTTTCTAGAAATTTGTTTTCAGTTACAAAATAAATTCCCAGAAATTTTTATTTGCTGAATGCAAAAAAATATCCGAGTTACACAAATAATAAAAAAGTAACGAGAATGCGTAACACAATTAACAGGAAATTCACATCAAATAAACAATTGCTTAATCCTGCTGATGTTCCCGGTCTTTTCGACCTCCGTCTCAGTCCTTTGCATTAGTGCTCATCCACGTTCTGCGCAGCATTTGGTGGCACAGCTGAAAAATAGAGAAGGTAATACAGGACAAACACTTAAACTAACCTCCGTCAGGCCCCCAAGTTGTTTTCACTTTGACCTTCAAGTTGCAGAAAACTTATTTTGAGCAGGATTTTATCAGACCGACAAGGAGTCTCAATAGCTATGAATTGCGTTTTAACAAAAGCCGACGACAGCTCGCTCTTTTCTTTGACGATACAAAATGAATTTGCTCACCATTCTTAGAAATACAATTTAAGATGAAAAGATCTTATTAGTACGAATGTGAAATTACAACTAAGGTGTTTTTTTGTTTGATCACTATATTCATATATAAAAAGTAGAAAATGATTAATCCTCTTATTTGGCGCTTATTATTGCTGAACATTTAACTTCATTTTAATGCTGTATAATTGCCTCAAAAGATGTATTTTAAGAAAATGATTCATAAAAAAATATAAACCCATAATCAACTCAAAGACACAAACAATACCGTGTGAAAGTAAATTTGGCTTAGATTAAGGATAAATGTGAGACTATAGGAACATAACAAATATATAACTATGGTGTATTACATGTTCAAATTGATGCGGAACCCGACAGCTACCCGACGGTGGGTCGATGTAAATATCCGAAATCGGGCCGAGTTTCCATGCCGATGTCTGCGGCCCGATGTCGGCGCGGGAGAGGCGAGATTGGCCGACATCCGTTAGCCAACCGACGGAATCCCGTCGTCGGGCCTACAACTTGTGTTACCTGGGTAATGCTCAACGCTTAGTACTGGGTATATTACATGGTGGTTTGACGGTTTTCCAAGGCTTTATAGAAAAGTTTGTACATTATCAACATTGATAGCTTGAAGGAAGACTTTTACCAGCTTATAGCTATAGTCTTAGAAAAAGGAAAACAGGTGATATAAAAAACCATCATTATTATATATTCTCTATTATCGGCGGTTAACGTCACTTCTCAGGTAAACACTACCCATGCATGTTTATATAAAATCTGATATCTCATTATTTTCTTTTGAAATATAAACACTTCTTATATAAAGCTAGATAATGGAAACGTTTTGTCAAAGCCTACAATTAAATGGTTCGAAGATTAAAATGGCCGCTTTATGTGGTCTCTCGGATAATGTCGATAAAATGAAGATGAGCCTTAAAAAAATTATTTATTCGGATTTCATAGTCTATAGGAAGAAATATGCTGATGATAGAAAAAGGTCATATTTTGAGATTATCTACATCCTAATTATACTATGGTTTTGTGCAGGTGATTACTTGGTCGGATGACGATCGAACACTTTTTATCTCTATAAAACTGTTTCATTGACAAATAAATCAGAAAAAAAGTCAGAAAATGAATAAATAAACTCCTTAAGAAAATATCTTCCGATTCATAAATGGCACGGCTCATTAGTCTGGGGTATGATTCTCGCATCGCATGCGAGTGGTCCCGGCTTCAAATCCCGGACGAGCCCTTCAAGGAGTAAATTCCATCCAGTAAATTGATTTTTACTCAAATAGTACGAGTTACCCAATTACTAAGTCATTAAGGTTTTTTGAACGATCACAATAAATGAATTAAGATTACATTGTTTACGTTTATCAAAGTTGATAGATATTTCGTCCAGAATATTCATTCCTGTGAAGAAAAATGTTTTTACAATAAAATAAAAATAATAACTTTCAACTAAGTATGTTAAGTGCGAAGACTGGCAACTTGAATTAAACTAATAATATCAGCAAGCTTCGCATATGGTAGATGAGAACCTACGCTCCCGTAGTGAAATTGATTTCGAGTCAATTGCTTTAACTTCTCAAGCACCACGTTGGGGGGTTACAGTAATACATATGCCATATAGCTTGTGTATTGAGCCATATAATTGCCTCATTTCATTTTTATTGCAAATCTATTGAGGTAATGTGTAAAAGGTTTTAAGATTTAAATTTATCTAGGGGGAATATTTGGTCGCAATATCGTTTTCCTCGAAAAGTTATGTGAATACTTTCTATTTAAGATTTTTACATTAAATTATAAATATATTTAATATTAACGTGTTCTGTTGTCAGGTGAGGTATGTGTATTTAGCCAACGGTCAGTGAACTTTTTTTGTAAGGCAACAATATTAACAAATAAATTACTTAAGTAAAAAATATTAATGTAATGTAAAGTAAGTGATGATACGGCCGTGATAGCCCAGTGGTTAAGACCTTGCGTTTTGGCCGCAGTCACCCCGGTTCGAATCCGAGTCACAGAAGTACTGTTGGATTGTTGACTTTTTACACAATAAATCACAATACATCGGAAAAATATCTGCGAAAGAAATGTGAAATCATTAATTAATTAGTTTGACGATTTGCAGTATTTATTTGAATTACAAAAGGATCTGCTTTACTGAAACAAGACATGGGCGAACCTGTACCATGACACAACTTTTCATTGCCATTTAGCAAGAAGACCTTGAAATGCTTTAAGTCCTCATTGTATCATTGGGAGAGGATTTCCATACTACTATCGCTAATAGCTTTCTTGTGAAGCGACCAAGCTCGGCGAGGCTCCTGGCCATTAAACAAGTCACTCCACTCATCGCCACTGCATTGTATATGCATTTTGACATCATCCGCTATCTCATAGAACAGCATGAAGCTATCATTGCAACCGGGGCCCTATTTATTTTCCAATTATTGAAGAGGGGAACCCTTTCACCGTAAACTTACTCCCCTTTATGCTGCTTTTATATTCTTGGATCAACAAAACGAAGGGTCAGTGCAATTGAACATCATTCAATTCCTGGTGAAGTCTGGCGCTGGTCCAAACACCGGGGAATTTATTGTGATAATAATGGTATTTAACTTGCTATAAGCTCGACATGAAGGCCGTGCAATCCATAGCAATAAATTGTTGAATACTAACGAAATATTTCTGCTGGTTGAACTTGGTATGAACGTCTCTCAGAAAAACACTCTTGGAAGAACTGTTATCCAAAACTTGGCTGGTTCATTCATCATCGACAATGTCGAGGACTCCATTCCTATCCGAGAACGGATAGGAAAATTTAGTGAACTTTTATGAGGCAGACATTTTTACAAAGTATTATAAAGTGTTTAATTAATTAGCAATATTGTAGGATCTATTCAAATATTACATTCAGAAAAATATGTGTATATCCGTGTTTTTGAAATTTAAATATCTTTTGAATCGATCCATAATCAAATTCAGATTCAAATTTCACCTTTTGAGTTGCCTAGATTCAGTTTCAATGAATGTGAATTGTCGAATTAATTCAAAAAAGGCCGATTCAGATTCAACCAAATAAAACTTGTTCATTATATTATTTCAAACTGATTTTTATACACGTTTTCATACGCATCTTTAATTTGACCCTCAGAGATAACAAGGAATTTTCAAAAGGACGAGAGGATCAAATAAAAAAAAACAAAACAAGTAGAACACCAGGCGACTGACAAACAGTGACACAAGCTGGGAGTTTGACTGTCACCATGTTTTACGGCTCTAGTGACCAAAACTTGATGAATTAATTCATCCAAGGTTATTCCAAAAATTAAAGATTCAGATTCAGCATTTTTTAAAGTGAATTCATTCAGATTAAGAATGACGCAATTTTTGAACTATTTCATAAATTCAAATTCAATTTTGAGCGCTTGTCCTTCTTATTTAAATTTATTAAGTCATTTCCCCCCTAGCTACGATTTCTCACTCCTTTCTCCGTTGAAGAAAATGTAACTAGCTCCGTAAGGAAAATGCTGAGCGTTTGAATTCGAGGACCCTTGGGGGATGGCATATCTTTTTCTACTACTACTACTACTTCTAACGAACTCCCAAACAAGATTCATTTCTGTGTGTCTCATCTCTACCGTTGCATTTTTGCAATAATAATTGTGTCAATGGTAACGGGTTTCTTTTTTTACAAATTTAGAGGTTGCCATGGCCAACCAACACATTTTGAAAAGAGCGATGGCCGTTTACTTTTGTATGGCGAAAACCTTCAATTGAGCAGGAAGAAGCAACACCAATTTGCATAATACCAATAATTAAACAAGCGGCCACTTAACTTAATTATTTATATTTTTAAAATCAAAATTTATTTTATAACTGCAAAAACAGAGTTTAAAATGCGATTTTGAAAGACACAATCTAAAAGACACATTTTTCCGAATAAGCTAGTACCTTTGCAGTATGGGACCATGGAGACATCGAAGGTTTCAGTAAGTTTCACGAAAATTTGAGGGCCCATATCCAAAGCCTAACAGCAATAAGTGCCTGAGAAGAGACATATGCAGTTGATGAAAAACGGACGCTGCTGCAAAAGCTCCCAAAAGTCATTGTGTTGGACTGGCTGAGGAAAACAGATAGTGATTTTGTCACAATTTCTTCAACCCTTTATTAAGAAGATATTGACTAATAAAGGCAATAAAGTTAACTGATGAGTTGATGCTTTATGTACTGATGTTAACTGATGAGTACTTATATTTACTTCATAATAAGTGTGCTGTGTTATAGGCTTGCAGTTATATTAATTTTCTCATGAAACATGTATATGAAAGGACTTCGTTTTGAAATTCCGGGACGTGGGAAAAACCGTTCACCAAAATCCCCGTGAAATTTGTTCGGTATGAAAAATCCGTGTCAACAACGCCATCTGAATGTGTTTTGCTTGGAAATTGGATCGGTTTTAAAGAAAATCAATGGTCTTAGCGCAGATACCTAAGAAATTGTGATGGATAACCAAACAAACTGAAATACCGAACGATTTGTTTCAAGTTCAATAGCGGAAACATTGGTCGTCTACACTGGTGTAAATAATATTTTTAATAATGAAAATATTATTTTCTTATTAATACTTTTAATAATATAACTTTTCAATACACATTTAAAGTCATTTCAGGCAAAGCCGAAGCAAGAGCCAGCTAGTTAAGTATAAAATAAAGATTTTAAAATTTTAAAATTTTTACAGAAAATAAAACAACATGAGGAAACTTTCCAACATTTCCGAAAGAGGGCAATTGATTATCAAACGGAAAAGAAGAAATTGAGGGACGAACTTGGTGAAAAATCAAAACTTGTGGCCCAATTTGGGCAACTTTTGGGTCAGCACCAGTCCGATGAATCTGCATCAGTCGTGCCAGCGATTTAACAAGTCGTGCAACCGGTCCAACCTCGACGACGCGCTGAACGAGTGTGAGACCATTGCAGAAACTGTGAGGGAGACTACCGCGACAAGATGTCGCAATACCCGACAAGGAAGAACACATGTGAACGTGGCAAGACACCCAGCCACTTTGAAGAAATCTAATACAAGACCTACAATACGTCAGTTTTTTCAGAAAAAAAATTATTTTCGAGATCTCAAATGTTCAATAGTGTTGCCTAAGTAGTTAAAAGATGTATGTATCATAATCAGTACTTGGCATGTCAGGTATATTACAACGTCTAAAACTTTTTCGAGGTCATCAAATCTGGTATTCAACATAACACTAGAAATGTATCTGCACCTTCCCAATTCTCCTAAACGCAATATTGTGTCTTCCTTTTTTAGCAGCATTGCCATTTAGGCAAATAATTGTACTCAGCGGTAAAACATCGATATTTTCATTTTCAGTTCTCCTTTAGAATCGAGGTGAATTGTGAACTAAATAATGTATGTTTAAAATATTTGAGATTTAGAGGTACCACCGTGAGTTAACATCAAAAGTTGTAATTGTTTACCTTTTAATAATTTGTATAGGCTGTTTTTTGCACTTTTTCGATTTTATACAACGTTCAGCTAAGTCTGACTTACATCTGGTAAAAAATGGAAAAGATTTGATTAAGTTTTTCGGTAAGAATTTAAATGAAGTTAAAAAATTTAAACCCAGAAACCAATTACATAATTGTGGAGTACTTTTGTTTTACAAAAATCAGATTTAAGAAAATACAATTAATCCCTAAGATTTTTTTTCAGAAAATATTGCCTTTCTAGAAAAAATTTGCAAAATTTTTTTTTTATGAAAAATGTTGATGGCTCATTAATCTATATAAATCATCAAAATAATCAATATTATATTCACTACATCATAGGATTTGCAAGATTCAGTAGGAGGTATAACTTCTCCATCAGACCGTATATAATAAATCAATAAAAATCCACTTATTTCTCTTGCTTGAAGGGACCTTTAAACTTAATAAAATCTTTTTTATATTTTACTATAGATAAAATATATATAAATTAGCATACTGTGAAAAGGAGAAAGTAAAAAATGAAAAAAAACACCTTATAGAAATTTTTTAATGAAAAAATGATATTTATTATTGTTTTACTTACGGTGGTTGGTGCATCTAACATTTAAAATGTTTTATTTCTCAAAATATTTTTAACAAACGTTATTTAGGTCAAAATACACCTCGGTTTAAAAGGAGATCAAAAATAAAAATAATGGTGTTTTTCCGGATAAAATACAGTACTCATTGACATGGCATAGATCAACTGTAGTTAATGGTCCAATTATTTTCAAGTAATATTATGTAAAATGATGTAAACATAGGGAGGAAAGTCCTAAAACTATTTCCTTTATCAAAAGTATTCTATTTACTTAAATAAAAATCGTACGAGGAGCTATGGGAAAACCATTATTTAAGTCCTACTAAACATCGTTATTTTCTCTGTAAAGCCAAATTTATAGTAGATATATTGAATTATTTTTTTTTCGTTGCATGGATAAAATGTTTTCCCGGAAGACTTATTGAATACATTATTGGTATTATATTTATGTTTGATACAATACACAACTTTCATTTCAATATTTTTCCTAGGGAGTAGTAGGGAGGGGAAATAGCCGTATAGCTGTCAAAGTGGTTCGCCAGTAATCCCTAAGGACTGTTCCTGGTTCTAGTTCCATCAACAAATATTTATACCGGCAATTTTTGCTTGATACAATTGTAGAATTTTTTTTTTAATTTCACATTTCAAAGCAAATGCGTGAGGTCTAAATATTCATTTTTAAATGTTTGCCATGATTTGTTCTCTTTATTCGAATTAACATAAAAATACAGATTAAAATATTAAATATTGATTAATTTTTGTATGTCTTAATTAAATATGTCTTAATGTTATATGTGAAATCATATATACATGGAGTGTGTTTTTATTTTGCAAACGCAATTAAAATATAGCATATCTTCCTTTTTCTATGATTTATTTTTATTCCTTAATACACTCACAAAATGAGTTGTAGTAATTTTCTTTCTTACATTTTATCAAAATAAAAAAACTCAAACGAAAAAATATGGAAAAAATATTTTGCTGAAATCTTAATACAATTAAATATGATCTATAATTTTACCAAAATAAAGCTTTATTATCGATTATATTTCGAAAATAGATAGTAATACAAATTGATATCCCACATTTTTATGAAGGCTGGACACTGGAATACACTTATGGGTTACATAGATGAACCGAAACCTTCCAGAATAGTTTCAATAAATTAAAAATAAGATAGCAATAATAAAACAATGAAATTATTTTGAAGAAGCCTAACATTACATATATTTTTTAAAATGTCAATTCCGTCCTTTTGTCTAAAAATAAATAATGTTATTTTTTTTAATAGTTTAAAAACATTAGAAGAACAAGAAGTGTTTTAGACCTCGCTTAATTTCAAAATATCCACTCAAGTTCATAATTATGAAAAAACATGCTTTTTATATGATATTATCGGTAATTTTTTCTCTTAATGCAATTATTGTTAAAATAAATATGTTTTTCATAGTTTGAATTCGTTATCGAGTCCAGATTTTCTACACTTGAAATGCATATCTTGTAACGTGTGGCTCGTTTTGACTTGTTAATGCAATCAAATTGTATTGGTTGAGAATACAAGACCTTTTTTAGTTTTCCCTGTTACGACGTTGTTATTCTCAGCACTAGATGTCAGAACCGTGTAGCCTCTCAGACCATTTTTACATGCGCACGATTTATTACAGTACCTGTTTCTGGCTTCTCCTCCCTCCCCTGTTGGCTCCATATACCATCAGTGTTCCTCCAGATCTCAAAGAAAGTCATTAATTCTTTAAAGGATCTTCAATGAAGAGACCCTTTGCTCTTGTGTTCTTCGTATCAAATGTCGGCGGAAAACCTGGTTGCTTTTGCCTTAATAGGTGCAGTCATGGGGGCAGAGAAGGAGATGCTCAGTGTGCTGATTCCGGCGTAGATGGCGCCTCAGATGCTCGTACTTCGCTTGGCTACGTAACTGCAGTCATGTGGGCACGCCGGCACATGTGCGTCCACTTATCTTTGCAGCATTTCTCGTGTTTCATGGCGCGTGCAACGTATTTAAACTTTCGACCACACAACCGGCAATACACGAAGGTTCTCTCTTTAAAAAAAAGCGAAGAATACCACAGTCGCCCAAGGAATATAACTTGAAAATATGCGTTGTTTACAATGGCAAGTGACAACTTTTATACAATTCTATACTTTATTGATATCTATAAAAAACTATGAGACTTATCGAACGTGTTATATTTAGCTTTTTAATTGAACGCTTAAATGCTCAAAATATTGGTCATAATTTTTTTATCTTTCCTTAAAAACCAGAAAAAAAATTAATAAAGCGAAACGTAAAAAAGATTCTAATAAGAAAACGCTAAATAATTGACATTCAATTTACTGATTCCGCACTTAATAAATAGATTCGGATGAGTTTAATCTTTCAGGCCAGCTGTGATTCCAAAATACACAAAACTGCCAAGGGAGGTATTTCTCTGTCAGTTTTTTTTTCACCTTGATACACTTAAATCTTGAAAGTGTAGTAATTTTATTATCTTTAAAGGATTACAAATGTTTTCCCTAATTCACGTAGGTAATAATTTCGTTCCTTTTTATCACAAATCACCTAATCTAATCTCGAATGAAAGTGGAGTGAAGGATATGGGCCAGAATGTCCGGACCCCAATTTACACAAAAATTCACGGCCGTGCTGAATAATCATGCTGTCAGAAACATTAGATTTTTTATGGCTCTGGCAATGAGTGAACGAGCAAATGACAATACACTGCCCAACCCTAATCAGCATCTCTGCGTGACATTCCACTTCTATTTTTATTTATCGAATTAATTCTATTATTATACGTTAATTTGGATTCAATCAAATGTATTTATAAGAGCAGATAATCCAGTAACCTTTAACATATTACTGTATCAACATAAAGAATTATGGCAAAACTAAGATATATTAGTGCTTCGTTTTCTTGTAGTTTCGCAAGCTGCAATGGTTTTTACAGGTGTTAGATCAAACGCTAAAGTCGGTTGTTTCTCCAATAAGAATAAGAGAGTCATATCGTGAAGTATCGACCTCTTTATGGTAGCTTGACCGATGCGTCTTCATGTTGCAATGTTTTGCCTCACACATCCTGCACAAGGCGCAACGAACATAGAGAACTGTTAGACAGTCTTTCACCATCTGTCGATGTCGAATAAGATTTTTTTTTCTCTTATAACTCCTTCCAAAATATTTGCAGCTGTATAAGCCGCCGTTCTGAATAAAATAAAATAATAATAAAATGCTAAATTGCATTTATCAAAAGAGTACTTGTCATTACTGCCTGATTTTCTTCTCGGGAGAGTATAATTTCTTTTTCTTGATCAATCACGCCCATTGCTTCATCATCCTCAACCAACGACTCATCTAATAGCATCATGACCGGGCAGGGCGAGGTGGTGCATCAACAATTACCACATCGCCATCTTCTCCCTGCTCAAGTAAAATTATAAATTTAGTAGTTTTGTTATTGGATTTCAATTGCAAATTTTTTTGTTTACCCGTTGATGATTATACTTTTGGCTCACGACTGCTTACATGCAGCTTTAATTTTTAGTTCACGACTGGCTATCATATGACATTTTTCTGGGGAAATATTCATAATAGTATTTCTTAGAACACTTTTATTGATGATTTTCCAATGATGAAATCTATGAAATCGACCATACAACTCACAATTTCTAACTCTTCAATCTGCTACTAATTTTAGTTAAAACAGGCTATCATACGCACTACTAAACGTATGGCCAAGAAGATTATTGAATCTCTGGATGTTAATAAAACAGAAAATGTGATGAATTTTGAGGTTTATCTATGTATTAAAAATTAAAAATTTCTTTGCTGACAGGATGTGTCATGGGTCGCCACCTCACACCAGATGTACGTAGGAGCCTCACACCACAGTCGATGTCAAAACTAACTCCACCAGGACAGACAATTTACTTGGGATCATCCATGTCCTAAGCAGCAACGGTACATAGGGAAGAGCCGAAGTGTGAGTGAACATCAGGGAGACCGATGGACCTGCAAACGACACCATGCAAGGTAGCCACATCGGCAATTTACTTCACGCCGGGGAGATAACCGCCAACTCGTCCAGTCTGGTGGAGGCCCTAGTCTCATCTAATATGGGCGATTCCAGTTTGTTGTTGGCGAAGAACATTCCATCCACCTGAAAAATATTTTAATAAATAATATCATTTAAATATCTTCAAAAAAATGAGCACCGCCGTAGCCGTACGTCCCATAAACCGGGTGCACATTTTGTTGCAGGATATTGTACATGGCATGGAGCTCATTAGCTTCCGGATGATGCTTTGATAGGAATGGAAGCAATCCGTAATCTTGTATGGGTTTATTGGCCAACGAACTTTTTATTCTAGGCAGCAAGCACTCCATCGTCTACTCTGCCTCGTACCACATCTTTTAAGAGTTAGGACCATTAGCCTTGTCAATAATAGTTTTAGTTGGAGTGGTTTCGGTAAACAAAAATAATAAATACTCTTGGAGTTCGTCAATTCAATAGCTATTACCACACTATTTACCGTTTTTACGATGTAAATGAATTTATCTTCTTTGTGTACAATTTTTTCCTCACCGTAAAGATCGCTTTGTTTGGTAGAGCATTCCATGTAGTAAAGCATAATTGTTTCTTGGAGACGAAAGAAGAAGTAAGATAGAGTAAAAGCTACAAATATGAAGAAATCAACACGGAAAGTGTATAAACCGTTTGTTATATTTTGATTTCTGAAAAACATCTCTTAAAGTTTTTATGCTTTGTTACTTTGTATCGTTTTTCTTTCTTGTGAAACCACTCTTTGGCATTAATGTTTTCATCAAAATTTGTGCTTACTGTAACTGTAACTGTAACACCGATGTTTTAGTCTTTAAATGGGGAAATTTTCAGCGTGTTAATTAATTTCATAAGACTCAAGACTTTTCTTAAGTAAGAAGTTAAAAAAATTGCAGGACAATGACATTGTTTGAGAACACCAACTTTAATCCAATGTAGAATTTCAAATCTTGCTCACTAAGGTAGCCACAACTGAGTATTATGAGCTCTTTAATAAAATACCAAGATGATTCTGCTTTAATTCAAATTTCAGTTCCGGTCGCCGACAACTCAATTTAGCCGGCTACGTCAGATGTTTCTCTCGACAACTTCCATCCCGCTTTAATAAAAAATTTAATATGTTGGCCTTTTAAAGACATACATAATTTGAAGAGCAAAATTTTCATGTAAACGCCCTTTTTGAAATCGAATAGGCACTTTGTAAGCACAATATTCAAACTGAATGCCTTTTGGGAAGACAAAAAGGTGGCTGTAAAAATACCTTTCTTATTCTAAATTAATATTGGTTGCAAGTAAGTTTAAATTTTATTTGATCGTATGGAAGAAAAATACAAGAAAATTCAATAAAAAAAGGGATATATGGCCTTGCTGAAATAATATAATACTGAAGGAGTACAAAACGACATATTTCTCAAGAAGCGAAATAAATGTATTATGCCTTACTTAGGTGTTAGGTAACATGAGAAATATCTATTAATTTTATCGATTTGTTAAATATCATTCATTTAAACAACCGTAATAGGACTCATTACATCCTGTTTTCCTCCAATTGTCAACATTTATTCAATGCAGTCTTAAATTAAGCATAAAAGGACCCCAAATATGGCTGGATGTGTAATTCTTGGATGATAGAAGGAGACTTAATATACAGTATATTATTCTAAAAAACATAAAAAATCTTTTTGAAAGAAAAACAAAATTATGGCATTTAAAAAGGTGCAGAAGACATTATTCTTAACCGTCAGAAAAAAGCTTTTATTCCAAACAAAAATACCCAAAAAGTATAATATTTAAGACTTTTGATGATCACATCAAGATAATGGATTGCTAACTTTTTTATTAACATAATTAATTAAATCAGTTTTAATTGTTGTCTTTAAATGTTTTTATAAATACGAGAAAAGGGAAAATTTACAAATTTGATGGCAAAAAAATTCATTTTTACACTGTTAAAGTTGATGTGATAATTTTCAAATGTCAACAAAAAAATCCCAGTCAAACCTCCGTAGTCAAACTGTCGCGGCATTCCCTACATAGATGAATACGGGCAAGACTGCGCGAATTGGAAGCCTTCGCGTTTTTTTTGTGGTCTTCGTCACTTTTTTAGTTCGAAACTAATCTTGAAATGAATGAAATCACCAATTTTATCTATTTATATCGAAACTAGTAAATACCTAACGTTTACACTGATACAAAAGTACAAATTACTTTAACATAAATGTTTATTTTTTTCCTTGATTATCCTATCATTTTAATTAAGAACGAGAAAAAATCAATCAATTTGACAGCCTGTGAATGCAAGTGATGCTAGAAAATAGGAACGGAAAATCACTTCATATAAAGATAAAGAAAAAAAGATAAAGAAGAAGGAGGAAGGCTAATTATTTTTCCCATACAATGCTACCAGCATGGTCTCGCACAAGTCGTCATCTCCATAAGTTGGGACCCCGTCTGGAACGTTCATGCAGCGGAACAACTGCTCCAATTCCTTAGGAGTGGGATAGGGAGTGAGTCCCGGTGTAGGAGGGAGAAAGTGGATACTACATAACCAAAAAAGGATTTTACTTTAATTAATTGAAAAATAAACCTTATAAATTTAAACTTCACAAAGAGGGCATCAACAATTTTAACACGAAGAAAATAATTTTGTGATACTGACCCCTCTGACTGCAAAAGAGTTTTCAACCGCTGCATCTCACCATCAGGATCAGAGCTGGAAGTGACAGTTGAGCTGGCCAAAATAGATTTCCAAAATTGAAATTTAAAGTAGATAGGTCCAGGAAAGCGAAACAATTTACCCCAGGCTATGTCCCTATCCACTTCCACTATTTCAAAATCGAGGACCGCTTCTTGGGCCATCATAACTGCAGCGAGCTTGTCGAACTTGCCACTAAAGTCGTCGAACCAAAATGAAACTTCCACACCCAATGCGATCTCCTTATAGGAACCAGAAATTAGTTTGATCGAGACGACGTTTTTCTCAACGTAGGCAAAGTCCAGATACAGGATTGTAAATCAGGAAGGAAGAGCTTCAATTACATAAGCCCGATACCATTCGCCATCGTGGAGCAGGAGGGCGGACACTTGAGATCCAACGGGTGCAATAGATCCCGGTAAAGCTCCAAATCCGGCGACAACTCCGTCGTACTCGATGGGTTCATCTTTTCCGGAACAAAAGAGGGAGTCAGCACATACGTTCGATTCTTCCAAGGCCTTGGTTACTGCCAGCGTGACAACCTCGCCTCTTCTCAGATGGTTTATTATTTATTGAGTATCACTTGAAGGGTCTGGTGTTACAGGAGATTGAACCGGATGAGCTCGACGATAAAGCTCCTTAACTGTAGTGCGTAGACCAATCGGTTTGGCAGCTGTTAAATTCAGCATGTGCTGACCAACCTCCGAGCCATGCTCATTGGTGAGACGTCCGCACCTGATGCCCTCTTTTTCGCAGACCAGATTGATTAACAAGACGTATTCGGAATCCAAAACGCATCTCTTAATTTTTTTTCTTTGACGCTCAAAGGCCAATTGATAATGCCATCTAATGGCTCAACCTCCTCTTTTTGGATTTAACGGCATTAAAAGGAAATCTGGCCAAGTTTTCTTCCATCCAGCGAAGGTTTTTTTGCGATAATTTCACTGTGTTTCCATGATCCACAAAGTGGACTAACACGCCATCATAAAGGACCTTGACGATTTGGCCCGATGCCATTTTTTATCGTCCGGAGACACGGCCAAACAAGGAATCGACTCGGCCGGAGAGGCTGGAAGAGGCAACGCATCTTCAGCAGAATCCTGTATGGAGGCCATAAATTCTTCAAGGTCTTGGAAGAACTCTTCATAAACTAATATTAGTATATTATTTGTAGAGTAACAAACGATTTAGCGGAGAGAAAAAATTCTTCATTTTTGTGAGCAACGATGTAAGAACCCAGAATAGGGAAAGTTAATAAATTTTTGTTGTTGTTTGTAAATCATAAATCATATTTCCATTAAATAAAATTATCTTGGCTGGAAATTTATCCTAGCACCGGTGTGTAAAGCACGGTACGCAAAATGGGCCTCCAACCATCTTTGAAATTAAGAAATACTTTTTAAAGAATGGAAAACAACCGCACTGGCTAAAGCACTAACCTTCATACAGTTTAGAAGGTAAACAAAGGAAATACTCTACACAATGCGGATGTGCTCATCAATAAATTCATATTTGGTACATACCAATTAATAATACATTATACATACGTATAATACATTATAAATAAGTAAATTGCAATGAACTGATTCAAACGAAAATCGTTTTTTAAGTTGAAAAAGAGAATTGATATTAAAAATTTGAAAAGTAAAATTTTTAAAATAAATTCTAGTAAAAAACGAATAAATGTTCTGAAATATTCTGAAAGAAACAGAACAAAAATAAAATACAAGGTACTGGAAAGCGGAAGCCAATATATAATAAAAATAATAGTTTGCAGGTGATGGTGCTTTAAAAAAAACTCTCGTAAAAAGAAAACAAAAATGCACTGCGATTGTGTTGCCACCGCAAACGCCAACTGCCAGTCTCTACAACCTAGACTTCAACCCACCAACTCCCACCGCAGGTAAAGGGCACGCGCTCGCAACGAGACACAAAAAACATAAAGGAAACCACTCACCAAGGGTATTTTCTTAAGGAAAACAGTTTTTCTTTTCCATGCAACCTCAAGAAACAAAATTGCTGCAATCCTTCACATGCCTATATGTGGCTTTAAAAAAAAGAAGACAACACACGTGAAATGGCTCCTTTCCTAAAGCAATAAGACAACAAAAGCCAGCAAAAATGACCTATTGAGTAATAAGCAACCACAGTTCTATGGCGCGCTTTTAGTGCCAAATTCTACTCTTCTCTTAACGACGATACCAATTTCGGAACTACGAAAAGAAGAGTGCTGCACCGAATTCAACTCGACTCTGCGCACATTCTGAAATAAAATAAAAACAAACCAAACAAAAAATCTCACCAACTCAACAGCAAGAAGAGCTGCAAAGGAACCACATGACATCTACAAACCAAGTAAGAGGAAGTAAGAGGATTAGTTTTTAACCTTAATTATACAAATAAGATTTAGAAAAGAACCTAGGAATAGAAAAGTAGCTCCTCATGAGAAACTATGACCCCGAGTCTTTACTTGCATTAGCTTATAAGGTAAAACCACGTCTTTCACTCTTTAAACCGTCCATTAAGTGCCGATCCCTTCTCCGTTCTGTATGAGTGCGCGATATTTTCACGTAGTTGCAAAGGGGAAGTCATACGTTGACGAGGAAGCCAGGTCTGGTAAAAGAACTTACTATAGGCTACACGTCTCAACTATGAATTATCTGTCATGGGCCCAAGTTGCCTTCGGTCAAGAAAACAGAGCCGAAAGATTTAAAATTATCAGATAGGTTGTGACATTTATGGTCTGTACTCCACGAAAAGAAAGGTAGTGTTAAAAAATCAGTCTTTCATACTATCAAGACTGGTGTTAGTCTAAATAGAAAGATTAAAATTAGCTTAAAAGATACATATGTAGGTTTTTCATTTATTAAAATCATCTGGAAGGTGTGTGTATACTTTCAAGTGCAATACCAATGAAGACAACTAATCTTAGTAATAAATATGTATACACATGCAAAACCAATCTATCTCAATCTCGTCATACTGGGATGCGTTTGGGCACTTGATATTAAACATTACGACCAAAGAAAGGGGTCAAAGCTGACAATCAACTATTGTATATACTGAATCCTCTTCGGTTAGTTTCTCCTTCAAGTTATCAAAGCAATTCCTTGCAAAAAAAACGGGAAATACTTTTTTATATTGATATTTCATTTTTGTAAAACAATTGTATTGGCGCTCTATTAATGTCTTACCCACACTTGATTTGCAAAATGACCACATACAAGAAGATAACAATTACCCTGTAAGCACAGTATAGGTACAAGATATCTTTGAGATAGTTTCAAGTGTTGTTACTATCTTTGTACCTTTTCTCTTATAATATATTCTTAAGATATCCATAAGATATCTTATTTTTGTCGCTAAGTTATTGGTCTAGAGTAAATTTATAGCTTACTTAAATAGCATTTGAATGTCTCAAAGATATCTCATTTTATTGACATAAATCTTAATTTCTCTCAGATATTTCAAAGTATTAAAAAAAATAAATTTAAAAAAAATTCGTGTATACTAGTACGGCTTACAATATAAATACATGTTTAATGCCATACATCGAATACCGTCCATAGCTGGGTGGATTAAGCACCTGGAGTCTCATGCTGAAGGTTAATGGTTCGAATCTCACAGCCGGTAGAGCGTTTCTGTGAAAATGAGCATGGTGGCGTGCACGGTAGTGAGACAGGGAGGGCGGAGAGGGAAGACATTTTTAATTTTTAATTTGTTTTGTTGATTTTAATTTTAAATTACATATTAAGAGATCTTCAAGTTATCTTATAAGCCATCATATAGACTGTCAATTAGTTATTCATGAGATAACTATGCAATATCTTAAGATTAAAATCCAGTCCGATTCAATCATAGACAAGTATAGATGGGTGGCGTAAATGGGGCTACGATTTAACTTTTTTCTCAATTTCCGTCTGCTTCTGCGCAAACGTCTAATAGATGGAGTAGCTAAAACAATAACAAAAGCAGACGACTCCCAGCTGTTTCCATTTGATGGAGTAGGAACCTAACCTAACCTTCGGCAAGCCTTCGAGAAACGGCATCAAGTTCTGCAAACATCCGCTAGGTGTCTCCAACTCAAAATTGGCAGCATTACGCCAGCCATCTATATTTGTCTATGGATTCAATTCATCAATAAGATATCTTACAGATATACTCTGCTTATAGGGTATAGACGTATAAAAATGGAAAGAAATTAAAGTTAAGGACAGAGCACTTTTATTAAGTTTATCTTTCGTGCCATTATGCTAGGAATGTCTCGAAATATTATCCCAAATTGTAATTTTTTCGTTTTCCATTTTTTTAACTTAACATTGTCATTCTTGTATTTTTTAACGGTTTTTAACAGTAATTTAAATAACAAACTAACTACTTGGCAAATATGAGGAACAAAATCTTGAATTAATTAAAATAAAATACACATCTCTAACAGAAAATACGGTTAAACAACCAGAAAAATAAAAAATAAAACAAATTTCAAAGCCGTTGCGCGAGGTTTGAATATTTTTTAAAATCTAATTTTTGGCCAGAATTTGTTTTTCAACATTTGAAATACAATTTGTGAAGGCCAATAAAATTTAAAATATTGATGAATTTTAGAGCACCCTTTGAGAGCTTGAATGTCAATGAGAAACATTTGCAATATGAAAGAGTAGTTTAGTAATATATTATGGAACTGATTATATTCGGTCGCAACTCGATAGATGATCAGCACTTAAACATTACTAATTGGCTTCATACTGTAAAATTATTTGTATTTCTTCAACTAAAAGAATATATTCGACAGGTTTTGTATTCGAGCCTCCCAGCATGCTTCATTTCTTACGGTTCCCATTTTTCGTATTTCATAAATTGCTAGATTCATTGCACGGAAACTGTATTTTATTTTAACGAAGCACTTGAAAAGACATTCATAACTTCTAGCCACGCAAAATAGTTATTTTAGAGAGCACAAGGGGATAGCAAAAAACAGGAAGGCTGACTGCACTGAAATTGTTAATAAATGATTTCTCCATCTCTGGATCATCATAAAGTAATTTTATTTGTTTCAGTAAGAGAATAATTTTGTATTTCTTGTAGTTCAGGACAAGAAGAGGGATCCACAGCGAATTATTATTTTGGAAACTCTCGGGGAATTTGAGGCGTCTATTATCCATCCATAGTGTGATATGTAGTTGGACTTATCTTAAAAGATATTTTCCGAGTAGTTGACACTCTTGGGTGATTCCTCAAGCCCATCAGTCCCATAAATTTTTATATGAGTTGCACAGAGTGCGACGACACAGTTAAATGAAACCTTCTTTCTCGAGAACCTTTAGTTCATCAACCACATTACCAAAGTATTTGTCCAAGCTGTCTGGATCATTGTCACCGACATAGCAGGTTACAGCAAACACTCTCCAATCTTTTGCATAAGGCAAATAGAATGGTATAGGCAAGAATTTCCCCCTGCTACTGCTCTCTATCAACATTAAACTGTACAAAACAACAATTTTCAGCTTCTTAAGTGCAGATATTATTCTTATTATCGTTATATATTTTCTAAAGGCACATTAAAATGTGTGAAGAGCAGACATTCCAATTTGAATCTTAGATGTATTATAGTTAACAGTTTGGCCAATATCGGTAAGGTAAACCAAATAGAAAAAAGGAAATTAAACATTAATACTAGTGAAATAAGATTATAATAAGTTATCGAACGTGACGTAGTATTTTCCAAGGGAAACCAGAAGTCTAGGTTGCATTTCTTTTAAAACCTGTTTTGATTTCGATCACTGGTAGGAGAGTAAATATTTTTATTTCAAAGGGTGCAATCCAAGATTAAGCAAAATCATATGTTTATTATAATTTTGAAGAAATTATGTTTTTGAGGTATCCAGGCCAAGAAATATATAACGATCGACCGACCAACATTGTGTACATCATTCATTGAATTGTTCTATGATAAATCAGATAAATTGTATCGTTACTCAAGAAAACTTGAAATATAAAATACTGGATTGTGTGATTCAAAAGTATAGGAAACCACTAATAAAAAATAGTGAAAAATAACTTTTTTTCATTATTTAGTTTAGTTAAATCAAACTCATATGTTTGATAAGATGGATCAAGTACGCCGCACATTGAGATTCATGCATCGAATGAGCGTCAGGAAATTTATAACGACATCAGGGCTTTTAGATACTTGGAAGCCCTTAAACACAATTTTTGGTGAAAATTGATTTGATTGGCCCCTCAAGAAATAACTTACAGGTGACCTCGAAGGTGCCCATTCCTGGGGACTACAGTGCTGACTGTCATATCGAGTGCCGTAATGGAGTGGTACAATAAGGTGAACAAACAGGTTCAGGCCGTTGATGTTGACATGATGGCCGTTGAAGAGCAATACTGTGCACTTGCTTAGTTCGTTCAAGAGGTTCGGGAAAACTTCGATATTTACGAGGAAGAAGCTAAAACTTTCGTAAAGACGGAAGAGCACGCTTCTGACATACGTCGTTAAAAATCCCGAAAGTGCCACCACGATTAGATTGATAGCGTTCAAGATGGTCAATTAACTGGACGAAGCAAGATTATATCGGATGTCAATATCATGATGGACCTACTGTAGAATATGCACCACCTAATTCTCAGTTTGGATTTCTCACTAAAATTCACTGCCTTGATACTGCAGAAATATAACAGCTAGACCTGAAGTAGGTACTTGTTTACCAATTTATTGGTGACATCGATTCCTCAGCTTCATTCCCCCAAAAAGAGAAAAACAGAGAAGTAAACCTAAAAATCTTGACTTGTTAAACATCATCAGGAGCAAACGTTTAAAATCAACATTTCAGTTCATTACAGTCAAACCTGACAATTTGAGACAAAAATGTCAAAATATTTTTTTTATTTATTTAAATAATTTATTCCCAGTACCTGATTTTAAAAAATTAATAAAAAAACACGTATTCTAGAGTTTTTTTAAGCTGCACATGATGGTTTATTTGGTCTTTCGATAAGATAAAACCATAGTTTTGGAAAATTCCTAAAAAGTGCCGCGTCTCAAATTAACCTACGTGGCGGGTAACTTAAGAAAAGTGCATTTATTATGCAAAATCAACATTACTTATAACTTAAACACCTGAAAATGTGTAAAATTGTCTGTCTGGGAGTAAATTGTACACACATTTTAATAACATGGACAACTTTTCTAAGAATTCCATGTGAAACTTCCAAAGAATTGTTGCTTCAACGATTTTTGGGCATTTACTACGTGGTGACGTGGAGTGGGATCGCTAAATTTTACGGCGTTACCCTAGTAAATTAAACATATTTTGTATACTGTAAAGACAAGTTTCGATGTCCAATTTCAATATTTGGTCCTTAAGTTAACACCAGAATCGCAAATTAAAACCACGATTATGTGCTCTTGCAGTCCTTCAAATTGAATTGACATCTTTACAAATTGATATTGAAACGATACTTGAATGTTTCGTTGATATGAAAACGCGCAGGAAATTTCGAGCATTGAATCTTGTGTAAAAAGAGTGCAACCAAGATGATTCCAAAATTAAAAAGTGAGATAATGTCATAAGCTATGATATGAATATTCAATAGTAGGTCTATTTTTTACTATGATAATACCATATTCTAGCTTTAAAAAAAATGCGACGAAAAGGGCCTATTGGGTTCCGCTGCCTAGGGGCCACTTTGTGCCAAAAGCGGCCCTGTATGCAGGTCCTATTTCCGCTCTTATGTACATTGAATACAAATACATTTGTAAATGTTCCATTATTTGTTCTGTATACAAAATATATATATATATATAATTATTAATAAAATACTATGATTAAATATTAAAAATTTAAATTAACAAACCGTAATCTTTAATGAAATTAAATGAACTTAACCAATTTACTATTTTATCCGATTGCATTGTATTTTTGTATAAAAAACAATAATCAGGTGATGATAATTTCATTCTGTCAAAAAAAAAAAAAAATATATATATATATATATCATATATATATTTTAATTTATAATATAACATATAAATAAAATATAACATATAAAAAAAAGTCCTGAGAAAAAAAATTAGTGAAACAATTATTGTTTCAAGCAATATGAGCTAGAAGTAAGAGTGAAGGAGCGGGGTCTCGTGTAGGAAAGGGGTACCCCTCGTCCCGGGAGGTTGAAGTGTTCTCCCCTTTCGAATTTCTACCTGCCAACTAGCGAACCTGCGGGTAAGCTTGGAACTTTTAGTTTTGCGCAGGCGCAGAAAAAGGCGGAGAGGCGCAGAAAAACTAGCGCAGGAAAACTTGCGCAGGTGCAGAAAAACTCGCGCAGGCGCAGAAAAATTGCGCACAGGCGCAGAAAAACGCGCGCGTCGCACATAAAGAAGAGCTTCTCAAGGTTATCAACAGGTTCGCTAGTTGGCATGTAGTTTTTTTAGTGGGCGGTACCTTCACCCTCCCGGGATGGTTAGAAAGTAAGATCCGGCTCCTTCACTCTTTCTTCTAGATATGCGTATGATACATCAAACGGTGGGAAAGTAACATCACCCAGGTTTCTTCCCAAGATCACTTTCTTCAGAAATCTGGCTATGACAGTGGCTGTAGAAATCTGACAGCACAGTGATGACGTTTCTCAATCGATCTCAAGTATACAACAGCAAGATCCTTCGGATACTTAGTGGAGTAGACAAGACATGATCAATAAATGAATTTAAGTTGACAAATTGCATGTGAATACTACATATTTCGAATCATTGTCGATAAGTTGATAAACCTGTTCCCTTCCAAGAGAAAGTTCTACACATTTTGTCAAAACACACAGGAAGCGAGAAGGAACAGAAGAATCTCCTTGCTTATACAACCCTCCAAGCATGGTAATTTTTTTTTCTTTCTCCTTCAGAGAATCCACTAATAATAAAGGAAAAAGAAAACATATGATTAAGAGAACACTGATTAGAAAAGGTTATATCACACTGGGTGATTCAACGTTACCAGTTAACAAGTGCATAAATGCAGTTTCCCTACGTTCAGACGAGAATATGCATGCAAAAGGTTTTTCCCGAAGCCATCCATCTTTACTTAAACATTTAAAACGTTTGTTAATTAAGACAACAACAAGTTACGTTTGTTGGGAGAGCGGAACGAATCCGATAAACCCCAGTGGGATTGGATTTGTACACAATTATAAATCCTGCAAATTTAAATGAAACAAATTAAAAATTAATCCCTAACTTTACAAAATAAGTTCAATGTGAAAAAGAATGGAATTCTAACACAATATTGATGGAATTAACTTACCAGAGGGGGTGTGTTGCTGATGTAGCTGACCGGAACCGGCCAAAGCTGTAGAAAAGGTCTCTTGGTGATGAAAGTTAGTAGCAACGTTCAGGTAAATTGATGTTGTGGTTGATTCCGATCTCTGGTTCTCCTGATCTCTGCAATTTTGATTTCAGCAGCAGGAATTTGGAAGTGGTCTGCAATGTTCTTAAGCGCTTGCAAATAAATTTGAATTTGAGAAATTTGGTACTTTGGAACATATTCTGAGTGGCAAATAGCGCACCGGAAGTGGAACGCCCAGTAGGCGGAAAGAGCAAGTACATTCCTCTAATCAATTAGCTGAATACGCTTGTCTCCAGCAAAGAGGGATTCGAGCTGGGACCAACCAATATTGAGGTCCAGGGAATCGCTGACCACTTTGGTGGCAGCCTCTCTTCCGACATATCTATTAACCTCAACTTGGTAGAGTTGGTGCAGAATATGGAAAGGGATGGTGATATAACTACAAAACTTGAACTGTCCGGGGGCAAGAGTATTGTACACAATCACGTTGGCTGGAATGTCGGCAATGCTGAAATTGTGAAGCAGTTCTGTAATGTTCGCAATGTCATAATAGTCTGGTTGGTTACTGATGGCCATTCTTGACCATCCTTAGAATCATTTTTTAATGCGTAAAAATTATCAAATGACCTGCCGAAGACTTCGAGGGAAAATTTACACAAGAACGAAAGCGTGCAGAAAGCGTTGCTGCTTTTGTCTTTAGCAATGAGAATTAAATCTTATGAAGTAAAAAGAATAGGTTAAACTAAAGCACGCAACTACGCTTTTTCGTCAATAATTTAATCAAATCACTTAATTCTCTTAATTATTATATTGAAAAAACATGGGGCTTTGTATAGGAGATCCTTAATTAACTTTAATCATTGAACTAACTTTATTTCTTTAAAAAAGTCAAATTACTTTAATTCAGTCAATTAATAGAATCGAATGTCATCCCGAATGGACTAAGAAAAAAATCTTTAAAAAACAATTTTTTTAGAATTTTAAGTAAATTAAGGGAAACAACTAAATAACCATTGCATACTCCGAGAATCGACCCCATTATCCTGCTCTCAGGAGCCTAGTACTATACCAATAAGCCAACTGGACCCAAGAGTATCTGGTTAGTGAATTATACATTACATACATTTTCATAATTTTAAGTGTATTAAATATATAAACGAAAAAGCGTAGTTACAATCTATAGTTTTACCAAAGAACATATGCTCTCTTTTTATCTTCTTTGTGTAATTGTTTTTTAAATACAAATTTCTTTCAAAAATCTTACTTATTACAAATAAGTATGTTACAGTATGCGCGTGAAAATTAAAACACAGAAAAACATGGGCATTAGAATACAGGATAAAATTTTAAAACGAGTTTCATAGAGCTTGAAACCCAATTTGATTCTAAAAACCCCAATTGAATAGCTTTTAGACAACTTCAATAGGAATCCAACGAGTTCAGCTACTTTTCCTCTAAAATGTTTTCCGTTCTCCATGGAGATAGTGACTTTTCGTTGTCCCGGCCTCTAATTGGAATCGCTGATTTTTTCTTGCCCTCTGTCATGAAATCAAGTAATAAACTATTCTGGAACTTTTTCCGTGAAAGCCTCGTGAAAGCAGTAAAAAATCCCAGGCTTCTGACACAAATAGCAAATTTATTTCGAAAGAAGTGAAATATAGGTAATTTAATATTTTTTGTTTTTAAAAATTGTGGATGGATTCCGAAGGGCCTTCTTGTCCGTGTTGAAAATCTTTATGGCTGTTCTAACATAAATAGTAATTTACATGCCTCCTAGCCCAACCCCACTTCAATCTTTGCTCTAAAAATATACATAGAAATCCGGTACTTCGCATTATAGGCATAATAAACTAGCGGATCTATTTAAAGAGCGAGACGCCCAAATAATTGGGAGCAAATCGGAGATCATGAGAATGTATATATAATCATATGATTAAAAGAATCGTGCTTGAAGAATCCAAAAACCTACGTGTTATGCCGAACTCAACCTATTACGACGAACAGAAAAATAATCAAGAAATGGATGCCATCGGAACGATAACAATTTTAGTTTGCAAAAGTTTAACCTTTTTATCAATTAGAAAGTTTCCCAGATGTCAACAGACATCTGAAAATTATCCGTAAGTGGTGTAGAGGATTAAGCCCAGGAATTGCTGGGCTAATCTGTGGCAAGTGATCGGTTATTCGGCTACCCAAAAGTAAACTGGTATTTTGGTTGTGTGAAGGCTTAACCAACTCAAATTCAAAAATATTTACCTTTTTAGCATTCTTGAATGAGGGATATAGACAGCAGATTGACGAGCATCAGAAGTTTAGATTTTTTACAAAAATCGAAGTCAATTAGTGATTGTAATTTCCCCAATTTTTTCAATTTTGGAAGTTGTAAATTAACTTTTAACTGAATAATCATGCATAATGTGCGAATATCATTAAGAAAAAACATGGTTACGATATCGCGCAAAGAAATAGAATCTATAGAATTTGATAACTCTGACGGATGTTCCCATTTAAAAAAGCAAAACTTAAATATAATTTATTCTAAATTTCTTATCATTTCTATTTTTTTGGCAATTCTAAAAAAATTATCCGGCAAGTTGTTGGCGGATATTTTCACTATTATTTTCTGACTGTATGGATTTCCTATGTTCAGAAAATCTCAAAGAAATCATCAAATTAGACAGATACATTGCATACAACCTTGTGTCTTATCAAGGTTTCAAATATACTTTAGTTCAATTTGAAGATTCATAAGTAATTTAAGCAAGATAAAGGGCTCCCTTATTGATATCTGTCCTAGTATAAAACCAGAAAAATACAAACACCATATTTGTTTTACGCGAGAATTTTTCTTCCTTTCCATGTCACCGAGAGGAAATGGGTTTGATCAGTCCATATTATTTACATGTGGGGTATCCCAAGGAATGGATTGTGTAAGATCTTTATAACTTAAATTAAACTTAATTCTCAACTGGACTTTTTTTTCAATTTGATGTTTCTATAATTTAAATTGTCGCTAAACAAATTGTGCCGAAAGCTGTACAACATTTTCGATATATTCTTTATCCCGAAGAGTTCGAGAAACGTCCCCACTTATGTCGCATCCGGCTCAAGCTCCTCGCAGTGTATCATAATACGTTTCAGGTGAACCAAAGAAAGCCGAGGCTACCAATTTGATAAATGATGAATCAGGAACGCAGGCAGCACAAACAATACCGTTGCCAATCTAGATTGGAATAAAAAAGTGAGACTAAAGATTAACTTTCAAATAAGCGAATTAATAATGATAATTAATAATGTAATATAATTTAAATGTATGGTTCTACCAAAGAGAGTTATATAATTGTACGGTATTTCACTTAATTTTCAGAAAACGAATATAGGAAATCAATAATTTTTATCTATTATATCATCACACGACACCGAGTTCTCCTACACTTCTGAAAAGGAGACTAATAATTTTAGGACTGAAACCGGTCCTCTATGATGATGCTTTGGCTGTTGCCAGCTTCTTTAAAAATTCTGATGATCTTTTCGTGACGACTCATTTTGATCGTTGATTAAGCAACTCGTCCGTGATGAGTAGAGTCAATTACAACCAGATGATTAACTGGAATGGGATGGGGAAAGCTGAAAGTAATGGAGGAAGAAAATTTTGCTGATTTTGATTCGAAATTAAGTTAGCCAGTTGATGTCACATTTTGTCCGGTTTTTACGATGACGCTGGGAAATTCTATCTTTTCAATGGCTTAATTTAGATTATTATTCTATTAGTCTTGATTATCCGTTAAGTAAAATTAATAATATAAATGGTTTGAATCATATTTGAAATGGATCTCAGTGCTCTTTTAGAATATTTAATCTCTCCCTACTTTCGTACAGATTATGACAACTACTTAACTGTAATAGGTTGAGATCCAAAAAATGCTTATTTTTTTATATTTTTTAATGGGAAATGGTTCATGGTTCGGGTTGTTGTTTAGCCCGCATCTTTCGTCTTATATACCCAGTTCAGCTCAAATTCTCCTGTCAAATGGAGTTGTTAACGTGAAAACTCTTATGTATTATTTTGGAAAGCTTGTAAAAAAATTTAAAAAAAAGTTTATTTCGGCTGGACCACCGGAAAATTAACGCCAACGTCGGTGTGTAGCCCATGGAACGAAAACGGTCCTCCGACCATATTGTCAATGAAAGCTGGCATATTTAAGCAATAAACTTGCTCTTTAAGCAGTCTGGCTATCTATAACGTTTACTGCGTACGAAAAAAAGAGTCCTCTGACGACCACGTTCAGTCAA
Source organism: Chydorus sphaericus (assembly GCA_030141595.1). Lineage (NCBI taxonomy): Eukaryota > Metazoa > Arthropoda > Branchiopoda > Diplostraca > Chydoridae > Chydorus > Chydorus sphaericus. The sequence goes on along the minus strand of CM057926.1, from coordinate 4,233,420 downwards.
TTCTTGCTATATTTTCCAATATAATTAAATGAGCAGAATGGCTTAACGGAATGCAATCGAAGGTGTTGATTTGGGCACCACTTCTTTGTACGTTGGTGTATTAAATGAAAAAGAAGAATTCACAAAATAAAAATAATAAAATGTGATGAAGTAGGAGAGAAGGTGTTAACCTAGAAGGTGTTAACAATGCCTTTTTGCGTAGAATATGAAGACAAATGTGTCATTTGCGTTTTTTCTTCATGCATCCAAGGAGGATTTTTTTTGGTTTGATACAAAGTGATTGATAAGATTAAAATTTGAAAACGTGAAAGAAGTAGAAGAATTTCAGAAGACTTTGTTAAAGTTGCCGTTCAGAAGGGTTCTTTTAGATCGTTTTCATATATTTGTTTTAAATTTCGTTGGTTTGTATATATTTTTATTTTTTTTTTTTAGAAATGCAATTCATTTTTTGTGAAATCCTTTGTATGAGGTCATCGGAGGTGGGAATGAATCCCAAACCATCTTTCGCGAATAAATATTAGCACAGGTGCTCATCAAGGCAATCAAGAAAAGCGACTGAGCGACGATTAGGAATTAAATGTCATCGATGTGGTTATCGCAGTTTCTGATTATATAACCGGTCCAGTCTGCCACGGATGCCGCCACCATTGCTAGACTCAAAGTCGTCCAAATAAATTACGAGACAACGGCAGCTGCACTCGCCAATGCATCAGATAAGGTATACTTTTCAAAATAATTTTAACATAAAATTAACACAAAATTATATGTGCCCATGAGGCACAATTTTTCAAGAAATTTTACTTGAAACTTATTTAATAATAATAAATACTATTAACAAATGTTTTTGGGATCGAGAAAAAAGAAAAGTATCTTTGTTTATGATTTAGGCGGTAAAAAATGTAATGTATGGATTTAAGAGAGTGACTAGACGACGATTGCATTATTGAAGGTAGGGTGACGTCAGGAGACACCAGTTTTGGTGGTCACGACTTTGCGGTGAAGATGATTGAGTACTGTGTAAAGGATATTGAGGCTACATTTGGCAAGTAGGTTGCTGAAGACCATTTTTTCTGGTTTGGGATGGAAGGAATTCATTTTTTTAGATGTGGATTTAGCTGGGTAGTATGAACAATCATTCTTCAACCTATTTTCCTTCTAACTACATCAATATCCGATGCATTTCAAACGTTTCTTTTAAGAACTGCGAAGGTAGATGGACCTAATTAAAGCACGACGACGACAACCAAGACCACGAGAATTTTGAGCACGACCATCACGCCTATGTCGATTACAACGGTTACAACGACGAGGACTACGATATAAAGAAAATATAGTGATTTATAGTTTTAAATGTCAATAAATGAAAAAATATATATTGTTGCTATGATGGCTTTGTAATATTTTATATTTTTGTTATTGTGTAGATTATATACCTATGTCTGCTTAGCTGGAGATTCAAAAATGTATTTTACAATAACCATGTTTTGTCATTAAGCTCTTATAAATTACTATTTTACCTTGACATATTTATTTTTTCTATAAATTAATTAAATAATGTTGATCAACGTTAGATTTTAGGTATAGAGAAGAGATTGAGAGCGATTTTACGGGATCAGCGAGTGATCCGGATTAGATGCTCTATCGGCCGCTCAGTTAGTCGAGGGACAAATAAAACAAATTAATGCAAAATTTTATATGGAGAAAGTCATCATTTAAATAAAGGTAGAGTTATACTAACTCCATCATAAAGTAAAGCAAGACAGGCTCTAGGTACCTCTCTAAAGATTACTTAAATGAAAAATACAATATAAATGATTTTAAAACATGTATTAATAAAGTTATTGATGAAATGATACAACTAACAAATAATGTTGAATATGGTTTATAGATTCCAGTGTTTGGGAACTGAGGAAGACCAGCCATTTCTTCATCTGCAGCTACCGGTCCTTTAAATTCATTTTCATTAGAAACTGGTGTTTTTTTACAAGTTTCATGTGATTAGCAAGCAGTTTTTGCTCAGCAAATGCTTCGGGCAGGCCCCACCGGGCTTGCCGACTAAGCTGCCTTCTGTGCTGCATGACACTCTCCAATATATACTTGAATGCTGAAATGTAAAGCTTCATACTCATTTTCTCTACTGGCTCCAATGTTGCACTTGACACGGAAAAATGGCTCTCGAGTCGGTTTATCAATTAATTAGCTTGAAACTGCGTCCTCGTTACCAACTGAGAACTCTGTTTCCAGCTCTTACAGCGGGATATCGTCCTGTTATTGTTTCTTTTGCTTGAATCATGGCAGCCGTAGCTCAACAACATATGGAGTGGTTCCAAAATTCCACGAATCAAGAATTTTATGAAGCGTGCAAAAACTATTGCCCAAACACTCCAGCCTCAGTCACTTTGAGTGAATTTTTGGGTTCCATCAGATCCCTTGCCTCTGCAACTGAAGACAATCTTAACCCACTGCACTTTATTTTCTTATTGATCTGTCTACCTGCTTGGATTGTTGTGACATGGATCTCATATCATCTGAGGCACGATGCAAAATAATTTGTCGTCTGCAGGCATCCTATCGAAAGGTGTCCGATCAACAGCAAAACAGCTGTGCTTACACTTGAAACAAGATGGCTTCGAGTGTTACCCAAATTTCTGAATATTTTAACATTAGCGCAGCCATAAATTGTTTTGACATTTATCTTGGTTTGTTGTTTACCGTACTTATTTTCTCAGGAGTTCTTTTCTTTTTACAGCCGGATGAGTAAAAATAAGAACAGAATTTCATTGCGAATTTAGAAAACAAGATTGTATTTCTTTTGTGGTTGTACAAAAGATCACGTAATCACTTTGGCGTGTTTACGACTAGACTTGCTTTGTGACTGACTTTTGTCAATAAGCTGTTGATTTTTTCTATCCGCTAGACAAGTAAACCGCCTCATTACATAGTCAAAAATCAAATCAGTCATCAATTTTTGGTGACTGTCACAACCTACAGGAGGTAATTCGTCCTCTACAATTTCCTGTAACACACTCTCAAATGAATCACGCACAAATATTTTCTGATTTTTAACTACTGTCAAAAAACATATTTCAACAGCACTCAATAGCTCAAACATGTTTTTGAAACAATACTTAAGGTGGCCCTCATCTCTACAAACAGTCAACTGTTGCACATCCAAATTCGCAGGAAGGCTGTGAGATCCAATTAAAGACCTGTAGCAGTCCTGACAGATCTTTTTCCTTCTCTGATTGATCATCGCTCCACAGAGATAGAAGACGATATTGTCGTTGACTTTATTCCCCACCTCTCTTTCTTCTTCCTCGTTGAACAATTCTTCTTCTTCAAGAGATGCCACTTTGAGAGAAATCCCTTCCATTAAAATATCTCTCATTTTTACTTTCCTTGCTGTATCTTCCTTCTTTTGTTCCTTGGAGGATTTGGTAACCATGTCGCTAAAACTAGCTAGGACGTAAGTTCCTCGTGAACCTGCGTCGATATTTTCTCCTCGAACGATAGTACTTGTAGAGTAGTACATATTGCGCAATCGAGCAAGCTCCATAAAAGAAGAACATCACGATTTTTCGTCACCACCACAGCTTGACCGCACAATCCCGAAAAATCTCAGCGGGAACAATGATTGGAATGTAAAGTCTTTCATTAGTTGATAAAAAAAATGTATATCTATCTAAAATTTTAAATTATATATAAGATTTTCATATTTAATTGATACGTTATGCTTGAACGGAATATTTCATTAACTACAATGGTTAACAGATATTTGCTTGTAAGACGGTCATAGCTCTAGATCGTCTTGGTTAAGTGACCCAGTTAGGACATACGGATATGGATCTTCTTTGTAGAGGAGGTAGTCGACTATCTCTATGATGCTCGTACATGTGACGACGACTCCGTCAAGAGTAACAGACGACATGCACATAGGATACTTTTCCCCAGATATCCAGTCTTGGTCTTCTTCTTCATAGAGTTGGTTATCTACGGTGCTGGATTCCTCTTCAGCGCCAACTTCAGAAGTGTTGGTGCTATCATCCGAACCAGAAGATTCGGAATCCAAACTTTCTTCCGGACGTGATGGCGCACAATACATCCCATCTTCTGGGTTTCGCCAAGCCTGGAAAGCGGAGATCCCTCTCTGTGTTCTAGAGGCAATATCACGGTCAATCTGTTCGTTTTCTTTTTCTTTCGGCGAAGAAAAGTAAGCTTTGCTGGTGATTTCTTCGCGCTCTCCTTCATTAGCAGTATCCGTTTCACTGCCATTGCCGTCCCCTTCATTGGCCGTGTCAGTCTCACTTCCATTATCTTCCCCTTCATTGGCTCTGTCATTCTCTTCATCCTGTTGTAAAGTTTCAGGAAGTTTAGGCACATTCGGTCCCCTATTGAAAGACAAGGTCCTCTTACAGAACTCTATCATAGCAACTAGATCCTGCGAGTAAAACGTTACAGGTGCTATTAATCAGATGTGATTTAAAAGACAGACATTCTATACCTGTTTAATAGAAGGCCAATTTTGAACAGTAATTGCCTCTGCAGTGTGACGTCGATTGGCATCATCAAAGAAATTATTGACGAGCATAAAGTAATCCTGTGTTGGCTTGCTACCCTAAAAATGCTCTTTTATTGCTGGGGGCCCATTCTTCCTTAGAAACTCCATCGAAGTTGCAACACTCTTGGACAGAGCCTTTAAAGAAGTTAAATTGATCAGTATAGGAATACAACTAATTTAGAAGTGGGTCTACAGGAAACTTGAAAATTTGATAACTAACCTGTGTAGCGAGCGCAACGTTCATTTTTTGGAATCCATTTGGATTTACGTGAGCTTTGGTCAACTTTGTCGTCCGCAGTCCAGCTTGGCCAAGTCCATCTTCTTCTTCTTCGTACTTTTGAAGTTGATCAACAAACTTCCAAGATACTCTCTTCACGTCAGCCTATATAAAATATAATTTTTATTTTATATCTCAAAATGAATTTTTGATATGATTAATCGAAGAGCAATGTTATACCTGGACATATTCGTGTTTTAATATGTTATTCCGGATGGTTTTGGCTAAATGTGGTGGATCCCTCAAGTAATAAATCGGAGTCTGGTCCTGCGATGGATGATTCCTTTTACTGTTAAACCTTCTATTCGGTTCATCTGTGATTCCCCGGATGCCGTGCTGATTCCAGACTGTTACGTTTGTTTGTGCTCCATCGCTTACAACCGACAGAACTCAAATTTTTCTTGCCTCAAGAAGGAGATAAAGTTTGTAGAGTAGCTTTTTGATAATCTTCCCTTTAACGGCACCCTTTACGGGGAAAACCCGACTGGTTGAATGAAAGAGTGCATTAATGGTTTCACGAGGAATACCAGCGCATGATCAGCTAGTCGATCATCAAACTCTTGGTCATTTTCTTCATATTCATCATCTTCATAGGCCCACTCATAATCTCCGACCATTCCGTCGATTTGGAAGGTTCGCTTATTGAATCTCATTGCAGCTGTTATAGTTACTTCATCATAACTGACGGAGACGAAACATTCATTTAGGGAGAGTCCATCAAAGAATAGGGCCATGGCATCTAAAGCGTGGGCACTAAAGCCAAAACTGCACTCCATTCCGTTGATGAGTTTGTCCGAAGAGGTCCGAGAAGGTAGCGGGAGTAGACCATTCAAGTGCCGGTAAGCAGCTGGACTTTTTATGCGCAAGAGGAGACACTCAAACATCCACTCTTTAGTGTATCGCATGTCTCTTTTTCTGTAGATTGTTAAGTATCATTGCATATCCGGAAGTCGAACCGAGAGAGGAGGAAGAGGGAATATCTTTGTTTTTAAATGTGAGGTTTATTAAATTCTGAAATAAAAAAAATAGGTTACCCCACGGAGGTTATTCTGTGACAATCTACGGTGCAGCCAAATATAAAACATTCGTTTAAACTTATAATATATATTGTCGTTCTTTAAGATATTCGTGGGGAATAAAAGAGATGTCATACCATGTTTACCCTGTTCTGTGTGGGTTGGCTTCCGTTCCTTGACCCTTTCAAGTTATTTGAAATTAAATCATAAATAAATTCCAAATTTTCTCAAAATGATACAATGGTCGTTTAAATAAATGTATTGCGTAATGAAAAAGGCGTATGGAGATAATGAAAAAAGCTGTCAAGACGTGTTGCTGTCCTACATCTCAGCATGTATTCCAAATCAATTTTTAAATAATTTTTTTTGAATGGGTTGATTAGTATAATTAAATAGTTTTCTATTATTTCATATGTTTATTTTTTAAGAGAGGGATTTTTATATCGCATATCTAGCGGTTAATTGTTTTTTTATATTTTGTACACTATGTTGCATTCCTGTTCTTTTATCAATGCCATTCATCTTGCTTGATATTTTTTATAATTTTGATTATTATTATTAAATCCTTTATCTCCGTTAACTTGTTTGCACAGAAGTATATTCTAGTATAATTTCCATTTTAATGTGTTCATTGACTTCGTTAAGCAGCTCTAAGATTTCAAACATTTAATGTATGCAATATTTTTTTTATGTGACGAGCAAAATTGTTAAATAAGAGGCTGAAGGTTATGTGCACGGAAATGCACTATCGTGGGAACTCCTTATTTTAAATAATAAATATATATATTTATATAATTGAAAATGGGTTGATTGGAAAAATTTATTTGGATACTAATTTTTTTTGGCTGCACCGCTGCGTAACAGTTATCCGAAATTTCAAGTTTTTTACCGCCTCGCTCTTTTTATTGCATGGTTGGCCTTTTCTAAACCGGTTAACAATATTTTTTTTTAATTCTTTAATCAGAGTGATACGGATTTTTTAAATCTTAATTTCTCTTTAATCTTATATTATTTTTTAACCTTTCTAAGAGAATCTAAGAACGGTTTTAAGAGTATCAGGGAACCATTCTGATTCCGTTCATTGTGAAGAGTATGTAAAAAACAGTTGTTAAGTATGAAATAGTGAGGAGAGGGTAATTTATAGTCACAGATGTATAAAGGTCTAACTAGTTCTTAATATCATTATGATACCTATGATTTTTAGTTACATTGAGTTTTCAAACAACCTGACTTGGAAAGAACTCGACGGTATCCTACTAACTAATCATTGATAAATCAAGGAGCGACAATATAAGTGTGGTATATCACTATCGTGGACACACCGTATTATTTGGAGATTCATGGATTTAATTTCTTCCAGCTCTTCATTTTGTCTATAGCTATCGAAAACCCGTTAGTTGGATTTTCTATGTCATATACTCAGGTCAAATACCATCATTGGGAGGGCTTAAAACTGATAACCATGGTTTAAAAATTGAGAATTCTACGCTGAAGGGAATATTTCCGGTGTTGCTAACTGTAGGGCGCATAATCTCAGCGACATTAAAGGGTACGACTCCGAACTTAAACTGGCCCCTATCGATTTCAGCTTGGGGAACACAAAAGTTATGAAAGACATCAACGACATTCAACAAATGTTTACCTTGTCCTCGATATATGTTCTTTTGTTGTTGAACAAAAAAATTAATTGTATTTTTATACCAGATTATTCTATATAAAGAAGGCAGTGGTGTATTGGTCTCGTAAAGTTAACTGAAGTTTCTCCTAACCAGGTCATGAATCATATTTCCATTCAGCTGAGATCAGCTTTAAACCGGTCGAGTAAATCATCTTGTTTCCGAAAGCGAACTTAAAATTAAATATAAATAGATACTTTAAGGAATTAATTTACAAGATTCGAGACATGGAAACGATTCATCTGTATCTATAGTGACTATACATATTATAAATACCAAAAACAGTTATTTTATGACCAATAAACCCTTGATTAAATCAAATAGGATACAAAGCAAAACCAACAATTAGAGAAACTAAGAAAATTGAGAAAATGTAAATAACACATATTTTAAAGATCATTGCACATCTTTATTTTGGAGCTCAGACCGAGGTTGGTTGAATTCAGCTTCATTCCCGACTTTCCATTTTATATGATTTGTAAATTGCAATCATAGTATTGAGCCGACCGATTAAAATAATGGGGTTCTCTAAGTGATTCTTAATTGATAATGACGTGATTCGGGATAAAACTTAAAATAAAAATAGTTCTAAACGTAACGAAATAGAATTGCTATTGACTTGCTAGAACTTTGCAATCAGTCCAGCAGGAACGAATATGTTTTTATGTTTTTTAAACAGGGATGAAGACAATATCGTTCATAGCAACTTCACTGGATATTAAGTATTTTAATTTTTTTTGCAATTCCTTAAATCTAAAAACCGAAGTCGTACAAAAATTAAAAATGACTATTTAAAAGAATAGTTCCAAAAATCTTAATTTACCATTCAATTAAATCAACGGGGTATTTTGTCCGTAATAAACGGAGATAACTAGATATTCTCGTTACTTTCCGTTACCGATTCTCTCATGGTTTTTCCTTGCTAGACGCATATAAAAAGTCAATCTCGATACTTTCCGTGGCCGATTCTCCCCGGAAACGTTTTAGGAAAAAAAATGTTATCAGTATTTAAAAAATCTAAAAATAATCAAAGTTTAAAATAACACCATTATGATATTATACATATCCATCGCTACTATCCACCACTCTGGTTCCTTGCTCCGGTGATAAATGGGGGAATTGACGGACGGAACGATTAGACGGACTATATCACTGGTCACAGCAACTGAAGCAGCTGTTTCGTATTTTCGATAAGCTTTCGCACTTTTTGGAGCTTCTCTGATTAATTCTTTTTTCTCCGACTCAAGGACCGAACTTCGGTTCTTTTGATTTTTGAAGGTAGCTAAATACCACCTGTTTAAGATATTTCATAATTTTTAAAATATAATGGATAGTTTAACATAATAAAAAAAGAAGCTGTCAATGGATAGGCTTTCAACTGATGCTTCCTTTCTCCATTCCATGCTTTTCCTTCCCAATAGGGTTTTGACACTTAAAATTCGAAAATAAACTAGTTATTAATTCTAACGCAGTTTTTAATTCTAAATCTTTTTCACTAACATGTTCCCTATCTAAAAAAATTATTTCGCGAGTTATTTGCAGTCAAAGTTCGAAAAGGTCCATCCTCTTTTTAAACAGGGTCTCAGCCATCTTGGGAAGGGTGAAGCCAGAAGGCTGTGGTAAAACAGCCAAAACATCGGCAACGTTGCACAGAAACTGTGGTGCTTCAGTGTTTTGTATACCTTTTCCCTGGAAGTCAGAGGCCAAAATCGTCTGCTTGTTGTCTAGGAAACAAGCAAACAAACTCCAGCGTTGCCGATTTTATGGATTGTTTAGCCACTGATTTTGGCAAAAACATCCAAAATGGCTGGTACCCCGATTTGAAAGAGAAGGAGCTTGTTCTAACTTTAACTGCAAATAACTCTCAAAATAAATTTTCTAGATAGGGAACATATTATTTAAAAAGATTCAGAATTTCAAGCTGCGACAGAATATATAAATAATTTAAATTCAGTATTTTAGTGTCAAAACCCTATTCCCACCAAGTCAGCCTTGATAGTTAACCAAACTAACAGGAAATAAAATAAAAAACTTCATTAATATAAAAAAAAATCTTTAAAATCTGAGCTGAGAGGGTTTGGTATCTTTTTAATTGCAGCCCAAGGATACATACCGATCACTTCTATATGTGTAGCGTCTGGAACACTGAAGAAGTAAATCAAATCGTTTTCCTTTTAAGCAGTATCGAGGGCTTTCTTGACTTCAGCTAAATAGCCAGAAAAGGTCGGATCGTCCGATTGATCACAAGCCCGTTTCAGGTCAGCCATGGCAATTTGAAGGCGGGATATCTCCTCTCCGATTTCCAGTTTCTCCTTGGAAACTCTTCTCTGGAAATATTGGGCCAATCCTCATTGAGCGACCTGCTTCAGGTTGACTTTCGAGATCCAATTTTTCCCTCCAACTGAAGGAGCCAGCTGGATAAATTTTAAAGCCTCGGCGTAGAAATTTTCGCACTTGGAGGCTAAAGTCGCCAATCTGAAATCCTTTATAGCTGCTGCCCTGGCGGCCTGCATAATAAAAAAATAAAAATAAAGAATATAATTAAATTAAAACGAACAAATTACAATTTATAAATAAAATTTTTGTTATTTAAATTAATTATAAATTACTTAAACATTACCTTGATGATAAAAAGCTCTTGAACCTGGGCAAGCATGAGAGCTGAAAGTGAATCCAAAGTCTCTTTACTGAGATCTTTGGTGGGAGCCTCAGTCAAGTCATCAAAATGTCTCAAATGGCCGAAAATATTCGCTGCCAACACGAGAAGCTTGGTGGTGCTTTCGAGCCTCTCGTCACCATCTTTCCTCTCGTCCCACTCCTGGGATCATTTTGGTCGCAATTTGCGACTGCAGGGCTGCAACATTAAATAGTCAGTACAGCCGCTCGTATGGTATTGACGTCATAGCTAATAAATTGGAAATGATTAATTTAATTCAATAATTAGATGATTTACACTTACCCTTTCTATCTGTGGTAAAGGCATCTTTCCATTTGAATTGCCATTAAATTTCCAGATTTACAACTTTTCTTTCCAGAGATCTTAACTCATCAATGTAGCTGTGATAGAGAAATGAGGATGTGTGTCAAATGTTAAATTAACCAAGAAAAAGATTACGTAGAGGTTTACCTGGAATAGAATGTGACAGATGCCTGTGGATTGTCTGGAGTTTTTAAGAGCTAGGTCCCGGAGATTTTTAATCTGGTCAATGGCAATGAAAAATTGTTGCATAAATGGGGATTCAGCAGCCCTGTAATGTCTAGAGATAATTTCCATTGTTTCCATTTAAACTATCAGGTTTAAGCTGACAATTTAACCAACCGAAGCCGTAATATAAAACATAATCAACGAGCGAAGAGACTTCTAAAACATATTACAAGCCAACAAATTTCAATTTTTATCAAGGAACTCATCAAGGAACTTGCAGTTATAACTATTTAATTACACGAATTATTCCTAGCAATGTGAAATCTTCATCGTTATTTCTTTTTTAGGAAGATTTTATTGACAGTCGCACCCTTGATTATATGTTTTTGGAGGTCAACGGTGATTTCCTTCATCTTTCTTTTATTTTTTCATGCAAAGCTTTTCCTTATTTAGTTAATCTCTTTTAGAGTGATTAAATAAATAAAACTAATCAATCGTTTTATTTTTTAGAAAAAAAATTAGGATGGACAGTTTTGAAAATAATCATCAAAAACCATGAAATTTAACAATAATTATGTATTATCTAATAAATCTAAATCGTAAAAAACAGGGGTTCTAATATAAGTATATAAACATAATTTCTCTAGGTTTTCAAAATTTTTGGACATCTAAAGTAAACAAATTGCTAATACATATCCGTAGTTTTCTTGCATAACCTCTTACTTCTTAATGTAACACAATTGTAAGATTAATGAAAGTGGCATATGTAGATTCAATAGTTAGTTCGTTTATAGTGTGTAAAAACATGCTATAAGTAAAGAATCATTCATAATATTTCCGCTTTTTAAATTTAGAGCAGTGTTAAAGAAATTAAAATAAGAAGGGCCGAAACGTAAATGGAAAGGGGGAAGTGGGAAACGCTGGGCAAAAGTCAAGAACTGTCAAGAACTGAAATTCATTTATGATATATATCACAATCAAAGTGCAAGTTTTGTAAGAACTGGAGAAGATTGCAGGACATTTTTCAGAACAATGGTACGTCGCTTGAGAAAAAAATTTAGCTTTGGTTAGAATAAACATTAATTGTTAATGGAAAACTGTTTTTAGCTTGCGGTAACTAAGTTAGATGCAATAAATAGGTAAATACTGAGCTTTTTTAGTGTTTTGGTCTCCTTTTTGAACAAGTTCAATCTTCTCCAGGGCCTTTTTCATGCGCATTGTTACGGTGTTTCACACCCTTGACTACATCGACATTTTCTTGATAGATTCTGTTTAAATAACCATGAGCCATTGACAAGGGAGCAGTTTGGAGAGGTTGTGATTTAAAATCCGTGCCGAGTGTTTCTTGTCTTTTTTTATCACATTGATAGAGGAGAATGCGCGTCTGGCAACGAATGGAAGCGGGTAATTGACTGGGATGATGGTGTAAAAACGGCATTCGGGATAAAGACACTAACCAGAAGATCAGCGAACATCTTACTCGCTTAAACGATTTTATCCTAATATTGGGAGACCAAAAAAAGAACGATATGCATGCAACTTGTTTCCCACCCCAGTGCTGACAGTTGAAGAGCAAGATCTTAAACACTTTAATATCAACATATTTACAGATGCGCTAAGACTTAAAAAGTTATGAGAGCTGGGTCAAGGCGTAAATGGCAACTTCACTCAAACTATAAACCAATCTATTAAAAAATACTGATTCTCGTCCATAAGGAATACCCCGAGGTCAAATAGATGGCTGAACATGAAACTCGAAGTATTTATTTTTATCAAACGAAACCCAAATTAAAACCATAAGATGATAAGACAAGTAATTGAACTAAGTATATAAAACAGATTCTCTAACTCACTTTTCCTCTTGTCAGAAGGAATTCTGTCATCTCAGTGAAGAAACCGAAGACGAGTTAGACTTTAGGAATCTTCTTGGCTGGATTCTTCTGCTGACTGTAGTGGTAACGAGCAATGGCCAATTATTTGATAAATTAGAAATATTCCGGACTCATGGGCGGATCCAGCCCTTGATCCGAGGTAGGGCGCTTAACATGGGTCAAATGGAACTTCCGGTAGCGTTACCGGGGCGCTAGCCCTATCCTTCCCATGTTAATTTTCCCGGCCAAGGGGAGGCAATCGCCCTCTCGCCTCCCCCCTGGATCCGCCCATGTCCGGACTGCAGCCCATTTTCTTTTGGAATCTATCATGGGTATAAAAAATCCGTTTGTCTGGATGGATATTTGAAGGATTTTGTGGATGAATTTGGCCATCTTCTACGTGATGGGATTCATTTTAATGGTAGTGTATTGAAAATCGGTACGGTCAGCTTTGTATGTGATCCTCCCGCTAAGTCTGCCATTACTAAAATCAAGTAACATTTAGGTTTTTATTGTTGCTCTCGAAGGGAGCGTAGTATTTCTTGAGGAAGAAGCTTCGCGGAGAGATGATAGAAGTTTCAGAACGAGCGCTTGGGAAGAACATCATACAGGCGAATTGTCACTCAAGAAGTTTCCATGAGCTGATATGGTGTTCGACTTTATTCTCGATTATATGCACCTTGTATGTCTCGGAGTAATGAAGAAATTGCTCTTATTTTAATCCTATTATCTACGGCAAACATTTTTTTTCTCTTTTACTTTGAACTTAACATTGAACGAGGTGAGCACGGTAAAGGGGGGGGGGGAATCAAGATCAAGTAAAAGAAAACGAGTAAAGTGTTTTGCCAGGATTGTAAATATTCTTCAATTCCGTGATTGATTTTTTAAAACTAGTCTATCAGGAACATCGTAGCCCATATTTTGGGGAAAATTTGATCCCAAAAATAGTTATCGCAATGTTGCCACAAACAATCAAGTCGTTTTTGTTTTAGGACATTTTGGCCAGTTTTTAGGCGGGTTAGCTCTTTTTTTCTTAAATAAGCTTCCGTTTAAAATTTTTTTTAGGAAGAAATGGAAGGAAAACCGTTCCCATTTTTTTTTATTTTTCGGCACCCCAGAAGAATAAAAAAAAAATTTTCTTTTAATTATTTCAATTTTGGAGCACCTCAGGCGCTATCTTTGTCAATTTCGTTCCATCAACTGGCACTGGCAGTGAAAACTGCCCTTGGTAAAACTGGGAAGTTTCCGTTTTGTTACCGGTAATCTTTTTCAAATCAGAAAAGACAAGTTTAATACCATTCTTATTGAGTAGATAATTAATTACTAAATAATTGCCCCTCAAATAATTTCCTTCTCACTGAAATGTGTTTCAGTTACTGTATCATTTTCCTGTGATTTCTCCCATTCGAGGCTAATTCTCGAACGTCCACTGTGCGGTCACATGTACAATTGAGCTGCATTATTGTCTTCTTTTTTCATTTAAATATCCTATGTAAGTGCGAACATTTTATTTTTATAGCCATCGCGAATAAATATTTGAGAGAGAATTTTGGCAAGGGCAGGAAAGGCAGGGAGTCCAGGAGTCCTGATGGTAAAAATTCTTTTGTTATTTTCTCATCTCTATTATATCTTAACTTGTTTCTCTCTCTCCACACTCTACTTACTAAATGTTTCCAAGATGATTCATATATATCATATGATACTATGATCATATGATGCTCCGAAGTATGCGGTAAGGTGTGTAAGGCGAGTCCTGGTAAGGTACAAACTTAATGCAACTAAAATTAACTTAATTTTTTTCACTGATAAGATCGAAAGCCAGGGTAGGAGCGGCCATTGCAGAGAATGAAAATTCAATTCAGGAAAAAAAGTTACTCGCACTTAGTTAATTGCTCAATAAATGTGTTTCTCGAACGTTGAGGTAAATTTGCTCCAAAAATTCACAACCAAATTTTATTGTAGAATGAAGCTGTTTGTAGAGTCCTAGCACTTCTGGCTGCTTTAGTACCAGTAGCAGCTGAAACTTCAGAACATAGGGGTTTTTCTGGCATAATTTTTGTTTTATTTTAAAAACGTTGATACAAAAAAGTTGAATTAATTTTTTGGTTTTTACAGACAACGTGCCTCATAATGCAGGCTCCAATGGCGAAGCCGTAAAAGAATAAGAGAAGAAGTCAAGATGGACCTCGCAACAACGAACGATGGACCCTCAAAAAGCTTCTGGTCTATAAGAAATTAGGGACATGAAGTAGTTTCAGTAGGAGCTGCTGATGAGGTGCCCGTAGGGGCTGCTGGTAAGGTGAACAAAGAACCTCAACAACTTCTTTAAAATCATTTACACGTGACTCAAGGTGATATTCGGGGTATCCTTGTCAATTTGAGTGCCCTCTTATTCAGTGTCGATCAAATCAGGGGAAAAGTTGACATTGAGAGTGTCACATGGCCCGAACGCCCCCCAAAATCGCTAAGCCACAATGAAAGTCTTCTGTAATAAGAAGTCAATCTACCAATATTAATGGGCAGATGCCTTAAAAGTATGTTTTTTGTTAAATGTCATAGTGGTTTAGTTTAACTTTGTTTTACAGATGCAAGAGGTTTTCGTTTCTCGACGTGATTGAGCCAAATATCAAGAAGGTTAACCGTTATAATTATATTAAGCGTGATTATTTAATAAAAAATCCTTAGACGCTACTTGTTTTCTCTTTCATTTTCTCTTCGGTATAACGCAGCTCTTTTAGGTAATGTCGGGTGTAATAAAATAATATTTTCTCTTCCAAATACATTATCAACCGACCAGAATGGGTTCTAGTGGGGAGTCCGTTGTTTTCAATTTAAAAAATCAAATTACAATACGGCCTTTCGTAAGAATTTTGATTTTCTTTTTAAAAAGGTAAGCGTTATCGGAATGCAACATATTCAACAATTTCTCTCAACCCATATTATTTTGTTGGTAGGATTGTTAAGACAAAGTGGGTCATATTCTAGTGATATCATTTCACACCAAGTTCCTATCTGAGGTCAAAATAACCATAGGCATTCAAAATAGTACGATTAATTAAAAATATTAAAATAATCAAAGTAAAAAATGAGCAATAGAAAAACTAATGAAAATAAATTTTTTTTATTTTTTTAATTGATTCAAAATCTTTTTAAACAGATTAATTTTTTATCAAATATATTTAAAGAGATTTTGAATTAAGTAAAATTGTATTTTAATCGCGTGTCATTAATAAATATCTCAAGATAGAAGTGACACTGGAATTTAATTGATTTTATGAACTGCATTTCAACTTCCAATTATAATTTTTTGAACTAAATTTTTAAACATATATTTTTTATAGATTAAACAGCATTGCTTAATGATTACCATCGTATAAGAACGTTAGAGATAAAATGAATAAATAATAATGATCAGACAGTATACACGTTGTCACATGCTGATGGTGAAAATAAATTAAAAATGTGTTAAATCTTATCTTTATCGGAAAAAAACTTTATATATATACAAATATGTAAGATAGTAAAGCAGAGCTTTTCAGCTCGCCTTTTAGATAGAGTAATCCATCATAGCTGTATTATATGAAAATAACTACCATAAAATTAAGTGGAAAGGATTGCCAAACCATTAAACCCCCTTTGCAAATAAACTTACCATCTCAAATTTGTTTATATGCAAGTCTCAATCAGTCTAACATATAGTCCCTAGGTCTGCCAACGGAAACTTGACAGCCAAAAAAATTAAGCCCCTAGTGTTGTAATGACAAAATGATACCAACGGAAACCGGACAGCCAAAAAAATTTAGGCCCTAGTGTGGTAATGACAAAATCATGGCAATGGAAACCGGACAGCCAAAAGAATTTGGTCCCTAGGGTGGTACCGACAAAATGATACCAACATAAACCGGACAGGCAAAAAAATTTAGCCTCTAGTGCTGTAATGACAAACTGATGCTAACGAAATCCGGACAGCCAAAAAAAATTAGGCCCTAGTGTGATAATGACAAAATGATACCAACGGAAACCGGACAGCCAAAAAAATTTAGGCCCTAGTGTGGTAATGACAAAATCATGGCAACGGAAACCGGACAGCCAAAAGAATTTGGTCCCTAGGGTGGTACCGACCAAATGATACCAACATAAACCGGACAGGCAAAAAAATTTAGCCTCTAGTGCTGTAATGACAAACTGATGCTAACGAAATCCGGACAGCCAAAAAAAATTAGGCCCTAGTGTGATAATGACAAAGTGATGCCAACGGAAACTGGACAGCCAAAAAAAATTAGCTCCTAGTATGGAAATGACAAAGTGATGTCAACGGAAACCGGACAGCCAAAAAAATTAGGCCCCTAGTGTGGTGCTGACAAAATTATGTCAACGGAAACCGGACAGCTAAAAAAAATTAGTCCCTAGTGTGGAAATGACAAAATGATGTCAACGGAAACCGGACAGCCAAAAAAATTTAGCCCCTAGATTGAAATGTTTGTTTTGTTAAGTTGTGCAACGGAAACGTGACCAAAAAGATTATACTGTCCCTAGATAGAATTCTTTATTCACGCTCTCACACGACTTATCAGCTCCGCCTACGCTTCGTTTTTTTCGCTTCGCTCAAAAAACTCCGCTGGCTCGCAATAAATATGTAGAAAAACATTAACATGGTGAAGCCCATCCTGATTTTAATCTCGGCCATAGCCAATAACACGTAGATGACGCACTCAGGACTTTTTCGGCCTTCTAATCTATTATTGTGATCAGTATGACTGAATCGGTATCAAAGAAACCAAATGAAAAGACATTTCGTTAATGGATGGCATTGACTTTAAATTAGAAATGATAATGGTGTGGGTAAAATCAAAATAAAACTTATTCAAAACATTTCTAGAAAGACATACTATTATTATTTTGAACATAAAAGACACAAGGAACTTATCACTATACATGGTGGCTTTTTAATGATTGAAAACGGCATAAAAATTGAGCCTTTTCTTAAATATGGATTCATGTAGAATAAGCCTTTGATCGTCTAATTGACTGAATCGATCCGATTAGTAGATTTAGGCAAGTATAGGATGCAGGAGAAAAGAGTAAAGATATTATTCAGATGAGACCAACAACTTTAAATGATAGCCCGCGTTAAATAATAAATTCCAATGTAAAATATATATGTAATATTCATTGATCCAATAAGGTATCATAGTTTCTATATTTTCATTCCAAAGTTTCAAAGTTTTGTCCACTTTTTCAGAAGTGAATCAACTATATAAAAAAAATAATAATTTCAATAGTAATGAAACGATGATTTTTTTAACGATATTTAATTTTATTTTTATTTCAAGGCTGGCGTACCAAAAAAATCAGCAGTACTGGTCTATACAAGAATTAAAGCTCTTGGATAGATATGAAGAGGCCGCGTGATCCGAAAGATTTCTCCAATCGTCCACCAGTCGTAAATATAATACATAATTTACATCTTCTTTCATCAAAATCTGCTGTTGTTTTTTACACTCTGTAGTTCAATATATACCAGATTTATCCTTCGGTCTTTGTGAAACCTGTGCTTAGGGGTAGATTTTCCTTTCATAACGTCCCCAACGAAGAAACAAAAAAGTTTTTTTTTTATTGGTTTATTACAAGAAGTTAAGCCAAATAATAAATTCATGTAGGCCTATTATTTTCCTGTTGGTAGCATTAAAAAATTAAACTGAAATAACTAAGTGAATGTGATTTCGATTTGAATTAACTTAATTGTCTTTTTAGTTATAATAAAATATCCATTCAATAAGTTGTATTTATAATTTGATTTATTTACAGTTTAGTATAACAATTCTGTCACATTACATAGAAGCAGGTGAATGTACTACTTTTCTCTCTAACATTAAATCTTATGAATCTATATCTTAGTTGACTACCTTTATTGGATTTAGATAACTAAAGATCGCACTTCATATAGTTAATTTAAGAGATCAGACGAACGGTAAATATGGGGCTGGTGTTGACTGACAAATCGATCATATTTATGATGCATACAGCTGCCTTTAGGTTTGGTCATAGGCCTACTTTACAGTTCTCTCTGTGACTCTTCAGTATCCAAGACGCGCTTGAGCTGCCTACCTTGTTCAATAATGTATCACTTTCATTGAAGTTCGATCAATATTAACATTAAAAGGTGATCATGAAAATGAAAAGGTGAATGAAAAATTTAATTTTAATTATAGCTATTCTATTTCAATTCACTGTTATTAAGTTTTAACTATCATTCCAATTAATAAAACTGTCAGACTTTTATTTAGAAATCAACGAACAGATTATAAGACACATTTTATGAAAATCGATAATATTGCTGGAATTATTTAAAATCGGTGAACAAAAACAGTGTTTAATGTCATGTCATAAATTTCGATATAGTTCATTTATATTACATCCACGTTTAAAATGTCAGGTCTATTTCAAAATGAATAAGTATTGTAACGGGATTATATTGAAATGTATGTTAAGTTTTAGGACAAAATAGTATTGTTTAACGGCGTACCATATTGCTCCTTTAGGCTTATAAAAGTACAAAACAGATAACATTTCTACCACCTGCTGGTGGGAATGTTTCTGAGAGGGTCATACCAAGATTTGAACTCGGACCGTCGGATTCAGAACCCGAAGTGCTAACCACTACACCATAGGACCGTGAAACTTAAATATGATCATGTGGGAACAAATGTAAGCATGTAAATGTAAGATTCAAATTCTAAATAAATAATGAAGAGACGACTAGATTATATTGGAGACTAAAACATTAAACAGGTGCTATAGTCTTCTTTGACGTGATTTTTTCCCCAATATTTATCCATGTCAACACGAATAATTTGAAATGTAGGCATTCTGAGCATACAAAATAGTCCCGAGGGGTTGCCCATTCGATTTCTCATTGTTCAGTCCGTGAGAAATATCTCCTATCTTATACACAACAGGGAAAGCGAGAAATGTAAAAAAAAGCGAGAAAAGCGAGAAAAATACATGGTAAAATTTTCTCATGGTTCACTCTGAAAAAAAGTGGGCAACCTCGAATAGTCCTTAGAAGAGAATACAACTGGTCAGTAATACAACATAATTCATCATACAGCATAAATTACGTACCAAACCCATGAACAACCCATATCTTACTCTTAACATATGCCTGAACGACCTATACCCATATCAAAACATATACTTTACATCAACTGTTATTATTATGCCAAATGTCTTTCAAACTATAATGCCCACTAGTGTTGTATGGGCAGGTCACCATTCCCTGGTTATGTTGACTGAGTATATGGTCGAATCAATCACATAGGCCTATACCAAATCATCTTTTTCTCCGAGTACCGCTTCAAAAATGGATTCGATAGAGAGCGCAACGTATTGCCCTTTTTTGGCTTGTATAAGTACAAAACGGAATGGATCTCCAACGTTATAGGTCAGAGAAATCACTCAATAGATGGTCTTACCGAGATTCGAACTCGGGCGATTCGGATTCAGGATCCGAAGTGCTAACCACTACACCATAGGACCGCATAACTCAGTTTCTAATTATTTTTAGATTAAGTCTACTCATGTAGAATCAGATATATATCAACGTAAGATTTACAATCCGAAGCATATCAAAATAACGATAGCGAACCACAGATGATTGTACAATCACTTTAGTTCTTGTAAATTCCCGAGCTCACAGCTATCTGGTTGGTTCACTTGCCTGGTATCGACTAGCTTAAACGGTTCCTGTTTTAGGTCGTATAATTGTTTCTTCCGATTCATCGTGTTTAAGGTATGTTTAATAAAACTATAAATAACGAATCAACTTTGTGCCTATTCGTTATTTTTGCATTTTTCAAGGTTAACAAATTTTCAAAAAAGAGGACTCCACACATGAAAAAATGCAGAATGTAATTGTCTATCTTGTACATAATTTGAAAGTATGAGTCATAATCTTATTTTTCGAGATATCTGCAAAAAAACTACCGATTTGGTAGACTCGGCAATAAGCCCTGTATAAAATCCCTGTCAAACTGGCCGCCCACGGGCTAAAATTTCCTGTAGCAGAAATTTCTGCAACCTACCCATATATGAAAATATATTTTATATCAACTGTTTTATACCATATATCTTTCGAACTATAGTTGTTATTATTAGCTTAGTACTGTCGTATGCTCAGGTCACGATTCATTGATTATGCACTTATATTAAATGACAAATCGATCATATATGATTCAGAAAGTTGTGATTAGAGTTGGTCACCTTTTTTCTATCTGTGTTAACTGTGATGCACCTGAAGTCTGAACGGTTTCTCATTTTTAAGTAACAGGTTTAAATATATATTTTTACTTTTTAAGTTAATGGAATGAATAATAAAGATGGTGAAAAACGTCTAGTCTAAACGGGTATTTTTAAAAGCATTAGAATTAACAGAGGAAATAAGAGAAAGGATGAATGTTTCATTTAGTGGTATTATTTGAAGAGCTTCGACTTTTTAAAAATAAACTTGAAAAAATTGTAGCTTATATGTTGTCTCATTAACCATATGAGGCTTGATTACCATAGCAGAATAAGCTTCTCTCTGTCGAGCTCACTGCGATCGAATGAATGCTCGGATCCTCTGATTTCTTGTTATAGACTTATATGTTTAATTTGTGGAAAATAGCAAGATAGGTATATCTATGATTATTATAGATTACGAAGGGGTAAAAATTGTCGTATAGAAGCCATAACATTTTTACTTAAATATGAACTTAAAAAGTATCGCAACGTGTCTTATGGCGGTCGTTTTTGCTCTCTCTCTATAGTAGCCACTACATTTAACTAATTTAGAAGTTTGTATTACCAATTTTTACCATCCAACCAACCAAATATTACTAATAATCAGTTGAATTCAATCAATCAATCATACTGTATACAGTTTGTCCAATTTTACAGCATAGAAACATTATATTACTAATTTCAATCTGGATCATTGGTCCATTGGCTCTTCCATGGAAGATTATATTGTGTAAGTTGGTAAAAAACAATCTATTAAATGAAGTAATAATTACTTAGGACCGATTAGGAATATATCGCAACTTCACTCAGTTCAATTGACAGAAAAGTAAAATATTTGAAATGTCCAAATAATAATGAAATAATACATTTCATCATGATAAACGTATACAACTGAATTATGGTGAAATTGCGTTACCAATATAATCATCGAGGTTGATTAAAACATTGTAATATGTTTTCAAACAATTCCATAGATATAATACTAAAACGGATGAAGTGGTTTATTAAGTTTGGGTTTAGACCAATCACGTTAGGTTGCCCCCTATCGGCTTATAACAGATTCCCCAGTTATTATTAATATATTTGGTTTGTCAGTTTTTTTAAATATTTATTATGATAACCTTTTGCAATATTTTGTTACAAGCTTAAACATTTCTATACCAATCCAAAACATTAAAAGCCTGAAAATACATAGACGCAAAGGGTGTCATATTTTTTATCTAGGATGAAAATAAATTCGATTTTTCTTTCCAAACATTTGAAGAATTAAAAAAATATTAGGTCTGAAAATTGAACAAAGAATTCAAATACCCCAAAACGCTCATTTATTTTTGCTTTGAAGGAACAAGAGTAACAACTTCTCCACTCGAAATGGTTTCAATGCTACTAACGGTCCTACCGAGAATTGAACTCGGACAGTCGAAATCAGAATCCGAAGTGCTAACCACTACACCATAGGACCATGATAAAACAACTAAGTCGTTTGTATTATTTCGTGTGGGACCGGATCGCCATATGATATCATCAGCTGAAATCATGCTCGAAGAGGCACGGTTTCTAAACAGGAATTCTCCCAAGCGGCTGCGTAATAACTCGTACTAATACCCGTCGTCTTAAATTTGCACATACCTAAAGAATATTAGATTACTGTAAATGTGACAATAATCAACGTTTTATTACTAGATGAAACTAGAATTTATTTAGTTTTATTACTAGAAGAACTACTAATATTTTATTTGAGATGTTTCAATATGGAAACAATTTAACAAAAACCTCGCCTGTTTCATCAATTAACACGTGTTTAAAAAAAAAACTAAATGGGTCATTTTCAGCCAGGGAACTGCTTTAGTGTCTTAGAGAAACTGTCGGCTAAACTATAGAATGCGACTACGCTTTTCGTCAATTAGTTTAATCAAATCACTTAAATCTCTTAGTTATTATATTGGCAAAACACAAGGTTTTGTGCAGGAGATACGTAATCTATATCTATAAAGCAGAAAAATTGTTTGTGGCTGGCAAGAAATTCGTGATTGGTCCAAATTTCGGAGGGGGAGGGGCTTAGAGAATGCAATTGAATTTTTATTTGCAAATGTATTTTTTGTACTAAGAACATACGCCACGCTATCAACCTGGTAATTGACTTGAATATATAAGAAATTGAAAATAAAACCACTTTTATGAAAAACTTCCAACCACTTTTATGTGTCGCGAAGAAACTTATTTAAAAGCCCCAGAACGAAGGTGACCATAGGCCGCCTGAAGAATTGGTACTTTGTGCAAAAAAATGTAAAATAGTTGTAAAATACGTTATAAATAGGTAAAATACGTATTAAAGAGGTAAAGTAGTTACAGGTATACGGAAAACGGGTCATAATGGAAAATAGACTAAGTTTAGTTCCCATATTTGGATAAACACATAACTGTATGTGAACATACGAACCCAACAAATAAATAATTTATTTCGGGCAAAGCCGAAGCAAGGGCCAGCTAGTTAACTATAATAATTGAAATAACTTAATTTCTTTAAAATAGTTGAATAACTTTGTTTCCGTCAATTAATGGAATATAATGTCGTCCCAAATGGACTAAGAAAAAAATCTTTAAAAAACAAAAATTTTAAACATTTTAGTATTTTAAGTGAATTAAGGGATTTGAGTCATTTGACTAACTTAGCCATAGCATTATAGCATACACCGAGAATCTAACCTATTATCTTGCTTACATGGACCTAGTGCTAGTTATATACCAATGAGCCAGCTGGACGACGAAAACCCAATTTTTTTTTTGCTGGTGAATTATGTATCTTACATACACATATATAAATAAATGTATATTAAATTAAATTAAGTATTTTCATAATTTTAAGTATATTAAGCATATTAACGAAAAAGCATAGTTACATTCTATAGTTTTACAAAACTGTCATCATAATTGTTTAATTAACAATACCCACACAGTTTCAAGCCTAATTATCAAAATAAAAATGATTTGGAATCTATTAGATCACTAGTTAAAAATTTATATTTATTTAAAAGTTCATTTGTTGATATATATATATATATATATACAATACTACGATAAATGACGTCTACTTTACTAGTTTGCATCTCTAAACTGTAGAAATCCAGTAATTAATGTATGTAAATCAATTTTTGCAAGCCTTTAAAATATTTTTATTGCTTAGAATTTTTTTATTTCGTATCATTCAACTGAATATCAAATAGTATTACTATATACCCACCTTTTCCGTACTACTTTTGTTTCTTGAGAATGACTCTTCCTATGTTTATCACAATGTTTTTGATCATGTATGTAAAAGGCACTCTAAATCACAATATATTATATTATATATTATATTTTATGGATTTTGCAATATCGACTTAGCGACTGCCTATTTTTAATGACTCATTTTGTTTGTTATGAAAAGTTATACGATTTTCATTTATCCGCATAGCATTTTCCTGTCAGTATCGTAACAAAAATGATTCAATAGAAAACAAATGGTATTGTTTTCGTTTTGACAGAATACTGCTTTGCCACGCGGAATACGTAGCTGCATTTAAATAAAAATGGGAATATCGTTCACACAACGTCATCATTAAGTACCAATCTAATGTTAGGTCAATTTTAAATCTCGCTTGTTTAAAGACAATTGCCTTGAATAAAAGCCCTTATCATGATGAAGTCCGAACACAAATAAAATACGAATTTTTCCCCAAAATTTCAGAAATTTAATAGTAAAATATGAACCATGTTGGCCAAAGTACAAAATGATAATCGGAACTGAAGTCATACACGACGAATTGGATAATAAGGACTCTACCACGAATCTAACTCATATCGGCTTCATCATCATCCCGGCCCGAGATACACTGGACTAATCACAGTACTCGTACTTAACTATTAAACACTTCACACGTTTTACGCATTTCACGTAAACTCTTACTTCACTCACAGCTGAGCAGGAATCTGTTATTTGGGTAAGTTAGGGATGAGAAGGGAACATATATTGATTTATTCATCATGGCCTCATGGCCAGCCATGGCCTACACATGTGCAACTTGAATGATTCGACTGAGTGTTCATTGCTTTACTTCATTATCACGAAACCCCGCTGATTATAAGAAAGATGAGCCATTGATAGCAAACCCCTTGAAGAAAATAATGATTCAGTTATGAGAGGAAAGAGGGGGGGTCCAATGTTTCATCCGTCAATGGAGTGTTTTAATACGACTAGAAGAAGTTTTATTGAGAGCATTAGGAAACTTTAAAAGAAGAAAAAACCTTTTAAATCCAAAATGAAACGCAGTAAAAGAATAGTTATCCTCTCGCCTAGGTGGACGGACGATGAATATGTAATAAAACGTGGGTACTTTACGTGAAAGATCTAATTGCGGGAACCTCGGCGCTGCAGGCCGCGTTGATAGTAGCGATGGACAGAGCAGCCATTCCAGCCAGAGCAGCCAAACCAGAGTGTTGTGTTGAGAGGATGGATGGCTGACATGCTGGACAACTCCGGTGCATTGCTTCGAGTAGCCCAAGGTATTGAGACGTAAAAAAAACTAACAACGATTTTCATGTGAGTGTTCACTGTAAGGATTGTTGCTCTGCTGCCTGCCTCGCAATGTTCCTCGGTCCTGGTCAGTAACTCCATTTACTATGCTGGAAGGTTCGCTGTAGTCAAAATTGTTTTAGCCGCTGTGGGAATGGCTGGCATTGTAAGATATTTTTATCATATATTTTATATTACATTTTTATATGAAATTAAACCGCACATTATTTATTTTTAATGCTACAAGTTTTTGCCATCATCTACTTCATCAACATGGACCCGGAATCTCCCCGTTTCCGTTTTGGCTCAGCTTGTTCATCCTGGAGGTGCTTTTGATCATCATTATCTAGTTTACTCTGTGCTATCTGGGTGGAATCCCTGATTCCGCTTAAACAGAATATCATGCTTAAATAGTTTCATGCCTTCTGGAAAACGCGCTCAAAATACCTCTTGGACTTGAGGAGGATAGTAATCCTTGTTCTGAGGAGGATCCTGAAGGTGTTCCGCGATTTCAAAAGTTGTCTGGTCGTTTCCATAAATGCCATCATTATCCAAGCTCGACTGAAAAAAATATATAATAGACAAAGAATTTTAAGTAACCAACGTAGTAAAATCAAATAAAATAAGAGGAATGTGGTTTTAAAATTGAATGAATTAGCGACAATAACATCGATAAAAGAAAATTCACTCTTATCGCTTAATCAAATTTAAATCTCTAATCAAATTTAAATCTAAGGCAAACTGGTGATTTTATTAGCAAATGGGCTGGAAAAAAAGTCAGTTAAGAGACCGGTCAACTTAAAGGTTCGTTCGTGTGTGCGATGGGTGAGTTTGTGGTTAAGCAAACGAAAATGAAAGAGGACCCAAAAGAAAGTGATTATTTGTTGCCATCCAAGCTGTTAAAAAGGTTTGGACTTTGACAACTTTGATGAGATCATTATTTTAACATTTCCGTGGTTATCCGATGGTCCGTAAATAATTCCGCATTTGTTTGGCATCAATTTTACATTTATTGCTCTTTTGTCTTCAATATTTTAGAGAACCCTTTGGTAGACAATTATTTGGTTTTCTGACGATAGATTTCAATATGTTCCCAGGTAAGGATTTTCCTAGCTCTTTAGTCATCCTTTAATTGATTTTTTTTCATTCCAAAAGGACTCTTTAACTTATATTAACGCTTTCTCTTCTTTTCTTTGTAAAAAAAGGAAAAGTGGTATGCCCATCTGGTGACTCCTCCACGGCAGTACCCATCACAAAAAAACTAATAAACTAAAGAACGTTAGTCCGAGTGTATTGCAGCAAATCCTGAACTTGCTATTTTAACCTACAGTATGGTTCAAATAAACTTGAGGGGCCCTTACATGTTTAGTGCTTTGCGCCCCTCAAGTTTATTTGGACCATACTGTACGACCCTGCTACTACGACAAATTAAGATAAATACACAAGGATGAAAGATGTCATACTGAAACTAGGGTTGAGATTAAAAATCAGAAAACCGGAATACTACGGAGTTACAGAAAGAAAGACTTATTGATACATATTAGATTATTTTTCCTTTTGATATAGTAGCTATATGAGCGCCATTGTCTAACCGCTTACCCATCTGGCCACTATTTCTTAAAAATGAAAAATGTTCTTGTCCTTGAGAACTCTGCTCATGAGTTCTTGTACAATTTTTAATATTTTTTTACGGTCGGAATCGTTAAAAAAATTCATTTGAGCTAGAATTTTATTAATGGCGGTACTGGTATTCAAATTTTATTCCTGGACTGTTGTTTTACAGTTTTTTAGAGTTTTTAATCAGCTACTATTTTGATGCGAGTAGACTAGCTTTGATACAACTGGAGCTGGAGAATTGTTTCCACAATAAATTGGTATATAGTTTTGGTCTCCATAATCACATTTTTATCAGGAACTGATTTTTTTGTATTCGTCAAAAATGTATACATTTTCGGTTCAAACGCTCACTTATCTATAATTTTATTCTATAACGCATCCGTGTGAATCCAAACGGTCTGGAAGCCAAACCAGTACAAGCAATTCCGGCTTCCAGGTCTATTAAATTGTGAGGAAACATAGTATTCCATAGATTTAAAATCATTGGACGAAAAATGTGGTCTTCAACAGATTAAAAACTTTTTGCTCTTTGAATTTGCATAGTTTATAACCATGCCAAAGAAGCTAATCCATATGGACAAAGAAAGGAGACAAACAAAGTAGGAAAGGGCTTATTTTTGTTATCATTTAATATTCATTATAAAAGAAACAGTTTGGAAATTGCCATAACAATAGAAACATATACAGTAGTTTAAACTGTATGAGACTGAAGTTTAATTGTTGGTTAACTCTAGACGTAAAAAAAAGAAACGAAGTAAAAAGTTAGTTGTTAAGCTGGGGTGTTTAAATTGAAATTATTGGGAATCTTACAACTAAATTTTTAATAGTGCAATCATATTGTGGGACAGGAAGTAAGTTTTATATTTAAAGATTAAAAAATAATAAAATTCAAGCCAACTCTTTATGTTTGAATCTGGTTTAGTGGCTTACATGTCTGACTTCCCTTTTGAGACTTCACATCAATAGTTTAGTTCGGTAAATTGGATTTTGGCAATTTTTTAAAGATAAATTTTCTGTATTACCTTTCTGATAGAATATTTAAATTATTGATAAGAGTAGCTACTTACTGATAAATCCTTTCTCTGCCATCTCTTGATTTATCCGGTTGGGTTTCTTGATGGCCTGAACTGAAACAGTACAGCTGAAGGAGCTAGATTTAATAGCTTTGATTTCAAGGACCGGGAAACAAACTTATTGTTAATGTTGCTTAACAAGTTGAGGTTGTGGAAGGGGACGTGTTGCTGTTAGACCCTTTGAAGAATTTTAATTTCAAGGAGGTTTTATGAAGTCACATTCTAATTTTTATTTTTAGGTTACCGTTTGTTATTTTGTTCTATTTTCCAGCTGGATTAGGCGGGCTGCAGTCGCCAACTGGCGGCCCAAGTCCCAATTCGTGAATCTTGTCTACCGTAAAACTAATAGAGTACGACGAGGGTATTTGTGAATTGAAACGCTATTAAAGGGTCTTAATAAAACAGGGGTAAGAGCAATTATGTAACCCTTCTCGGATGCATTCCGGTAGTTTGGTTCTAGCAGATATCTTTTTAGTTAAAGACACAGACACCACCAAAAATTACAAATTTACAGTTGCCAATGAAGAAAAAAATTGTTTTTCTAATTTTAAAAAATCAGAATTAAAAATACAACTACAATAGCTGCAAAAAATACATTAAAATACAAATATAGATTTATAATTTGTTTTATTATTTTTAATCGATATATTTACAGATCACATTAGAATCATATTCCATATTTCTGCCCAACCCGAAAGTTCAGCTGGGAAATGGAACATGGAGCTAAAAGATGAAGATGGGTGAACTGTAAGTATTAGTATTATATGTCCTTTTAAAGATTTTTGAATGTATCGTGTTTACATGGAAATTTGTATCTATTAGGCTATTATCTAAATGCGGGCTGAATTGGCCACAGAAATCTCTAAACAATCTGGAAAGTTGAATAGAGAAACCACCAAAGATGTGGTTATTGCCATGAGTGGAATGAGAGTCAGTCCATTTGCTGTGCAAGGTCGAGCTTACGTGGAGTCGTTTAAAGATTCCATTGTAGAGGTGCGTTTTTTTCTTCACTGTGTTGAAAATGTAGACACAGTAATTTCTGCTTATCAGTTCAATCCCGATCTGCCCAGGATCACCCAACTACACGAGTATCTGCTGGCTTCGGAAGCTACAACCCAAGATCCAAGTCGCGCTTAATCTAATCCAAAACTTCGTTTTTTCAGTTTAATGTCATGAAAAGACTAATGTAATTGTTTAAGTCTCCAACTGGAAAATTAAGTGTTGGGTGACAACGTTTATTTCTACAACTTGGTGAGCAGAAAGGATGGCTTATTCTATGCCACCATCCATGAGAATCATTGTGGAGTGGTGGTAGACGGTTTTCATAATATCTTCTCCTGCTTTTATCATAAAGCCTTGTGGCAAATTAAGTAAAATAGAATACATGACTAGTTATAATGAAGTAATGAACCACGAAAATTAAATATGATTGAAATAAACTGTGCTGTGTTCCGTACGACTGCGCACTTACCAATTGCTAAAAAAAGTCCATATATACAAAAATAGAAACAAAATCTTGAGTTGAAAAACTTGAATATATACCATTTAAATTTTATTTAAAAGGTGGGCCTAAATGATAAGCAAATTCAATCGAAATAGTGCATGAAATCGGATGTATTTACCATGACCGTTAAGTTTTATATGAAAGGAAAAATAAATATATATTCTTTCCATATTTAGGGGAGAGCGGGCTATTTGGGACGGGGGCTATTTGGGACAGTGGACATTTGAGTTTGTTATTCAATCCACACGACAATTATTTTTTGACTAAATGTGAGCATCCTTATGACGCATTGGTGTGGCAAGTTTGGTTTAAAAATATTGGTTTTTGCTTAAGTTATTAGAGAAAATGTGGTTTTCCGACAATATTTTTTTCTCTGTTTGAAATGACCTTGAAATGTATCAACTTTAAAATGTTTGTATTTTTTATTGACACCATCAAAAAGCCCGTTTAATTTCCTTTCAAACGGTGTCTTTCATTTTCTCTTTTGATTCTGCCTTACTTCGCAATTAAAACAAATGCAAAGTGTCTTTTTGTGGGGCTAATTGGGACAGGGTTTTTTCCGTGAAAAACAGCTGTTTTGGGCGGAGCCTACTAGGTAAACAAACTTTTCGCCTACTACTTTACTTTTATTCGATTTTAAGGGTTTCCTTGTTTTTCAAATGAGAAAATAAAGATACCGTCGGAAAGGAAATTAAATTCTCTTTCGATAGATATATTTATTTATTCCTAAATCTGACTTTAAAAATTAATATAAATTTTCTTTGCAACTTGCAAAAAAGTGATTTTCACTAAAAAATTTATACTTATGCAATACTTGACAAAAACTACTTTCAAAGGAAGATTTAGAAAGAAGAAAGACAGGGCTACAATATGGTACCAAAATAAATTCGTTAATTTTCTTGAATAAAAAGAAATTGCAGCTTAAAATAAGTTTTAACAATTTTGTCCGAAATAGCCCCGCTCTCCCCTATATGAAGATGATATTTCGTGAATATATTTTATATATGTGTATTTTAGTGACTTGGCTGTTAACCTATGTAACCGAAAGGCAGACTATTCATGGGTGCTATCGTCACCGAGGGTAACTCAGTGGTGGCAATCGGATGAGCTATTATGCTCTGAATTTATTCAACATCAGATTTTTTAAAACCAATGGTACGCTTTTTAAATGACACGGTTGTATTTAAATATTATTTTTTATCTTAAACCTAGATGTTGAATGTTAATCTTAATGTTACCATTAAGATCCTAATGTTAGAAATAATACTCCGAGCCACAGTCTCCGACTGGCACCCCATAATCCAAGCTCCATCATAGTTTTCCCAAAATTAATAAAGTTAAAAATATGTTTGTGCTCTATATTTAATTAAAGCTATATAAAATAATTAATTATTTTACTATTATGAATTCCACCCGGCAAACTCCCATTCCGCTCGTCGAGGGACCCGCCTGGCGGGTTCCCCCCTCAACAAGGTCGTAGTCGCTTGCCGGGCTATGGTCGTGCAATCCTGCCAATCCATTTGTTTTATTAAATACATGAATTTTAATTATGTTTTATTAAAAAGATATAATTCAGTTTGGTACGGCACAGTAATGGGGTTTCTCTTGTATAATTAATATGGAATTTGAAAAAAATATACAAAGATAAAAATAAAAACATGGTACCCGCAATCAGATTTGAGCCTCATGCCTTCCTATTCATTGATTTCCACTCTAGTCGCCGTGTGGGCATGTAGGGCAATGCTTTAACCATGTACGCTACAGCTCGTTCTAAAATGCCGCTTAGTATTAAACTACATAAAAGAAAAAATAAACCCCTTTTTCTAGAAAAGGGCTCGTTGGTCTAGGGGTATGACGCTCGCTTGTAATTCGAGGGGTCCCGGGTTCAAATCCCGGACGAGTCTTCGATCAGCGAGGCTGTCTTGGCCTGGTAATTATGATGATTTTCCACATTTAAGGTAAAATCCACATAATATAACTAGAGAAATGACGTTAGTGATGTGATAATTTTAAGTTTATTAATGTATGAGCAGTGTTGGGAACGTCACTTGCTGACTTAAGTCATGACTTAAGTCAAAATTTTCGAAAATTCGATGTATACGTTGACTGGATTATTTGATTTTCAAAATTTGACTTTTGACTTGGACTTTTGACTGAATTTTTTTCAAAATTGACCCAGTCATGAAAAAAAGTCAGTAGGCAACTTGGCATAAAAATTTCCGGGAAACCAAATTGTCGTCTGCTTTTTTGGACACTGAATCAGCAATTTTTTCATTGCTATATTTGCCAGTAAGTGAGTGTCATACTCTTTTATTCGAAAAACTTTTATCATCGAGAGACCTCATCCACGTGAGCCATCTTGGAAGTTAGGCGCGAAAAAATACAAGTGACGTTTTTTGATGACTTAAGTCATGACTTATGACTTAGTTTTTTTCTACTCGACTTATGAAGTTTGACGTGAGACTTTTGACGTACCACTTTTTACCGACTTATTACGTTGACTGGGACTATTTTTAACGAAAATAGAAATGACGTTCCCAACACTGTGTATGAGCAAATAATTCAAAACATAATTTAGTCTGAAGGATCATGAACGAATATGGTCATTCAAATTAGTAGCAACTTTATTTATTGCCAACTTTATTAGTTGCAAAAATACATTCAGTTAATATGTATATTAAGGATTAATGAGCCCGGTTGCATAAATTCCGCCTAGTAGACGCATCTATAGTATTGGTGGTGTACTTTTAGCTCTTCTGAATTATTTATATTTATAATTTCCTACGTGGATCGTTGTACATTTGAATTTCCCTTATAAAACACATAATTATAGAAACTGTAGGACTGAATAGGTGGGATTATTGTTCATTAAGGTTTATTCAACAACTTGCGTGATCCCAATATATATGACGTTACACGGAAGATTTTATTTCTAAAAGAAATCAAAAGAAATAAGTACTCATAATATATATCGATAGAATTTTACGAAATATAACAATATTGTGATAGAAGCTGAAACAGGTTTTTATACAACATAAGTTAGTATGAGTGAACCTGATGAAATAAACCCCTTCTAAATGAATGAATGAAATAAATTATTCACACTAATTCTTCTATATGAAATTTAGTTACTAAATATAGACAATAACC
Source organism: Chydorus sphaericus (assembly GCA_030141595.1). Taxonomy (NCBI): domain Eukaryota; kingdom Metazoa; phylum Arthropoda; class Branchiopoda; order Diplostraca; family Chydoridae; genus Chydorus; species Chydorus sphaericus. The sequence goes on along the minus strand of CM057926.1, from coordinate 4,200,701 downwards.
ATAATATAATCTAGACTTCAACATGGAAAAACTTCATCCAGGTGACCATGTCTATATGGGCATCCGCATCCATCATCCGACATAAAGGGTTGTTAATTTATTTTTCGAGAGAGGGCAATAGCTAATATTTTAACACTGTGTCTTGTTGTATATACTATTCTTCTAAAATTATTTATGTGTAAATAATGATTTGTTGGTATCAGAGGTTGACAGCAGAAAGTTTCTAAAATGGAATTGAAAGAAAACAAAATGTAATGTATATTTTAAGTTTTTTTTAATTTCCTTTTTTTATCTATACAATAAGTTGTATTTTTTATTTAGCTTACACGAACGTTATAAGTTTGTGATTGTTTTATCCATTAAATTGTCGACGTTGACATAAAGTTATAAAATAATTATGAACAGTGGACGAAGTCGTCGAATTAAGGTTGGTTATATAAGTATATACCAATCACGTTAATTAATATTACCCACTATTATAATATAATAAACTTCCGATAAATCATTTTATTGTACCCCTACTGTCATTTTTATAAGCATTTCATTTTCGTCGTCGTCGTTAAAAAACATTTTTAATTAGGATTATCTTTTAATAGCTTATTACAATTTATACACATGATAAAACATTTGAGACCAGCACTAATCCTGGTAAAACATAAGGTAAAAGGTATGACTGGCGTTAATTTTCTCCCCAAAGCTTCATAAACATTTGAAAACTGTAATAAAATACGAAACATACGCATTCCTGTTGGAAAAAAATACAAAATCAAGGTCTCCATCCAATCCAAAGCTATCTCAGGAATTCCATGATTTTGAAGATCCTACCGAGATTTGAACTCGGACGGCCAGATTCAGAATCCGAAGTGCTAACCACTACACCATAGGACCGTTGAATTAGTTAATGATCCTTTAACTAGTAAAAACATCATTAATAATGGTTATAATGCGTATCAATTTATTTTCGAAGGACCACATGATCTGCCAAGGAAGCTGGTGGATTGTTAAAGAAAAAAGCAATGTCTATATACCTATTTTAATCTTGTATATTGTCTTTGGGTCATAAAATGTAATTGAATCATTTTTACTTCCGTTTATGCCTGAGTAAAAACTGAAAAGCCGCCGAATAAGGAAAACCATGTATTATACAAATAAAATATCGATTGCTAATTGCACTGTTCTTTTTAAAAATCCAGGCATTTTAATTTGAAATAATAAACATACATAAGATCGCAATCAAATTATATCATCCGCTGAAATCATGCTCAAAAAGTTAGAGTATCTAAACATAATATTAGCTTTTTATAATTGTAATCCTACTTCCTAAAGACGAAAGCACAGCGTTGCCGAGTTTACGCGTGGCTTTTCTTTCTGTCTGTGCGCGACCTTGACGTCGAATCGCACAGATAAAGCCCTACGGGCGTGCAGGGAGACACGTCCAACGCACTCTTTTTTTTTGTCTGTGCACGGCTGAGTCTGTGAAATTTATGATATGTAAACAAAGAAAAAAAACGGAAGAAATAGTAATAATCATTATTACATTTCGGAAATATTAAGGATTATGATATATGGAAAAGATTAAAAACATTAATAAGACAAGTAATTATACATAAGAATAATAATTGTATAATTAAGAAAATAAGAAGAAATATGGGAAAATATTTAATGATAAAAAAATAAAAATATAATATAATAGCCCGCCGCAGGCGCGGGGCTTGGGGGGCAGAGCCCCCCACTATATAGAAACACACCATAGATAGATCAATCGAAGTCACAAGTTAAAAGTGTCGTAGACATTTTAATTAAATGATTTAATTACTGGTAGAAATTGTAAAATGTTGATATAATATATCTACCCAAGGGATAGAACCCGCGACCTTTGGATCGTGAGTCAGAAGTGCTATCCACTACGCTGTGGGACCTTGTGTAAACACTTCCAAATAAATACTTATATACCTAATAAATTCTGAATGTACGACCTGAGAGCTCGACAAACATGCGTTAAGCGCGCTTTTTTGACTGTTTTTATGGTCCCTGATCGGATTTTTCACTTAACGTTCTGTACCTAATTAAGTCATATTGATCAAATATCGGCATGAGATGCCGCATACCTTATTATATTATTATATTGTATTGAAAAAAAGGTCGACATCCACGAGACTTGAACATGTACACTTACGCTTCCCAGGCGGGTACGCTAACCACTAGACCATAAAATGCTTATAATATTTGGTAATTTTTAGCTATATATACATTTTTAGCTATATATACAATTCAAGTGGTATATATACAATTCAAGTAGTAGACTCGGGAATTTATGAAACTTTTAATTTTTTTTAACATAAAGCCCCCCACTATATACAAACACACCATAGATTGATCAACCGAAATCACAAATTAAGTGTATTAATTAAAATGATTTAATGACTTGTAGAAATAGAAATTGTAAAATGTTAATAATTGAAATCTACCTAAGGGATAGAACCCAAGACCTTCCGATCATGAGTCAGAACCGCTATCCACTACGCTGTGGAACTCGCTGTGAATGTACAGCCAAATAGATAAATATTTACGTAATAAATTCCGCATGTATGGCCTGAGAGCTCGACAGGCATGCGTTAAGCGCACTTTTCTGTCTTTTTTTTGTGGTCCCTGATCGGATTTGTCACTTAACGTTCTGTACCTAATTCAGTCTTGGTCTTAAATGATAAAAAACGATGCGAATATTGATCAAATATCGGCAAATTTAGAATTCACAGACCCTATTGAACGTACGTATAGTTTACCAGATGCTTTATAAAAAAAACTACACCGTTCACAGGTCCGATTAAACTGTCGAGTTTACCGGTATCTTAAACTGCTTAATTCTATTATTTGCCTGTCGCAGACCCGACTGAATCGACCAGTTTGCGGTTTGCCGGCAGTAGTAACCCCCCGATTCATCGATCATTTTGATATTTTTTAAAACTTTTTCGTTTGGATATGAGGATAAATTTCTATTGAAGCTGATTAAGTGGTAATCTAAATCTAAATTAATGATTCAATGACAAATATTAATTGAAAAAATATACATTATTAACCCCGTCTGGGGACTTGATCACACAACCTTCTTATCATGAGGTAGACGCGTAATCCTAATTCCTAAGTATCTACCTTACTATGGAATATATAGGTTGAGGTTCAATATAATACATAAGTATATGTAATAAAATTCCAATATTAGAATACAGTATGGATATAAATATATGAAGATTCAAAGCTCTGAGTGGGCAAAAGAGGTAAAGAGATAGGTCAAGCATGTTTTCTTTTGATGAACCTCCCACTATAGAAACATGACATATAGTCATTTTGAATTTGAACATACAAAATGACCAACGATATTTTATACTTATCTGAGATTAGTTATTTCAGTAGATGGATTGCGAGTGAGTTTTTAAAATAAATCGGAAAAGAATGCTCAGAAGAAAACACACGTCCTTCAACGCTTCTGATTGTTATGCCTCAACTTGCGATTGCGACCCAAAATGAGAGCTCCAAAATTTGAGGGTAGTTAAAACGGATGTCTCTCTGTGGGGTGTCTGCTACTCTGTATTTTTCTTATTATGGTCAGCGAAAATATTAAGAGAAGTTTTACGCAACAGGATTTGGTCTTAAAAGAAAGGAAATAGGCCTATTTCACTGATGCTTCAGTTTGAGTTAATAATATAAAGTTAAGCTAAATCGAACCATTAAACGTATTGAAACACAGCAGTGTTGAATCTTGATGTTATAAATTTAGTTTACATGAGCTTAAATACATTTTTTTAAAGCTATAAATATGGGTCTCGAGTATTGACTGCAAGTTTGTCGGATAAAGACTTGATTGAACCCTTAGTTTACCTGATGCTTAGCCGGAAAATACACCGGCCGCGGGGCCGATTTTATTGAATGTTTGGGTTTATATTGTAACTGATTCAGTGAACGACCGACCAGTTTGCCGGTCGAAATGTCTACCAATTTGTCTTAATTTTGGTTTACATAGAAACTGATCCGTTCCAATGAATTACATATAAGAAAATAAAATAAAATAATAATAAGTAAATTAAAATCCAAATATTGAAATATGGACATTAATATTTGATGATTCAAAGCCCTAAGTACGATAGAGATATCTCTCTTGCGATGTCTCAAACGCGGTTTCTTTTCTTAAACCTGTAACCATAGAAATATTGAAGGTCACTTTGAATTTGAATGTAAGATAGCCCAAGAATATGTTATGCTTTTCTGGAATTAGATCTTTGAATAGATGGATTACGGGTCAATAAAAAAAAAATTGGGAAGGAATGCTACAATATACACGTCCTTTCTATCTTCTATGTTCAACCTGCAGTCGATCTTATGCAGGAACAAAAATAAAATGTTAGAATTTATTATCGTCTATGACAGGTAATTTGTTTTGTATCACATCTATCGAGTATTGACTGCAAGTATGCCGAATTTTAGGTTAACCGGCAGATATATACCGACTGCGTTCCAATTAACTGTCAAGCTTACCTGTTTCTTAAGTGACTTTTTTCCGGTCGCAGAGCCGATCGAACCGATGAGTTTTGCGACAGATTTATCCAACAATTTTCCGACCAAATTTTGGGGGGTTTTGTATTAAACGTTTGGTTGTTCAGACTGAAACTGGTTGAGTGGAAATTAGTGGCCAATATCCTATCGGAGAACTTCATAGGTTATTATTTAGCCATCTTAAATAATTGCCTACATTATCTGCTAACTGGCAGCTTAACATATTTAAGTTCTAATTATTTTTTGTCACAAGCCCTACAAACCACCAGTTTGCTGGTCGATATGTCGACCAATTTTCCTTAGTTTGGGTCACATTGAAACTGATTCTGTTCTAATGAATTATCCTTTTGGGGAGCCACAAAGCAATCTAAAATAAATCATTTACGTCATTTGCTAACTAGCGACTTAATGTGTTTCATTTTCAATCGATAGCCAATTTATATAAGTAAAAGAAAAGGACTCTAGATCTTGGTAAAACGGCTAAGAGCCTTACCATTTTTACGGTTAATACAAAAAATAAAGATGAAGTTCAGGAAAAGTCTAAATGTGCTCTTTTACTATTATTCATTTTCCTTATTTTAACCATCCTAATTTAAACTCCTCCAACCCAAAACAAAATAGAAAATAAAAGACTATTTAAAAATTGCATTCTTTGCCAACTGGCACGTTGTCTAGTATTTTTCTAATATTTTATTATTACATGCTGAATTTGACGAAAAATTGAAATCAAGCCAGAACTGCGAAACTGTCTGAGAGAAACTTTATTCGTCATTTTTTTCATTAACGACATCAAAGATAAACGATCTAATAGCACGATTCCCTTTTCAAAATAAAAATGAATTGGTATCGATTAGTTCACTTGTGATAACCATTTACATTTAAAATGTCTATTTATTTAGAAGGTTGTTTATCTATTTAGAAATCCTTCGGTTTCTAAGCCATTAAAATATTCATTACTTAACACCAGGTTTTCCACCCACGTACAGTCTTACACCCCCATTTTAAATATAGACGAGAAAGAAAAAAAAGACCACTTTGAATAGGGCAAAATTATAGTTTTCACTAGCCAAGCATGTTTAAGTGGAAATGCGTGCTGTTCGTTTATATTCTCTTGTTCATTGACAAATTCTATTCATATATCTTAATAAAACTTAAACTTCTCAGAACTAATATATTATAGAACCTATATAGTAGGTTTATCATCATTTGAATGATTTTGCATTAAATTTTCGATGAATTGGCGACAGCTATGTTTTCACTGTATAATCTCAACTTGTTGCGAAGCGATGATGGCTCAATTGTATATGTTCAGTGCCATTTGCATCTGTGATTCGTTTTAATGTCCATTAATACTAATAACAGCATCTTACTAACCATATTCCTCTCACGGCAATTTTCTCTAATAAATAGGTGCTGAGTTACCTGGATTCTATTTCGTATATAAAAAAAAAGCAAAAAAAAACGAAATCTTTCATAATTTTATCTTATACAATATTGATGATGCCCAGGGGGACTACATTTATCACAACATTCAGTACTTATGGTTACAAAGTTGATCCCCCGGTAGCAAATATACCCTAATAGCAACTTTTGACATTAAAATGGTAATGAAATCTGGAGCGATATATCAAGAGAAAAAAAAATAGTTCAGCAATCTACTAATCTATTATGAGATATTAATTCTAGTATGAGTTGTCCACCTATTGGCAAGAAACCGCGGCTCTCGTGAGGTTAGCGCTTATTATTTAAAATCAATACTTGATTGAAACGGACAAGAAATAATCTAATATCAACAAGAAAAAAGAATCATTTTATCCAGGTTGAGCTTAAAAAAATATATCCATCACAATCAACAATGTCGAAATTCAGATACATGAACTCCCCGTTAGGGAAATGAACCCTGGTCTTCTGCGTGACAGACGGGGATACTAACCACTATACCAGTGCCGGCGCGGATATGAGACCACTTTCACATAAGACCAGCGCAGTTAAAAGACCGCTTTTTCCTCGCACAGTTTTTCGAACCAAAATGAGGATTGAAAAGAAATCAAAGGCGTTTGGTTCAAGTCCTAGTTCCGGCGGACAGTATTTTTACTTTTTTGCGTCCAAAAATAATTGTTGTATCTTCTTTCGTCAGTTAAGTATCATTTTTTATTAATCTTACTAATTTATTTAAATATAAATATGTAAAACGAAAGAGATTTTTATTTTTATAAAATTTGGGAAAAAACATACAATCAGAGGCTGGTATTGAACACGCGACTTGTTAAGAAATTTGATATGCAAAAACGCAACAAGTAAACTTAAAATATTCATTTTAAATTAAAATATATGTATGTATGTCTTAAGAGTATTTTTAAAACACTAAAAAAACTATTCACGTAATAAAAAATAATCTATGTTAGACTACCATTACATTTATTTTCAATCATTGAATAATAAATAGTTATGATGACAAATCTAAAATAAGTATGATGTTTGCTCTGATGTATTATTTATTACCTAATAATTTATATATTATGGGTTTTGTCGGGGGACGTAAGATGAGTATATATGTCAAAGAGTTAATAATAGCAAGAAGTTGTCATAAAAAAACCAGATCATTATGTTCTATATCATAGTGGATAATTATAGCAATAAAGAAATTCAGCTGAATATTTTCTCGCAAGTAAATTTAAAAGGACGGATAACACTTTCACTTATTTTAGAGACACTAATCTTTCTTTCACGAAAGGTGGAAAAACAGTAAATAAAAAATAACTTGGGACTTATTGTAGATCTATTAGGCTATACCAATTGGGTTTTATGATTAAGAAATGGTTATCTGTCGCTTTTAAATGTTAGCAGATAAAAATGCGTTATTATCTCAGTTTACGACCATGTAACTACAACGAACGACAGAAGATGATGGTACGATCATTACCATTAGTTTCTGACACACTGTGCTCGGATATTGTCAGTATAATCTGTTGGTTTCTTCATGTGGTTGGAATCGACAAAGACGAAATTTACCTCTGCGTCGTTATAATTAGTTCTTCCGATTCATTATGTTCAAATTCTAACCATAACCATAACCAATAGAAATTGAAAAACATTAAATCGTACATTTCTTGCACAACCAAACAATAAATCTCTCGATAAAATTTAACACATATATTCTATTATTTTACCATGCTACACTATTTATTCCATATAAGTGAACTTGTTGGAAAATGGAAGACCGTAACGGCGACGTAGTTTTGGTGACTAGGGAGTACCCAACGTTGACTACCGAGTCGACGTAGGAGAAGTGAGTATCTTTTGATTTTAGTGCATGTTGTGTCTCTGATTGTGATACATCTGCTCTGTATATACTGCTATCGAGAGTGACTAATTACTGCTATAGTGTGATTAAACTATCCTTGAGAGAGTGCAGGTCATCCCCTAGAAGAGGGCACCGTGGGTGTCAACAGGTAGTGACCGTCGTGAGTGGGAGTCACCCACGGTGACGGCCATCGCATTGATTGATTTGTGTTACTATAACCGAACAACAATCGTGATTGCCGAAACTATAGTGACGCTATCAACGAGGGAGTTTAGGAATCCATTTACAATTTTCAACAGAACTTGCTTGCACTTGATTTTGTTGTTGTTCACACTCCCCAGTCCAAGATACCAGATCCCCCCTTCTGTCGTTCAGCTGCTATATAGTCTACTTGGGCATGACCTTTCTTAGTTCATGGCCAACGAACAACAAAAATTCGTCATTTTAAATATATATATATTTTTAAAATAAAAAGTCACTCCATATCATTTATTCGCATAGGTGATCATTTTCCTGTTTGTTACGTACCAAAATGGAATAAAAAGAAACCATGATGTAATGTAGATTTCAATTAATTTTAATTTCCTCCAAATAATAGTTCTATACAATAAGCTGTATTTATATTTGGGTATATTTACATTTTAGTGGCCATTCTGTTACAATGAAGTAATATGTGAATACTTTTTTATATAGGGAAAGTACCTTATTAGTTTTCTCCTTAACATAATAACTTATCAATTTATATCGTATATAGACTATAATTGCTAACCATTGAATTTCATTTACTAAAAATTTCTTCATTCAGTTCCATTGAGAAAACAGTAAAAAATCATGTCTTTATATTGCCAGTGTTCCCTGAATCCAATTTTTTTTAAATCCGATTGGACGCAATATTAATTTTTTTTATTGATCCGACTAGAATCAGGATTTTAAAAAATCGATAGACTAGATTCAATAATCTGTTTGAATCTTCAATAAAATTGTTGTAGTGTATATCAGACTTTATTCATAGTAATGTTTCGCTAATCCAATCAATGTAATCGGACAATCATGGCACAAAGTTGACGTGCTGTGACTTTTGATAAATGAGCCCGTGATACTTGTCAGTCTGTCTCACAATGCTGCCACTATTGAAAAAAGAATTAAATTAGTATTCATAAATTATAATACTAGATTCAGCAGACTTAATAGGAAAACAAAGTATTGATTCGATTAGATTCAAGATTCAATAATCTGTCGAATCGATTCGAAATTTAGTCGATTCAAGTTTGGTTCAGGGAACACTGAATATTGCTGATGAAAAATTGCATCATCTCATCGTAAAAGTCATGTTGTATCATAAAAATACACATTTTTGCGGTTGTGTTTTCTTTTTTTAACAGAAAAATGTAATCCAAGTTTACTAATTAACAACAGTTAACCAATTTGACTATAAACTTCAATGCCATGATGCATACTTTATCCGTGATAGGACTTTTTATTAACCTTAGAAGGATGTTGAACTTCAGTTAGAGGCCAGTTAGTAGTTACGGGTTGCATTGTGCAATTATTAATACTATCTTCCCGGTTTAAAAAAAATATATATATATTCATAAACACTGGTATAAATAAAATGGAACATGCGCATTGGTGTTCGGAGTAGTCGGACAGGTCGCGGGTCCTATTTTCTTGGCTGTATAAACCACAATGAAATAATGTAATCTCTGATTTTAGTGTGGATTAACTTATAAGCAGTAAAATATAGTTGGAAAACCTTGATTTTGAGAGACACTGCAGAATATTTAGTAATGTGTAAGAAATAAAACTATTTTAATCTTTTTTAAATGCATGTAAACTAACATTTTGTACAGATCTATACGTATCAAGCAGAAAAAATTGTTGGGCGATCGGTGGCAAGCAGACATAAGGTAGAGATAAGAAGCCCCTGTGTTAAAAGTTTCCACTCCCCTTCAGCTTGTGGAGGGACGTTTTTCAGAGCCGCCACAAGTTGTCCAGAGGAACTATTGCAATGTTGTCATAGTCTTTTTTTCAATAAAACATCAATAAACTTCGGTGTACAGTATATTAAGGATTAAAATAAAAGAAATAATATTCTAATACGTTTTATTCAATTTAAATTGAATTGAGCAAAATATTAAAATTCCAAAAAAGCGGTGTTGACATCACTGTTTTGTCGCCGCCGGCCCGGGGAAAACAAATAAATTGAAAACTGAAAAAGCTTTGTTTAGCTTTTTCAGTGATTTCAGTGATAAAACTTTAAAAAACATTATAAAAATAAATTTTAGACATAGCAAGGACTCGAACCGACCATCTTCAAGATTGGAACTAAGCACTACATGTGTAAGCACTATAACCATCAGCTATGAAGGCTGTTATAGTCAGGTTAATTTTGGATATATTTATACTAGATTTCAAATTTCTAGATGCTGCAGAGCGATGCCATGCAGTGCTGCCGTCACTCAAGTTTTTTTAAATTATATTTTCCCCTCACATAATTTAAGTTTTATAATTAATATTTTATTAATCTTGTTTCAAAAAGTCTACGTAAACATGTTATTAGTGCAAAATATGAATATTTGTGAAACTGGCAAGTAAAAGTTCTGCATGGACAACTTGTGGTGGCTCTGTATCTGGTCTCCTGAGCAGACTACATTTTCCCTATGTGCCTCGTATCTCTACCTTATCTCTGGGTCTGGAGTAGGAAGAGGCATTCGTGTCTCGGGTGGCTCTTATCAATAAAAATTTCAGGAAAAAAATTTAATAATGTTGAGAAAAAGATACCTGAACTGAAAACTCGTCAACTTCAACTGGTTTCTTCATCCAATACCCTTTTCCGGCAGCAGATAAACAAGAATGTCACTCCGTTGCCTTAGCCTTTCTGTAGTTTAGATGCCCGTCTTTGATAATTGGGTTAATTTTCTCAAACAATTCGGGATCAGTTACCAGAGAACCAAACCGGCTGAGGAAAGATAGCTTGCAATAGCGTGAAGATGGGCCATCAACCAGTTTGCCTTAAAGAATTATTTTCTTTTTTCTTTAACTCTATTTTAACGTATAATGTGAAAATAGGATATATTTTTTTACCAGAGTCAGTTTTCAGAGTTTCTGGGTTCGCCCAACTAAGTGCCCAGCACATAGCATGAAAAGGAAAATCTTTTTCCAAGCCGACAGGTAAAGACTCATTTGATGATAACTCGGGATGGGAGACCAAAAACGGAGGCTTGATTCCCTGTTAAAATAAATGTGAGATGTATTCATAGTATTATGAATATTTTAAAAAATAAAGAAAAAAGTATTTTACTTCAGTGTTTTTTTATCCTTTCAAAAAGTGTCCGTTCCAGGTGGCCATAATGGCAGACATCACTTATGATTATCTATAATTAATAAGCAACAAAATTGTTTTTATTTGTTTCTTTTAACTTAGTCGCTCTATAGTTTTTAATAGGTTAATCAATTTACAAACAAAATGTATGCATGCGTTCGTAATTTAGTTTAAGAGTATTATTGCATCTGAAATTTCTGCTATTGACTTTCTCAAAGTAGATTGGTGTTGTGAGGATGTATAAGAGGGCACTTTGAACACCAGTCACATTCAATCGCATTACCTGAAAAATGTGTTTATATCAAAATAAGTAATGGTATACTCGAAATATTATTACTTAAGGTTTTTGTAATGAAAAGTATTAAAACAAATCAAACTTATTTATAATCTGTTTCATGTATCAATTTAAAATGCTATAAAAATCACGCCTTTTTCTATTTTAGTTCGATTGAATTCCTTATGATAATATATTTTTTAAAGGTTTAACAAAATAAAATAAAAATTCATCCCAAGTTACTTTATCAGAGCACGACATTGTCCTCATTTTATTTTGATCGACGCTCATCTCTTCCATGTTTGGATTTTTGGACCGGTAACCTTTTAATAAGGATTCATAAATAGTAATTGAATACTTAAAAAAAATTGGAGTAGGATTATTATTAATACCTTTTCCAGCGTCAACTTTGATACGCAACTGCCCGTGTTTGACTTTAATTTTGCATTCGTGGGTACATAGAACTGTCTTCCATCTCCAAAAGGAGCCGACCTTATGTAGAGATGGAATTTGATTCCACATTTGAGATAAAAGCGTGGAGTGTTTTTGCCATCGTCACTGTAGGTTACATGGAAGAAAGAATCCCTGGCATTTGATTATCACTTAACCATTTCATCGTAAGGGAAGGAAACGAAGGCACGATGAGCTAGTTATTTATAAATAATCACGAAGATTAATGCCTTTTTATAAGTATAATTCGTAAATCATCAAGAAGATTAGATGTAAGTTTGATACAAAAATAGTTTTGTCATAATTAATTTTGTTTATTACATGAGATTGTGAAGTGCCCTGAAATTATATAAATATGTAAGTAACTTTTAGTAAGAATACATTATTTTTAGTTTAACGAAGCGACCTCCTTCAACCATCATCTTTTTATACACTTCCTTCATCTTTTCCTAATAACTTTTTGTTGTGACTTCCCAACAGCCAATCAAGCAGACAAAACTCCGCCGATCTCCACCAACACAACAGCCAGTGGCTCCACGCGTCAAATTTGCCATAGAGGGCGCTTTACCCTCCCCATCTGGAAGAAAAAGAAGGAAATGAAAGGAAGGAGGGGAAAAGGGCTCGACGTACCCTTCCGCCCACACTATCTTGAGTTGGATCTAAGACGGCTAGAGAGAGAGAGGGCTCCTACGTCTCACCAACAGCTCTATACATCAACTATCTTTAATCAGTGTTTTATAACTATCATCGCTGCTCCGCTTATCCAATCTTATATCCACACATCCTAAGTATTTTAGTGTATTGAATATTATCTGTGTCTATCCATTATAAATAGCTCCCATTCAATTCCGTCTATTCGCATCCATTTATTTTAGTAGTAAGTAGAGCCAGTAATTAAGAAGTAAAAATACCGCCTCATAATTCAGCTAGAATCAGTGAATTATTACATGGTGCTGCGCCTCGGATTCTTTCCGGTGGTCATTTTTCCATTTCGTGTGTAGAAATCCTTTTTCACGGCAAGCGTCGAAACCGGTCAATTTTTTCGCTCACTTATGTATAAATGCAGCATTTCTCGATTCTAAGTATCAATTACGAAAAGAAAGACTTTGGATGTATACATTTACAAGTATTTTGGCCCTTGAATTAATCAAAATAAAAAAAAATTTAAAATTAAATTGACTGAACATCCGTAACAAGTATCACGTATTGAGGTTTTGTACTTTATAAACCATTTTTATTATTACAAAACGAGTACATTTCGTAACTGGTTCTTTTTTTCTCCGGTATATGTACAGTATGGTCCAAATAAACTTGAGGGGCACAAAGCCCGAAACAGCTAAGGGTCCTTCAAGTTTATTTGAACCATACTGTACATTTTTCACTCCATCCAAATAACATTGGTTTTGCTGGTGCAAAGTCAGATATTTGGAAATAGTTCAATTATAATATTGCAATGCTATAGTTATGATAATTCAATTGGTAAATTACTTCATTCATTATTTGACAAGAAACTTGGTACGTACAACTTAGATATTATGCCTTATATCTATGCCTATGCCTTATAGGACTTGGTTTCACCTTTCACTACAGTATTTTGCATCTCCTTCTTATATCCCCAATACAAAAAATACAGATGTTGCTGTTTTGAAGTTTTAGATATTTTCTGAAGGTTATAGTTTAATTATAATATTCGCAATCCCAAAAAAAATACAAAACATTTTGTGGAAAAAACGTTTGCAAATAAAAACAATTCTTTGTTTTGAAGCAGAATTAGGCTCTGGGTGCACTATTGCCCACTACGTGGGACTTGGCAAGACCTCTAAAGTGATTGCGCTTTCCCATGCCGTCCTTACGAATTGCGTATGTAATGTTTGTCCAACCATAATAACATTTCAAGTTATATTTTTCTTTATATCCTTTTTTAATGTCGCCTTGAACGTTTTTTTCTATTGTCTGTATTCATTTCACATTAGGATCATCATAATTGAAATAGAAACTCTTCTTTATATCCTTTTTTAATGTCGCCTTGAACATTTTTTTCTATTGTCTGTATTCATTTCACATTAGGATCATCATAATTGAAATAGAAACTCTTTGAACGAATCCCCTTTCATTATTATCTCTCCTCAAATACACCATGAGCCCTAGATTCTTATTTCTTTTACCTTTTTTTAACATACATGATTTTCTTTGTTACTTAGGCGAGGTTGACGGTGAGTATGATAATCAAAAGGTCAAAATTTAAGAATCCTAAGTCAATGCGTTATAAAGCTGACTGGTTGCTGGAATGTTTATTGCTGAGAATAAAGAGCTTCTCAACTTACGAGCATTTATGGAAGAAAAGGCTGCTGCCTCTTCCGTGCCCTAACACTTTGCGATATATGCTTGGTGCAATGTCAAATAACTTTGGTTTTAGTGACACTGCATTAGGGGCAATTGAAAAACTATTAGATGGTAAAAATCTGGAAGAAAAGGTCGGTGTTCTTTCTATGGATGAAATGAAAGTGACAGAAACGTTTGAATTTGACCGCTAATCACTCAACTTCCATGGATTCATCCATCTAGATCCGGATGCGTCATCTTCTATGTTTATTTGCCGGACGGAAGAGGAAGAAGAAGAAGAAGAAGACAGCTATAATGCCAGATTTGATGGGCCAAAATCTATAAAAGAACCTCGTGAAACTATTGTAAGCTGCCGTCTGATCATCTATTAAACTCATTGCTGAGTACTTGGGATGCCATCAGGAAGTACAAACCATTTGTTACAATCTACTTGCTCGACTTCCTCCTGGTTTCCGAACACCGTGTTGGGTTGTTCCACCGTATAACTAAAATAATCTTCATGAATTACTCGGGCGGAGGAGGCAGCCTACCCCACTTCCTTACCGCTGTCAACTCCACCTGTGCAGAAAAGTCGAGCAATCCCATTTCTGCTTCTCGCTGCGTCAATAGCTTCAAGCTCAGGTACTGAAGTAATAAAGTATGAGTGTACACCTAAAATTCGACATCTAACAAACGGTTTTCCATCTGTGACTTGCGAAATGCAGGGACTTGCGAGCTCGCTACACATTCCTTTTAAAACCTACATTATTATTTTTTTAAATTTAAAAAATGAAATATTTTTTATATAATGACTACATTTCCATAGACGTTGATTCGGAGGTTGTCAACTATCAGAGTTTTGGTGATCATTGGCCAATTATCAGCCGGAATGATTACATAACCAATAACGTGATAAGTGAGCACTTTCACATACAAAGCAATGCAACGATGCATCTTTTTGATATTTTAAGTTCAAGATGAGTTAAAGAAGAATGCGTGCGTGGTCTTTGTATATTGAACTGTACAGTATGGTCCAGTTTATTTGAACCATACTGTACAGTATGGTTCAAATAAACTTGAGGGGCCCTTACCTGTTTAGTGCTGTGTGCCCCTCAAGTTTATTTGGACCATACTGTACCTCTTCTTTTCTTACCTGGAAATTGAGAATTTGAATTTGCAGTTTTATGTTTTATTATATAGGTATGTATTCTTTTTCATCTTTTGTTATGTTAGTCGACTGGGTTTCTTTCTATTTCAATTCATCCTTGATATTTTATTAAAACATACAAACTTCCATATACACAAGCCAGGTTTATTTTATAATCCAAATAATAATATTAAGTGACTTTGTTGTAAAAGCCAATTGTTTTTTTTTAATTATTATAATTTAAACGCTTTTGTATATTCTTGATATCCTTTACTCGCGGTCTTATGTATGATTTTTTTTCGTTACCCTAAATTGAAAATAAATTATGCTTAGACTAATTTTCTTTTTTTTTAAATCTTAGATAAATAGTAGACAATATTTTTAAAAAACCTTCTAGATGTCTGGTAAAAACCACCGTATTTAGAAAATATATTTTGAGACGAATAAAAAGAATTGCGATCAAAGATTAGGATTACAAAATCTGTGATTTAAAATACAAAATTAATGAAGTTTTCATATTTAATGTGTAAGTGACATAATGCATGTACTTTTTTCAAGCTCCTATATTTTTTCCCCTTTTAACATGCAACAGGTATAAATTAGAGAAATTCTTTGAAATTTTAAATCAAATGGGTTTATTTAATAACGAAATCGTACCAACACTTTAAAAGTATAAAGATTACCTTCATCTTATCATAACAAAACTAATAAAGTGCCACCATATTTCTTTCTTATATCTTCTTATTAAAGTCATGTTTTCTTTGGGGACGTTTGTCCATAAGGCCCGTGTTAAAAACGGCAAAAAGGGGGTGTCCCTATTTCGATAACGCAATAAATAACTCAATAGCCGTTGATGGCTGCAAGTCATAAAAAATAGTAGCAAAAAGACATTTCATGTATCTCGCCGATTACCAAAAATCGTATTTTTTCATTCGGAATTGTATTTTTCCGAACGAAATTTCACACGACACCTTTCCCCGTAAACATAGGGGGAAAAGAGAGGTGTCCCTATTTCTCTTGAGGTTACTGTGAATAAAAGACATTGGAAATCCAAATGAGATTTTAATTGCCTTTAGCGGCCGTTTCGAAGTCAATCATTTTACTGCTGTTATTCTATGAAATCTTGCTTCAGTACTGAACTTTCGGCGAACTTAGCCAGAAGCTATCCTTCAGCGGAAGCTTCATCGTATTTTCCGGTTGTGTCGAAGTTTTTCTGGCGTTCTTCTTGGAAATGATGCAACGGATCGTAATTGTGACGTTCTTAATGTTCTAGAATTGGCAGACGTCATGAGAGCTCTCTAAATTTGGTTTAAATGACTTGTTTTATGCCTTATACATCCTATTAGGACGAAGAATAAATTTTCCTGAAAAATATCTTTCTTTAAAAGTACATATAACTTTTATAAAACATAAAAATACGAAAAGGACTTCATTAATAATAACCTCAATACCCCTATTATATTACTAAGTCCAATTTTAAAACACGCCACCAATTTCCAAACATCGACACTAAAAATGCGAACCACGTCCCATAACTTCCCTTACACACAAAACCACTTTATGGAAACGGCGTAGATGAGTGCAGCTGTTCAAATGACCTCAAATCTTTTTGAAGCTAACTTTTTTTGTTCCTTTCATTATTGTCAAATAGATGCTCGTTGACATTTTCTTTTAAACAACGAATTATTTCCATTATCAAATAGCATTTTTGTATCATATAATGTAAAAAGCTTAGATTTCTTTTCTTTTTTTCTTTTTCGATGGTCCTATAGTATTTATCTCGAGCTATGCAATGGAATACATGGATCCTTAAAATATATTTTTAAATAAAACTGTTACTTTGACAAGCAATTAAGGTTTTTTTTTCAATGCTTTTTAACTTGGGATTATCTTTCAGTGTTAGATAGTTTTACAAATAGGATAAGTGTTTTACTCTTACGTTTTACACTTATTTTCTTTTAATACAATTTATTAGCATCACAAAAATATAAACAAAGTAATGGTTGTTTATTTGTAGTTGTTTGTAGATTTGGTTGTTTATTATTACTTGCATACAAAAATTGACAGTCAGTAGTAGGATAGATATTTAAAAAGTATTTTATGTTTCATAAATGTATGTTTCCCAAAAATACAAGTGCATTGATGATGGTGGAAATATTAGTAACCTTATTATTTCGCCCGTTGTTTTTAAGTTATAATTTACACGATTTTTTTTCACGATGAACGGGCTCATGGGCTCAACAATCACCAGTTCTTGAAAAAATAATACATAGATCATATTTTTTTAATTAGAGGGAGAGGGTCTTTGGGTTTTTTAAAGAAAAATTCAAAAATGGTTCTCTGCATAGAGAAATATCTATCAATAAATCCCCAGGCTTTATTGCTCGGAATATTTGTTTCCAATTTCGTTTAACTTAACTACCATGTTTTAGCTAGAATAAATAATTGGACGAAGTGAATCAATTATTATAACAAGTAATACATTTTTAAGAATGTATTTTTGGTTTCAGTTAGGCTAGTTAGATGAAAATCCAATTTTTTTTTTCGTTTTTATAAAGTATTATTTTTAAATTTTGTTTTGTGGGAAAATAATATTTAACTACTGTACAGTATGGTTCAAATAAACTTGAGGGGCCCTAGGGTGTCCCATTTTGCAACGATATTTTTTTTCGAAGCGGCCTTTCAATATGTGGTGTGAAATATGGTAAAACTAATGTGTAATTTTTATTTTGAAGAAAAATTTTTTTTTAGGGTGCGCTCTTTCGAAAAAATGGTCAAAAACAATAAAATTGACCAATATTTACCAATTATCTGAAAAATTTTAAGCAAGAAAAATTCGGCCGCTCTACTATAGGTAGATATACATATTGTCTATACGCATACCAAGTTTTATAAAAATCTATAAACATTTAGGGTGCGCTCTTTTTGTTAGAAGATTGAAGTAAACTAATATAAGGTTTAAATGGCGTTTTAGTCTTGCATAACTGATTCATGCTTAGTGCGACCCTAGGTGACACATCTCACTCATACGTTGATTCGAGGGGCCTCCATTCGGAATTCTGAAGTCGGTTTAGCTCCAAACAAAGTAATGTTTCAGATATCGAACTTTTAATGGTTCAGGTCCCGCGTAGGGTGCTATCCGTGTATCTATGCTGCCTAAAGAAGCTTTTGCCATGCCTGCTGTAATTTTTGTAGCTTTCCTTATCTTTGCTACAGAACCAATGACTTATATTATTCTTTAGGTATTACACACAAGATATTACAGCCCCTCTGGCCGAGGCATCTTGTGACTTAAGTAACGCCCGAATTGAATCCGCCTTAGCCTTGCTGGCTACCAGATAGTCCAGTTGTTTGACGATGGGAACTGAGTTGGAGCTGTTTGGTGATCCTGATGCTACCAACTATTAGTTTTTGACAGAGGAAAACTACAAAATTTGCAGCAGGCACAGTAAAAGCTTATGTAGGTGGCATAGATACACGGGTAGCAACCTAAAAACGATGATTCTGATTTCAAGCCCGCTGTAAAGCAAAATAAAACAGATTCTCAATCTGGAACGGTATAAGAATTCCTCCTTTTTTAACTTGGATTGCAATTGCAATTGTTAGTTGTGTTTTAAATTTAGGTGAAGGTGATGACTAATTTTGATGCGCTCACCAAGAATTAACTACAGAACTGGGTACACGAAAATATACGGAAAAACGAATTGGGATCAGGAACCTTTACCCCTTATGCGTTCGTGACGGAAGTGTTCGACTTTGGATGGTATTATGTAGCGTTAGAAGGTATTAAGCTGAGGCATTGCAATAGGGGAAGTCTCGAAACATGATTTTCATGAGTAAAATTGAAGCCCAACAAGTAGAAGGTATTATGAAGTGATAAATTTTAATAAAGATGCTTGAATAGTTAAATCATCTTTTTTTATTTATTTGTGAATTTTGGGCAACGTTGGGCGAAAAGCAGTATTTGGGAAAGGTGGAATTAAGAATTTTCATGATAAACTAATATATGTGGGATACAATTTGAAATGTCAACAATCAGCTGGAAAAAGAGAAAGAGCGATAGAAAGAAAGGTAATTATCAATATTTTCTTGTGAATCTACCACAATAGCCAGCATTCCATCAACGAACTCTCTGTTACTGATTCTATTCTTTTATCTAGTTATTCCACATATTATTCCACATTCTCTTGAGCTCCTTGTTCGTTAAGCACATAAATTTAATAATGATGGCAAAATTTAAAGTTGAAGTGTTGCCGGTATTAAATAACTATGCTTCAGCGCTGTTGCCGTCCTAAATTTAAAATAATAATATCTACTCCCTTTATATGCCCCGCCTCAGTAGGCCCTCCCCTGAAACTGTCCCTTTCTATATATTTAAATTCTAATTTTTCCCGCTAGATGGCGTTGTCATCTAACGGATGAACTGAAATGATATTTTTTTCAAAAAAAAATCATTTGAGTGCAACTTGTTTTCCTTACATATACAGTTTGGTCCAAATATACTTGAGGGGCACAAAGCACTAAACAGGTAAGGGCCCCTCAAGTTTATTTGATCTATACTGTACTTAAGTATTGACTGAGGAAAACAAGAACCACGCCAAATAGGTTGCGGAAAGCTGAAAGGGCGTTCTATAGAAAGTCTGCTTACTATAACTAGAGAGAAGAAATAAGTACAGCATGGGTTTATTTTAAAATAACTCGTTGAAATTCTTAACAATTTTTATATTATTGTTGATGCCTCACAATTCCATCTAAAAGCACCATTTGTGATTCTTAATCAAGAAGATTTCAGAAAGATAACCAACCTACCAAAACCGAAGAAAAGTAACTAGTTTTAACTTGAATAATAACTTAGGTGTATTATTTTTATTTGTTACTAGACATGGCATGGTCCCGTATCATAAAAAAAGACTGCTAAAAGAAGTCAACGAGCAGAGTCTCATGGATCATTACTCCGATTATCGGTCAATCGGTTCGGATCATCCAATCACCGGATAGCCAAAAGTCCGATTACGGACTGAAGAATGTTTGAAGAAAAAGATCCCAATCCATTTCTATATTATTCAGGGGTTTTTCACAATAATTTTTTAATAGTAAAATCAGCCGCCAGATTGATGTTTAAACTTTTTTATAAGTTTCACGAGAGACCCGAAGTTGCATCATAGTTCAAAATTCATTTTACTTTAAGCAATAAATTTTTTCTCCGTTGCTTTTTTACTTGAAGAGGTGAACCAATTTATTTATTGTTTAAACTACATGGTAACCATCTTTATGGGTTCGAATTTTAGTTTATAGGGTGAGCTAGTTGAGGCACAAACATTGTGTGTTCGTTGTTGCGCTCGCGCAAACTTGGGATTCCTGTTTTTAAACTATTTTGTCCTTTCTTTGAAAAGACCACTCTTTATTGAGGACTACAGTTGGGGGACTCCTGCGCACTTGGGCCTAGGGAACTCCTGTGCAACATCAACAAATCGGGCACAGGCTTTCGTGATAAATGATAGTGGTGTCATTGATTCATAGAGTTGTATTTTCTACTATTACCATCGTGAATACATATATTTGGACAAATTGAACGGGAATCACTTCTTCTTCCTTCAACCTCAAACTTCCTGGATCCCGTTGTAGTTCCTCCTCAATTTGTCTTTCAGTTCCTTGATAGTAGGACTGGCAAACCCACCCATTTGATCAACTAACAATAACACTTAGCAATTTGGCTTGCGTTAACAAGCCTTCCTTCTCGACCCTTCCGATAGATTTTGTGCATCTCTTCTCTTTGAAATTCATCTACCTGATCTTGATCAAGGAATCTAAATATGATGGATTCGACATCCTTAAAATTTTTGTAACGAAAATTACACAAAGTTGTGGTATAAAATGAATGTGTCAATTTTGGTCTTTAAAACAAGAATTTAACAAAATATTGCACTCTGAGTGTGTATTTTTCGTATAAATTTGTGGGTTTGGTTGTCCATCATACAGCTTACCCATTCCTTCAATGAAAAATGGATCACGAACTCTTGCTTTTTCCCTAATTATAGCCATTTTATATCTATTGATATACTTAAGAGTGAATCCACCTAAGAACCGACCAAATTTTCCTTTGAAAAAAAGTGTACTTTTTAGTTTTTGGCCGCTAATCAAAAACAAATATACCATTGGATGGCGCTTGAAAATCTTAATTTAATGGTGGTGGTCGCATCTTTAAGCGGCTTGAATTACGTAAGTTATTACGTAAAATGTAATTTGGTCTTTGGGAATTAATTTCAGCCGATCCATAAATAATAGAAGGATCGGGTTTTCACTGAAACATGCGCTAGAATGTTTCTGATCTTGTAGTATTTTAAAAAAAATTTTTTTACGAAGGAGGAGAAAAATATTGACGATTACGGCAAAACGTCTTTTTTTCTCGTTTCGTTTTGACCTCAACCTTGAACAAAGCAAGCGAGAAAAACGCTGAAAAACTCAAGGTCAAGCAAAAGAAAACGAGGAAAAAAACAGCGCTTTGCCGTAATCGTTAATATTTTTCTCCTCCTTCTTTAAAGAAAATTAAAAAAAATACTACAAGATCAGAAACATTCTAGCGCATGTTTTAGTGAAAACCCGATCCTTCTATTAATTATGGATCGGCTGAAATTAATTCCCAAAGACCAAATTACATTTTACGTAATAACTTACGTAATTCAAGCCGCTTAAAGATGCGACCACCACCATTAAATTAAGATTTTCAAGCGCCATCCAATGGTATATTTGTTTTTGCTTAGCGGCCAAAAACAAAAAAGTGAACTTTTTTTTCAAAGGAAAATTTGGTCGGTTCTTAGGTGGATTCGCTCTTAAATTACTTAAATCGGTGTATAAACTATTTAAAAATTCATTAAAATAAAGGAATTTTTTATTGCCAGCCAATTTAACTGATACTTGTTGCACAATAATTTGGATTTTTTACACTTTCCCTGACATAGAAAAAACTGTTACACCATACATACATAACAACCATTCATATACTGAATTACATTAGACCGCATACAAAAAAAATATTTTATCTAAGGCGGAATAACAAAGTTATAGAATAAGTTTATGACACATTTAAAAAGGGAATAACAAAATGACCTAGAAGCATCAAGAACAGACATCACAAAAGTCTTTATCCCAGCCATAATATCAGCAATTCTATCCTCTAAATCTGGATGAGATTGGTAAAGTTTTCTAATTTTTGGAGGGTATACCCGGAAGCAAGAGGGATTGATGGAGGAGTTAGCTTCCATTTTTAAGATAACTTCATATTTTATCCTCGATAAAAAAGGCTTAACGGGTTTCTTTTTGGCACTTTGGATGTGGAGTCATCAACGTCGGAATGTTGAAATGTAATGATGTCTGAATGACTGAATGTGAAAAACATTGTATCATTAACTACTAGGTTGATCAACGAAATCGATCCAATAAAAATAATAACAAAAATGTAATATTAATAAACAGTATTTTATGAACAAAAACCATTAAGACATATTTGTAAAAATCTACAATGGAAAGAAAAAAGAAAATTGGTTATGTCAATTTTAGCGGACATCGAAATAATGAAAAGATAAGGAAAATGTAATTTGGGTATAAAAGTGCAAGAAAAGATTTAACTCAAAATTTTTACTTGCACCTTGCACGAGATCAGGTGCGCCACTTATCGGATATTCCCAGAATATTGTTATTGTTGGAAGTACCTAACCACTTTGTAATAAAGAGACGATAAAAAAATGCTTTAGATTTCTTTTAAAAATTATTAAGTGGTTTGCCATCCCAAACCTAATTAGGTACAGTATGGTCCAAATAAACTTGAGGGGCACACAGCACTAAACAGGTAAGGGCAAGGGCCCCTTAGGGGCACCCTTCCTTTTTTCCTCCATTCGAAGAGGATGGAACGGCATTTGATTTAACGTCTTTCTTCATTTTCTTGTGCTTAAAATCATTTAATTCAATAATAAATTAAAAGGCTAACTTACTTTGGCAGGATCAGCTTGGTCGCTCTTCCAGTTGGAAGAAATACTTCCGGATTTTCGTCAAGGGCTTCAAATCCACATGCTCTTCTATTGCTGCAAAAAGCATGGAGTCATCATCTTCTGAAATGGTCGGTAAAGTCAGCACATAATATCAGATATAAAATCAGTACACATAAAATGATATAACAAGAGAACTTGAAACTGTATTTATTTTTAAAAAACAAAACAAATGTAGTTGTCAGATTGTTTTTCAAATCTAATTGTAAATTCCATTTTTGTGACGCTGATGATTATCTTCCATGGCACAGAGAGTCTGGGAAATGAGGCGATTAATGGATGATTGGTGATCCAACGCAATGGATCGCATTTCCAAAAGACATCACTTTTGATAGCTTTTATGTATATATTAAAAAATTATTGAAGATATTTATTATAGTTTTAAATTATTATTACCATTAAAGCATTAATACATTTCGGCATTTGAGAAAATGATTTTCCTGTGATTAGGTCATTAGGATCTTCTTTCATCAATGAAAATGATGATACGAGCTTTATTGAAAAAATATTCTTCACAAGTATTGTCACTGCTCGACCTAGGTTTCCATCATGTTTCCAACGAATCTCGGAAATAAAATGTTGAATCTAAAAAAAATAAAGCACATAATTTACCATTTTCTGGTTTTTCTTCTTGTTTTCAAACATAACTTTCCATGCCATTTCTGTATCTTTCAGGTTCGTCGAAAATCTGGTCATCAACGTAAAAAAGTGGTCCAAGTCTATAAATGGTAGACAAAGAACACACGTTTTAAAATGTAGATGTGTAGAAAATATTGATATCGAAAAATTTCGAATTTATAGAAAATCAACACGTGACAAAAGCAGACGACACTCGAATTTTATTTGACTGAGCGAAGTTTTAAGATATAGATGCGTAAAACTGATAAACACTCGCACAGTCAGCTGCTCAGCTAACTGATAGGCGATTGCTATTAAGCTGTCAAAACGAGTATTATAATGGTGCCTACTATTCGTCAAAATAAAGTTTATTGTAATATTTGTAAAACCAAAATTCCAACTGCATTACAACTTGTAGGAATTGTTGGGTCCCAGCTTCTAAGGAATAGAGGTATCGCCGCTTTTGTTCTTGGAACTTGGAAAGGTTGGCGACTGGTTTGGAGCTCAAGGTCGGCCATTCCACTCGAATTTGGCATGTTTAGATATCGCAAAACGACTATGATTTTTTTGTTGCTATTTTCAAATCTCAATATTGAATTTTGTATGAAATTACTGTAATATTTTCAATATGGTACTTAGATTGTTTTATAATTGAAAAATAGAACTCTTTTCACATCCCTACAAACCCATTTTCAACTTCTATTTATTTTTTCAATATCAGAGAAAGAAAAAAAGGAGATTCTGCCTTTAGATGTCATTTCTTCCATCTTACCGTCGCATTTTATATTTTATTTTCAGTGAATGCAAGTCCCGTTGTTATGATGGGAAATTGATCTTTGCCATTCACTTTCAATTCCGACCATGCATTCTCAGATACCCTTACGGGCTTGTAAAGGCAGTTTACTCCTGTAAATAATTAAAATACAGAGATTTATTAAGTTCGATAGGCTTCGTCAATTAAATCCATGTAACAACTGCTAGACATTTGTAGCTTAGTGAAATTATATTAGGCACAAACAAAAGCCACACTTAACGCTGTAATAACTGAATGTAATCTTTAAGCTACCATTTGGTGATCAGTAGTGGAATAATTCCATTTGCCCAGATCTTGAAAACATAGGGCGTTCGAAGCCCTAAGACCGTCAGTGGTATTACATCCCTTGGCCTTTTCAAGGGCATTCATTTCATCAAACAATTTTTCCAGCTGCTCATGATTGTAGGGTCATCGCATGACCACGGTGGATGCAGGATTGCAGGCATTCCCTGACACGGGATTAGCTCAACTTGTACCGGAGTAAATGCTGCAGCCGAAAGGCTGAATTGCTGCATTCTTTCTTTGAGATCTGGTTCTGGAGTGACCAGTGCACAACATCGCCAACTGAAGGGACTTCCGGCTGGGAATCAACTGCCTTCTGTCATCGGGGACCCTTCTGGTCTTGTCAGTTGACTGCTTGCAAGTTCAATAAGAACAATAATCAATACAGTAGATAAATTGATGTTAAATAACCTTTTGCTGATCGGGCTTCTCTTCTTACAGGACCTGGGTTTTAAAAAAAATCATCCTCGAATGCCTCTTGAATCCTTTTCTTTAAAGCAGCAGAAATAAATGAATGATCTCTTTCAACATCCATGTTATCCATCGGTTTATTCACATGACACTGAATTTATTTGCTGAGTTCATTCTCACCTTCTACGCTTTTTCAGTAAGCAGATTTCTTAGTAATGATTCGAAGGCCATTTCATCGGTAATTAGCATTTTTTTATCAGCATCAAGTTTATCTCAGTTAAGAACTCACCGATTAAAAAAATTCTCAGAAAAAGATGATTACTGCACGCTCGCAGAATGATTTTTAAGCAGAATACACAGTAATAAGCGATTTACTCTTACTACAAGTACAAGGTTGCTAAAAGTGGCCTTTCCTGGCGTCCTTGAATCTACTAATGCCCATAGTACTCAAATAACCGCTATTATAAGCTCTTTTTAATTAGATATACTCGTGTTATATTCAATAGGAAAAGCTTATAAAAAAGCTAAAAAGCATATCATCGTGTTCAGCGTAAAAAAACTGAACAGGATTGCTACTGTAAATGACAAAATAAGGCCTTTTGGAGAATGCATTACATTTTGGAAAAGGAATAACCTTATTTATGGTCATTTATACTTTGGAATACCATGTAACCAATTTCTACTTACATCCCAAGGTGTCCAAAGATATTACAGAGATAATGGTAGCAGCTATTTAAACTGCAAAGAAAACAACATTCTGCTACCTCAAAAAATTAATTGAACACACACCGCACAACGCACATGCAGCTACCCAATCCCAGAGATTTAGATCATTATCCGATTTATTCATATTTTTCCGTATATCCATATTCCTCCTTTTCCAAAGGGGGAGTATGAAGTCTTTCGTCAGACCACGGCCAATAAAAAGCAGATGTGTAATTTTGTGTTTGGTTAGTTGGGTTTTATGGTCACAAAAAAAGTTCAAACACACAAAAAAGGTAAATATCGAAGGATTATTGTTGATGCTTGGAAATCATCATGAAGTTCATTACCGCCATTCTCTAGATGGAAAAGACCTTTTTGCAAATGATACTGTCGCAAACAAATTGATTTAAGGCATTGAAGGCAGCAGACGAGTAGATCTGTAAAATTTCAGAATAAATTCCAAGTTTTCGTGGGCCATGACATTGAACATCAATTTCAACCAACTTAAGAATTTAATCGTTATTTACCTTTCGTCGACTTGAGGAACTTATGACTGCATCAAAATCGTGAAAAAATTGTTATGAACGTACTTAGAATAATGGAAATTATTGTTGCAAATCTCGGGCTTTAACGTTAAGGACCTGATTGTGAACGCCAAGATAATGTCAATCAAGAAATATGAATTTTCCCATGTGAATCAAAATAAGAGGGCGATCGCTATTCGCTGCCCACATCTTTTCCAGCATATCTTTAATGTAGATTGTAGAAGGTTACTTTGAACTTATAAGTAGTGATAGTTCAAGTTGAGAATCTTACAGAAGATGATCGTGAGGGTTGAATAAGATGGGAATCGTTTCAGGCATCCTACAGTTGTTGGTTAACAGATTCTATTTGAGCTTCCTTTTAGGCTTATTTTTTTTTTGCTTGAGTTTTTGACCAGAGATGAGTTCGTCTTGTTCGCCTTCACCTGTTGGTTGAATAGAGCCAAGCTTGATAATAAATACTTTTACAAAAATCAAGCATTGACTGAACTTTAAGAGGGAATAACGCCTGAAAGTGAGTGGGAAGAAATGGAGATGCAGCATTCAAATTTCTAATTCTGATTTGTTAGAACCTATACATAGGTATAGGTACATGTTCAAACAATCAATATAAAACCATATTGGTTTAAATGAATAAATTATGGATTTTGATGGATTCAAATTTTATTACAACAAATTTCTTATGCTTAGCTATGTTCAAACAATAAATATAAAGCTATCTTAGTTTAAATTTGGAAACTCTGGATTTTGTTGGATTTGAATTTTATGACAACAAATTTCTTATGCTTAGCTAGGTGCAAGTAGCCCGTAATCAGAGTTTGTCCAAACTAACCCCGCTGCAAAATGACACTATAAAATTAAGAAACAGAAGAAGAAGAGAATAAGACGACAGTTTACGTGCCGTTTCAAATCGATCAAATTGGCAAGAAGGAAGAAATTGTCTGTCCATGCAATCGCCCTTCTTTGTACAATGTACACCAACGAGTGGAATCTGAAAGAAATATATATCTTCCATTTGATCTTTTCGTGAGATCAAAAATATAAATTGTGCATTTCTATCCAAGAAGGGGCCTAACTGTCTAAAAGAAGTGGACATGGACAAGAATATTTATTTTATTTTTCATCCCATTACTATAGCTGAGGTGGATGCCCAAGTTGCAGACGCATTCCATCACTCTTTGTCTGCACGCCTGCAAGAAAGGGACACGGACAAGACTATCTATGTACCATTTCAGCTTGCTGCTTCAACCAAGGCTGTGAATGATGAACATTAGGCGAATACCTCGATTAAATTGGTTAACTAAATTGTTATATTTTATACGATAAATAAAAAAAAAAGATTTTGAAATCATACCGAACTGACCATCCTTAAAAAATGCATTAAGATTTTTTTTTAAATAAAATTTTTTTTCCCGCTATTTACTTTTTCTAATAATTAAAAATAGATATTTGTTATAAGACCAGACATAGAATTTTAACAGTATTGATCATTTTAATTTTTTTGAATTAATTTTAATGAAATTAATTTCGTCAAAAGGAATGGAGGAATTTACTGATGGGGATGTGCCTGATATGCTCTCAGCAAGTGGCATTGCAGAGAGAAAATGTAAACTTGTAGTCGACTCTAGTATTGAATGAGGAAAAAGATTAAACGTCAAGCAGAAAACGTATGGCCAAGTAATGAGGATATAAATGAAGGAGCTTAGTACGATTTTGTTTACAATTCTCTTCTTAAAATAAAAATGTCCAAAGAATTAGCGTAACATTCTCTATCTAGTGGTAGGCTTACATTAAATAAATATTGTTATAGTTGTAACAGCCTATTACAAAAGTTTTAAAACAATCAAAAGTTCGTCTAATAACCTGATGAGAAATACAGTTATGGGAGTGGGAGAAGAATTTCAAGAAAACAATTTAGATTTATGGCAGTGGGCAAAAACCCATCTTGCTCATATAATTTCCTCGAACGGAAGATCGCACTTTTTTCAACGTTGATTTGCAGATAGGTTTCGGTATCTCTGTTGTTATCTGCAAACAATAAAAATTTCAGCAATCTTTTATACATTTCTAAGATAAAATATTAAAAACACAGCTCCATTCATCCAGATTTTAAGAGGAAGGTTTCTATATTTGACAATAAGCCCAGCGTGGACCCACCTAACGTGCCACAAGACAATCACACGTGTGGATCCACTTACCATCCATTTGGGTCCAATGAATCCAATCGGAACGAGACAAAGTAAGCAAAAACCTCCCATTGATATTTATGCCCCTCCTAATCAATTACGAAATATTTTATGAAAAAAATACAATCGTTATAGATTCAATAAACTATTTCTGCCAAATATCCCCCTTCCTCCGGTATTTAAAGATCCGAAATACTTAGAAACACATACTTCATCAAATTTATAAGAACGACATCAACCACTTGCCAAAACACAAAGCTGTGATTTGTAAAAAAATTATAATTAAATTAAACTTTCCAATTTTTTTTCAAAGTGAGGATACTAATTACACCGACGTTAAATTACAAAAGTGAAGTTACATTATATTATCAGTATATATGTGGAACATTAATCCCTAGAGGAGAGATAAGGGACGATTTATTCTTTTTCCGAGGGAGAATCGAGGATCACCAATACGTTACTTTGCATACTCATCTTCCCTTTCATTTCTCTCATGTTTTGAGCAAAATACTCTCGTTCCAGAATGGTTATTTTCTTTTCATTAAACCATTATCTTAATTTAGAAGCTTTGGATTTTGTCAAAAATAAAAATTCGTCGAATGGTGATTTATATATTGATATTCATTTCAATTTGAAACAATCATTATTGTAATATAAAAAGTTTGCTTAAATTAAAATCTATAATATGCATGCCTATTCATTGACTTAGAAAATAGTACGACAAAATTCTACTGATAATACTTTTAAAAATAAAATAAAATTCTTTAATGTACTGTAGATAGAGACTTTCTTTAGAGAAATCCTTCCGATAGCATTAAATTCAAAATTTGCAAAGGAATTTATTTGAACAAAAAGTAATTTTTTTTTATAATTTTCTATTATTTTTTTAAGTGAGTGCACATTTTTAAATCATAGTAGAAAAAATACTTAATGAAGGTGGGCCCATCCTTCTTAGAAACTAATTTTAAGATAAATATATCCTATATCTTTCTTATGGGTTTTAATTGCATAGGATTTTTTTGAAAAAATTATCTCTATAGACAGGTTTTCAATCTCTTCAGGAGAAAAAAGGAAAGGATTGAAAACCACATTCCCCACAGCTGCTACATTTGGCAACCCTGAAATCATAGAAGGAAAGTAAAAGCTATATATTTATATTGGTTGTAATTTATTATTTGCTTCTTCTTACTGCTTCTTGTGCTCCAGCTTGAGCAGCATTCTGAGCCTCCTTATTTGGGGTTGGAGGGGTGATCAAAATATGCTCGGCTTTTTCTTCTTCAGCCACAACGCCACACGAAACAACTTTTTCCCATTGAAACTAAATAAACGGTGATGCAAGAAGGGAATGATTACCTTGGGAAGTTGTGTTTTTGTATAATCCATTTTTCTTGAGAGTGCTATATGAAAAGGGGCTGTACGACAAAATTGTGTAAAACACAGCAAATAATATTAGCAACCTAATTAAACCAATGAGGCCATAAAAATAGCGATAAAAAAAATTTATTGCGTCAACAGGACATTTAAAAACCTACGCCAACTACACTAATGGCGATTTCCAATGGGAAGGTTTTTCAGAGATTTCGGTAAAAAAATCCACTCCAGATATATTTTGAAAGATCTTGCCAAACATCCAGAGCAGATTTTTCGAATTTCTCGTTTTTCCATTGGAACAACTTTTCCAATACCCCGTACATCCGGTATTACCTTTGATGTCTCCTTGGCGGATCTGAAAAAAATCTTTCGCCCTTTGGAACAACACTGTTTTCCCATTGGAACAATTTCTTAAAATCTACTCTGGATGTGCGAAATCTCTTGAAAATCTCGCCATTGGAAAACGCTATAACTTACTAAAGAATCCATATTGCTGCATATTTCTTACAAATATAAAATATAATAAAAAATTAATGACGATAATTTTTTATTTTTTTTTTATGAATTACTGTGCATACCAAAATTCCTTGTATTTGATTCTCAAAAATACTTTGTAATTTTTTCGTTGGCCGGGAATTCTCCTACAAGAAGCACTGTATTCTTAGTACTGCTCCAGAGAATGCCATTGCATTTTTCGTATAAGGAATAATCAGAATTGTTCTGCAGCAATTTCTTTCATTAGAATGGAAATTTATATTCTTCCTTTTTGTCCCCATCTTTAAAAGAAAGTCTAACAAACTGCTTTTTGGTCCACCGGTTGTAAATAACAAGAAGGTGAACGAAAGTTACAGGGGGACTGGGGAAGTGGGTTCAATAAGGGGGGAGCCCCGGGGTTTTCCAATACGGTCATTTATTTTAATGAAAGTAACAAGGAAAAAAGTGTATTAGAGAGATAACGATGGATCGATCATCCATTTTCAGTTAAGAAATCTATTTATCCATAGCAGCTTGTATTTTTAGACTAACGAGGCCTTAAAAAAGGTATTTTTAATATTTTTATTGGATCAACATGACATTTCAAAAACTCTCGCCAACCACACTTGCGTACTAATACTTCCTTCTTCAACTACTTTCGATAGACCAAAGCATTTCATGAAAATAATAAAAAAAAACTTTTTCTGATGATTTACAGTACGGGTTAAAGTGTCGCCAGTTTTTTTGCAATAACTAGCCCAATTTTAGCTATGGAATTTTTTTTTTATTTCCCCCCCCCCCCTCGCTTATAACATGCTAGATTACCACTCTGAATTATTTTCGATTTTTATCGTCATTTTCCACCGAGTTATTGATTAGGTCACCTATAAGTACACCTCAATATTTCCCCCGTTTAACCACGGGTTAACAGTCCCGCGTTCAAACAGTCATAACTTTTGAACCAAGGCATGCTTGACCATCCGGCTAGTAACAATCTATTAAGATTGGTCTATTCTTTAATTGAAACTTTAAAAAATCAAAAATCAAATCTTGATAAAAAGTTTCGGATTTTTAAACTTTACTAAAAAATTTCCCCTATCTCCCCTGTAGGACAAAAATGACCTTGGATCTTTGTCTTACAAGGGAGATAGGGGAAATTCTTTAGTGAACTTAAAAAATCAGCAACTTTTTAGTCAAGCGTTAATTGATTTCCTATTTCCTATTATTGCTTCTGCTTAAAGAATGATTCAATACCAACAATGTGTCGCTAGTCGTATGATCAAGCGTACTTCCGTTCAAAAGTTATGATGGTTCAATATAAAGTCGAAACGTCGAAACTAAGGTGCGCCAAAGTCTATAATACTTCATTCTAAATTAAATTCAGCTCATTCCAAAAAAACTGGACACTGGACTGGAAAAACTTCATTCCAAAAAACTTTTTTAAACATACAAAAAGGATTTTATCATAAATATATACAATCAATCATTACTCAAAATCCCTTATATATATTTAAATAGCAGTATGCTATTTTTTTTAAACGTCCTATTTAATTCAAATACATTATTTCTCTAAGGCATTTTAAAGTATGATTCTAGTAAATGACGTGATTTTCAAATAAAGTTATTCTCATAAACCAATTTTGAGTTACTTCCAAACATTTAATTTTACATTAAGTTACCTAAACTATCAAATTATTTAATTGTATTACATATTTCTAATAGTCCAGGGGATCAAAAACGAATACGGCGAAGGAGCGAGTCACGTTCGTCGTTTTTCTCAATGCGACTGGGACGTACAAGGGCTCCCCCTTAATGGCTGATACTGCCAAACAGCCAAACGCGTTTAGGGACAAGGAAGAAGGCCCAATCCTGATTCCATACACACACCAATGAAGTGCCTGGGTAGACAGGGATGTCTATAGACTTTGGTGGAATAAGATATTCCTTCCGGCTGTTCGGGAACATGCTCCCGATGGTGAGACGGTGGCACTGTTACTAGACAACTGCTCAGGTCATGATTCTGATTTGAAAGACCCACTTGGCAAGGAAGCTTAAACTCTACGATCCACCACAATAAAAATAATAGTTAAAATCCATTGTACAAGTGACTGTATTTTTCTTTCCGCCTATGTTACATTTATATTCTAATCCCTTGATCAAGGGACCATTTTTGCATTTAAAGTCAACTGTAAAGCTGAAATGGTTTCAGCTTTAGTAAAAGCATATTATACTAGAGATTATTTATTTGTTTATTAGTTGTATTATTTATCTTTTTATTTTATTTCTGAATATACAGAGCATTCAAACCATTTGGAATGGCATGTGATGACAAACAACCTGAACACGAATACTTTTCCAAAGTGACAAACAGCTCTAAGTTGAAGGGGAAAGCTGCCTGGGGTAAAGAGTTAAAGATCTCAAGGTAAAACCTTGGTTAATTATTTCTAAAATTTATTAACAAACTTTTTTGACTTGGAGATGTGTATGTTGTTTCTTTATTCCAACTTCAATTGGCCGAAATCAGTGACGCTCAAGTTAATGTGGAGCCGTACCATGATTCCCAAAGTCTGTTCCAACGCATAATGTAGATTTTCTCTTACTTCTTTTTATGATAATTTTGTCAATTTGATGCGACGCCCGTCCAAATCTACCAAATGGTAGAATCTACTCGTTTTCAGTCGCATATCACCCATTGTCTTAATTGGAACCACTCTAAACGTCGGATTTCTTCATTGAAAATATTAAGGCCACTCAATCATTCCTGCTGGTAATGGTCTACCACTATTTGTCAATGTTTTACCTTAAAATGCGTTGTAATCCAGAATAGAACAACAGAATAGTAACAAGGGAACCATTCCCCTTGTTATTATTTTTCACGACGTGTCAATGCCTTGTGCGAAAATGTGTGGTAATCCAGAACAAAAAACAAGGACATATAAATATTCAACGTTCTGTCTTTAACATTCAATTGATTCATGATTGGAACAGGCTTAAAATATAATTTTTTATATTTTAAATAATGCAAAAGAATTTTTGAAAGGAATTTTCACATAAGAAAATGTTTAGTCAATGCTACAACATTTTCTTTCATTAGAGTAGACAGAGCGTCCTTCAGCCTGATGTCTGCGGCGGAAGTGGTGGAATGAACTGGTCCTGGTCCTTTATCCCTTATAAAGTACGATGGAGGCCAATTCTACCCAAAATACCTTATTAATGTCTCCTCTATAGATGATTTTTTAAAAGTAAAAAAATTTTACTACTAATAATTAGTGGTGCAAAAACTGATAACATGCAATGCAAGTATGAGGTATTCCCCACTTTGATTTATTATTGGAGAATAGCATATCGCAATAACTGTACACACGATCGATTAATGGTTTTCTGTTATTTCAATATTAAATTTCAGTTAATATGTTGGCTTTATGGCCACCCCCTTTCCATGTACTGATCTATACCGTATATAAATGACGGATGGGAGCATTTTATTATGAATTGAAGTGAATAAAAGAAAATTTCGCATCAACTGATGAGAAGAGATCAATTTATCCTATGTAGGACAATGCATAATAAATTTACTCATTCGTTCCATTTTTTTTAAAGAGACATATGCTCTGTATTTTGATAGCTTATGTATCGATTAAGGTTGACAATATTCATCCATCATAAGCCATCTGTACCATTATGCAGCGTACAGTAGGTCGAATGTGTATTATTGGTTGCCTTCCGATAAATTTTGTAAAAAAGATATGTCAAGACTCTTTGTTCATTGCCTGTTTTACTGATTTTATACATGGTAGCAATTAATGTTCCAAAATATATTTCCTCCTTTTCCAGTTGTTTCAATATAATTTTGAGATAAAACGAAAGCATGTGCCTTCCTCCGTAAACGTTCCGCCATAAAAGCCTTGTATACAGTACAGGAAGCGAAGACTTCCCAAGGACAAAAGGATTGGAGTGCAGAAGAATACGGACGTTTCTAGTATGGGATGTTTTAATCGTCCTTAAAATTCATCTTAACTCGTAGCTAATTCTATGTTCAGTTCGTAGTACTGAAGACACGAAATCTAATCAATTTTCGATAGCCGGAATTGGATAGACGGTTACAACGTCTAATGTAGCTTTTTGGCTGTTGTTTAAGTTTATAAGAGAGTTTATAAAAGATGAGAGTTTATAATTTTAAAGTTACAGTTTTATTTTATGTTCGTTAAGATTGAGACCTTTTTCAAATCTTAATGCTAATTTTAAAAAATCTATGCATGAACTAACTCGAGGGCTGATAACATTTATAGTCGTTCCTGTAACAATAAGGGGCTTTGGGCTCTCACTCCGGTCTTGGCCAATTTATTCAAGGCCCTCTTGAGTTTTTTTTTCTTTTGCACATTTTCTTTATAGGATAGGAGGAAGGATTAGCCCTCGAGTTTTTTTTTCTTTCAGCGCTTTTCTGTCCTATTCCACCGTTGTTCACCATTTTTTTAAGTCAATCGTTCTTTTATTAGAGTTTTTCCATAGTTCTGGATTAGGAAGGAAAGAAGGTTTAGGAAAAAAAACAGAATGATACGAAGGATTTTGAAAAAAATAAAAAATGATCCAAGCTATCACTTGATCAATTTATTTGTATTTGTTTTATATATATTGAATGGCGAAATTTCTCTATTATTGGCGTTTTTGGTTCTTTAAAGTTAAAGTTAAGAACTATTTATATGTTTAAATGTTGGAAATATTATCGTTGCAAGAATTTTTTTTTATTATTTCCATTTTTCTTGAAAATTTAATTCCTTTAATATAAATTCGAAAAATCTGCTCTGGATGTTTGGCAAGATCTTTCAAAATATATCTGGAGTGGATTTTTTCCAAAATCTCTGAAAAACCTTCCCATTGGAAAACGCCATAAGTGGAGAATGTACCACGTTTGAGAAAAAAGAAGAAGATTGTTATAATCAGTTCATGTTCTTTTATATATGGGCGTATTTGATAATTCTATAATTAAAAATGGAATAAAATTGTTATATTTCATCATTTTTCCACAATATACTTATATTTTTTCAAGTGAAGAATTTAGAATTAGATGACAAGTAAATGACGCATAAGATAAACTTGTACAGCGAAACAGTGGTGGATGCAATTCCGGAGCTAGTTACCAACAAGGTAAATACTAGAAAAGTGAACTAAACTACTTTTTATTGCATGCGCTTCTGAAGAAGCTACAACGTTTTCATTCTGGAACGATCAATGAAATCTTATTCATATGAGTAGTATTGTCTTTTTTTATTGCTATTTTTTGCAGAAAACAACGATTACAACAAGACATATGACCTATTCTTGAGACATAGGACTCGTCTTTAAAGAATCATAAGTTATAATGGCTTCGGGGCCTGTGAGCGTTGCATTCAAAGGGAAAAGAAGTGAAAAAGTTGGTTTAAATTCCGATGTACAAAGACTTATGTTTGCCTGCCATTGAGAAACGACGATGAAATCCTCTCTTTCTGTATCGTATGTCTTAAAACTCAGAAAAAATCAAGTACAAAATCCACTGGATGAAAATTTATTGATTTCGACTTTCCCATGGTACCAGGATTGGTAAAATATGAGATGCATACCATGTTCACTGGTGCGTTTGGTCAACGGATCAAAGGAATAGCTAATCTAAATTTTACAGAAAAAGTTAGTTTCGACCGTAAATAGGAAATAAAGTCTAAACTGAAACTCTTTCAAAGTTTTGTCAATAATCCGTAGTATGGTGATATGTGTTAGGAATTAAAAGTTCCACGAATTGTGCCAGTTGCTATATTTCTTCACTTTAATTTTGTTGTAACTATTATTATTATTGTTATTCACATAAGCCAGTATTATCACAACTCCAAAGCTAGATCTCAGTTTAACATTTAGGAAGAAGAACTATTGGTATCAATTATCCATTCGACTGACCTTCAGAGATGATCCAAATCCCCAATGATTTTTACGAATTTGTTTGAAGTGCAAGGGGTCAACGTTTGGAGATTCTAAACATTTTTAAGCTATATAGAAAAAAGTGATACCACTGGGAACTATCGTTTTAATTTTTCATAATCAAATATTTTTTCAATCAAAAGAATTTTCAAGCGGTTTATTTGCTACGGAAACCGCATTCCTGAGCAAGATTAAAGTGTCCTTATGGAGCGTGGCCAATATCTACTTCTGACTTCTCCCCATGGACTGTGATACACTTCACAATAATCGCTTGAAAAGGAGATATTGTGCGCAAATGCCATCAGAAACCATGAAAAATGTCACTGTTGGATTTACCAGTTTTATTTACCAAAGGAAATACAAATTACTAAGGAAAAAATCAGCTTTTAAAAATAAATTTAAAGACATTTATTTTTATGCTACAGATTGATGCTGTTGTTGTGATCGTCGATATTGTGACAGTAAGTGGTTTTATCACATCATTGTTTATAAGTTCAATTTGCCATTGCAAGCTAGAAAAGAAAAGTGACACATGAAATATCATGTCCCCAACCCAAGATTGGTTTTAACTCTTTTGTACAACACTTTAACGAAATGTATAATAATCAAGTACTGAGTAAATTGTATTGAACCGTTGGTTTGAAACCGATATTGAAACTTGAATGATAGAAACTCCATTACGTTGAATACTATGATAGAAACTGGAAAAACTAAGGGTGATGCATAAACAAAGAAACTGTCCTGCATTTTTTTTCTATACAAGTGGAGTTTTATTACTGATTTTATTTAATTTTATCTATGAAAATCGAAATATTCTCCAATTTGAATCTCAAAAAAATTAAAAAATCAAATCTTGATTGAAAGTTTCAGATTTCCAAAGTTCATTAACAATGTTTCTCCCATATCCTTTGTAGGAAAAAGATCCAAAGGCTTTTAAGCCGTACAGAGAACACAGGGAACTGTTTTCAGAGGACTTTGAAAATCCGGTAATTTAAATCGAGACTTAACTTTTTTAAGTTCCTAATTTAGTCCATGGAAACGGCGTTACACTGCTGAATAAGATATTTGTAATGATACAATCAGTTGGCTATAACATCGCTTCCTAAAATTGCAAACAGGAGTAAACCTGACCTTTGGTGACATCTGAATTTCGGGTTTAAGAAAAGTTGATCTCGATTCAAAAAAAATTCTTTCATTGCCATAGCTGGTGGCACTTAGACAACTTAAAGGGAAGATTAAAAAAATTAACGGTAAAGTGAGAAGGTTACTTGAAATAGAAGCTGCCTATTGGAATTGGAATTATTGGAAGCTGCCTAATAAATGCATATTGGGAGAAATTTCGTAGAGGATAGCAATGTTGAAAGCAGAATATATATTCAGAAATTAAAAATTGTAAATAATCAACCAAATAATCAACGTTGTAAAACAGAGCCTATTTCTATCTTTTACACCAATTAGCGTACCAAGAAACCAAGGGAGTGTTACTGCTATGAGCCATATTTGACCTGCACTTTATCTTAACTTACAATTCTTGAGATGATTGATATCAATGTGAAGGTCTACTCTAACTTCACTAGGTCCTTATTGGAAATTGCGGAGCCCATGATTTACCTGATCAAAAGGTAATTTTTTTTTTACTATTACATAGTGTGAAAGCATTACACATACAGCATACACATTAGTGGTAAGTATCATTCTAGAATAGCATGCATTACATCTGGGACTATTCCTCCAATTACGTGTTTATTGTGGCTGAGGCTGGTGGTCGGCGCAAATACCGACATCATATTAAATACTTCAACGTTCCTGTTGCTGATTCTGATTAGGGAACGGATCACTGTGTTAAGCTATCCGAGGTGGTAGAGACTAGGGCTGGTGCCATCGTTTTCCGGTTTCCAACGGGTGAGATTCCAGCCCACGCTCTCCGTCAATGACCAATACTTGTATCCGCCCAGCACCGCTGAATCAGACCATCACGCCCGGCGATCACAAAGGCACTTTCGTGGTCGTTAGCAATAATTGTACTGTTCCCACTACCACGACCAAGGCGCGAACCAATCGACAAAAAAATGCAAGTTAATTGACATAAATCACTTTTATATTGAATATTTATAGTGTCGATCATCATAAAATTTTGATCTGCTGATGTAACAACTTTACCTGTTTAATGCATACCTATTAATTAGTTTTTATGTCTAAAATTTTGGTTAAACTTTCGGATGACTGCAAGGAGTACAAGGAGCTCGCCGAGGCCAACTTCGAACGCATAGAGTCCGATTTTGAGCTCCGTTTTTGTGCTATTGGGGATGCTCTGCTGGAAGCTGTTTTTCGGATATGCTACCCTTCCGATATGCTACGTTCCATTTGAAAATTTCTGGTAAAAACCTACTTATTATTAATTATAGTTGTTAAGAAATTGTCGATCTAATCAAGTCACTGGTTGTATTCTATATGCTATAGGGGAATGGCTGCTTTGGGACCTTCCAAGGTCAAAAATCATTCGGGCGCTTGGAAGTCTCTTAAATTCATTGGCATGCGGGACGTTTTTTCACTTCATACAAAGGAAAAGGATCTGTATGCACTCAGTTATCATATCCAGGGCACTCCTAAAAGTTGAAAAATGGAAGTAAATGTCTATTATTCTCAATGTTAAGCTCAATCTTAATCACCATGTAGTGGTGCCTGAATCTTCTTATTAGAATAACTTAGTGTTATAATATATTGTCATCTTATTATTTCATCTTAGAAATGAGATAAATACAAGTTTAGAAATTCTAATTCCTAGATAATTATTGCTTAAAAATTTTAAACATCAACTTGGGAAAACCATTTCCCTTATGTATTTTTATGATACTAGATGAAAGTTATATTAGCAATAGGGCCATTCTTTCCAAAATTGTTTTCAGTCCTTCAATAATCATTGAAATTACCTTGATGGAAACCTTTCGATTAAACTACATCGTTGAAACCTTCCAAATAATAAATTCGAATGATATTAACAGTTAAAGTAGCATTTTGAAATAAGGAAACTGGAATAAATATACTTTTTTGTTCGCAATGCAAATGCGACGTTGCCGCTATTTAATAACTGTAAAACATTTATTTTTTAAATATTAGAAACTGACGTCTTATTGCTATTATACACCAGTTCTAGAATTTAAAAATGGTGTCACCTTTCACAACTTTTAACGTTCTTTCAAATGGTGTGTGATTCGACTTATTTGGGATGGTAGGAACGAAAGAGATTTCCATTTCAAATCTTAAAAAAGTTAATTCAAACTTTCATATGTGTTAAAATCACTTTTAAAATCAAAATTTCAAACGAATTCAGTTCGTCAACAGGAAGATCTATTCCTTCAGTACATCGTAAAAAAATGTTTTGGGAGAGATGGGAACGATTATTAAGCAATAGAACATTTCTTTGAACGAGGCAAAAACCTAAATTAAACAATTGCAAGCTTTCTTCAAAGAATTGCATTTCAATTATGAGAAAAGTGAGAAAACTATGGCTGACGAAGTGAACTTGCATGAGCAATTTATCAAATTTTTTATCACCAAATAAAGATTAAAGATGAGGAGATATGCGGCTTCCAACGCCAATTCAACAAGAATAAAGAGATACAATTTAAAATCGCTACTTAATAACTTTTTTTATTAATAATTTTTTTTCATAAAGGAATTCAAAGGAATGAATTAGGACACAAAATTTTCCTGTTTTAAAAAAATCATTTGAAAAGTGACCTTGTTCTTGATGGAAACCAGATCAAGGAGAAGGTTGATCAGATCAAGAAGGGGCGATAAGACCTTGTTCATCTTTGAAGTATACTGTAAAATGTTTTATTAAGTATACATTTTTTTGGATGGACAACACGTCTTCCGGCACAACAAATATCTGAAAACTGGGTGGTGATTGA
Organism: Chydorus sphaericus; assembly: GCA_030141595.1. NCBI lineage: Eukaryota > Metazoa > Arthropoda > Branchiopoda > Diplostraca > Chydoridae > Chydorus > Chydorus sphaericus. The sequence goes on along the minus strand of CM057926.1, from coordinate 4,160,029 downwards.
AAACAAATGAATTGTTTATTCAGAAATAAATTAGGAAAACACAGAGAACTTTTCCAGACATGTCTTAAATTTTTATTGGAGGGAAATTTCCTTTTCCAATTTCTTAAAAAAAGTTTCAGAATCTTTGATTGAAAGAAAATGATATTCTGCAATTGAAGGCTATTTAATTTTTTTCCTTTTCTACATAAATTTTATTTTAAAATATTTTTTAAGATGCCAAAAAGTTTTAAATACGGTCGCTAGATGGCGGCAGCTATAGAGAACAGAGGAATTGTAATTTTTAGTGAAGAACAAAATGTTTCGCTCAATTTCTATAACATACTTACTCTCGTCGTCGGTAGAACTGTTGGTCCTCCTTTTAGTTGGTTCTGTTGAGTTGCTAACGATATAACGAATCACTCATTCGATTTAACAATTTATGAAGTAATGCAGCGTAATCTTCTAATACTGTGTTATCTAATTGTAGGGAAAGTATGGTAAGCCTGGACCACTGCATTTTAGTCAAATGAGGGGGGGGGAGTACCGAGGTGTTAAAATAAAATGAACACAAAGAATGTAATAGAAATTTTTCATAATTCATAGATATGTTTTTTCGTAATATGTGACAACGTGAACTTACTGAAATTTTACTATGTATAATTTTTCCAAGTAATCACGATGGATAAACACGAAAGAAGATCAAATAGCAAGACCGTTTTGCTTCAAAATAATTTTTTTACTGGCGTTATAATAAGATAAAATAACCAAAATTGAATTATGCATATCTTATTGTGTTCATTTAGAATAGAGAAAGGAACAAAAAAGTAAAAAGTTTCATAAAACAAACCATCGTTTTCAACGTGAAAAAACTGAACATATTTGTATATCATACTGTGTATGATATATGTATTTACCGGCCGGAAATCGATGTCAACGCCGGTCTTTCGCGAAGGCAATGCAAAAACAAAAGGCCTCCCGCCATCTTGGCATTTAAAACAGACATATTGAAGGAAGGATCACATTCGTACTGGCTAAAAAACTAACCTACACACACAAGAAGATAGGAAATTGCAATTCTCTACACAATGCGTAGGTGACCCTTTCTTTAAAATGTCTGCCTTAATCGTTAAAATGGCTTAAAGGCCATTTCTCGTTAGGTACATTACACACCGGCGTTGGCGTCGATTTACAGCCAAGATAACTTTATTTCATACACAATATGATACACCATTTTGTTCAGTATTTTACGCTGATCACGGTGATATGCTATATAAAAGTTTTATTTTTTTATTCCTTTCCCTATAACAATTGGAGAAAAAACTGATAATTAGAATTGTTGGAATTCACTGGAGCTCGAGATGGATGTTTCTAGTACTTCAAATAACTTCACGCTAACACTAACATGGCTGGTTAGCCGACGAGGCCTCCTCTTCCCCCACCTTATCGTAGCTTCCAGGATGGCCGGACAGCTCTCCCTCTTCTTGTGACGAAAGCAACAGGGAGAGAAACCATCTGCGACCGTCGTCTACTAACCGGTGTATTTACATCCTTGTTCTGTTGTAAAGAAGTTCCAACAATAAGTGAACTATTGACAGCCACCAAGTAAGCTTTCAAAAGCATTAAGTTACCATCCGATTTATTTATATAGAATATATTAAGGAAAAATTATGGGTTCTTCTCTGTAACTGAGCGGAAGAAACGAGCTACTTGGGACTTAATAAGAAAATGGCGAATAAAATGTTTTAGGCTCTAATGCTTAAATTATTGAAATCGGCTGGAAGGTTTTGCTTGAAAATTATGATAAGAGACTTTAATTTTTTAAATTAACGATTTGGCACCTAATAAATATTTTTGGGAAAAGTAATAACTGTTTTTGCAATTCTTTAACTTCACCTTCGTTGTATTTGATATCCATAAATAAACCCATTCTTAAGAGAACAAAGTATTTCCTTGCATTTAGTTCTAGAATTTCAATGACACGTAAAGAAATGAGGAAAGTAATTGCGTTAAGAATATTCGTAGACCGAAAGCTTTCCTTTTGTCAATAGGATGGCTTGTATTATTACTTGTACATGAAAACTGTAGAAGCAAGACCTTATCGAATAAAGATATGGAGCGATTGAAATGACAGCGCTTTGACATGACAGACTCAAATCCAGATAAATAGCTGAAGGGAAACCAGAAGTGCTGCTATTAACAACAAATCCGCTATATCCGTCGCATTATCCACAATCCACAAAATACATTTACAACCAATCTCAATTTCAAATATATTTTTTAATTACTGATTTGGCATTTGAGATAAGCAAGAAGAGCCTTATACTTTAAGGCATCCAGAGAGGTAGCTCCTATCACAGCTGCCATGCTGTGATAGGCTGCCATTGTCTCCGCCATAATTTTCACACGACTACACTTTTTGATTCGATTTCCTCGCACTCGACTTGCTTTTATTTCATCTTCTTCTTAAGCAAATATATTATTCTGGATTGGCAAAGCAAATAGAGGTCCCAACGTACTTCGTGAGAAGCTTCAACTAGATTGAAGAAGATAATATCTTTCCTAACTCAAGTTCCTTTAAATCAAGGTGAGAGCTGATGTGATTGGTAATGGCAGCTTCATTCTTCCGAATGCTGGAAATCTACTCGTTCAAAGGAAACGGTTATTTCCCTTGTAGATTTTTCGCTCTTCAGCTAATGTGCGGTCGCGATCAGTGTCATCTTCAATATTGTGAGCAAATCGAATATCTATTTTCTGACTGGAAAAATTCAATGTGTTCTAAAATAAATGAAAAACAATACTTTTCCCAAAGGGCTCCGCTTTTTACCTATTATCTACTTAGGGAAGGATTTGTGCTCTTTTGCCAAGCTGCTTGTGTAAAACTTATTCACAGAAACGTTCTTCAATCAAGATTTTATAGAAATTAAAATGTAATTATGAAAGTAAAATAATAAAACATTGAAATTCCCTTTCACTTAAATGACGTAAATTTAAACTAAACTAAAAAATGTTATGTCTTATTTTGTAGAACTTTTACTCAACAACCAATGTTGTTTGATTTTCAAATAGAATTTAGTTTGAAGGTGGTATGCAGGTTTTCTAAAGAAACAATGGTTTTAAATTGAAAAATAGCATTCAAAATATTAAAGTTAGAGACCAGGGTTTACTAAAAGAGAAAAAAAAATAATTTAGAATAAGATACGAAGAAAAAGTGAAATACAAAGTATACTGCTAGGTATCATTATTAATATATTCATAAACATTTCAAAGTGAAAACATTTTTTAAGACCCTCTTTTTATATTTTGGAATGGTAACTGTTTTCCTTGATAAATTTCATCCCATTACAACTGGGCAATAATTTAAGTACATAATTACTCAATTCGAAGTTGAAATAGAAATAAGAATTGACGGCCGTAATGTCCTATGTTGAAATTTCTTTCAAGAAGAAAAATTGATCCGATTTCAATTGTGATCCTTGGAAATTTGAATTAACATAAATATTTCCTAAACATTGAAAGCGGAAAACTGAAGGAAATTAATATTACAAAGCATTTTTGTTGATTTTCGTTTTTTTTGTGGAGTCACTTTTTTAGGGGGATTTTATTATTTAATTAAAAGTCTTCCTGCTGCTGTGTGGTACTTCTATATTAAAAATAAATAAATAATCCAAATCATTTGCCAACTAATCCTATTCTTTCTATTTTTATTACCCCACTTAACTCCACCCTACTTTTTTTGTCTTGAATATTTTTATATCTAATTACGGTCCTAAAAATGTTGGGATGGCTGATATAATGTTTACTTGTAGGGAAATGGATGCCTTCGGGACAGGGAAGTGAAATTCATTTTCAGTGGATTGAGCTTCTTTGGAGAGATGTATTTGCGTGATGCTTAGAACCCTTTAACACAAAGTTCTAGTTCAATCGTTTTTGAATTTAGAATTTAGTTTGAAGGTGGTATGAAGGTTTTCTAAAGAAACAATGGTTTTAAATTGAAAAAGAGCATTAAAAATAATAAGAAATATTTTATTTACATGTATCATTATTACTAAGTTTTAGTAATATAGATTTTTAAATTTAATGAGATACTATCACCGATCATTAAATCGCAAACCAACTTAACGAATGAAAGTGAGCAATGCAAGCAAGCAAGCAATGGCCTATTGAATGCAACTAAAGTATGTTCAATAGGCCATTGAACATACATCAGTTGCATTCAAATTCAAATCAATTTCAAAGATTTCTAACGCTTCTTATTATCGTCCAATCAATCAAAATATATAATTTCGTCCCATCCTATCATTCTAGTCTCATATAAGATACCATTTCCAGAATCATAACTTGTATTCCTTGACCCTGGACTGTTCTTTAAGTAAGACCTTTGACTTTATCCTTCAACCTTTTACTTTCCTTGCATCATTCAGTGTATTGTTTTTCTTCTTATCAAGGGTTCATAATATTTGAACGATTATCTTACCTCAAACCAATTTTTGGTATCCTGAACATTTTTTTATAATGAAAAGTATACAAATACAAAACCTCAACGTTACAGAAAATAGAAAATATGGACAATCAACATTATCTTATTAAATTTAAAATTTAAGATCAAGCACATCGTCATGTTTTCTGGGATTCTGAATTGACGTGGCCGGCAGTTTCGAATTTTGATTTATTGGCAAAAATTTTACTTTGTTAATGATTTCAAGCTCCCATTTTTCTTCGCCAACTGGTCCAAATCACAATTCACAAAATCACAAATCAAAATCGGGTCAAAATCAAGAAAATGGCAAAGCACCACAGCAAAACTTGTTCGTCAATGAAGAGGATGCGTCCAGTGCTCAAGATCAAGATCAAGCACCACAGCCAAGCTAGCTTGTGGCTGAATCAAATGAAGGGGATAAGTCCAGTGCTCGAGATCAAGATCAAGACTAAAATTCTACTAATATCAAGATGTTGATGAAATCAAATCAAATCAAGGCTTCTATACGAAACACAGGAAGATACTGCTCAATTGTAAGAAAGAGTAGATGATCAAGATCAAGTAAGTTTTCATTTTCATCAATTAAAAAATTTAAATATCAAAACTAATTTTTTTATTATGTGACAATAGGAAATCAAGAAAAGGGATGATGAAATAAAAAAAAACTGCGAAACGACTTGTCTAATCAAGGTCACAAATTCTTGATCGCTCATCAACAACTCGATGCAGATGATGGTCAAATGAGAGAGTTGGGGGGAAAAATACCAGCTTGCACAAGGTTTTCTTTCGGTGGCCATATTCTTATTTGCCTAATTTCTTGTGATTATGTTTGTAAGCTGTTTATGTTGAGAAACATACACATTTTTCCATGTTAAGGAGATGCAGAAAAGTTTTTCTGTTTCTCTATTTTAAAATAATTTTCTTGGTCTCTTTTTTGAAGTATACATTATCCAAGTTTTGTAGACCACACAGAGCTCCTGAAATGGTGTGTAACAAATACATCGTAATTATAAGTAACACACCGATTTCAGTTGCCTATAAAAACTCCACTGAAGAAATAATGTTTTTGTCTCCAATCTGACTTTGGCATATGAGCATCATATCATTCTATGAATCTTAAAACAACCCGGCTGCAGGCCCAATTATAGAAACCCTATGTTTGGTAATCCAACAGGGATCAGTTTATTTTTTTTGTTCCCGTCCGTATGTTTCTTAGTATCGTACGAGTAATGTTGGCCTTATTCGATGCATCATATTCCGTTCATTTGTCTTTTCCACCTGGTTTTGGATGTCTCCTTATTTATTTTATAAAGTTACTGCCACTGAACTAATTGAAGCCATTATAAATGAATTTTCCAACTTTCCTCTTAGGAAGCCCTTACACTGTTTTTTTAACTCTTTCCTATCTTACGTTCTTCCAAAATTCATCCTAATGCATAGGCTTCACATGGAATTATATCTTATGCATTATAAATTGAACATACTCCGACTCTTAATGTCCGATAAAATTATTGGAAACTGAAAAGTAGCAATTAGTTTTATTGCTGTAAATGTGTATAGAAATATTTTAAACCTTAAGATTACTATATCCATAGAATCAAGCGGCTAGTTTTAATAAGATTTTTCATCTTTAGGTCTTTTGTCTCATTAAACCTAAGAGAACTCGTGAAGGGGGGCTAAGCAAATTAAATCTCATAAGGATCGTTTTATTGACGTGGATACAATCCTCTACTTCAATCAACTACAAATTTGTCAAAATCATAAAAAATCGAAAATGTTGTCCCTTTGCTTCATGTTCTTTGTTTCATGTATAAAATCCTCCTTCCCAGGCCACAATGAGCAAGACCATCTCATAGGGAGTTGGTAAATACCCAGTTAGTTCATTGAACAGGGCTAACGACAAGAAGTATAGCTGTTGGGATTCATACAACACCATGAAGTCTTCGAAACAGCGTTGCCTTTTTTCTATTTAGTATTTAGCCTATCATTGATAATAAATTAATGGCCTGGCAATGATGTTTCCATTTAATCTTTTTATTATCGTTAGAAAATGGGATGTTTGCACAAAGTAAATGGAGAAATCAATTAATGCTCAGGGTTTTACTAAGTAGGATAGTAAACGGTATATGAATGCTGTGACGGCTTCAGCCCCCGAACGCAATCTATTTGAGAAAATAATTAAAATTCTGAAAATTTCGGTGGTCACAACTGAAACTTTATAATGAAGCGATTAGTTTTTACAAATTTTTGATTCTGGGATATAAACAATTTAAATAAGTAATTTTAACGCTTCTTAGAAGTTACAAGAGTTAACCTTCCTTATTACTAAACAAATTAATAAAAAAAAGATTCTAATAAATTTTTTGTTGTTTTTTAGTGCTACAGAGAGTTTCATATATATTGAATAATCCATTTACAATTGAGAAGAGAATGATCAGCTACTGTTGTTCGCTCACGTATATTCCCGTTTCATTCGTCAACTTATTTCTACTAAAAAAGAATTTATATCATTTGAAGAGACATATTGACATTACTTTTGAAATGATATTACTATTAAAGTGGTTTGAATTCAGGCATCAAGCGGTAATTCTGTATAGCCATGAATACTCTTTCTGAAAGAACTTGCGCGACATTCATCTTCTAAGTCAGTTACGTTTCCTCCAAACTAAACAAGAGAAAGCAAATGTTTTAAAATTCCAATTGTGATTTATAGTAATTTTGTAAATTTATAGCATACCTCTACTTTGATGTGAGTAAAAAGCAGATTGCACGTACACTTCAGGAGGTACGACACATCAATTATCAAAAGATTTGGATTGAATTATCCTTCGGATGAGGGAATGAAACCGTGCAGTCAGAACTGGGTTTCTCTCCGGATACGCCAAAAAGTGTCATCACATTCTTATTGGAGGTCGGACCGTCGAAGGCAGTGTTTGTCACTATTAACCATATTTTCTTGAAGATTGTGATACACTCGTGGACATAAATATCTGACCCCCTCCGTGGGGCAGAAGCCGGTTTTATTCTGGGATAGACCGGCCGAGGTCTAGGTGGGGCATAGTGTACTAAAAAGTATAGTATGGGCCTTCCTAGGTCTTAGCAATTTCAAGTCAAACAAAAAGCGGCTTCTGCCCCGCGGAGGGGGTCAGATATTTATGTCCACGAGTGTACGTGGAGTTGCGTTTCAACTTTAGAAGTAAGCACCGAAAGGTGTGAATGATTTTTGTCTTCTGTTAATGAACAAATTATCTTAAATTAATCAATAATGGACAAGTGACGGTTAAGAAGAATGAATTGATCAACATAATTTTTTATACACTAAAATCGGCATCAAATGATCAAAAGTATATTGATAATAAAATATTTTTTTAAGCTCATTGGAAGTAGCCACATCATTTCCTCGCTGATCCAAAATTCTGCCCTAAAGGTGCACGCTAGGTTATCATTGATTGCTAGGCTTATCATCCTTTAAATTTTCATCTTGCCTAAAAGTGCTATACTTCCGTTCTTGAATTCACTTATGTCCTTTGGATTAAAATAGCCACCATTGCAAGCGTTTTTAAAATTAGAATAGCCCTGTTATATCAATTTATAAACATCTTTAACTTTTATTTTTTGAATTGTAATTTTTTAATGTAAATGGTTAAATAGAGTTTAACCTAATTTTAATACTTTCTTTATGATTTATTTTTGTCGACTACACACGACTTTCAAAAGCTTGTGCACTACACCAGTGTATCCACAGTACACATAACTTCATTAAATGTTTAAACATAAACATATATTAATTATATTATATAAACATATATCAATTGGAAGGTTTTCTAGTATCTAACGACCCCCATAATGTTCCTCTTGAGATTATCTTTGAAAGTAAATATAATCTCGTAGGTGAACTTTTATTTCAGAAAGCGTATCTCTGCCACCACATTTGTTGGGTTTGGGAAATGGAATCTTTCCGTCAAACATTTTTTAAAGAAAAAGTACCCCTCATGACTCCAAATTCATGTGATGGATGCTAAAGCCGGTGCATGCAAACAAAGGCATGTAACTCAACTTCTATCCGCCTATTTTTGATTTCCAAACTATAAACTCTTTCGCTTCTTCCACAGAATGAGAAAGAAAATGTTTTTCCCCCTCTAAAAAGCAATATTTTTGAAAGATGGCAGATGTAACAAGATTTCTCTTCAGAAATTTTTGAATATTATTTACCCAAGTTTTTAAGGGGTTCAATCTTAAATTTTCCAAAGCTATCAGTCAAAACAAGTCATGTCAAAGCTCATCCGATCCTTAATACTTGGAAAGAGGAAAAAAAGCGGCGTCCACTATTGAGTCTTCGTGAATATGTGAGTGATTGGAGCAATGAGGGAAAGCAAAGAGAAAGTCCTTAAAAGTGTATTATCATGTTTGGCGTGAGAAAGTTAACATGGTTACTAATCATATTGTGTATTTAATAAATTTATGTTGGCTAGAAATCAACGCCAACGTCGATATGTAACACCAACAACCATCTTGGTAAATAAGACAGACCTATTTCAGAAGAAAATCAGAAGAGGATCGTTGAGAGGATGGATCCCTTGCAAACAAAAGTTCTTTTAAATTATTTATTATAATTGAAAATAGAATATTAATTATTTTCCTTGAAGTATTATAGGCAAATACTTTCATTAGTATTATCAAGAGGATCGCACTGGAAAAGAATAGTAATTTTTTTCCGACCAGGTTCATAATAAAAAGAATCAACGATTGGATGGGGCGTCAAAATCAAAGTAAAAAAAAAGAGGAGGCTACATCCAATGAAAAAAGAACTCCTTCAACATCCAATGTAATTGTTTATTTTATTTTAAACTAGCTGCCCTGATCGGGGCATGGCCGACCATAGTCTTGGAAGCTAGATTACGGAAAAGGATCCGCTCCCTCTTAGGAAACAATCATTGGCTCAAACCATCGGCCCTTCTTCGCTCGAATTTTTTCGCTCCAGCTGGATACACAAAAAGTTTATGATCAACTTTGACTTCAAAATTCAAAATAAATGTTTCTGTTTGTAATTGAACGACGAGTACACTTACAAGGAGAATGAAATTGACGAGTTGGATGCAGGGTCAACTCCGTCTACCATGTTAGGAAACATCCCAAGCAGTGAAGGCCCGATGAGCGAAAGCCACACCATATCGATCAGCTTCAGGCACACAGATTGGTCCGTCTTACATGAAAAAGAAAGCAGCGGGTAAATACCAATATCAATGAAAGGTTGGTCCAGTGAACTAACTTAAGTCCGTCTTCAAACAAATTTTTTTTTCACAGTTCATTTGATCATTTCAGGAAAATATATACATTTTCTCCGGAGCATTAATATGTTTTGTAGTTATTCGTCGAAGCTTAAATTCGCGTGATTGACTTGGAAATCATGGTGGTATTTTCGTATTGTGTAAAGATGGAAACGTGTTCCAACACGGACTCGACGAGAGATGGCGATGGCCTTCAGAATACCCATCACATTTCTCCCCATCCAAAAGAAACTCTCTTCAGTTTATATAGGTGTAGTAGGTAAAAACAAAATATGAATTGGGGTCATGAATAATTTACCACGCAATGTTGATAAGGAGTATAAGTATAATTAAACCATTGCATCGAGATATATTGATGTGTGCGTGAAATCGTGTATCCAAAACAATAGAAGAAAATGTGTAAAATATAAAAGAAGAATCCTTGTGTTTACATGATTAAGCGACAATAATAAACGGTTTATAAATTTGGCATTTCAGCCTCCTGAGTCACTTTACGTAAACGTTTCGTGGGAATATTAAAAAACAGCGGCAATGGCAACGGAACCATTCTTAGCAAAGAAGATGGAAGGATATTACTCAACTGCAGCTAAAAATCTACAGCGTCAAGTTGAAGAAAATTTGAATCGTTTAACAAAATTGAATATCGCATAATGTAGCTTGACAAGGAACAGCGCCGAGAAATAGAAAAAAATAGGCAAAATTAGAGACTCGCAGAAGAAAAATAACATGAAAACATTGGTCGTTAATACCGTTTTTAAGGAGGGAGGAACAAAATAACCTCGTCAGCTGGTAGTCAGCAAGCTTTTGATCGGGTGGCCGATGCAGACTCTTTTTTTGAAACCGGTAACAATATTTAAGAGGGGTCGGCATATTTCATAACGCGATATCTGTGGGTTCCGCCAATTTCCCCTCACGAAAAAATCTCAACTTCGTCCTTGAATTGAAACCAAAAGAACCATATTGAAAACACGTATAGCGGTGTATTCGAGAGGGGAGGGCCAACCCATGTTGGTAACGGGCACATCTTCTCGCTTACTCTTATGTTTACGATTTCCTCTCCAAATTGTATGAATCCTCGAACTACTATTTTCAAACGTTCAGTACGATACGAAACTTTTAACCCAATCACAATCTTTGCTAGTGGTAAATTGAAAGCACAAATTCTAATCTAATTACTGATTTGATCCCTTCGATGATAACGAGCTCGACCAACTATCAAACATAGTAATAATGTCGACATGGCTACGTACGGAACTATTAGAATTCCTTTTCGTACATTAACCAGATCGTCTGGTTGGACACGTCATTCTGTCGCTAAATTCCTACTTTTTAAATAACCGTCCCCTTTCCCTTTGTAAAGCTCCCTAGGTAATGTCCAATAGATCAACCAGTCTAAAACCCAAAGTAACAATCTGTCCACCTCGTTTTCCGTTATTTCCCAAATTGAAAAACACAGACGGGTCAGAGCGGACAATCACGCGTATGCGGGCAAAGAGCGGGGAGAGACAAAAAATCAATTAAAGAAGGTTCGTATGGGTTGCAGAAGCTTATTGTTTTCCTCTTTACTTGTTTGCTAATGTAAAGTAAGTCAGAAAGACTGGATTGCTTTTCCAATGTTTATCATGATGACATCGAGTCTGAATGCTTACCTCATTCTAAGATAGAAGTCACTACTCCCGCAGCCAGATACAAAGGATTGCTCATCTATTTAACCCATCATAATACTCTCTATTACAGTACCCGCACTTTTAGTGCCTACCATTATATTAAGTGTAAATGCTCGCTCCTTTACAAAACTTTCAACGATGATTCATACTTTATCGATAAAACTGAAACATAATAATAAACCCGACTATAGTCCACCAAAGTAACCGAGTGGATTGATGAACAATAATTCATTCTGGTTTGCTCTTTTGGAGGCTATCACGACATCAAGCTTAAATTCTAGCTCTGCGGTTTTACTGTTTTACTTGTGTTTTACTGAAAAACAAAACCTATTTATACGACTACTATATAAAAAAATTAGGAAGAGATGGGGAGAAAAAACTCTACTTACGTACAGATACTTTCTCCTACGAGGGAGCCAAAAACGATCGCTTGAATAAGCATTACATTCCGACGATCGTTACATTAAGACTACATTGAGACTTAAATATCTGCGTACATTACACATAAGAAAAATATTATCGGAATTGAAACTTAATTTTTTTGACGTTGTGGAGGAACTCGTCATCATGGCAGCAGAATCCGGATGCGCAGGCACCGAATGGTTTCCCATCGGTCTCGATGGCCGGGATTGTTGGTCGCCCTGGCTGAACGATGAAGATGGTCAGCGGCTGGTGGATTATCCGCCGCATCTCTTGGATGTCCGGAAAAGGTTGTACAGATGAAGCGTAACTGTGGTCGTGAAGATGACACAAGGTAGCCGGCTCTACTTCTTGACTGGAACCATGGGCCGGCGACTTACTCTTGACGTACGGAGGCGCCCGGATGCCTCCTGCTCCTGACTTCTGCATCTGGCAGAGGTCTGAAGGATGGACTACCTTCCTGTTGAAATAACTGCCGCGGTGCTTCAGAGATCAAGGAAAAAGGTAAACACCGTAATCCGAGGTCTGCAAACGGATGGATTCGTCCCCATCCAAAACGAACTCGTTTGGTGAAAATGGCCGATTCCGCTTCCTCGCTTGCATTCAGTAATGAACGCCCGCCGGATCGTCAAACTCAAAGTTGAACTCTGGTAATCGTAAGCAAAAGTTCTTTCATACATAGTGGTGTGCTGGACTCCGTGGGTGTACTGGTGCAAGGACGTCAATTAACAACATGGTGTATCTATCATAGGGAGGGGCGCGAGAAACACATGAAATGCATAGATATTTTATTTTTATTTTCTTTTCTTTTAAGTAGGAATGGCATCATGAAAGGGGAATAAAGAAAGAGCTGACATTACATTAGGGTGACTGCCCTCTCACTTGGCGCTAATTTTGGGTCGAGGAGCTTGAATCCCCTGAAGACGTCGTCGAGAAGCAAAATTGTGAGTGACAGTACAGTGTGTGAAGGTCAATACAGAAAAGAAAAGAAAGAAAGACTAGTGAGAGGGAAAAAAAGTTCCCCGATATCTGGGCCAGTATAAAATAGAAAAAGTTGGACATAGTCGCATAGATTTGTAGTGACAATATGTAAACTTCAAGATCGTGTCAAATGTATACAGTGGGATCGTGCATTCATAAAACGACTTGCTCTCCAACGGCATGAGAAATTTTTAAAGGATTTAACCAACCCAAAAATGTAAGTTGATTCAATTCTTTCTAATCTACTTAAAAATATATCCGACGAGGGCCTCGCAACTGACCGAAATTAAGGAAAACAGCTAAAAGAGAGAAACATTGACGGCTCATTATTATTATCTATAGCCTATTATCCCACCAAATTGGGCTACCCGTGACTGAACTCGAATGTAAACATATAGTGATTCACTAGAGAGAAGAGTCACTTTTTCCCAACTTACCAAATAACTGGCGAAATGAGTACGGTAGCTTCTTCCAAGGAGATTTCTTTCCGTCTTAAAAGAGCTGGCAGAATATTTAAAGAGTTGTTTTTTATTTATACACTCATACCTCCTTACAGCATCACAGTGACTCATCCTCGAATTTACTTAATTTTTCAAGGAACTTTGCTGTGGATTGAAACTACTTAATCAAACTAGAGGGATTCAACGCATAGTTGTGTCAGCAAGGATGAATAGTGATTCTGCCAGCTTCTTAATGCTTCGTCCGGATCCGTCGTCGCCGGATCCGTCATAGTCAACCGGCTACATGTAAGCCACTTTATTTATTAATACTTTTTTAAACTTTTGGAAAACGTATTGGGAAAGGAACTTATAGATGATTGGGTATGTATATGTGTGTTTAATCAAGTGTGTACAAAAGGAAACTAGCTCATCTATGGAACCACTAGTGGAACAGCCTAGGTAACACCGTGAGTTCATTGGAATGTTAAGCACAGTGGCTGGCAGGCTGGCTACCATGGAGATTGGGGTGACGTGTTCCAGCTCTGATATACTTTGTATATTACCACCGCCTGTGTTGGCTCAAGCACGGTTGCTTAATAGACGGGCGGGTTTGGGCTAATGCTCCCATGGTTGAGCCCCATCCAGCAAACCTACGGATGGCTATGATGTTGCTTTAAGGCTGTCACTGGCTAGCGGTATCCACCAATAGTTCAGCAACGGATGGTGGGCCCTGCTAAACGAAGTGGTGGGATCCACTAGTAAATAGCGGGTGTAATGAAACTATCGAGATCTCTCCTCACAATCCAGATCTCGGATTGCCGGACATTTTCTGCTCAGCTCTGCTGCTGGTCCCAAGTAAAGGGTGACCGGTGGAAAAGGGGTTTATAAATGTCAGAGTAGAAGCGCTCGGTGGTGGTGTATAGTAACCAGACATGAAGTCTATTAATCTAGTTTTCTAGGATTGGGCTTTCCATGTAGATAAAGTTGCCAGCCGGCGATGGGGCGCATATTAGAATGTCAGTGGTTATATGTAACAAGGTACAATTAGTGAAATTCCAATTATTGAATGCTCCGTGCATAACTGTAATAACGATATGATCTGCTATACAAGTGTGTTGGAAATCTAATAGTGGTTCCGTATAGAAGTAGGGCGCAAGCCATGGGCATTGCGTCGTCTCTACGCATTTACACGCACTTGATTGTTGCTGCACTGGGGCGGCTTGATGACGCGGTCATAATGTACTGCTGGTATGTAACCATGCCATTCTTCTTTAAGAATTTCAATAATTGTTTTAACTTGCCGATTTAGTTGGTGTTCTGGCACTGACGGAAGTCTCTTGAGGAGCTGGATCCCATATGCATGCGTCGGTATTTCGGCTCCCAATCCCGGCATTTAGCTATGGTGTCGAAAAAATGTTGCTTATAACACTGTGTACGGTTGTACCAGTATTTGGCCTTGGGATTGCTGCTAGACGGCCGCTTTTAATAGTGATACGATGGAGTGATATTCCAAACGTTATAGTCGATCGGATCGAATAGGGTAACGACTGGCTCTATGTTTGATGGTTGTGTTGCCGCAACCTGGTGCTGAACTGGATACGGTTCTTGTGGGTGTTTTACTTTTACACTGATGGGACTTTTTTTTACGAGTTTAGTAGTATTAGTAGTTTGAGACGGTGCTTGTGGTACTTTTAATCCTTTACATTTTTTACATCTTTACCAACTTGACTTTTTTAATACATGATGACTTGACAATTGAAATCTTGATTCTGCACCAAACAAATCTGCTCTTTTCCTCTCTTAATTATCTTTTTACTCTTTCCGTGTTTTACTATTTTTTGGCTGTTTGCTTACACTAAATATTTAGACAGCACATACGCCATTTTACTATGTTAGGATTCGTGTTTAATGAACATTTTATTAACCAGTAGTTTACGTTTTTGTGACGCGTTAAAGACTCATAAACCTTTGGTATCTCTCTCAGAGATTAACATCACAGAGAATACGAATTTCCTCCAGAAAATTATCAAAAGATTAAACTGATCTTTTGTTTGATTCTGTATTTCAGTGACGCAAAACATGAGAATACACGAACGCATACACATACAACACAAGAAATTTCGAAATCACATTGCGAAAGACACAGGCCAGCCTTCTTATTCAACCCTCTCGTAAATTTTATTGGCAATCACCTCATTTGAAACATTCTAAAAAATTAAAAATAAAGTTACAACTAAAAATTTTTAAATTTGTTAAGAATAAAATATGCATAAAATATGTTAAGAAAATATTTACTTCAATAAGTTTACCATTTTCGATGTGATGGAAATTTTCTACTTTAAAACACTTTTTTTAAAAATCTATATTATGTCGCACTGACTTATCGATTATAATATGTTCACATCGAGGCTTATTTACGGATATTGAGGATGTTGATTTCAAGTTTAATTTTGGCAGAGTTGTAAGTTTTACTTACTAATTAAAACTTAATTGCATAGAATACAACTGTGACAACTAAGAACTTCTTCAGAATGTTTCATACAGGCCATATATTCTTTACCATAAGAATGTTTCAACATGGCGCTATACAAAAAATGGTTGAGAATACGCATTTTTTCTTAATGAAGTCGTTCCGGAATCACACGTACAAAAGATAATCAAGAAGATCAAAAATTACAGTGGTGGTGGTATCGGCTCTGGTGGAA
Organism: Chydorus sphaericus; assembly: GCA_030141595.1. Taxonomy (NCBI): domain Eukaryota; kingdom Metazoa; phylum Arthropoda; class Branchiopoda; order Diplostraca; family Chydoridae; genus Chydorus; species Chydorus sphaericus. The sequence continues at coordinate 4,144,072 of CM057926.1, read as the reverse complement.
TCTAAATAATCCCTCAATAAACTCAGAAACGTTGCATTCGATCTCCAATCGGATGTGAAAGGGAAATCCTACAACTATGTCAAAATTGAGCAGCAATTTGTTTCCCGTCTAACGAACACTCCTTTGTTCCACGATACCATCCAAACAGTCATCCTATTACGGCACAAAAATTTAAGCTGGCAATTCACAGACTTCTATAAATTCCATCACGATTTTATTGTTTGTCATCGAAAGTTATTAACATTACTATTCATTAGAATATGATCAGACATTCTACAACAGTCATCGGAAAACGCAATCAAGGACTTCTACGAAACACAACCTCAGAAACTTGGAGAGCGGCTGGATCTTGGACTGTTCAAGACATGCTTAATTTTCTTTGCGAGTCCGATTTTCTTGAAAAGAATTACAAAGGTTTGAGCTCCAATTTCTAGATATTTACATCCTGTTTTTTAATATTTGAGCAAGATGTTAACTTGCGGAAAACTAGTAAATATTTTAAACGCGTTCTCGAACCTTGGTCGTTACTTTTAAAGTTTATTTCTGGTAGGATGTATTCTTTGAGAGTATATAGAAAGTACTACTTACTAATTAAATGTAATTGAATAGAATAAAACTGTGATGAATGCAGATTAAATTATTAAATCCTTCAGAGAGTTGTCAACATTCGTTACCATAATAATTTTCCAAGGTGGCACATTGACACTTTACGCGACCAATGCCCATACTAGATAAATAATGAAATATTTATTCTTTAAGTAGTAAAAAACTTTGGATTATTATAGCTATACTCATTTTTTACATCTAAACAATTCCTATCCAGTAATGACACGTTGTACTTTCAGTTTGCAAATACACATATACAAATCTATATTACACATTACAACTATGATCAGGTCTAATATTATTGATACAATCTGCGTACTCTTTGTCATTTAAAATTGTTTAAATAAAAATGTTTGTTAAGAAAAAAAAATATTAACATCGAAAACAAAAATATGACCCGGAATAGTGGATTGTAATTGTGAAGTTTCCAGAAGTAGAACTTCTGCAAATTACTTTCAGTAACTTCTCTTCAAATGTTCATCATTATATTTAAAACGGACCCATATTTTTATTAAATATAATGTTTTCTAAATGATTAAATATAATGTTTTCGAATTTTTAGACCGAATAGAATCAAAAAGATGAAAAATTACTATTTACTATTCATATTATAATTAGTTTCCTCAATAAAATTTATGAACTGTTTTATAGAGCAGAAGTAGTTTTCCGTTTATCATAAAAAAACAACATAGGTGTACGCTACGGAAGTTTGGAGGAGTGTGGTACGAATTAAACGCCATTATTCGAATGTTGAAAAGGTCGATAGTTTCAAGTGTTGGTATTTAGTTGGCTAAACGGAAATTTTCCTTGCTTTAAGTATCTGGTGTTACCTTATATTTAGCCTGTATATTACGGTTTCATTATTTGGTACCATAATTTGATTGCGTATCATAAATTCATTATTATAGAGCAAACCATCTTTCTTTTTTGAAAAACTTAAAAATTGTCAAGCCATTGTGTCAAAAAGAGCAACCTGTCGTTCGGTTGATAAGCGGTAAGCAAATCGATTTATAATTAATCATTGCGTGGTTTTGAATATTCATATGATTGCATTTGCTAGATCCGATAATTTTTGTTACAATAAAGTCTTGGCACGTAGTTATTGAAGTATACCAGCTCGTACATTTCTTTAAGCTTCTCCACGCACACAAGGATGTGTTCTTCTATGCAATGTATCCTTGGATGACCGTTTGTTTAGCGTCCTTAGACTATGAGCATCATTTTATGGGTCTACCCTAAAGAATCAAGCTCGTATCAGAAGCAGTACTCGAGGTTGTTGAAATCGTGCCGATAATCGATGGAAATAGCATCAATCAATATTTGGTTACGGAGTCGTGTTTTTTTTTAAAAATGGTACCGGACGTCAATCAAATTGTATGAATTGACTAAACTAAAAATAATTTATTTCTTAAAAAACATTCTTTGAAAATAATATCTATACACTGTAATGCTCTGAATACCCGTACGATTTTTTTTCATTGCTATTATCTAGGTTTTATTATTTAGGTTGTTAAAGAGCGAACCTTTTTCGAAGCTGTAAAGTGGGTTTCTATAGTGAGGCATAAATTATACAGCATCGAAACGGTATCGCATTTCACACCTTCCCGTTCGCATTTCACACCACGGGCAGCCCCAAAGATATAGCACTAAAACAGCTTTGTTGCAGGATTTATTGGAAACAATTATAGAAATTGTTTTTAATGGAAGCATTTTATTCGGTTTAGAACAACCTTAGTAGCTGCCTTAGGATTGTACTTTGCTTGTTTATTTGTGCAGACTCCTATCGTATAATAAGCAAAACAATCGTACTAAAATGCCGAAGTAGAGACTAACTCACGTTATCTGAAAAAATTAATGCAAGAGAAGCAGATTCTATGTCACAAAAATTGATTAAGTAAAAAAAAATGACGAAAGTACTGTCCCAGAGGAACGATCAAAAGAAATGTTGAGGTCAGAATTTGTGAAGAAATACCAAAATCTTCTCATCTTGCTGGTGCCAACGCGATGAATGACGAAAACGATGCTCTGATATAAAATTTTAAAAAAAATTAATATATTTTATAACTTACTTAAAATATTAATCGCGTTTTAAATAGGCCATTTAAGAGACAGAATCTGTTTTTATGACGTCAAACGGTTTGCTGAAAAAGGAACAAATTAAATCTTTGTTATTATCAATAAGTATTTTAAGTGTTAGTTATAAAACTATTTTAATATAGTAATAATTAGTTGAAAGATGTTGAGCCTAATGGTCTCCACACGAAAGCAGCTATAAACTCCAAACTTGCATCTTTTGGTAATTGATGTCTCACGTCCAGTAGTTCTACGACTATGCTAAAAATGCACAAATCCAAAAACATGGTGGTGAAACCAATACTATCATTTAAGGTCTTGAATTTAATCCGAGCCTTTATTTTGTTTTGTTTGTGAATTCTTTTCCCCTTTTCTCGTCCCAGTCATTGGAACTATACAAATTTTAACAATACTGTCTTCCTCGTAAGAGTGTCAGAAGTGTGACGCAAAATACAAATTTACCTACACGGATATTTGTGCTTGAGGATTCTACCGTTTATCACACTTCAACGTTGATGAAAGATCTAGAGGAAAATACGCTAGGCCTTCCTCCTGCTGGACGCGTTCAGGTGTGGAATCAACTTTTGGTAATCGATTCAAACATAACAAAATTTGATTCATTGTTGTTAAAAAATCGGTCTTATTGACTAGGTTGTCTGGTGCAAGGCGAGTTATCTAGAACGCATTTGGAATCTAGGTGCTTGCTGTCGTATTTTTAAAACGGAAATAGCGTGTGATGTTGAAATAATACCGACCGATCACCTGTCGTTCTCAATAAAAATATGATCTGTCATGATTCTTTAACTTATGGCCCCCCTTATTTCGTTGGACGAATTTCACAGCCGGTACACTATAAATCATGTCAAATTTCAACAGCTTTGTGAAAGAAATATTAATTTTTATACTTGAGTAACAATATTACTTTATATTGAGTAAGAATGTATGTTGTTTTCTAATTTTATCGATACATATAACACCTGGGTCCCGTAACGCAACGAGTTAACAGGTATCATATCATGTTTTCCCATAAACTTTTCGGAAAAAGTGTACTGACAGAACACTAAGGAACTAAGTTACAATCCTTTCTTACATAACCCCCCCCCCCCTTAATATTATAAAATATTGTCAACCCCTTAGTAAAATAATAAAGGATTATTAAAAAATTGAATAAATTGTAACCCATTTTAGCTTCTCAACCATTTTTGTTCTACTTGAATCTTTTGATATTGTCGCCAACGCTCTTGATTTTATTCATGCAAAATATAAAAAGATGTGCTGTGCCTTTAAAACATAGTTAGAGAAATTTATCAAATAAAAAGAAAAATGAGAATAACCAAACATATACTATTTTAATTCTCAAGGCAGAACTACAGTAGCGACCAAAAGTATTAAACACCCCAGTTGTTTCCCCGTAAGAGCCCGTGTAAAAGGTCTCAAGGGAAAAACAGAAAAATGGGATTAATATAAGAGCTTGATTTGTTTTCTTATTTTTTTTGTGAATAGATAGTAGATCAAGCTACAATATACTGAAAAGACGGGACAAAAATATGAGCGGCCACAGAAAGAGAGCAGCAGGCAGAAGTACTAAACACCCCTAACACGACCTGTGCTTTCTTACAGATCGAAAGGCATTCTTTTCTGGCTGCCATTCTCTTTTCTGGCATTCATTCTGGCTAAAAGTCTTTTTTATATCACAAAATTCAGCTTACGCACTAAAACTCCCTAGTTTCTCATTATCGACAAGTAATTGAACCATTTCGACTACTAAAATTTCTTTGAGCGCCTCAAAGTCACAACAACCACCATTTCCACTAGCAAAACAAGGTAAACAAAGGGAGAACTGTCAGATCAGCTGATGTATTTATCATATATATATCTTACGTAAAAGTCGTATTTTTAACTGCAAAACCTTCAAAAACTTAATAACTAGCAATCAGATGCTTAATTTAAAAAACATCTTTAAACATGTCTCAAAGTGGGTTCGCTATAAATATGCTCCGTTCCCGGCAACTTCAGTACATTAATATTCTCTCAGTCCTCCTATCGGTTTCGAAACCAGCGTGTTAACGAATTCTGCAACTTCTTTTATCATTTCTTTATTCTAAATGATTAAGTTTATCTTAAAGAAATGAAATGTCAATTTTAAGAATTTGGCGCCTCATTTGCAGAGTATTTTTTAGGAAATCAGAACTTCCAAAAATAAAATACAAAAATTGTGAAAGGGTTTAGTGTGGGAGAGTCTCATAAAATTTTAATGGGTTTCGATTTATTTTACATCAATGGTGCATACCAAGTAACAATAAAGATACAAACCAAATTAGGCGAATGGGCATTTAGAAATAATGTGAATTTTGTGATAACAAGTCATTTTCATATAGTAGATATGTTTTCTTAGAAATTTCTTCAAATAATACACTCTACTGTGATTAGAATTCTCAGCATAAAGCAGAGCTACAGCGACGAAAGGAGTGAACCACATTAGCCGCCACAGTAGCCAACACTTCCTTGGAGGATATAGTTAATTTTCTTACCATTTTTAATAAATGAACAATGGAATAATAGTAGTTTTACATTTTTAAGATCGTTAAAAGAAATAAAAAATTAAGTTTGAAATAACTTGACAAAACACACCTACTAATAAAATTTACCGGTGTTATATTGCGGTTGCACCAGCTTTTCACCAAATACTTTGCTAAGACCTAAAACTAGATCACAGATAAGTCACATCTCCATTATATGGGAAATCTAGAGAAAGCATCATTGCCATTGGTAAAATCTTGACTTGCAATTACACATAAATTGATTTCTCGAACTAAGAAATTCCGTTGAAAAAGACAATGTGCTGCTATCAGGACGGGAATTCAGAAATATGACCATGGAATTTCACGAACTGTTTCAGTATAAATTTGTTATTTTAAAAAAATCACTGTGATATGAAAGGGCTCAGAGAATTGAATTGAGAATGAAAGAGCTTCAAAATTGAAAACTTATTCTACTTAAAAAATTTGTAACAGAATTGATAATAATAAGGAAGTATTAGATAAATTTTTAATAAGATGCAGACCAGGAATTTAAGAAATTAACAAATGATTTTGGTTCGTTAAATTAGCAGTCGAAAACAGTAAGAGCCGTCAGAATTATCTAGCTGTGAGTTTTTCAAATTTTTAACACGGTAATGAATTTGAAATTTCAAGTTCAAATTAGAATTTCTTTATGTTGTTTAATTATTTCCTTTTTATTGACAAATATTATTATATATATTGTCATAAAATTTAAATTATTATTGTGTTATCGACTTAACAATTAACGTGGGAAGATATATTTGATTTATGAAGTATAATAATTTTTATATATGTATCCTAGGATAAATTAGGATAAATTAGGGAGTGTTAATTTAGTAAAAAGATATTTTTTGTCACGGCACTATGACCACTTGTTTTGGAAAATTATAAAATATAATTTTACGAGTTGCCCGTACTATCCACCCCTGGTCCCCACCGTTAGATGCCAGCACTCTTCAGTCACACTTTAACTCGCGTTCCGTTTACAGCCCCCTCCCCCCGTATTTTTCTACTCCCCCATCCGGACTAAGGAGGTAGCTGACACCGGTACCGTTATGTCTCTTGGCCAGAGAAGAAAAAATTCTGGAAAGGGAAGCCCCCCCCCACCTTTAGTAAATTTCTATCTTTTGTGTTGTTTTAACCTCGCGGAAAAAATCATAAAAATTCCTTATACATTTGGAAGGAAAGTTTAAAGAAGAAATGGCAAAAGAGCATTAGTATTTAGAGCTTGAATATCAATGAGAAACATTTGCAATATGCAATAGCATTTTGTTAATATATTGTGGAACTGATTATATTGTGTCGCAACTCAATGGGTGATCAGCACTCATGGGTGTGTAATAAATCACTATCGGAATAGCTGAACTATCAAGTGGAACAAAACTAATTTTACTGATTGATACTACGAATAATCAATAGAGGAAAACAGAGATATGATATTTACACTTACTGATGGATAAATACAGTGGAGTTTAAGATGGCCAATGGATAGTTATTGGTTAAGATAACACGGATAAGGTAACTGTAATTGTCGGGGAGACGTAGGAGCTCTTCTTCACTAGCCGTTTCGGATCCAACTGCCTTGGGAAGGGTGGAGAAGCCCGTAGCTCTCTTTTCTCCCTTTCCTACCCTCAGCAACCCTCTGCTTCCAGATGGACCGAATAGTGCGCCCTCTACGGCCAGTGGTGACACGTAGAGCCGCCGGATCCTGTTGTGGTGGATTTCGTTGTTGTTTCGTCTGCTTCTACCGCTGTTGGGAAGCCCCAACAGGGTGATCTATATCGGCTTCATACTGTATAGCCATTCTTATTTCTTCTGCTCACGGAATTTATTCGATCAGATATGGATTAGAACCTCCCAGGCTTCTTTTCATTTGATTCGGATTTATTTATTTTAACCGCTAAGTTAATAAAAAAAAATTACGTTGAAGTCAGTTCCTATTCGAGAGAGCAGAAACACCCATGTCATCTGTATCATCCTCATGCTCTTCTTCATGTATCATCTCGCCCTAATTAGGAACTTCCATTTCTTTCACCAGAACGTGGAGTAGCTTTGAAATACGTTCTCCGACTAATTGCAAGGGTTATTCTGTATTTCAACGAAGCAATTGAAAAAGCATTCATAAATTCAAGCCGCGCCAATGAATTATTGTAGAGTGCACAAGTTGATACACAATGATATAGGAAATGGAGCTTGAATTCCTCATTCAAGGTTCAGATATCAAATTCAAGCCTTATTGAATGTTATCTTTCTTGAGGTCGTCAATTATCAGGGCAACATGATCGTAGAGAAACAGATGGCCCCGATGGGCCCGGTATATCAAGGCCTTTAGGTGAGCATCGCAGAAGCGGTGAATCGGCATGTATAAAATGGGTTCATGTTACAAGATTATTACGTTTTTTTTTAAACTTGGTTGGACCCATTTAATAACTGAGTTTTTTTTGTAGTAAAACTAAGTAAAAAACGGTAAAAACTTAGCTAGTAGCGACTTACTGACTCTCAAACAAAAGTGCATACCTGCAGATGGCATTTTCGACATCATTAGTTCCTGTAAGCCTGTTCTTTGCTGCAGACACTTGTCTTTGTCCCGTTCTGCCATTGAGGGTCTAAGGTTGAGCCAGCATGGGCAGAATCATCAAAGAGTTATGTTTAATTATATAATTATGTTTAACAGACATACTGTTATGTTTAACAGACTGTAAAAAAAGAGTGATAACATGGAAAAGAGATTTTAAAATGATTTAATTTGCATGTAGGCAAAATATCACCAGTGCAACGCATCATTGAAAATAAGAGTATCTTTTAAGGTAAGTGTAATTATCTTATTTATAGGATGTAAATAGAAAAATCTTTAAGATAAGTGTGTCATTTTCAAAGATAAAATAAAATTCAAAGATATATAAAATTAGATAAATTTACAAGATTTTCCGAGTTTTAGGTATAAAAAGTTGGACTTCAAACAGTTAAAACTATTTAACAGTAGATTATTTTCACCAGATCCAAAAAAATATTCACAATTACAAGATTCAGATAACAGCCAAAAGATGTTGTGTTTAGTATCCTATCTTTATCTTATCTTGATTTTTAGTTTTAGCTAAAAAAATTTGACTTTTAAAGTGAAAAGTATCAAACAATATCTTATTTTTTCACCAAACACGTTAAATATTCATTAAACACGTTAAACAGGCTTCAGAAAAAGCAAAAAAACTCTAATTTAATCTAACTCTAACTCTTTCTAATCAATTTTTTTCAAAGATGGGTTTCACTGTATAGAAAACTAGTATATACTGATAAGAAGGCTATAATTTTGACAATGACGAAAGATTGTTTTCTGTCGCCATGTTTTGAGCCTGAGGATGCAGCTGCATCAAAACGGGAATGGCTTGCTGTCTAGCAGTGCCATCTAAGTCCGGACGAGTGTTGGGGACATGCTGGAACCTTCCGAGAGTCCAGAACAGACAAGAAAGAAATTTCTTGATGGAAGCTCCATTTTATTAAAGTAAAGTGATTTGCTATATATATATATATTATATATATATCTAATACATTTACTTTTTTAAAGAATTCCATAAAATTTGTCCACCTGACATTGTTACCATCATGCTTCTTTCTTAAAAATAAAATTATTAGACACAAAATGTCAAATTGAAACTTAAGGCTACCTTCATAAGAATTTTCTTCATAGAATTGGCTGGAAACGCATTCTAATATCTCCTATCTGAGATCTACCATGAACGTTTGGTTTTTAAGGAGGGTATTTTTTATTACATTTATACAGTTAGCTTGACTTATTCCAATACATCATTTCAATTTACACGAAATCATAATTTAATATGCATTTCTTCAAAAAAATGTGCGAGGAACGTGTAAATGAAAACAGTGATAATGTATTTGACGCATATAAAGTATACCAGAGATTTAACCAAAAAGATTTTTCACGGTTTAGATCGTCGATTCGTCTCAGCTTTAAAAAATTGTACTGATAATAAAGATCTTATTGGTTTTCTCTGTGTTGTTTTGACAGTTTAGCAGCACAACTGTCCGAGAAAAAATGTAATTAGATTGGGACATTTTTGCTACAATTTCACTTCAAGAGATCTCTGAAATCCCATTTATTTCCATCAACGAAACTTCTGGCCTGCTGCTTTGATGCCGCTAATAATGGGGGATTTATGCATCCTTCTACTTAATTTTGAGGCAGCTTGACTTCCTGCCAGCTTTCCTGCTGTTTTAATTTTTGAAGTCTTGCACACTGTTGCTGTTAACGTCTACAATGTCTGCATTCATTTCGTTTTTGCAGAAAACAAGTGTGGAAAAACCATCAAACATAACCAACTAATGAAAGCTAAACTTGAAGTAATACCAGAACAAATTTAACGCCCCAGAATGAATCAATGACAGTCAGGAGAAATGGTCTAACAAGGACTTTCTCAAATTAGACAAGAAGTTAAGCTGGAATCAAAGGATGAAGAATACAAAATATGCCGTCAAACTATTTTAACAAGCTGTCACTTAGAAACCCTAATTGGTATTCGTCAAATGGACGGAAATCAACAAAATGTAGTGCTTGAGAAGCCACTTCACCATTTAGAGCTATGGGTGAAACCATCGGAAGAACCAAGATAAGGGCCGTCTTAAAGAAGTTATTCTTTTAATAGATATGCTAAAAATTGGTTTTATTACAATGATTTTTTATTATTTCAGCAAGGTGACAGCTTGGCCAAGAGCCGTCGAGAGCCAAACGTCAACAAACAAAGTAACCAAAACTCAGAATAAGGGCTTTGACCATAGAAATAATGAAATATGTGCCTAAAAGAATCGAAAATCTCTTTTTAAATTCTTTATTTAAAAAAATTACAATCTTTTCTTTAAAATTTATTTCTTAAAATTTTATTATTGTGTTTTTAGGTTAAAATTTTTATCCTACTGGGTCAGTTCTCTGATCTTGACGATGAAATTTATTATTACAAATTCCTTATTCAAATAGTGAAATCTAGTCGGAAACCCATTAGTTACTTTAGAAATAAATATATATTTTCCAAAATGAATTATTTCATTTTGGAAAATAATTCCATTTGTATAGTTTATTCATCTTCTTAATAGGAAGATCCTTTCTCATCCCGGCCCTGGCTGTCTTCGCCGGCTTTTAAAATCTTTACATGTGGGCTTTGGGTTCAATGAGCTCTCCCTTGTGAACAGTGCTACTGTTCTCAATGAATTCAAGGATCATCCTGAACTCCGATACTCTAATTTGGGACGAAATGTCCATTCGTAAGGACTAAGGACCTTGAGTGAGATGTAAAGATGCTGAAATGGAACGGGATCGTCAATATTGGCTCCAAGATCAAGGGAGCTGCTCAGCAAGGACTCGTCCTTGTGTGCTTGCACAAAAAAATAAATATAAATAAATAAAAAAAATAAATCATAAACATTTAGCGTAAATTTGTAAATGTCATTTGCAAAGTGGTTGTGATACATTTGAAACCTTTGAAAGTTTTGAAATGGTTCAAAACTTATGAATAAAAAAATTATTTCGGGGAATTAGTTTTTTACTTAATTTCAATTTCAAAATTAAGTACCTGAATCAAATTTACACAGGAATGATATCGAGAATAAAAATAAAAACATGAAAATCAAATGCTAGCAAACGAAGGTTGAATATGCAACATCTTTCAACACCGTATGCTTACAGTTTTATAGATTTAAATTCACTGTGGGAATTTAGTATTATGATGTCTAACAGCTTAATAGTGTTTTCGCAGTTTTTGAATTAGAATTCTGTGTTGGCTTGACCTGAACCTCGATTCTCAAATCAATTTCCAAAAGCCAACTGTACCTGCCGTAACAGCTCTTGATAATGACACCAATTTCTTTTTAATACTTAGACAACACTAGCTTTTTCTACCATTTTTTACATAAATAATAATTTTTAAAAAAACTTTTTATCGTTGAATAATAAACCTGGAATTATATTTTGGCGTAAGAATATTTGATCTACAAAATAAAACAAAAATTTGGAAGACGCAAGAACTTTTGTAACAGGAAGTTGGAAGTTTTTTTAACAATTACAAACCAATCATTTTTGAAAGTACATCGAAATCCACTGAGATAATTTGTTAGAATGCCGGCGAAGGATAAACTTTACGGGCAGTGAAATCCGGAATTCATCCAAGCAATTCCATTAGAAGGAAAAATTGTTAAATACAATTGAATTTGTTTTTTTTGCGTTTGGAGAAGATGAAAATAACTTTTTTTTCGGAAAAGACTGACGTGTTAGTTGAAGCGTCGAATATTTAGGTATGCCTTATGTACATGCAAACGGCCTTTGTTAAAGCTAGGACAGTCTTCTGGAATGCTTGCTTCTACGAAATGTATTCCGTCATTCACAATTCTCACTATTTTTTATAGTTATTCCCCATGGCCAAAGCAACAATGCAATTATAGATATTATAGATACGGTGTAATATTTGAAAATACCGTACCTTTTCGATACAGGAGCGGGACACACGTAAAGATTGGAAATGCTTTTCAAAGGCCGACAATAATATGTACTGCATGCGATCCACAAGGGGTCATCAAAGGAAAACATTAACTTAGATGAATATTTTCTTCTTTTTACCAGGTTTCCATTTTTGATTTAGCTTTTCGATAAGTTACCACTGTTGAATGCTGGGCTGTGCAACCGCGTTCCCAATTTCTTCACCATTTAATTAATTCCCCTCATCTGTATGAAGAATTTAAGTCTAAAAACGAATAAAAAAGAATTTAATAAGAATTTCAAGGCAAATCTAGTAAAAGTTTAAAAAGAAACAGGTGCATGCCAAAAGATCTTTTGTGACACTTTGGAGTTTTTATAAATTAATATTACAGTAAACTTACCACCTTGCTCGACTTTATGTTTGTCGAAAGTAAAAGTATACATTATTATATATAAGCAAATAATTGCAAAAGCAGCAAGGAAGTAGTGGGAATATACTCGCTTGAATGTAGGAATTTTTGTACAAAAATGCTCAGCGGTAAAATTAGCGGCAAATCAGTTAAGCTATTTCATAATTTCTTTCATGAATGGTCGTATCTTGGCATTAGGGGACTTAATGCTGGCTTTCACCACTTTCCGGTTCCGGTTATACACTCTTACAAAAGATATTTCCACCATGTACACCAACAGAAGTGGAAAGCGTACTTGGTACTTTTTAAGTTGCATCTGTTTTTTTTTGTGATAACAACATTGGAAAATTGTTTTGAGAGAAGATTTGTAAACCAAAAAAAAAACATTTAAATGGTAATTTAGTTTTTATGAATCCCCAAGGCAATCGTCCTTTAGTATGTTTATGTGATATGGCTTATGGCAAAAGAAAACTTTTAGATGAATTTAAAAAATACGGAAAAAGATGGCTTCAAATCCGAATTAGATCTTTTTTAGTTGTTCTGTACTGGCTTAAACTGAGTCACGAAAATCACCCCTCTTCTCGTTGGTTTTATTTCAAGCCAACCGACTTTATTCGCGTGATAATTCGCCTGTAATACACGAAGGTGTCATAGCAGGCTTGACATCTCCGGTGATTTTCTTCAATGGAACCAAGTTCTCTACAGTCCTTATCTGTCAGGAGAATTTTTGTCTTGGCCAGTTCTTTATGCTAACGACGGAATATGTGTTATCATGTTATATCAAATTTTGTTATTTATTTATCGATTGATTTGATCGTGGATCAGTTTTGCGGCTTTTTTGTGGGAACTTATTGTACACAATCAGTAGGTGGCTGTTGGCTCTCATGGAAATTTTGATGTGGTTCGTAAAAATGTAACCTAATTTTTCTTCACGAGGAAATTATGTGTGATCAGTTAATATTCTAAAATTTGAAGATTTATATTTTCCCTTTTTGATTCTAGTTTAAGTTTAAGTAAAATTATTATTATCAGTAAAAAGGGTTTCTTTTTCATATTATATTGCTCATCAATTCTTTTATATTTATTCATTAATCATTTTTAAAGCATTAAAAACTTGCTGCAAACTACAAAGTTCATTATGCTGCATATATCATAATCAGTTTTATAATTGGCGACAACAGTAGGCAAAGATGGTGAACTATTTTTAACTCTTGTGAGACTTTCTTTCATTTTTGTTACATATGTTATAACGTAACGTTGAGTGGAAAGTGATTATTTTGTTTTGAATGATGTTCAAAATGTTAAAAGCTAGAATTTAATGTCTTTTTATAAAAGCATAAGCATAAGTAGTAAAATATGTAGATGAAATAAATCTAGCTGAGATTACCCAACAATCTTGAGTTTCTTAAAGTTCATATTCTCTACTTTAATGAGACCCAAGCACTATCTTTTTAGTTCACGTCTGTCAAAACTGAGGTTTCATCATTTTTAAATTTAATTTTTTATATTTTTGTTGTATCTTTTTCTTATTTAATATATATATTTTTAAGTATCGGATCCACCAACAAACTTTGCTGTAGGTGCTGGAGGTAAGGTTATATGGAATCTTCCAGCAATTGCTGGTGTCACTTGTTACAAGATCAAAGTTTGTAATCAACCCATAAATATTTTATTTATTTTCCCTATAATGTTTTTCTCGATAACCACTTTTCTGGGCCCTTTGTTCGTTGATACATTCCAAATCATTAAAAAGCACTTCAACCTGACAGATCAAGGCCCAACAACTAAGTACCATCTTGAACAATTTTTGTTGTTGTACGAATTGAATAGTATTGCACTGGCTGTCATTCATGCAACCAATGCAGAAAATATTTTAATAAACATAAATGCTATCTAAAAATACATAATTTGTATAATAGATAGTAGGTTAAGTTTTAATTCTTGTCATTAGTGTTACAGAATTGAAAACAGAGGGAGCTCAGTGCAGTTGAAAGAAGCGCAAAAGATGCAATTTATGTTCTGTGTAGGAAGTGGGATATTTTTCGTCGTTTAAAAAATGTTTTTTTTTTCAAAACAAAAATAATTTCTTGCATATGCAATTTATTTTCAGTAAAACTTTTGAAATGACCGGTAATATGCCTAAAAAATTGCAAGTAAGCGAAAATAAATGGCCTTACAGGCCAAATGTCGAATTTCCCACAAACATGCACCACATGTCAGAACTGGTAAAATCCTTTTTTGACCAAAATTATTGAATCCGTTCCTAAATATTCCTTTTTCATAGTTCTTGAATCTATTTTAATTTTATTTTTATTGTCCCTATACTGACTTTAAAAAAAATTACACATAAAATCTTAAACAATTTCACTTTTGTAAGTCAGCTATTGACTTTAAAAAAGAAATGGCTAAATAATAAAAAACGAAATATTTTTTTATATTCCACTTTTGTAAGTAAACTTTTGACTTAAAAAATAATGCAACTATATAATGAAGAGGAAAATTTAAAACTATTTCACATTTCTAAATTAAAAGTAAACATTTGAAACAAAAATGGGTAGAAAGAAGGGTTTATTTTCTATAGGGCTGTTCAACCCCTACCTACGCATCTATTGACAACGCCGCATTCGGGTAACCTCTTCGGCACGAAATTTTAAAAAAAATATAGCTTGAGGGCACCCTTTTTAATTTGGTGCATAGGCGGTTCGCCAAGGTCGGCGTTGTCTGCTAACGTGCACCTGGGGTTTGAACAGCCCTATATTCCGGCAAATTAAGGAGAAAAAAATGAAAACGACATTTCAAACTGCTGCCTTGAACTTTTCCTCCAATTCTTTCAGATTGCATTGCGTTTTTGCAGCTACTTTTTCTTTTGCAGCAATTTTGGAACTGATGCCCACAAAAATTCCGTACCTTCGGTTGGATTCTGCTGCTTGGCTCGCATGATCTTGCTTGGCAGATTTAAAGGCATCCATCACTGCTTTTTTCTGCCTCATGTTTGACCATCAAGTTATAGCCAAATCGAGACTGGTTTTTTCTGACGATTCCGCACTCAAAGCTAAAGCAACCGAATTTTTTGCAATCTAAATCGAATCAAATAATTATTATGCTAGAAAACACTAATTTTGGGCCTTTTTAAATAACTCACTTTGTTGTTGATTCTTGCAGCTCCAAAATCCAATTTCAATTTTTGGAGGACGTTCAAATCATCACTTATAGAGAGTTGAGTTTCAAATACTTGATTCTCATTGGATTTCTTGAGTTTCTCCTTGGCCTCCTAATTCCTCACCTCCTCCTCCCTCGCCGCAATAGCCTCCGATGTTTCTTCAACTGGAATTTGGATACCCGCAAAGGCGTCCTCTTTATCTGAAAAAAATTCTCCTAAAAAAATTATGATTCCCTAATGTTATTATAAAATATAACAAGGAAATAAATTAAGTTTTTATATTATTTTATTATTCCTATATATACTCTACTTACAGCTTGCGACAACATTCTCCATAATGATGTGTTTATTCAGCTAATCAAAACACGTGTGTTCACAAAAACAAATAAAACTGAACTGTTTTTATACTGTCGTTTGCTAAATAGGCCTGCTAACGCTTTGATTTATACGTCGTGTGCTTAATAAAAGGGGAGCTTCAACCCAAAGAAGACTTAGGAACCACGTGCTCTTCCCAACGTTCCTCGAAATCAAATTGACAACCAATAATTTGATCATTTAATCTTCTTTTCTATTCAGTACAGTAAGGTAATAAACGTTTAAAAACTACATTTATTATATATTAATATTGAAGACGTTTTTTTATATTCCAATTCCAGCTAGCTTACCTAGACTTGCGGCCATTTCTGGATTCGACCCTTTGGGTAATTATCCTCGTCTCTAAAACAAATCGATAAGTCTTTATCTTTTTTCATATGTGCAGCATTTTACTGCCCTCAGCCTCTCTTCTCCCACTTACAACATAGCCGGGAAAGTCCATCGCGGGAAATATCATCTGCCCTCAGCCTCTCTGCTCCCACTTCCAACTTGCCCGGGAAAGTCCATTACATGTGTTCTTTCCAACAAAAAAAAATGCAAAATTGCAAAACAAATCAAACAAATACACTTTATAATTACAGAACTATGAAAATAATTATGCTGCACATATTTCTCATTATTGGGTTACTCAATTTATCTCTCTAATACATACAAGTGTTATAAGGAAAGTCAAGAAATTTCGATTTGATTTTTTCCCTTCATTTTAGAACTATACCTATGTTCCAGGATGCATCTGTGTTCGAGTCTTCCCAGTCTCAAAAATTTGAATTTTCCTTTTTAATCAAGAAATGTGTGAATAAAAAACATTGGTGTTCGAGTCTCACTAATCTTAATATTTTCTACTTTTTCATCAATAAATTGCCAATAAAAAAATATAAAAATTCTCTTTTCACAATAATTGCAGGTGCCTTTCTGGTACGAGAATTCGTTAAGACTCTGGTTTTAATAAGTCGATTCCTCTGAGTATTCGTAGATACGATATCAGTTCTTTATTTTAAAAAAATCATAATTTATTTTGGGCATCATTATAGATCATAAAATATTATATATATATATATATATATATATATAAATATATATATATATATAAGACTCTGGTTTTAATAAGTCGATTCCTCTGAGTATTCGTAGATACGATATCAGTTCTTTATTTTAAAAAAATCATAATTTATTTTGGGCATCATTATAGATCATAAAATATTATATATATATATATATATATATATATAAATATATATATATATATATTATATATATATATATATATATATATATATATATATATATATTCAGACTGGTTCAAGAAACACGCTTTAAAGACACGTAGGTTTTTGCTAACATTTCTCAATCCTTGAGCAAAACCTATTCAAACCTTTCCTATCGCAATGTATCAAAACCTCTCAGCACAAATCTTCGTAGTAAAGGGTTTTACTTATGCTTCATTCTGTAATATGAAGCGTAAGCAAAACTTTCTTTTCGTCTTGCAATGTGGAAACGTGTTATTCCGATTAGCTTACCAATTTTCAGCCGGTGTAGAGACCGTGTTTTACTCTGCGCGGTCATCAACTTTTCGCCTACCTCAAAGCTCGTTATGGGATATGAGGGTTACTTTTTCTGGTTTCGGACGTCCTTTTTCATATAAAATCACAATCATCGAAGCGTGTAAGAGTGTGGCGAGTTTGGTTATGTGGCGTAGGCTAGCACTCTAATCACGGAATACGTACATTTTAACACAAATCAAACTCAGTGGTCTATCCCACTCCCAGTGGCTAAATACCTAGAATATGATATGTTACATTTAAAATCGAATGAATTCTGGTTTTTTCAACCAGAAAAATGTTGTTTAAAATGTATTTAAAAGAATTCGATAAGTATATAAATGGGGAATACAACCACCACTATCTCAATGATGTTCATGCCTCAAAAAGCATTTTAACAAGGAGAAGGAGAGCTACATATGAAGGTGCAGAATGTATCCAAAGAAAAATTAGTTAAAGGTAAAATTACAACGTCAACACAGCTACTAATCCTTATCTCAATCAAACTGTCTTGTAAAAATGTGATTGTTTCTGTCCGTTTGATGGTTTAAACTTTTATTTCTCTTTTTTTCTTAAATGATTCAATTAGTTTCTTATCTTTTGCACAAAACACATAAGATTCGGAAGCTGATCCTAATATCTAAAAAAAAAACTCTGCAATGGTAGTATGCTATGAAAATTATGGTTTTTCAATCAAGTATATTTGTCTATTTTCTAATAGCAATTTTATTTCAACGATTGCAAATTTTTGGGCCGTCGGTGCATTTGTGGGCAAAACACTTCAAGAAATCTTCAATCAGTATTTGAAAAGGAAAAGAGTTTCATATCTCTTTGGGGCATCTTCATCTTTAGAACACGGATCTATATTCCCGTTCAAGATTCATTTGTACAATTTTTCTTTCATCGCATACCAACCAAATCGTTAACAACCAATTAGACCATTTAAACCTCCTCCGGTGACTGTTGATCAGCCAAATGAAGATGATAGATAACTATTGAAGTTTGCAAACTATTGATGACAATCTGATGGCAAAGTTTGGCGCTGATGGAAAGTGACTTTAAAATGAAAATGTCAACAGATTCGATTTCCTCATTTTGGTACATAATAATTCGTGATCATAATAACTTACACGTTACCATCATTCATTTGTTTGGTTTAGTGCAACTGTAGGTATCGGGTCAGATGTTTTTACGTATCCTAAACATGTAAACCAAGTTTGACATTTAGCGAAAACAACTGTACCGGCACCTAAAGTTGTACTAAATCTAACAGTGAACACTGATTCGATGGCCTAAATGACAACCTTGCTATATATGTTGACTCAATCTTTTTTTATTGAAATAAACAAGACTTCTAAGTCTTGTTGCCAACTTGGTGGTAATACAATGATGGAATCTCGAATCTTCTGATTTTAAGACGCCGTTTTTAAATATTCTTCTCTAAAATAAACATGCTAGATGGCTTTGATATGAATTGCTGTTCACACAATGTTAAGGGTACACTGACACCTGACTAAAAAAACCTTCCTCGTCGTAAGCAAACACGTCGCATTTTCCTCTTTTTACATTCTGCTTCTTCCCTTCTTGTTTACTCCCCCTTAGTGCTCATATTTTTATTTTTCTACGCTCTTTCTTTCTTTCGTGTCCATTGTTCCACGAAACGGGCAGTGGAGAGTCCTTGGCGTTGATGCTTTCTTGAAATCTGGCTCTTTGGCGAATGTGAAGTGGATGAATATTCCTTTTGGGATTGTACGGGCCTTTTATTTTGAGGCAACGGAACTGTTGCTTGCTCTTCTTTATTTTTGTTTATTTAGAATTTAGAATTAAAATATATAGAAAGGAACAGTTTCAAGGGAAGTCCTATTTAATAAGTGATTTTTAGAGAGGAGGGCCTACTGAGGCGGATAATGTAAAGGAAGGGAATATTATTATTTTAAATTTTGGACGGCGACCGCGCTAAGGTAGAGTTATTTAATACCGGCAACGCTACTACTTTCAATTGATACGCCATCATTATTTAATTTTTCTGCTTGGCGGAAAAGGAGCTCAAGAGAATATGGGATGAAATAACTAGATAAAAGAACAGAATCAGTAACACAACTCGTTGATGGAATGCTTGCTATTCACAGCCAAAATTATTTTTCGGATTCTGAGACCAGAACTACCTAAAACCGTTTTATCCTAGTTCGTCCTATTTTAATTCTCTGTATTTTGAAACCGTGAACGGCTCTAAGAATTTGGTGATAAAAATTCACTAAAACCGAAACTGATATAATTTAAAAGCGTCCCCTTGGTAGACCCGAACCTAAGTTCTGTCGTGTCGAAGTCTGCTGCTCTACCAACTGGTCTACTTGACACAGTCAGGAACCGTCGTTATTTTAGACCTATTCTAGGATTGCTTTAACGCTATTAGTGAAAATAAATTCTCTCTTTTAGAAAATAAATATTTTCTAATATCGATAATTTTTTTTCGCTAATAGCAATTCGCAATATCAGTGATATTCAATCCCAGATTTTGAGAAATATATTATCGTTATTTTTAATTTTTTAAAACTGAGAGCGGTTTCTAGTTTTGGATATTTTAAAGTCCCAAAATCCGAAAAAGATTTTTGGCTGTGTTGTGGCACATTCAAAAAATGTTTTATTAATAATAACCTTTATTTCTACCGCTTTTTCCATCTAATTGTTGGCATTTCGAATTTTATCCCCCATATGTTTTCTTACTTTATCATGAAAAAGCTTCATTCCACCTTTCCCGCAATACTTCTTTTCGCCCACCGTTGCCCAAGTTTCGCAAATATAATGTAAAAAAATTATTTAACATTTCAAGCATATTTATTAAAATTTAACACTTCAAAAGTACCTTCTACTTGTTGAGCTTCAATGTCACACATGAAAACCTTGTTTCGGGACTTTCCCCTATTGGAATTCCCCAGCTTAATATCTTCAAACGCTTCATGATCCGATCAAAAGTCGAACACATCCGCCACGAACGCATAAAGAGTAATGGTTCCTGATCCCAGTTCACCTTTCCGTAAATTTTCGTGTACCCAGCTCTGTAGTTTGCTCTTGGTGAGCGCATCAAAATTAGTCATCACCTTCCCCTAAATTTAAAAACAGCTGATTCGTGACAAAAACATCTTTCGTGACATTTTTATACCTTTCCAGATTGAGAATCCGTTTTACTTTGATTTAAAGCGGGCTTGAAATCAGAATCATCATCCGCATCACCATCATTCCTCTTTTTTCCCCCTTCGAAGAGGATGGTATTTGGTTTAAATTATTCCTTCAGCTACTTGTGCTTAAAATGATTTAATTCCATAATAAATGAAAAAGCTTAGCAGAATAGGGAAGCTTACTTTAGCAGGATCAGCTTGGCCGCTCTTCCAGCTGGAAGAATGACTTCTGGATTTGATTTCATCTTCCGAATCCGAAATTCAGTTGGTAATGACAAATCATTTGTTGCCATTGCACCACCGGCCTGTACACAGAAAAATCATTAAGTTATAACTGTAGAAAAACTCTCACCAACAGCCTTTAAATAAAATCTTGTCAGTTTAAAGATGTTATTTGTAAAAATATAACGTAACCATGACGATCTTAGAAACAGCATCTCAAAACAGCTTGCCACTTATTGGATGTTTTTAAATCTAATAAATGGGCGCACATCCGGCGAACCAACTCCATCCAGCGAATTATTGTCTAACTAACTCTTCATACTGATGGTCGACTTACTGACCTTGTCATTCAAACCGGCAACAGCACAATTTTCTTCTTGGTTCTTCACCTTTATATCTAATAATTATTAATAGTAATACGTAATTACAACACTTTCCTAAACAAACTTACAGCATTACTATTGCAGTTCTTTAATGTCCTAGAAGCTTTGAAGTAATTTAACCTTATATTTTTCTGCCCTTAATTTGATTTCAAACTACCAGTAGTACAGATAGCCTAAACAAAATTGCTAAACTTAAAAAATAATATTAATTAAATAATAAATGAATATTTTAATATCTCATTAAGAACATCATTCCTTCCACATCTTATACTAAAAGCCCGTCGTACTACCAACTTCTCAAGCAGTTAAATTAGGTAAACATTTAACTATGTAGGTTTGTTTCTTACATATTGGCGGGAGAAAGGTAGATTTTGATAGAATACAAAGTAAAATTTTATAGGAGGAGCAAAAAAAATGACAAACAATTCGACTAACGAAATAAATGATTTTTTTAAAAAAATGAAACAAAGATAAAAAGAAATGAATCAATAGCCCCGAATAATACATTACCAAATGATTAAAGTCACATTCAGACAGTTAAACTATGTAATAACGTGATTGAAATATGAACCATACATTTAAGGGTTTTAGATCTACCATAATTCTTTATGTATGTGTTTGTGCGTCCTTCCGATTGTTATATATGCTAAAAACAACGCATAACAACGGCTGTAAAATATTATAAATTTCATTTTAGGATCAAACTTTCTGAGCAATTTAAATTACTCTTATAATTTTGCATAAGGATATAAAAGATTAAAAAACTCAATAGATAGTTTCGGCTTTCGAACAGTTGATCCGCTTCGAATCCGCTAATCCAAAATATACATGGAAATCCCTGCCGTAGTAAAATGTATTTTACTACTTAAGGCTTTACTGGGTTTAAATGAGGCGCCTTAGAGAGTAAGGCCCCACATCTTTATATAGTAAAACAGTGGCGCCATCTCTGAAAAAAAACTTAAGGCAGCAATATTTTATTCGAGTGGCGCCATCTATGAGGGGGAAAGTTGAAAATCGATTATTTAAAAAAAAACTACTAAACGAAGCTAAAAATTAGTGTGAGAAGGTCTATAACGTAACATTCTATTACGTAATCTTCTATTTTCGTGTTTTCTACTTAATTTTTAAATTTTCGTGATGATGGCCTCATGTAGTCTTATTTTTCAATAGTAGGAATATTTCGTTTAAGGTCTTTGATGTTATCAATTGAATAGAAATAAAATTGCCTTTCAATTGATATCTTGTTAGATAAAAAAAATCTGAATGTATTCTCTTGCATCATTGGAAATAAATTACATTTTAATTCATTAATTTCTGTAACAATTAAATTAAGTCGTATAATCTTATGTAAAAATTAAAAAACTCTTAATGCTTGGTTTCCAATCGAATAATTTATTTATTATCCTTGTTATTTGTTGTACGATGTAGATGTTACGAATCATTTAAAATTAATTTCTTTAGTTTTAATAATAAGACAATTTTGAATGATTAGAAATATTATTTTGAAACTTATAGGCCATACAGATAAATATGGCTTATTCAAATTAACGTGCCAGTTGGCAAAGAATGCAATTTTCAAATCCTCCTTTATTTTCTATTTTGCTTTGGGTGGGAGGAGTTTAAATTAGGTGGTTAAAATAAGGAAAAGGAATAGTAGAAAAAGAGCACATTTAGGCTTTTCCTGAATTATATACATTTTTAATGCAATTTAAAAAATGGTAATGCTCTTAGCAATTTTGCCAAGATCTAGATTTCTTTCTTTTGCAAATACAAATCGTCTATCGATTGAAAATCTAATATTAAGTCGCCAGTTAACAAACGATGTAAATAATTTATATTAAATAGTTTGCTTTGTGGCTCGCCAAAAGAATATGGATAATTCAGTGTAACAGTATCAGTTTCAATGTCGACCCAAATTAAGGCAAATTGGTCGACATATCGACCGGCAAACTGGTGGTTCTATCGGACGTGTGAGCGAGAATAATTGCAACTTAAATATGTTAAGTTGCCAGTTAGCAGATAATATAGACAATTTATTTAAGATAGCTAAATAACCTTTGTAGTTCACCGATAGGGCATTTGCCACTCATTTCCACTCAATCAGTTTTAATATGTACAAAAAGGTTTAATACAAAACCCCCAAAACCTGGTTGGAAAATTGGTGGTTAAATCGGTCGCCAAACTGGTCGGTTCGACTAGTTCTGCGACCGGAGAAACTGGTAAACTTGACAGCTAAATCGGTCACGGGGTCGGTATATCTTTCGGTTAAGCCTCCGGTAAACTATAGGTGCAATCTACTATTTGGCAAAGTTGCAGTAATACTCGATAGATGTGATATATAACAGATTACCTGTCATAACCGATAATAGATTCAAAGATGTAATTATCGTTCTTGCATAAAATCGACGGCAGGTTGAACATAGAAGCGTGAATGGGCGTGTGTTATAGTATTACTTTCAAATTTATTTTTAAAACTGACTCGTAATCCATCTATTAAAAGATCTAATTCCAGAAAAGCAAAATAGCAAAATAAAAATGAGATATTATCCAATTTATTATGTAGTAATAGAAACTTTAGGGCAAGAAATCAAAATCAACAGCTGCCAACCATTTTCGATAATATGGCACTCTCTTATTGATATGAATTAATTTCATTTTTATTATAATATTCCAAGGTTCTTCCTATATTAATATGTAAAGGTACGTGTTTCATTTTTCTTTAAAAAGTGTCCAAAAAGCGAAAAAAGCTGAGTGAGTATTATTTTATATCATTCGCCTAAATATCTTAATATCATTAATATTGTTATATATTATTAATATTGTAATATCGTTTCAGCGACTACCTATTATTTATTATTTACATTTTGTGGTATGAAAAGATAATTTGTCATTTGTTCGTGTATCATGCATTCATGCTCCTGTGGGTCAGTGGGTATAGTATCCAAAATGGATTCAATAGAAAACGGAACGCATTGTTCCTTTTGGCGTAAAAAAACATAACACCTCTTCTTTCCCTATAAGAAAATACTAAAGAAGCCTATTGAAGGACTTACCGAGATTTTAACTCGGCTTGTCGGGTTCAGAATCCAAAGTGTTAACTACTACACCATAAGACCGTGTTGAAAATGCTTATTATTTTGAATAAAAGATTATTGAAGACTATAAGCGTGCTGGCCTCCTGTACTTTATTCACTTGTCCGGTATTCAAGGCCTTTGCTTAACGTTTACACCGTAAATATAGTTCATCCGTCATCTTGTAAACGTCTTAATATGCAATTAAGGCATTTAAAAATTTAAGTTATTTGATAAAACATTTGTGGTCGTGTGGTTTATAAAATCAATTTACAGGTTTCTTGCTGTTACGCGTGTTCGACAAACTACTCCATTAAATAAGTTCCATTGGAAACTGATTTTTCAGTGGACTCTTAAAATATATAATATATATTATATCCACTTGACATGCCCACGATCAACTTCCAACTTGAAAAAGTATGCGAGAAAAAGTCGACAGCTGCAATCGCAATTTGATAAACACCTCAATTTTTCATCAAGTTTTCATAGGTTTAAGTTTCTATACCTGGTACCTGCTGACCTATGGGTTAATTCCTCTACCAACTAAGTCATCCAAAATCGATACACAGCCTCTTTTTGGATTTGAAATGGTTAAAAGAACGCATAACATGTTATATCAATCGACTTTCTGAACGAATAGGAGCATTGTGTTTCTCAAACTTCTGGGGAAGATAAAAAGAGGACTCTAACAATTGAAAGCCATTCTTCGGTTTTTCCGTATCAAATGTGATTCATTTCTTTTGGTTGAAGTGACTTTTCTGTCATTATTACCAACGAAGAACAAAATCACAAGATCAAACCATGATAAAACAATGTTTTTTATCAACCAAATCATGATCATTTCTCTGTTTTGATAGTCAATATATAAGAAAAATATTTAGAAATATTGGGTTCATGACCGTTGGAATCGCCAAGAGTCGGCCACTAAGAGACTAGGCATTATCGGTGCACTCCAATTTCAGCTCGAAGTGGAGATTGAAGAGGCGAAAGAAGCCCTTGAGCTATTCATACTCAGACTGCCGGTCACAGAACAGCAGGTAGCAGATATCTAGGCCAAGATCCAATGCAAGCTCACCATTCTCGATCTCTACAAGAAAGAGGTCGAAAAGATCAAGACTCACACCAAGGAGAAGTACCGATAGCTGCGCAGAGCTGAGGCATCAGCCAACGTTAAGACAGCAGCCGATTTCAACGGCGCTGCCGAAGTTTTTCAACCGCTTCGTCAGCTTCATAAACTGCTGAACGACCCATAGCCAATCAGGTGGGCACCAACACCTCTAATCAACCACGTTCAACTGCTGCTCAAGGTGAATTCCAAGCAC
Organism: Chydorus sphaericus; assembly: GCA_030141595.1. Classification (NCBI taxonomy): domain Eukaryota; kingdom Metazoa; phylum Arthropoda; class Branchiopoda; order Diplostraca; family Chydoridae; genus Chydorus; species Chydorus sphaericus. Next base: position 4,118,696 of record CM057926.1, on the reverse strand, counting down.
CAGTCAGTCAACAACAGCTAGGTCAGTCTATGTGATTGATATGGGGGGTGCAGTTTTCGACCCATACAAATCATTTCGTCTGCTTACCAAATTTTCTACCCACTTGACTGAAGTGCCCGGTCAGGCCGTTCACGTTTCGTTGGCCGGAGTTTCTTTTACAGATGAAGTGGCCCAGGACCTGCGTGATATGGCTACTACAAAAAAGTTCCTCCATGTTGTCGATACTAAAAAGTCCGGCTTGCCCAAAACTTGTCATTGGAAAACGCTATATTATATCAGAGTTTGATTGTATGCAAGAGCGATAGCGATAACTTTTACAATTGGTATTGCTTTTTAGGTTTTTTGTTTTGTTTTGCGTGTTTGGACTGTTACAAAATTTCAAGTACAATTCATATGATAACCACCAAGATTCAAACTTTGCTAAATAAGGTAAAAGTCACAAGATCACCAAAAAGTTTGAAATAAGATTATCAAGATCTCTTAATAGAGATAGGGAGTTCCTGAGACGTTCCAAAGAAGATTAAACATTTAAGGGTTCAAAATTTTACTGATTAATATTTCTTTTCGTTTTCATGTTAACAGCCTTGGGCTGGCCTAGATCAGCCAATTAGGCCAAACGAATGCTTAAAAATTATCGAGTTCTGGTCTTAAACTTAAACGGAATAAGCGATGCCAAAATAACTCTCTTATCGTACGGACAAGCATAGCAAAACTGGATTTTATCAGTTACATCGTCAAGAAGAGGAACTTTACTGGCGTTATTCGAAATTAACTAACTGGCTCATGTCTTTTTTTTATTCCAGTGCCTTTTTCTTGAAATCTTCTCCTCCTAGTGTCAAGAAGGAGCGCAAACAAATGCCCCAATACTTACAGTTGCACTAAACCTTTTTTATTCCACAATTTGAAATTTAGACCCAAAAAAGCAATCTGTTAACGATCGAGGAAGTTGGTAGGGAAGGGGAAAGAAAAAAAATTAAGAGAACATAGCATAACAATTACAACATTGTTTCGTTATCAAAAAATATATAATAATACCTATTGTCGACATATTTTAACGTGACAAGACTCAACGTGACAAGTCTCTTGCAAACTCAATTCAAATTAAGTATCTAATTTTGTTTGATTAATTTGTATTCCTTAATACTCCCTGAAAATGAGTTGTGTTCATTTTCTTGCTTACATTTTAAAACCATATAAAATTTCAAACAACAAATAAATTGAATAAATATTTTGACGGAATGTCAATACAAGTCAACATATTCTATAATTTTACCAAAATATAGCTTACTTGTCGATTATATTCAGAAAAAATAATAAAACCAAATTATGTATTAGCTTTTTCCTTTTTTATAAAAATGCTAAATGCTATCTTTAAGATAGTTGAGAAATTTGTTGAGAATAGGAAGTGCTTTAGAACTTCATCAATTTCAAAACATTTACTCAAGTTCATATTTAAGAACCATGTCTTTTAATACCAGAAACCCATGCTTTTTATAGAATCGGATCCTCTTTATGCAATTTTTTAAATAATCAATCTCTAGTTAATAGTTCGAATCCGTTACAAAAAAAGATGCCTCACTAAAAGTCGTCAAAACATTTATGAAAGGGTTAAGTCACTATTATATTGATGTTGTCTGATGTGGCGAATTTAAAATAGTTGTAAATAGTTTTCCAAATTAGATGATTAATCAAGGTTTTGTATAAGACAAACTAGACTACTCGAAATTAGAACTCGAAATAAAATAAAAATTTCACCATAGGACCGTTCTTTTATAACCGTATGGGACCAGATGCTTTGCAAAAGAATTTTTTTATTTTTTACTATATTTTTTGTTAAATCACAAGATAAAAATTATCCACAATATTCTTTTAAAAATACAACATTGTTTAAAATCTGAAACAATAACCCTATAAACGAGGTAAAACATGAGCTATTTATTGGAGGAAAATAAAATTTGGTCATAGAAAATTAATAGTATGCGTTATAAATGTTATTTTTTATTTCAATACTTTTAGGACAACGAATCGTTTTTTACTGCCCATGTATGTGCCTTAATGAGAAATATTTGAAAATAAGAAAAACAAATTGTTTTTTAAACGTATTTATCGTTGGAGGGGCGAAAGTTGCAAAATTTGATGTTTCAGATTTGGCAACTTTGGAAGAACACAAATGACTTGCATGTTTTAATGTGTTTGCCCCCATCTGATCGTAATTTAATTGGCATTTAGGTATGATCACCAAAGGACAGAGTCCGTACTAAGTCAAGACACGAGCCTTCAGTTCGTCCAGGGACATTGAGACACCCGCAATATCGAAACTAGGCGAAATGGAAGCAGAAATTAAAAGATTCTTTTGAGAAGCGGCTCTGTCGACACCGGTAGGAGTGGAAAAGACCCAACTACCACTAGCATCCTTGATCTTTGATTACTTTCTCCCAAATAGATACCGATCCAGAACGACAACTGCTGGAAAGGAATGACGCGCTTGGAATTCAGGATCCACCGCCTTTCGAGTGTGATACTCCTCGAGATGAGCTTGAACCACATGTGCTGGAATGATAAACAAACATAGGTTACAAAGCAATTAGTATATGGGGCAAATGGAGGCTTTCAAAGAGTGAGAATACCTCCAACATCTCGGGACTATAATCCAAAGCAGAATGGAGCAGACCACTATTTTGCATCTCCTGACAATAAACATTTACATCATTGTTAAAAGGGAAACCGTGGCGAGCACAATCAAGTCAGCTTAGGTATAGACTCGAACGGTTTCCAATCCTTCAGGTCGTTGTAGATCCACAGATGAGCCCATTCAGCATAGAAATTAAGCGCATCCAAGGTAAAATTACTCCTCCACACAAAGAAATAAACGCAACGGGACAAGTAGTATTGCCTCTTTCCAGACACTTTGTAATCTGCTTGGAACCACAGATGGAAGAAGCGCCCTTAGGGTGGTCCATTATGGTGGTAAAAGGTGATCCCCTTGATGTACAGTATGGTTCAAATAAACTTGAGGGGCCGTTACCTGTTTAGTGCTTTGTGCCCCTCAAGTTTATTTCGTCCATACTGTACACCCATCCACAGTCACCGTCAGTCCCATACATAGGCTCACAGTCACAGGGATTATGAGGGTACACAAAGTGAACCATGACGCAGTACCCGCTGATACGCATTCCATTGCCGTCGTGTTGAACGAATCTCACCTCCACCATGACACCACGGACACGCCGTAGGTAATTCTTCCGATGCTGGAAAAACAAGAGAGGCTTAGGTGGCCCACCGTCTGTAGAAGACATAGCGTCATCATCAAAACTGGAAACAGAAGTTGGACGGGAAACAGAATTCCGACTTACGCGAACCCTCTTGTTTGATAAAACAGTCTTCCATCCTGTCCGATTTTAAGGAAACTAAATTTTTTCAATGAGTCTGTCTCTTTCCCAAAGCATCCCATACTGCTTCTGCATTTTCGAATAGTACTGGACCATCTCTTGAGCAACTGACCAAAGTCTTTACTGCTCAGCCCGTGAGAGATGAACTCAACCTTCCGAGTGAAGCTGCCAGTCAAGTTGTGCAGCAGTATATTGACAAGGCTCTTTAAATTGGACCTGAATGCATTGCTCTTTATCTGAGGAGTCGTCGGCTGCACCAAGCTGCTCGATTCCCTCGTTATTGTAGCTCATCCCTTATTTTACATTGTTGCAGCTCCGATCACCTTTCAGCAACAGCTATGCGTTCTCAACAGGGCTTAGGTCGGCTGCTTTGGCTGACCACTTAATCATTTCCACTTCCGGATGATCCCCAATGAAATCCGTAACTATATTCGCTGTGTGGGTGTACAAATTTCGTGAAAGGAAGGAATGGGGTAGCTTTCTCCGAATCTTTCAATGGCATCTGGCATAAAAATGTCATCTGAAATTTTTACGTATTTCTCACTTTCGAGACGACCGTTAATTATCTTATTGTAACCAGAACCATCAAAACCTGTCCAGTTCCACACCAGTACGGAGAAAATTCCGTTTTTCTTAACAGTCTCAATATGCTCCGGGTCGTAGCGTTTCCTTGCTTCCCTATTTCGGTAAAACGGGTAAGATGTGTCGTTCTTGCCGTCGGAGCTACAAGAGAAAATATTTTTTTAATTAAATAGTGGCTTAAAAATTTATATTCTACAAAAAATAAAACTATATTGTTTATACTCGACGGTAGATTTGTTGATGAAGGCGACCTTCCTCCACCATTCACATTCCGATCCCGGTATTGCGTGACCTGATCCTGATCGCTTTTGCTTGCGAACCTCTGTCAACATCTTCTTTTTTATTGGAATCAAAGATCAACTTTTTCTTTCAATTAGAAGCCGTTTTATAGTGAGCAGGCTAGCATCCACATTAGCAACGTCTATTTTGAAAAATATACGTATTATGTGCCTTAAAAAAACTGAATGATTGCTAAAAACGCTTTTTTATTCTTGATTATAAAAAATTGTGTTTTTACGCATTTATGTATTTTTAAGGTGTACGGTTCTAGATATTCAGTTCTAATACGCACGTTGTTTTGAAACCCCTTAATCAACCCCTTAATCGTTTTAACCCCTTGATCAAGGGATCATTTCGGCCTTCAAAGTCAACTTTAAAGTGGAAATCGTTTGAGCTTTAGTAAAAGCAATATATCTTACAGGTTATTTATTTGTTTATTAGTTATACTTTTAATTATATTATCATTCATTTCTGAATACATAGTGCAATCAAACCATTAGAAAAGGAAAGGGTTATGACAAATAAACAAAATACAGCTACTTTTCCAAAGTGACAAACAGCTGCCTGGGATGTAGAAGGTAAAGATCTCAAGATAAAACCTCGGTTTATTATTTCTATAATTTATTAACTAAGTTTTATTTCACTTACAAAGGAGATGTGTACGTTGTTTCTTTATTCCACCTCCAGTTGACCAAAATCAGTGCCGTTCAAGTTAATGTGGAGCCGTACCATGATTCCCAAAATGTTTTGTTCCTATACCGCAAGCGGTGTACTGTACACACGTCCGCGCATGCCCTGATTACGACGACTGGTTATAATATTCAGATATTACTTATTAATATTTTAGTGGCTAAGGATCTCGGATTTTTTGACCAGCCGCATCGCATGTTTTTCAGATCAAACGCAGATTTTCTCGAACTTCTTTTTATGATATTTTTGTCAATGTGATGCGACGCCCGTCCAAATCTACAAAATGATATAATTTACTCTTTTCAATCGTGATACTCGATTCTTGCTACTCTAGTTGCAAAGATTATCGACCATTGTCTTAATTGGAAAATATTTCAAGGACGCAGTCGAAGCCGGAAACAAAGCTGGTTACTTGGCAAAGCAACACCTTGGAACTTAGAAACAAAGCTGGCTGAGGTTTCTTTGGCTCATACGTGCGGTGTACACGTTGTTTCCAGCGAATCATAAATGATGGTTGACTATTACCTAAATCAGGTTGGTCAAAGGAGCTCATAAATTTAATGGAGAAGGTCCTTCACCTGGAAAAATCTAATACAGATCTTTGAACCTAGTTGGTTTTTGTTTATCCAAGTTATAAGCCAAAGAAAGTGTGAGAATTTTTAAATGAAAACGATTGATTTATTCTCAAGTAATCCTATTGTACTACTGAACTAAAAGGCTCGTTTGTGGAGGGAGGAAGTGATCAACCTCAAACAGGACGAAAAACATGAAGAAGCTCTAAATCGAAATTAAATTAAATTAGAGATTATGATGGAACAGTGGAACACCAATCGGAGGCATGGTAAGACCAACATTTCCGGTACCTTATAATTAAAGTTGGAAAAAAGGAGCTTCACTTGAAGTACTCCTTTACCTCCACCTGTGCCATGTTTGAACCTTCTGCTAACGTTCTAAATATTTTAGGAGTAACATTGCGTGTTTGCCAAATTGATTTTACTCAAAAAGTTATCGACTGCTACCGAGGAAGCCATTTGAAAGGGGGGCCAACGTTGGCTAGATTTTTTTTCGAGCCAATTAATGAAAATCATAAATAGGCCCTAAAACAGCCGATATTGGTATGTTTATGGGGTTGCACCATCGGCAATATCCGGCCTAATATTGAAGCGGAATATTTACTTTCTACCTCTGGCCGTTATTTATTTTTATTTACGGACCTTGATTCATTATCTGTAATAAACCGTTCGTCTCATTTATTTTCATATTTTCTTTTATTATTGTTCCTTAATTATTATGAAAATTATTATGGGCCCTGATTACTATTAATTTTGAGTGGACCATTTGTAAAATTTTATTTTTTCATTATTGGTTTCATAATGGCCAAATACTTAAATTCACGCAACCTACCTAAAGTTGGATCAAAATAAAAGTAAGAGAATTGGTCCTGAGAATGCATTGTATTAAACTCTTTAAAACAATCAATCGGTATAGAATACATTGGTGGATATATTCAGATGATGAACCAGAAATTTGAACCAATATGGGAGACGGCGGAGTCGTCTCCTTCAAGAAAATCTTCAAGGTCTCTTCATTCGTTGCTCCCATGAATGCAACCGTTGGGAATGTACCTTCAAATATTTCTACAAATCCGGAATTGTTTCCAGCAGTCGACGAGTTTGGTCCAGCTGTCGACGAGTTCGGTCCAGCAGTCGACGAACTCACTCCAGTAATCGACGATCTCACTCAAGCAGTCGACGAGCTCGGTACAGAAACAGCTCCTGGTGAAGCTTTGCTCCCACCAGCTGCTCCGTGTAAATCACTCGTTTCGAGAGTGGACATTGCAGTTGAAAGGAGTGACCCTGGAACTTATTATTTCAAAAATTAGTGCCGAGATGGGAATAATGATGTACTAATTAATGGTTAACAAAAGTGAAACAAGGAATTCCAGCATGGTTGGTCATTTACCGACGGAAGGCGCGGGCTCTTATTAGCTAAACAACAATTCATACTTTTCGATTAAAATTTTTTAAGGTAAAAAGTTATTTTTGAGCCCGTCTAAATCTTAACTGTATTGTGAAAACATACTACAACTTGTTTTTATAAAGAAAACGGTTTTTATATTTAAATTGATCTATTAAGAATTAGGGGAAGATAAAAGAGACCGAAAACAAAATTACCGACGGGAGGAACTGGTTCTTCTTCAGTGCTACTCTTTGTAGAATTTCCTCTGAGTTTTGCCGCCGTAGCGTCGATTTAATTCTCCTCAAGATTCTTGGGCTTCGTACTCAGGCGTCCGCTCCTAGTTAGCTTTGGGACCTTTGGCTCCTTCCCATTCTTTCCTTTTTTGGGCGCCATATTCTCGTAGAACTTCCTAAAAAAGATTAAAGTCAATTATTACATAATACGAACACAGTAGAATTTTATTTTAAAATCAGGATTAAGGGACTTAACCAATTTTTTCCTGAACGCTAGGTAGCTTTTAAAATTTTTATTCGGGTTCTCTTCAATAAAAAATGCATAATTCATTTTCTATTAGCAGTCCTACAGTCTAGACAAGAGCAAACGAGGAGAGTTAAACAACTTTCTTAAGTGGGAACAAGTTTTGTATTTACCCGTGTTACCCTCGCTTGGATGAACACAAATTCATGAAAGAGAACTTACGAAGAAGATCAGACAGAAGTTATTATCTTATGGCGGAGAAATCAAATTTTTATCTTTTAAGTTAAAATTTAATTTAAGTTAATGTATTTAGATAACATTTTTTAACTACAGGCAGAAATACATTTTGTAATGTCGCTCTTTGAGGAGACGCATGCGTCAAACAAGAGCGGAATTGCTGGCGGCGCGTTGATGAAGTCCGGGCGGAATGGCCGGCGCGATGCCTCGAAGCAGAGGCTCTGCTGCCATTTGAAAACAAATGACCTCATGGTCATGACGCCTGCCACAGAGCTTCGTTTTAAGGACTGAAATACAAGAAGTTTTGTTAGAATTAGTTTTGGAATTAATTTTGGTTTTTTTAGGAAAAAAGTCTAACAGCAAACGTCATTATAAAAAAAATTACGCTCGTGGGCGATGAACTCTTTTAAGCTATTAAAAATTATGATTTTAAAATTTTTCACGTTCCATTTCTAATCCATATAATAAAATAATACAATCTGTCTGCAATCAAATTGTGCATACCACTTTCTTATTTTTTTCCTTGCCTGAGGAAAAAATACCAAACCAATTATCAACTCACGTTCACCATTTTGAGAAATGTTATTACTATGTCATATTCAACCATAGAAGTAAAAGTGCAACCTTGTGATTAACAATCTTATTCACCATTTGGAGGTATATATTTAATAAAAAATGGATGATAAAAGCAGAAATATTACAACATAAGTACAGCTTTTTCCAGATTTTTAACCCAAAAATTATCTATTAAGGTACAGTAATTGTTTTCTAATTTTGGGACAAGTTAAATTGCTTAAGGGAAACTTGCTTCGGCTTTTAAAAAATGATGTCATCGCTGTCATCATCGAATATCCATTGAGGGCGCAGGCGCACCGGCGCACGTAATACTGATTGCTCCATATGTCATCGCTGTCATCATCGAATATCCATTGAGGGCGCAGGCGCACCGGCGCACGTAATACTGATTGCTCCTTGACATATTTTGTCATTTTTTCGCCTTTTTTTCAACAGATTGCCATGGAGGACGTACGCTCACACTGATGCCTACATGATTAATTGGATCATTGTTTCACCATTTTTCTTGTCCATTTCGTTCCTAGGGGCACGGAGCTTAACAACTAGAATTTTTTTTGAATAACTTATCGGAATCTGAAGTTAAAACTGCTCCTTAGTAGAAAGGTAAAAAATTTTATTCGATCTTACCAGTCGCAACGCTTGTTTTAACTGGTTATTTCCCATCAAGTTGCTGTAATGATTTGGCTAGACTTTTTCCTGAACCTATGTAAAAATTAGATTGATAAAGTAGGTAAATAAAAAATATTAAAATTTTAACTATAGATTCAAATTTCTTACTGATCCCTGGGACCAGATTTTCGATTGATTGGTCGGTTGCATTTCACTATCTTGCCCATCGTCCCGTCTTTTTTTCGTCAATTTGTCTTGAACCATTTTGGGCTCCTACATTAAGTACGAAATATTAGATCTGCCAATGTCAATCTGTCTGAAAAAATATATAACATTTCCTAATAGTATTTTTTATCTTAGTCTGTAGTATCAATTTTTACTTGTTTGGGAACTGGGTGTGTGCGATTATTTTGTTCACAATTTAAGTATCTTTTTGTCAGTTTGGTGACTTCCAATTTGGAAACCTGCAATACAAATGTTCAATAAAAGAGGAAAATATTTGCAAAAACTATTTCAAATGCGTCAACGCTTCCTGCAGCAAAGATTTTTTTTAATGGTTGGTTGCACATCGCCGTGATGTCCACCATTTCCTCTATTTTGGTCAATTAGGCTTGAACCATTCCGGAATCATACTTCCTAAGTAGAATTTGTAAGATCCATTATGAAATAGAGTATCCGATTTTTCTTCCTAAAAATTTTACCTTAATTTTTTATCGCATTTTTTGTTGATTTGGCAATTCATTGTCCTATATTGTTTGGTTAACGATTTGGAATGTTCTGCTAAATTCAACTTTGGGAATCCATATGCAATATAAAATATTAAACATAGAAATCTTCAGTTATTGTCTTACAGGATCCTGAAGACACATTTTTAAAAATATGAACTATGAAGGGATTTCTTCTGCTCCTTCTTTGCTTTTAGTTTCTCTTTTGGATTTATTTTAACAACTTAACTTGGACCACCATTCAATCAAAAATAGATTAAAAGTAAATAGATACTGAATTTTCTTCATTTAACACTGGATTCCTGAGTGAAGGAGAGATTTATGGCCTGCTTTTGTGGAAACCATGTTCAAAATTGAAGCCGGAAATTATTTGAAAAATATAGTAATCATTATACATGATAGAAATGTTTTGTGCTGAATCCGATTCCGTAAAGAACAAAGAAATAGCTTTAATAATTTTGGAGATACAAGGACTTTAAATTCAAAAAATTCAAATTCGTCTGCCAACTTTGGTTACGCTTTTTGGGCGTTCCAGTCGTGAAACATTGAAATAAATGATTGTATTCTATGGTCCATTATGTTTTCTCTAGGCCCCTTTATAGTGATGTTCCATTAGACGTTTTTGAATATCAGTAAGTGTAAATTCAGTGAAAGTAAATAAATATTGTTTTAGTAAAGTAAGAATTTCAGTAAAAGTAAGATTTTTGGATCAAGTAAAGTATGAATTTCAGTAAAATAAATAATAAAAAACTAAAATAAGAAAAGGAGAAAAGTAATTATTGGTTTTACCGGTGTTCTATAGCTATCAGCTTAAATCAAACTTAAGATGCGTTGCCGATTTAAAAAAAAAGTATTTACACGTCGAAATTTGTATCAATTTATGCCGTAAAAATACAAAATATTACTGAAACTTTTCAGTATGTAAATTAACAAAATTAATGAGTACCAAAAACTTTCAGTATTGTTATTTTTAAAAATGTTCAGAACTAAATTAATCTCAGTATGCAAAAACAGCAAAAGTACTGGCTAATTTCAGTATGAATAAAAGTACTGGAACTACCCTTTAAGTGTTTCTCCTAAATCAAAGTGGTTTATTTGATATTTGCATTTATCTAACATAACCAGTTTTGTTAGATTCGCGGCTTATATTTTACCCTTAGTGAACGCCTCTAGGGGGAAAAAAATTTCATGTATAATTGTTTATTTGTTAAAATAACCCTTATTAAAAATACAAAAAGAAATTTATTTCTTAATTAAGTAACTCCATTTTCCAACGTATTTACAAGACTTGCGAATGAAAGCTAAGAATCTGGCAAGGGCATATCGGGCATAACGGAACAGATAAACTGTTCACCGGTTACATGGGAATAGTGACAATAATTGTTTTATGGCCTCAAAATATTTATCTTATTTTTATATTATGCATTAGTTCATTAAAATTAATGAATTGTTTAGTACTTACCATTATTTTATTTTGAAACTGCATTTATTCAGGCAACACTTAGTATAGTATTTATTGAGGGAATTTTATTTTATAATTGAAAATGAAATCAAGTAAACAAATTGTTTTAGGAAATGCATTTTCTAAGAATGGATTTTTAAAACCTGCTTTAAAAAAATCTTGGACTCCGGACCTCTTAAGCAAGCAATCAATCTATATTTAATCAAGTTGGGAAATGGAGCTAAAAACGGAATAACGCCTATCTGTTTTAAAACAAAGTTCTTGAATATTTATGGAATTATTACACATATTGTATCTCAAACATTTCAGAGAGATGATGAGAGTAAAGCTCATTTTCTTATTTTGTCGTTATTGTGTGGAAATATAATAAATTTTTTCTGAAAGAGGAGGACTCTTTTACTTTATATTATATTACCACTGGTTTATAATAAAACATTCATAAATATAGGTAAATTTTATTATAATTTTTTTTTCCTTTTCTCTTCGATTAAGTTGTGTTTATGTAATTTCATGAAAATATTTTTGTTTAAATAAAAAGAATATGTAAAATAAAGAACAAGTTATAAAATAGCTAATGGATAAATTTTAAAATTTGAACACTCAAATGTTGTAATCTTTTCTATTACTAATTTATTCTACTGAAAACTTAGTACATGTATTTTTTAAGTTTTTTAGAATGTACAGTATTCAAGTATAGGATTATGAGATGGAAAAATACAAGAATTTAACTACATCTTTTTGAGGTGAGCTTATAAAATCTGCTTACTGTACCTGGGGCGATCCCCCCAAAAATTCTCTCAAATTCGTTTGCATATTTTATACTCCATAACTTTAAAAAATAAATATGTATTCAACAATTGATATTATGAAGCAGTATTAACTACTTTTCTGTTTAGAATTTCGAGATCTACAATGTTCATAGACTCGATAGTGGATTTAAGGAGTAAAATAAAACAACAGCCGATATAAAATGAATGGGTCACTCAATACATTTTCTACCACCTGTTGTAGCTGCAGGCGAGTGTAGGTATTTAAATGTGAGTGTGATCTTCATTCAGATGTAATCCATACGGACTACATATATTAAAATTGGATCGATACAGAGAAGATTAGCATGGCCCCTGCGCAAGGATGACACGCAAAATCGTGAAGCAGATCCCATTTTTTTAATCAGTAGTGAACGATCCAGTTGTGTAACAAATTTCAGCTCATTATCTCTTGTTGTTTTCGAGATACAGGTGATTTAAGCTTCGAATGCATGAAATCTGAATAAGAATATGGCGAAATGTTGTGGCTATCAAAGCTATCTTCAAATTAAATTGAACTTTATATAATTATATATTATCTAAGGTTGAAAAGTCTGCTTCGAGTCCCTAAAATATAAATTCATCTGAAATCATTTAAGACCTCGTATTATTAACTTTCATGAGAGGCCCGGATAAGCTCATTTTTACTTATTCTGACAGCACTTCAAACTTGGCGCGTTCCTAGCGTGAAAATAAAAAACGTCATCTAGCGGTCAAATTAGAAAATTTATTTACAAATACCGTAATTATGTCTTTCGTTCCATCAATTTCAGTTTAATACATTTACGTAGCCCAACCTTTTTATTAGAGAAAAAAAAAAGGTTTACACGGGCAGGAGTCTACCCATAGGGGGGCACGTGTAAAAGGGGGAAGGAGTCCCCATGCCCCTACTCAATTCTGATAGTAACGCTTGTGTAAACATGAGCGTGACATGATAAATGAGCAATTTAAGCATGTTTCAAGCAATTAGTCTTTGAAATTGGTAACTTACCGAGCTTCTGTGGTGTAGTGGTATCACATGTGCCTCACACGCACAGGGTCCTCAGTTCGAACTTGGGCAGAAGCAATATAATCTTTTAAAAAATAAATCGTATGATATGCATTTTGGCTTTTCTCAAAACCCAGTCTCAATGAGCAATAAACAATATCGTTTGGCGAATCTTTTTCATCATTGAAACTCATTCCAACCAATATTGGCAAAATATATAAGTTGTTATAGGTATAAGTAAAATGAGAAAGAACGATATTCGACGAGGATGAGATTCGAACTCACGCGTGCAGAGCACAACAGATTAGCAGTCTGTCGCCTTAACCACTCGGCCACCTCGTCTTATTGAATGTGTGAATACCATTATTATGATGAAATTTTTATGAACTAAAATGAGAAATTATTCAGAAATATAGAAAAGAACTTTCTTTCTTTGGCTTCATGTTTTAAATAGCAAAAAATATAATTATAAAATAAATAAAATAAGCCCGGAAACCGAATCTAAATAAGCCCAACTATCCTTAAATGTTATGTTAGAATTTTTGTGTTATAAAGATTACTCGGAAACACGTGTACAAATATTGAAATACTATACTTTCTGTATTATAATATTTTTATGTTTTGATAAGCCGGGTTAGCTCAGTCGGTAGAGCGCGGGACTTTTAATCCTGAGGTCAAGGGTTCAAGTCCCTTATTCGGCGTCGTCAAATTTTGCCTATTTAAAAAATCTTCCTTCAATCATGCAAAATTTTCTGTCAGAAGTGTGATTTGAACCCACGCCCAGAGAACTGGACTGCGACCTGAATGCAGCGCCTTAGACCACTCGGCCATCCTGACTAGGTTAATGAAATTATTGCCAATTGAAAAATAAAAATACGACGATATTTTACTATGTTGACAGTTTCCTATATACATGTCAGAATTAGATATTATTAATGATATAAAAACTAATCATGTGTATTACCCAATGAATATCTTTAATCAATTGGAAATTATTTCATTGGATCTCAACAACCTACTATTATTACTTGATTGTGCGGGAGAAATATTGCATTTATTAAACCATATGTGCTACTTCTCCATCGAGGTAGTGTGGCCGAGCGGTCTAAGGCGTTGGTTTAAGGCACCAATCTCTTCGGAGGCAAGAGTTCGAATCTCTTCACTATCAGTTGTGTTTTATATTTTTCAAAATATAACTCCGATGCAAAATAATAGAGTGAATTAGTAGCTCTGTAAATATAGGTAACCACCTGTAGAAATTACGCCAGCCGTGATTACACGTTAATTTCTTCGAAAGTAAACGTGGCTTCTTCTGAAAATTGGAGAAGCGGTCCAACAAGAATTGTTAGCGGGGAGAAATTTTTGGGAGAACACAGTGAACCACCAATACGCTGACCTAAATCCTATGTAAGTTTTAAATAAAAGCACATTTCCAGACATTTTCCATGTAATGATTTTGAAGGTGGTATTCTAAATATATTCCAAGTTATATTCTAAGTAATGTATTTAAAGTAATTTTGGGTTGTTATTCATCAAGGGCCTGTGGCGCAATGGATAACTCGTCTGCCTACGGTCATTGATTGATAGGAAGCAGAACATTCCAGGTTCGATCCCTCGTATTAGTAGGCTCGCATTTTTGGCTCATTAGATCACGAAATAAAAACGTACAAAATAATGATGTGCGATGGCCGGGAATCGAACCCGGGTCGACTGCTTGGAAGGCAACCATGCTAACCTCTATACCACCATCGCTTACAACACATTCAAAAAAGCTTGACTTAAGAACTGTTGTTTGATTTAAGGAGTAAGTACGTTTTATTCGCCACTGCCATTGCACATTGCCAACCTTTGAAAGCCGATTGACGGGAAACTTGCAATTGCTTAAGTTTCTTAAAGTTGAATTCCATATGACAGCACAATAGTTCATTAAGTCCCAAACGGTTTCAAACATCAGAAAAAATGGATATTCAAGTTGGTTTTAACGTAAAAATTATTATTTAATCCTCCTTTATTAGAAATTATTTTTTATAATGTAGGCAGATAATGTTTTTAACATACAAGTAATCGACAATTATAAATTAAATCACCAAGAACCGAGAAACGACGCAAAAGTTCCCATGTGTGAGCTTAGAAAAATGTTTGGCAGCTGTGGGATAATTAGATTTTAAATATATAATAAGGTAATCTTTTAAGAAAAGAGCTTAGTAGTAGAATAATCAAAGAAAGAGCAGATAATAAATGTTTGAAGGCAATATACAAGCAATGGTTAATTTAATTTAATTTATTTTATTTACCACACTATGCATTCACTGAATAAAGTAGTTGGTATTCTATCAGAAATTGTATCAAGTGAACCACAGCATGAAAAAATGATGGATGCAGGTACATAGCACGGAGAAATCTATTATTTATATAGGAAAATTGATTTAGTCTTCCAACGATAGTTTCGTGTCTCGCTAATATCTTCTAATCCTGTTGGTCTCTATTTATATTTTTGAAATAGTGTTCGTGATATCCTCCATTTGCAAAGGCTTTTTCACCCGGTTCAAGATGTTGAATGAAAACATCTTAGGCTAGTCTAAGATCCGAATATACACTACAAGGCAGCCGCGGCCGCCATGAGCACAAACAATATGCCCCATTTTGATACAAGAGTTTACTGTATATCGAAGGCAATTGTCACAGAATATGCAGGAAAATCACCTAGGATCAAAATCCGTGGGCTCCATAATGCTAGAATATATACCAGAAAGGAAAAACAACGTTTTTTCGCCGTTTGGAGCGTTTTCGTAACGGTTCTCAATTTCAAAATGAGAAGTAAAATGATCATTAAAAGTACCAATAATTTGTAATCGAAACTTAATAAATTGGAAGTTACCACTAAAAACTATATGCTGAAAGGCGAATTTATATCAAGGACCACTTCCTAATTGCTCAAAAGTTTTGCGTTCCTGCTCTTAATGTAGTAATGTTCAAATAAAAATAGTCATAATAAAAAAATATACTGCTGTTGGTCGGTGAAATTTCGGTGTCATAGCAATAAGGAATGTTAAGAAATCCATGTTAGACAATTCATATGCTTCTGAAAATCATTTTCGAAACAAATATTCGATAAGTCTATAATTACTAATATATTATCGAAGTGTTTGGATTTCACTTTTCTGAGAAAATTAAACGTAGTAAAACCAATTATAAAAAAAATTCTAAATACAAGGACTATTCTAATTTGACATGGAGAGCACCAAAATTCTAATAATAATGCACCGAAATCACAATCATAATCACTGGCGATGATTTTTACTGTCCGCGGGATTTGCAGACCACCCCTTGACCCGTAGTTATCATCACCTTAATATGACCGTTATAAATTTTCTAATTATAAATTTGATGTTAATTTAATACCTGTTGGACACATTTCCCACTCTATATCTTGAGAGCAGAGAAGTTCTTCCATCTCGGTCATCGGGCCATTCAGCTCTGTTTATTATTATTTGTTATTATTATCTATTTCCTTTAGTTTTAATGTTTTTGAAATAACGTGTAGTGTTTTAATGAAATATAGTTTATTTACTTAAATCGAATACCGTCTTGAGCATTGAGTCCAGCGCCTTAGTCAACTGCGCCACAACTTATGGCATGAAACCTACTAAGACATAAATTCCATTACCCTCGAAAAAAAATGAACAGTGTAGATTATAAGGACTAAGCCATCTAATTCCAAAAAAATCTTAGAGATTTCCAATAATTATCAGTAACGTTGGTATCTGAAAGATTTTCAATAATAAAAAAAAATGAAATGTATAAATAGATTTTTTGACCAAGTAGAACTATTCTCCCAAGAACAAATAATGCGAATAAATTAGGTGCGATTTTTCTCCCCCGGATCCCATTTAATTTCGTATTTTTCGCAATTTAATTTTATAATTTTTGTTTCACACAACAAATATAGTGCGTACAATGCCGATATATTCCGAAATTTATATTCTGAAAAATATAATGGGGGAATAATTGTGCAAAGTTGCAGCGCTTTAATTTATAGATGACTTGATAACCGTGTGTTTATTATTTTAATGACGGCTACTTGATTACTCTACCATGATAAGTTGATAACCTGTAATTATATGGTAACCGTGTATCCCATAATTTATATGGTTTTGAGTACTATATGACCTACTATTCGATTTGAATAAAAATGACATTTCAACTGTATTTCTCTGTTAATAAAAACAAGTTTGGTGATTGAAAAAAGATTTGATTCTCCTTCTCAATGTCTTCTCAATGGTATAAGTTGACTTAGAGAATCGACACTTGATCGTATCTCGTCTTGTATGCGGCAGCAAGTTTTTTAAGAATTTAAGAAGGGACAGATGGCGACCACGGCAGTGTTTAAGTTAATTAAAAAAATAAAATCTCTGCAATACTAAAATAATCCATCAATCCCTCATGCTCTTGCCTTGGCATCATCATGATTGCTGTATAGTACAACCTCCTCGGATGTAAACAAACCACTTTTTCAGTTTGGATCTAGCAACACTTCGTGTCACACATTAAAATCATTTCATAATATTGAAATGGCCCAAGAAGGGCCAACTCCGTTCGTTTCCACGGCGATCCGTCTTAAACCCTTGGAGGCTGATAAAAAGTGTTGTGCTAAAGTGCCTAATAGAAACTCAGTTAAATACTTGTTGGATGGCAAAGTCTACTCCTTTGACGATGTGTTTAGCGAGCCTGCTACTGCGTCACAAGTAATTGAACATTGCTGTGAACTTAAACTAGGTGAGAGTTGCGCGATAAGACTTTTACACGCGCAATTAAACAGAAAAATCATTGTTGAAGTAAGTACGGTTTGGACGAATAGTTCTTCGGGTGCGTGGTGAAGTCACAACAGCATTCAAATCGGGGTCGTCGGGAACGTCCGACTTTTATCACTTTTGTCTAAAACGACTGAAGTATTACCGGCCATGTACAGTGCCGGCTCGGTTATAAGGACAATTTTTTCTTGCATGCCTTTTTGGCACGAAATTAAAATTTCAAAAAAGTATCACTCTTTTTCATTGATTCTTGCCTCTCCTTTGGGTGATGAAAAACCGAGGGGACACGAAGAAAAGGTCAAGGAAAAGTTTTTTTCTTATCTGAAACAAGTATAGGAAAAGAAATGTTTGCGCATTGCACTAAAATTGTCCTTTTCCATACTTGGTACTCCTTTATACGATTGGTACTCAGTTTTAAGGACAATTCGATTATAAGGACTCGCACAACTTGTTCTTATAGCCAAGCCGGCATTGTAACCTCCACGGCAGTTTTCCTGATGGCACTGTCCTTCTTTCTGGCCCCAAAAGGATTGGCAGCATGCAGAACCTAAGCACTTTGAATGTCAGCTTCGGTGCCAGGGGCCCAGCAGGAGCAAAAAGCTGAGAAAAGGTGAATCCGGCATTCCGGCTACCTTTGTGTCGGAATGTATTATTTAGAAAGCTTTTGCTTACTTTTGAATCTTGGGCAATTAAAATGATTAGGTCGAAGCACAGCACCGGAAGAAGTGTTTTTTTTCCTTCAATTTTAGTTTGGTAAACATTGAAATAGCTCTTTAAGAGGTTAAAAATTAAAGAGAGGTATCAATAGATTTCTCTTGTGTAATCCGATCGTGCCAACAAGGTATTCATATCTTGGTATAGCGTATCATAGTCTCCTGATGGCAATTTTTATGCTTTGTCATGGCTATAGATATAAAAAGGTACACCCATTTTTATTTCCTTCGTACGCAATATATATATATACAAACACACACGCTCACACAAATATATATATATATATTTTTTATTTATTGGTATATATATATATATAGGTTAAGCAACCGTTTAACTAGCCGGCTATACTTTGCGACGTAGTTTAATAAAAGACCCCTATATGGCAGAAAAAACCCATTACGAAAAAGAAAGTTGCGCCAAAAAAACTAGACATAATTCACACTGTAGTTTTCAAATTTGATATGTATATATTCTGTTTGAATGCAATACCTGATATCCTAAATTTAGCCAAAAAAGTAGTTTCTAAACTGGAACCAGAGTGACACACCTTGTTCCAGAGTGAGTTGGAAAAACGGGAAAAAATATTTAAAAAATGCCCACTGTTTTATGTTTAATCTAAATTCCATACCAAAGGGTCACCCTGTACACTTTCCTGTATTGGAATTCGGGTAGCCGGTAGCAAGTATGATTACAAAGATATTTTCGTTGTGTTTCCGTCTTTCATCAACTTAATACATTTTGGTCGGTCATACTCATGTAACTTTTTCATGAAAATGTTAATCAAAGGATGGACACAAGTCACAACGGCAAAATGGCCTTTCAAACCCGTGCGAGACAAACCTTCACCAGTCGTTTCATTCCATTATAAGTAATATCTTTTAACGATCACCAACTTATGAAAATATGGAACTGTGAATTCCATAAATGGTGTCAGTGTTTTTTTTATAACACTGACACACTTTGATAAATACCCCTCCAGCCTTTGTCAAATTGTGTCATTTTTAGGCACACCCTAATAAAGTGCTGTGCAGTTAACGAAACCCAAAACGAAAAAATTACGAAACGAATTAAAAACGAAATTTTCAAAATGTTGAGAACAAAAATGAAAAAAAAAACTGTTGAACAAAGAAAGGAAACTTCGAATGATTTGATTATAAATCTATCATTCGATGTGAAATCATACAGTAGTGAGCAAAATTATTAACCGATCCCCACCCCCATCCAATGTTATAGGCCTCTCCATTCGGTTATAAGCCGAATTTTAAATATATGGTAAAGGTGGTTCACCTAAATGGGTCTATTTTCAACCAATAATAGATACCGCTTAAGTCGGCGACATGATGCATTGATTGTTTTCACTTGAATCACATCGTTTTAAGTCCTTTTAAGTAAAATATTTCCACTGAATTTTTTATTGAAAATAGAACCCCTTTGGGTGGATTAACCGTCAGTGAACCTACTATTTTTCTTCCTTTTGGTTTGAAAAAAAGTTCCTCGGGCATGAATCTAAACAATATAAGAAACCAAAAACTCCAAGTTTTTATATAAAAATTCATAATAAACCTAGCTTTTTTGTATGTAACTTTCATTTTCCATCGTTGACTTTGTAACGATTTTTTTTATGTAAACAAAAGATATTTTAACTAAAATGCCTGGACGCTGAACTCAAAGTAAGTTCATGTTGAACTGTCAGAAATCATCTGTTGTGATAGATGGACACTTCAAATGATTACCGAACTTCACCTGAGAACGGTTCTATAAGTGAAGATGGCGACAGTTTTTGTTGTTGGTCATTGTACTATTGAAGAAGGTACAAGTAAAAACTTTTGATCTACTGAGTGGAATGTGAAAGCTTTGTTGGTTTTTCTATTGGTAACAGTACACACTTTTGCTTGTTGGAGAAGAAATGTGTATGATTGTAATGGGTTTACTAACAGTTTTGGTTCGTTTGTGTATGTGACAGCTGTGTCTTGTCTATGTTATTTTTGGTTAGAACTGTGGAATTGTGTTGTGTCCAAAAGGAAGAAACTGAGAGGATGGGAAGTGATCGGGACGATCACCCATTAAAAAAGGGGGAATTGTAACGATATTGAAATATTATCTCAGTTTCTCTCTCTATGACATTGTCCCACTTGACCTCCCTCCCGTGACAAGTGGAGCGGAACCTTCCGCACCTCCCAAGCCGCAGCCGTAACCATGACGACAACACGTCCCGGAGCAGATGGATCTCTCAGCTGCCGTTCCAGGAATCCCGAATTTACACTGTAGAATGTTCTAGAACTGTTGACTCACCTTCTGGATTCACATATATACCCCCCAAATTCTGTAGTAATCAGTCTTCAGGCGAGAACGTATAATACAAGATCATTTACGTTACAATATGGTAGGTAATTGGTCGCCTTTATTAAAGTTATTCTTTATTTTTAAATTTTAAATGGAAAGGTGTGTCTAATGTATTAGAGTTGATTTTGATGATCTTTTCAATAACGTACATAGTGCTTCCCTTTGGAACGGCAAGGCGACGGTAAATGCGTGGAGTAGGGGTAATATCAAGGAATTTTTTTATCATCGTTCTGCCATTTCCAGTCGCTCAGAAGGACAATAGAACTGGCTTTCAACTCTGTAAAATGATTCTTGCTGATATGATTGCATAAGGCAGTGGGAGTATCCTCATTGTTCTAGAGCACATCAGAGCAGCGACAGCTTTGTAACAAGCGTATTTAAAAAATAGTACTGCGTGACAACGGATCGAAGATTCAAAGGCAGCTGGTCAAGAACTCGTGAATCGTTAGTGACCACACACAGATTTTATTGGCTCGTAATATTGGCTCTTGAGATGAATAACTTTGGAAAAATGGAAAATTATATTAAAACATATTAAAAGCATTTTTCTCCCAAAAAAAATCATCGCCTCAAAGAAAAAAAAATAAAAAGAATAAAATGCCATAAAATTATCTGGGATGGATTTGGGATAAGACGGTTCATCTACTTGGTCACCTTTGTTGAAACTGTCCAACAACCAACGCCACAAGTCCAGACTTCACGCTCAGGCAGGGCTATGCGCCGGCCTTCAGCACTCCACGATTTTATCTAATTTTAAAATAAAAGGTTATACCCCCAAGTCGTTAACCCAAGTGCGCCCACGCTTTTAGTCTACTTTCAATCACTCATCGAAAGCACAGATCTCTCTCTCATCCAATCTCTCTCTATTCAACTCCACACTCTCTCTATCAACTTGATCAGCTTTTACCAGCAGTCATTGTACATTCAATAATATGCTATTAATACATGCTTTAATTTAACTCTTTTATGTGTGCAAGCTACGTAGTAAGCTAAGTAGTAAGTTAAGTAGTTAGTACGTTAGTAAGTTAGGTAATAACAGGACTGCCCACTACATTTGCCTGGCAGTTCCCAAAATATTAAAACCTTTACGGTAGCAGTGACTACTAGGATGGAGGAGAATAACACTTTCACAAGGCGTGGTGATGTGTATTAAAATTAAACGGACAAAAGAAGGGAGAAAATGACAAAAAGAAGGATTCTATTATTCTTATTATAACATATTGAACTAAGATACATTAAGGCCATAAATTATTTAAATCACTTCTATTAAGTATTATCATTGAAAAATCCGAAAAATGGAAATTCTATCCAATTTCCATTTCTAAACTTGAAAACATCCAATTTGGAAATAGTTATGATAGTTCATTCTTTTTGCGAGGGTTTTTGGATCAAAGAATGGGATAAAATTTCCCCTAGATGAAGATCTAGAGGTTATCATTTATTTAATGCACATATGCAAATTTATTTTTAAAATTTATTCTAGGCCCTGTTGGTGAAGATTAATATTTTTGCAAATCTGGTTGCATCGGGTTGATAAGGATAGATAAGGATAAGGAAGGACAGCTTTGCCTTTAAGGGCTTTTGCTGAATTTAATTTAGAACTTGGATGACAAGAACGCCTTCACCGTCTTGCCCTTCTTCCAAACCCATGGATGTGAGTATGCCAGGGTAGTATCCCTAATCTGCATCAGAAGGCAGCCTGCTTAGGTTTGTACCTTCAAATTAGCGATTGACTCTCATCAGAAACGAAATCCGTTTTCAAAGGTCTGCTCCAGACTGCTACAAAACTATTTCCTTAAATCTCGAGGTTTGTCTTAAAACTTTATTTGACAAATTTTGTGTTCACTGTCATCTTATCTTTTTTTCTTTAACTCCAAGGCACGTGAAACACTTTTACGCGAGGTCTAGATATATTTGTTTAAAATCCAACTATTCTTTTACTTCGGTGCATTGATTAATCCCACCTTAAATGTAATGACTGAGTCTACTTAAAAAAACTTTCATCTGAAAGGATTGGGATTATATATTTTCTGTTTTGTAATAAGGGTAATTCATCGCGTGACAGAACATAGTAAAAAAAAAAATTCGGCACAAAGAATAATGTTTCAAGTTCACCCAGATTGTTATAAAATTCTTGTCTAATCAGTGGATTCTCAATCATATGCTTTCTTTTTCCTTAATTATTAGTGGATTCGCTGAAGGAGAGA
Source organism: Chydorus sphaericus (assembly GCA_030141595.1). NCBI lineage: Eukaryota > Metazoa > Arthropoda > Branchiopoda > Diplostraca > Chydoridae > Chydorus > Chydorus sphaericus. Next base: position 4,095,842 of record CM057926.1, on the reverse strand, counting down.
GCAAAACAAATTACCATTAGGTTTATGAACTTATCAAAGAAACATTTTCAAAGTATGTATTTTTTACATACAATTAGTCCACTTCAAGTATCGATCAGTATGTATAGATAGTACTATTCATGTATTGCTCATGTCTTGTCTACTCAACAGTATCCGAAGGATCTGGCTGTTGTATAATTGAGATTGATTGAAAAATATCATCACTGTTCTGTCAGATTTTTACAGCCACTTTCATGATCAGCTTTCTGAAGCAGGTGATATTTGGAAGAAACCTGTTTAATGCTACTTTCCCACCGTTTGAAGTATCATGCAATTATATTGAATTATATTGCAAAGATATATACATGTACTGTTCAAAAAATTGTTTTTCGTCAAAATAAATATTGAAAAATGATTTCCAAATTATCAATGAAAACATTGACATAAAAACCTTTCTTGTTCTTATTTTAGATCTTATTTAGATTATATTAGGGCATACACAATTTTATCAAAGGAGGTAGCCATTATTGAGTCTCTCCATTGTTGAGTCTCCGTTCCCTCTCTGACTGTCTCTCTGGTTGCCGTTGGGGATTTTTCCGTCGAGCTGTCTGTGTTTCACCTTAGTTCGTTTTGAAAAATTTGGGTCTTCTTTCTCCATTTTATTATGATAGAAAATGAAAGGGTAGAGAAGATTCGAATTTGGAACTTTCTGGTCGAGGACGAGTACTGTAGCCTCTACACCATGGAAGCTTAGAATCTTCCAATCTTAAAAATATTTACACTTAAATACAAGGGGCGACATCTTCATCTCTATATTTCTATATATAAATTTCTATTGTAATAAAATGCTAACATTTCACCATTTTCAAAAGTAATTAAAAACTTACGTGATATTGATTATCCGTCTTGTCCTGCTTTAGGATTTGAACCCATAACTATCTGGTGTGATGCGAGTACGTTAGCCACTATATGAAGAGACCATTGGTTGGAGGTTTTTTTTATAGACTAAAAAAATATGCTAATAATAACAATAGCCACATATACAAAGCAAGAAAACGCAATGCAAATAATAAAATGCAAACAAAGCAAGAAAAAAACGTTGCGATGTGGGAACTAACAATTTGATTCAAGGGCTGACACTCTACCATCTAGTTCATATTTTCTTAAACAAAATGGATTATAGTGACTACATATACTTTTCCAACACACACATATATATATATTAAAATTTCAAAGATGTGCTGACTAATACAGCTTCTGAGTCTTTCACATTATTGTAAGACGAACTGTTTTTCAGCTGTTCCATTGTAAAGTTTCTCTCTTCCTCTATCTCTGCATCGCCCTTGGGTTTGGAATTTTGTTGGGATGAAAATGGAGACCAGGAGATCAAGAGAGGTGACGACTTGTATTTGAAGCAAACGTACCAAAGAGAAAAGTAAATTCCATAATAGTTGGGGAAGGTCGAGCTTGGACCTCTCTCAGTCGAGGTTTGCCTATCCACCGATTTGTTTACGGCTAGATAGCCAAAAAGAAGATGCTGATGATGGTTCCTAACCAGGGAACTTAAACCCCATCTATCGGGAAATAAATGAGGTTTATTCACACATAGTTAAATTTATTACACTCCGTGCCTCCGACCTAGATCAGCTTGTTAATTAACACCTTATATAATTAAATAATTTTGAATTAAACTTACCCTAAAGGTTCATTAACATATGCTTGGACATTTTGTTACTAATTATGTATTAATATATTATATTATATAATACATTTCTAGAAATTATTCCAGATCTCAGTCTATTTGAAGAAAAATTTTATTAAAAAAAGGATTTTTAAACGATAAAAATAAATAACATGGAGTGATGGAAGAAACATTTCATTGAGTCCATTAAAATTGTTTTTTCCAGATTACTAAAGATATTTTTATGTTTCGATGGTTCATTTCGCAAATAATAAGCCATGCTCATGGTAAAGTCCTAGATGCCTCCACTTGGTAAAAAAAATTATCTGAAGTAAACATGCTTTTATATTAGAAAATTGGTTCTTAGCCAATTAAAAATGATTTATCTTAAATTTTAATTATATTTTTATACGTTTCAATTGCTTCAGAGTCATAAAAAATAATATGTAATGAAAATTTTCTATAGTTTAAGGCATCTTAATAGATAAACAAGAAAATGATAACCCGTGTTTAATATTTTGGAGACGTCAGCGTGCAACGAAGATTGGTTATAATTTGTAAACAAACTAATATAAACTATATTTCTCAATGACTCATACAGTCAATTGGAAATTTTAAAAAAATGTTACACATCAACAAATAATTTGGCAACACAAAAAAAACTGTTAATTTTTTCTGAAATGAGTTGATCCTTGCAAATCATTTGGTTCCTCTAAAAAAAGCTAAGAGTAAATATCATTTGGACTATATATGTACGGCCAAGAAGAACTGGATTTCTTTTCGTACTGCAAAAATGTTACGGGAAACGACATTGATCCGTATTCCACGGGCCTTGTGTAAACTTCGTGTGTCGTCTTGAGTGACAAATGGGTAGCTACGGGAAAAGTAAAAAGAATAATTATTGTGCATGCAAATTTTTATGTTTATAATTTCTCTTTCGGGTATTAAGTCCTGCAGAAATGGTACCGATCGGATTTTTCCACCTCTTTGAGCTCTCGACCCTCTCGACCCAGATCGGTTTAGTAAGATGATATTGGATAATTTGCAGCTCACATTGTTTTTCTATTGTTTTTTTTGGCATAATAATCCTTTTTTAAAAGCGTTGGCAGTACTCGCTTCTTACGAAGGCGTTGATGCAGGCACTGCTTAAGCTTTATTGGCTTTTACAGACTGGTTGATGAAGTGCACGTTTACCAAGGTAGTCATCATATCTGTAAGAAGATGCTATTTTCACTAAAAAATGTTCTATATCGATGTTGAATTCTACCATCCCTCCAAGGCCGTTGATGTGGACGAATTCAATTGTTAACTGAAGTAGACGACGTCTTTACCATTTATCGTAGTAACCGAAATCATCCATGTGGCTTTCAATCGATTAAAAGCACCTTTCCGACCAGAAAACATCTTTCCAGCAACCAAGGGACAGATCAATACGCAGGAAAAGTCTTTCCCGGTGTTGTTTGTTTGCTCAACACTACATTTGGAATTTGGAATAAAAATTCATTTTAAAAAATGAAAATCTTACCGGTTTGGTCAGATACAGAGTTAGTGAAGACCATTTTTGATAATTATGTGGCTTAATATTTTGTTATTTATTTGCGATTTGAAAGGTGAACCTGTGAATCCAATAAATTTAATAGGGAAAGGAACAAAAAAGTAAAAAGTTTCATAAAACATACCATCGTATTCAGCGTGAAAAACTGAACAAAATTGTGTAGCATACTATCGATGAAATATGTATTTATTGGCCGGAAATCGACGTCAACGCCGGTGTGTAGCGCACGGGATGTGAAACAGCCCTCCCGCCATCTTTGCATTTAAGACAGACATATTGAAGGAAGGATCACAACCGCACTTGCTACAGAACTAACCTTCATACACCAAGAGATAGGAAATTGCAATTCTCTACAAAATGCGGAAGTGACCCTTTCTTTAAAATGTCTGTCTTAATCGTCAAGATGGCTGCAAGGCCGTTTTTCGTACGGTGCGTTACACACCGGCGTTGGCGTCGATTTACAGACAAGATAAATTTATTTCATACACAATATGATACACCATTTTGTTCAGTTTTTTACGCTGAACAATATGATATGCTGCATAAAATATTTTTTTTTTGTTCCTTTCCCTATTATTATCGAATAAAATAGATTCCTTGACCTTTTTTCCACATATTATGATAATGAGAGGGCGTGCCTCTTTATTATTGAATCTTTGATGTTTTTATTATGCAAAAGAAATATATAAATATTTTCATAATGTATAATATTAATTGGAGATGATATATCGATGGCATTATTAAGAATAATATGTTTTACCCAACGAGGAATTTTAGTTCAATTCAGGATAACGACCATAGTGAACTAATTACCGTAATTATTATCATGATCATATTTTTCTATATCATTTCTGGTTATTCAAAAATGTAGAATCATTTCCTGGTATAATACGCCGTGAAAACGTTATAAATATTTTGATGGGCAATGAATAAAGGCCATGAATCTTGAGTTCCTCAGTGGCATCACAATAATCTCAGAGGCGAGTGACCGGAAGCATTTGCAAGAGGAGAAAATTTAAAAAAATTCTTCCGTTTTACCAAGGATTTTACAAATAGTTTGTCGAAATAATTACTAAGGTGTTATGATGCAATAATATTATTTAAGTATTTTAAAAAACTGACATTAAAATTAAGTGAAGCAAAGAATACAAGAATCTTAAGCCGAAAAGAATTTGTTAAAAGTTTAAAAACAGTTCTTTAAAAAAAATTACATCAGCTATAATACTTCAAATCGTTGAAGAGTCATAACAAAATCTTCTTGAGACTGTGTATTAGAATGCGTCACCATCGATGAGGATTCCAACATTTTAATGGACCTTGTTGCAGGTTAGCAAGTGTTGGCCTACCGTAGTTTTCTTGTTGAGGAATCTGTAGCTCAAGAAAGAGCTGAGTTGATAAAGCCTGTGTTCAAAGGAAGGCGCGATCGGATAACAAAGGAAGAAGTGGAAAACTTGCACATTGTGTCCAATATTTCTATTCATGAAGACATAATGATAAGTAAGATTCGTCAAACATTTAGCATATTTGAAGGAAAACATTAAAGTTGACAATATGAAAGCCGGTTCTTACGGTCTTGCTTTAATCGATATCATTGTTTTCGTTTGTTTTTGTTTACTTAACTGAACATCTACAGTTGTTCCTTTCTCTTTAATTAAAAAAATATTTGGAATTTTTTCGAAGAATACCATAAAATTAAGTTTTCCTAATTTGCGTTACGACTAAAACTACTACAGGAAGTTCTTGTCATGGTATTCAATTTTTATTTAGATTTAACATGGTTACAATATCGTGCAAGGGGAAAAAATTATTGCATTTCATAAGTTTGAAGTATTTTTCCAATAATTTAATACATTTTTTACGTTATTTCGTATTTTTTTAAATGGTTGATGCACCTTTTTATTTATTTTTATATTTAAAATTTCCAAACGTGATTTCTGATTATAAGCACATTCCTTTAAGATAAAGGAATCATCTAAAATCTTTGTTCTCGCAACGATTCACGCTAAGTGGCTTACGCTGATGGTGGGGATACTCAGTTAAAGCAAAACATCCGAAATATTTAATTTCTAACTGAATAAATTGAGTTTTGATTGATAAAACATGTCATGGAAATTCTTTTTTGAGTTATTTTTTATTTTTGAGACGTATGGAAAACGCAGACCACACGTTAACATGTTAAATTAATAAATAAAATTTTAATAAAATTTTAACCAAAAACACAACCAAAACCGTTTCCTAATGCCCAGCCATTAAATACTTTAAAGTAAATCCACAGAGTAAATATAAAATCACATTCGGTTTACAAACAAGTATGAAAAAATCAGAGGAAAATTGGTTGCTGTACAAAATTTTTAATTTTTAACCTGTTTGACTGTTTTTCATTCTGTTTCATCTTATGATATCCATCTCAAGATTTATTACCAATACTGTTGAACAGCCTTGTCTGCGCTCCGTGGTAACTCCATTTTAACGAGAACCCAATGACGCTGATTTCAAACTCTTGGGTCCACATGGAGTGAAATCACGGTACTGGTGGCTTCAGATATGATGACCACTAGCTTCTTCCGATCGATGTGGTATTTTTTCACAAATTTGTCGATTTTTATTGGCATTCCTGGTCCCACTCTATATTGATAATCGAATCTGGAAGAGTCTTTCGTTTGAACCTTAACGAGCCGTAATTTTCGTCCAGTCATTTCGGCGAACTATGATGGTCAGCCAAGTTTATCGATAAGATCATCTAAGGTGTTGAGAGGAACGTCCCATTGGTCTAGCTCGTGAAGAATCTCATGTTAGAGATTCATGGTGAGTGGCTGGCTTGATTAGTCGTGACTTATGTGTCCGAAATTGAAGAAATCTTTAGCTGTTAAGGTGAAATACAGAACATCGGAGTGCTTTTAATGTTGGTCTATAGCACGAGCTTCTCCAGCTGACTCCAATTATGAGACATCTGTTTGACGTCTATTTTAACAATTTTAAAATAAGAATGCTGGACTCAATTTTACCAATGCTGGTGCAGTGGTGGCACTGTGTTTAGCGTTGATCTCGTAACGTTTCATTGGTACATATAATTTACTTTAAGAAAGAAGAGGCTTCACATTTTAACGAAATTTGCTATTCGGGAACACTTTCCATCTTGCTCTGTTACTTTTCACCGAACAAATAACAAATAAATTATGTTTTCGTTAATATCAATGCGGTTTTAGGTTTCCAGATGTTACGAATGCGGGCGAAAAGTAAAATTAGCCACCGGTGGCAATAAACCAGAAAACTGTAAAAATCCGACGGAAATAGGGATGGGTAGTAAAGTTCTTCATTTTGTTTTGACATGTACAAGATACATACACAGTAAATAACGAAAACAAATCCAAACATGTATATATTAATTCTTACATTATGCCCTTTATATACAAGTTCTTACTTTGTCCTAAATATCATTAAATAGACGGCTATTAAATGCATATTAAATACTAATATCACTGAAACATATAAGCTTGAGAGGGAAACATGGAATGAATGTAAAAGCCAAATCATGAATAGCATTTAAAAGTAATTATTATTTTTCAGAAACAAATCAAGTTAAAATATATGAATATAAAGACACGTAGTCTTAATCAGCCTCATTTTCTTGATTTTATACATATAAAAATTATTAATTCAGTCAATAACCCATAGAAATCTAAAAAAATGATATGAATGTAAGCCCCTGGTAACTATTAAAGAAAGAATTATTAAGAACTATTATATCCTAAATTCTCTCATGTTCTATTCAACTTTAAGTTCGATGATTGTGATATTATTAACTCTGTTTCTTGTGTTTCTACTCTTACGAATCAATTTATCGCCATCTTGCATCAGTTTAGCTAAGATTTTCTATATAGAAATTATGCTGCTAATGTTGTGTAGTGGAGAGCGGGGCTATTTGGGACAGTGGGCATTTTAGTACGTTAATAAAATCACACGTGAATTATTTTTGTGCACAATGTGATTAACCTAATGACGCATTGGTACAGTAAGTTTGGTTTTAAAATAATGATTTTTGTTTAAGTTATTCAAGAAAAGTTGGTTTTCCGGAAATGTATTTTTCTTTTTTTTTAAATGACCCTCAAATTTAGAAACTTTGAAATTTAAACCTTTTTTTAAAATTTGAACCATCAAAAAGCCCTTTCAATTTACTTTCGAATGGTGTCTTTATTCTCATATTTTGTATCATTTTTACTTCACAATTAAAATAATTGCAAATGGTCTTTTTGCGAGGCTAATTGGAACGGGACTTTTTTCCGTGAAAAACAGCTGTTTTGGACGGAGCCTACTAGGTAAACAAACTTATGGCCCCCTGAATTTTTTATTAGATATTATAAGTTTTCTTGTTTTTAACATAACAAACCATACAGTAAGAAAGTAAAATAAATTCTCTTTCAATTGATATATTTATTTCCCCCTAAATCTTAACTTACAAATTATCATTCATTTTCTTTGCATTTTTCCCGTTGAGCCCCAAGGGTGGGGCTATTTCGGACAAAAAAATTGATTTCACTAAACAATTTGTTTTAAAACAACTAATTTACATGAATTAGTTTTAAATAATATTTAAAAAGAAGAAAAACAGGGCAACAAAATGGTACCAAAACAAATGCATAAATTTTTATAAATAGGGAGAAATCACAACTTTAAAAATGTTTTAACAATTTGGTCCCAAATAGCCTCCCTATATTTAACAAACATTAATTTAGAACACTACAGGATCAAAATCCAAGAAACTTGGCAACTTTAACATCAAACCGTTTATATTCTTTGTGTGGGAAAATAATATCTTTTGCATCTTTGACAGTAAAAATTTGGAAGTGAACAATCGGGTCAAAAACATATTTTCCTTAATAAAACGTTTTCGGAAATGGTAGCAGAGGAAAGGTGATTCCGGCTACTGCATGCAAAGCAAGTGCATACGTGATTTTCATTAAATTCGACTTCAATGCTGATAAAAGATGGTTCTTTGTGTCGAATTGTATTATTTAGGAAGCTTTTGGTTACTTTTGAATCTTTGGAAACTGAAAGTGGTGGTCGAAGCACAGGAATTCATTCACTTTCATATTCTCAGTGTCGACGTTTGCAGCCCGGAAGAAGTATTGTTTTCCTTCAAGTTTAGGCTGGTCCACGTGGTCATAGCTCCTTAAAAGGTAAAAAAATTAGGGGAGGTATCAATTGATAGTTCTCGTATACTCTGGTCGCGCCCACAAGGTATTCATATCCTGGTATAGAGCAACAAAGTATCCTGATGGCCATTTGTATGTTTTTCAATCGCACTAGATATAAAAACGTACAAGCAAAGGTATAAATATATATTCTGCTTTGAATGCAATACCTAATATCCTAGATCATCACCATGAAAATGAAAAAAAAATACGAAACGAATTAAACACAAGCGAAATTTTCAAAATGTTGAGAACGAAAACGAAACTGTTGAAAAACAAAATAAAAAATTCGAAAGCATAATTGCTTTGTGTTGCCACATTCTCGTGTTTTCAAAGCCAATTTACGCTTTAAGATTTAAAACGTTTTCAATTGGACTTTAAAAAATGATCTATAAATTTTTTTAACCACCCTTTCCCATCTCAATTCAATAAAATCTATCACACTGAGTTGACTGACACAACTAAGAACACTGACAGCAATATTGTAGCTCATATTTCAAAAATTGTGAACTTACAGATGACAAAAAGTTTCAGCCAGAGGAAGAGCCATCCTCGTCTTTAGTTTTGGCCGAATGGGCAGATGTAACGGCACCCGTTGCAGCGGGACACTGTAACAAATCCAATAAAAAAATTAGTAATTAACATCAATAGATATTCCTAAATGTGTATGAAATAGTAATTTTCAAATATTAATTTTTTTGACGACTTGAATCACGCTAGAAATCAATGAGAAATCAGCAAGACGTTGGGAGGAGATTAAATAAAAATATATGACTGCGTGGAGTAGGTCCAATATCAAGGATTTTATATCATTGTTCCGCCAGTCGCTCAGATAGATAATAGAACTGACCATCAACGCTGTAAAATGATCCTCGCTGATGGAATTGCATAAGATTGTGGGACTATCCTATCTGTTCTAGAGCACATCAAAGCGGCGACAGCTTTGTCAGAAGTGTTTTTAAAAAGTAGTCCTGCATGACAACAGGATTGAATGAGTCAAAGGAAGAATAACAAGTTATTTTTATGACAAATAAACCAATTGATGATGTTTCAAGTAACCTCCGTCCCGATCATCACATCTTCCAAGTATCAAAATATTCACCCAAATGGAATATAACATAATGGACTAAACAGTGCTCCCAGCTCCCCGTTTGGTCCTGCATTTTATCGTATATTCTGTATTATTCTATGGCCCTAAGTAAAGCAAAGGCTACACTTGGTATTCGAGAATGACATAATAGATAAGATATTCTTAATACAATAAATATTTTTTCTGATTATTAATGTTAACAGGCTATAAACACGTGGTATAGGTTTTTTTCATTACCCCGTAGCGTAAATGTCCGTTGACATACAGTAAAATTGCTCTACTTGATCTGAATTTTCCCTATTACTTATTTAATTTTTGTCTTCGCGCAATGTTAAAGAAAAAATACATTTTTCTCCCAAAAAGAGTCTTCGTCTCAAAACAAGAAGTAAAAACAATAAAATGCCAGCAAATTATCACGCGATGCATTTCAAATAAGACGGTCCATCTTTTTCGTCACCTTTGTTAGAACTGTCCAACAACCAACGCCGCAAGTCCTTAATAAACGCTCAGGCAGGGCCATGCGCCGGCCTTCAGCACTCCGCGATTTTATCTAATTTCCAACATTAGTCATACGATTATACACCCAAGTCGTTAACCCAAGTGCGCTCTCGCTTTTAGTCTACTTTCAATCACTCATCCAGAGCACACATCTCTCTCTCATCCACTCTCTCTCTACTGTATTCAACTCCAAACTCTCTCTATCAACTTGACAAGCATTTACCAACAGTCATTTGAAGAGACAGCCTACACGGTGGAGAACAGAAATCGTTGGACTCAGCCTTCGCCTACTAACATCTATCCTTCAACGGCTATTGCTGAAGATACCAACTTTCCTGGCTGGTTGATTCAGCAAATTACTTTCGTTTACAACATCATACTCAGCCCGGCAAGCGCAGCAAGAATGAACCAAAAAAGGCTCAACATTGGCCAAAAACTTTACTTTCCCAAATCCAACCATGACTGCTGGTTTCATTGGAACATTGTACATTCAATAATAAGTTGTTAATACATGCTTTAATTTAACTCTATTATATGTGCAATCTACTTTATTCTAAATTAAATAATAACAGGACTGCCGACCACATTGGTTTGGCAGTTCCCGAGATATCAGACCCTTTACGGTAGTAGTGACCACTAGGGTGGAGGAGACTCACACTTTTACGATGCTTGGTGATGTGTATTACAATTAAAAGGACAAAAGGAGGAGAAAAAAAAACAAACAACAAGGAAAAAATTGAAAAAGCAAGACAGAATACAGAAACGCTTCTTTATCCCACTGAGTGATCGTCGTATAACCTTCACAAACACTATAAGAACCACAACCCCAGACCACTCCCACCAGAAGCTCGTTTAAAAACCCGATTTCTGAAACCTAAGAGTCAACAACTTCTCTACCATATTTTAACCATCTTTCAATCTTACGTAAAATTTGTGATTATTCTAATTGGTAAATGGTCAGTATTTAAGTTAACACAAATACTTTAACTTAACAACATATGTTATGCATTTTGATTTAGTAGTAGGTTCGTATGATTATTAATAAGTGTTTGATAATTCTTTAATTTTATGAGGGCGATAACTTGATGATGGGCCAATCTTTTTGTGAGGGTTTTGGATCAAAGAATGGGATACATTTTCCCCTAGATGGATATCTAGAGGTTATAATTTATTTTCAATCCTCTAGCCACATGTGCCAATTTAAAATTTCTTCTAGGTCCTGTTGGTGAAATTAATATTTTTGCAAATCTGGTTGCTTCGGGATTTGTTGCTGATAAGGAAGCACAGCCTTGCCTTCAAGGGCTTTTGCTGAATTCAACTCAGAACTTAGATGAAAAGAATGCCTTCACCGTCTTGTTCTTCTTCCAAACCCATGGATGTGAGAATGCTGGGGTAGTATCCCAGAATCTGTACAGCAAGAAGCCTGCTTCGGTTTGGACCATTGTATCAGCGATTGGCTCTCATCAGAAACGAAATCCGTTTTTAAAGGTCTTCTCCAGACTGCTAAAAACTATTTCCTTAAATATCGAGGTCTGTCTTAAATATTGATTTGACAAATTTTGTGTTCAATGTCATTTATCTTTTTTCCTTCAACTCCCAGGCGCGTGAAACGCCTTTACGCTTAGGTCTAAATATAATTTTTGTCTTTATTGGAAATGGAATAAGTGAAGGCCCCTTGAAATAAAAAAAATATAGATTTATTTTGGAGCACCCCATGTCCTATATTACTTTCGTCTCCCTCGTTATTTCTAGCTAGAAGAAAGAGTGAAGGATCGGGGTCTTACCTTTTCTCCGCACCTGGAGTTTAAAGGTATTGCCCACTCAAAACTAGTAAAAAAAACCCAGTCAACTAGTGAACCTGTTGGGGATCTTGAGAAGCTCTCCTTTATGTGTGACGCGCGCACTTGTCTGCGTCTGCGCAGAAAAAAAGTTCCAAGTTTTCCCTCATGTTCGCTAGTTGGTAGGTAGAAATTCGAAAGGGGAGGATATTTCAACCTCCCGGGACGAGGGGTACCCCTTTCTTACACGAGACCCCGCTCTTTCACTCTGATTTCTAGGGTAGAAAGAGAATAGAAAAAAATGCAAATTTTACGTTTTTTCGTTAAATACTTAATATACAGTATGGTCCAAATAAACTTGAGGGGCACAAAGCACTAATCAGGTAAGGGCTCCTCAAGTTTATTTGAACCATACTGTACTTAAAATTATGAAAATACTTAATTTAATTTGATGTACATATATTATATATATACTTAAAATATATAATATCTTTTCAATGTGTTTACGTTTAAGATACATTATTTACTAGCTAAAAATTTTTTGGTTTTTCTTAGTCGTTCAGCTGGCTCATTGGTATAGTACTAGGCTCCTGTGAGCAATATAATAGGTTCGCGGTGATGGTTAATGTAATCACATCCCTTAATTTACTTAAAATACCAAATTGTTTAAAATTTTTGTTTTTTAAAGATTTTCTCCGTCCATTTCCGTAGGTCCATTCGGGATGACATGCGATTCCATTAATTAGCGGAATTAAAGTAATTTAACTATTTTAAAGAAATGAAGTTTTTTCAACGATTAAAGTTAATTAAGTATCTCCTACACAAAACCCCGTGTTTTTCCAATATAATAATTAAGAGATTTAAGTGTTTTGATTAAAATAATTGACGATAAAGCGTAGTCGCATTCTATAGTTTAGCCCATATTTTAGTAGGTGAATATAAAATAAGTTAGGATTGGTATCACTTTTTCAAAGATGAATATGATCCAATCAATATTTGTATGGGTAAACGTTAATTTCAAGTACTAACTTGAAATAAAGTTTAGAGCAGGGGGGAGGGCCGGAGGGCGGTAAGTAAAAATAAAGTAAAAATAAAAGTTTAACGTTGAAGAATTAAATATATGACGTTGGCTATAATATTACCAATTCCAAACTTTTTAATTAAGTACAAGTTTCTATTTAGATGCCTTGTAAATGCGAATCAGAATCAGGTATCTGGTAATATTGAATTTCAAATTGTTAATTCATCATTATAATAATTTTATAAATGATAAGAAATATTATGTTGAAATTATAGATAAATATGCACAAAACGAGATCATAGATGGAAATGATCCTGACAGAATTGGGGACCATTGTGAAACCATTTATAATTTCTCTTTAACTGACAACAATTACTTTAAAATAAATTATACGACATGTCAAGGACGGAAGCTATACTGCTTGATTTGTTAGTGGTTTAGTAGTACTACATGCAACCACTCATGTGTAGGTTAATAACTAATAACTATCGATACCACTTACGATGTAAAAAAAATTAACAATTAAATTATTGGATAGAACCGGAATACAACATGAAGCCTAGGTTTCTTCAAAATCGATAAATATTTTGTTTATTTTTAATAAGCCTTCTTATAGGGTATTTCAAATATATAGAAAAAAACCTGGCCAGAAATAAAATTTTTAAAATCATACTTAGAGCTCGCAAAACGACTATGAAATTTCTATTTTTTTTGCTTTCTGGTTGCTTTTCAAATCTCAATATTTTTAAATCATATTTAGAGCTCGCAAAACGACTATGAAATTTCTATTTTTTTGCTTTCTGGTTGCTTTTCAAATCTCAATATTGCATTTGGTATGAGACTACTCTAATCTTTTGAATATAGTATTAGATTGTCTTATAATTTGAAAATATACCTCTTTTCAAATTTCCAAAAACCCATTTTCAACTTTTATTAAGTTTTTCAATATCAGACAAATAAAAAAAGGAGATTCTTCCGTCAGGTGTCAGTTCTTCCATCTTAGCGTTGAAATTTATCTTTTTTTCAGTGAATGCAAGTTCAATGAGTTCGATGAGTGAATGCAAGTTAGTATGATGTGAAATTGATCTTTGCCATTCACTTTCAATTCCGACTATGAATTCTCAGATACCCTTACGGGCTTGTAAAAGCAGCCTACTCCTGTAAATCATTAAAATACAGAGGTTCATTAAGTTCGATAGGCTTCGTCAATTAAATCCATGTGACAACTGCTAGACATTTGTAGCTTAGAGAAAGTATTTTTAAAAAATCAGGTAAAATATGACCTGAACATTAGTAAGTTTTAGGCCATTTATCGAGGGGAAACAGGTGTCTGGTACCTTTGGATCAACCGTTATTTTTTACCTGAGTTGAGCCCTTAGCTGAACCGTCATATTTTACCTGATTTTTTCAGGTGCGACAAAATGGATAATTAACAAAATATCAGCAACCTGGGTATAACAATTTTTTTGCAGGTGCGAAAATGTTGGGAGTGATTATGGGTGATCGCCAGTAACCACAAAAGAAATTTAGGGGGAAAAGTGAATTTGGAGGAAGAACCACATAAAACTTTTTTTCTCTTTCTCTCTCCTTACAATAAAAGTATCGTTATAATAATGTTTCTGTGTAAATAATGAATATGATGTTTTTATGACATGATTGATGTGCATTAGGGATCCAGAAAAGTGAAACAATTTAGTAAAAATGGAGTTTATGATGATAATGGTGACAGTACATATATATAAAAAAGAAGGAATAGCAGGGATGATCCTGAAAAGAGTTGCTCAAAAATTATGATGGGATATTTTAAAATAAAATAAAAAAAGAGAGAGAAAAACTATAACAAGTTGCCAACTAAAATACTAAAACTTCGAGAACAGTACTAGCAAAAGATCTTAGTCCGTATAAAACTTACTTTCTATAGGTTTGTGGTCTAAAGGTCCACACTTTTTGAAAATTTACGTAAGGGAAATATGAATTTAAAAAAAAAGTATTATTTATACCAATTTACAGTGAAATACTGCTCTGTTGAATACGACGGAGCAAGCGTCATTGACAAGAAAAGAATACATTTTCATTAGTTGCATCGATGTATATGTATAGTATTCGAAAGCTGTATAGGAAATAGCGTCATCAGGTCTTAATAGCGGTGACGGCGTAGCAGACTGAAGGCTTCCCCAAACTTGGAAGCATAACAGTACAAAAAGGTAACTAGGAAAAGTAATAGCAGCCCGTCCAGCCTTCATCATAGTAATCGACCATTTCCAATCTATGAGGCATGGAAGAAACTAAATTTTCTCAGGTATTGGGATTCCTGCACATTTTTTTCCAGATACCCTTGGCAGACTCAAACAAATCATTTTAATCATTAATCATTTTAACCTTCATTCTTGATTTCAGCATTTACCACGCATTATCAATGGGGTATAAATCCGTGCCCTTAGCCGTCCACTTAATTAGCTCGATCTCAGGGAAAACGTCCATAATCTGGACTTCCGGTCTTTCTTCAAACCATTCACGAACGATTTTGCTAGTGTGTATTGGAGAATTACCTTGAACGAATTTGATTGTGGCCTCACAACCAAATTTATCCATCGCCTCTGGGAGAAAAACATTCTCAAGAGTTTCTACGTATTGAGGACCTATCAGGTGCCCTCAATACGGTGGAGCTTGCCAGGACCGGTAATAAACATCCAACTCCATACGGGAACGGAAATCCGTCCACTATTTTTTACGTAATGGATATGTTGGGGCTGAAATCGTGTGGCATTTGTACGGTAGGCAAACATGTTATGTTATTGTTTCTTTTGCTTGAATCATGGCAGCCGTAGCTCAACATCATATGGAGTGGTTCCAAAATTCCACGAATCAAGAATTTTATGAAGCGTGCAAAAACTATTGCCCAAACACTGCAGCCTCTGTCACTTTGAGTGAATTTTTGGGTTCCATCAGATCCCTTGCCTCTGCAACTGATGAAGACAATCTTAACCCACTGCACTTTATCTGCTCATCGATCTGTCTACCTGCTTGGATTGTTGTGACATGGATCTCATATCTTCTGAGGTTTAAGTGGCCCAACAGTCTTCCTCTTCGGGCCCTAACTGTGCAATCCATGTTGGCTTGTTGGTTACCTTGCCACTGACCTTCAATGAATAGGTTAAAGATGGAAGACGATTTCAAAGAAAGGACTGTGAAAGGCATTTGTATGAAGCGGAAAGCTGATGGTTAAAATATCCTTTAACTTATTTGTGTGAATTTGGATTGATGGATGATTGTAATTATCCATTCTTTTTTGCTGAAAAAAGAATCTGTGTGTTCTCAATAAATATCAAGTCTGGTGATATGTTGAAGTGAGCAATAACAGAGCGATCGCTAACTTAATTCGAGCGAACGTTCATCGCTCATCGCTCAAGCTCTTCGCTCGCGGTAACTCTGAGCAAAACCAATATCAAATAATGTAATATTAATTCAGAGTTGCCGCTAGCGACGAGCGGTGAGCGATCGCTCTACTATTGCTCACTTTAAAATAACATGAGTGAAAGCGAGAGCGATTGATAAGTGAATGATCACTCAAGCAACTAGCGCCACCATGAGGTAGAATTTTTTCTACATTAAATATTTGATTTTTGAAATTTCGAGTTAAGTTTTAAGTAAAAGACTAAAATTTTACCAAAATGTCTAAGTTTCACCTTTTAGTAATTTAAAGTTTAAAATAAATGAAAATGAAAAAATGCATTACTAGCCATAATCCTTTGTTTTGATAAAGAAATTAATTATCAATGTAATTTTGTAATTTTTAACTTTGAAAAATTATTTAATGCATTTTTGGTTTAAAAAATCTCGGTTTCAGAACTTTAAAGTAAATTGCAAAAGTCAGATGAAAAAATAACAGTTTTATTCTAACTTGCCTTAAGTAATATTTATATTTAAAATAGAATTGAATAAATTTATGTCATAGCTTACTTTATTTCTAGTATCATGCTACAATCAACTCTGAAAAACGATTTTTTGCTTTTTTCATTATTGGCTTCATAAAGGACAAATACTTAAATTCACGCAAACTAGCTGAAATAAGGCCCAAAATAAAAAAAGTTAGACAATAGGTCCTGAGAATGCGTTGTATTAAAGTCTTCAATACAACAAATTGGTGCTCAATTTTTGCGCCAAGACTTTCCTTTTCCACCATTTCCGCACCCATCTTCCTTGTAAACGTTCTCTCGCTTCTTCCGCTCTGAATTTTCTACTTCAGAATCCCGCTTCCGCTTTTTTTCCTTATAATTTTTTTCTTTTTTCTTCTTTTTTGCTCTCCAGATGGGCCAGGGCCACGGCCAGGATTGTTGTCGTCTTTATGATCGGCATCATCATCAGCATCAATACTTTCCTCTTCGTCGTCGCCTTCTTTTTTCCTCCGATCGGCCCTTCCGCCTTCCCTCTCCATGCATTGAGCGAGAATCCGAGAAGAGAGTCTATCTGTTGCTATCGTGTTGCTATCAAAGTGGACCCCGATAGCATCTATTTAAAAATATGACCTGTTAGATAACTCTTTGAAACAGAATTTGAAGCGTCGTTTTGAATTTCTTCTTTTTATATTGTGGGCGTTTAAGGACATAGAGGCATGCCACATTTTCTCTTAAGCAGAATTTAGTATGGTTGAAATCAGACTTGAGGGGCAGATGCCCACTCCCCGGGCCAGAAACTTGACCTAAGAGTTTAGGATTAAATAAAATGAATAAATTAGTACTCAATATTTATATATATATTTATGTATAATCATACGACAATTAACAGTTGCAAAGAGAAAAAAAAAGTAAAAAGTATTATGAGCCTTCATGAAATGGTCTCATTTGTTTGTTTTAAAAAAAAATTTATTTCTTTACAATCGAACAATTTGTATTGAATAAAACTGTACTAGACACAAAATAATTATATTAAAATGTTTAATCCAGTTTTTGAACACTGGTTTTATAACTGTAAATAGAATAATAAAGTAAAAAGATATTAATATTTTATGATGGAGAGATTCTTCTACTTCTGCATATTAAATAAAGATGCGAAGGTATGACTACTCCGTTTTCCATTATTTATAATTTCCCGTTTTGTGCTCCAAAATGCATCCATATTTTTTATTGCAATCTACCTTCACATATTGTATTTCAAATGTAGAGAAAAAAATAATTGCAAAAATAAGATTTTAATTTCGATGACTTTGATTTATTGTTTTTTATCGATTAATCGGGCTTTCAAAATAAATCGTAATAAATTTGCACATCCAATTTATCTAATTTCGGGAAATAAACTAAAAAAAACTAAAAATGACAAACGAAGTTGTTCAATGTGAGTAAACAATAAAAGGATATTTTTTTTAAATGGCGACATCTTGCTGCTAGATTTCTGATTTAAATTATCCGATTGTTTTTTCGGCTATCAGCTGATGTTTTTTTCTCACTACGTTTTCTGTTAAGAACAAACAAAATGCAATTTTTTTAGCGATTAACTCTCAAAATGAGTTTAAATGTTCGTCAGATTAATCGACAATCGTTTTTGTCGACCAATCGAGCATTAACCGGACCTCAAAAAGTTGAACTAAACGTAGAAATCGAAAATTTATCGATGAAATCGTCAATTTTTTTTAAATTTTGACGCACACACGTTTTTCGCCCACCGCGGTTTACGTTGCGCTGCACCATTCCCATATTATAAAACTTTCGATAATAAATTACCCTTCATAAACCGTTTGAATTATTAATCTTCATACTTTTATTTTGCGATGATATGATGAATCTTGAAGAAACTTTTATTTAAAAGTTTGAATTGAACAGTAATTACGTGATGTATTATAATTGAAATTCAAACAGTCGACCAATAAGTTTTATCATTTTTCTACGAGCATAGCCCTGCTTAAACGATATCTATTTGAGGTGTAGCGTAACGAATAAACATCCGTCTGTACGTAGCCAAATAAATATAATTTTATACAATTGAAAAAAAAAATTAAGAAGGCAAACTGTAAAAAAAAATATATCCATACTCTTTTATGATGCCGCACAGTTGGGCGTGTTTGTAAATTCCAGGACGGGGAGGGTATCTCCTCCCATTTTTCAAGGCGGAGACCGAAGCACTTGCAGTTAGCTCGGTACAGAGCACCTTTATTGTCCCACATGCGATTAGTTCCAGGAACTCTAAATCTATAGAATAAAAAAGATTTAATTATTTTCAAAATGTATTTATTTTAATTAAATAGTTATATGAGGTGTACATATGACTTAGCTCGTGGAGAACTGTGTTGTCTACGTTCTCGTGTTTTACCAGGTACAAGTAATCGCATTTTTTTGGCCCGCAATTAGGACACGGAGGCGAGGCTGGAGGCGGCTAAGAACAAGACACCGTCAAAAAAGACTTAAGCTTCCAGTCGGAGTTTATCTTCGAGATCGTTCTCCATCAGGAGGATAACCAAGTAAAAAAAGAGCTGACGATCCCCATGAGTCGGTTCAAACTAAAAAATATGTAAAAAAATAATAAAATTTAATGTTCAAAGGAAACGTTATTCTTGCATAACCTGAATGGCGGAATCGCTGCATATTTTTTCAGCTGTAGTCGTAACTTTCTTCATAGCTTCAATCTCCAAAGCCCCATCTGTATTTCTTCGTCCTTGTGTGCCATGCATGATGTGAATAAGCATCCAGCCCACAATGACAGGAGAGTACGCCGGAAAGACAGAGAGATCGTCTAGTATTTTCTCGTTTTTCTCAGAGAAAGTAGAGAGCTCCTCGAACCTAATGGAAATTTATATATTTTGTTTTTAAAATCTTCCAAAATTTGAAAAAAAGTGTTTGGTAAAATTACTACTGAAGTGAAGATATTTACAATAGTGTGACAAGAAGGACCTAGTGCAAGTGGAGCTCACTGTGGTGATTCTCTTTCAAATGATGGAGAACCTTCCCCAAATTCAGAGAGGAGAGTAGCTCTAGGAAATTTTGAGGCCGGATTTGCTTAATAATGAACCGGATAAGGGAGCGTAGAAGGATGATCATTCCTTTCAAATTAGCCTCTTTTTATCCTCCAGGGATATCCATTGATATCTCCGTTTTAAGTTATTTTAATTACCGGTTTTCGTTTTTTATAATTACCATTTTTCGAATCATGTTTTTTTATGAATTAACTCTCCAATTCATTGGAGATTTTAAACTTAAATATTATGCGCAAACTTACCGAATTCCATCCATATGGATTACTGGAATCTTAGTTTTCCTTTTTACGACCTGAACTCCATAATTGTACACAGCAGACTTCAAAATGGCCATTATGTGCCATTATAAAGAAGGAGAAGCAATGGTTCAAGTTTAACGACTCTGTTGTAACCAAATGCTCCCGAGACGAGGCCGTTATGAAGATTTTTTAGAAGATTTTTTAGAAGATTTTTTTCTTGGCCAATTTTTTAAGTTATTGACCTGGATACCATCAGGCATTCTGACATTCTTATTAGACCCCCTACAAAATCATTGACCAATTAAGAGCACTTGCGACTCTAAAACGGCTTTTAGTTTTTTTATAATGAGTGTAGGACGGCATTATATATATGGGGCGACAGTTTTCCATCTCATGCGGATCCGGCCAGCACCCCAAGGTGAATGTAAGAAATGTTATGGTTTCAGATATAGTATATGGTTTATGTTTATATAATTTCAAAGGCTTTAGTGTCATAATATCACATAGTAAAGATAAAAAGACGCCCTGAAATTTTATTTGCTGTATAAGACGAACAGAAGGGTTCCTGGGCGAAAAATATTTCTATTAGTTTCAATAGAAACTCTAAGGGGTATAGGAATAGCAGGTTCCATTAGGAACCATTACCCATTACCCAAAGGCTGGCCTTAATTTTAGAGCAAACCAATTGGAAAGGATTGGAACCAAATTCAAAATTTCCGACATGTATATAGGGTTTTGTAGATCGGCTACCTTTTCTTCTATATCGTGATTTAATATTTATAAAAATGTCTGAAACACTTTTTCAGATTTTTCAATTTAAGATGGACAGGCAATGCAATTTCACTTAAAACCATACTGCATTTCTTTACACCAAATAAAAAACAACTAGCAGAACTACGCTGTCTTAAGCATTAGCATTCATACATTTCTAGTGCCTATTTCTAAAATATATCTGCCTTAAATGCTAAGATGGTCGGAGGGCCGTTTGTCGCCCCGTGAGTTACACACCGACGTTGACGTCGACTTCCAGACATAATCAATTTATTATGTTTGCAGAAATATTGATTTCCTCTTTGAACATAATATGCATATTAGCATTTTTTAATTTTTATAGGCTTTTCCTATTCAAAATTGAGATTTCTAACGACAGTTAATTTTTTATTTGTCTCACAATCAATCCTCCTTGGAATTGATTTATATTTCATTTTTCCCATATTTTTCCTTTTTTTAACAGAAAGCTATTTAGTAAAATAAATTTTTATCAAAACCAATTACTGTTATATAAATATTATTTTAAATATTACGAATGCAATTTTTCAATGTTTTGAAAAGTATAAATGTTATTCATTTAATTTATGTGTTGCTTGAAATCCACCACAAGAACTTGCTCGTCACAGTGATGACATTTCCTCTATTCCATTTTTGAGATGTTTGGATTGCGGGAAAGCAAATAATTTTCGATGAGTAGGACAAAATTCTTCTTTGATTCATTGCATGTAGAATTTATAAAATAAAACAAAAGTTTTAATAAATAGTTACAAGAAGTAGAAGCACGACTTTAATTGGACAGCACAGAAGGTTTGGATCGTCAGAAGCTCAACTGTCTTGTGGCGCTGAATATCTACCAGCGTTATTGGACTATGTAGCATGTAGAGAATGGCGAATAGCCATTTCTCTAATACGAACCGGTTCTAACCAGAACCGTGAGCCATCGGCTATATAAGCCTGGCTCATCCGCGAATAATGCGGAGTTCACTAGTGTCTATTCTATAGTAACTAACCCGTGTTAATACACGTGCAAAGTAACAGAACTCAGAGTTATACATTCACTATAGAATTAAGTGTAGAACCAAGTGAGGGCACTACAAGCATTATGTCTTTAAATATTTATTTTATGTTTCTATACGTAAATTTCAATTAACGACAGAAGTTAAAACGTCATATTGACATGGTATCATAAGAGCCTAAATCAAACCTAAATCGAACGTCAGAGGTAATTGGATGTCATAAAAGGATTTGCGAAAAGATGTAAAAATGTTTTTTTCTATGATTTTATTTATAACGCCGTGCGCCATAATACAATGAGAAGCTTTTAAATAACAGCTTATTTTAACAGCCTTATCACATGGTCACATCGTCTAAAATATATATCATTAAAAAATTATAACGACACAAGGTAATAAAGAAAAACGTAAGAAATATGTGCGTCATTAGTAAAGTTAAAGTACTCACACAGAACCGGGTTGTATCCTCATGTTAACTTCAAGTTCAATTGTAATCCGAGAGTTGTCTCGCTCATTTTCCGGATATCTTTAAGATGAACTTTGAAGGACAACAGTATTTTCAGATTTCCTTTGTAGGAACCTAACCTAACCTTCCTTTGTATAAAAGAGACGTCATATCATGTTTACCCTGTTCTGTATAGGTTTGCTCTCGTTCCTTGACTCTTTCAAGCTATTTGAAATTAAATCGCAGAATTCCAAATTTTCTCAAAATGATGCAATGGACGTTTAAATAAATGTATTGCGTAATGAAAAAGGCGTATGGAGATTATGAAAAAAAGCTGTCAAGACGTGTTGCTGTCCTACATCTCAACATGTATTCCAAATCAATTTTAAAATAATTATTTTTGAATGGGTTGATTAGTATGATTAAATAGTTTTCTATTATTTCATATGTTTATTTTTTAAGAGGGGGATTTTTATATCGCATATCTAGCGGTTAATTGTTTTTTTTAATATTTTGTACACTATGTTGCATTCCTGTTCTTTTATCAATGCCATTCATCTTGCTTGATATTTTTTATAATTTTGATTATTATTAATTAATTTTTCAAGCTCTTCATTTTGTCACCATGAACCATAGCTATCGAAAACCCGTTAGTTGGGTTCTCTATTTTATACCGTAATCCATTGGAGGGATATCTAGTAAATATGCCAACTCTGTCATACATTGGCGGTCCGAGCGCAACCTGGGAAAAAGTGGTTGACCTTCCTTGGAAACAGATTTTTGGGCCACTGAAAACTACTACGAACTACTGACAAGAGTTTCAATGAAAGATCCTAAGCTTGTTTTGTTGTAATTCCCTGTGTTCACCGGTGTAAAAATCATTTTCTGATACGGGAGGGTGAAAACGAAAGTATGTGGGTACTAAATACACTTGATTTGTCAACCAATAGTTGAACAAGGACATCAACACGATCTTCAGGTAAAAAACCATCATTGGGAGGGCTTAAGACTGATAACCATGGTTTAAAAATTGAGAATTCTACGCTGAAGGGAATATTTCCGATGTTGCTTACTAAAAGGCGCATAACCTCAGCGACAGTAAAGGGTACTACTCCGAACTTAAACTGGCGCCTTTCGACTTCAGCTTGGGGAATGCAAAAGTTCTGAATGACATCAACGAAATTCAACAAATTATCACCTTGTCCTCGATATATGTTCCTTTGTTGTTGAACAACAAAACGTTGTAGTTCAACAATAAAATTAATTTTATTTTTTATACCAGGTTATTCTATATAAATTAAACAGTGGTGTATTGGTCTCGTAAAGTTAACTGACCTTTCTCCTAACAAGGTCTTGAATCATATTTCCCTTCAGCTGAGATCAGCTTTAAACCGGCCGAGTAAATAATCTTGTTTCCGAAAGCGAACTTAAAATTAAATATAAATAGATACTTTCAGGAATTAATTTACAGGATTCCAGACATGGACACGATTCATCCGTATTTATAGTGACAACTATACCAAAAACAGTTATTTTATGACCAATAAAGCCTTGATTAAATAAAGTAGGATACAAAGCAAAACCAATAATTATAGAAAAAAAAATTGAGAAAATGTAAATAACACATATTTTAAAGATCATTGCACAATGCACATCTTTGTTTTGGAGCTCAGACCGAGGTTGGTTGAATTCAGCTTCATTCCCGACGTTCCATTTTATATGATTTGTAAATTGCAATCATAGTATTGAGCCGACCGATTAAAATAATCGGATTCTCTAAGTGATTCTTACTGATAAATAAAATATTTTTAGTAATAGTCGACCTACATTATTGACATTTAATTTAAAATATTAAAGAAATGTGCAATCCGAGCTTAGAATTGCAATTTACATTTTTTTTCATTAGATGGATATGTGTAATCTTTGAACATCCCCATCCAATATTGAAAAAAAATAAAAATAAATATTGTACATAATTTTCCAAATAAGCTTGTTAGTTATGTGATTCGGGATAAAACTCAAAATAAAAATAGTTCTAAACGTAACGAAATAGAATTGCTATTGACTTGCTAGAAATTTGCAATCAGTCCAGCGGCTGATTATTAACGAGGATATTTTTATGTTTTTTAAACAGGGATGAAGACAATATCGTTCATACCAGCTTCACTGGATTTAAAGTATTTTAATTTTTTTGCAATTCCTTAAATCTAAAAACAGAAGTCGTACAAAAATTAGAAAGAAATGACTATTTAAAATAATAGTTCCAAAAATCTTAATTTACCATTCAATTAAATCAACGGGGTATTTTGTCCTTAATAAACGGAGATAACTAGATAACCTCGTTACTTTCCGTTTTCGATTCTCTCTCCCTTCGTTTTTTCTTGCTAGACGCATATAAAAAGTCAATCTCGATACTTTCCGCGGCCGATTCTCCCCGGAAACGTTTTAGGAAAAGAAAATGTTATCAGTATTTAAATAATCTAAAAATAATCAAAGTTAAAATAACACCATTATGATATTATACATATCCATCGCTACTATCCACCACTCTGGTTCCTTGCTCCGGTGATAAGAGGGTCTCGTGAAGGGGACGAGTCTCATGATTAGACGTGTCTTGTGATTAGACGTGTCTCGTGATTAGACGAGTCATTTGATTATTTTTATGCTATTCTAAAAACAAAACGAACAAGATTATTTCCACACTTGTAGAGTCTCTCGGTGGGATGACGTTGTGAGTGGGAGGAAAAGTCATAAAAACGCCGGTGACGAAGTGGAGGCTGCCTTTTAACGCACCAAATTAGCAGCAGTTAGAAGGCTGCAAGAAAAGAAAGCTTCGATGGCTTCAATCACATTTTTTTTTCGATTTTATTTTCTTGAGGGACGTATTTTCTCTATAGGATTGAAAGCCTTCTTTTTTAAGCATTCCTTCTATATTCCATTAGAAGTAATGTAAATTTCTAGTTCTATTCAACAAAGGAATAAATCTTGCCTATCCTATCTTCTTTTGGATTGCAGAATAATTCACCTTTATAATATTGCAATGACATTGAATTATTATATCAGTTTATTACTCAATGACATCCTTCTACTTGATCTCTTTCTGTGACAAGTGGAGCAAAACCTTCAGAGGATCTTCAGATCCTGGGTTGCTCTGGTCACGAAGACAACTGCAATTGCAGGAGCAGATGGGTCCTTCCAGCTGCTTTTCCAGGAACACCGGATATATTTTACACATAGTTATTGAACTTTTGTGACTTATATATACATAAATATATACCCCTCCCCCTACCCCGAATTCTACAGACGTGAGTGTTAGTTCGAGAATGAAAAATACATTTGCTTGCTTCGATACACTATCATTTTAATTTTTGCACAAACAAAGTAATATGGTATGATTTGTTTCAACTAAACACGATACATCAGTACATCAACAACAACTTGTGAAACTTCCTGTTTCGAAGCAAAAGAGCTTTAGCTTTCAAGTAAATTTCCATCGTTATGCTGGGAAATGACCCGTCGATATCCGAGATCGAAATTTTTCTTTTGAATTGTTCACTTACGCGTACCGGATTGTTTGGAATAAAAAGTGAATCGATTGGAAAACAGTGACTTTCCCGTGGAAACCACCATGGAACAAACAATAAACTTTTCGATGTGGTACATTGCCTCATTTGATTTTCTCGATAACCATTCGCTGAGCTTAAAAATAATTGATTCGGACTCATACATGTAGAAATGTGGGGAATGCTACATATTAGTTAAAGAATTATGTAGTTTAAAAATTAATTTAAAAAACCTGTTTTTTCCAAGTTAATTGTTGTCTTGACAATTTTTTATCTCAGATTCCTTTGAGGATGCCTAAGTTGTTATTTCAGACATGGATGACTAACCACAGTAACCAGCATGTGTTAGCATTAGCTTTAGCATAAGCATTAGAGCCCAAATAAGTATTTGATGAGAAGATATGCTACTGCTGTTAAGGACGATAAAAAATACTGAAACTCAGCCCAAATTTGTTTTAAATAGTATATATTGGTTCTTTTACTAAAAAAATGAATTGAACCTGTTTTTTAGAGCAAAAAAAAATGTAGAGTCCAATTATTCAAATGTATCAATTCTAAAAAAAATAAATGGAAGGAAAATAATTATTGGTGGAAAACGTACACATTTTTGTATTTTTGGTGTTGGTTTATCTTGATTTTTAAAAGAGATTTAACGAATGATTTGTTTATGTCTTTTTATGTTTGTGGGGTCTTTATGACAAACAATTTTATATTTATAATAACTACAATATCTAGCCGCATCGATTGAGTCAAATATCAGCTTATTTAGAAAACTGAAAAAATTCGATTCGCTAGAAAATTTACCATATTGATGTAGGTTGCTTAAATAACAAAAAAAAGAGAAATATTCAATATACATGAATAAAACTTGGTACTCGTACAATTGAGTTTGTCTTCTATTCTATCCTAAGAATACAGGTAATTGAAATAAAAAGTTTATATGAATCCCCATTGGTGCTTTACCAGATATACAGAGATAGAAAATTTTCTCGGGATCCTCCATGCTCCCTATCAAGGAGAATTTTTAGCTCGAGGTTTAGATTGGAATATTTCTGCTTAAGGGCGATGATTTGCTTAGCCTCACTGACCTAAATATTCGTGTCTACATATTTAAAAATAAAAGATGTCAGAAATCGTCTATTACTGACATTTTTCTTCTTCTTTTAATTTCTCTGTCTCTTCAAATGCCATACTTCATCATCTTCAGGTTCCATATTCTTCAACTGACCAAACGGAAGTAGATCAGCAACAAATTCA
Organism: Chydorus sphaericus; assembly: GCA_030141595.1. Classification (NCBI taxonomy): domain Eukaryota; kingdom Metazoa; phylum Arthropoda; class Branchiopoda; order Diplostraca; family Chydoridae; genus Chydorus; species Chydorus sphaericus. Next base: position 4,068,796 of record CM057926.1, on the reverse strand, counting down.
TTTCCACCATTGATTCGGGGTGACGAAAGTGCAGTAAGATTCTGCAATTCGATTAATTGATCGAGATTTAACAGCGTCATATCCATGAGTCGGTCCTGCATAATCAAAGGGGAAGCAAGAAGCTTCCAGAGCTGATCCATAACCTCCAAAATGCCAAACCCATAACCTCCACCAGATTGTCTACCGGCTACACCACTCGATACAACAGCTCCCTGAGAGGATTCACCACTGGCACGCTACGATCCACGTGAAGAAACCTTGCTGCCGTAAAATCAATTCTAAATGTACAGCAATTGTGGGTCACGTGATGGGGGACAACTCTCTATAATTTCATTCCCCTTAGAAGTCTTTAACAAAGATTGGAAACTATGAATTCTAACTCGTCGAAGAGTTTTAAGAGAAAGTAAAAGCGGTAGAAGGATAGTAACCTGCAAGGAGAAAAATAATTGCTAGGCTGAAAGGTTAAGAGACCGCCTTTTATAATAGCGGTGTCAAGTTCAAGCCCGTGGTAGCATTCACCTCTCCACCCTATTGTTAATAGAATTGCACGTGGTTTACCTTTTTTTCTTTCAGCGCGACAAAATTACAATGAAAGTGTCACGTACATATTCTACCCCTGCCTGTACACACTATGCCTGCTTTATTTTTTCCGTTCTTTTTCCCTTACTTATCTTATTACAGATTCACTGTCTCAAAACTATGACTTGTGAGGTTATACATCGCGTCCTTTGTGTTAACTTTCGTTTTGGATGATACATACACGCATACAGTCGTAAGTTGAATTTTGTTTAACGGTGATTGTTGCCCACCTTATAAATATTGCTTTGCTATCTTTTATTTTTTAATTAAAATTTTTGATAACAATTTTTATATCTCTGTTAAATTTAAGGAAATGTCCGACACCAAAAAATTAAATCCACGACTGCGTAAGCAGGAAAATGGTGTAGAGGAGGATGTCCCCGTGAAACTTTCCGCTCGGAGTCCCAAAACACCTAGGGAGATGGAGGAAGGCTTTGAAGGGGTCGTGCGCAAAACGGTTGGTGACAACATCACGGTCGTCCACATCAGCACCGCTGACGAAGGCAAAGGAGACCACACACCCACTGGCAAAGACAAAGAAGAGAAGACGGACGCTGGAGAAGAGAACGGCACGGTCGTCCGCATCAATATCGTGATTATATATCCTAAACTGTATTGTAACCCGTCATTCTTTTTTCAGTACATGTCAAAGACGTTGTCTCTTACCTACATCTATCATCTCATCTACATCTATAATCTCATTTACAAGATTCCAAAGTGTAAACGAGTTCCTTTTACGTTCAAGGCAATTTCATGAGTTAGAAAGTAAATAAAAGAAATAAAATAATTTAAAAAAATATTTTGGAAAAATTTTATTTTTGCAATAATCATCTTTTACTTCAAGTATTTTAATTTTTCCTTTGTGTTCTTTCTCCTATGGTCTTAGGTCATAAATACCATGTGATTTCTTCCCTCTTTTAAAAGCATAAATGGTAAAGTTTAAGCAAATAATAAACATGTTTTAAAAATCTTATCGTTCCAATTCCTATAGTATAAAAATAAACAATTATTGTTAAACGTAACACCGTAACCCCAAATACACATTATAGCTTAACATTTTTTAATCTTGTCGTCTCAGTGCATTTGGTCCAAGAAATTCATCGCGAAGAGCTCCTTATCCGCCTGCCAATAAATTGTGTTCAACTTCTATATTTATTTATTTTATATTATTTCTATAAAGAATCCACGGTGTAGGTCCGGTACCGTAAATTTGCAACGTTTCTCGCGTGAGAATCAAGATTCCCTGCCGTACCAAGACTTTCCGCCATCTCGAGTGTTTTGAAGCTTGTGCCTTTCTCATAACAAGCAGCAAATGGAAATTCAACTGGCCTTTTCCGGTGTGTGAAAAAAGGTTGTGTGGCGCTTCCTCTTTAGAATGTATTAGATCTGGCAACGGGTGGCAGCAGACGACAAAAAGCAACAACAGTGATTTGAATAATATGGCTTGTATATAAATTTCAATTTTCCCTGTTTTAGAGTAGAGATGTCTTTGTTAAGGTTTTTTTATAAATACTAAGAGTTTATTAATTCCGAATTTACTTTTAAACATTTGATATGAGCAAAATACGTTTTTTATACTTAGCTTTATATTCCTAAATAAAGAAAAATTAATATCATAATTTTAGAAATATGTATTTGAAAAGAAAATCGAAGTATAATATAATATTTAAAAACTTAGGTAACTACATAAAGAACTTCAAATTGTTTTTTTTTAATCAGGGATTTTGACTAGATAAAATAAAATACCATAAAAAATGTTGACCATTAATTGAATGAAAATCAAGATCAGGTCCGTGTTGTTAAGTTATTAACAATGTATAATTTACTCATTTCAAAGTTAAATTGTACAATTAAGATTTAAGATGTATAATCTAAGACTAATGTATAATTTACTCATTTCAAAGTTAAATTGTACAATTAAGATTTAAGATGTATAATCTAAGACTACAAATAAGAAATCTAACATTTAAGAACCAAGGTCTAATATTAAAATATATTTTTAATTTAAAATGTCTCCATTTTTCCAAAACATTATGGTCCAAATAAACTTGAGGGGCACAAAGCACTTAACAGGTAAGAGCCCCTCAAGTTTATTTGAACCATACTGTACACATTGATTTGATCACTGAATCCCTTTCGGTGGCAGGTACTGAAGTGATTCAACAGTCGAAGAGTCGAACATGTGAAAAAATCGTATTCATAACAGCAGTATACCTTTTTCTGTTCTACCACGGCCGCAAACGCACCAATTTGCGGTAAATAAGGCGCAGTTAAACTCCGCAGTGTGGGTTTCTCTTAAATAAATCAATTATTAGAACCAAAATGATCAAATGGTACAGTATGGTTAAATAAACTTGAGGGGCCCTTAGCTGTTTAGTGCTTTGTGCCCCTCAAGTTTATTTGGACCATACTGTACATCAATTGATATGTATTTATGATGTCTATTAAAATCGTTATAACTTATAGCTGAAAAATAATATTTTGTGCACTACAAATATGGTAAAGATCTATGTTTTGTACTTTTATTGGCATAAAGTATCAATAGATCACACCGTTAAGCAATACTTTTTTTAGATAAACTATAGAAGGTAACTACGCCTTTTCGTCAATTTAGTCTAATCAAATTTCTCCGATCTTTTAATTAATTAAGCCTACCAGCATAATCTATAAAACAGAACGAATCCTATTATCAGCCGACGTTTTGGAGAGCATGATTTTATTCAGGCTGGCCTAAATGGCTGACGATTCACTGGCTCTTTAAATTCAATCTACATTTTTAATAATTAAAGTTACAGGTATATAATGTGGAGAGAAGCTTCTTGTATTCTAACAAAGACTATATTATAGAAATGGCCACTATACAACAAAACACCACGACAATACTACTTTTCCATCATTATTCATATTTTTTACTTGAAACAGAGGATTGTAATAAAATAAGGTATCTGGTATACTAATAAATATTCAGAAGGAAAATATAATAAAATCTTCAAAATATTTACCTATGGAATGACTAGGGATCGCAGTGATGCTGGAGGACTGTAAAATATATAGTACTATCACGCGGGGGAAATGAGCTGCTGGGAATTGTATACAGCTAATAATCAATAATAGTTATTATTTAAATATTTTGAATTAATTTCAATGATATAATGAAATAGAATCTAATTTAAATAAAATATAGTAAAGAACAAGATTTTCAGATAGTGAACTGTAGTTCACCACTAAATAATTGAAATCTTTCTAGCATTTAAAATAAACGAATGCCTCCTCACAATTTTATGCGTATGCAGGGCGAATACAATAAGCGTGGCTTTTTTAATACTACTACGACCGGTATCCGGCTAAACGGTCGTTTTACTCATACCCACTCGCACGACATGACCGTATAACCGAGCCGGCGCTGTACAGTTTTGTGATTAAAAAATATACATGTCTCGAAATTGCCTCGAATCAGCTACGAAATCCACGATAAATTCCAGTAATCCACCATAACTCACAAATTCAATAATCTCAATTATCTTAAAATAGAATGTGGAAAACATCGTCAACTGGAGGAAAGACTGCCAGTATGTCCTTGGAATGATGCTTGATTCATTCACTTGAATGCTTGAAAACCATAAAGTTGCTGGTGATGAAACTGGAATGAATCAATGGAATTTAACTAGGATCCAGCTTATTTTATTTTATTTTTTTACAGCAATAATCTTAAATAAATGAATAGTAGCCGCAATTACTACAAATATCTTAGTTCCTTCTTGTCCTTACTAGTTGTAGTTATCTGGCCCTTTTATGACTCTATTAACTCTTTCGTTAAAAAAGTAACACATACTGTATCGAGATTCCTCTGTAATTTAGTATACTTTTTGCGGAAAAAATACCAAATTCTATATCACTTATATGATGTTGGTTTACTTTCTGTGCAATGCTGCCACATATTTTTTTAGTCAAAATTTTGTTTTTTAAACTAATATTAGAATTATATGTTGCGAAAATTGAAAAAAAAATTTACGGCTGAATTTATAACCCTAGTATTTGTAATATTAAACTTTCATTCTTGTAACATTGAGGAGGAAGAAGTTACAGAACAATTACATAGAAGTTGTAATATAAATTGGACTACCTTACTGAGACTGCGACGGCAAAATGCTTATAGATATTGATGAAACTTGGTTTACATATCCAAATGCGTATTTATAATTTAACCACCAAATGTGTCCTAATTAAATATTATCAGATTAAAGCTAATCATTGGTCATTATTGATTGTAACCATTTTTTCCAAAATTAGGACCCCTAAAAAAGTAATTAAAAATAAAAATTATCCGGGTTTTCTCATATTTTTCATTTATTTCTTTCTTGGGGAAAAAAGTATTCATTAATATTAATACATAGTGATATGAACATTGGGTTTATATTTTGATTATTCTTTTTATTTCCTTTTTTATTAATAATAAAAATGGCTGCTTTATGAAAAATAAAGTCGTACGCATCATTCCGTGGTAATATACGTAGTTTAATCATTTATAAGAGATAATGAAGGGTCAGCTTTATTCATTAATAAATAACATAACGGTCTAAATGAACTTGATTGAAATTATTTTTCACATGTGTAAACTACGATTTTTAAAACTCCCGTAGTAGCTACAGGTGGGTTGCATCTTTAACTAAATAGGAACTATAACAAGTATTTTACATATCATTAACTTTCGTATGAATCCTAAAATAAGGCCATGGCTGCAAATCAACCATATTGGAATATCAAGTTACGATAAGTAAATTTTATCAACTAGCAGCCATTACTTTGATATATAGAAGATGAACTATTAACTATGAAATTATTTATGATTCTACTAGTATACCAAATTTTTATCGCTTATGTTTGTTATTTTACTTTAAAAATTTATTTATTTATTTTCCAACTAAACGTAAATTAATGCCGTAAGACGTAAGTGAATAAATATATTTTTTATAGTCAACTATACTAACCAAAATGAAAATTTTTAAACTGGTATAAATATGGATAATGTAATTTATCTAATTATGGACAAAAAAGTAATGGATTGGGTTTGAAACCTCTTTGAAATAAAGGAATCAAATATAGTAAAAACTACCTTTTCACTCTTCTAAAAGATGCGTGCGGCCTCTAAATATTGTTATAATCCAGAAAGTAATAGAAGTATATAATGACACAATATATGGCAACATAAAGGATTTTTATTATTCAATCTATAGGTTACAGAAATCTTTTAACGCTAAAAAACGTATTCTCGGCGTCTCGTCCCCTAAACATTTTTATTTTATTTTGACAACTTTAAATGCCATAATATTGTAATACTTTTTCACAACACAATCGTAAAGAACATTAAGGTTTAAAAATACATGAGCAAACAAGACGTGCACACCATTTGTGCTCTCTAAATTTAATTTTTTATTTCTGTAGCTGAATATGAAAATTTAATTTATGACTACTTTTACTTTTTGTACTCTACTAAACAATATCTTACTGCATATGTAGCTTAATTTTATTTTTAGCTGGTAGAATGGAACTTATTTTACTGATTAAGCTTGGTGGGTCCAAATTTAACACAAAATGTGTTGCTGAATATTTTACTGCAATGAACGATATGACATCTGGTTTTAAGCAGTTTTTTAAAAATATATAACTGAACTGAACTCGCTAAATTAAATTTAAAATAATGTAAGCAATTTTATGATACATAAATTAAATGATTTACTAGATTTTACTGATTTTTTTTCCAAATACTGTGTGAAATTGATGATATCTGGCAATGCTGTTCTAAAAATTTCTAAATATACTACAGACTACCTTACTTTCAGTATTCACGCTTCAGTTGTGTGAGTAGCGTCAGTCTACTTCCTAAAACAAAAATTCCGAATTATGGTACAGCTTTACCATACATCGATATGAATATTTGGGAAGAAACATATAATCCAATATATCAGGACATTCTGTTCTCAGTCACCATTGCGAGCAATGTGCAGACTTTTGTGCCTCTCATTATCGTCATCTTCCTCGACCGACGTCGCATCAAGTTTGCAAGGGCCGTCATGGGGATACTTATAAAGAAAAGATTAAAATTAAACAAAAATGAGAAGTTGTCAAACGATACCTCATAATTAATTTGGCAATGCTTAATCAAGGATTGTGGTATAAAAGATTTTCCTTTTCCACTGGAATTCTTTTTGGAAGCTGGCAAAGTCGATTTGGTAGATGCTATTTAAAATATTAATTTTCTATCAGCAACGAATCTTAGGGACATACACAGTTTTTGGATTTTTACCTTTAAAATATCAGACTGTTTCTTAAGAAAATGAGAGCTACCTGGGTAATAATCGCAAACAAAGAATCATATTCAATTTAAAAAAGAATGAAATCGCCATTATCACTGTAAAGTGTCAAGCTTTCTTGATTTAAAAGTTACTTTCAAGACAACTATATATGGCTTGAAGCATATCATTCGTTCAATATTTAAAAGTCAACAGTTATCATTTTATTCCAATTTTTAACGTTAGACAAAAACATTTATTCCTTATCATTATGATATTGTTCACCTTTTTCCTAGCAATAAGTTCCAACAAGAAGCCGAAACAATGAACCACGATCTAAAGAAAAATCTAAGCAATCGACAAATGAATTAACAAATTTGATACAACATGGTACTTTTATTAGTTGATTTCTTCTATTAAATGCAAGTGCTGAATTTTATAAACTTTAAATCCACTTAAAAATCATGTTAATCTTGCAAAGTACAAACAGATTAGCCGAGGAAATTTCGCACCATTCATCGGTAAAATAAATCAATACATGCAAACCATGTCAGCAGTCCCGGATGGCACGGGGTATCATTCGCTTTATTTCAGCTTCCAGTCGTCGGGCTTAGAGCCATTGTGTGGGCTGACATAGAAAATTGAAAACTGCTTTGTCGAGCGAAATGTAATAAAAGTGAAATACCTTCTTGATCTTTTGAACAAAGTCAGAATATTTCCCCTTTTTGACTTTGCGCTGTGTGGACAGTAATAGGAGAACGAGAAATACAGATTTTTTTTTAACATGGTAACCTGAATCGTGAAATTTGCGAGCGTTGTAGAATACGACCACTACCGTTCTTGTTCACCAACTACTAGTATTCTCCAAGCCCCTCCAAAAGAAAATATAATTGAGACACGGTAGGGTCGTCTAAAAATCTTTAAAATTTTCCATGTTCTTGCTATTCTATTTAAATGGTTCTTCATAAATTTGAAAGCCGTACTAGTTAGCTAATCCTAATCTGTTAGGAGTTGTTTGGTACGAAAAGATTGAGATAAAGTAGATAAGTTATAATAAGTATGATAATTTGTGATGTTTTATTTCTCTTAGAAATAACAACAAGGGTCTTCAATAATTTTCTCTTCGGCTGAAGCATTCATTCACAGGTTAAAAAACGTTGGGAAAGGATTTGGGACAGCACTGGAACTTTTAAAGCTTGTAGTAAAAGCTTTGTTTGAATTTGTGTACATTTTTTTTTAGCAATGAGAATAAGCTATGTGAATTCCAAGTTTGTGGGATTGTCACGCAGAAAATTCTGTAGACAATCATCATAAGTCAATAGGAACTTCAAAATTTCATAATCTGGAGTCCAAACCTTTGTCTTGAAACAACTGGGCGAGATTCAAACATGTTGTTAAATTAACACCAGAAATCAGAATGATGTATAATAAAAAAAAATCGGCATACAAACTTTTTCTAGTCCACCAGTTTGGATTAGCTAGGGCTGATAAAGAAGGATCTAAATAATTAGACAGACAAGCTCGTCCATGAGGTTGAGCTGATTCTTTCCTCTTGTGAGGACAAGCATAATTTTTAGCCTGCAAAAGCATAAGCAACACAATGTACAATTAAAATTTAAGGTGAATATCTTAATATAGTATATAATATATACTAGCTATTCTATGTTTCGGCTTTGCCCGAATTAACTAATTTTTTACGATCGAATTGTCTATATTTAAGTGTAAAATTAATTAAATACACCTCATCACTTTAAAAATTACATGTCTCAAACTTACCCGTTTTACGTTATTACTTGTATTAGCAACTGTTTTACTACTTTTATCCGGATAGGCGCAAGCTTTTTACATAATGGGTTTTTAAGAAATCAAAACATTCTAAAAATTATAGGAAAATTCACCAAACTTACTTAACTTAACGTGAAGGGGGCGAGCAACAAAGAAACATGTAAAAAAGATAATTCTATCCAATATATCCAATATAAAATCTTTTCCATTTAAACTCAATTTTTTGTCATCCTCAGAGAAGTAGAAACAGACTCTAGGTGTAAATGAAAAATTAAAATCCATTGAACAATAAACAATAAATATTCCGGGTACCTCGTACAACATCGCTGTTATGAACATGATAAAAAATAAATTCAATCCTGATTAAATAAAGGTAGAGAAGAACCAAACACGAGTGACGGTAATTTGGCTAACAAAATTTGGGAAACTTCGTGACACTGACAATGAGAGAAAAGGAATGATACATCTATCCATTTGTGAGCATGTCTCCAAACGCCAGAGAATAGATACAAGCTTCCTCCACATTACCTACTATTTGGTAGTGGAGAAAAAGCTGGTTGTGCTCGCATAAATGGAATCATCGTCGTGGAATTTTACTTCCACCTTGTTTCGTTTGGGGACGACGCTCGTATTGACGCTCAGCTTGCTTCGCAAAATTTAAAGAAAAAAGATGGTTTGGCCCGTACAGGTGTGATATCCATCATTTTTGAGCGAAAACAATTTCGCCTCCTATAAAAGCAAAAATATTTTGAACAAAATAAAGATTATTCAAAGAAAAAAAAATTACCAGCCGATTTCGATAGAAAATGATGAAGTTCTTAAAACACAGCTTCCTTAGACTGCTCCCTCATTTCGGTCGAAGCCGTAGAGTTACGATTGAAATGGGAGCAGCCAAGCAGGATTTGTTCGGTGAATACTAGCGGGGTAAATAACGCCTGCACTTTCGAGTTTGAGAAAATGAGCTGGAAAAAATATAAAAGGATAAGAACACATCATTTAGAATATAGTTCATAGTTTAAAATGTAATTACATCGATCAATTCGAAAGGATGGTTATTTCCTTTAATGAAAGTATCCTTTATTACCTTAAAAGATACTCATATTTTTAAAGATGCGTTGCACTGGCGATGTTTTTCTTACATGCAAATTAAATCATTTAAAAATCTCTTTTCCATGTTATTACTCTTTTTTACAGCATGGACCCCCAGCTCCAACCAAGCTCTCCTAATACCGCATGTCATTTAAACATAATTCTATAATTAAACATATTCATTTGATGATTTTGCCCATGCTGGCTCAACCTTCAATGACAGAACGGGACAAAGACGAGGGTCTGCAGCTAAGAACAGGCTTACAGGAATTAGTGATGTCGAAAATGCCATCTGCAGGTATACACTTTTGTTTGAGAGTCAGTAAGTAGCTACTAGCTAAGTTTTACCGTTTTTATCCTCAACTTTACTTCGGTAAAGACTCAGTTACTAACTGGGTTCAACCAAGTATTAAAATAAAAACGTAATAATCTTGTAACATGAACTCTTTTTATACATGCCGACTCACTGCTACTGCGATGCTCACCTGAAGGCCTTGATGGACCGGCCCCATCAGGACCGTCTGTCCCTCTACGACATTTTTATCATGTTGCCCTGATAATAGAGGACCACAAGAAAGGTAACATCCAATGAGGCTTGAATTTGATATCTGAACCTTGAATGAGGAATTGAAGCTCCATTTTCTGTATCCCATGGAAAATCTATTGGAACAACGAAACAGTTCAGCCCACATCGGCTTAAACCGCATCATACTGGAGCAGGAATTGAAACTTCGAATCAATTCAATTAAACAACTCATGTTAACCTTATTTTTCAACTGCCCAGCAATTCCGATTGTTGATAATTTCTTGGAAGTATACGGACTAGTGTGATCTTTCCCCGAAGAGGAATTGAGAACTACAAATTATCGCAAGCAGGGTATTCTATGATTATCTTCTAAGAAAAAGTGAGTTGGACAGCTGCTTTTGCTTGAAGTATTTTTTCAATTCTTCATACAACGTGCTTCTGGGTGTTTTTTGAAAAAAACCAGTTTTTTCATTGTTAAATCTACAATATACATCACCATCACTAGTTGGGCATAATATGACATTTAATATGTGATAATTTTTGTACATTTCTACAATGTTACAAAAAAATTCATTCAGGTTTAATATTCTATCTCAAATAATATCGATCTTTAATGGCGTTCTTAAGTCGCTATCAACTTGTAAAGTGAGAAATATACTGCGCGAATTTTTTCAAAATTTTATACGTCATTTATATAGGTAACAATTTTTTATTTAAAGTAAATAATAACCAACTCTTTAAATTTTATTATATTTTAAAATTTACATGCATAAAACAATTGGCTACTTCGGAGTTGACCAAAAGACATATTTTCAAGGCAAAGAGCAGTTCCAAAGCCTCTGCTTTGTCAAATGGCTTCGTAATGCATTATAGGCATAAACAACTATAGATGGCTGGCGAAAGGGAACTGAGGAAAGATCCGATAGACGGCTACGGAAAATACATAAGAAAGCCCATAAGACACACATCCGCCAGAGGTCCAGCTATGAAAAATAACCATACGCCAACCATCTATTTTTGTCTATGATAATAAGACATTATTTGATTTTATGCTCTTCCTCACGGCTGCTGAGGTGTTCTTTATAAAAGATATGACCTCCCACTCATTGATACAGGTAAATAGTGCGCATTCCATGTGCCTCATTCCCAACGCATCCAGTCATGCGTAGCTATTCTGGTTTACGATGATGCGCGCGAATGATGCACATTCCATGCGCTCTGTCCCCATAATGTCCAATCATGCTTGATCTTTTATTAGTGGCACTGGTGATGGGGTGCGCTCTGTTTTACGTATATTGAAGAAATTTTTGACGGCATAATAAGTGTAATGCCCTATTGCCTTCAAGCAGTGATCACTGCAAAAGGTGGACCGATAGATCAAGATGCTATTGTAAAAGCATTTCTCAGCATACCTCTTAAAAATATGTCAGATAGGTGCGTTGCAAATGTCGCTAATGGAAGGCATACCGTTATTGAAGTTCTTTTTTGATTTTCAATGCCATCTATTGTTCAAATAAAATTTCCTTTTGCGGAATCCCTCTGTTTTTAACCTGTTAGTTATCCTAGCGTTTACCTCGGTGGAGGTTCGGAGTTGTAAGCTCTTTTTCTTTTATTGCGATTTAGTATGCTCTCTCTTCTTTTGCGAAAGTGGAAGACCACTGTGTCAGCATTTCCATCACGACAATCATCATAAATCAAATTTCCATATCCCATGGACTTGAGAGTAAACGGTGCCTTCTTCAATTTCAAGTATTGATACACTAAAAGTGATTCCCGGAGGCGTGAAAATTGTGTAATATCTGGACAAAAGTAAAATTAAATATAAGATTTATAGACCTTTATAGACTCGAATATTGAAAAATGCATGGTGAATCAGTCTGATTGGCCTACTTTTACCTTAGTTTTAGATGATGGACTTTAGAAAAAAGATTGGGATTTCACTTTATTTTTGGTTAATAGTTTTTACTTAAGTATTTGGAAATGGTATAACCTGTCAAGGCTTGCATCATTCCAAATCCATTTAAGTTTCCCTGTTTTTTTAGAGTAGCATAGTAAACTGTCCTTTGGCTGATGTAGTTCTGGGAAAATCCAATTGGAACACTTATCTCAATTAAGACTCTAATCTTGTTATCCAGAATGGTGGACTATAATAAAATAAATAATAATAATAGCATAATAATATTAAAATATAACCTTGATTGTCTACGTAGGGGCCTTGCATATACATAACGTGAAAGTTGGACATGGATATACAGTATGGTCCAAATAAACTTGAGGGGCACAAAGCACTAAACAGCTAAGGGCCCCTCAAGTTTATTTGAACCATACTGTACATATGAAATCAAAGAATTCTGTTCAAACAAACCTCTTCCCAACCCCTAAAAAAGAACGCTAATGAACCGAAATTCCAATTTTTAAAAAATATGCAAAATAAAAAAAATTATCATTATACAAGACGCTTGAACCCCCCCCCCCCCCGGAAAATGTCATAAAATGCTTCAAACCAATGATGATTTATGATAGCCCCATCAAAATATTTGGGATGACAGTAATGAATAAAAATCTACAAACTTATTTTAATAACTTGAAACTTATCCTCGAAAAAATAAAATTACTAGTAATTGTACCTCAAAAACAATTGCTCAACAATATACATAATTATTTTATATACAGGATATACTATTAAAATGAATTCTTAATAATATATCTAATAGAAAACTGTCACTCGCATTTTTATTTTGTTCGTTAACGTACATTTATCATTTTTTTTTTTAGAAATTGTATATAAATGTTTGGTTTTTATCAAAAGATTAATGTGTAAGCGTAACGATGCATTCGTTCCGCCATGCTCTGTTGCTATTATTCTTCTTTGAAAAAAAAGTATGAATTCCAACTTTTTTTAATTGGATTTTGTAGAAGCACGAGTAGTTTACACAAATATGAAGTACAAAAAATTATTTAAAATAACAAAGTACAAAACTTTATAAACAATTTTTTAAAAGTTACTATGAATCAGTTTATTTCTGTTCCAAGAAAGTGGACCACTTTAAGTTTATATCCAATGACTCAACAGTAGATACGATATTTCCGAGGATTAATAAGCATAATTTTTTTTGGGATTGTATTTCTCTGTTTCTTTCTCATTTAACTGTACTTCAAAATAGTAGTGACTGTAAATTCGAAAAGCACAGTTGTAATTTTTTAAGGAACAGAAGGAATTGGTATTTTTCATTCTGTAGTGACATCAAAACCATCGTCTTCCATAAATTTCCTTACAATTTATTCGATGCTTTCAAAGGAAAGAGAGGAACACATGAGGCAGATTGAAACAAGAACTGAGTAATCTTATATTTTGAATAGTACATACGCAGGAGGATCTTTTTGAAGGGTAGGTATAAACTTGTGTGTTTCCCATCTTTAGAAAGTTTAAGAGAAAAAATCCCATTGTGGTTTCATGGACCAATGGGCGGTTACTATTCAACCACATTAGTAACTAGAAATTCAAAATAACACTTTTCAAACAAGAACAGAAATACAACTTCCGTATCACAAAAGAAGTATGTGTTACTACAGTTATCTGCTATTTATTTTTACGATTTCTAAGAACGGAGGCGTTTCCTTGTTTGAGGTGTATGTAGAGTGAAGCGTATATCACCACAAGAACCGTCCGTTCAATTCAGCCAACCAATCTATATTCGACGTAAGCAGAATGCACTAAATGGTTCCGTGTGTAAAACATGCCTCGCACCATATTGGAAAGGATTATAAAGAAATAGCACAACCACAGTGGAAAAGACATGTTATTTTAAATTAATTTGCCGAAGCATGGTAGTATATATAGAACTTGGTACGGACTCCATCCCTTGATGATCATACCTTACTGCCGATTAAATCTCGATCGGATGGAGGTTAACACATTAAACGATAAAACATGCAAGTCGTTTGTGGTCTGCCAAAGTTGCCAAATCAGAAACATTGTATCTTGAAGCAGCAGGACTGTGTAAGACATTCCTCAACGTCTATTTACAGAAGAACCCCGCTGTGTACTGAGAAGAGGTTCCGTAGTATGTTTTGGGGGAAAACAGCGATACATACTACAGCGCTTATGGGAGAGAGATATTTTTATCGTTTTTATCCATATCCGTAGAAGCTTAAAAAATAATCTTTGAGTTCATGAAAGATCATGAATTATAAAATTTTTAGAGCTATAAATTGTACATGTATTTTTATTCACTGATTTTCTACTGATCTTAGAAGTTGATATTTTCACGTCGTTGCCATGGCAACGCAAAGAAACTAAATGCTTTTAAAATCAATATAAAATCTGTGAACCAGAACTCATGTGCAATTATGGTCTGGAAATATTTTAAAATTTAACATCTTTCATGAGCCTAAAAATTTAGTCTACAACTTCTAAGAATATCAAATACAAGAGAAAATATGTGTATCCCATAAGCGCCGTAGTACGTATCCTTGTTTTCCCTCCTTAACCCCCCAAAATATGTGACGGACAGAACATTCCCAGGTAGTGACCAGGTAGTGACGGATCGCTACCGGTTAACTATAGCTACAGTGGGTAAATCCGCTGACAATGGTCACTTCAGAATTTTTATATGAAAATAAAAATACAGTTTCTTTTTTCATCTTGTCAAATTGTATTTTTATGTCATATTATGGATGAATCAAGGTATATCGCCGTATTAAATGCTAACTTTGACCAGACTCAAACCTAAAACCATTGACTCTTGAGGCAGACGTCAGATAACCACTTAGGAATGACCGTAGAAATTCTATGCTTGTTTTGAAGGGGTACAGACGGGTACACTCTCGTTTTCATATGATTACCTTTAAACAAGGTATAGAACTGTGAATCTCACGAAGTAAATATCAAAGAATTGTCGGTTTATACTTTATTTTTCAACGGTTTTTAACGGTAGTTTACATCGATGGCAACCGCATTTATGTTAAAAAATATATTATTAAAAGCAACAATCATTTTTAAAGTAATTAATGTCACACATAGTATGACATTTTTACTTTAAATAAAAAGAAGTTTGATTAAAATCTTTTAGTTTTCTATTAAAATAATAAAATAGTTATTATTAAAATAAAGATTGCAGTTTTTTTCAGAACATATTATGCCGTCTTTTTCTGGCAGATTCAGAGCAGTCAAAAGCAGAAAATCTGAAATCTGGATTGCCAATTTTACAGATTTCCAGATTTCTCGTAGTCGTTGCCTAGGCGACCGGCGATGTCGTCTGCTTTTTTACTCCTTTTTTAAGTTTGAAAACGTGCCAAACTGTCAACGCAATTTTGTCATTGCTTTTGTTGAGTAATTAACAAATAGTTATGATAAGGAACTTATATAAGGTTAAATAATTAATTATTTACAACCGTATGTCTTTAAAGAATTTTGAAATGATTTTTTTCAGTTCTGGATGAATATTTGGGCACATGTAAAATGAACTAATAATATACGCTAATATATAAACTATAGTGGTAGATATTGATAGGAGTACCTATTCTTCTAAAGACCCGCTTCATTCATTATACGTGCTCTCCAGGAGTATGACATGATTGAGCGATTGAAGGTTCTTTGATAATAAACTATACTATACTTCACAATATGTATTCTATTTCTATAGAGCGCTCGATTGCGATATTATTACACATACTTTATTACCCATTGTCCTCTTGTTTTTAAATCATTGAAACGGCCCTATATATTCCGCTCATGAAGGACTAGCTGGCACAGGTCAACAAGAGTACAAGTAGATTATTATCTAATAGCTAGTAAATTTATGAATATATTTTTTTCATATAGGCCTACATTGGTCTGATGAGGAGTCCAGCAAAACGTGTATATGATTACTGACATCAATGGGTTTCATTAGCACCATCATATCTGTATAAATGTTAATATGCAACGAGAGATGGAATTCACCATGTTCGCGTAAATTTGGATGACCGCACTGTATCCAACAATCTGTGAATATCGAATACCTGATATGCATCCACCTCCACACCTGATGTGGCTTCAGCCATTTTTTTTACAGCTGTCATTTACTCAAAAATTTGTATATCAAGCTACTCTTGATCTGTAAATTTGCTCTGACTTTAGAACCCAGAGCGAAAAAAAAACAGATTTTGTTCAACGCTTTTCCGCTATTTCGCCCCTCCGGCACTGAAAGTCGAGCGAGAGAGCCACCTAGTTCGACCAGAAAAACGCAAAATCTGAAAATCTGGCAGATTTTAGGGGGGGGGGGGGGACAGACGAAAAAGCGCTCTGAATCTGCCAGAAAAAGGTGGCATTAGAAAGCAACTTTAAAATACTTTTCGATTGTCAATTGACCAGGTCGTGAACCGGTTTAGTACCACAAAATATTTTTTTAAACTATAATAAAACATCTAAAATTTGGGCTAGGTATGAGATTAAGCATTGATTTTAATCATAACTATCCCAGATGTAATATTACAATATAGAACAGTTGACCAAATAATAAACAGAACTCGCCCTTAGGTAGTGCTCCGGTCCTGAAATGGGAAAAAATATGCTAGCTGGGGAGTTAGACCACGTGGCGAAATTAAAGACGATTTTCCGCCCTTTTCTTGCTTACGGGAAATTATACTTTGTTTATATTAACAAGATATTTTAATTATCATCCCTCGGTTTAAGGATTTTTTAAATGAAGAATGGACGTTCTTCGTATATATTTATATTGTACCATTAAACATAAAGTATATATTATATGGCGGATTATAACGGACTCAATTTTCGAATGAAAATAATTCATTTTGATTTATATTTTTATTAGTGGAAACTCATCAGGCAAAATTTCGTATTTTCAATATATCGAAAAATTGGTTTGAGCTATGGAGCTATATAATATTTTCTGGCCTCCATTACAATACAGCTTTAATGCTTTTTCCTTATTCTAATTTTTATCTACTTGTTTTTAAAGCTATGTCATTACATAGCCGGTTTTTATAGTTTTTGGTTTTTAATTTTACACTGTTGGCTGTTGGTTCAACTGAGAATAAAATATTGCCTAGTATATTGCTTTTAAAAGTGACTTGTTCTTTCCTAATTTATTGAACTGCCATAGTCCTTGAAAGAAAAAAAAAGCATATAATCTTTAAGCGAGTTAACAATACTTTTGAAACAATTTAATCCTAAACTTCTCGGTTTTTAATTTGTTTTGAAATTAAATTCTAAAATAAAATATTATTGAAAAAGAACTTCTTTGTATTTTGGAAATTATGAAGCAAATATGGTCCCTCTTCCAAATTGAATACCTTTACCTAGATCAGTTCAGAATCTTATTAGGATCTAAAACTTTGACAGTTAAACAGACATTAAGATTTATTATGGGAAAGGATCGAAATTTACTTCAGTGGAAGCCACTCCGAGTTTTTTTGTGTTATCAGCGATAACAGATCGCCCACGAAAAAAGCAACAGTGAATAAAGAAACATTAAATAAATTATTTTGATCGATAATTAGCTTAGGAGTTAGAATAATTTTGGGGAGGGATCCAACTTGGATAAAAACTATAAAACTGCGTAGAATTTTTTTCTAATTTTAAAATTAGATATGATTGAAAAGATTGTAAAAAGGATGTATAAAAATGACCAAAAGTATCTGCATTTTTGTTAGAAACAAACTTGAGCGTATTTAATGTAGTGAGTAAAATTATTGATCTATTTTGTTTTTCCCCATATGCTGATAAGCTTCCATGTTATAGGCCTCTCAGAAACATTTTTAAAATACGGCCAAAACGCCGAGGTAGAATTTTTCTGATTTTTTATAGACAGTTTACATGCTCGGATTTAGAGTATTGCAATCTAAGCTAAACTAGTTCAAAATCCACAGAATTATATCACGTGGTGTAGTTATTGACCGATTTGCCGGTGCCTTGTCTTTCTTACGGGAAAGCATCCTTTGTTTGGATTTAAGTTTTCATCTTAAATTCCTAATAAGCGTAGCGTTTGGTGTCAGTAATATTATTTTCATCTTTCATCGTTGACTTTGTAACGATTTTTTTTGCAAACAAAAGGTACTAGTAGTCTATCTAGTAAGTCTAGTCTAGGAATCTAGTAGTTGTTATGTGCATTCGTTTGATATTAATTTTTGAAAATCTGTAACTCAAGCCCATATATATTTTCTGTAAAACTAAACAATTCAATTTGCATTTTTGCACTGAACAATTAAATTCTTTAGTATCGTATATTGGATCCGATATTGTACTTGTTTGTAAGACTATTTTTTTAGCGGAGCTCTGTCGCCGTTCATCTGTAGAGTTATCTTTCACTTGTCACAATTTAGGCGAATTCAACGCATCTTCATCTATAGTACCTTCTCTCTTGAAGCACTGTTAAAGTCCTGCCAAGCAACGACAGTACTTATTTACCTGAGAACGTTTTATTGCGTCAATTTAAATACTACTGAAATTAATGTAAAATAATTGGACTGTTTTGTGTTAGAAAAAATGGTTAATAAACATCAAATAACAAATGAGCATACTCTACACAAACTCGGAATTGTTTATATCAAGAAAATGATTTATTTGGAGCTGAAGAAAAAATTGGGAACACAACAGAAAGTACAGTATGGGTCAAATAAATTTGAGAAGCCCTTAGCTGCTTAGTGCTTTGTGCCCCTCACGTTTATTTGGACCATACTGTACAGTAGTAAAAAGTGGCTCTTTTGTAAAAATATTCCAAGTGAATAGTAAGATTTTACAGGTTATTTTTAGTTACTTTTCTTAAGATTGCCTGTAAATCTGTCTCTTCTGTAAACTTACGGGATCATGGGTAACTACCCCGAGTCAGCTTGGGGTTAGCACCATTCACGGTAGCACAACCAGTGAAGTTGAAGCCCACCAAAACACCTTGGGGTGCGATGGTGACTTCAATGACTTGCCGGAGCTTGATGGTTGGGAGATCTTGGCACGCTTGCAGCACTACTTGGTCCCAGAAGAATATCTTGTGTTCGTCATAGGTGAGGCCGGTTGAAATGAAACGACCAGTGCAATAGGGCAAGAAGACAAATTATAAGGCCGCGCCGGTAAAAGCTGGGTCTCGATAAAAGTAAGAAATTTTCACCCATGTCAGGGGAAGAGTAATTGTAGTTAATGTTGATTAGATAGTCTGTGGAGATAGGGAAAATTTAACTTTTTTTACTCTTTGATTGGGCCTTCTTTAACGAACTTAATGATGAGGCAGTTTTCACCAAACATGTTGAATTACATTCGGTCTTATGTCGAGTGCATTTGGTTTGTCAGGTGGCGTCTTGTCTATCTTGTAATTAAATGATTATTCATGCATTTTAAGTTAATTGTTGTCTATTGGCTATGATTTTCGTTCGGTCGACGTTTGATGTTCGGTCTAATGTTGGGACATGCGATCATAAAGATACATACTCCGTCCAGGGTTGTATGCCAATTGATTACTTGGCGTGTCCTCGAACAAACGAAGATGTTCCGTTACACAATAAATTATAATTTTCGATCAAGTAACTCCGTACGTAAGCTATTAAGTCAAGTGGTGACCCCCCTGTAAGCAGAGTATATCTATAAGATATCTTGTTGATGGATCGAATTGGGATTGATTTGAATCTAAAGATATCACCTAGTTATCTTATGAATAACTAATTGACAGTCTATACGGTGGCTCATAAGATAACTTAAAGATGTGTTGAGTTATTTTGAAATTCGAACCGTTAAAAAAAAATAAAAAAATAAAAAATTATAGTCGCGCTACCCTCCCTGTCCCCTACCACTTACGAAGGTACTCATACACTAGAGAAGTTCCTTTGACCTACACCGAGACTCGAACCATCAAACTCCGGATCAAGAACCACTCGGCTATGACCCTGTGTGTACGATGGGCTTTAAACATGTATTTATATTATAAGCCGTACAAGTACACATGACTTTATTTTTTATTTTCATTTTTTCAAAGATAACTTAAGATATCTGTGAGAAATTGAGAAATATTTGTGTAAAATTAGATATATTTGAGATACTTAAACGCTATTTAGGTGAGCCATTATTTCTCTCCAGGTCTATAAATCGACAATAACTCGACAATAACTTGATTTTTTAAAAGATATCTTATGAATATCTTTAAAATATATTGTGAGAGAATGGGGCCAACGATAGAAACAACACTTGAAACTATCTCAGAGATATCTTAAAGTTATACTGTGCTTACAGGGGCCGTCGTAGTGGATTTCCCGTCGTTAATCATTCTTCATCAGATATTTTTGTCTAATTCTGATTTTGTTGATGAGAGCAGTATCAGGTTGAAGCTGCAAGCTTTCTTCTTTCAGTCCACTATCACATAAAACGACACTCCAATGAGTAGTCAATTCTTCAAACCTGAGCAGTATTAATATTCGTCTAGTATTGGGTTAATAAGCATCCCTAGGACAGAGTACGACATAATTTACGTCTCTCTTCAGGTGTATTCCGTGTAGGTGATTTTATGGAATTAATAGCATCAAAAGGGCATGTTCCAAAATACTATACTTTTTCTTTAAACGTCATCTATAATTTTATTTATCAACCACAAATTATTGCATTTTCAAATTTGTTTTTTTAAGTGCAATTTCTCTATCATTTAAACTTAAATTAAATTTCCTGATGGAGTACTGATGTAGTAGAATACAAAATATGTAATGAACTATTCTATCTTTATTACGTTGAATATGTTTGCTGATATAAAAAATAAAATGTTGCCATTTTTAACCTTGGCCATTTAATTATTTCATTCAACAGAAGATAATGCTTAGCACAGGAAATAATTAACTTATAAAAAATACTACGTCAGACCCTATTCCGGCGATTTTTTAATCGAATAAAATAATTTTTTCATGCATATTGTAACTAAGTTTGTTTTTAATGAAATTTTCATATCATGCTGAGAAGTATTTTTATTTATTTTTATTTATTTATTATGCTTTAGTATTTTTTATTTAAAGGCTGATTCGGAAAACTTGAATTTTAAAAAGTTATGATGACGCAATCATACAGATTCAATAAACTTTGAAGTGGAACAACATACTAAAAGGCCGCTTTGAAAAAAATATAGATTTATTTTGGACCACCCTAAGCTTCAGTAATCTATTTTTCTACTATGAAAGGTTCACGAGGGCCATGGGATTCCTGGTCATACAAACTAGTTTAAAAACCCAAAGGCAGATTAAAGAATGTATTATATTATTACTGATTAAAAAATGTTTTACATTTTCATGGAAAAATGTGGTTCCTGATGTTGATTTTCTAGGATTCTCCTGTAAAATAATTATACCTTTGAAGGGTAAGAAATAAAAACGATGGAAGGGATATTAAATTTACACCTTTTGCAACCTCCGTGAACCTTAAGGGTAAGAAATAAAAACGATGGAAGGGATATTAAATTTACACCTTTTGCAACCTCCGTGAACCTTAACGTGCAATTCTATACATGTTTACAGAATTGCATTTTTAAATAATGCAGATTCAATTATTCAGGCAATTAAAGTAATTAAAAAACAATAGTTCAAAGAACTAATAGCCTAATAGACAAAATAATAAGTAATTTGCACAACTGCCAAGAATGAAATAATTCATCTGATTGTTCAGGCGAAGAAGATATTTTGAACAAAAAAGAAATGAAACCTTTCTACAATACTTCACCGACCACTTAATTGGTCAACCCTCTCTACCTCCATTTTGGGCTCTTAGATAAATTTTGGTAAAAAGTAGTTTTTCATTAAATGATCTATTGTCTACAGGACGAGTACCACTAGCATAGTTGATTCGGTATATATCTTGAAGGATCAATATGGCAATATCTGACTTCTCATACATAATCGGCATTCGGTTGAAAAGAAAGGATTGCTCAACGAAGCCAGACTACAGGAGTTTTATTAATGTGGGCCATCTACAGTGAACCTCCAAAGGTAAACGGATATCGGAGGAGCGGCCACACTTTGTGGATGAAATATTTGAACGAATGGGTCTCCCGCGTGAATCCTGATGTGACTTGACCCGTCTGCCGCATGACGTTCGAGACTATCCACCATTCAGGCAAAAATATCAAAAGTATTCACATTAAGACCAACGAAACCCATGTTTTAAGTCCATTGGAAGATTCGTAAATTTTACTTCATTTCGTATAGTTTTAAAAAACTCTCATCAATAGACTAAACTATACCTCGTTCGCTTTCATTTTCTCACTAATTGACAACAATGCTTTAAGATTCTCCTTTCTTATTGCGCCCGCGATTGAAACTTCACAATATTGTTGTTGCGTTTTTTAACACATTCCTCGATGATTTTACATACAATTCAATACAACTGCACAAATGCAACAAACTGGGAGTTTCGACGTGACTTGTAGACAAAACACCGCCAAAAATATATTCAATTTTTAAAATCTTTCTTGATCGTATGTAAAAATTGTTACACATGAATTTTATACTTGCGCTTCGTAGTACTAAGAAGTTAGTATTCAGATGAAAATGGTTAGCCGAGCCCAGCAACCCTTCGGAACATTGAAAGGAAAATGTGGAAGAACGGAAGTTTATTTACTTTACTCAAGGCTAATGGCCGTGTAAAGGGAGGTTCTATCAGTGCGTGCCTTCGCGTGGATCTCAGAAATTTACCCATTACTGAAAAAATGGGTTTAAATGAAAAAATTTTCATGAATACCGAATACAACTATATGCAAGATTTAACATTAAGGCATATGTGTTTGGAACGTATCATGCAGTCCTATAACTTGTAGCATTTAATTCACAGGGTTCACAATTTTAACCAAATATCCTAGAAAGTTGCCAAATTTTACAAAATTCTTCCTATTTATCATTTTTAATTGTATATTTTACGATAGGGCTTAAAACATAAACAATGCATAAATAAATAAATTAAATAGAGTTATATTGGTGTTTTCGTTTTATTTTCGACCAAAAGTTGCAACAGACACACCCTTCATAAACACAAAAAGGTAATTCCATGAGAATAAAAGAACATTCAACTCAGCATTGTTGTTTGTCGTCATATTAAGATTGATGCATATCATCACTGTCGCTTTATTGGGAATCTTCAAGTTTATTTACTTGAAAACACGCAAATCTTTCTCGCCGAATGTCTTTGCAATAGAACTGGCTTTGACGTTCAAAATTTCGTCAATCATTGAAAAATTGACGGGGATGTTACCCATGATTTATGATGATTATGGCGTGCTTACTAAAAATTGATTTATTTACAAATTTAGTAAAAAACTGCCGATTGAATGACGGGCGAATAAAGGCAGAAACATAAAAACAATAAAATATGCAAGTAATTTTTGTCTGCCAAAATTAACAAATCTGAAACATTGAATTCTGGAACTCTCGTCGCTTGGAAACCAAATATAGTATCTTATTTTATAATTAGGGCACATTCTATGTTGCATTAAAAAGAGGCCTCTTTACACCATTTTAACATAATGAAAACGATCGTGCTACCTGGATACTGGCAAAGAACCAATGGATTAAGATGTTTTTAAAAAGGAAAACACCGATATTATGAAGAATTTGACGGAATTCAGTCGCTTTGAAACGAGGAATGTCTCTCATACTCTTTGGATGTTTCGGGCAAAATCAAATCGAGAAATGTAGGGTCTAAGGAAACTATTTAAAAAAATATATACTCAATAGTTCAATAGTAATAGTTTTCTTATATAAGAAAACTATTTTTAAAAAATATATACTCAGGAGTACACGAGAATAAAAATAGTTAAATTTATAATTCATCCTCTTGGATATCTATGGTCGAATTAATTTTTTTCAGGCTTTCAGAAATGAGAAATGAATCAACAAATATTGCGGATTATCCACCATTAAAAGCTTCTAATTTCCCCAACTCCTAATTGAGTACCGATTGAGACCGCGATTTCATTTTTAATTATATTGACCTTTAAATCGATCGACTGTCCAGTTTAGTAATGATAACCAATAAACGAGGACAGCGCTTTTATTTTTTTAATCATCGCAACGATCCAACATACGAAAAACGGCCTTTCAGCCATCTTTACGATTAAGACAGACATTTTTAAAGAAAGGGTCACCTCCGCATTTTGTAGAGAATTCCAATTCCTATCTCCAGGTGTATGAAAGTTAGTTCTGTAGCAAGTGCGGATGTGATCCTTCCTTCAATATGTCTGTCATAAATGCTAAGCTGGCGGGAGGGTTGTTTTGCATCCCGTGCGCTACACACCGGCGTTGACGTCGATTTCCGGCCAATCAATACATATTTCATACACACTATGATACCAAACTTATTCAGTTTTAAAAGCGAAGAAATAAAGTTTCTTCGCATGACATTTAAGTGGTTGGAAGTTAGGTTCCATTTTCAATTTCTTATATATGAAAGTTAATTAACAGGTTAAAATCGTCGCGTATGTTCTGTAACTACTAAAACTACATTTGCAAGTAAAAAAATCGATTGCATTCTCTAAGCCCCTCCCCTAGAAAAACTGGACCAATCAGGAATTTCTTGCCTCACTCAAACTTTTTGTTTTATAGATATAGATAAGATAATTGCAAATCAAGAATCCCACGGGAATTAATTATTTAGAAAAAATTTACATGCACTTCTAGTAGGTCACATAAATTCAGATTTATAAGATTACTAAAATATCGTCACATGACTTAATTTTTAGAATAAAAACATTTTAAAAACATAAGTAGCATCTGGAAACCAAATATAGTATCTTATTTTATAATTAGGGCACATTCTATGTTGCATTAAAAAGAGGCCTCTTTACACCATTTTAACATAATGAAAACGATCGTGCTACCTGGATACTGGCAAAGAACCAATGGATTAAGATGTTTTTGAAAAGGAAAACACCGATATTATGAAGAATTTGACGGAATTCAGTCGCTTTGAAACGAGGAATGTCTCTCATACTCTTTGGATGTTTCGGGCAAAATCAAATCGAGAAATGTAGGGTCTAAGGAACTGCAAAAAATATTTCAATTCCTGAATGGTAGCAGGATTTAGAGAGACACCAGGGATAGAAACGTTCTTGCCCATTCGGAATAAAAATTCTAAATTTCGCTTCATTATACCAAGGTCGCACAAGTTCATAGCATCCAGAGCCCCTGCGTCAATACAATTAAGGTAAGTAAGAATCTCTATGATAGAACGATGGTGATGATGAAACGGGTCAGGACAATTTTTAAAGGAGTAGTCAGTTCTATGTTCACCAATTTTTGTTTTTGATCTTTTACACTTGGAGCATCCGTGTAGACGCAACGAATGTGACTTCGCACAAGTAACCCAAGCTCTTGCAGGTGCAACATACACAAAAGCTTTAACAAACACATGAAAATTCTTTCCACGAAACATCATTCCATCCCTTGAAAGCTTAACCGCCTCATCCACCGCTCGTCGCAAAAAAAAACGTTGGAATCATAGGGTTTCGATAGACCCCAAAAAATGCCTTCTTCAAAGGTGGCAGACTTGGGAAGGGACGGGATATAAGCCAAAATCGGCCAAAACTGGCTCGTAGAGGACTTAACTAAGGAACTCTATCTACAGCAAGGGAGATTTCAAGTCGGTTGTCAAGTTGATTTACTTGGTACGATTCAAGGGTTTTTCTTTCCTAATATTTCTTCCTTTTAATTCCTACTTCCAATTAAAAATTACTTCTGAAAATTTGTAATCCCAATTTTGCAAAATTTGCCCCACAATTCTTGGGATACAACCATTTTACCCTTATATGACTTCGTTGTCTGGAATTTACCCGACCGTATTTTGGACATTACGACTCCATATTTGATTAAATCTTACTGTCACCCTTGGGTTGCAGAATGCGTTCACACTCGACACTCTGGCTTGGAGTTTGGAAATTTACATCCCTGATCCTTCTATTTAGTTTTTGTAGAACACATGTGCTCCACTCTCATGATGTGTGCTAGAGCTCAGCTCCTTTTGTGAACGTCATTAGAGAGCTTTACTGCTGTTATTCTCTTTTATTATGACCAAGTTCGTGAGGAGTAAATTCCTGATCATACGTTGACATGTATCCAACGTTGGCCAGTACCAGGTACATATTCAAATACTTTAATTTTTATTTATTGCTTTCATCAATATTGATCTCTCACAGATCGCGTCCATGCTTTCATTCACACTCTGGAATCCTGTCGCAATCAGGAGAAACTCTTTCAATTGTATTGAAGTATGTTATATCTCTTTCTATAACTGTTCTTTTACAGTCTAAATTCTTATCAATACATTATCTTGTATGAAAATAATAATCGGTAAGAAATACAGTAAAGTTATTAAACAATAAGAGGTAGGACTTAATACGAACTAGTATAACCCGTCTTGTTTTTTTAAATTAATCAGCAATTTATGTTTGAACTGTCCAACAACCAACTCCACAAGTCCGTTCTACGCGCTCTGACAGGCCCGTTCACCGGCCTCCATTACTCCATGATTCCATTTGATTTCAAAACAATTGACATACGATAATCCCCCCAATGACGTTAACCCAAGAGCGCACCCCCTTTAGTCTACTTTAAATCACTCATTGAGAGCACACCTCATGTTCTCTCACTCCCGATTTCTGCACTCTCATATCTCTTTAACTCCACTTGACCAGCTTCACCAGCAACCATTAAACAAATAGTAAGTTGTTAAATCGTAATTTTATTGACTCTCTTGCGTATAAGCATTCCAAGTTAAGTAATAACAAACATGGCCATATTTTTAATTTTACACATTTAAGATTCGTTTTGCTCTTTTCGTCTCAATTTTTTATGTGTGTGCGTGAGAAGGTTCAAGGTCAAAGTCGGATTATTGTGTAGGGTCACCCAACAGACATACTATCTGGATGCTTTGCCGCAATATTGACCTTTCTTTATTTCAACCCTCGTAAGAACTTGCATTCGGGTTAAGACTCGTAGAAGGGAATTCGAGTTACACACTATTCTCTTTTGGGAGTCTGTTTTGCAGCGCCAGTATTTTTAGATTTACTCAATGTGTTCTGGGAAATTTTGTAATCGTTTGGGAGAGTAGAAACTTTTTTTATCATTTAAATTTTTTACATTACGATACTTATTCTATTTACGTTTGACAAGAGATATTCTGGGTTGATACTCACTGGAATTATTGACTAGATTCTTCACACTTGAAATTCTGGTTGCCTAGTGAGGCCAACATTTGGCCCTTATCTTTGCCGGGCAAAAGAGCTTCACCGAACGCCGTCTGCGAGACTGGGAGAAGAGGAACACTCAGCTAAAGGAGCTGTTTGCCATTGAAGAGAGTCGAATTCTGAAGGCCTCTCCCCAATAAAGACACTATATCTTAACCTCCATTCTCGAGTTAGAGAAAAAGCTGCTGGCATTCAACACCAAGAAGGTTACAATTCTGCAGCACATTCTCGTGAAGGAAGAGCAAGAGCACCAGGAAGCCGTCGGTCAACAACATATCCACGGACAGGAGGAAGAAGGTCTATAGGACGAGGCAGCCGCATTTCCTGCTTCGAACTCAGCCGATGTGGCAACTACAAAGCTACCGCAACAATCATCAGCTGAGGCCCTTATCTATTCTCCACCTGATCAGGGATTCATCCTAGAGCAATAAATTATCCTTGACGCTGCTACAGTCTCTCAAGACCAGCAGCCACCAGTTAATCCATTCTTGATTTCATCAGCTGAAGCCTTTGTCTTCGATCAACAAGTCATCATTGAAGCTGTTGCAGCCACTTTCCCTAGTTATCAAAATTGATTCCCATTTGTGGAACAAATCAATTTTTTAAGCGTTTCAGTGATTACTGAATTTTTTTTTGAATATAACTTTAAAATACTACCTTACCATGAAACTATTAACTGGGCGGTGAAGTTGTTGAACTACAAAAAACCTTAAATGTGTGATCAAATTTCATTTTAGAAAAGACCCGGATGTTAAGTATTAAGTTTTTCCTGGTTATTTTAATTATCTAGCTAATTCACATTAAAAGCTGATGATGTTATAATCTTAGTAGTAATAACCTTTCTATTTTATAAAACATGGATTCTCAAATTCAAATGATAAAAAGTTATTTACGGTAACCTATCAAAGCCATGCAGCTCTCTCCTATATATTCCTGGATTGTTGGAAAGATAACACTTGGAGGCAAAAACTTAGGTTTGCTACTATTACAATGCGTACACGACGCTTGGAAAAAATTTAGAGGCAAACAATTAATAAGTCTTAATTTCAATGAATTTGTGTAAGTACTTGTCAACTGTCACTCTTTAAAAGTGACTTTCCTCGTACACAAGTTCTAGTTTTATACAACAGTAAAACATATTTAATAATACTTCACTCCAATTTTAAAGTTATGTTCAGGATTACGTGGGAGATCAAAAGAGACAAAGAATGTTATTTGGATCAGATGTACAGGATCGATGGCAGGGATCGACCTTAGTCCTCTCTCAGTAAGTTTTTTTCTTAGACTCTGATATAAAAGACGACTACGATCTAGACAGCTACTTAAATTATTCTGCTGGCAAGTGGCTGAGAAACAATGGTACTTAGGCCCCATCTAGTGGTGAATAAGGGAGGATCAAAAGAAAAAACCCACTATATTACGATTTTCAAAAAGATGATTAATCGTAATAACAAAAGACAACAAACTTCATTACTCGGACCTAAATCAGCATCGTTACACCATGTGTAATTAGATATATAATTTAAAATGGAACCTTGGTATAACTCCACATTAATATACGTTTTTTAATTTAATTTTAAGATTAAATTTTACATTTTAAAATTACTTTGCCAGTTACGATTAATGTATTGAATTGTAAATCTGTTTTTAACAGTAATTCAGAGCTGTCTATTTGAAGAAAGATTGACTACAAGTATTAAAAAAAAAAAGAACGTAAAAACGAGGAATTAAAAAAATACCAATACAGTTTCCTTTCCCTTACTAAGTTAAGTGAGTTTCAATCGTATACGGCATTATTATTCAGCACGTAGACATCTTTAAAACATCGTCCTTTAAAAAAAGTTTGTAAAAAAATCGTTTTTGTCAATGAAAAACCTATTATAAAGTATATGAAAAATGAATCAGATAAAAAAAATCAGATAAGAAAATACATGTGAAAGAATTGGCTTAATTAAAATTGCACCCCTTTAAAAAATGCTTCAGTCAGTTTTGGTATGGAAAATTGGCTTTTGGCTCCTCTAGCCTAAAAAGATGTTTTTGATCTACTAGTATTTTTAAAATTTTAATTCATTCACGGGGGAGAAAAATATTCACAATTACGACAAAACACTTGTTTTTTTCTCGTTTTCCTTTACTTCTGTTGTCGGAGTTTCTCTTCTTTTGTCGCGTTCGAATCCTCGTTCAAGGTTGAAGTCAAAAGTAAAAGAGAAAAAAAGCGTTTTGCCGTACACTTAAATATTTTTCTCCCCCGTGAACGAAAAAAATAATTACAAATACTAGCAAATTGAGAACGTCGTAAGGCATATTTTAGTGAAAACCCGATCTCTCAGTCATTTATGGATCGGCTTAAAATAATTCTAAAAGATGCCATTATATTTTATGCAATAACTTGCGTAACTCAAGTCGCTCAAAAATGCGACCAGCCCCATAATATAGTAAATTCAAAGCGCTATCGAATGGTATGTTTCTTTTTGCTTAGCGGCCAAAAACAAAAAAGGTGATTTTTTATTTCTAAGGAAATTTTGGTCGGTTCTTAGGTGGATTCGCTCTTAAAGTAGCTAAAATAATAACTAAAGCAGACGACTCCCAGCTGTTTCCATCTGATGGAAAAAAACATAGCCTAATCTTCGATAATCCTCCGGGAATTGATATCAAGTTCTGCAAACATCCACTAGATGTCCCCAACCCACAACTGGCAGCATTACGCCAGCCATCCATATGTGTCTATGGTGTCACCATATATTTAGCTGTATCACTATATATTTACCATAAATATATCTCACCATATAGTTGCCATATATTTATCGTCATCATATATTTAGCGGACTTGATCGGCTAAAGAGAAGGTCACGTCGTCCTTAAGGTTAGGGAAGAATAAGGAGCATTTTCCACGATTCTCGCAGCTGATCTGGCCTTCTTCTAGCTCCCCTTCTACAATCCTGACCTAAATTTGGCAAAAATAAATAATAAGAATAGGGTAATAAAATAACTTATAAAAAGTTTTAAAAGATCTACTTACCACCTTAGAGTTTGAAAATAATAGGGGGAATGAGTTTTGTTCGTCTTTCAACCCTGGAAGCAATTTCAGCAGCTGCTGCATCAACAACAAATTGGCAGTCAAGGAACTCCGCGACATTGATGTTTGCAGAAAGCGTGAGCTTACTTCGAAAGGCCTGTTGAATTTCCCATTCGTTGGTATGAGCCACATGATTGCGGTCGTCATATAGCCAATAAACGCAATGTGCAATTTACGAGGCTTCGAAATCAGACAACAACGGACTATTAAGCGCGGAATAAATTATGTTCCCCACTGCTCTTTTTCCTATTTCAACCCGAAAACCATCTAAAGCCCTTGCGAATTCAAGAAGTGGCGGAGGCACTTTGTTTGGTTGCAGACGGCAGCTCAATTTAATCTGCAAATGAATTTTCACAAATAGTATTTTGTAAACAGAGGGTAAGTATCTACCGGCCCATTTAGCGGAAAAGCTGCGAGAAATTCGTTGGCTTGAAGTAACTGTACCACCATTACACACTCACTGTGACAATATGAATAAGAGAAGATATCATGCCTACGCGACTTCGTATGACAGATAGACGCACTGACGCACAGGTTCGTGTTGGCTTCAAGCGCAATTGTCGCTCTAACAACCAAGTACGGCCCGCAGAACAACATTAGAAATTTTTGAATTTTTAGAACATTCCAAAAATCGTGGTAATCTTTTCTTACAAAGAGTTAAGTTCCGAATTTTTTTAAGAACAATTTTATTGTAAAAATAATGAAAGTTTATTCAAATGGTTGAGACGGATGAGATCATTCCAAAATCATTGGAAATTTTGTAAAACAATAAATAGTGAGTTATCTGGACTGGAGATTATTAAAAATAAAATTTAACTTTATAATTTAATTTAACTAATCTGTTTCTTGGTGATTAAAATGATAATAAATTAGACATCAATAATAACCTCTCCGTAAATACTAAAATAAAATAAAACTCGGCTCAAATTATGTATTAAGTTTTTTTATGATGCAAGAAGGCTAAATGTGTAGGAATAAAATTCAGAAGTGTTTTCCTCCAACTTTTAAAATTGTGTAATTCAAGGCAAGCTTTTTTTGTTCCTTTTTAATATTTTTAATTTTTAACCTCAATTATTCGTCCATTTCCGTAAGAAGCAAGTTGAACATGAAAAGGATGTTAATTGAAATAATTTTGCAGTTGGCGTACTAGAAAATAGGTCAAATAAAAAAGAAAGATGAATTAAATGCCGACGGAAAAGCCCGGTTGACATTATTCAAGAAAGTTTCAGACTTGATAAGAGGAAACGATTTGCCTTCTTGGCTGTAGCCTCTTTTTTTTCTGGATTGCTCGATTTTTGCTCTGGGACACATTGGTCGCAAATTTTTTTGCTCCCGGCCTCCCCCTTTAGCGTTACGTATTTTAAGCACAACCACATACTTACATTTTTTTCTCCTTTTTTCCCCTAGTTTTGCCTGAAACTCGTATTTAGGAGTCAAACAAATAGATTATTAACTAAAGAAGATAGGCGAGAGAAGTTTTTACTATTAGTTTTTACTAAGCATCTAAAAACGGTGATGAGACCGTGGACTTGAACAAGCTGATGAGCGAGCGAGGTAAACACTGAAGTAGTATAGCTTGAAATTACAATATGCATCAACATTAACATCAGAATTTTTTTCTGATGTTGATATTGATGCTATGTTCTATGTATGCAATGGCTTTATTGTACTATATGTATTTTTTGGTTCAAATTACTCCCTAAACAACTCTAAATAATTGGTCGTTTGTATTTCTATAATTTGAAACGATTAATATTTCTGAACTTTTCGATCATGTTATACATTATTAGAAGTCACCATGAATTTCTATCTTCTGGTCATCGGATTAACTGTCAAATCCTGTTTCCGTTCGGTTAGAAATTAAAATAATGATGAATTATTTTATAATTCGAATTAAAAATAAGAAAAATATTTCGTAGAAGGTTTTTTACCAGAAGGCCGCGGAATAAATTGATAAAACGTACCCTCCAGATTTCAATACTGCACATTTATTCTTCTATCTCTTAAGTAAACAATGAGTATTTACTCATTGTTTGAAGTATTTTACTCTTGATCAGTATTGAATTCGTTTGTCTCTTACTTTTTCACAAAAAGCGCAACTTCAGAATTATCATTTTAAAACATTTTTAACTCATTAACCACCCTTAAAACAGTTTTGATTAGTAAAAACCCCAAATAATCTTTAGGATCCACGTTGATTATTTCTAAAATCGTGCGGTTGGTGTGTCCAGTGTGTCCCTAGTGTAGTTTTTTCTTCTTCAATATCGACTTGTTTTATCATTCTCTTTTTAGATTTGTTGATTTCCTTTCTTGTCTGCCATCGTAGAATAAATACTTTTATATAAATCTTCATGAATCATAATTGTCTATCTATCTACTTCATTTTATACCTATCATGTACGATTGAATGAAACATTCGTAGTGGACATTCTTGTCGTGTATGCTAGTATTTCTTTTTTTGCAGGGTTTATTTAAAAAATTGATTTTGCTAGTATGACTTCAATTCGTCATTCAGCACTTAAAAAAATTAAATTGTTCCCTAAGAATTTTTCCCTATTTCTCAGATTGCTTAAGACGTTCATCGGAAAAAACCTAAATTTTTTTCATATTATTTAATTAATTATCGAATTATTTATCAATTGAAGCATTTTGTTCACCTCCTAATTTGTCGAAGAAAAAAAAAGTTCTAATGCTTCCTCAGAGTAAAATTCATAATTTTTAACTTTATAACTTGTGATTTACCCCATTGTATAATGGAAGAGGTTGTACGACTTTGAGAAATCTTTGATTAACCTTCAAGTACCTTCAATGGGTAAATTTTTTTGTCTTTGCAACTGGAAAATCAACCAATTCAGTGAAATTCCGAAACTGGAAGGAGAACTTGGCCCAACTATGGCCAGCACCAGCCCCCCCCCCCCCCCAAAGTGCTTGGTCTCAAATGGAATCCAGATGCTAACACCTTTCACTTCGTTCCTGAAAACCCCAAACAGGCGCCTCTGCCTTATTAAGCCTTCCCGCCAAGCGACGACTCATTCAAATATCAGCTAGAATCTTTGACCCTGTTGGATTCCTTTCTCCTGTTACAGTCCGCAAAGATGATGTTTCAAGAACTATGGGAGGCAAAGCCTGGTTAGGACTATCCTGTTCTCAGTCTAATTGAGACAGAATGGAATATATTCGTCTCTAGTCTACTTTAATTCACACACATTTTAATGAATCTATTTGTGTGTGCAATCATTTCATTCTGATTAAGTAATAACACAATGTTATTAAACCAGTTTCATAGATCTAGATCAGATGGTTGTCTTTCCAGAACAAGTGATAAGAATAATGTCAAAGGAATTTTGTATACACGCTGTTAATCTTAACTCTTTTGTAGATATCTTTGGAATTTTAACACAAATTCGGAAAGAATAGGACACGAAAAAGAACAGATGTCTACAAATCAGTGAAAATGAAATGGAACTTGACAATTGGAGATGTTAGTGCCAATGACGGCATCTACAAAGTAAACATGTGTCTATTGAAATTAGAATTATATATTATATTAAGAGTAGTAAAAATAATTTTACAAGAAACCCTATTTCTTCAAAAAATCAATTATTAAATCATTTTAAATGCCCTTGAAATTGTCCAGGGTAATCTTTTCTAGATACCATTTCAATAACATATATTTTCTTTAAATGGTTAATTCAGTTCTGGAATATATTTTTACAATACCTATAACTAAGTCTTTTTTAGAGCTACAATTGATGGAAGACGATACCGCGGGCAACATTGAACATGGTGGGCAACTTTGATCAAAATGACACGATCGTTTAGATACAAATATGTATTGTAAAAACTGATGTAATCCATCACTAAATATAATCAATCGATAGCTAATAAACTTGGCAACACTTTTTAGATTTAAATTGTTTTCATTTAATCATTCTTTCTACCTCCTTTTACGTCTAGAAGTTTTTGGCCTGAATTTCTCTGAAAACTTCTAAAAGTAAGTGGTGCGTTATTTTTTCTTATAATGAACCCAGTCTTAATTTTTTTACACAAATCAATAAAAGAATGTTACATTTTCATTTCATGTGGTTGCCGACACGTTTTATCTTCTAGTTTTAAAGTTACGAGGGTGTTCAAAGTTGCCCCCCCAAATTTGTGTCAAAAGCGGGCAACTTTGAACAGGTACATTTCACTATACAACACTTTTCCTCGTGCTATTTCATATGATTCATAACCTTACAAATTTGTTATTTTTAGTTTTTTTGGTCATCATCTTGAAATGCTTGAAATTTAGCCACAAAATCCAGATACAAAGAATGATTTATGGTATTTTTAGTCTGATGTAGAAAATAACCTAAAATATTTATCAGAAGGTGCTTCATTGAGGCCTACTTCTAGCAAGTACAATCATTTATATTGGTATTCTTTCTGAAAAAATCAAATAGAAAGCACGCACTAAAAGCTGGGAGACCAAACAATGTCAAACACTTTCTTACTAGAAGGAGAAGAAGTAGTTATCGCACTTGTTATAACTTCTTTTGAATTCAGGTTTTCCACGGATAGACAGGAACTAGCCATGAACAACTAATCTTGTCCGAATGGAACCAAAATAATACAAACAATCAACATTCAACACTTATTATAAATAGGACAAGGCTATTACCAGACAGGGATGGACACGTTCTTCAAAAAAAGAACGCGCTCCCGTTCGCGTTCTCGTAGGTGATCCGCGCTCTCGTTCGCGTTCTCGTAGGTGATCCGCGCTCTCGTTCGCGATTACGTTCGTTTTTTTGGGTGAAGAACGCGTTCACGTTCGCGTTCGTTTTGCGTTCTTTTTGCGCCATCTATTGAGAAGCATTATAATTTTTGTCGTCTTTCATAGCAAAAAAGTAGGGTTTTGACAACATCATTTTTATTAAGCTCAGAAGGCAGACTGATACTTAAAAATTCTTATGATCCAAGATCGTCATGCAAAATCAATAATGTTCCTAGTTAATATTTTTATTTTTTGGGAAGCAAGACAATTTTTATTTCGTAAAAATGAACGCCAAAAGGAACGTTAAGGAATTTTCGTAAAAATGAACGCCAAAAGGAACGTTAAGGAATTTTCTCAACATTCGCGTTTACGTTCAATTTTTTCAAAAAGAACGCGCTCGCGTTCACGTTCGCAAAATGAACGCGAACGCAACGAACGCGTTCTTTTTTGAACGCGTTCGTCCCAACCCTTCTTCTCTTCCGGTCTGGTATTACCAGACCGGAAGAAGAAGTAAAGAGACGATGTATGATTATATTTAGTCTTTCGTCGGAAGAAAGACATTTCTGCATTGCTAAGCTTATTGAAATGAACAGCGAATTGATTGAATCGTGTTTCAACGAAAGCAGAGAGGAAAGAAGAACACTACCCAATACTAATTTACAAAAAAACGGGACAGTTTCATCGTCTATCCCGATCAAATTGAATTTGGCCTTGAAAAGAACCCAATAACTGAAATACATTTTTCTATTCGGACGATCTGAGCACGTTTTTCATTACTAATTTTACTGAAAAGATGGTTTCCTTGAAGCTAATGAGCTTTTCTTTCATTAAAATTCAATTTTGAATATATGCTATCGTTTGTTGGTTTTTTATTAAAAGAAAAGTACAAAAACACGCAAGTTTCCTAAATTGATCATGTTTGAATGAGGATGTTACCAAGTTAAACATAATTTAAGGTATCTTGAAGCCTGAATTAAAGGCTTTAATTTGATATCACCAAAAGCTATGGGTGATGAGTTTTTCTAGTGAATTTTTAAGACTCAATGCAAACATAGGTGATTTTCCACAAGGATGCGGGTATGTTCAATGTTAGACGCATGGGGGCAACTTTGATCACTGTTTTTGAAAAATCGTATTAAATCAGGGGAAACTCGAATCTAAACTTATTTTATGCCATCAGATAGAGCATCAAAAATTATATAAAAGTTATTTTTCCTTTTTTAAATTTCCAAAAAATTGTTGGCTAAAAATGGAAAATATATATATCCGAAAAGGATAATTTTTTAAAAAAATTTTAGGATTCTCTACCGACGGTATTTTTATTTTAAAAAGAAATTTCAGTTCAGTTAAAACCGTTTATCATAAATTTACAGGTTATGGTAGTAATACTTAAACCTCGACTTACAATTAAGTGAAATCAGCTTTCATGTAAAAGGTGGGTATGTATTTTTCATTTAAAAAAAACATTTCAAAAGTTTTTCTAGACAGGCCAATTTTTAGATTTTTTTTCTGAAAAACAACACAGGGGTTAGATTTATTTGTTTGAAAAAAAACGAGTTTGTAAAACAAAAAATACTCCACCATTAATAAATATATTTTTGTTTTTAAAAAATTGAAATTAATTTTAATTATTATAAATATTATTCAAGATCAAGTAAAAGGTATAATTTGTTCGTAAGATATGAAAGAAATCATAAATTACTTACTTATTTCTTTTAGTTGGAAGTACCTCTAAACTTTATTAATCTTTTCCATTTTTTCAAGATTTAAGGCAGTTTTAGATAAACATGGTAACATGTAATAAAGAAATGGAAAAAGTGCAAAAATAAAAAGAAACAGCCTTCAGAAAATTTTAAAATGTTTAAAATTGCAGTTTTGACGTTTTACTCACGTTGGTACCTCAAAATAGTTTTTTTATTTCTCAAAAAAATCCAAACCCACATTATTTAGGTCACAATACACCTCGATTCAAAAGGGTTATCAAATCGAAAGAAATATTGAGGTATTTTGGGACACCCTAAGTGGTGCTGAACTTGTCTATCCAATAAGATATTCTCACGTTTGTATAAAAGAGGTTTTCTTTTGTCATATTTTCTATTTTTTCAATTCTTTTATTTAGTGCGAAGAGTTCAAATATTATTGAGTGCCATGATCAATGAAAAAATTCTGTTAATTAACTACTTATATTTTGTACTAGAAAAACTAGAAAAATAGGTGAAAAATACGAGCTATGAGAGATGACAGTTTTGGTCCTTTTCGTGAAAAAAATAAAGAAATTAGATGGTATGAATTTTTCATAGTTATTGTGAAATTAAGTTTAACTAACTTTCAAAAGTTCAAAAACTTTAGTGAAAATGGGAGCAATTTTTCAAAGAAAGGAATTCAATAATCGAAAAATTTTATTTGTCCATCTTTTGATATAATCAATATCGATCTGGAATTTCATAAGCTAATAAAAGTATTCGGCATCAGTTTAGAAAAAAATAATCAAATAAATGATTATTTCTTGACTAATTTTAGGTAACCGCCTGCCGCCGTAAACCGAGCACAGACGTACGTCTCGCATGGCCGTGTATTACACCTCTGACAGTCGGTCCGTTTTATCGCCGACAATTTTCTTTTTGTTTCTTCTGTGTAATAAAACCACAGTAATAAAAACTAGTGATTGGAAGCATAGAAATTCTGTCTTTCATGTATTTTAGGAGATGGTACCTCTAAATTACAATATCACATCGTAAAATGTAGGTGCTTTTCCAGTTTTTTTTAAGAGTTATCAAATGAAAGCTTTCAATAAATAAGGAAGCGAGAGAAAAAACAATAAAAATTAAGGACGCTTATTTTGTAGTATGCATGTCCCTTTCCATAAAAATAAAAATGATAACATTAAACGAAACGATTAATTGCTCGTATCTGTTTCTTATTTGACTGTTTTCTTTAGAAGATGGGCTTTCTGTAACGAAAGGATCTTCACGCCTTTTGGAGGATTCACATTGTTACAGCCTTTCACCAGCAAAAACTAAATGATAAAATAAAATAACAAAAATTGATTTTAAATTCAGATCGGAAATGAATGTGGAAGATAACTCACCGATTCTGGATTGGATTGCGGTGCTTAACAATACAATTGATCTTCCCACAAATAAAGCAACGAAACGCTCAATTCGACTGAGGTTGGGACTGGAGTCGATGGTGGAGGAAGTACCGGCGTAACTTGACGGCCAACGCGCGCGGCAATGCTTCGTAGATCATTTATCTGCAATTTATTAGATCCCGGACTAAAAAGTGGGGCACCGCCGTTAGTCGGTACAGTAAAAACCGATTCCCGGCTAGCGCGAATCGAGGCAGATTCTTTTGAAAATTTTATACGGCTTTTCGGTGTTGTGGTAGGCTCTTTTCCAGAATGGATCTGAGAGGCTTTCGCTAACGAAAGGATCTTCACGCCATTAGGAGGATTCGCCAAGTTACAATCCGTTACTAACAAAAACCAAAAAAAAATTATGTAAAACCGTTCTTAACAGTTTTGCTTTGAGATACTCCAAAAATTAGATTTATACTATTTTAGGAGGAATTTTAATTAGTGTGAACCCATATTTCAACTTGCCTGATCTTTTCAATGATGCACTCATTGAATACCGGAAGAACCCCGAAACACAGACCCCACACGTCTACGTAATTGATAATTGATTGACTCCCTTTCAGCAAATATTTAGTATTAAGCAATTAAACAGCATCCGACTATTTTCCCTCGTTTACAGCGAAAAAGGCTTTCTCAGACCTGGGGCGTTTGAAAAAGTCTCAATCAATAATTTTGTCAGGAGAATCTGGATCTGGTAAAACGGAATCGACAAACCACATAATAAAATTTTTAACTGCCTTTGGGGGAGAGGAGAGCCTTTCAAGAAGTATAAAAGTATTAATCCCTCTTCTAAAATCCTTGGAAAATGCTAAAACCTCTTTAAACAACGACAGCAGTCGTTATGGAAGGTTTCTGGAATTACATTTTACCAAAATCACATTGTTGGAGCGTCCGTCTACCAGGTAGTCTTGTCAAAAAAAACCTAGAATAAATTAAAACATACACCAGTGTTTGGTATTTAAGCCCATATCTTCAGTACATGTTAGAACTCACGCACGTGGTTTATCTAAGGGAAGACGAGCGGAAATTCCATATATTTTACCAGATTTGGGCATGGTGCCCTAGATTATGTCAAGAGTTTAACTGTCCATAGAAATTAAGGAAATGGATTACCTTTCCCAAGGATTCGTCAAGTATTTTTCAAGCAGCAATGATTCAGATTGGTACTAGAATAATTGTTATTATAACCAGTAGTTTTACCGTTCCATATGAAAGTTTCGTTTTTACTATAGATTATTTGACATTTATTTCTCGTTAACAAGTAGGGAACACCCTTAATTC
This sequence comes from Chydorus sphaericus, assembly GCA_030141595.1. Lineage (NCBI taxonomy): Eukaryota > Metazoa > Arthropoda > Branchiopoda > Diplostraca > Chydoridae > Chydorus > Chydorus sphaericus. Next base: position 4,029,089 of record CM057926.1, on the reverse strand, counting down.
GTCAGCGATGCCATGGTTGATGACATAAATGATTTCCAACTTGCTGATAAAGCTCTAAGCAGTACGCAATTATCGAAAGATAGAATATATTGGGGACCTGAAGATGTTTACTCTGTTTTGGCGGCAATTCTACACTTAGGAAACATCAGGTAATATTAGCTAAAGATTATGAATTGCTTTAATGTTCCAGTTTATCATATGTTTACTTTTTTAAATAATTTAATGAAGACACAAGCTCGGATCTAAAGGGCTGTCAAATTCCAGACGATTCGCTTGCATCTTTGAACCAAGTATCACCACTATTAGGCGTGAATCCCAATACGCTCTGCTAAGTCCTAACTTTGGAGACAAAACATTTGCTCCAAAAGAATAAGTGAAGATCCAGTTTAAAGTGAAAAAAATCTGTTAACTGTTTATTTAGTTTTTTAAGCATATATATGTTTTTATATAATGATGATGATAATTTTCATATTATTTTCAACTTCTTTTCTTCGAATTAGGTTGACGGTGCATACAATTCTCGTGACGCTTTGTCAAAGTGTATCTTCAGCAAAATGTTTGAATTCATCGTTAAAATGATGAATGAAAATTTGAACACCTCTGCATCACACCACTATGTAAATATTTTGGACATGGCAGGGTTTGAAATCCTCAAAGACCAGAGTTTCGAACAGTTTTTCATAAACTTTGCCAATGAAAAAAATAACCCAATCATTTATTGAGGTTATTCTAAAAAAGACACTCCAAGAGTACCAAATGGAGGGAATGAGTAAGTTATCTTTAAATATTCATTATGCCTACAGTAATTTTTAGATTTATTAGTGATATGTAGTTCGCCCCGCAAATCCATTCAAGGATGAACAGTGTGTAGAACTTTTAGATGAATTTTCTTTGGGGATATTATTCCAACTCGACGATGAATCGCCAATACCGGGCCAATGCAAAAGCCCTCACCTAGAGCCGAAAGTGGAGAAGAACATGAAACACTGTCAAACATATAATCGCTCCAGTTAGACCAGGCTACAATCAAGAGACTTGAGAAGTCTCTTTTAGAAAAGGATGCAACCATACGAGAGCTCAGAAATAATTGCGCAAAAGTTTAGAAGCCAAAAAGGACATTCTAAGCGAGAAGATTCGGAAATGTGATATCATCCGCACCCGTCTAGAAACCGTGGATGAGGAGCTGGAAAAATTAGGCTAACACGAGTTGCAAGACCAACAACAGTTAATCCGAGTTTCTACAAACGCGAGTTCGAACCACCATGCTTTCACGGCAACACCAATGGCGAGAGAAGGGACTCAGTCCACTACCGTTACCGAAACGTCCATGGTTCATCATCCTACGTTGGCTACAACAGTTCAAAATTCCCTAATCGCTTCACCTAAGCTAGCAAAGGTCCAACAGGTCCGAAGCTTTATTCCTGATTCTATCTTTCTGGCTGATCCGTCAGATGAGCCGAAGCAACCCCACTCTCGGAAGAGAAATAGAGACGCAGAAAATTAAACGTAGCCGCAGCTGCTTCAGACAGCCCTCTGTCTCTTTCCGCAACCAGCAAAGAGACAAAGGGTTATCTCGAGTCATATTCTTTTTTCACTTATATTTATATTTTATTGGCACTATTTGATTGCTATTACATTTTTCTATTTGATTTTGTTAAATTGCATTGAATTGCAGGTGAAACATAAAAAATATTTGTATTAGATGTACGGCCTACGGAAAGCATTTCACCCGGGATTGGCCAAGTTGTATATGGTTATCCATCGATCATGCGAATCGAGTGTAGAGTAGTGGAATAATTAAAATTTGTAATTGCCTAATTCTTTGGTTAAAATCTCGTTTAGTTTTGATTTCTTTAATTAACTTCTGTTATTGAAAAGACACTCCCTTTTCGAAATGCTTCATTTTAAAATAAAATAAACCAGTTTGGTCTGATTTTGGGGAAAGAAGTTATGGGAAAATAAAAAAAATCGGATTTTTTAAATTATTAAGACGAATTTAAATATTATTTGCCGTTATTTAATTTTTTTTTATCTTTTGCTTATATTTTTTAATGACGTCGAAGAACCTTATGTAATTGCATTTCATCTTCCATACCTGAGGATAATTTCCGCTACTTCCGACAATTTACTACACCAAGCGGTTTTGCTATGATTTGATAATAAATTTTTAACTAACACAATGAATTTAAAAATAATAATTTAAAACATGTCTTCTGACTTCAGTCTCTATCGCTATACTATCCTTTGCATAATCATTCAACGTTATGAATTTCAAAATAATAATTTAAAACATGTCCTCTGACTTCAGTCTCTGATTAAGAAATCTTACTCTCAGAATGCTGCTGAAGCGGTGGCGCTATGTAACTTAGCGCCAATCTCATAGCGTTTGAACGGCGCTTTAGAATTTCTCCTGGATAGAAGAGGCTTCGAAATTTGTTATATTTTTTTACTGTTGTATTTCAAAGTGAGTCTAAAGTCAAGCCAAATCTTTACTCACAATTTAATAATTCTAAGATTGGCGCTGACTAAACTCATTTTCCTTGTTTTTGCAAACCTGTGACTCGGCAGTTAAGAATAACTTATAAATTCAGTTTTCCTGGATTCACTATGTGAAGAAAGTCTCCAAAATGTTACGAAGACGGACGAAAAGTAAAGATTGCCGGCGGCGGTAATGAAACGGAAAATGTAGAAATCCGATGGAAACCGTCATGGGTTGCTAAAGTTGGCTTGATTTTGTTCAACGTTGGAGATCCTGAACGCAATCTATGGGCGACTTAAGAAATAAAACAATCTTTTGAGACCAGTAAGATTGAATGTATTGCCGTCCATATAGAAATTGCGAATGATAACAGGGAACTAGTCCTCGTCTTTCACATACTTGCACGCTTTTCCTGCTACCCATGTAGCTCCTGGACCCAGCTCCATCTTGCAACCTTTGACCTCACAATAAGCAGGATGGGATAGCTTCTCATCAAGGTACTCAGTAGAATTCAACCACTGGACCATCTTGCTAGGGAGGTGCTCATTGGTCAGGGCAACAATATCGTACGCACTCATATCATAGCGGGATCGTATGACTCGCTCATTTAACTATTCACGGGAGCTCGGCTTACCCACACCTGAATAGGGAACCGATTGAGAATTAGATAGTTAGACAGATTTAATAAATAACTATAGAAATAATGATTAGCACCTACCTAATGTACCAAGGATATCTTGATGATAAGCCCACTCGTTACAATAGCAATAATCCTTGAACTCTTCGTCGTTCCCATTCGTGAAAGGGATCTAAAGACAGAAACAGAATCGATAGCATTAGCCATTCCTCCTCCCTCCTTCTTTCCTCTCATACTAAGAAAACGGGCATCGGCCTACCTTTTGTAAGCCCAGATGGCGAGTAGTCACGATAAAGGTCCGGGTTGAACGATCTCCTTGCATCCATACCTTTCGATACATATAATCTTCAAATCGGCCATAATATCGATCCACCAAACCATTAAGTCTCGGCCATAACTTAGTCTCACGACCAGTAAAATAACGTCCACAAATATACCTGGCATAGTCTAAACACTGATCAAAGCCAACCACAAGACAACACAGTTGCACGCCGTGGATGGCAGCAAGTAGAATCAAGTAGAGGATCCTGAATCAGCCAGAATTGAACCGTTAAGGTCCCCGACCGAGACATTCCAACTTTCGAATGCCCTGAGACATCCGGAGAGGAGTCTAGAGTCACACCGGACAGAGAACCCACACCCGAGATCCCAAGACCAGTATCCAAGGTCCGGTTCAAATTGGTGGAGGTCCGTTCAATACCCGGAGTTCTTCCTCCATTTGATGTGGCCAGTACCTGGGGGACAATGAAGGGAGAAAAACGCATCCCGAGAAAGAGAGAGATTAGAAATAATCGAACAAGCGGCAATTCATTCGAAATTATTGTTTGAAAAATGTAAGCTAAGATTATTAACAAATATTTCTAAAGATAAATTATCATATCGTTTCGAATCTGGAAAAACGTTCTGGAAAAAACGTTCTGGAAAAATTGCTTTGCTTATATTCTTGGTATAGGTGCTGACAGTTTTTCTGACAGTCTCTTCGTAAACAATATTCTTAATCGTCAAAATGCAGATTATCGTGAGGTAATAATTGTAAATAATTTTAGAGATTTTAAGGTATCTTGCATGACTTTAAACATTCTAGAAAATATCGTTATTTAACATTTTTCCTACAAAAAAATGAAAATAAACAATTCATAGTACGCATGTTATTTTTTCATTTGAATAGTTAGTCATAAAAACGATAAGCGAGTTTATTGTTATTAAATCTTTCGTTTAAACTGTCATATAAAATGGTAAATTGCCAAAACGTCCACTAAGCCATAAAGAAATGGGAATCGGTATGATTTCTTATACCACTTGGCTTTTGAGCTATTTTATTAATAGGAATTAAGAGTGTAAACATCTTTGTTGAAATATTGCTGAGGGATATCAGAAATTTAGGAAAAAACTAAGATCAAGCAACTATGAACGAATTGGAACATCGTAGATCTACTAATTTTCTAAAAATTCAATATTTATAAGCATTGCAGCATTTCTTGATTCTAAATATCAATTATGAAAAAAAAATGCACTTATGTCCATACAAGTCTTTTGCCCCAATCAATCCGAAGAAACGTATTATGCCATAAAAATCTGTTTGGACTTAAAAAAAGAATAAATATTGAAATGGATTGAACATTCGTCACAAGTTTTAGGAAACCAATAAATATGTTATCAAATATAAATATTTTGTGAATATTTTTGAGGTTTTAAACTCTCGAAATCACTTTTGTGATTATTAAACGAAAGTATTTCGGAGCTGACTCGTTTTTCGTTTGGCTAATATTATTTTCTTATTCCGTTCCAATGATACTGATTTTAACACGTACCATTTTTCAAAAATAATTTTTAGAATGTTCTAAAGGCAATAGTGCAATTTAAATATTCAAAATGCTGAAATAATGATAATTCAATTAATTGAATTAGTCAATTTAATGTTTGGGGAGAAGCGTACAACTTAGATATTCTGTCTTATAAGACTTGATTTCACCTTGACACATTCTTTCGTATCAGCAGAGTAAACAGGGTAATTTTTGTCGAACATTTTGTGGCAAAACGTTTGAAAATACAAAAGTTCTTCTTTTTCAAACGGACATGAGCATCTGGGTGCATTTTTTCCCACTACATGGGACTTGGAGAGACCGCTAAAGTGATTGCGCTTTCTCACGCCGGGCTTACGAATTACGTATGTCAGGTTTGTCCAATCATAATTATATGTTAACTTAAACTTCTCTTTTTATCTTCTTTTAATGTCATATTGACCATTCTTTTTTCTATTGGGCAAGCCTGTTTTGGTGTTGTGGTCAGTGTGCCCTATAACCATCATTCAAAATTGTGTCAACGCATTTTCAAAATGCTTAATAGCGAATACAAACAAGCCGAAATTAAACACACTGACAGAAGAAAAATGTAGAAAAATTATTTCCACAAATTCGGAATATTTCACGAATCTTTTTTAATCTTTGAGTAGATGGATGCCTATATATATGAACTGTGAGACTCATTTCAACAATGAACTCCAATGTAAATATATTTAACGACATTATTACTTTCTATTTACAGGCCAGGTGGTAGGCTAGAGCAATAGGAAGATAGGAATTGGAAGAAATTGGCGGGTTAAAACGACTATTGAAAGAGGAATTAATTTTTTTAATTGAAAAAAATCTAAATGGTTAATTTCTTAGAAGACCCAAAAGTGGTAGTTTTTGAAATAAATTTGACTTTTCACTGATCACTTTAGATTTTTATATTGCAGTGGTGAGCTTCTTGTGATTAATAAGATTACTTTGTTTTGTGAACCATAATAGGAAATTGAAAACATAATTATAATCAATATCACCAACTCAAACGTTGCCAGATATAGAACATTTTTATTTTATTTTGAATATAATATCTTATGTACACTAATTTTTCGGGTATAATATTTACAGAGTTTAAGTGGAATGGTGAAACTATGAGAACTTATGAAATTCCCTATGATTATTTCATTTTTTAAGAATCAATTTTTTATTATTGGAGTGGAAACAGTAACGGAGATAGGGAACAATAAAAAAATAAATTGCAATGGCTGAAGGTAAAATAAAAAAGTTGTGAAGTCTTTAAACCTTCAATGGTTAAAAAATTATGTGTTCTCTACTGCTTATTCTGCAGACTTGACTGCAACGAATCTTCAGCCATAAATATGCAATTATGCAACTCGTGATAATATTCTAATACAACCTAGATTTTTTTTTCAAAAATTTACAAATATAATTGAATTTGAATAAATTAACTTTGTTATTTTAATTTTCCCTTCACTGAAGGGTTTTTTTACAACCGGTAGTACGTGATTTAATTCAATTTTTTCAACCAGCTGAAATCGAAGCATATAACGCAGCATCGGCGACGACGACGACAATATTGTTAAGGAAACAGATAAATTTATAAATGACTTTGTTGACGAGAGCGCTTTCATTAACTCGTCGTAAATCTACATTGGGAGTCTACCGGAACAATGTAAATTCAGAAAAGAAGTGCCTCTAATGCCATTGAGTATCGGCTTCAGGATGAATTATGTTATTCAGCTATTATATATTTTAAATTAATTTAATTGAATTTTGTATTATTTCATTTTTTAAGTTAAGGTCCATTTCTTTGCCAGGTTTGTGGGCCTAAACCCACGTAGATCAGTTTTTGACCATAAAAAAGCGTGCATATCAAAGGAGGAAGCATAGGTAGTTTTTTTGCTGCTATCCAACAGTTTGGAAAAGAGTTTCGTATGGGTATTATTTAAATACCCATTAGGAATTTCCGTTATCATTTCTATTAAGAATATTTATAAGCTGGTATTGTCTGTTTGTGCGTTAAAACGAAAGTGATGTATGTTTAGGTATTAAACGTTGAAAGGAAATATATCAATTCTATATTTTATCATTTTTGTTATTAGTATGTTCAATAAGTGGACACATTTTAAGATTTAGGATTCATCTTTTCCTGAAAATCTTTAAAAAAGGGCTGCTGCTTGGTTACAGTTAAGTCCCTGAATAAAATATTGTAATTGAGCCCACCCACCTCGAATTCATTCCTCCTACTTCTTTCTGCTTTGCGAGCTTTCAGAGCTTGCTAAGCAGTCTGGAACTCAGCTATGGTTGCTTTTTCCATAGTAGCTGCTATGGCTTTTTCCCACCTCTTGCTTTAACAGCAAAAGGGCCAAAAAAATACTGGCTTTCGTCTGCTCTGCTGAAGTAGCAGTAGCTGCAATTATGGAAACCTAATAAATAAATAAATAATATTACTGTGTTCTGTGGAATTTTTTAACAAGTTACTTTATTTTTGGTTTTTGCCACTGCAAATTCGCTTTTCAATTTTTGAAAGGCGTTTAACCCATCCTAGATTGCGATTTTGCTTTCTATTTCTTGCTTCTCCCTCGATTTCAACAATCTCTCCTTGGCTTCTTGTCAATTTGCCGCCGCAACATCCGGAGATTCAACTTGATTCCCATCAGAATGTTCACATGAGCGAATTTTACTGCTGGCTCCACCGTCTCCGGTGACGAACTATAATGCAACTCTTCTTCTTCGGAAGTTTTGAACGAGAACGATTAGTTATTTCCAAACTTTTGTAACCATTTGAAATGAGAAAACCTTGATGATATTGTGGCATTTGTAACTGATTATCCTTCATCTTTTGGTCAATTTTCCTCACCATTCCGAGAGTTTCTCTAGTGGCTCGTCTAAATGTGTACCAGGTTTAGCAGCCAATTTGAACGGCGAGTACAAAAGCTGCGATGGGAATTAGGGACACACCAGCCGTTTTGGATCCAAGTTCGGTTAAGGAAATAGCGTTGGCTGAAAATAAAACTAATACAAAAATACACGTTACAGCATCGAGACAGATTTTTTAAAATGGCAACTTCACATGTTTTTTTCTCTCGTCTGCTCTGTTGTTAATTTTTGGAAAAGGGTTGATAATGATCAGAAACCTTCCTTTTATTGCTATCCATTGCACTTTAAAGTCTTTCCTTTTTACCATGTTTAAAAGATGTTAGGTTCTTATACAAATTAATACAACTTTTTAACATAATGTATTTTAATTTTTAAGCAAAATCACGCTCGTTATCATCCCGTAGTGAATATTAATTAATTTTACTAATCAAAGAGCTTCGTCTAAATAATCCTACATAAATTTAAGTTCAATGACTGGGCTAGCAACCACTCCATCAATACCGATATTTTCCTGATTAGAAATTCACCCAACTCTTGGTGGAGTGATGATTGATTCAAGCTTTCAGAAACTGTCATCCTGCATTGGAACAAGTTTGTTGAATTTAAATTCGCCTTGAAGTTTGAAATCACATGTTGCTTGCCTTGTCCAAGAAGCGATTAGCGAAGACAATCAAGTTTCTGAAGGACTTCGACTTCGGCGATTGGCCCTCGACCTGGCCTCCTGGAAGAGACTTTAGGTGATTATAATACGGGAATTATAAAAAAGAGATAAAATTTATGACTGTTCTTATTTAAATAGGGCGATTCCCCTCAAGGAAGCTTTGGGATGACAGCCACTGAAGAAAAGAAAATTACTTAGATATTAAGGAGGAACCATGGATGACTGAAGTAGAAGATGAGTTTTGAAGTGTTCTTTAGTGGAATCTTGAAAACGATTAAGATGGAAGACGCTCAGAACACTATGATCCCCCTACCATTCTCTGGTCTATCCAGCGGGTAAGGCCAGTCCAACTGTCATCAAGACTATACCGAGGCTTCAATTGTTAATCTTTTGGAGTCGACTGATCAAACTTCTAAATGGCGAAAGAAAATTGATAAAAAAAATCTATATGATTTTCAATTCTCGATGTTATTTCGCTAACTAAATCTGCTAGTCTTATTGAAAAATTCTTAGAAAAAAAGATAATAAAGATTTTAAGAATCATATGGAGCCAGTCCTGATCGCTTTATAACCAGAATCCGATTGTTGAATGGTTTAGAGGAGTTTTCATTACATGACATCGTCTGTTATTCATCAGTTGTTGGAGTCCTTTAATCGATTTTTAAACTTCCCCTTTTATCAACTAACAGTTTGAATTTTTTTTGCAAGATTTCTTTTTGCGAGATCATCTTTCTAGCAAGGTAAACGGCGGATAAATGGAAAGATAAAATGATTTGTGGCAGTTTTAGATCAACAATTAATTCACTTCGCTTGCTTTATAAAATTTTAAAGTCAAGAAAAAATTGTGACGCACCCAGTACAATCTGTAGATTACTTGATGCTCTTCGTCGTGTATCGTGAAGGTAACGTTAGAGATCAATTCTTGCAACATGCTGTTCATCTTCCTTGCGATATTATCGGCCAAAAATACCAACAGATCGAACAAGTTGACGTTGACTTCTTTTTAGTTAGTCTACAAAATATTCTCAGGGCCAATCCTAATTCGTTATAAGAGGAGCGGAGTTGTCATGAAAAATTATAAGAAGCATTTATCGCCATTACACTTATCATCACGCAATTGGCAAAAAAGAACAAAGACAATTCGTCCTTCTTTAGAAAAAATCAACAAAAACAACGAGTCTTGATTTCAGTTTTTAAAAAAATAGAAGTGGCTAAGCTGGATGAATATAAAATATCTCGTAGATAATGTTAAGCAAAACTTCAAAGTAAGAACTAAAAACTTTTTTTTTAAGAATCGTTAAACGGACGACTTTTGCTTAACGAAATTGATATTGGAAACCGAATGGAGGGTATACGACGCTAGCAGTGATACCGTGAACTACAAGAACGACCAAATTGAGCAACAATGAAACGGAACATTCCGTTTTCATTTTTTTTTATCTGAAAAAAGTTTGACAGCAAAACAAAGATGGAAAGAAGATTCAAATCAAGGGTTATTCTTTCGGGCTCGAGCTTAATTATAGAACTAGTTTTGGTTAAAAATAAATAGTTTTAATCAATTATTGGTTGTTTTGTTTCAATAACTACTGTAAAAGCCTGTTGCAGTATTAAATGGTATAGGCATCATAGAGAGCCACTCCACGTAACTTTGGGAATGCTCCATCAGCTAGTTCACTTATTATAAAAAATGCCACCTGGTTATCAAGAACAACAAAGAAGCAACAAGAAATACGCCTCTAGAAAAATGTTCGGAGTGCTACGGGAGTTTCCCACATTAGAGTAGAATTTACAATTTTACTTGAGCAGGATGATTTAATTTCATTTTTCCATTGAATTTAGACATAACTTGTGTGTTTTATTGTTGCACATAAATCCAGTTGATGCAACCAAAGATGACAACTAAGTTGTGAACTTATCTCTTGAATGTAGTAGCATGAATATAATTCAGGATACCCCAGTCCACTCAGAACTCAATGATTGATCATCCATAGGACACCAGTCCAATTTCAAACTATGATTATAGGGTATTTGCCCAATCGAATTCCTATTGAACACAATTTATACTTTTGTATATTTTCCCACACAGTTCCCGTTGATATGGCATGCTACGAAGTTAGGTTCTGTTAACCCGTCGATTGACCGTAAATAACCGTAAATCAAATCCATCCCCACTTTAAATTAGCTTGGCTTCAATCCGAAGAAGAAGACTACCATAAAAAGAAAAACTAAATGAAATTTATTTCATGAAACAGCTAAAAATTCCTTAAGGCCGATTTTAATTTTTTTGTCCCAAGCAGCCCGGTCTCCCCTATTTTCTTCCCATTTACTGGTTTTTTATTAAAATATTTCCTAACCCTTCATGACACGTGAGTTTCCTTCATTTGTGCATATAAAAACAAGTTAATTCTGCTGGATAAGATTTATTTATTAAAATGATTTTGCATTACAGTATTCAAACCAATAAAATAGAACTATACTCTTTCTTTTATTGCTGCAAGAGATTATGAAATATATTTTATCAACGGTGAATGCTTAAACAATAAACAACCTCCGTTGAGTTATTCGTTTTTCATTTAAAAATAAAATCTCCTATATTAGGATAATAAATGTTTCAACAACTTTGTACACGAATGGAAATCTATAAACCAGCTTTACATTACGGGTTGCAAATATTTTACCCATTTTTGGGTTAAACTTAATCAAATACATTATGTTTTGGTCTTTAATTTATTCTTCTTATTTTTCAAAGGAAGTAGTCCGGGCTGCTTAAGAGTTTCCTTTCGCCAGCTTCTACTCAAGGCCACTTAAAAGATTGAGCCTGCAGATTTTCAATTCAAGAAGGAAAACAAATATAGTCCTTCAACGTGGAAATAAACGTGCCAGACGGAGCCGGAGGTCTGCGTCCTCTTCACAGAGCAGTCTTTGGGTAGTATTTATTACTTAAATTAAAGTGTTTTCACATTTACGTTTTTTTTAGGCACAGCACTGCGGCAATCAGTTTCCTTCTTTCCGATGATGCTGACAGGGAGGCCAAAGATTCTAAAGGCAGAACGGCCCTTGACTTGGATGTTTTAAGCGAGGATCAAACCAGCTTATCTTGTCTCGATTTACTCATCAGAGTGGACTGTAACTCTTCTCATTAAAATCTTCTTCGAGATCTGTTTGAATGGATTTTCTCTTCTGAAAGAGTACCCGAGAAAATAAGTCTACTGTAGATCCAATACTTATCCCCTATATACCTACCCTACAATACTGCTCGGAGGACAGATAATATTATGAAATCCGCCGATGGAATTATTTATTATTATCAAAATTCTCATAAAGAAAGCTCCAAATCATACCTTTTACTCAAATTTCGAGTCGAAAAAGCACGGAGCTAAAAATATAAGAAGGAAATACAAGGGGGTATCGGGCGGCCTATGTTGTCTTTTGCTTCAGGCAACGCTATGGTCTTTTTCGTCGTTCTTTTGCCGATCGTTAGATGGCGAGTTGTAGAATGTACGACCAAATCTAGACAACAAGCATGGTATGAATCCCATCGATCGGCAAAATTTTTGTAAGTGGTTTTGGGGCTAATTTTGTTGGTTTTACTATTTTATACCCAAGCATAATTCTTATTGAAAACGGTAAAGTAACGTTGGAAATATGAGGGAGGATTCAGAAAAAAGTTAAGCTAATCTTTCTTATTGGCAATTATTTTTGACACTGCACTTTATTCCCTATTCTCAAGTCAAGTTTCTGATTTGAACAGAGTAAACTTAATCTGACCAAATTAGATAGTCATCAAAAGCCCCACCGTTGCAAATAATAATACAAAAAAAATTATCAGGCTAAACATACATGCTGGCTGCTGGCCTGCTGCATCTTACTTTTCGTTTTCAGTTTGTTTGGTTGGAGATTCGACTAGTCTCCATCTAGCGGTAAAATAAAGAACGAATAAAAGGCGAAAGCGTAGCCTGAAGGAAGAGACAACATAGCCCGGGATAAGCCATATGCTCTCTACAGCCGTACTTCCTCCTTATATTCTTAGCTCCGTGCGAAAAGAGTCGATCCGTGGAGCATATTTTCAGATTATTTTATTATTATTATATTTTATGTTATATATTCTATAGATGTTCCAGCAAACCTGTCAACGTGACAAATATATGGACTGACACATATTAGGTATTTTGCGTAATCATGATTTTGATTATTTCTAAAAAAGTAGGTACAGTATCATTTTATTTTTCTGTACGTCATAATTAATTTTTATTCAATTTTTCTTGATACTTCATTCTGTAAACTTCGAAATAAAAAAAACATAAATTAAATGGGAATAAGAGATTGCACTCGGACATTTTCATAGAAAGAGTAAACAATTATAATTCCCACACCCACACGATGTGTCGATTTATTGTCGTCTTTGCCTTTAAGAGGAGATTATTTGCTTGTATGTATATATATTTTGAGTAGCATCTATGAACTTATTTGCATCCGCTAGGAAGAGCTGAGTCTCGCCTCTAGGGAGGATGTCTAGCTTTCTTTATTTGAAAATATACTGGTATATTTGAATTGAAAAAAACTGTATCTTAACAACTCGTTTTTATTTTTTGAACATCGGCCTACGACAGGATCTTAATGGTATTGCTTAGCAATCATTTTCTACGAGTTCATGTTGATTATCAATATGTACAGGGTTAATAATTTCTTTTAAGTAATACCTGGGAATATAGAATTCATGTTGCATTGTTGCCTAATTTTTATGTGCATACAAATGCTCAACCTACGTTCAGTGGGAAACGCTATTCGTGTTGCCCGGTCCTCTGGAGAGTCATTTAACGTTGCATTGTCTGCTCTGCATTATCTTAATTATAAGAAAACTTAAAAAAACTTAAAACACATATATAACACGACCAAAGACCACTTTTAGATAAAAAAATATAATGTGTTGGCTGAGTTGTTAATTGTAATTTAAATTTAAGGAATATTTATTTTTTCCGTCAAAGGAAAACATCATAAGTATTTAAAAAATATAAAAGTAACAATTTTCAAACATTTTTTATAGAATAGAATTTTGAAATAATTGTATTCATAGATTATTAAATCTAACTTTAATAAACATTGGGAAAACGAAAAAAATGTTATAGGTTGATTTTAATCTAATTTCTAAAAAGAGATCCTTTTAAAAATAACAATAACAAACTTATTTCATAACCAATAATTTCAAATAAATTTAAAAATGCCATGTAATCACATATTTCGAAACAAACAAATAACTAGCTATCTTAATCTATACTTTGGACAAAATAAGAAATAGAATAAGTGAATCGATTTTATTTTATGAACAAAATCTGTAAATGAATTCAAATTTTAATATAAAAACAGAAAGTCAAATATGGCGGGCCTCAGCTGCAATTTTTTTTGTCTTTTGAGAAAAAAAAATTCATTATCATCAAAAATTTATAATTATCATATTTTTTTTATTAATATCATCAAAAAATTTTATCATCATAACTAAGGAATTTCCTATTTCATTAACACTTTTTCTTATTTCATAATTTTTCTAGCCTTATTTTAAAACTTAATATTTTTTTCTTATTTCATACACATTTTTTAGTCTCATTACTGTACTGATTTTTTTTCTTCTTTCATTATTATTTTTTTCTAATTTCATTTGAAAAAAATTCATATCATTAGCTATCATCTCATATCATAGGCCCCCTGGCGGTAAAGTTTGACGACCGTAAGACAACACCAAAAGCTAAACGGCGCTCACAAATGTCAACCGGCAAGGAAGATTAAAGGCTTATGAAATTAATGTATGTGCGAATTCTCAATTTTCTGTCTGTACTAAATATAATTGCACATTAAACGCAGAAATTGGTTTCATCGTTTTTACTTTTTTTTAAACTTTCATTTCAATCCAAATAAGTTCAACGATGTGGGAAAAAACCAAATTAGCTCAGTTTATAGTAAGAGACGTCAATAGATCAGGTCAATAACGAAGGTAGACCAATCAGTATGTTGCCAACTTGCAGTGCTAGTTGACACTCGTGAGCGTGAGAGTTTTTGGTGCGTTGTCGCACTTTTGTGAAATGTCACCGCCAGGGGGGCGAGTTAATGATATGAGATTTTTTTCAAATGAAATAAGAAAAAAAAATTATGAAAGAAGAATTGTCTTTTTTTAGTAACAAGACGGTCAACATGTGTATTGATAGACAAGCGATTTTTAAGGATTACACAGAATCAACTTGCACATGCTGTTTATCAAAATTTTCAATTCTTGGCAGGAGGTGACCGCGTTTGCACATTACACTATCTGCATAGTTTTTTTCTTGCTTCGTTGGAACTTTCTCTGTCCTTCGAAATCGACAAAAAACTTTTTTTAGATACGAAATTATAGTAGGAGAATGCCTGGCTCCAGACCTTTCTGTGGCATTAACCTGCTCAACCATTCGATTTTCTACTCTTCCAACAACTTTTGAAAGCATTGTATTAATGTCATTCTGTCCACATGCCTCTTCGAAAACCGAAACTGTATCTTCAGTAGCCATGAACCTTTAGATACATCGCAAAAAGACTTCCTCCCATAACGACTAGCGGTAATCGAAATCATGTTGTGTCGTCCTTTATCTTCGTTTGATGAAACATTTTGCTTCAAAGTTGTCTTTCTTTTCTTTTTGCCTTTTGGGAGTTTCTTCAAATCTCTTTGGCTGTCTGAAATGCTGCTCACCTCACAAGAACTTGCCTCACTTTCTGAGAACTCAACATCAGGCCCACTGCAACACTGTTTGATGAGAATTTGAAATAGGAAATTTTTAAGTTATAATGATAAAATTGTGTCATTATATTGAAAAAATTTTTTGAATGTAATGAAATTTTTTTTATGATAATGAATTAAAAAAAAAAATTGGCAGCTGAGGCCCGTCATAGTCAAAGGTTTTATTACAAATTACATATTTTTATTTTTTAATTACAATTGTACCAATGTTATTAAAATATTGAATTCGTTTTAAAAAAAATAGAAGTATGGAAGTTGTAATAAAAAATGCGTTTCACACTTCTTGCAAATATTGAGCGTCTTGCAAAAAAGATTCCCGGGACCTCTTAATATTGTTTGAATCCAAATAAAATACATTTTACATCTGGTAAAACTTTCTTGTATACGGTCTTACGGAGAAATTATCCCTTCTACTGGATCTTGAATATCTTACGATGTCATAAAGATCAAATTTATTATTGTGATGATTTAAAAGAATAAAAAAGTCCTCTTCATTTTTCGTTAAAAATATTTTCAAACGTTTTTCTAGATAGTCAATTTTTTATTATTTATTGCTAAAAACGCCTCAGTGGTTTAATTGATTATTTTTTAAAATCAGATTTTTGTAAAACAAAAATCAACCATTAAGAAATTTATTTCTATGTTTAAAAAATTCTGAATTTTATATCAATTCTTATAAAAATCTGAGATTTTCTCGATCCAGTAAAAGGTAAAATTTCTCAGTAAGCCCGTTTGCAAGAAATCACAAGTTACTTGCTTATCCTTTTTTGCTCGGAGGGACCTCGAAACTTTATCTAATCTTTTGCATTTTATAAACCATAAGACGACCTCTAAATATCTTTTTTTGTCTCAAAATATTTCAAATATAGTTTATTTAGGTACAAATACATCTTTATTCAAAAATAAAATCGAAAATAGAAATATTTTTTTTGGGACACTCTAGAGACTCTAATTCACAATCATGCAGATGTTGTGGAAAATACTATAAAAAATCGAAAAGAAGTTTGAAATCCACACTAAGTTAATTGGACAAAATCGTGAAGGGAGCAAAGTGTGAAAAATTACAGAGTATAGGAATTATAAAAACAGATAATTTAATTAGTGACTTTTTCATGTCAGTTAAGGATGTGAAGTTTTGCACTACGATTCCTTATCTTACACAAGCAGCGTACTAGCGGACAAACACTATTTATGTTCGGAATGACAGGAAGTTTGTTTCTTCTTAGAACAAAGGTTTGTTCCCCCTTCCTTGGATTTGTACAAATAAAAATATTAAATTTAAATATAGTTGAATAAAAATTAAGTCAACACCGTAATTTTTCCTTTACTGAAATTATAGGTAAGTATTTCACAACATTTTAGAAAATTTGGGGAGGTAGATTTCTACCCCAGCTGAACTGATATCCTTTTTAACGGCACTTCTAATTTGTCTCTTAGTAAGAATGAAAATTAGTTAAAATGAGGACATCATAAGAAACCAGCAACCTGCCGGAACAGTCACACACTTCTTGTAGGGAATGGTCTATTATCATACCTGAAGTGCCAATCGGTAATAAAATATAATTTATATAACCTTTAATATTTTAATGCATTACTCTTTTAAATAAAATGGTATAGGCATCATAGAGAGCCACTCCACGTAACTTTGGGAATGCTCCATCAGCTAGTTCACTTATTATAAAAAATGCCACCTGGTTATCAAGAACAACAAAGAAGCAACAAGAAATACGCCTCTAGAAAAATGTTCGGAGTGCTACGGGAGTTTCCCACATTAGAGTAGAATTTACAATTTTACTTGAGCAGGATGATTTAATTTCATTTTTCCATTGAATTTAGACATAACTTGTGTGTTTTATTGTTGCACATAAATCCAGTTGATGCAACCAAAGATGACAACTAAGTTGTGAACTTATCTCTTGAATGTAGTAGCATGAATATAATTCAGGATACCCCAGTCCACTCAGAACTCAATGATTGATCATCCATAGGACACCAGTCCAATTTCAAACTATGATTATAGGGTATTTGCCCAATCGAATTCCTATTGAACACAATTTATACTTTTGTATATTTTCCCACACAGTTCCCGTTGATATGGCATGCTACGAAGTTAGGTTCTGTTAACCCGTCGATTGACCGTAAATAACCGTAAATCAAATCCATCCCCACTTTAAATTAGCTTGGCTTCAATCCGAAGAAGAAGACTACCATAAAAAGAAAAACTAAATGAAATTTATTTCATGAAACAGCTAAAAATCCTTAAGGCCGGTTTTGATTTTTTTGTCCCAAGCAGCCCCGGCCTCCCCTATTTTCTCCCCATTTACTGTAGAATCATTGTAGTTAAAGAGATCTAATCTCATTCACATGGTTTTAGATATTATCCAGAAACGTCAAACGTGTGCTAATTACCATCGTCCCATTTATTTCCACACCCTACTATGCATTGGTTTATCTTAAACTTAAAAAGAAAACTTCAAATTATTTGTGAAACGGGAACTGAGATACTGGGTTTGAGGTTACCCCTTCAGGATTTCGCCTATCTTCCAAAAAACTATATTATTACTTTGTAATGTTTTCCTAGTACATACAGACATGATGGAAAACAAGTCGCTTTCGAGAAATTTAATTATAAATAATGGGTTTTTAAAACCAGGTAGTTTGCTTCGAGTTACGGGGTCAGTGATTTTCTCGTAAGGATTTGGTTGAAGATTGAAAATAGCCACTAGGCTACGGAATCATGCAACTACCGCTTCCAGTGGGCTACATTAGGGCCAGCACCGGTGGAAGCTTTATTTACAAACAGTAGTGTCCTGCTGTTGAAAAAAGGTTTACCAGGAATACGCGAGGAGTGGAACTTGGTAAACCCATGTTCCACTCCTAGACCCCGAATTCTAATGTTGCATTATGTTGGTAAAAAGTATTTGGTGGAGCGGCCTTATATTCATTCTAATTTAAAAAAATTGTATTACAAAACTTTTCTGTCCCTATAACAGCTTCATAGTTTTTGTGCCGGCGGTTCAAATGATGATAAACAAGAGCAACCCACCAATTGATCCAGAATCAAGTCTTAGGCCTTATAAAATGTGTATGTACGTTGTGAAAAAACTGGTTCTACGGGTTTTTGATCCATGGTGCGTTGATGACTGATATGATAGTCTGGGCTAATAGTCTGGGCTGAAAGTCTTAGTTGAGCCTTTGTAGCATAATTCCACAGAAAGTGTAATATAACATAAGTAAAAAAGTGAAACAATTAAAATTACTTTCTTTACCTCGAAAGAATTAGGCATCAATCATCATAAATTTGAAAACCCACTTCTTAATTCTTTCCTTTTTAAGTACTCTACTTAAAGGGTGTTTGAACGTACAAGGTTTTGTGCTTGAAATTACTACTAGATCGAAAACTAAAAGATTCTACCAATCTATTTATCTCAAAACAATAAGATAGTTTTGACAACATCTATTGAAATATTTTTTTTTAGTTTTCGTATTTATTCTAATCAACTGAAAGCCAATAATCATTTTGAAATCAGCGCTTCTTTTCTTCTTCAGAAGCACTAGTCTTGCCAAGGAAAATTTTAAAAAATCTGATATATGTAGTGTGATGGCATATGCTTCATTTTAAGGAGACTAAGTAGCTGTAATTTTATATTACTTGACCAAGGACAATTCAGCTCAATTTGTCTCCTTTGGAAACTTAAATTTGACAATTTCTCTCTTCAAAAACTTTTATTCCTAGATATAGCCCACATCTTCGTTATACTTGATTCTCTAGCCCCCGCAAATCTTTGTTTCTTACGAGCACGCCTCATCAGAAGCATTGCAATAGGGACGGAAAAGCTTCTCCCTAAATATTTTCTATTCATAAAAAATCTTGATTTCTAACTTGATTGATTTTCTAAACTAAAATTGCACGGCAAATTGTTATCATTTTGGCAATTTAGGGATCCTTTTTGAAACACGAAGCTAGTATTTGAATAAATAGTTAAACTTTCGAAAATTAAATTAACAATGATTTTTTTATAATCCGTTTCAAATTAACAGTGGTTAAATCAGTTTAAAACAAAGATGTAACAGTCCTCATATCGACTGGATAATAAAGGGGCTCAAAAAGTGTTCAATTCAAAAGCAGAAATAATTTTTAGGTCCATTCAAATGTGTGTGAATCTATACGTGTGACAAAGGTCATACGTACCTATGTGACGGGGTCCTCAGTCACACAAACCTGTGTGACTGAGGAGTAATGAACGAAAAATAAACTAAATAAAAGGAAAATAATCAAATGACGAATGAGGCCTACGTAATTTAATTGACTAAATATGTTGATGCATCTATTTATTCTTGAACAGCTGAGGGAGAAAATAAAATTGAATGTGAGTTTTCAAAAATCAATTTATGTAATACCGGTTACGCAGCTAATAATGAAAGAGAAATTTAAAAAAAGTTGTGTGTTTTCAATCACTGAGACCATTTTTGTCACCATTTTTAAATGGATACAAAGCTAATTCCTACTAGAAAAAAGTTCCGCACGTGTCCTATGTAGCAAACAACATTTTTCCCGAAAGCCCGGCAAACTGACCAATAGAAAATGTTGAATTGAATTCATGATTCCACTTGGGGCTTATTTTACGCTCTTAGAAAAAAAGCTTAACTGTCACAATCATTAATTATCATAATCAAGAATTACTATCACATCTGAATACACAACTAGTTATGTATTCAATGAAAATTAATTTTTAAAAATGTAATTTTAACTCATAAATGTTTTTAAAGCTCTGATGATTTGATTCTGACCGAAACACCTTTTTACCGCGTTTTTCTTTTCTTTTAGCTCGCAGCAATAGAGGACGTTTTCCGCTTCGCGGCCATTTTGATTCCCCTACGCTTTCCAGTCCCTCACAAGAGGCACGAGCTGACGAGTCCCCGCCCATCAGTCATAACTCTTCATTCATCAGTTGCTCTCCAACGCTAGTAACGGCCATACAACTTCAGTCCTCTCCTCAAAAATTATTTTCTTTCTTTCGCTTTAAAGTGAGCAAGTTTAAAAGTGCTAATTTTCTTCTCTCTTTTCTATCATCTAATTTGCATAATTTTTCATTCGCAGGTCATTAGTATGAATCCAGTGAATACCCCAAAAGGTCACAGACGTGGTAGTGCTGTCCCAGACGTACAGGTTGCTATACAAGCACTGACTCTGCAAGAAGCACGCCGTCCTGAGTTTTCTGCCTCTTCCGTGCTTAATAATACTGGTAACGGAACCAGTGCCGGCTGTGGTGCTTCACGAGGCCATGAGAAACGCTTCAAAACGCCGGTTATTCGAACTAGCCCGGCCGGCAATTTTATCAAAGAAGGTAAATTTTTTTTTTTTCGTTTGTATTTTAAAATTATCAACATCAATTAATTTTTTTAGGCAAAAATGGGAAGCCGATGGAAGTATTTTCAAATTATTTTGAAATGGTGACCATTCCAGACTTTCATCTCATATAAATTATAATCGGACTATCGTACTTTAATCGAGCCGTACTATAACTGAGACGGAATAAGCTTTAAGATACTATCCTACTTAAGTTCATATATTCATGATTTGCTTATTTAAAGCATCAATCACCTTGCAAAGTTAACAAAATTAGAATCCTTTCAATCATTCTGGTCTAAGATGAGTGTAAATGATTTAAATTTAGAAGAAATAAATTTACTCATTGAATTGACCAACAAGAAAATTGGTGCTGTTATTTTAATGACGTAAAGTGTAATGACAACATTAGTGCTCCTATTATAAGTGAGCGTCGATGAGGGCGGAGCAAAGCGTTGCAAAATCAAATTAGAATGAATACATAATTAAGTGCTGTGATAGATAAATATTTTATAGTCTCCCTGTTTGGGGTGTTTGAATATGATGCTGACGCCATAGAAAATATAACATAAGAAAGAATCGATACATAAAATCTTTTTCTGCAAAAAAGGGAACGGCAATGAAGAAAATTCTATCACACAACCACAAGAGAGAAAAACGAAGAAAAATGAGCTGACGTAGACGATTTTCATATCCAAACATATGAGGGTAAATCATAAACATCGACGTAAAGTTGCATGTATTGATCAATATGGATGGTTCACTCGTCCTACTTACTCGCTTCTCCTTTACTGTACTATTCTAATAGCTAACCATTACTCTACTCACAGGATTCTTATTCAATTAGCTTTTTTTACAAGCTATTTTAAGGTTATTTTACGGAATTAGAGTTGATACTTATATTGCTTTTGGCTTCCATCCATAGACAAGTATAGATCGACCGCGTAACAATTCCGTTTTTGTCGTGAGACATCTAGCAGGCGATCGACGAACTTCTTGAAATTTACCGAAGGTTTCACTTAAATTTCTGAGAAATTCAAAATATTGAATTCGGATTGGCTAGCTTTTCAGAAATCGTCTGCTTTGTTTTGAAATCGCCTACACCATCTAGCAGATGATCGCTCAAAAGCAGACGAAAATGGTGAAAAAAGGGGAACTGTAAGTCCCATTCACGCGGTCGATCTATGCTTGTCTATGCCTTCCATCTGCTCAAAAAATTTCAAAACAGGATACCGTACCGTACTCTACTTTTCATTTGAACGATTGAATTGGGTTTTTAAAAAGTTCCTCCACACAACAAAAATAAGCGATGGTTAGATTCAAAAAGAGAATCGTAAACCAAATTATTGATGTTTTTAGACTACCCTTATGAACCAGTCATTAAAGAAACCAGTGAAGGACTCAAGAATCATACCATGGAAAGAAGCATGTAAGAGTTAAATA
Organism: Chydorus sphaericus; assembly: GCA_030141595.1. NCBI lineage: Eukaryota > Metazoa > Arthropoda > Branchiopoda > Diplostraca > Chydoridae > Chydorus > Chydorus sphaericus. The sequence goes on along the minus strand of CM057926.1, from coordinate 4,007,074 downwards.
GAAATTATAGTTATATTAATAAGTTCCATAAAAAAAATAAAAGTTTCAAAGATGCTAATTCATCAATTGAATATAACAATGTTTTTTATAATTAATTTTTTTAAAAAATAAAAGCGGCTATTTGAGTTCAAAGAACATTTTTTGATTCAAGTACGAAAGGATAGACCACATATAGTGATGATAATTTGAAGAATGATATGCCTAGCACGCAAAAATAATATCATAGCGAGCACCTTCAGGGGTTGGAAGTTTTCTTGAAATGTATCAAAGAGGAAGTGATGTGGCCACTTCCGTTGACCATGAAAAAGATTATAACCATCTTCTTGTTTTTTTTTTCTAAAATGTGGTAGATTTAATCAAATATAATTCCATTTTACTTTTCCAGAAATTATGAAAATTATTTGAGGTATAATTTTGTTTTCACTTTTTCAAAGTATAACAAGAAAGGATTGGTTTAAGATGCTGTATTAATTTCACTTAAGATCTTACTTGATTTAGACAAGCCGATTTTTTTTTACTACTAGATGATCCTCTTTTCTGAAAATTAAAATAATATCACCGTTTATTTTAAAATCTTTTAATGTTCTCACGACCATGATAACGTTTTGCGGACGCAGAATATTGAATTTGCCAAAGAGCCGCTGCTTGCGCGGAAGGAAAATGCCATTAAATATGCCCAGAACAAGGTGCTGGAAGAGAAATTTTATTATCATCAGAAACTGTTTTTCAATGTTAAGTTTTTCAACAAAATTTCATGAACTTTTTTAGCTTAATTCATTAATTGGAATTCATATTATATGGGACAATACTACGGCTGATGAATATTATTATCCGTCGATGATTGATGATTGTTACGATTATCATGCTGTTATTTTATACACAGTAAAAAATCAAGCAAATGTGTTTTGAGTTACATTCAAATCTTCGAATTGTTATTAAAAAATTATCCAAATATTGACTGACTTCTTGTTTTTTTTTCAAACTTTGGTTGAAGATAAGGTTGGATTAATAGTGTTATTACATATCTTTACTTTCATAACTGAATCAAACGGTGGAATACTGAATTGTAACTTATAGCTTGTCTGGATTCAACTGCCTTTGCCACGAGGAACAAGAAATTCGACGATTTTTTCACCGAGTTTCAAGCCGATCCAGAACTTTGCGAGGATTCAGGGACGTTTTGTGATCTCTGCTTTTAAATAAATCACAACGTTTGAGAACGAATTCAATAAAATTAAAGCCTATAGAAGTTATCAACTGTAAGTTAATTCCTCACCTCAATTTTTTTGAATTCCTCACCTGGGCACAGCATCTAGTTTAGTCATCACTTTAGCCATCCATTTTTTGTCGCCCTCTGTTGTCAATGAAGAGGTCTAAGACATAATAGAATAATAATTTAACGAGTTGGTTATGGAAGGGCACTGATACTGGTTTTTGTATTGAACTTACACGGCAGTAAAAAAATACAGCCTCGATTAGAGTGCCGGCCCGGTTATAAGACCACTTTGTGTGCGGTCTTATAAGCGAATGGTCTTATAAGTGAGAATTCCAAGAAACGCATAGAACCAGATGGGTTTGTGTTCAATACCAGCTCCTGCTTATCTATTTTTTTCTAAAATTTAATTTTAAAAAACTTTTGTTTTTATTTATTAAAAAAATTCGTCAATGAAATTTTAAAAAATTATAATAATGAACTGGTTAATAATTTTGTGAAATATGATATTGCCTGTTTATAGTTAGTCTTTTGAAAAGCTCCTGCTCTTCCTACTCTTTTTCCTAATTGCAAAAAAAACAATGTTACGTGGATAATAAAAACTGTGGAAACTATAGTTATATCAATCAGAAACAAAAATCAAAATGTGCCTTGCAAAACTTAGGAATTTACTTCATTCATTCAACAAAAAATTGTATAAATCTGATATAAACCAACTCATTGATGGTTTCTTTCAGAAGAAAGACTCAACTGGAAACATAATATCCCCCCCCCTGATTGAATCTAGTTTTGGAAAGTTTATCAAGAAAAACGTCCTAATTGTGGTTCGAAATTACTTCTATTTCCACCAACAATATATTGCTTGCAAAATTTCTGAACAAGGGAATGGTAAAACTTATGCTTCAAAAGCTGAAGAAAAGCCCCGAAAGATGAAAAAATACGGAAGGCCGCGATAAGAACTCAGAACTGAATATAAGAAGAAGATTTGAAGAAAAAGCTTACGGTCAATTGAATGTAAGATAAAATCGAGCCACAGTACAATAAATTTAAATCTTGTTTCTCCTCCACATGATGGAAAAAAACCAGGATGATAATGGATAAGAATATTAAGGGTAAATCCGTTTTTTTAAATAGTGTATAACTTTAAACATCCTTATGTAAACTTGAGTCTTCAAGATATTTATAGTGAAAAAATATATAGTATTTGAAAATGTCTCTGAATACTTTTCTCCGTAAGTATCACATTATGTTTGGACACGGAAAAATTGAAAAAAATATTCGCTGAAAACTAGGAATTGAACCCAAAACCTCCGGTATTCTATAAATTCTTCTATTCGTGCCAAAAACTATGCAAGGAAAAAAGGTCTTATAACTGCGATGGTCTTATAAGCAAGTTGCCTTATAACCGGGCCGGCACTGTATTGCGTACGGCATTCGACGACAATAAACTGTTAACTGACGGTTATTGCTGGTCGAGTTCCTGGTGAAAACACAAAAATATGTTGTGTTTTACTGCATTTAAAAGAAGTAAATTTTTTTACCGAAATGAATACCATACGAGATTTTATTAAATTTTCTATTCAAACTTATAAATAGAAAAAAAAATTAAGATTAAGATGTTCAATTTTATCCTTCAAGATGAAACCATAAAAACAAGAATTGCCATAGGTTGCAATTTATCATTGACAGCCGCATGGAATTTTTTCCTGAAAGGGCTCGTCCGGGATTTGAATCCGGAACCTCTCGCACGCGATGCGAGAATCGTACCTCCAGACCAACGAGCCGTGCCATTTATGCATCGGAAAATATTTTTATTTTATTTTATTTTTAGGAGTTTATTTATCCATGGACATTTATTTGTCTAAGCAACCGTTTTATAGAGATAAAAAGTGTTCGATCGTCATCTGACCAAGAAATCACCTCCACAAAACCTTATTATGATTAGGACGTAGATAATCTCAAAATATGACCTTTTGTATCATCAGCATATTTCTTCATATACACTATATAAATTCCGAAATAATTTCTTGATATCTACAGTACCCATTGGGCTATAAGTACACCTCCCATTTCCTAATGGAGGGGACACGGGTTAAAGTGTTCCCAGTTTTCTTACAAAAAGTAGCTCAGTTTTAGTGATTGAATTTTTTTCTGATTTTGCCCCTACTTATAACATATTTTTTTTTATCACTCTGAATTATTTCATATTTTTATCGTCATTCCCTATCGAGTTATTTCTTAGGTCACCTATAAGTACACCTCGAGGTAAGCAAGCATTCATTTTAAAACATGTATTTTAACACTTTTATGTAAATTTTTCTGGTTATTTATCATTTGAAGCATCGTTACATTTTTATTCTATTAGAATAACTAATAAAGACATTCGAATTCCTAATAACTGGTGGACATCTTGGACCATAATTGAAATATATTTTTCGGTTTTATTTTCCAATCCACTTTGGCGTTTCCCTAAACTCGTATATTAAATATTAAATCGAATTAAGGACCCTGCTGCTATCCATTATTTGGCTGCGGCGATGTATTATTAACCTACAGTATCAAATATGTGCGCATAATAATACCATTTTTATAAGCAATGTAAAATAATATAAGCTAAAAATAGATTTGAGCGTTCACTATTGCCCTGCTCTGGCATTTGTCTGACGAAAAGGAAGTACTCTAAGTTCTTCGTTGAGCATCAGCAAATACTCTTTTCTGCGTATTTCAAAATTAACTCTAGATGGTCTGTATTATTGTACGTTCTAAATTGTTCTTCAAATTAGGGTATGACTATTCTAGTAAAACTGATAAAAACTACTTGCAGGGACGAAACCACCAAGTGGAGTGGTTTTGTCAATTGTCTGCACGACAGAAGCTCCATGCATATCTTTAACCCAACATTAACAAAATTTTCCCAAGGAAAAATGGGTACAGCGCTTAATGAAAAGACAATAATCAGCACATTTCGTATTGTCCCAAAATATTTTTGTTCGTTAATAATGTTTAATTTTCTATTGGGATATCTCTTTTGACCATCTAGTTCTGTATTTCTCTCGTATAATCCAATTTTTCACCACGTTCTATAATAAATTACGTTTATATTATAATAAAATTACATAAAAAGTAGAGCATTTGTTTTAGGAAATATCAATAGAGAAGTAGTAATGTACCGGCCGTTGAACTAAGAAATCGCAAAATCCACTAGGATAATTATAAAATGCTGCTTCAGGCGTGCATCCACAGTCTTTAACTCTTTCAAGTAGCAGTAGCTATTTGTATAAACGAAATGAGTGCAACGGTGGTCTTTGTAGCAACTTTCTGGGCATGTAGAAAACAGGTTCATCTTATTCATTTTATCGACATTATCCAAGAGAACACTTTCACTTGGAAACCTTCACCCTGAAGACCACTTTAAGCGGCCATTTTCATCTTTGAACCTTATCTAGCTTTACATTAGTAGTATATTTTAAAAGAAAATTATGAGATATCCGATATTATATCAACATACATGAGCAGTGTTAACCTGGAAAGTGACGGTAACAGCCGATAATAGAGAATAGATGATAATGTTGGTGTTTTATATCATCATCTGTTTCCTAAGACTATAGCTATAAGCTGGTGTAAAAGTCTTCCTTCAAGCTATCATGTTAATAATGTACAAACTTTTCTATAAAGCCTTGGAAAACCGTCAAACCACCTTGTAATATACCCAGTACTAAGCGTTGAGAATTAGTCATTATAACGTGACACTTCTATTTATGTGGACGTGGCGATGCATTTATACGGTATTTCCGCCAATAACTTAAATAGTTTAAAAGCTTGACAGTTACATAACATGAAATTAACTATAAATGAAGCTGAGTACTCATAGGGTTGCGGAGAGTTCACTTCGGCTTTTTCATTAGTTAAGGGTAACTATCTTGGACTGGTCGCCGACATATGTTTTGAATCCATCATCGAGGTATGATTTTAGTTAAAAGATACATAAACGTGTATGTGGTAATCTAATGAGCATATAGGGGATGTGGAATATACAATTTGCTAATGATTTAAATGATAACGTAGGGATTAGTGGATCTATCTTTGATGACAGCGTACGGCATTTCCAAATAATTCGGCTGTTCCTAAATTAAAAGAACTGAATCCATATTAAACGTATTTGTGCGTGAGAAATTTATATTTCTACTTATGTAGCAATGTAATACAGGAATAAAAGTAAATACCGTCAAACGGGGTAAGGTTGAAAGTGTGGGGTAACTTTGAAAAAAACACGAGTGCATGAATTAACAGCTTTCGCGGGTTAAAATAGTGCCATCTAGGAGACTTTACAATCAGCTTCTAGCTGGAACAAAAGGGGAGAAATTTCCTATTCACTCCTCCATAACGTCTCACGTGCTTCACCTCTTTTTGGCTTCAAAGAGTTCGACTAAATTATCGTCACACACCCCAAAAAGTAAGTTGTGCTTTATTTTTCTTGATGTTTGTTAAAATAGATTTTATTTATAATCACGTGCAAAAAATAAACCTTACGTCTCGGCGCTACAAACACTACACCGAAGCAGATATTACTCAGTTGATGAAAGAAATTGCAGCTGGAGCAACTCATATCAACATCACTCAAGTTCGAAATTCCAATGGGCACACTAGCGAACAAGAAAAATGGGAAGCACATGGGAAAAGATGGCCGACCCAGTGCTTTGACGAAATAAGAAGAGCTGGCAATCGTCTGCCACCTTCTTGTCTGCGCTTACTGGTGATTCCCTCTCGACAGCTTTGACTTACGCATGATAACTCGCGCCTATAGCAATTTGAGATGAAAATTATGACATCAGTTTGTCGACAACCTACCTGGAAAAGACTGCGTAGCGGGATTCCTCAACCGGCACAAGAGCAAATTGGGAATGCGGGCGGTCGCCAACTACTCCCGAAAACGGGCATCGATCTCGTCAACTGTAATTAACCAATATTTCGATAACCTAGAAGTAACGATTGCAGGAGTGCCAAAGGCGAATGTATTCAACTAAGATGAAACCAACTTGACGGATAATCTGGGAAGAAAGCTCTGCATCATTCGTTGAGGAGTAAGATATCTGCAACGTATCATGAACGAAACAAAGTTAGCAATTTCTCTCATCCTTTGTTGGAACGCAAATGGGGAGCTTCTCCCGCCCCATGTCTGTTAAAAGTCAAAAGCTGGATTGTTTACTACATGGAGGATCGAAAAACCTAAAGGGTAATGATACGGACGATCAACATCAGGCTGGTTTGAGAGCGCCACTTTCGAAGACTGGTTTATCAAGATTGCTTTACCAGCTTTGAAGAAGAGAGCCTGACCCAAGGTATTGTTTGGCGAAAACCTTGCCTCCCATTTTTCACCACTAGTCACCTCTTTGTGTCGAAAGCACAACATACGGTTGAAGTGTCTGCCACCAAACGCAACTGACATTTTTCAACCATTAGATATTGCTTTCTTCGGCCCAATGAAGAGGTATTGGCGCTCTTTGATCACCAAGTACAAAATCGACAATCCAAGTGAATCAGCAGTCTAGAAAGACACATTCCCACAACTGCTTACCTTTTTGTGGAAGGAGCTTAAACTAACATCCACAGAGAACCTCAAGAGCGGATTCAAGCTCTGCTTATCAAGAAAGATGATTAGGAAAAAGCATCGCTTCGAGAAATAGCAGATGTGAATGCTTATGTTGGTCAAGCTGTTCTTGACGCTCTCAAAGAACGTCGCTTTAAGGGATCTTAAAAGACAGCAAAGCGATCCCAGATAATAATATTGCCTGGTACAAGCTTCTCCAACGTGGAATCAGAGGAGGAATCGGAAGTGAAATCGGAGGTGGAATCGGAGGTTGAATCGGAGGTGGAAAATTAGGTGGAACCGGAGGTGAATCCAAAGGAAGAATCGGAGGAGAACATGGATTCAGAAGAAAATAGTGGACTCGGAATGGAGGCGCTCAGTGGTGAAAAAGAGCCCGATGTGGTTTTAGAGACGGATCAAGAGGAAGAAGACGACGAGCTCAATGCAACAGCCTTAGCCCAAGAAGAGAAAGAAAATTATCTCAACGAAGATGAGATGCGTGACGCTGAGGTCATTGACATGACGGAGAGGTAGCAAGAGGAAGATTTATTGAAAAGACTTGAACAAGAAGTCGACGGCCGCTGGGTGCTGACAAAGTTTACAACGGACGGTGCTTCAAAAATTACATTGCCAAACTGATTGAAATGAATAATGGATGGTTGGAAGGGCTCTGCTTACGAAAAAAGAAAGGAGTTGCTCAATTCTACTTCCCAAAGCAACCTGATTTTAGCAATATTAACCCAAATCACATCGTGAAAGAGCTCCAGCCTCCAGAGAAGAATCGGGTCATTTCATCTTAAAAGAAGATCTCAGGTCATTTTCCGTTCAATAGTTCAAAATCCATACCCTGTGGATCTAAGTATACTACTACTTAATGCTATCATGTGTAAAAAGGAAGTCATCGAATTTTAAGTTTCATTCAACATTAAGTATTTTACCGTAAGAAACTCACTGCTTTCAAAGTTTGACGCGTGGAGGCTAACTTTGAGAGCGATTTTCAAAAATTCATTATAAAATCAGAAATGTCGCAATCAATAACTTCTTTCCATCATTGTATAGAGGAAAAGAAACTGAACAAAATGTTGTTTTTACTTTTTTAATTTGATCAAAATTGGCTACAGATAATCTTAAAAATCTAAAAAAAACACTGAAATGTTTATCAAAGTTACCCTGTTTGACGGTACTCTAATATTAAGACTATATGTAATGCGATTTGGGTTTACTGTAACAAACAATACGATTTAATACGAGTATTGAGAAAGAAACTAGAGAAATCGGACGATGGAGTGAATTGTATCGCTTCTGGAAGAAGAATGAAACTAATATCGACATATTGAGTTGGCCTAAAGATCGGTTTCAGCAAAGATCATCGACGTTATCAATTCATTTTTGAACTACGAAGAAAAATGCCCTTTAAAAGGAGTCTTGGAAATATAAAATGGGGGAAAATGTTTTTCAAATATATGATAATGATTGCTCTGCTTGATGACCATATTTTTTTTTAAATTTATCAACTATTTTATTCTGTTGCAATTTTTTAAAAGTAATATATAGTTTAATTTTTCTAGTAAATAATATGAGAGATTCCTACAACCGCTTTGTCATGGAAATCCCTATTGTATACATTAGCGGATTGGCCTATGTAAGAAATACTAACACTGTTGGAAAAATTATTTAGGGTACAATTATTCCAGAATCTTTAATTTTATTAAGAACTTAACCTGCTTCAATCATATCCTACTGCATCTTATTTTGCATGTTTAAAATGGGAAAACCCTGACTTACATTTACAATTACTGTGAAATACGAATATCAGCGTTTATTTTTTTTTATAATGTAAAACTCATTCAAAATGTAACAAATTCCATATATTCACCTCCCAGTTCAGAAGACGAGTGTAAATGGAAACTAGGGCTCGTCCGGGATTTGAACCCAGGACCTCTCGCACCCTAAGCGAGAATCATACCCCTAGACCAACGAGCCGTTTAAGGTATTAAGATTTCATTTGTTATGTTTTTATCAGGATCATTATTAGTTTATATTATCTTTCTATAATTTGCATTATTTAAAAATAAAAATAATTATTTTTTTATTGATAGGAAACATAAATTACGAGCAGAGTCTGTGGCTTCTGTATACAACTTGTATTATAAAAATTAAGTAAATGCATTGCTATTTTGAAATTGATATGTTAAAATGAAATACAAATCTTTTTAAAAGGGGCTGATATGACGTTATGAAGTGGATTTTTTGGAGAATATGGGGTTGCACAATAGTTTTATTTGTCTACAGTCATAACACATAATCTATTTCAAAAAGCACATTTTCGCGTAATTATATATGATAGAATCACATTTTGTATATTGGACAGTTGGACTTAATAAAAATTCAAAACTCAGTGCACCATATACTGAAAATAATAAGATAATTGACCAATAAGAAATCGCACGTGTCTCTTTTATACCACCTAACTTCATCAGCCTACTGCTTAATAATTTAGTATTCCGAAAAATTATTTCACAAAATCCTTCAGCGATTCTGCATTATATTTGTCATCTTGTGTTCTACAATTTTATATTATCGTGTATTACCCAAAAAACCGTTATTTAACACAAAACTAGATTTTGATTGAATAAACAATTTTTTAATCAAGTTTTAAAAAAAAGAATTACAATTCAAGTCTAATGATGAAACCCTCGTCGTAGGATGTTATTAATTTACTATCATCATTTAATGATCTGAAGATACTCTTGTTTCAAGTCACCCACAGTGGCAAACTTCCAGACGCGCACAAGGATGCCCCAATCAATTTTACTGTTGTCCCAGCAGCAGAACTTGTCAATTTCCCCTTGACCCCTTCAAAATCGTAGCGATAGGAGGCAATTAGCACGGCCTTTGTTTTCTTCACCTCAATCGATTCATCTCTAAATTCTGTTGTAACCGATCTCCTTCCGTCGGTGGGTTTGATGCAGTCTATCATGTTTGTGTCTCCTATCAAAAAGTAAAAGTTCGCGCAGGCGGCAGGCCTTGGAAACGCCGCAACAATCCCACAACAATCCCACTTGAATCTTGGGCAAATTTCGCAAGCCTAACGATATTTTGAGCATAAGATGTGTCCTTATCAAAGCACTCTGAACTGGGCTTGGATTTCGACATGGTCAAGGCCATCATTTGCTTGTAGGGCGCTGGATCCAGGGTGTACGTCGTGGGGTCCCGGGAAAATTTTGGACACCTTTAGAGCCATCAAAAAGAGTATTTATAATGATATTTAATTTTGCTTTAACGAAATCCGGGGTAACTCTGGCTATTTGTTCTCCAGTCCAAACCAGTTCAGTTCCGATTGGTAAATTCTCAAAATCAAGTGACATTTTTAAGTAAGTTTGGATCTTCGTTTCGGATTTGCGTCGAAAAGAGTTATAAGCCTCGGAAAATTCCGAGTCTGGAAGGTTATGCAACACAGCCTTATCTGCTTTCAACGAGTCGAATATTGTCTCTAACTGATATAATATAAAAAAGGAAAGTAAACACTTAAAAAATTACATAAATGTCTCTAATGCCTAATATTGCAAGACTGGACGATACCTCTTCATCACTCATTTGCCGAGACATCTCTTGTATGTTTCATTCAATAAATGTAATAATAGCTGGTATAATAAACCTTTAGAGCTTTGGGAACTTGAGTTGGATGCTTCGGAACACAAGTAAGATTGTAGCAGTGAACCACCCCCCCCCCCTTTTTTTTACCAATATCATTTTATCGCAGTTTTTTTTTACCATATATGCTCGTTTAAACAATAAATATCTACTAACAATATCAACGTGTTTTGTTCCTAAAAATTTCAAAGGTCTCTTAATGTTCATTATCATCGTTGTATTTTTTTTAATTCTCCTAAACTTTATTAAGGAGAACAATAATTTATTAAGTCCTCAATTATTAACAATAAGATATTCCTGCGAATTTGTGTAATAAAATTGGATCTTGGTAAGTTGGCATGCATGAAAAAACACGCATCCATACATTAAAAAGTTATAGATTGACTTTAAGAAATTTGATATTCGATCGACTATAAGAAGAAAAAGAACAGTTTACACCAATCCATAGAAGATTCTTGTGAAAAATAGAAATAAACTGGAGAAAACTATTTAAAATATTTAATGGTTTCTTCGTGTATATATAATTATACTTTTTTTTCTTGGTAAGAATTTGGTTTGACTCTCCCGAAATTGCAAAAGGTGATGCAAATAATTCTTTCTTGAAATCAGTAACATTTTTTAATTTACAGTGGAAGCGTCAATTAATATCATAACAATTTGTAGTATTTTCTTCGTGGTGAATGAGCATGAATATATAGTCTCAACTGCTCTGAAGGCAGTAGAATAATGCTATTCATCTTTTCTGTTATTGTTTGGTTTCATAAAATCAGAGGCATTTTACATATGCTACCAGTTGATAGATAACATTTTCTACTCAGACTATGGCAATATAGACCAAAAAATATAGATTAAATGTTTCATTTTTATGCCGCAAGACTTTAAAAGCAAGGCTAACTTCATTCCATTCCAAACTAAGTTACCTTACTTACAAGGGCTTGTCCGGGATTTGAACCCAGGATCTCTCGCACTCGAAGCGAGAATCATACCCCTAGACCAACGAGCCGTGTTAAATGAGTTTTTAATGAACATGATGTAATTTCTTTTAAAATATTATTGTTTGATAATCCATTTCGAATTGTTTTATATTATAAAAATTGCATATTAATAATCTTTGTTTTTCATCTAATATGTAGAAAAGGGGCATGATTATAGCTTTGATATGGTTCCAAAAGATGTGATAAATCCTTGCCAGCAGAATAAATGATTCGCAAATAATAGCATAATGATTTAAAACCTTTTTAGGAATGAAAAATATTGTTAAGCTAAATAAATGCAATACCCACATTTTCCATATATACATATATTTTTTAATAATTTATATTTTAATTTAATTTTTTAATTTATAAATTAAAAGTTCTTCATTGACTGCATATTAATATATATCATCAATAATGCCTTTTCCCGTAGCTCGTTCTAAAGAAGCGAAAGAAAAATGAATTAATATACGAAAATTCAAAAAACTACCTTTCAATCAACCTATACGCCAATAACAAGATTAGAATTTCAATATTCATAATATATGATCATAAGTGTAATATGAATAGGCAATTACCGGATCATTTACTAATCGATATTGGGCACATTCATTTTAATTTCTTTAAAAAAAGGAAATATGGTCATTTCTCAATAAATAAAAAATAAGCCTACTATCAAATAATGGCGAGAAAAAAATAGGAAAAACATTTTTAAAAAACCAATTTTCAATTGTTTGTAAGATTGATAATGTTGTAGATGCTAAGTGAAGTTTGTAACTAATTAAATTCCGTTAAATATATTGAAATATAGCTATAGATAATTGTCTATTGCATGGCATGGCGGGCCATGGCAATAAGAGGGAGGTTGTCTATTAACATATTGGGCAAGGGATATAAGCGGAAAATCTTCTATTGACATTTTGGGCCATGTCAATAAGAGAGAAATCGTCTTTTTCCATTACACATTACCTGGAAAAGTAATTAGATAAACTCAATTTAAAATTTTTATGTCTTTAAACTATACGAAAAAAGCAAAAGAAAACTTTCGGATTAGAATTTAGCTTTCGAACGACATACGAATATCCCGGTTCTATGTATGCCCTGAGGTTAGTCGCAAGAAAGTTGAGTAGCAATTGTCTTAATGCTTTTACGGTATAGTTCGATTTATTCTAAAAGACAACGAAAACCACTTATCAAGTCAGGGTGAAATACATGTCCCTAATATCAAGCTTGCTGCAATAATCGATGAGTAAATGCAAAGCAGAAAAAAAAATTCTATTCGATGTACAGTATGGTCCAAATAAACTTGAGGGGCACAAAGCACTAAACAGCTAAGGGCCCCTCAAGTTTATTTGAACCATACTGTACTTTTGGTTCAAACCTTTTATTATTTTCTTAAGAAAATCAAACAAAAGTACTTGGCTTATAAAGAAACCAATGAGAAAAGAATGTAACCTATTTCACAGAATTAATTGTCTGTAATCCGACGAATTTGTATCTCAACATCCATCCGTTCAAGCACTCTAAATCTCTTACTGTTTATGATCTTATTCTGCTTGACTACTTCAATGAAATTCTTCTGCATCTTATTTGTTGGCAGAATACAAATTAGTCTCGCTTCATTGAAGGATGATGATCATCACCATTAAAATTTTCATATTTTATATTTTTGACTTTAAAATTTACCTTAATGAAAAATGTATGGCTTATACACAAGAAAGCCATAATAATAATGTAGGCTGTATGGCTAAAATGTATGCTTCCAGTGGGTAGGTTACATTTTGTACTCGGAATATGACAATAGACTAAAAAATACAGATTATTTTTTTCATGCCACAAGGCTTATAAAAGAAGACTAACTGCATTCCAAACCGATAGAGAAAGCTTCAAGGGCTCGTCCGGGATTTGAACCCGGGACCTCTCGCACCCGAAGCGAGAATCATACCCCTAGACCAACGAGCCGTGTAACTTTAGATATTATTTGAATATTATTTTATGGATATTATTTGCTTCTCTTAGAAATCATAGTTATGGGGAATTGATTTATTCAAAATTTGAATTATTTAAATAACATTAAACAATAACACTATTTGTTTTTCATCGATTGGAAATGTAAATTTCTAGCTGTTTCTGTGGCTTATATATCCATATACAGCTTATTGCATTCGAACGAAGTTGCTTAATAATAGTATCGCTTTTTTTATTTTGCTAAAGTTTTTTTTAAACTTTTAATTTTAAAGAGGCTCACATCAAAGGGGGACTAATGCTTGAAGTCACTTATAGTAATATCGAACTTCCAGAGGCCCACACATAGATGCCCGCATCAATTTTACTGCTGTCCCAAAAGTAAAACTTTCCAATTTCCCCTTTGAAACTGTATCGATAGTAGGCGATGGTGACGGCGTTTTCTTCCTCTCACACCTAAAGCGAGAATCATACCTCTAGACCAACGAACCATGTTGGGTATAAGATTTTTTTAAACACGCATTATTTAAAAAATTTTAATATCAACATTTGTTTTTTATTAATAGCAATAGAAATTGCTAGCTGTTTCAGTGGCATCTGTATGCTACTTGTATTTTTTTTAAATTGTTATTGAATATAATTTTTTTATAGATGGTAAAATTTTGAAATTTTCTTTTAAAAAGGGGCTTACATGACGTAATGAAGTTTATTCGTGGTAAAATATGGGCTGCGCAACTGTTTTATATTATTTTCATGCATTCTTCTACAAACATAACGTGGAATCTAATTTAAAAAAGCACATTGCCACGTAATTATATCAATTCGAAGAATCTTGTTGCAAACCACACCATAATCCAGGACTTGCAGACGCGCTCAAATCAATTTTACTGTTGTCCCAGCTGTAAGACTTGCCGATTTCCTCATTATCGATAGGAGGAAGTAAGTAATAACAGCTCCCGCTCTCTTCACCAGTTCATCTCAATCGATTCCTCCCTGAATTCTCTTTTAACCGATCTCTTTCCATCGGTGGGGTTGATGGAATCAATCATATGTGTGACCCCTTTCAAAAGGTACAGGTTGACGCCAGCCTTACAGACACCATACACGGTAATTGTTTTAATAATACAATTGTATTTTTGTACACATGTAACAATAGTGTTCGAAAAGAATGAGGGGTTCTAGTAAACAATCTTTCAATGCTAGTTGCTGTACGAAATAAATTCCGTCAAAATTTCATTTTTGATGGCCAAAAACGGAATAGGGGAGACAAAATCTCGGAGAACATAATTCCCATTAGGCAACAGTGTATTTTGATCAATTCAACTCATTTTCTTAAATTTGAATCGCTCATGATTCCGAATTCAAAAATATTTTTTCTTATCAATTCAGATTCAGATTCAAGGGCTTTTGAATTAATTCATGAATTAATTCAATTTCGAATGAATTTGAATTGTCGAACACTGGAAATGCTTCTAGTATTTTCCTCGTTAGTATATAGAGTGGTTATAGTATCCCCGCCTGTCAGTCTGTCACCAGTGTTTTTTTTTCATTTAAAAGAAGTAAATATATTTTTAATTGAAATTAATAACCTACCAATTGCTATACAAAATCTAATTACTTTTTCTATAGAGATTGTGCCAATAAAAAAAAGAAGATTTTAAAAATGGTCCATTTTTATTTGGCAAGTTTAAATAATAAAAGAAGTAGAATTTGATTCGGGGCAATATTGCTAAGGGATGTTTATGAATTTTATCTTCATGTGATGGCTTGTCCCGGATTTGAACCCGGGACCTTTCACACCCTAAGCGAGAATCATAACACTATACCGTACAGCTTGTTATATTCTTTGAATGAAGTCGTTTATAAATATAGCTATTTTCAAAATGCCGTTATTAACGACCCGTTAAAGTGTTTTTTTTTGTATTTTTAAAGAGGCTGACATGACCTTAAGAAGTTCATTTTTTAAAAGGGGTGGGGGATTTTTTTTTTATTGATATCACACGACCGCTATTTCTTGAAACCTGAAAAGAAAATCCAGTGAAAGAGTTAATATATATTATATAATTTTCTACAACATTGATGTTATTCTCAGTTAATAGCTCTACAGTAATCTGTAAATATCGGTATTAAGTTCATGCATACTCGATTAAGAAAGTATTATATTAATTGCTTAAAATCGAAGAATGAAGATAAATAATAAATCTTCTACTTCTCTTCATGGTTCTATATATTATAATGCTGCTGCATTGCTTTGATTTTTTTGTAGTTTTTTTCTTCATAAAATCTTACATGACTTGTGCCCAATGGTGCGACACGATATCAGGCAGTATTCTTTCTTCGATGTTTCCCGGTCCCTGCATCCTAATTCCTTACCAGGCCGTTAATCGTCTGCACTCCGACGACTTGTACGACGACGACTGTAGCCCTCCGTTCTCAGCTGACCAAGAACTTTACGAGAACTCAGGGACGTCACAACTGTTTATAAATTAACTGTTCAGACATCATTGATAGTTTTTATATAGTAGTGATGAAGTATATGATTTTTTCATTTATTCCCAATTGTCGTTAAAATAATTATATATGTTATAATTGGAGATAAATAAATTAAATAGAACTAATATAAATTTATGGAAATGAACAATTATTGTTATTACGAAAATTTTCTGTAAGAAAAATCTCGCTCGAGTTCCCCGTCTAGTTGAGCCATCTATTTAAGAGCTGTATATTTTTCGCCCACGTGTGTGAATGATGGGCTCTAAAAACATTATGAATAATTTGAAATTTGGTATAATATGAAAGAGCAAGGATAATGGTGTTAATGTTGGACTGGATATTTTATATCGGCAAGTTATTTTTGTATATATTGAATAAATATTTTAAATAAAATCGGAATACGACTTCTACTTCTAACTTAAAACAAAGAAAAACTGTATAGATAGCATAAAGTTTTAACAATGTAAGTAATGTAAGGTAAAATTATCAAAACAACGATCCGATGGATATGTTAACCTTACTTAAATATAAACTCAGACGATGAGGTGGATAAAGTGCTTAAGACCTTCTCTCAATCTTTGCTGCAAGAGGAGTACAACTTGTTTTGTATGTGCTTAACATCATAGTCTACTAATCTACTTGTTTAGTGACGATCTCAATACGTATATCGGTTTACATATGATGACCAAGACGAATTCAAACTCTATCTGCTTACTAATCGTTTAATGGAATTGGTTAATGGGAAATTTGAGTATAGCATATTTAATATTAGCGATATGGATGCAGGATTTACTATACACACTCAGTTAAGTCTTTTTCTTGAAATGGTTTGTTGATATTCTCAGGAACTCTTTTTCTCGTATTAGTAAGGTCAATCTGTAAATTTTTGTCATGAAACTTGGAATTAATTCCCACACGAAATGTGAAAAACGAACATCATGAAGATCGATAATGAGATTTTGTAGAAAAAAAGCTCCGTCCGTAGCAGTTGAGGAAAATTTAAAAAATTCAAATTACGTTGCGTAACAGTGCATACTATGTTAATTAAAGACTGAGATGACATGAAAATAGTTGAATCTTACAGATACTCCGATTTAAAGAAATTTTCTCAATCATATTGCTGTATAAATATTTTTAGTTTAGCCCAAAAACTAATTCTAAGTTCACTATGTTACAGGTATGTGGGTATGAACCCTTGTTCTAATTAGCCCCACGTGTCTATTAACTGAAATAAAACTTACTTTTCAACCTTGATTTACGACTGAACTAAACATATTTATACGGCAATATGATTGAGAAAGTTTCTTAAAATTGAAATATGAAAAAGAATTAACTACTTACATGCCCACCAAGGCCTTTATTAGTATTATATATCTATTATGTAACAATTTGCATTTTAAATTTTGTCCTCAACAGTTACGGACGGAGCATTTTTTCTACAAAATCTCATGATCAATCTCCATAATGTTCATTTTTTACATTTCGTGTGGGGATTAATTCCGAATTTCATGACAAAAATGCACAGATTGACTGTACTATATTCTCATGAAAAAGGTGAAGCAGCATGGCTGCTGCTAATAAGAAAAAAATCACCTCTATAGTTAAGCCATAGTGTTAAATGGACTTATCTTTAAGGGCAATATTTATGAGCCCAAGTTTCGGAATGTAATGCGTTATAAAGAGTTGGGTTTTGGTTTTCGTGAATAACGCTTCGAACTCACGCGTGCAGAGCACAACAGATTAGCACTCTGTCGCCTTAACCACTCGGCCACCTCGTCTTATTGATTGATTGAATAACACTATTATTATAAAATTTGTATGAACTAAAATGAGGAATTATTCAGAAATATAGAAAAGAACTTTGTAAGAAGGTTTCATTTAAATAAAGCCATAAAGTAAGTCGCATTTATTGGTGAATATTTTATATGGCTTAATGTTAATAGCCAAAAATATAATGATCCTTAAATATAACAATCCTTAAATATTATGTTAGAGTTTTGGTGTTATAAAGACTACTCGGAAACACGTGTACAAATATTGAAATACTATACTTTGTGTATTGTTATATTTTTAGGTAAAACCAAATTTGAGAAGCCGGGTTAGCTCAGTCGGTAGAGCGCGGGACTTTTAATCCTGAGGTCAAGGGTTCAAGTCCCTTATTCGGCGTCGTAAAAATTTGCCTATTTTTAAAACAATAATAATCTTCCTTCAATCATGCAGAATTTTATGTCAGAAGTGGGATTTGAACCCACGCCCAGAGAACTGGACTGCGACCTGAACGCAGCGCCTTAGACCACTCGGCCATCCTGACTTGGGTAATCAAATTATTGCCAATTGAAAATTAAAAATACGACTATATTCATGTTGACAGTTTCCTATATACATGGCAGAATTAAATATTGTTAATGAAATGAAAACTTATCATGTGTATTACCCAATGAATATCTTTAATCAATGGAAAATTATTTCATTGGATCTCAACAACCTACTATTATTACTTAATTGTGCGGGAGAAATATTTTATTTATTAAACCATATGTGCTACTTCTCCGTCGAGGTAGTGTGGCCGAGCGGTCTAAGGCGTTGGTTTAAGGCACCAATCTCTTCGGAGGCAAGAGTTCGAATCTCTTCACTATCAGTTATTTTTTATATTTTTCAAAATATATCTCCGATGCAAAATAATAGAGTGAATTAGTAGCTCTGTAAATATAGGTACCACCTGTAGAAATTACGCCAGCCGTGATTACACGTTTACTTTGGCGTACTTCTTCTGAAAATTGGAGAAGCGGTCCAACAAGAATTGTTAGCGGGGAGAAATTTTTGAGAGAACACAATGAACCACGCTGACCTAAATCCTTTGTAAGTTTTAAATAGAAGCACATTTCCAGACATTTTCCATGTAATGATTTTGAAAGTGGTATTCTAAATATATTCCAAGTTATATTCTAAGTAATGTATTTAAAGTAATTTTGGGTTGGTATTCATCAAGGGCCTGTGGCGCAATGGATAACGCGTCTGCCTACGGTGATTGGTTGATAGGAAGCAGAAGATTCCAGGTTCGATCCCTGGTAGGCTCGCTTTTTTGGCTCATTAGATCACGAAAAAGAACCGTTCAAAATATTGATCTGCGATGGCCGGGAATCGAACCCGGGTCGACTGCTTGGAAGGCAACCATGCTAACCTCTATACCACCATCGCTTACAATACAGTGCCGGCTCGGTTATAAGGACAAGTCGTGGGTGTCCTTATAAACGAATTGTCCTTATAACCGAGTACCGATCGTAGTAGTAGTGAAAACGTCAATTCAAGTGCGATGCGCACTATATTTTTTTTCGCACACTGTATCGAGCGACGTATTGGCAGAAGCCTCTCTGCCGGACTGCAGATCGTGCTGATTTGGCAGCTTTGAAGTACGCACGAAATGTTGTGCGCACATCGGCAGAGGCTTCACCACTGAATGCAGTGCGTACTGCTTGTCAGCTCTTCAGCTGTTCTGCTGTCTGTAGTCGTAAACAATCACGTTTTACAGTGAAGAGGAGGGAAAAGTCGCTATGGAAAGAAAGGCTCATATTTTTAGCATTTCCGAAAAGGAAAAAAGGTTTCAATTTTGTATGTCTAGGCCGGAATCATTTTGGAACAACGGAATATACTGTGATGAGCAAATCTTTACGTGAGTATTATACGTTCGTAAGTAATAATTCATCAAGAATTTAACTATATATTTTTTTCTAATTAGGTATGATGAAGAAGGGCTCATTAGCTTGACGTTTGGTTCGATTCCACCTAAAGGAAAGGATGCAATTGCAGTTTGGGGTAAGAGATTTAATGGAATTGCAATTCCCTTTATTTGCATTTTAATTCTCTTTTGTGCAATAGTTTGTTCATCACAGATTGGACCTTCTTGCATGTCTTAGATCCAAGGCCGCTATGGGTCTGACCAAATGATACGACTGCTTGATGACCACATTGGGCCAGCTGTGGGAGGAAGTGGCCAGCCCCAGATGACCTTCATTGTTGATAACTTTCCAGTCCATCTGTGCTCACCAGTTCGAGACTGGTTCTCTACTCACGATGGTGTCACCTTGTGTGTGCTACCTCCCAAGTCAATGGACTTGATGCCGGTTCATAAGATATGCGATTTGATTGTCGAGCATACCAACCGTCAGAATGTCGATGTAACCTCTGTCAATGTTTTGTGGAATACCATTTCGGAAAACTTTAAAAAGATGTTGGGCAAGGGATTGTTTAACAGTGCCTTGACAGAAACTGCCGACTTGGCTAAAATGATTTGCGATAATAATGGCAATTGACTTTGTTTCTGTATTATACAAATTAAGATGCACTGTAAAACAAATCATTCCATGAAAATTAGCTTGAGCTCAAATAAATAACAAGGAATTGGATTCACTCACACAAAAGATTAACAGTTTTCGGTAATATGATCCCTGAGTTTAGTGGCCAAGTCCACAAAAATTGGATTGTTCAACATGGGACACGACAAGGCATCGTTCAACGAGTTCAATACGTTCAGTTTGGTTAGGAATATCTGATCATCCTGAATTCCCAAATCAGAGCTCGAGTTATTTATCGAAATGTCGATTTCTGAGTCGAATGCTGAGCTGATCGACTCGTTCACTTCCTGGTTGTACATGACGCAATCAGCAGCTACAAGTTCGGGATCATCTTCTAAATGAATCCATCGCCTTAATAGTTCCTCGGCTTGCCGTTTTCCGTCAGTACGGAAGACGTCTACTGCGCATCTCAGGCTTTCAGGAATGGATTTGGTTTGCTCAGATTCGTTGGCGATGTCCGTGATGAGGGACAGAATTTCTCGCTCCACCTGACTAGCGCCTGCCGCTCTCTGAGCGCTCCGATTTGACGTGTCTTCTTGTCTATCTTCAGCTTCAAATCCATGAAATGGTAGCAATGACGGCATGCATTTAGCATGCTCCCAACAGTTTGAGATGGCTCGTGTTGTTAAAGCTCCCCAAGCTCTATTAAAATAAAAAGCGATGGTCATACACTTAATTTTTTAAAAAATATTGACTTTTTTTTACTCGTATAGCAGCTCTGCGGCGTCCAATACAGTTGCGGGCAAGCCGAATTCGAGACCTTTCTGTCCTCTTTTCGCCTTTTCAGCTTGCCGGGCTAGCTCCTCAATATTATCTCTCGCTTTGATAAATTTGAAGAGCATCTTCTTTTTGTACTCCGCTTTGACAGTCGATATGATCCCCTGGTCTAGCGGCTGGTATATAGATGTCGAATTTGGTGGAAAGAAAAAGATTGACACCTATTAAAAGTTGTACATTAATATACATTATAAAATATAATCTAAAATTTTATAAAATTTTACTTGGCCGAGAGGATCAACGCTGAATTCGTCATGCCCACTGAAGTTGTCCATCAAAAGGGCAACTGGTTGATCAGTATGACGTCGGATTGCAGGGAGAAAGACTTGGTGCCACCATTTCCGATAAATTTCCTTGTCTACCCAGGCACTTGACTGGTTCATGTAGGGCAAGGGACACGGCCTAGTTTTATCCCTAAAACAATGAGGATTCTTGGATGTCCCTACAATAAGTGGAGGTATTTTACAGGTACCTATAGAATTATGAGAAATTAAGGCATATATATGATCTGGTTATTTATTTTTAAAATATAATGTTTAATTACCAGTAGCATTAACACAGAACAGGACAGTAACTCTGTCTTTTGCTTTTAATGATTTGGTTCCGCGTACAGTTTTTCGGGACTCGTCTGGTGCTAAATAGGTTCTAGCTGGCATTGCCCGATAAAATAAGCCGGTCTCGTCCATATTGAATATGTTGTCAGGCTCAAAATTTTGCTCTTCTAGCTGCTCTCTCAGTTTGGCCATCTCTGCTTCAAACTGGAGGTAGCTTACATCACCGGCTTCACCATACAATCTAAGACTGGGTCCAACTCCATTTCGCTTCCGCCAGTTGCTAAACCAACCGTCCGACGCTCTAAAGCCAGTAATGCCTCTCTTCTCGGCTTCTACCAAAGCTCTGGCTTGAATGTGTGAGCGGGCAATAGCCAGTGGCTTACACCTGAAAGTTGGCTTACGCATTTCTTGAAACCACTTATACACTGCATCGTCCAAGTCGCGCTGTCTTGATCTGTTTGGCAGTGTTTTAGCCGTTGGCCTAAGGGTTCCGTCGGAAACGCCTTTCAGAATGTTTTCTTTTGCTACTTTAACTTGAAAAATCTGGCTTTTTGACACATTGAATTCGGTTGCAATTTTTCGCACTGAAACTTTATCGGTTAACCTGTTGATAACTTTTAATTTCTGTTCCACAGTTAGGCAATTTCTTTTCCCATCTTCGGATTTCTTAGTGCTCTTGCTCCTTTTATCCATTCCCATAAAGTGAGGATGTATTTAATTTCATTTAATATGTACACCAACACCGATTGACATTAAATATGACATAGAACAAACTAAAATAAACAGAGTAAACAATCACTAGCAGACTGTCAAGGTATAAATAATTAAGAAAAAAACGAATAGGTAGCGCTACCATCCCGTCTCCGGTGAATGACGTCACTGATCCGACCTCAGCGTTGTTTCCCTTAACTTTGTTCGCATTGGCGGACTTATACTGCATTGTTTTACTTGCGAGAGGAGCGCAAGAGCGCGCTTTCCCTGCACACATTTTCAGCAATTTTCAAATTTTCATCGTTTCGCGCCAAAAAGGTGTGCAAAGAAAAATCGTCCTTATAACCGAATTGTCCTTATAATCGAGTGTCCTTATAACCGAGCCGGCACTGTACCTTAAAAAAAGCTTTACTTAAAAACTGTTTGTTCCATTTAAAGATTCCATACGGTTTCAATAATTTAATTTTGCTTTCATTTTGTACTCTTTTCCATCAAGTCGTGTTTTTCCTGTGAATTGTCGATTTGTATTTACCGCACAAATGTGTCAGAATGGCCGAGCGGTCTAAGGCGCCAGACTCAAGGTGATTAACCTTTCCACTGTCACAGCAGCAGGGAACATTAGTATTCTGGTCTTCTTATGAAGGCGTGGGTTCAAATCCCACTTCTGACAAAAACATTTTAGAGTAAACTTCTTTTTACATAAAGAAAACGATATTCAAAATATTCTGTGTGCCCCGAGTGAGGTTCGAACTCACGACCTCGAGATTATGAGACTCGCGCGCTGCCTACTGCGCTATCGAGGCATGCAGAGGCTATTAAAAATTAAATAATCCTTTAAATGTACACTACAATTGTCAAGCAAATGCGTCGCTTTATGTCATTTTTACAAGCTATACAGAAAATGACGGAAAGAAATACTTTCCACTCAATTATACGATTGATGTTTACTCAAAGAGTACGAGTTGCCCAGTTACTAAGTCATAAAGGGTTTTTGCACGACCAAATGAAATTACACCGCTAAATGAATTAGAATTACATTTTTTACGCTTATCAAAGTGGATTACGATATTACATCCAGGATTTTCAGTCCTGTGAGGAAAAATGATTTTCCAATTTTTAAAATTCAACATAAAAACGTTGGCCACTAAGAATTTATGGTGCAATGCCCCAAACTAATAAAAAAATCAAGTTTCGCAGATGGTAGGATTCGAACCTACGCTCCCGTAGGGAAATTGATTTCGAGTCAATCGCCTTAACCACTCGGCCACATCTGCTCTTCGTAACGTCGTAGGAATAGATTTTAAAAAGGTAGCCCGTAGGAGGATCGAACTCATGACCTCCGCGTTATTAGCACGGCGCTCTAACCAACTGAGCTAACAGGCCGCGATTACACTGAATTATGCTGGGACTGCATAAGGTTTTTGATACTTGATTTTCCAAACGGGTTTGTGTAGCTACTTCACAGATGGACTTGGCAAACCATTATAACAATCACAGTAAATAACAATTATTAAATTTAATACAGGAATAATTTAAATGCGGAACATCATCCCATATTGTCAATTGGTTAGGATACCTGGCTCTCACCCAGGAGGCCCGGGTTCAATTCCCGTTATGGGAATTTTTATTTGAAGGCGCTGTGTAGGGAAACATTTTATGAATAGCTTTTAGAGTATGTATTCACATGCCTTATTGGTAGGAATGATATTGATAATAAGCCATCTGTAAGCTTGATAAATAAATTGTATCGAGCCTGGCTAGCTCAGTCGGTAGAGCATGAGACTCTTAATCTCAGGGTCGTGGGTTCGAGCCCCACGTTGGGCGGTCTCATTTTGTCGCTCCGTGCTCACCAATGTAATACAAATGCTATATTGTTTGTGTATAACTGTCTCATTCGGTTTTTATTGCAAATCTATTGAGGTAATGTGTAATAGGTTTTCAGATTTAATTTTATGTATAGGAACAATTTTGCCGCAATATCGTTTTTCCTCGAAATGTTATGAAAATCCGCTCTATTTAAGATCTAGTGCCCTGTTGTCAGGTCAGGTATGTGTATTTATCCAACGGATAGTGAGCTATTTTTGTAAGGCCACAATTAAAACATAGAAATTACTTCGGTGATAATACGGCCGTGATAGTCTAGTGGTTAGGACCTTGCGTTGTGGCCGCAATAACCCCGGTTCGAATCCGGGTCACGGCAGCACTATATGATTATTTTTTGTTATACTTTTATGTGCTCTTATTTATGTATTGAACATTTTCCCCTAAATTTTGTTACACATAAATCATAGAATGAGATCGGCAAAAAGCTTGCTTCACTTTCACGAACGAAATGTAAAACCATTTAATGAAATAGTTCGACGAGCTGCAGTATTTATCCGAATTACGAAAGAACCTATCTTGGATTCTCAATATGATTATAAATTATGCAAAAAAGATTGCTTTATTTTGTTGTAAGTACTCCTGGCGAGACTCGAACTCGCAATCCCCGGCTTTATCACTAAGTATAGGAGGCCGGTACCTTATCCATTAGGCCACAGGAGCGTTGAAAGCATACAAACAAAAGTATATCTTTTGAAATTGAAAATTGTGACATAACCACCTAATCGTTTATTTTTGTTTGTTTGTATAACTACCGATTGCCTGGTAGGTCATCCAATAATATTATTATTACTCATTTAAGTCGGTTAAAGGAGCCGTATTTTCTCTTTTTTCGCTGTAAAAAACGTTGAATAATGTAATATCCATAAAATGTCCATTTATAAAAACTTGTTCACACAAATTGCAAAAACAAAGTATAGGCTTGTTTAAAAAAAAATAGTCAGATGATAGAAAGTGGTTTTGCTGATTTTTCAAAAGCAAGAAATGTATTGTTGAAAATGTTTTCAAACTGACTGACTACTATATAGATTGATTTGAGATTTGTATATGGGTGATGTAACTCAGTGGTAGAGTGTTCGCTTTGCATGCGAAAAGCCCGGAGTTCAATCCGCCGCATCTCCAATTGATTTTTATTATAAGACTAAGTAAACCAAATGTTAAAATATAGCAGTCCTCGTTTTTATTTTATTGTAAGACTAATTTAACAAAAAATAAAAATATGACAGCCCAAGTTTCGGAATGTTAATGCGTTATAAGGAGTTGGGTTTTGGTTTTCATGAATAACGTCTAGTTTTAAAAGTTTAACTACAAATAAGAATTTAGAAAAAGTAAAACTCGCAAAAGTAGTCCTATCGCAGTCGGTAGGATTCGAACCTACGCTCCAAGATGGAATCTGATTTCTAGTCAGACGCCTTAACCGCTCGGCCACGACTGCTATGAAAAAAAAGTTTTCAAATATAATACGTATTCGAAATAGAAAAAAATACAAAATCAAGGTAAGTCATTAAAAAATAAATAACAATAGAATAAAATATAATCTGACAGTAAATTAAGGAATAAGTAAGGTTTATTTTGTCTATTTCGTAGGGCTACTTTAAGCAATGATGGCCAATATGCTGGACCATCTACTCAATTCTGATAGTAACGCTTGTGTAAACACGAGCGCGACATGATAAATTAGCAATTTAAGCATGTTTCAAGCTATTAGTCTTTGAAATTACTTTACCCAGCTTCTGTGGTGTAGTGGTATCACATGTGCCTCACACGCACAGGGTCCTCAGTTCGAACCTGGGCAGAAGCAATATAATCTTTTTTTTAAATAAAACGTGTGATATGCATTCTGGCTCTTCTCAAAACCCAGTCTTAATGAGCAATAAAGAATATCGTTTGGAGGATCTTTTTCATCATTGAAACCAATCCCCGATTCCCAATTCCCAACCAATCTTGACAAAATATATAAGTTGTTATAGGTATAAGTAAAATGAGAACGAACGAAATTCGACGAGGATGAGATTCGAACTCACGCGTGCAGAGCACAACAGATTAGCAGTCTGTCGCCTTAACCACTCGGCCACCTCGTCTTATTGATTGATTGAATAACACTATTATTATAAAAATTTGTTTGAACTAAAATAAGGAATTATTCAGAAATATAGAAAAGAACTTTGTAAGAAGGTTTCATTTAAATAAAGCCATAAAGTAAATCGCATTTATTGGTAAATATTTTATATGGCTTCATGTTAATAGCCAAAAATATAATGATAAAATAAATAAAATAAGCCCGGAAACCGAATCTAAATACTGTAAGCCCAACTATCCTTAAATATTATGTTAGAGTTTTGGTGTTATAAAGACTACTCGGAAACACGTGTACAAATATTGAAATACTATACTTTGTGTATTGTTATATTTTTAGGTAAAACCAAATTTGAGAAGCCGGGTTAGCTCAGTCGGTAGAGCGCGGGACTTTTAATCCTGAGGTCAAGGGTTCAAGTCCCTTATTCGGCGTCGTAAAAATTTGCCTATTTTTAAAACAATAATAATCTTCCTTCAAACATGCAGAATTTTATGTCAGAAGTGGGATTTGAACCCACGCCCAGAGAACTGGACTGCGACCTGAACGCAGCGCCTTAGACCACTCGGCCATCCTGACTTGGGTAATCAAATTATTGCCAATTGAAAATTAAAAATACGACTATATTCATGTTGACAGTTTCCTATATACATGGCAGAATTAAATATTGTTAATGAAATGAAAACTTATCATGTGTATTACACAATGAATATCTTTAATCAATGGAAAATTATTTCATTGGATCTCAACAACCTACTATTATTACTTAATTGTGCGGGAGAAATATTTTATTTATTAAACCATATGTGCTACTTCTCCGTCGAGGTAGTGTGGCCGAGCGGTCTAAGGCGTTGGTTTAAGGCACCAATCTCTTCGGAGGCAAGAGTTCGAATCTCTTCACTATCAGTTATTTTTTATATTTTTCAAAATATATCTCCGATGCAAAATAATAGAGTGAATTAGTAGCTCTGTAAATATAGGTACCACCTGTAGAAATTACGCCAGCCGTGATTACACGTTTACTTTGGCTTACTTCTTCTGAAAATTGGAGAAGCGGTCCAACAAGAATTGTTAGCGGGGAGAAATTTTTGAGAGAACACAGTGAACTACGCTGACCTAAATCCTTTGTAAGTTTTAAATAGAAGCACATTTCCAGACATTTTCCATGTAATGATTTTGAAAGTGGTATTCTAAATTTATTCCAAGTTATATTCTAAGTAATGTATTTAAAGTAATTTTGGGTTGGTATTCATCAAGGGCCTGTGGCGCAATGGATAACGCGTCTGCCTACGGTGATTGGTTGATAGGAAGCAGAAGATTCCAGGTTCGATCCCTGGTAGGCTCGCTTTTTTGGCTCATTAGATCACGAAAAAGAACCGTTCAAAATATTGATCTGCGATGGCCGGGAATCGAACCCGGGTCGACTGCTTGGAAGGCAACCATGCTAACCTCTATACCACCATCGCTTACAATACCTTAAAAAAAGCTTTACTTAAAAACTGTTTGTTCCATTTAAAGATTCCATACGGTTTCAATAATTTAATTTTGCTTTCATTTTGTACTCTTTTCCATCAAGTCGTGTTTTTCCTGTGAATTGTCGATTTGTATTTACCGCACAAATGTGTCAGAATGGCCGAGCGGTCTAAGGCGCCAGACTCAAGGTGATTAACCTTTCCACTGTCACAGCAGCAGGGAACATTAGTATTCTGGTCTTCTTATGAAGGCGTGGGTTCAAATCCCACTTCTGACAAAAACATTTTAGAGTAAACTTCTTTTTACATAAAGAAAACGATATTCAAAATATTCTGTGTGCCCCGAGTGAGGTTCGAACTCACGACCTCGAGATTATGAGACTCGCGCGCTGCCTACTGCGCTATCGAGGCATGCAGAGGCTATTAAAAATTAAATAATCCTTTAAATGTACACTACAATTGTCAAGCAAATGCGTCGCTTTATGTCATTTTTACAAGCTATACAGAAAATGACGGAAAGAAATACTTTCCACTCAATTATACGATTGATGTTTACTCAAAGAGTACGAGTTGCCCAGTTACTAAGTCATAAAGGGTTTTTGCACGACCAAATGAAATTACACCGCTAAATGAATTAGAATTACATTTTTTACGCTTATCAAAGTGGATTACGATATTACATCCAGGATTTTCAGTCCTGTGAGGAAAAATGATTTTCCAATTTTTAAAATTCAACATAAAAACGTTGGTAGGCGACTTTAGATCTCAACGACACGAGATCTTATACCATAGTGCGACACGAGATCTTGGACAATTTTAGAAAGTACATATGTTTTAGCGCAAGATCTAGTGTCGTTTTTGTCAAGATCTCGTTTCGATTAGATCTATTGACTACTAGCCATGTTTTAGTCACATATTACTTTTTTAAAATACAAAAATACTACTATAATGGGAACTGCGGATAAGTCGAGGCATTTGAAAAGCAGGAATATGCACATTTCCTCCTCTACTTCCTCGATATCAAGCTATTGTGATTCCATTTTATTTTCGGGAGAAAAAAACAATCATCTCTACAGTGTACGGAGTATATTTCAATTTGTCTCTGTGTTAAGTTTTTTACTCTTTGATTGATATTCACAATCCTATAATGCTAATACATCAAAAGCTATTATATATATTTTTAAAAGAATTCGTTGAACCAATAAATATTTTAATATTTATTTGATTGATAAACAGGCCATAATAAATCGACTGAAACAAAGAATCTCATAAAGAAACTTCGGGTGCACTGAAGATAAAGAGTATAGATTGCATATGGTCCTACCAGAGAATTGAAGTTGGGTTGCCGTATCTGAAGCCTGTCGTATACTATCCACTAAACCATAAGACCTTGAGAGTATTATCATTTAGTGTACTGTTATAGAATCTAGATGGTCTCCAGAGGAACATCCAACCCTTCCCAGCAAGTAGTTTGTGGAATGTGGCCTGCACGAGGCTGTAGTCTCTTTTAAATATTCTGCTTTCTCCGATTCCAACTCGTCAACTCTTGTAGTAAATTTAGCTCTTTTCATTTAATAATCAAATTAAAATGATTGTGTTATTAAGACAAATATTGTAATTGATTTTGATATTTGAAATAAAATTTTAAAGGAAGGGCCAACAAATTGATGAGAATTTTTTAAAAAATAATTTATATCGAGAAAAAAATCCACGAAAAAGAACAAAAAAATCTGGAAGAAATCACCCAGTAAGTTTTTTTTCATAAATAAACAAAAACACATATTTTTATTAATTCAGGGTTAAGTCTGGGTTAATCTCTTGTATTTTTTTTAAGAAATAAAATTTTTATGAAAAAAATCCAAATATTTTTTTTTATGATTTCTGCCTCCTGTTTGATTTGACGAATTTTATTCCACTGAATTTATCATTAAAAAATCTTATAGTTTATTTCTAAAATCATCCTAAATAATAATATTTGAAATTTGAACATAAAAAATTATTTAAAAAATAATAATTTATTAAAATCGAAATAATATAGCGTAATTTAAAATAAAAAAAAATTTTCAAATAAAAATAAATATTAAAACTCTGTCTTTTAAATTCTTAAATATTATCTAATTCAGTAAAAAAAAATTAATAATTAAAAAAAATAGACAATATTTGATGACTTTGATGCTGTTATAAATTACATTTATCAAACATAAAATGTGTACCACATGTTTTTAAAATTATATATTACATGTCAGCCTAAATTAATATTTCTATTCCTTAATAATAAATTCAATATATTTTACATGTATTAAATACTTATTTAAACGCAGTATCAAGTTCAAATGTATTCTATAGCGATTTCGTTCTTTGTCAATAGATTAATTTATTGTACTTCTTGAATTAGTTTTTTTTTTACAGGAATAGACTTGACACGGAACTGTAATCGTGGCTTTCCCCCTTAATCTTTCAAATTTGAAGTTGTGAATCTGTTTGACTGATTTAAAGATTATATTACATAATAAAACAAAACAAAAACAGCCGAAAAACTAGTTTTTTTCTCCGTATTCTTACTAAATAAAAAATATAGTTTATCTTGGTAATTGAACTCTCATTATGAAAGTTTTTAATATACCTGCAACGTAGGATTTAACAAGCTTTCAATTTAAGAGTTTCTTCTAAGAATATAGAAATATCGAGGAGTTCGAAAAATTGGAAAATGATGTTTAAAATCCCACAAAAAGTTAGAAAAAATTCCGACCAAGAAGTCCGAAAATTTGGCAATAAACCAGAGATTTCAGACAAAAAAGTAAACAAATTATCACAAAAAAATGGAAAAAGTCATCAATATATACACTTTATTTCGAAAAATTCGGAAAAAAATTAACAAATTATTTGGATAAAGTCCCGACGAAAAGTAGAAAAAAATTGGCAATAAACCGGAGATTTCAAGCAAATCCTGAAACGACGTGTTCTTTCCACTGAGCTTTTTGGTGAATCTTTAAGCAATAATGGATTGATTGAAAAAATTAAATGGTGACTCCATTTAATTTGATTTATTGCGTAATGGTAGTGACGATGTGGTCTTTCCAGTGCATATGCTGGTTTTTCCCTTTCAAAAATTGGTGATGTGTTCTTTCGGAGGTTTATGGTGACCCATTGCTTGAAAATGCAGGTTGCTGGACATTATGTCGACAAACCCAGCCAATTCACCTTTTAAAAATTGAATTTGAACTTGAAAACAATGGGTAGAAGTGCATGTGGCCACATGAAATAACCACTTTCAAAGAAGAGTCTAGTTAAGTTTTATGGTATAGTGATGTTGCCTAGGTCTCTATGATTGAAGAATAAGGTACAACACTAAGAAGGTTCGTTTTACAAATGTATTTGATAAAGGTCTCTACACTCAAACTACAACTAGGTTCAAACTGTGAATAAAGACTCAGAAGAGTAGGGAGAAGGGGCTCGGGTTTTATAGCGGCGGCCGTGAAACGCATATAGTATAGGGAGAGAGAGAGAGAGAAAGAGAGAGAGGAATGTAGCGTCAAGGCGTCGGCCTTGAGGCTACAAACGATGCACGTGTGTGACTTCTAGTATTTCTATGGATGAAGTGTAATAAAGAGTAAAATAATAATCAAAATGTTAGTGAGCTAATAGTAGTGTAGTGAATGTATATAGGTTCACTGTCGGGTTCTTTTACAATGAGGATAACGCTAGTAGACTCTATGCTGTGATAAGTATATTGTATATGATACTGGTAAACTAAAACCAAAGAACTCCGCATGATGCGGGTTCGCACCAGGCTTATATAGCCTGGAAGAGGGGGAGTACATAAGGTAGTTAGTGGGGCTTGTGAATGCTAAGCCCCGGGCCGTATGAGTGCAATGACCGGCAGTGCCCGGTCATTCACTACATAATCAACTTCCTCAACTTAGAGTGGAGGCATGGCCTAATTGAATAAAGTATAGGGTACATTTGAGCACTCACACCGTTCAAGTATGAAAAATTGAAAAATATTAATGTATTGATTGTCATCTTCTTCGGTCGTCTTTTTCATTCTGTGGCTCTCTTCTTCTCCTCCTCGGCGGGGAAGGTGGTTATTGGTTGGGGTCGTTATCGGATGTCTGGTCCGGGGAATAAATCTTAGTTACTCGGTCGAGGACGTTGCAGTCCGATCTCATTAGTTCTTGTTCAAAACTGAAGAGAATCTTGATTCGCTCCCGGATTTGGCGGCACCGATCAAGGATGGTGCGGCTCCAATGGTTCTCTGCTTCCGTTCCGGGATAGCGGTCGAAGTAGCGTGCCCACGTAGAACCAACTTCAAAGTCGTTCGGCACACGCTCTGGAAGTTGTAGAGTGTACCCTGATATCAGGGTGCACACCACAAACGTCAACTCATCTGAAATTAAGTCTCTGACCTCTGATTCGATTTCGAAGTCCGTAAGCTGAAAGGCGTCCAGGATGATGTTGTGGCTCACCTGTTCGCGGAACAAGTGGGCCTGGCGCCGGGTGAGGAGTTTCCTTTTGGGATCACTGGTGCCCTCCAGCAGGATCACCTCCACCGTTGGAGGAGTCATCTCAGATGACGATCTCTTCCTTTTCTTCTCTTGGGGGCGATTCTTTCACCCCGCCGGTCGACGATCTCATTGGGGCGGTTGACTCGGGGTCGGGCGCGGAACCGCTGAAGCCGACGGCCGGAGAAGGCCCGGATGGAGACGATATTTGGGTCATCGAGGGGACACTCATGGCGTTGGCAGGCTGTGTGTCGGCGGCGCAACTGGGAGGGGTATTGGCGGTGGCAGCGGGGATGTTGAAGAACGCTGGGACGAAAGACACGGTTGAACTTGGTACGGAGGACATCACGGAAAGATGAAACAAGTGCACACACTGAAAGATGAGGGGAAAAAGAGAAAAAAGCGCACTCCACATCACGACAGAAGAGAGGAGAGTCTGAGCTTATAGGGGAATGGGTGCCCCTATATACTGTTCGGCCGAGGGCAGAACAACAAAAGGCACACAGAGACGTACACAAAAAGGGAACGTATATGGTAAAAAATGAAAATGGGTAATAAATTTTGTAAGGAAAAAAAATGTGAAGGCTAATGAGCTTCGCATCGTCGAGAGGAGCGCAGGGTCGTTAACATGAGTTGAACAAAAAAAGGGTTCCGGGAAGAGCAAAAGGCGTCTGGAGGTCACAGGTATAGACGACTTTGTCCCGGACTGGATAAAAAATGTTCATTTATGGAGGGGCTCCGACAGGGCAGCCACAACCTTTCCATAAAAGGCGGCCTCCAGAGAACACAGTGTCGTTGTGAAGGTGAAGAGTAGCGGCCGCAGGCGTCTACACCGTCGGGGGACCATTAAATGGGCGGGCGGGCTCAAGACGCGGGGGCTCCGCTCGTATCTCCGTCATCTTTATGTGGTCTGGCAGGCGGCGTGAACGAGTGAATAACGAATTGACAATACCTCTTAAAGCGGGCAGAGGGTTACAACAAGCAATTAAACGAATAACTGTAGCTAGAGTCAAAAAGGAAACAATTCCAATAGCAAAATACTGTAGGTAACTGACCCATGATGTGATATGGTCAAACAGACCGGCTTCCTTAACAGAGGTTAAGATGCCATCGACAGATTGTGGATCATGTGCCTGGATTTGACCTATCATAACGGCCATAATGCTAAGTTGATCAATCGGGTTATAATTGGTAATAGTAGGGTGATGGTCAGTAAGATTTGGCATGTTTAAAAACACTTCTTGGAACTTTGCAACAAGATAAAGGTTATGTAAATGTATAACAGGTTCCTGCTCGACCCATTTGTTATTAACATATCTATGGGGACGGGAATTGAGGGTAACATATGAATGTCGATGAATACAAGGTAAAAAAGGGATGGGAGAATAAACTGAAGGGGAAAGACCGTAGGTGTCGTTACCGATGTAGGTTACTGGCTCAAATCCCACCCCCAAGAGGTAAAGGGGGGTGACTCTGTAGTGAATGACCGGGCACTGCCGGTCGTTACACTCAACCTGCCCGGGGCTTGCGATTAGCAAGTCCCGCCAACTCACATTCCATGTATTCTTCCAAGGCTATATAAGCCTTGTGCAAACCCGCACTCGGCGGAGTTCATATACTGGAGTTCACCTACTGGTGTTTAGTTAACGACATCTATAGACAGAGGTCTATAGATGAAGTTCAGTTACTAGAGTCCTTACAATGTAGTCTAACATCTCTTACATCAATATACTTATACTATACAACTACAAGCGTTATCCTCCTCTACTAAGAACCTGAGTAGTGAAACCAGCTCTTTCTATTCACTACAGTAGTAAAAGTAATAATAAAAATTATTATCAAAGGTAGTATTAAAATGTAGTAATTAAGATGTTAGTTGAGTATAAAAAATTATAGTTAAAAGCAAAAGTAAAAAGAAATATAAAAAGGGATCCAATTGTTGACAAGGAGACACGACAGTACCATGGTTATTTTAATCGTTACAATACTATATGATTCCGCGAATAAACCATGGAGTTGCGGCAGCACTCACAATCGAATTAATATTAGATTACGATAGATACCTTACAAAATAGATAAGCATTTGTAAAATCCATTGCTACTTGCTTGTATAGGACATGGTAATTAGTCATGTGCGTTGTCTAAAGAGCCAAGGGTAAAAGTGATACGAAAGGAAGGGGTGTGAAAAGAAAGGACGAAAAACTGAGGTATGATCTCGTTTTCGATTAATTTCGTCAATTGGCTATACGTGGCTTCATCTCCACAAACATTTCAGCTTTTGCTTAAAACTCATCACTCGTTTTGATGCTTAATGGGTACAATTTTTCCATCAGATTTGGTTTTAAACCTATGAAAAGGGCTGCAACTTTATTTTATTCTGACATATTCGGATCAACTGTTCAGCATAAGTTGATTACATTGTAGTAATAATTCTTCGTTTGCTCATTGAGGTCCTCTCTCCAGAGATCTTGTAAATTCGTACATTTATACCATTTGAACTCATTTCCTTCGTTAATATCTCAAAGTTATTCCTTAATTCTTCGTTTCCCCATCCAGCTTAGTGAATCTATTCTCTTAATTCATCTTTGGGAACTGGCGGGTCCTTTGGCTTTATATATTAAATTATCCCTTTCAGCACACGTTGCAACTCATTTTTGCTTCTCGTTTCCCCTTCTGTCGCCGTACGTGCCTTTTTATTCAGAGTAAGACAGATCTTAGTTTCAGGAATATATTCTATATTCCTACTATTCCCCTCTTATTAAAAGTTTTAAAAATCCCCGTTTTACCACTCCCTTGTTGGTAAATAAAACCAGTTTTTATTGTAAAAACCTTTTCTTAAACCTCAGGGTTCGTTGTCCGGAATAAAATACTCTTTAATTTCATATGAGGCTGGAATAGTTGATTTACGGATTGTGGCCCTATGGACTGATCCCCAGCCCCTTTTAAAGCAGAAAAACCAAACTTAAAACTCTAAAATTCTAAAATCAACTTAAAACTTGAAACTCTTACGATCTGAAAACAGGAAAAGGCTGCTTCTCAAACCGTTTGTGACACTGCTGGAGGTAGTTTCTTCAAAACAATACCCGGAGATATTATAGTCGTGGTAGTCTAGAATAGAGTGTATTTGTAAAATACATTGCTACTCGGTTATATAGAAGTTACATGATAATAAGTCATATGTGTTGTCTAAAGGGCCAAGGGTAAGGGTAGATAAGAAAGGAAAGGTGATAAAATAACTAAAGGGGGACACTCTAAATTTTTTGGCTATTATAAAGCCTTAAGATTGATTTAAGGCTTGGTTATTTGAATGTAATAATGGATGAAATTCTGTTTAAATTGGGCACAAGCTCTAATAGGATATTTTAATTTTATAATACCAAGGTATTTTAAAAATATATATATATTAAAAGAAGAAGGATTCACCATCTATGGTAAATATTTTAAAACATTTGCTGTGCCATCTAGTGGTAAATTCTCTAAAGTCTTGGCTTTAAAAAAAGTAAACAAGTTTAGGAAGCACATTTTTTTTGTATTTAACACCAATGTCGAGGGCACACAAATTTAGGGGAATCTAAATCGTTCACAAAATCTTCTAGGAGCCACATTGGGTGGCAAAGGGGTATATCATTGAGTTTTAATACAGCAAATTGGTCAGGTACTGGAAACTGAACCTGAAAAGCGTGATAATGTTCATCAAATAATACAGTCGACAACATTGATACAGCTATGTAGGAGGTTTCATCTTTAGAAAACAGATGAATTATCTGTGCAAATACAGGAAGGTTAGATTCTTCTAAATAGGAATGCTTAAACAAAATCACAGTTCCTTTTCTAAACTTCCACCCGTTGAAAACCATCCATGTTACTGGCTCTACATTTTGAATAGCAGTTCTCGTCTGCTCTAAAATATTTTTAAGAGAATCTTTGAGCTTCTGCTTTGGCCCAAGAGTAATCTGATCAGTGCTGAATGTCTCTCGATCTTGGAATTTGGAACACGAGATAGTTTGGATGTGGTTTGCAACTGTTTTAGGAAGATTTCTATAGTTAAAATTTACTTGGGCTATTCGCTTAGCAATGTTGTGAAAGGCTTCAAAGCGGATGCACCACCAAAATACCGCAGGCCCATTGGCTCGTATGAGATAGGCGTAATGTAGTAAATGGTGAAACTTATTAATAGGAGAAATATCTGGGAACAGGGCCTCGAATTCTTCAAATAGTTGGGTGACGAGACATTCAAGCTCCAGAGTCTGGCTCTCTGTTATATAAGGAGAAAACAAAAAATCCATAATAATGAGCAAGAGCAAAATTAGATGGAAATGTGGGTCGCCTTCTGGGATTACATCACCAAACATAAGAGGAAACAATCTAATCAAAGTCCAGTTCTGGATAGCCTTTTGACGTGTTTTGTAGTCATTCTTTTTGCGCAAGTTTTCATCTTTAAAAGAAGGCGTAGGCTTATTGGTGACATCATGCGGGCCATAATGGAAGCTCTTAAGGCGAGAGTTAAGTAGACGAGCGTTTATGTTGTAATCCGGACGGTGTACAACAAAATGGTACATAACCAGGTTGAATATAAATGGGACAACTCCTTCTAAGATATCGTGCATTGCATCTAGTTAAAATGAAAGAATCTTAATTATTAAATTTTTAAAAAAATTAAAATATTTGTGCTTTTAGACCAAATGACGTTACCTAATATTAAATTATCGGCAAAATGAAAATAGCGGCTAGCATTTAAAATGCGTTCTTTGCGTAATCCTGTCTCCGATGGATCCTCATCATCTGCAATCGCCTGGTCGTAATTTTCTCTCGTCCGCAGCTGTATAGAATCAAACGTCTTATTCTGGATGATTTCGGAACGATGAGTAAGGCACAAACGGCAGAACATGTTGGCTGAGGGTGAAAGAAATCCACCAACTTCGTGGGCTCCTTTAGTGTCAGCGCAAAATGATGCAATTGTTCCTCTTAGACGAAAACGTGGATTATGGGGTAACGCTAATGCCATTCCTTCATCCGATTCGAGTTCATGGATTTCTTCCATTATCTAAATGAATAAAAATAAGGAAATAAAGAAATGTGAAATATTTTGGAAACGATTAGTAAATAAACAAACTTCAACGCCCTCTAACGGTCGTTGAAAGCACTATCAAATATATTTTTTAAATTGTACAATACGAAAATGTAACTTTTTACCTTCAGCCAAACGAACTGCTGGTCATCTGCGCTCAAATCCAGCGTATAGCAAATAGCTAAGGCGTAGATACTTGATAACCGGGAATTCATACTTGTAGGCATGTTGAGTATTTGGAAGTATACATTTCCAAGCTGATGTAACCCTCTTTTGGACCCAAGAGGATTGGACGTCTCAACATCGTCAAAAAACAGTTGCAGACGTAAGGCGTGTGGATCCACGGAGAAGAGTGGGTGCGATTGAAAAGCCTGGCCATCCCGATGACTCCGCATCAATTCATCAGGTGATCTTTTTTCACTGAAATATGCTTCACGGAAGTTGTCGTTTGAAAAGAGAACTGTGAGAGTTTTTTTAAGCGGAATATAGTGAAAGGTATTAATTATTCTCCGCACAATCGGAAAACCGGAAGGTGCAGTTGATATCTCCATTCGTGGTGCTGTTACAGCGGATAAACTGCTCAACTCCTCAGGTTCAATAAATCCAAAATGGGCTTTATAAATCTTAAATCTACAAATAAAAATATTGTTTAGTGTATGCTTTAATAAAATTGAGGGGGAAACCAACCTTTTAACTTGGGAGTTGTTTTTCTGTAAAGCGTTGCTGAAAACATCCAGGTTATGTCCAACATCACCTTGCTTTATTATCTGAACTATGAGGAGCAAGCTGGCGGTCAAATAATCAATGACAACATGGTGCACATTGTGTTGTGCTCTTATGTCGAGCCAAATTTTAGAGGTCAGTTTTGTTATTTGGTCAAGGGGTTCCACTAGACGAACTTCTTCTACATTTTCATCACCAATATTCTCATCCACGTCTATGGTAAAGTCTTCAATCATATCGTTAGGGACCTAAAGCAGTTCGTAAAATTAAATTGGCATTTTTGAAACTTAACAAATAAAATTACTCTGTGTGGTTGCTGCTGCTCTCCATTTCTTTGTTCATTAATGGCTCCTAAATTATGCTGAGCCGAGTTGCAGTTCTTAATGTGATAGCTAAATGAACCAAACGATGACAGATTTTGATCACAATTTAGCTGGCCACAAATTAAGTTCCTCTTCACTTTATTTGATGTACGCATCAAATGTTCCCACCTGAAGTGCCGCAACAATTGACTTAATGGTCCATCAATATTACGATTACAAACAAAACAAGTGAGAAACATTTTATAAGCTAGAATCTAACTGGAATATCTGAGACTCAAAAAGCTCTCTGTTTACATTTTAGATGACAGATCTTGGAGAAGGTCGGACTAAACAGTAAGCATTTTTGGCCCAGTTGTTGGTAAAAAAAAACGCTTTATATACGTTGAATTGTTCATAGTATTGTATGCCTGGATAGCTGAGTCGGTAACGTTAGGTTAGGTTAGGTTAGGTTAGGTTAGGTTAGGTTAGGTTAGGTTCGACTCTTCCCAAAGGGAATATTCTGTTTTGATATTTTTAAGTGCTACCGCAATGATTCTCCATAATTTTTAATATTTTATATTTCTTTTAAATTTTATAACAACCTTTTTAGTTAGATTTAAAAAAAATTGAAACAAAGGCCGTTTATTCATCATTTTTATTCCTGTATTCTATATACGATTAAACATGATTATTTGTGAGCATTTCTTTCATCATATCTCAATTGGTCATGCTTTAACTTGTCCACAATTTCGTCCACGCCGTTGGACGTATTTTCCACTTCTCCTTCCATTAAATCGACCGTAGTTTGCACTTCTTTGATGAGCTCGTATAACTGTCCTAAGCCTGAATTTAGCTCGTGAATGAATCCCCCGAATAATTTATCGGAAAGAAACGTCAGATACCGAGTCCTAAAAAAAAAAATAAGCATGGAATAACAAAAATTTAAAATTGATTATTTCCTTACATTTTAAACATGTGTTTCCGTAAAGGAATCCTCCTTTGACGAACAAGGAATGTAGTGCGCTTTTTGGCTGCCATTCTACAAGAATTAAAAATCAATATTAAATAAAATGATTTTAGTATTTTACAATTAAAATTACTACTCACGTGTGAGAAGATCGTAATCGTTCAGTAGACGCGTGGTTTTACTTAACACCGGAAAATACGCGCACTTCTTTGCACAAAGGCAGACAGCCTACTACCGTCTACCGGCCTTCACCTATCTTGATAAGGCTGCAGCGAACCAATCCATTAAAACGGCATCTATACGCCATCTGACGCCCATTTTTAAAAATATATGTAAGCTTTTACAAGAAACTGTCAAAAAATAGAAAACTATGCTATTTAAAAAATAAATTATTGTTAAAATAGTACTAAATTATGTCATTATCATTTATATAGTGACATTCATGACATTAATTTCATTATTAAGTGATCTTATTTATTTCAAAAATTCAAACGGTTTTTATTTTAAAATTGGCAACATCCTTCGCACATGTGATAATGGCGACGTCCCTTTAAACTGGTGCTTCTGTAGAGGTTATCTAGGCTGTTTATATCTCTTTCTTACGTCAAAAACCAAGTAGTAAACTCTTTTCCACGGAATCCATCAGTGTTGTATAGTTATTTTTTCGGTCAAGATGGATCACGTAAAAAAATTAGATAAACAGGGGTTGTGGAAATTTCTTGTAGATAAAGAATTTGCAAGTGACGTAGCCGAAAAGATATCAGGTAAATGATGTTTTCTTTGGTAAAATACTACGAACGCTACTGTGTCTGACAAAAACTTAATTTGTTTCATGGTTTTTTAGTTGAAGCCGAAGATGGAAAAACATTTTTGCTTCTAGAAGATAGTCATTTTAAGGAGATGGGCCTCACTATAAGAGTTCGTGCACTACTAAATGATCTCATCAAGTCCATCAAAACCCCCAGGGAGGAGGATATCATTCCAGTGACATCACTACCTTCAGATATTCAATTGGTAACCATTATTTATTTTATTCATGTACTTCAGTCTGTGATTTGGGTTTTTCTTCTAGTTATCGAGCACAATTACTGGGTCTCAGCTGACATTGCTTTGAGCCAGCGAACCAACTGATAATTTCACTGATAGCTATAAACTATCTCAAAAGCAAATAGAGAGTTCAGTGAATTATGCTGGAGTGCCCGAGTATTTTCCGGAAGATCTTTCCATGTCAACAAATTCTTCAAGTCTAAAAAATGGCTTTGTGACTGGAGGGAAACTTGATCTCACATCTCTTCCTGATGAAAATAATCTTTGTGAAGAGGACGAGCCCATCAGTTTTTCGAGTCCTTCACCTGTCAATTCATCATCTCATCGTGATTTCTCCGTCCTAAATTTGGTAGTTTATTATGGCCTATTAAAAATAGAATCAATTGATAGAATTTTTTTCGAATCGCAGGGGGTAGAGAACCAGGATTCCGGATTTCATGAACAAGTATCACTTTTATATTTTAGTAATATCGTGAACACATATTTATTTTATATTTATATTTCAAAGCTTGATTCTGAATTTCCCACGAAAGAGCGCCTTGAATCTCGTAACAAGGTATTAAAATTGCATTAATTTTTTTTAATTTTTAAATATAAAAACGGATTTTTTAAAACATATACATATACTTGTTTTAATCAAATTCAGGATGATTCTGGAACTTTAGCCGGGAACCCTGGAGCCCTGCCGGGAGCATCTGATGGAAAAGTAGAGTTTATTTTATTTCTTTTTAAATTTCTTTACATTTTTTTTATAAATTAATTTATAAATTTTCAAAGGACGAAACTATTGACACGGGAAAGAAATCTGGCCAGAATCAAGAAAAGAATTCTCAGGAGAAGAATTATGAAGTGCATTCTGTTGCCGGGGAAGATGATGATATGGTAAGACATTCATATTTCCATTATTATTTATTGTCCCTTTTTATTGATTGCATTGTTTAAAGGTCCAATTGGTCACCGAGGCTTTAAAGAGCCACGAAGAAGGTCGCGGGATTTTTATATCCAGCCAAGAAGGAAAAGTGCTGACAGGCAAGAATCGGGAGGTGGTTGTAGATGTCGCTGTTCACGCAATGGTGAAAAAGTGGGGCTATTACCCAGAGACCAGTACCAAAGTGGCTCTGGGAGCAGCTATAGTCAAAATTCTGCCCTCTCTAGCCGTTCATAATCGAGGAGTCCCTCCCTACCAGCAGTTTATTCATAAGAAAGGTGGATTCATTCAAGCCAAGTTGGCTAACCTCAGAACGCGGTTACCACCGTCAGAGAAAAAGAGAAAACGGGTCCCATTTGAGGAGGAAGGAAAAGAAGAATCTTCAGCTCAACCTAAAAAAGCGAAAAAGAGTAAGGATCCTTGCCCCTTCCAAGGAGCCATACTTGAGCAACTCGAAAGCGAGGTATTATTTATTTACTTTTAAAATTTTTATGTATTTATTATTTTCATTTTATTTATTGT
Source organism: Chydorus sphaericus (assembly GCA_030141595.1). NCBI lineage: Eukaryota > Metazoa > Arthropoda > Branchiopoda > Diplostraca > Chydoridae > Chydorus > Chydorus sphaericus. Next base: position 3,965,308 of record CM057926.1, on the reverse strand, counting down.
TTAATTGTTTTTTAGATTTCGTGGATGGCTTCCAACACGTTCAACGTTGTAAACAAGCCCAGGATCGCCGTTTTTATGGAATCAACATTTATTTTACGTCGGTGGGAAATCAAAACAAAGAAATTGCAAGATTCTACAGCTATTCTTCAACGTTATCCGCGGTTCACCGATTATAGCAATGGGGAACTGGTACGTAACAATTGATATAATTTTTAATTAAATTAAAATGGAGAAATAATTTAAATTTAAATTTCATTATATGTTTTTCCTTTTAAAAAAATAATTAAAAAATAATTAAAATTGAGAATTCAAATTTAAATTTCATTTTATATTTTTCCGTAAAAAAGAATGAAATCTATCAATATTTTTTTTATATTTTTTTCCATTTTAATAATTTTTTTTTAGATTATTCAAGAGTTTCTCTTATTGCACCCCGGATTATCTGGAGACGACATCAAAGCGCAATTGATGATTCCCTACGGACAAATAATATCAGAAATGGCAAAGGACGTCGAGGCACCACTAAAGGATTTCTCAAGAAATGGTACTTGCTTTCAATTTATTATTCCTTTTTCATTAAATTTTTTATTGATGCATTTTAGATGAGATTGGATGTTTAGTTAATTTGATACGAGTTATGCCACAAATAACGAAAATAAAGAGTGTGAATCCCTCTGAGCTCGTTGAACGTTTTGTTTGCCGTTTCAAGGTAAATAAATAAATCACCACATTAATCATAATAATAGTAATACATATTTTTTTGTTTTTCAGAAAAATACAGATCTCGAGAAATTGCTGGAAAACAAACCAGACCACATGAGGCAACCAATTATCGTCATTTTGGGAGAACAAGCTGAGTTGGAGCAGTTCTTCCTCCTCGTCGACAAAACCTTAATTCCAATAGGCACTGATTGTTGTTGTGCTGTTTTTGTATTGTATGCCTCATTCTATGCATTGCATGCAAACTACCCAAAATTAATTTCTCCTATTTACCAATTCTTAGAGGAAATTGTTTTCAAGATTTCACCTCCGGGTCCTTCCACTTTATCTTTTGTTGTGATGCTCGATGCTTCAAAGAAAACGTAATGCGCTTGGCTGATTTCTGGTTATGTTGCGTTGATATGGTCCCTTCTATTAAGCAAATACAGTCATTGTTATTGTGAGTCTATTTTATTTATTTAATTAGTTGAGGAAGAAGGTGGAGGGGGGGGGGCAAAAAGAAGAGGAAGGCCGGAACCACGCCTCCAGCTACCTCGTCCAATTTTCGGTTAGAGCCGGCGGCAGGCCTGAGGCTTATAATACCGTATCGCAAGCTGCATTTATGTGACCTATTTTAAGCAACTAAATTTAGAGCTAGTAAATAAAATTGTTTTAAATGTCCTTATAATGGGTAAAATATGGATACCCTATTAGACTTATAATGGTTTTCCATTTTAATTATAACTATAATAGGCTTATAATAGGTTTCACAAATTTAGAGTGGACAAACGAATTCCAGTCCAAATGAGAGTAATTTATACGCCCTCTTTTTTCCGCGTTATTATACTCTCCATGGTGATTATGAAAGTTAAACTTTAAGTAGCTTTACTAAATTTAATACATGTCTTATCACAGTGTGACAATATTTGCGAATTGTCAACACTTTATTTCTTTGAATTTGATTCAGTATTCCACTACAATAATAATCCCACAGACGTTATTAATCACTATTCGTTTTCGTCTATAAAAAAAACTTAACAGTTTTAGTGGTGGTAATTGGTTCGGGTGCTGAGGTGTAGTATTAGACACCTCCTCCATAGCCTTTTTCAAATTGTGCGGCTCCCAATTCTGCAGCTAGCTCTGGAGTATTGAATTATGGATGACTATCTTGGCCGTTTTTTCGACCTGTAAGGAAACTTAAGAAATAAAAAAACACTATTGGTAAATGGTCTTTAAAATTTATCAAAAATTAGTGATTACTGTTTGGTGCATTAAAAAATGTTTTTTTTTATAAAGACAGGTTTCCTTGAATCTGGTTTTCCATACACAAATTGTTAAAGAAAACTTTTTACATTCTTGTTTTATCTTATACAAAGGTTAAGTATTCAGTTTAGATTTGGTATAGCTTTGTTAACGAGATTATTCTTTACTTGTTATATAGATTTGTTCTAGACGACAACACGAAGATTAAACCTTAGCAAAAAATGCCAAAATAAGTTGATTTTTTTACCAATGCCTAGGAACTGAAGAATATTGTGCTATTTTCCAACAAATAGGAAATAAAATGAGTTTCCAACCATTGATCTCAAAATAATATTGAAAGAAACCTTTGAAACAACTTATAACAAATTGGACCCTAAAAATTTGAACCACGGACCTCTCAATTTCTAATCGAATTCTCTATCGCTGATGTATTTCCCTCCTGCAATAAACCTTAATTCATGAATAATTTTTTGATTATTATAAACCTTGAAGTATATACCCCTAGTACGTGATCTGCGGCGCAATACTGGTAAAATCTGGGTTTTTAATCCTCGTTTTGCTATAATATACTCAGAAGGAATCTGGTTTAAATTTTCCGATAAAACGTAGCTCACTGTGTAAAATAATAAGTATTTTACGCAGATTTTACACCCATTTAAAAACGCTGGTACCGAGCGCCACCAAATTCTAAGTTATACAATCACACTTGAATATTTGTAAGCAGCTTGTAAATTATGCTTGTAAAAATTCTCAATCAGAAAGAGTTTTAAATGAAGTATATTCATGGAATTCGATTCCAATATTTTCAATCCAATCCAATTCCTATTTCTATGGTAACGAGTCCATGCATTTCCCGTTTACGTGGAAAATATACCTTGCGCGGAATATTTTTTTTCATGGCGTTTCCTGTCAATTCCCATTCCAACTCCAACTGATGTTCACCATATGCTCTATAGCTGGTATCTCTTCTTTAGTCGTCTTCTCCTCTAAACCGCAGACCTTTTCTTCTTATAGATACACGTTTTTGTTAATCAAGTATTTTGTATATATTTAAATGATAAAACACTTTAAACTTTTACATCGTATGGCAAGAAGTTGAAAAATATTTCTCCAAATCAGTCGTTTTACTTTAAACTTACAGTTGCTTGAATGGAAAACTTTGTTGTAAAATGGGTTTGAATAGTTCTTCGATTATAACATCCATTTTTTAGTACTCAGTCAAGGGGGTAAACCGGTAAAGTAAACGAGTTTCATGCTTTTGTGGGCAAGAATATTTCAAAGATAATCCAAAGATTATTTAATGGCCCCCTGGAGTTTCGGGGAATCCAACAGCTGAAGGAACCTATCGAAATGTTAAACTAGTCGAAATGAGATTTGACGTCGTAAAAAACGTCTCTCAACAACATTTCGAGCCGTCGCCGTAACATGATTGATCCCGAATACTATCTCGTAATGATAATAGACTTTTTTGGCTATAACTGCACCATCTCTTGTTTGCCATCCTCTCCTGGTTGCCAAAAACATCATGATGTAAAATAAAATTATTTTATTACTTAAGAATTGTTCTTTTTAAATTTTCAAATAAGGGAATTTTTAAAATTGACCACGAAAAATAAGGTTTTGGAAAGGGTGTTTCCTCTCCGGTTGTCATATTAGAAAGCTAGATCTGGTAGACTATTAGGATGATTGGTTCGGTCGGTTATACTCATTTTCTAGTTGTCTTTTATTTTTTCTGGGTTCCGTCCACTGCCCTTCTTTGTGGAGAGTCTTAACTCCCATTTCATAAGGTTATTAATGTTATCAACCACTTCTTGAGCATAAAAAATGAAATAACTTTGTACATTATAGTTCCATTTTGTAAACCAATAAACCTCAGAACTCCACAGCTGTGATCCGTCAATGGTCATTCAATCCCGAAAAATGATTGAGGAAGACATTTTTTTGAAAATCTTAAATTTATCCTTAATGGTTCCAAATCGCTGGATTCCATTACGGTAATTATATTTAAAAATCTATTAAAACATTTCTTATTTTAGTTTTTTCGTTTCTTAACTGCTACGACCAGCTCAAAATGGCTGGTTAACCTTCAATAACATTCTAGCTGTAGTTTCCTCAACAGATGAAATGCTTCTAAGGGACAAGTGGGAGTTTTCATGACATTGGCGAGCCCAAGTATGGAATTGTGTATGATATGAAAGTTGATTCCTGCCAAAATTTACCCAATAATTTTTGCTTTTTTCATAGTTTTTATAAACAAATAAACATCCTAGTTTCACCCGGTTTCTTGGGAAAATGAAAAATTCTATCTCTAAGGTTTGTTTAGAATTCGAGTAAATATGTAGGTACTGTGGGAATTACTTTGTAAAATTAGTCATTAAAATTTCGTAAAGTTTGTTTTGACTCTATTGAGCTTATATTATATATATATTTTTTCTATTATATACGAACATATTTTTATTTTACACGTTGTATTTGCTTTGATGAAACGTTTCTAAAACTTCCATCAAACCTAGGTATAATTTGGGTAGAAAAATGAGTCTTTTGATGAAAAGTCTTTCGACTAAAAGAGACTTCTACTGGGATTAATCTGTATGAAGAATTTTTTTTTAAATACATAACACTTTAAGATAAAATTAATCTTTTCTTACCTCCAGTAATATAAGAGCCAAGTGTAGTTATGAAAAGTTATCATATGATTGAACGTAAAATTGAAGAACAAGGCCCAGCTATTGATATATATTTCAAATAAACATATAACCTTAAAAAACTATGAACATCTTTTAGGTGAATACCAAAACATGCAAAGTAGTTTTTTGTCCCATACGACGAGATGCTTCAACTCAGAGCTTATGCATGCTGGTCTGACATCCGCAGTCCTGCAAGTCCTAAGACTCAGCAGTTTTCATCGCAATTCTCTTAATCGCTGTGTAACGGCTTATTTAGCTTAAATAAGTTTGTTTTCCATGAGGGATATTGTATATTAATAAGTTTTAGGGCTGGTAAACGCGTCACAAAAACAGTACTACTTTTTCCAAAAAATTTTACTAGGCTAAAATTTTTTATAAAAAATGGCAACGTTTTTAGTCTTAAAACAGTATTAAATAAACAAACAAAAAAGAGTAAAACGCGAATAAAAATTCAAGTCAAACGTCAAAAGGTCAATAATCAAACAATCGTTTAAACTATAAACTTCAATCCCAAGGTGGTCCCTAGGTCCCACAGAGACTTCATGTTAATAACTTACATTTGAGTTTTGATGAAGTTAAAGCAATATAATCTTATGTTTTCAACACGAGAATTAAGAGCGATTGCTGTGAAGCCCATTCAAGAACCATCATTCAAAAGTTCACATAAAAGATTTAAGGCACCGTCCTATAATGCCTAATTCAGATTTTTAGAAAACCTGTAATGTTGATCCATTTCAGCAGGTAATTTCATCTGACAGAAAATTAAAAGGATGGATTGCTTTTATTAACCCCCCCCCCCCCCCCGACCAAAGGGAAGGAGTTTGCAAGTTTTTTCTCTCCTGTTTAAAAGTAAATATTTGTTTCTGAAAACGAAAGTAAATTTAAGCGCGAAAGAGTGGACTGAGATAAATTACGGCGAAAACGATCCGTATTCCAAAGGCCTTGTGCATGATTCAGCTGCCCTTTTAAAGGGATGAAGTGTAGCAGAACATTTCTAAAGTAAGAGTATTAAATATTTGGTTTCTGGAAATAAGGTCCTGGTGCGATGGCAACGTTGGGATAATCCATAATTTTCAATGAATACAGAAGGAAAGTATTCCTAAAAAAATAAATTAAAAGATTTTCCAATGACTTGTCAAAAACCCTAATGACTCTCCAAGCTCGTAATATTCCCCTAGCTCTCCAATTAAAGATTATGTCTTAATAGTAATCACAATGTTCTCTCCGTTGATGGGCATTTCTGTGAAATTCGACCTCGTCAATCTGAAGGTTTAGGTGCCACAAATTACTAAGGATAAAGATGATAGAAACACTTATGCCTCTATTTGCTCATCTTCATCATATTTCCACAACAGCAGGCCTAGATAAAATTCTGCCGAGCCAGATATCATGGGGAACGTTGCCATTAACTACTTGCAGGTAAAATGCCAGCTCAAATTTGAATTCAAATATTTTTTGTTCTCTGCTGAGAGACTTTCCACGATTGTGCTCATAAGCAGTTTCCAAGGACGCGAGAGCTTCAAAAACAAATCCTTTGGATGCTTTAATCAGCGCCATGAGTTGATACCAGATCTAAGATGTTTAGAAAGCTGCAATGTAGTTGTCACACTGCTTCAAGGCTTCTCTGAGATCACCAACATCACGATACAGATTTGCAAAAATGGGCCTCAGAGAAGTGACTAACTAAAAAAGATACGAGATTTCTTTGTGATAGTAGCTACGGGTACTAAGATGACTCACGACTTGATTTTTAAGGGCTAACAATCCTGTCTTATCATCGATCTTCTTCTGTTGCAATGAGGTAAATTTTTTTGCAATTGCCTCCATATTAATCAGTTTCTTTTCCTTTTTTTTTGGGGGGGGGAGGGGGGGGGGGTTGGTCCTAAGATTTAAGCAAAATCGTCGCAAGAGTTGCTTAGCAGGCCGAACGACTGGAGCCAACTACTTTCATATATATCTATTTTATATTCAGTTGATAATGAGACAGTGAAGTTGTCGATTTCTTGGTCAACTCCAACAACTCAGTTTATTCGCCAAAATTTTAGCAATAAGTCGTCTACAATAAAGAAAATAAGGAGGAATCTAAGTTATTTTTAGATTTTTTTGTTCAGGTTTTGTGCTTGTTATTTATGTTAGTCATAATATTGGCCAGAGCCCTTCCAATCTTGTTTTTCAAGTTTCACCGGATAAATTCCCTTATTGTTGCATCAGAAATCCCTCCAAACTAGATGAATCGACTAAACCCAACTCTTTCTTTGAAAACGTGTTAGATGGTAGGTTTACAATAGGTTTTATTATAAGACTAATGATAGGATGAGAGTGGTTACGTATTTAAAGATACCTTTACGATTTTGTTTTTGAAAACCCTTCAGTTAGATCGTTTGAATGAAGCTAAGATTGAGAGGAGTCCCTAATGGTTCATTTATTTAATTCTCATAAATAATGTGTGTAATTAAAAGAATCCCAACAGGTAGCCGTTTTAGTTTAGCTAGCTTCCCCATAATTTGTCTAGTTCCTCAGCCGTTTAAGGTCTCATAAAAACTGGGTTTATTCTAAAAATCCATTTTTAAATTTAAAAAGTCTTGAAAATCTACTTTTAGACTATTTAATTTTAATATTGAAAAACAAAATCAACGTTTATAAATTACGTTTTTTACAAATCGTTTGCCTCTCTAGGATAAAAAGGGCTAACTTCAAGAGATGTGTTGGCTAAAGTTGTTATGTGGCTGTACATTGCTCCCAAAAATAGCGCCAGAATTTTCCATGTAACTTAGACGCTTGACGAATCGTAGAATGTATAGGGTATACATATTTTTGTAATTTTTGTGATTTCAAAACCTCACTGTAGCTTCCGGAATTATTTAATTACGGGAAAGAAGAAATAAAACATAATAATATAGAGTACTCACACGAACTATCCCGAAAATTAGACTAAAAAACAATGAATATAAATGTTTACGGGAGAACCGATCAATATTAAACCAAATTTTAGACGACGGGTATGCATGTTACATAAGAAAAAATGTTAATCATCTTAGTTCAAAGAATTCTAAACTATCGTACAGTTTACAAATTAAAAATGTCAAGTAGAGTATTGTTATAGAATGGGGATACAATCGAGTTTAAAAACAATAAAAATAACTATGATGATAAATTGTGGAGTTCCTTGGTATTATTCTAGTACATCAGTCTTCAATCTCGCAACCAAAGAAGCTGTTTGTTTTGTATCCACTTTAATGCCTTCCAGGTCCAATTTCTCGTACCACTCGTTCGATGACGACCCTGTTGATACTTGGTGAATGACGAAATAGTAGGCCGACAGCCGGTCGTAATAGTGTCAACGTGCTCTCCTCTTTTCCGATCGTCGTGATGGCCGGAAGACGAGTCTCCAGAAAAAGCATTAACACTTCCACCAGGCTACTTCTTCTTTGCTTTACTGGCTCTGCAACATTTTGCCGGGTGGCCGATATTCCCGCACGCGTTACATGATTTATTCGCTGCCAAACACTTATCCCTTGGATGGCGCCTACTGCAATTGGGACACTGAGCTCTGATGGCGGTACTGTTCCAGCGCCTATCTCCTCTTGCTGGAATATGGTCAGGCGGTGAACGTTTGCTGTCGGTACTTCTATGCCTCTCATCTCATCCAACCTTGATTTGGAAAGCTCACATGCCCGAACGATGTCGATGGCACTCTTCAACGTAAGTTTTTCTTCATAGAGAAGCTTCTCATAAACTAAAGGTTCGTTCAGTCTCATGAAGAGTTTGTCCCTCAAAATCGACTCTTCCTGATCCTTGTAGCCGCAGCTCTTGATCAACGTCTTTAACTCCATCAAAAAAGTCTCGCATGACTCTCCCAGCTTTTGACGCCGACGTAAGAACTTGCACACTGCCAGATGACAGTTACGTCATGATTGCCCGTCCAGTTTTTCAATAATTGCGGATGAAAGGTGAACGGAGTTGCTTATCAAATGCATTGGGTGGCACAGTTTTATCTCAAGCGCCAAACATTTTGTTACTTTATTCAGTATCTAGACCTCCTTGCTCAATGCTAGTGGGTAATCGTCCTTAGCGTAGAAGAACTCATCTCCGTTGTGTTTAACATACTGAATGGTTCTTGGAGAAAAGTCATATGTTCTTATAAGTACACGGTTGCTGTCTGAAATCAATTTGTACATATTTTAAGGGCTGCAATGTATTATGATTCTGTGTTTAGACTATCGATGGTGGGTATGATGATCTAGTGAAATCACTAACCCAGAGGCAGCGACAAAGGTAGACTTTAATGTTTTATTACTTGTCTTCTTAATTAAGTGTGGATTTAAAACTTTTATTGCTGAGAATTTTTCTGGTGCATCCCCTTTTAAACTTCCAATATAGTTCTTCCTTGGACACTCCCTTTACCCAAATTCCTAATTCCTCGGCTTTAATAATTGGGAGCATCTAGTCTGTTTTTAATTTATTAATTTATTTTTATTTATACAAAATCCAATTGGGTGAAATTTTTGTGTGTGCCATTTTCTCGAATTTGGTTTCCTTCAACCAAAAAGTTTCTGGTTGAAATGAAGCGTACTCTTCGTTTTTTTTTACAAAAAACTGCCCAAGCTTTTGCAGCATGGGCGGAAGCAGTTCCAAACATAAACGGTTGAGTGGTAAAAGCAACAAAATTCATCTGCAATGGCTTGTAAGAGGATGATACTATAACTATTTTTTCTGGTGTCAAGTATGGTGGACGGAAAGTTCTACTGCTGAAGAGCTCACCCATTCCAAAAGATTGGACAGGGATGAGTTATCATCACGGTGCAAAGTAAATAAGAAGAAATCACGTCTTACATTTCCGAAGAGGAAGACGAGGATGAAGCCCCCATAATGAAACCCCCTTGTGCTGATGATAAGACCCACACAGTCAAAAAGCAAGAGACATTTATCCGACATTGCTAGATCCTTTAGAAAAGGCAGATTTGTTTACCAGTGTCCCAACGTTATTTAAAACAAGGAGGCAAGTAATAATTAATCGAAGGGAGCAACCGCCAGGGTCAATAAAAGCAATCCAGTTCGAACGGCAAAAAGATTAAAGTGGGTTAAACAATAAGGAATACGACGATGGTTCAAGGGGAGAGAGGAACTGGTGCAATGAGTGTATAATACTAGAAGAAAGCCAAAATTGTACCAATCCGGCCAACATGTCGTTGCTACGGCTCCTGACTAAGACAGCTATGGAAAACAGATTTACTTGCCGTTTAAATTTTGAAACAGGCTTTGACCAAACAATCGCAAACGAGAAAATTAAGCCAGGCGATACACGAAATTCCATCAGGCGTACAGAATTAAGTGAGGATGATATTCGCCGAGGCAAGTCGGCCAGGCCCATCTAAATGGAAGAAGAAAGCCGGGAGGAAGAAGATGAATACAATCACCATGATTAATGCGTCTATTGTCTAAAGTGTTCAGCAAAATTTTTAAATACAATTTGATTTGAATGACACAGACTTTTTCAGCAATTAATACTTCCCCGTGATGCGGGGTCAAGATTTCTGACTTTTTTTTTATCAAATTCCACGTTTTTATATTTTCTGCTTAATTACGATGCGTAATCATTATATATTGTTGCCTATATTTATGGTTAACACAACAGAAACAAATGAAGATTTAAGAAATTAACTAGCAAAAACAACAAACAGATAATACTAATAAGAATACACCGGCAGTGTCTCAACAAGTCCAAACCTTAATCCCGCATTCTGCATTTTTAAGTATTCTTTGTTGGAAAATGATTTATCATGTTCAGATAAGCGGTGAAGTATACATTCCGAATCAAATTACATTTCAAAATTTTACATTCCCAAAACAGTGTCATATGTAAAAGGCGTGTTGTTTCGTATGAATTGAAGAAATGACAAAACAAATTTGTCGGTTAAAAAGACGGAAATATTTTTAAAAATATATAATTATTAGGCAAAACTATTTGATTTTATGAAGAAAGAGCTTCTAACTTTGGGAGCTTAATAAAAAACTTATTTAACTTCAAAATTAAAACAAGCATTTGAAATCTTTGTTAATTTAATTTTTAAAAATTAAACGGAATTTGAATTCTTTTAAGTATATATAAATTCAAGTGATTTATTTCAAGATTCCTGAGTGCTATCTTTGGAGCTTTTACCTTTCAATTTTCTGCAAATTCTCGGCTTTGAAGCAATTAGATTCAGGTATTTGGTTTCCCAAATTTTCTGTCATTGACTTGTGAAGTCCTTTTGTCTACATTTATAGGGAAAGGAACAAAAAGTTGAGAAGTTTAAAAAAATACCACCGTATTAAGCGGGAGAAACTAAACATGTTTGTGCATTATACTGTGTATGAAATATGTTTTTATTGGACGGAAATCGACGTCAACGCCGGAGTGTCGTGCATGGAATGAAAAACAGCCCTCCAACCATCTTGGCATTTAAGACAGACATATTGAAGAAAGGATCACAACCACACTGGCTAAAGCACTAACCTTCATACACCAGGAGATAGGAAATTTAATTTTTCTACACAGTGTGGATGTGACCCTATCAATAAACTTTCTGTCTTAATCGTCTAGATGGCTGAAAGGTTGTGAAACACACCGGCGTTGGCATCGATTTACAGCCAATATAAATTTCTTTCATAAGGAATATGATACACAATTTTGTTTAGTTTTTTACGTTGAACACGGTGATATGCTGTATAAAACTTTTTTTTCCTTTCCCTATTTAAATGCATTTATTTTGGGTTTAAAAACGACCGTAAAATTGAATGGCGTACACTTTTTTACACAGTAAGTTTGTTCACAGTTCACACCAAAGCGTTTCATGTTGAAGTTCAAGAAGGAACCCCTAGATACACCACTAACTCCTCAAAAAGATTACACCATAGGAGAATAACTTTTTAGCCTGCTGGATATTTTAACGTGGGCCTTAGTTTTAGTTGTTTTACAACAACCCATGACACGCTGGCCATTGAGACATTGCAACAGCTTTTTTTATTTTAATTCGACTACTCTTTCCATTTTTGTTATCTGTTGCTGACATAATCATGCATGAAACCGGGATTTTTGATGCTCTTATTTTTTTTTGAGACATCCCAGCCGTTGAAATCCATTCCAATAAGCATGTTGCTAAGATTTTTTTAATCAGTTTTTTCTTCACCAGGGTCAGTATCGATCTTAAAGATGGGTCAGACAAAAACATAAGTAGTTTCTCTTAACTTTGTTTTTTAGAGATCCATTCCGTTCGGATAATCCACCAACTTAAAAAAAAGAAATTAAATTGTCATTTTGCAATTTAAAATATTTAAAGGAGTGATAGGAAGCATAGGTTATATAATTAACCTTGTTCATTTTTAATTGGTTAAAAATTCCTTTACATAAACAATGTTTTTCTCCAATGACTCAAACTAATCATCAGACATTAATACAATTGTTCAACAAGCCAATAAGACAATAAGCAAATAGTAAATAAGCAATAGTAATACTTGGTCTGCATGGGGACGAAAGGTGTACCATCGTTAATTTTTAGATCTGTTTTCCTTTGGATCGAATATGTTTTTATAAGAATTTCATATAGATAAGACGCCGGCTCAGGATCCTTAAAGTAGACAGAATCGAAGGCTATCAATGTCTACCAAATCTGTGATTACGCTTGTGATAAGATATAAATTATAATAAATTTATTATACACTCCTTTTTGTCATTGAAAGGATAGACGCACAAGAAATAAACCAAAGCATACATAAATATTTCTTTGTTGCCGATATCCTTTTAGAGGAAGGGCTACATGGTTTTTCTTTCATTGTACAAAACCCCTAGCTGAGATGATACCAAGAGGAAGTACTTTAGCTAAGCCGGAATCCCCAATTTTTATTGCATCCTCTGAATCCAAGAAAATGTTGTCAGGCTGAATGACGTGAGTGATTAAATCTACTGAGCTAAATATCAATAAGTACTGAACAAGTTTTGAAATCTCTGTGGATCAAGGGCAAATTGTGTATCTATTTCAAGTCATAGGATCTGCCAAAAATCCAGGTATATCCAGATCACAAATGTCAAAATGATATAAACAGCTTCAAAGATGTAATCATTTTTATCTATTTTTCTCTTCTGTGCACTCAACAACAATATACAAAATTATATTTATCAAAATTAAAACTTCTAAAAGTCTAAAAAATTACTTTCTTCGCAAAGTATGATGACAGCCTATTCTGTAAGACATTAAAAACCCTTCTTCCTTATTATCCTCTACATCTTTATATGGAGGATGTTTTAATTACTTGCACTATTTTCTCCATTAAAATAATTTATAATTTTTGCTTTAAAACTCATCTGCTGCTCGCACCAAGCAGGTGAAGCCATCATGTTTCCCTGTCCATCTTTTTTTCATCAAGAATAAGGAATAGGTCCATGCATTATCTATCAAACAAGTATGGTTTCGTTTTTCAGAAAAAGTTTCTGATATTTCCACCTTCAGGCGATCAGTGTTGAGTCTTAAAATTAAATTTCAAATTAAATTTTTGTTAAAATTTTTAATGATCAATTCAGATTCGTGAATATAAATTTTTAATCGAGATTCAACTAAAAAGATTCAAAACTAATACATATTCTTTGGCTATCAAATAAAGTACATTTTTAATATTCTCCGAAATAAGTTCGGTAACGGTCTTTGGATGCTTCACAGACCTAAATTTCTCCGATGACCTTCAAACAACTAAATTTACCAAATCAAAAAGATAAAAAAGTTTTTAACAAAATTTTAACTAAATAAATTCTATTTAATTTAAATGGGCAGGAAATCCAACTTGGAGAACCCTTCTTTTTCTGTTATCTTCCTTTTTTGAGTTAATTTTAGAATCATTCTTTGTGTCAGTAGGAAATGAAGCATGTTCTTGACTAAGGTCCTATCATCGTCCCCAAAGGGCCGAATAAGCGATCTAAAAATGGTGAATAAATATTCAAAATACATAAGTAGATTAATAAAATAAAATATCAAACAATCGTATGTAAACAATTTTTTTTACGACGATGTAAACGAATTAATGACATAATCCAGCTAATCGTGAGAATCGATTGGAAAGAGCTTTAGGAGGAGGTCGATGTCTTCATTATCCCGCTGCTGCTCTTTCTACTGCAGCAGATTTTGCTAATTTGGGCCCGGCTGTACGATTTTCAGTTGGGATCGCTGGAGTGCGCCTTCTTGGATCCGGTGGTTAAGCAGAGCTTTAAATTGATCAAGCTGTTGATGGAGTTTTCTTTTTTCGTAGTGCAGTCTATTTTTTATTGCTTAATAGATTAATTTTCCATTCCGTTTTATCGCTTGTTACTTCTGATAAAAAAACCCTTAACATATATAAAGTATGTATAAAAATAATTAAATTCTTTCTTTATTCGCATTTTTTATCAATGCTGCCATGTGTTCCATCGTCCCGCCATTCATTCTAGCTTTAAATGAAAAGACAGTTAAGAAAGTTCTAATTAGAATTATGATGGAGATGGTTTGAATGTCTACTCTCATTGGAACGTTTGCACCGTCATTTGCTGAAAAGCAAGGATCCTTTTCTGGTCGTTACGCTACCAAATATTTTAATATCGATGGCTGTAGCACGGCAGGGACTTTATTGGTGGTGGGCAATAAATTCAGGTAAAGTATTTTGAGCATTTTACTTTTTCTTACAATATTTTGCATACTTGCTCTTTGCTTTTTCCATGGCTATTGAAAATAAGATAAACATATAGAGAATTCTATCTATGTTATAAGTATTTATAATAATAGAAAGCCGCCGAAACCAAACTACGGTTGAAAAAGTTTCTTATAAGCTCAATTAAAGGTAAATTTAACATACCAGAACTTCAATTATTATTCCTTGTGAAGGATACAGACAGGAAATTCCGTAGGTAGAAATAAAATTTTATACGAGAGTAATCCCAAGAAATTCTCAAGTAAGCATTTGAATTCATATTGCAATATTTATACATTAGGGAGCTTTCATTCACGGGCTTGTAAATCTCCTCTTCATTGACAATATCAACAGGACACTTTGCTTCTGCTGCAAACATATCAATCCAATGATTTGCAATCTTGTCCTTTGGATTCTTTAGAATCTTCTTTTTCTTGGCAGAATACCACAATATCTCTGAAATCTAAGCCAGAGAAACTACTAGAAACACTCCTCATCACTGTGTAGTCTGTGGGTAAATTGTGATCAATATCCTTCATGTAAACTTTTTAATTAAATTTTAATTCTTTCATCTAGATTGAACCTTGCAGTTGTGAGCTTTTTGATTGGCTCTGGTGTAAACCCGAATTCGGAGAACAATAATCAACCAACTTCTCTTTGTTTGGCTGCGTTCAGGAATGGTGCCATCTCTTGTACCATTCTTGGATATCTTCTAGAGTGAATCCACTTATTCAGATAAAAAAGAAAATTATATTCACATCTTCTAATTCTAACTTTTATTTAATTTATTTTGGATCTTCGTGGAAGGATTCCTTTGGTACCATGCTTCATGTTCTGCGAGGGTAATTTCATTAGTTTCATCAAGTAAAACCTGGTTCCGAGCCATGGAAGGTTTGCTGACCGCGCCCACACCTTCACAATCTTAACGAACCTTCCTGGCTTCAAACTCCCCCCAAAAAGAACAGCAGCAGAGGAAAGCCTAATCTACATGATGTCGAGTACGAGGCTCTGATGCGTTTTTCATTTCGTCTAATGAAGGAATCCAAGAGCCACTCCAGTGAAGTGACTTTACGCAATCGTATGTCAGAGGAGTTCCCATCAGATTTGATTTTGGCGCTCCTAGTGAACATTTGTTCTAGTACTCGAGAAGGTGCAATTTTGGTATTTCTACCTGGTTAGTGAGCTAAACTTAACATTTTCTACAAGGCGTTCCACACTTTGTAAAATGCATCAACTTATTTTACTTCAGTTCCAATTTAGTCGAATCTCGTTGAATCAAAGGAACCTTCTCGTTTGGAAGAATCTTTGGCAAATGCAGAATTTGCGCTTCAAGTCTGTACAGAGTGAGGAAGTCCCACTAAAATTAAATCTTGCTTTTGATAATCTATTCCACCGTTTGATATATTTTCTACAAGGCGTTCCGCGCTTGTTCAAATGCATTCCCATATTTTTTCAGTTCCAATCGAGTCGAACTTGGTTGACTAAAAGGATTATTTTCGATTGGAATAATCTTTGGCGAATGAAAATGTGTCCAAAGCTCATAGAGGCTCACATTTGTACGTTCCACTGGAGGACATCTTGTGCTCGAAAAACTACTCTCCGTTTCATTATGCCACTCACGCATTTTGAATTTTTATTCCCATTTACGCGGCACAACTTAGTGAGAAACCATCATTATTTTTGTTTTTGATTCTCCTTTTGAATCGAGGTGAATTGTCACCTTAATAACACATGTTTTAAATATTTTTGAGAAACAAATATTTAGAGGTACCACCACGAGAAAAACATAAAAAACTGTAATTTTTTACATTATAAAATTTTATATATGCTACTCTTATTATTTTTTTTTCACTTTATCCTTTTTTAAATTATGTTAATCTAAATATTGTTTATCTACGGTAAAACTTTGAAAAGATTGGAAAAAGTCATTCAAAGCAAGAGAAACATTTAGGTTTTGCTTGATTTTTTTTACGGTCCAACGGAGAAATTATACCTTCTACTGGATCTTGAAAATCTTACGATGCAATTAAGATAAAAATTATTATTATGATAATTTAAATAGATAAATGAGTCCTATATATTTTCATAAAAAGGTTTTTCTAGATTTGATTTTTTTATTTATCTCCGAAAAAAGCCTCAGGGGTTTTATTAGATTGTTAAAAAATCAATTTTTTTTGTCAACCAAAATACTCCACCATTATCAAATTGATTTCTGGGTTTTAAAAAGTTTGAAGTTCATTTTAATTTTTATAACAAACTAAGATTTTTAAAAAAGGTATAATTTCTCCATGAGCCCGTATACAAAAATTCCCAAGTCCAAAAAATTACCCATTTCTTTTGCTTGGAGGGACCTCTTAAATTGATCTAATCTTTTTTTCATTTTTAAGAGGTGTAAGGAAACAAAAAGTAGATAGGCATAACCTGCAAAAGCAACGTATTTAACCTTAAAATAAAAAGGTATTTAGCTACTTTTACTGTTGCTACTTGGTGCTGAACCCCTAATACTCCTCTTGTATATTTTAATCTTAGTTGAAGTAACTTTTAATCCATGATAGTCTATACAATCGGTCCAGCAACTTATTTAAGCATAGAATAAGCAGATATTAAGCTATTCTTCCTGCTGATACTTATTGTTGAACCCCTAGTACTCCTTTTGGGTTTCCAAGGTGAAACTTTTCAGAAAGTAGAACCAAAAATTGGACGGCTTTTATATTGTGTATTTTTTATATTTTGTTTTAACGGAATTAAAATAATATAATAATATTAAAGTTAATTTTTCGCCATAGACGGCGCTAAATGAGCGGGGAAGGAGCGGGAGCGGGAGCGCGCTCATCCCTTAATTTTGTGATCACGAGCGGAAAATGAGCGCAAAAAAATTCAAAGAGCGGGAGCGGTAGCGTGCTCAAAAAAAGAGCGGACTCAACCCTGAACGAGATGCTTGATAAAAGGAGAGAATGCGTATTTTGCATTTTACATTTCGCACCAAATGAATCAGTAAATTTGATTGATGATTAACCTGCCAATATTCATGCTCATTCTGCCAATATTCATGCTCATTCTGTATACATACATGATGCTGTTTTTATTTCAATTTTAAGTCAAATTTGACTTTCTATTTTTTGTATTCTAAAATATTCTTTATGGTAGAATAGCTAATAATACTTAACATCTCTTTTGATAGCCATTTAATATTTCATACACTTTCCAGAGCTGATAAGGCCAAAACTCTCCCTTTTGACACTATTCCACCGATGAACTCTTCTATAGCTCCTCTTTCTGCTGGATGGCTGACTACCGGACTCAGCACCGAGAAAGAAGATGCAGCTCGGGCGGTTAAGCAAGATTGTGACAATCTTGAGACATTGATGACTCTACCGGCAGCTGTTTTCGATGTATGTGCGAAATTTAATTGCCTGATTTAGAACACTCTCTGAGTATATCTTAAATTTTCTAGTTCTAATGGTGCAAACGGATAAAAAAATTACATAGTTAATTTAAGGTCATCCATAAAGGATGTCACACGTTTTTGGTCATTTTTGAGGGGGCCCTCAAAAGTACTTTTGAAGATTTACTTGCCATTTTAAGAAAGTATGTTCTTTTTATATTTTTAAAATTATTGAAATCTCCTTACATTTTATTAACATCCATCCAATGTCACGTTTGCCATGTTTTTTTTGAATTTTTTCTAAAAATAATTTAAATACTTGAATAAATAACGAAAAAATATTAAATTAAATCTTTTATTTTCTCTATATTATCGTTTCTTAAATATTTACATGGAACAAAAATTATGTTCATGTTTAACATTTGTTAAGTAACATTTTCAAAGATGCATTACACAGTACACAGTTTTTAAATCTCTATATTGTATTTTATTTTAGCGAGTGAGTTATATCAATTGTCCTCAATTGATTCCCAACCCCAAAGGGAAGACCAGACATGATGTGCTATTAAAATGTGAAATGCCCCGCGTACCAATTAGACGGTGCTGTTACTGGAGCTTGTTTCCAATATCATCACAAACGACGCCAATCCAGGTTCAAATCATTGACAAACTGCATCACATATGTGGATGTCTCCATATCTCTGAGGAAATGGCGGCGTTACACTACGGAAAGTATGTCATTGTTATTAAGGGAAGATACGTCAACGAGAACGACCTTTCATCATGAGATGCCTTTTTATCAAGAGATGTTAAATGGTAACATTCTTCTGTTTAATAAAAAAATATTAGTTAGATCAATTCCTTCAATAGAACCCATTAATCCACTTCGACCTTCAGCAATGCCACCGTGTAGCCGAAACCACACTATACTTTCTTTTTGTCGTTTGGAAGTAAACGAGCTTACAAAATATAACCACGGGCGTTCTCATTGCCTAGGATGATGGAAAAAATGCAAGAAGTAATTGCAGCCATTGATGACAAAGAAATGGCTTTTGAAGTTGAGCTCACCTTCATCATAAAAAAAATTATGAATTGGCAAAAAGTAGTACCTAAGCACATGCCAATTTTAAGCACCTGGAGCATCTTATATTTTATATGAGTGTAAGCAACCAACCTCCACAATAGCCATCAATGCTGAAAAGGAGAAATTGCTCAAGGAGCAGTTTTATGAGATGGATAAATCGCCCAATGAGCAGTTGCTAGTCATGAAAGTGCAGTGTGCCAAAAAGAAGGACATGTTAAGGATGTGGAGGCAAGGGTACAGTTGGCCCTGAATGATATTGGAAAACTGAAGGGTGAGCTGGAGGAGGATAGAAAGCACAATGGCTGGCTCAAGAAGAAGAGTGAATGGCTACAGAAGATGGCCAAGGAACCGGAAATTGCAGAGGCAGCTCCACGCCCACCTGAACTTAGCCTAGAAGAGTCTATGGTTGAGGTGAGATATAAAAAAATATATCGTTGATCTTTGAATTTTTTTATATAAAAAAATTAAATTCAGGCAGGTTGCGGTAGCACGGTTATGTCCACCAAAAATTAAGGAAACGAATGCCGCCATCGAAAATCTCCGCTTCTCGAATGAATTGAAGCGAACATGGGCCATGGAATGTGTGAACGGCTCACTAGCCGCTCCAACGCATGTTTGATTTTCGACAGTGATTTGTTTTTATTTCGTTTTTTGAAAATAAAATTCGTTCTAGAAGCGTGTTTAATTGAGTATTTGTTAGTTTCAAGTATAACTCCTGGTAGAAAGAGAGTTGGAGCTAGTAGCTTGCTAGTCCCGACTATCGACCTACAGACGGAGAGAGTCATGTTAGTCGGGTATCGGCCATTTAGTAGCCACGGCATGGAAGTGTAGGTCGATTCCCCCCTAGACAATGGTGCGGGAATTGACAACTTACTAATTTTTAACTTTGCTACGCAGAACGCTCTGCTTGAAAAGGAAGGTTTCTACCACTACGTCTCCAAAAGCTGCAGCCTCCTAAAAGATGCCTCTTCCAACCACAACAATTTTTAAATAATTTTCTTCATTTATCTTTCTTCTGAAGTGGAAATTTTAACATTGGCTTCGTAAGAAATTATGGTCTATTTTTAAAAGAGGGATTATATTTCTTATATGTTGGTTTGAATTTGTAGTGCGCATTACTGTTATCGCATAGTATATTTTAAACTGGAATTTTCTTATTCTTATGTTTTTTTAAAATAATCAGATTATATGAATTGTTATAAATCATCAAAAAAAATTTAATTTTCAAATTTTGAAAGTTATGTTTTCTTATATTGGCATTTTAACGTCAAACCTAATTTTTCCAATTTTGTATAGCGCGCAACGAGGATTAACCAAATCTTTTTCAAATATAGTAATATTCTTGGGCGTAGAAGAGTGTATAAAGTTAAGACAATTGTTACTAAAACAAGAAAAGCTGGTAAATGTCATAGGATTTTAGAAGAAAAACAAAGCAATTTTCTCACCATTTCTTACTTTTCTACGCGTATTTCTTGAATAGTAATATTTGTATTATAATTTTTTTTTTGTAAAATATAAGATTGGGGGAGCCGGGAGCATTATCAAAGACTCAAGGGTTGTACAAAAGGACTTTGGAAAGCAAAATGACGACCAGCCTGTATTAATATGTTAAAGTTTTTCTAATAATAACGCTAGGTACAGTACAATAGTTCACATAATTCCGTGTGCTTTAATTTTTAATTTAAAAAAAAAACCGTTATACCAAATGCAGAGAGTGCTATTTCTAAGATGTTCTCAAAAAAGTTTTAAAATAGCCCGATTAAGGACTGTCGTAATTTTTTTAAATAAAGATTTATTTTAAAGCTTCTGATTTTATTTTATAAATCGAATAGGATTGCCATGCATGCTCCCATTTCGAAATTTCAACGTTAAAAAAATTTATTTGACACTTTGGAAATCAAAATTGAGTTCTTATTCATTAGACTTTAATATAATTTTCGGCGGAATTTCCAGGAAAAAATGTTTGGTGAAAATTCAAACGCTTATATTTTTCAATTAAAATATTGTAACCTTTTTTTTTTATATAAAAATGGATGACAACGGTTCATTTTCCATGATATCATTGCAACTAACTCCCCGTCAGAGAATCGAACCCTGGTCTCTTGCGTGTCAGGCGAATATACTAGCCACTATATTAACGGGGACGATGTGACGGTTATAATAAACGAATGAAAACATGCCAACTCAAATTAAGCATGTGTTAATAAAGTGAATTGAAATGGACACTATTTACCACTATCTGCCGATACTAGTATCAAGAAGAAAATAAATCGCATACGTAATAACGAAATGAAATGTGGAAGTGGAATGAATCAATGAATTGAATTCATTTGTTTTTCTCCCTTTCTTCATTATTAAAAAAACGTGGAATTCAAAATTAAAGAATATATTATTTCCTGTAAAACAGATTAATAACAGAATTAAGACTATTAGAATTAAGATATAACAGCACGACTCGTTGGTCTATGGGTATGATTCTCGCAGAGGTCCCGGGTTCAATTCCCGGACGAGCCCTAGGAGATACATCATCACAGTTCTTTGTACTGCAATGATTGTCGATGAGTATCTGTTTTCAATCAAAATTTTAACATAGCATGATGCCAATATTAAAAAGAAAACTGTACAAATTCGAATATCGTTATTTAAGATTGATCGCTTTTCTTTATACCAAATTTGAATTATTGTGAAAGTGCATCAGCATACTAGACCAACGATCGTCGAATTTTATTATTTTTATAATTAAAGATTGATATATTCATCTTTTTCGTTTTTCCTTTAACAACCACTATTCCTTTTAAAAACCTTGTTGAAAACTAGAAGATATCAACAGTGTCCGAGTGTCGGATCCTTCTTAAAAGGCTTTGTTTTAGGATTCTACCATAGAGGACGTGTCAGCGTTGCCAGTAGAATATAGACTTATAGGCTGAGTGGCTGACTTAAGAATAAAATACGACTTTAAGAAAATAAATATTTTTTTTAAATAACACAATCTTGTTTAGTATTAAATTCTATATCCACTCACGATATAAAATCGAAACTTACTGGTTTTAAAAAACGAGAATTTTCCGCCTAAATAAAAAATAAGCTGGTTTATTGACTTCGTTATCAATCATTAGTGAAAGTGGAATAAAACGGTAAAAAACAAAGAAATTTAATAATTTGTGTTTTAATGATAAGATAATATATGGATAAAACAACAAATAAACTTATTCAACTTTCGTCGTTACTATAAAAGCTCTGCCTTGGTATGAAAAGAGTCAGTTGTATGGACGCAGCATCCTTCTTACTTCCAACATGAAGATTTGTTTATAGTTTCATCAGTAATTATACCAAAACTTTTCTGCCATTTTGGCTTCTTCATATCCAATAATATATTAATGACGATTTTATTTATTTGTCGAACAACAGATGATCTTTTTTTATCTGCTGATAGTTATTCGCTGCCTCATGGTCATCTCCGTCGCCTGCAGGGTTCTGTGGAATAATAAAGATGATAATGGAACCGATCCACTTGGAAATGACAAAAAAATGAACCAGTCAACGACTTGATTCCGGATCAATAGGCAGCCCAGTCAGTCCTATCATCTGGTCCGGCACAAGTTGGCTCTGGTTGTAATAATATTTCCTCAGGGTATTCTAAAAATTGCAAAAACTGCATTGGTTTTTGCAGCGTTCTAGGGATACTAAATAACCCAATTTGTTTGGCTAACTGCTTTACACAATGATATCTTGGTATACAAAGAAGATAAATATTTAACATCTATTTTAAATACATCTTAAATTGAGATAAATGGGATGGTTTTCATTGGTCATTAATATTGATAACAGTTATAAGTATAGTCTTTAATTAATATTCAAGCGTTCATCAGGGATCTGATTAATCCCTGATGTTTCCGTTTTAAATACATTATCGCAATCACAAATTAAGTTTTTTCACGGAAAACGATAGTAGAACAATAAAAAGTAAACGATCATTTAATAGCTTGGTCGCCCGATTAGCCTAATCGCCATAACATATATGATTACGCTATATGAAATATATTTCTTAAATCGAGTTTAAAATTATTAATTATTCCAAAATGTAAGAAATAAATGGTTAATATGCATACATGTAAACACCATTTTCAAAAAATAATAATTTTTTTTAATTTCCGGATCTTTTATAAAAGTTTTTTAAAGCTTGGATTACTTAGCTTGGATTACTTTTATATTAAAATTATTATTAAAATTATCTTATCATCTTATTAACTTAAAAATATATTAATAATAATAATATTTCTAGTACGATACTCATTTAAATATAATTTTTTCTTTCTGTACACATCACATTTGTAATGTGTTGGGAAACCACCAGTTCTTAGTAACTATACTGTATATTGGTAGTTTCAGATAGGTTTTTTTTATGCCTTGACCATATATAAATAACATGAACTCTGTTTACTTTCAACGATATGACCAGATTTTATATTGATTTACAATTTTTTTCGAGTTTAAAATTATCAAGTCAATCGTATTCTTTAAAAAATATATAGGGTCCAAGACGTACAGGTTTCAAAACCCAGCCGAGCCTTTATTTAAAAATGCGTTAGTGAGTCACGCAATGTCCATTAATGGGTTTGCCATTTATAGGAACTATGAAATAATATAACAACACAATAAAAAAATTATCGTGAAAAAAATTGAAAGGAAAAAGTGAAAAGGAAAATGTTTGGTCAAACTTGACTGCAGTAATTTAAATGCAATTAATTACATTTAATTTTCAGTTTTCATTTTATTGCTTGGTTTTTCGGTTGCAAGCATATAACTCTAGCAATACAGTAGAGAGGATACTAGCCAGTATTAAAAGTGGACAAAGCAATCTTTAAAAAATAGTAATAGTTAAACAACTTTTAGTTAAACAACAAGATTTAAATTTAAAACGAAAATCCATCTAAGATTGGATAGCTAATTTGTTTCCCTTATATTCATAATAATAATGTAGGGTACATTAGAAATCGTTTCCAAAGCCCCTATTTTTCTAACAATACAGTATTATTTATTTATTTTTCATTATTAAATTCAAAATTTAAAAGAAAATCACAATTTTGCATTTGGTTGTGTGCAATGCATGCTTGCAATAAATAGTATAATAAATTTAACATAAAAATAGATGCATAAATTTAAATTTGATTAAGAAAGGGTAGTTGACACACAACGCTACCCACCCATCATGGCTCGTCCGAGATTTGAAATCCAGTACCTCCCGCACTCGAAGTGAGATTCCTACCTCTAGACCCCTATATATTATACTAAGCTTACAATAAACATAATACGTTTACTGCGACATCTGGAATTGTACATGAAATGAGGGAAAGTAGATATGACGTAGATTTCAAACTGATGCAAGATTGTACTAAAAGAATTTTGGGGAGAAAAATCTTTTGGTGGTTTGTTTTTGTTTACACCATCGGTCAAATCCTAATGGCAGGGCTTTGGAGTTGCAAAATACCCAATTCTGTTGGTCACAATATTTGCAAAATTTACAAAATATAATAATAATCATTATAATTTCAGTACTAAATAAATAGAATAAAAGAGTTCTTGTTCGATAATCTGGTTCAAATAAAGATCAAATATGAATTAGGTCATTATATTCGGGGATATTAAGTTGTCCTTTTTATAACAAGATGTCCACCAGGTATCTAATTGATCCCGAAAAAAAACTTTGAAGCGAGGTGGTGGCCTCGAAGTTAAGTCCATTGAGCTCAACAAGAATGGAAACGGAACTTATCTGGATGAAATGCTCTACAGTTTATTTATTTTTTTATTAGTTATATTATTAATTTTATTATCATTCTTTTCTAAATATACAGCACATTCAAACCATTAAGAAAGGGCAGGGATGATACACACCCTGAACACGAATACTTTTCCAAGGTGACAAACAGCTCTAAGTTGAGGGGACGAGCTGCCTGGGGTGACGAAGGAGATAAAGTTCCTGAAGAGTTAACTATTCCCTCGCCCAACAACTCTTCAGATGTTCGAAAAGACATGGGCCCGAAGGGCACTCTGCTTCTCAGCACAACTAATTGGGTGCTGAAAGAGACAAGGGTCAAGAAGAGCAATCTTCTTCTCCCCGGAAGTCACCGAATGCTGAAAGCGACAAGGCTCCTGAAGACCCTTCTTCGCAAGGGTGGTTCAACTTCAACAAGTGACATTCCTGATCAGCCTGTCCTTCCAACCGAGAGTGACAAGTTGACGGAAGCCGCATTACTTGACAGACCAAGTCGATCAGTGCAACAGAAAGCAGTTGTCGTGATGAAAAGGTTATCGCCAGAAATCCAGGAGTTGGCCACCAACGGGCGTGGAATCGTGCCTCTAGTTGGAGCCTTGGAGCAGCACTGTGGAACGTCTAATGATGAAGGTGATAACCATATTTACGAAAAAGTCATTGACCATAGTCACGAAGGCTACGTAGACTAAGTGCTCGCAGCCGAAAAGAAGATGCGGCAAAGGGGACCAGAGGAAGTTTATTACATTAGAACCAACGTCGGCGAGGTAATGATGGAGGCCAATGATGAGATGCAGATTGGCCGGTTGTGTCATAGCCTCCAGGCAAGTCAGGTGCCCAAATCATTGATGAAACCAGGGAACGCTGTTTATCATAGCACGAAAATGGAATGATTATCTGAAGCCTCCTCCGAAATCAAAACTACTCAGAAAGCGTTCATGGACGGGACCTAGCAGACGTCTCTTCTCTTTGCTTCCTAAAAAAGTACACAGAGGGAAAAACATCTATAAGAGCAACATAACACAGGTACACAAAGGAGGAGTGCCAGGACATATTTGAAAAATACCGAATTGAAACTATTACTAATGAAAATATATAATTTTAGAAACGGAAAACGACGTTTATGAATTCTTTTTAATTTGACTTGGCAACACCGTACATCCGACAAAGGTTCCTACACATGTATTAAAATCAAATATCGACCTTTCGTATCTCTGGATTTATTTTTTCTTTCGATTTATTTGGATTATTAATCTCTAATCTCTGGAATTGAAGTGAAAAAAAGTGAGAGACGAACATCATCAATGAAGACACTATTACAACCAAATAAAACAACCAAAGTGTAAAAATTGAAATATATAGTCCTGGGTTTCACACAAACATAGAATTGATCTCACACTCCACACCTAATCCTCCTTCTTACTTCAAGGATTATACGTGGAAGTAAAATAAGTCAACTTTCCGCCATTAATATTTCATATTTTCATAGCAAAATTAGTCAAGGGATATGATGTTAACAAAAGTATTCCATAACCAGAATTTCGCACAAAATAGTTCGATACAAACAATTGAATTATTAAATTTCCTTTCAGTTACCTGAGAATTCTCTTCCTGTCACGGAAAAACGCTCTCATGTTCAAAGAATTTAAACATTATTGAAAACATTTTTTAGATTAGGCGTTGTTACTTACATACTAGTTAAAATACCTTTCGAATTGAGCTTATGAAAACAGGTAAATGTAATAAATTTCCTTACAAGTAATGTAATCCCCCCTCCCGTCTTTTCATGGAAATATCGTTCCCATTTCCACAAATTAAAAATTACGCTACAATTTTTTTTTAATCTGGAACTTATATCAACAAGCCACAGTTTAAATATTTTGAAAAGGGTTTATAAAATCAGGTTAAGTTAATTTATTTCCTTCAGTTATGTATTTTTCCGTCTTGTCATGAAAAAACGCTCCCAGTTTCTCAAATTTAAAAATAATAAAACAAAACATTTGTAAGGATTTAAAAAAATATGTCACAGTTCAAGTATCTTTTGAATTGGATGTATAACACAGGTTAAGAAAATTAGTTTCTTTTTGGTTACTTATTATCTCCCATATATTCATGGAAGAAACGCTCACATTTTCTTAATTATAGAAATTGTTTAAAGCCATTTTTTAGAACTAGGTAATCATTGCAACATGCGACAGTATAAATATCTTTTTAATTTGATAAGAGATATGTAATTTAAAATTAAAATTTAATATGTTTCTATTAGATTTACGTGATATTTTTGACGCAAAGTTATTCAAATCATTTCATGAAGATCACTGATCCACAGGGCCGTATTAACCCATACCTAGCACAGGCAGTTGCCTGTGCTAAAAATTTAAAACGGTTGGCTGGGTTTATTTCAATCCTGTGTATATTTGAGCCAATGGTGTATTACATGATGTACAACTGGTTGCCGCCGAACCAAAACATCCTTTCTGATTGACCAATGGCCATCATAAATAAATGCATAATAGAACAGCGAAATAAGGGTAAACTGAATGCCTATACTTTTTAAAAGGTTAAAAAAATCAAATAAAATGATATGATGACTTAAAATTAGTGAAAACATAAATCAATAATTGAAGAAATAACTTGAAAAAGCACTTATAAAGAAATATAATCCAGTAAAGTTAGGAAGACAACAAATAGAGCACATTTATAATTATAAATTGCTGTCTTATTCTCTTGTTAAAATTATTTAAAAAATGAATCCTATGTTTGGATTGAAAAATATTCTTGAGCTGAATCAAATCAGAAAGGTGCTCTCTTCAAGCACGAACTATTTGTATTTTACAGATCTGGAGAAATCCTTGGCTCCACCCTGGAAAATGTTGCTATTTGATTCCGTTTCAATATCAGATTATTTATTGTCTACAATCTTTAATAGTTTCAGAGCATAATTTGAAAAATGTTTCTTGTATATTTGAGAAGAGAGCTATTAATCATATAATATAGGGGCCACTCCGAAAGTTCTGCCTAGGGGCCCGTCTGGCTAAACGCGGCCCTGCTGATCCAGATCTAGGCTCTGAATGGATGCAATGGATACGATCCGTCCATTTCGGAAAGTTGGCTTTGGGAATTAAAAAAAAATGCTAAACTTGTCTTTTCCTTCTTTATTTTCCAGTTTCAAGTGAGATCAAGGGCTAACATGCTTTTCTCCAGTTTTAAGAACGATTACATCATCTTTAATTATGTCTGTGATCTTAAAGTGCTTATAAAAGTCTGCAATTCAGCATTCGACCGTTCTTTTAGCACTTTTAGTTGCTAGATTCCGTCACTAAATTACATCCTGATATTTGCCGGGAGTAAAGAAATGTATTTTCACTTGATCCTTTGGGCTGTCGATTTCATTATAGTCTTGTGCTTCTAATTTTCATGCTGTTTTTTTAACCGGGCATACTTTTTCAATTTGTGAATATAAAAGGGAACGTAACAGAAGACCATATTAAATATTCGTGATTAGTTATTTTGCCACTTACTTATATTGATTTAAGCTAGTACATTCCACCAACATTTTGGATTGCATTTCCATTTCTTTAGGCCCTCATATGTAAAGCTCCTGATATGTTCTTTTTTAAATCTTCAGGGTTTTAATGTCCTGCTCATCAGAGCGAGACAGGTGGGAAATACTACTGGATTGTACCTGTCAATGAATTATATAAATATGGATTTGAGATTACCTTGCAAATATTTTGGTTTTAAGAATATTATTGTGTTTGTTATTAAAAACTAGATAATGAATGTGAAACTATATTTATTGAGTAACAGAAAATTGGCATACTGACCATTTTGGTAACCCAGATTTAGCTTTCCTTATAAGCTTTACGTAAATGTTTCATGGTTATCAAATATAGACTGATTTGGCTGCTTTTTTCGATTGATTTCCTAATTCCTCCTATATCATCCTTTTGGCATCCATCGAGCTTCTCTTTGAAACTCTTGGAACGTGTTTCAAAGGTAACCAAACGAAATTCAACCCATTTTTATTCCTGCTTGATAGCATGTCAACAGTTTTTCCAAATTAATTTCAAATCATTCCCCCGTAACTGTTTTACAGATTGTGAGGGATGTTCTATATACCTTGATTGAAAGAATGACATCTGTACTACTTGTCAAGCAGATGCAGATGAATGAACAAGAAGCCTACATATCTAGACTGGTTAATCGACTCAAATGTAACTATTTTTATGAAATTAGGTAATTACGATGTATGTAATAACTTTTGTCATGCCATCATAGTGTTTTAGTATTTAATTGCTATTTTGTGTTTTTAGGTTTATAAAACTTAAATGAAAATGATATGATTTATGTAAAATTTTACCATTTATACACGCAATTCTAATTAAGGGTTTAATAGATATCTTTGGAACACATATTTGGAAGAAGAGGACAAGAAAAAATGGAAATCGAAATAGACAACGTGATTTCGATTATGATGTCGAGGGAGCTCATCGACCATATGCATGAGCTTAATGAGATTCGGCAAACCATGTCCAAAGAAGAACAGGACCAAAATGAAGCAGCGATCTCGGGCATAAAAAACGAGGAAGTTTTCCGCTTCTTTCTCCGTTGGAAAAAGATCGCACCGGACACTAGGAATCATGTGAAGCGACTACAGAAAAAGGAGAACGCATGGGCTAGGGGCATATCACGGACGGAAAAGCCCGATGACCCAGAACACAACGCAGAGGCGAAGCAGAGAACCAAAGAGCTGCGGCGGATCAACAAGTGGGCCTCTGAAAATCAAAATGCCCGGGCTAATGCACTCATCACCTACCGTGCAGAGGGCCTCACTGACGAACAGCAAACCGAACGGGAAACCGTACGCCAAGAGGCCCTTGCCACAGAACGCGCCGCAGCTGGGCCGGTTCCTCGCCAGAAAACACGCTATCTGCGCGGGACCGATCCCGCTCATGATGAGTTGATGAAAGAGAAGGCCAAGGAAAAAAACCGTGCAAGAGCCAAAATTACTTGACATTGAGTTATTACGTTCGCTTACATATTTAGTAACATACACTGTCACACGATTAAGCTAGAATAAACATTAGCGTTTTCTTTCTGTTTCAGTCTGGAAACGAGAAGCGTAGAAGGTCTTTCAAAATAGTAGAAATCTTTCTCCCGCTCTTAGAGATATTTGGATGGATAAGGAAACATTCAAACAACGCATTGACTTACGACAAAAGAGATATTCATTTAAAGAAAGGTAAATGTATAACGACGTATACTTTGTTTAATACATAGGTTACCACCACCACCGACCAATTTTTTTAAAACTTACTTGTACCAAACTAACAGATTTTTGAAACAACATAAACTGTCATTCTTTGCCAGTGAAAAGAATCAAGCAGTTTTTGGTAAATAATTTTTTTTTCTTTTTAACGTTGGTTCTTGTTAATTTGCGTAATTTTTAATTACATGTTGCGATACCCACACCTTGCATCATTGGTCTCACTTCCTTATTTTCTCAAGAGGAAAATTAATTTTTCCAAGAATATTAAGAGTTGATGAGACCAGTAGCAAACTGGAAATACAGCATCTTGGCAACTGTAAAGTAGTAAAGAAGTAAAACTTTTTGTTTTGACTTGACTTAATTTATTTTGTATGTAGTTAAGTGCAGTTGTGTAAGACGTGGGTCTCAGACCTCTTTGGCGTGGCACGGATGCCCTCGTTGAGCACAAAAAGATGTCGCGACTGAGTTCTTTTCATTGAACTCGTGCTTTGGCGCTAAAGGTCGTAGCGCCACTTGGTGTTTCCCTTAAGAAACTCGGATCAGATAAATTTAATCGAGACTAGAAATCGTGTTGAAAGGTTGCTTATGCAACCAGAATTGACAGAAAGCAGTGTTAAAACATTTGTCTTTGTAAACTCCTTATCGATTAAATCCTGAGTATTTGATGCGAATAAATGAATAATGGGTTTTTAACTGATAAAAAATTGCTAATATTTTTATAAATTTAATTTTTATAAATAACATAGCAGTTTAATTCTCGATTTTGTATTTTCAATATGCTTCTTTAGAAAGTCGTAGGCAAAGTAAGATGGATTAAATCTTATCTATAGTCAAGTTCGTCTTATAATATTTAAAGCGCAACTCTAGCATCCTTAGCTGCTTGTTGTGCTAGTTTGGAAGTCACAATATTGATCTACGAACGATCTTTATTTTGATGTAACACGCCCCTTGTTACATCAAAATATTATAATAAAATAGCTGGCTAAAAATAATAACTGATGGTTTATTGGCGAAGACGATTGGAAAAGTAAAAATATATAACTAACCTCTAGCTGATTGGATGGGAAAACTGACGAGAGGTGACCTTTCTGAAGTTTCTTACATAACTTCATATATTTCTAGTAGATATCAAGATTGATCTAAGGATAAAATTTAATTTAGTGAAACGGTTATAGTGTTTTGATAGAATTTTAAAGGATGTGATTTATCGTATTATATATTCTAAAACGAATTAAAATTTTCAATATTTAGTTGCTACAATTGATGGAAGTTAAGTTTTTATAACTAAATTCAAATTTATTATTAATGATATTTTTTTCTTAAATAATTAATTTCTTTAAAAAAATCAATTGCTAGTATTTTTTTTTATTACTTAAAAAAAGAAAAAAATTGTATTTCCATTTGTATTTGTACGTCAATTAATTTTCTTTCTTTATAAATCTTACCATTTATTATTTTATTTTTTAAAGCTTAGAATCCGCAGTTCTTTTTATAGTTTTCTTACTTGCTTTAGGTTTTAAATAATGTCGTACCATCAATTTACCAAGCATAATAGGAAAGTCTATGGGAGGCAATAACAAGTATTCTCCAGCTACTATTAACGTGTTCTCGGGGAATACATCACACCTGAATACATTATTTGTAAACTGCAAGATCGCATGACATTCACTTTTTTAAGATATCACTTTTCTAAAAATGAAAAAAATTACTGAATAAACTCCAGAAGTGTTCGGCAAATGAACAGGAAACAATAACTATACACCAACCGTTACACTCTTTAAGAGATTTTTTCTCAAGTTGCAAAAACTGACATTTTGATGTCCCGGAATAGGTGAAATTAACTGTTTTCACGAACAGGCCTAAGATTATTTACAGTGGATAATGAATGAACATGGGCTTGTGTGCTACTGATTTAGATTAAAATTTGAAAGAAGAATTTAACTGGTTTATCATGTGTGAACCACTGAAACTTGACCAAGTGAACCTTGTTTGATGAAAAAGAGGGCAAGGACAATTACTGTAACAACTTACGTTCACTATTTTGAGAAATGTGATTACTGTAGTTTACCCCAACAGAAGAAAATATGCGATCTAGTGACAAGAAATCTTATTCACCATTTGGAGATGTATATTTAAGATTCACACATGAATTCAAAATTGCAAAATGGGCGCAATTGATTGTAATTGATTGATTGTGTTGGTGTGTGATTGCATCACTTACGTTTCATCCGCTAATTTGATCAAAGACAAGTACAGCAATTGAATTTATCTAATATGCCAAAAGACATGAGTAATATAATCTCTTACTGAGCAATGATATTTCTCGTTTCAATTCGTTAAGAAATGCAACGTAAATGATTAAAAAAATCGGACATCACTTGGAATTTTAGAATGTTCTTTATGTCTCGGAAATAAGATAAAAAAAGATAACTTATACTCAATAGGGAATTGTAGGCTCAATAGTAAATGTATCCATTTTTTTCAAGCTGTACCAAACTGGTAAAAAGTGTAAAAAGTGAAAAAGCATCCTTTTATTGTCAACGCCATCATTAAATCCAAGAATTCCCTCTGAATTTCATAGTGCAATATTGATGTATTTTAAATTCCAAGTAAAAATTAAGGATTACAAGTCAAAAAATATCACCTCACCACGAATCAATGTAAACCAAAAAGAGGTTTCAGTGGGGGGGGGGGAGGAAATGAATAATAAAAAATGTTGTTTACATTTTTTCCTTTACAATACTTATGCTTTGATATTCCTAATTTGCTTGATGTCTCTTGGACCATCAAATGCAAGACGATCAGGACCCTTGCTTTCTTGACGTGCTTCAAGATCAGTTTCGTGACAATGCTTATCTCCTACAGCTACTGGTTGTTTGGCTTTCCGAAGTAGTACGCGACTAGTTGTTCCAAGACCTGCATCTTATTTTGCTGGTTCCTCTCAATTTTGTAGGTAACTGAAATTCCTACAAAATTGATGCTCGGTCAGGATATTTGCTGTGGGTAAGGGTAGTTCTTTTAATTTGTCTTATGTAAACGCCATGACCTGTTCTGTGATTGAAGAACATTTCATACCACTGGTAACCATTGTGGGGGAATGGAATTTTTGCATCTTGTAACCAAAGATAACCATCTTGTTGCCAATTCTGGGAATAATCTGTAATTTCTGAAAAATCAAAAGTATATGTGTTTCCTTCTTTGAGTTGGGAAACACTTTATTAGGTATTGGTACACCGGAATCTTCAAATAACGTCATTTCTACAAAATTATTGACTCTAGGTAGCATTGTCCAGGTAAATGCCTATGGTAGACGAAGATGCTTGGAATGAAGCCACCCCAGAGCCTTCTATAGAGCTTTATATATCAGACAAGAATGGAAGAGTAGCTTTGAATGCAATACTTGGAGAAAGTAACTGAGGATAAAATTCAACTTCATAAATTTACGACAGCCCAGGTTGAAGCTGTTTTCATCGGTCGTCCCTGGCCGAAAGACGGATAATGCGTACGTTGTCCTTCGTCCGTGCTTAAATAAGCTGAAGACCCGTTCGACTCTCACAGTTCTCGTTGTGGCAAAAGAAGAAGTAGACCAGATGTCAAACGAACTGCCCATAATTAGGATTAATGTAGTGACTTTTAAAAAATCGTAGTAATACCTTCTGTATTTATCACTAAATACACTAATCATATCCCAGTTACCTAATGTAACTGTCGGATTGTTTGAATGTTTGCACACCGGACACAGGTTAAATATCAAGCAATGAAGGCAAACATCTGAAAGGAAGTAAGAAGCAAATTATCATTATTAAAAATAAGAAAAAGTTAGATTCAAAAGTATGTAGTGTATACCTTGAGTAATATTTTTGGTTGAATAAAAAAAATCATTTAATAGTAGGAAAAGAATCCTTCCACCCTCATTCATTACTCTATGGTGAAAGAATACATTATTATTGTGAGTAAATTGATCGCATTTCTGAGAAGTAGTATAATTGTGCAAATCTGAAGCACTTGGCATAAGCAGATGTAACTGTGGAGCACTTGTTCCACTTATTTTTACTGATAGTAAAGGTAGATATGAAATGTTTCAGGATAGACAATTTCCTAAGGTCCCACAAATTCTC
The DNA here is from genome assembly GCA_030141595.1 of Chydorus sphaericus. Lineage (NCBI taxonomy): Eukaryota > Metazoa > Arthropoda > Branchiopoda > Diplostraca > Chydoridae > Chydorus > Chydorus sphaericus. The sequence continues at coordinate 3,931,340 of CM057926.1, read as the reverse complement.
CAGCTTATTTCTTCTCAGCATTCGTGACATATCCTCAATCACTGTACATGGACTAAGTACAAATTTCCTCGCGATAAGAGGTGATTCTCTTAGAGAAATACCACCATATTTCAAAATATCTTACTTTCCAAGGTATTTTCTTAAAATTATAGGGAAACAGAGGAATATATAGGTAGGTTGGCATCCATCTGTGAAACTATCCTTCGGGAAAGAAAAGTTTTGGTTCAATGGTTGGAGAGATGACTCGTAAGCTGGATAAGTTCCCTTCGTATGGATCAAAATTAACTCTTTTCTTAAAAACCGCGAAACGGAAAGAATCCTTTTTTATATGAAAAAATTAAAGCTATCATAGATAAAGGTGCATGCAATCAGAGGATTCCGTTTATCGATTTCCAAGTTTCCAAAAAATCTAGTCAACGAGAGATAATTGAATTTTTAAAAACTAATTATTTAAACGGGTTTTAAAAACAAATCGAGGCTCATAGTCTCTAGTGTTAGCGCAATTTAAATTTTAATAATGGCTAAACGTGGCGCGTTTCCAAGCTTAAAACAATTGCTGAAAAATAACTTGTTTCTTATTACATTCAAACGATAAATAATCATCTTCGATATTTTTAAAACATTTTAACTAAAAGTATTAATATTATCATAAAATTATTCGTATCTGCTACTTGACACAGCATTGACGTTGGGCCCTTCACAGAATTCTTTAAATGATGCGATAAATTATAGTGTCATAAGTTCTTGTGTGGTAAAGTACATCTACAGTACCTCGCACTTCAAAAGTTAAAGTAAAACGTTTGGCTCGGTCTTAAAAAAGATACCGAGAGATTTAGCTATACAAAAACTCTTATGGTTGGGTAACCAAAATTATAAATCTACTTAGATCAAAATAATGAATGATGAATGCTGTAAAATATTAATAAAATTGATGGGACGGTTTTGTTCAAGAGCATTAGCTAAAACTCCATGAATCGATACTTTGAGAGATAGGACACTTATCAGACCAGATTACTGTACTATGCAAGTTAACGGTAAGATTGTTAATAATTGTGGGCTGGGTGGTTGTCGATTGGTGAAAGGAGAGAAACATCATAGTTTCCCAATGTAATTTTCTCATCATCAGCACTTGGCGACATATTTTCATCTCCTTGTTTATACATTGAAAAAATTATTGATTGACTCATGATCAAATGGCATTGTAATTGAATAGGTTATGTATGACACTTAGATACCTACAATGAATCTTGCGGTACAGAAAAGGAGTTTAATTTAGTTCCAGAATAGTGCGATTGGTTTTGAAGACAATGTGGATTTGTCTGCGACATCTCGATTAGAAAAAATAACTTTGGGCTATACACAGTAAACTGATAGATTTTCTTCCATATCTCGGACTCACTTCTCCCGACGGAAAAAAGTTCTGCAAATAATGAAATCAATTTTAAAGCCGTTAAATGAATTTATTTGATAAAAATGATTGGGCAAGGCTGCTAGACGTTATCATTCTTTCGTTTTTTTCTAAGTAATAAGAAATCTTTTTGAAATTTTTTGGGAAATTTAGTTATAAAAGTTTTTTTTTTAATAATATGATGACTCGAATTTTTAGTTATTATACACGGATGGGATATTATCAAAAGTCTAATTATATGAAAAATGCTAATGTTCCCTTGTAAATAGTTGGTCTGTGTGAAAAACGCACTATAACTGCATTTTTAGTTACACTTGGAATTTCAAACTGTTTGTACGTATGTATGTTCATATATTTAACGCAAAAACTAACTTTTTTTCAATAAATCCTGTTGTAGTACTGAATCCCAGTAGTTTATATATTAGTCGGTTACGCTGGGTCCTCTAAGTCCGCGCTACTCAGTGGTTTCCTAATTTAAAAAAAATTATATGTATTCTTGGTGAAATTGTGGATTTATTTTTAATACGGTACAATAAACTTTACCAATATAACCTAAAAATTATTTTAAAAATTTTGAAATACGTTACAAGGAATGTAAAAAATGACGATATATGGGCTTTTATTGGGACAGTTTTTCATCTCACGTTGTTATACCGATTTTTTATTAAATATTTTCTAGATTTTACTCTTCCATGCTGTTAAAATGTCTGAATCTGGGGAGAAGCGTAAATTCGAAACTGAAAGTAATGAGACTAAAGAAGCTGAACCAGGCAAGAAGTGGAAGAAATTAATCATGTTTGTGGAAAAATCGGCCTAGTCAAACCTAGTTGAAAAGCGCTTGGTTGCGGTCTTCACACGCACAATCCGCATCACAGAGATCCCTTTAAGCAGCAAGAAAAAGGCTGCAGTGCCGAAGGCAGCTCAGACAAATCCCACTCACTACCGTTAGCTGTGAAGACATCTGAGACTCTTGGTGGTTTTCGTTCTCGTTGTTTTAAATATCTGTCTGACATTGCTTTCTCTTAAATTGTTGTATCCTATTTCTAACTGAGACCGAGCGTGTGCACGTTTGATGCAGCCTAGTGCTGGGAATGTGCGCGGTAAAAATAAATATCAATTCAATCAATTCAATTCAATTTAACATGCTCTTTGTTCCTGACATGTCAGACAAATTCAGCAACACACCAGGCCTCGTAAAAGAATTAACATTTAATTAATAAAACCTTCCGTTTTTTAAAACCAAAGTTTGATACAAAGTTCAAAGTGAAGGACCCCGTTGAAAAGAGACGCAAATGAAGTGTAAGAAAACTCCGACAAAAAATGTCTTTCCAAAAGGGAATTTGTTGAATTCCTTAAAATTACCAACGTTAAAACATCAATAAATCAATTAGGGAAGAAATTTTTTTATCAAACAGTACCAAATTAATAGGGGTAACAAAATTTTAATTTTTACATTTTTGTTTCGATTTTAGCCAGTTCTCTTGCTATAACCTGAATAAATATCACTATTCGTCTCCAGTTTTCAAGAAAACTGAGCATTCGTTTCCTACCAACAAAACTCGATCTGGAACATCCTTATGATGAAAAAAGTGGCTGCATAAGAAAACTTGTTCCTCCTCAAGGTCAAAATTGAGCTAAATCATCCAACAGTACCACACAATTAAAGCAAAAAGACCACTTTTTCGGGTTAAAATACTTCGGAACATCTTGCTTCCTTAGTTTTTTTATTCAGACCATTTTCTGCACAAAGGAGGTAAATGTGTTATCAGTTTAATGTTTTGTCTTCTTTTAAAATAAGATAATGTTGAAAAAAGTGGTTACCCACAATTTCTCTCATGTTTCCTACAATTTACTTCTAAATTACTAAATCGATTATTATTTAGCTTCGACTATTATTTGGCCATTACGGCCTCAAATTAAATTTCAAGAGTAATTTAGGAACTTAAAATAAACAAATACTTCATGAAACTAATTTACATTTTGTTTTTAAAAAAAGAAAAAGAAATGCCGTGATCAAGCCCATTTTCCCCGTTTAAAAAATAAAGGGGTTTCAAGAGAACGTCACACAGAAGGCGCGAAAACGACAGACACTGCACTTGTCGGAATTTGGAAAGCAAAAAAGCTAGCTTTACAGTACTCAAAAAATACCAAAGCTCACAAGAAACCAAGTGAAGTGCGTTCTTGAAGTGTTTTCTTTCACTTTCAAAGATTTTTTAGAAATCGTTTTCTGTAGCAGAGAATAATAATTTTAAGTTCTCTAATTAGTGTACATAACTTTGGTTGGTGTATGTAGCAAGTAGCTGTAGATACAACGTGTAAAATGGACAATTTCTTGTCTAAGCCGATTTTTCGAAAAGTCTAAACTGGTGAGACCAGTTAGCCACAAAGACTGAAAATCAGTAAGAGAGACAGAAGTATTTTTGAATTGTTATAATCTCTTAATGTTTTCTTGGATTTAAGCCCCAGTATAAACCAAGGTTGGCGTGTTTTTTAACAGATAAGACACTTTTTATTTCCCATAAAATATATTTTTTCCATTTTTTTTAAAAAATTTAGATGCAGGAGACATTGGCCACTTTACTTCTTGTTCCTCATTTCTGAAGTTATTACAATCTTAAGCTGGGTAATAAAACGGCAAAGTAATTAAATGAAAAATAGACACGGATTCTTAAGATTATTAAACTAAGTTGAAAGCCCGTCAAGTGCCGATAAAATAACCCTCGGCCCTCTAAGAAATCACTGAAGGGTTGCAGGTCGTTAGTGACATCCTGGAGTTGTTCGCTGTCGAGACTTTTTTTTACTTGTTGATATATTTTATGTGCCTATCTTTACACATTAATTTAAATAAATTAAAAACACAGATATAAATGCAACCACTTAAATTATTAATCTAAAAATCTTTTTTTAACGTCCAAACAGAAACTAAAAACAAAGTATCCACACAATTTTTGTGACGGTTAAATCATAAAAAAAATTTCCCCAACTAACTAGTATTACTGCGAAATCACTTCGCATCCTTAAAAACACTAAATTTAGAACTTTGTGTCTACATTTTGATGATTGATTGTTTCTTACAAACAATCATCATGAAAAAAATTCCCGTTTCTTTTTGCTTGATTTATTGAGAATGGAAGAAGTAAAATGCATCCACAAAAGAATCCACATAAAAAAATCCACATATCAATTATTTGAAAAAGTTAAATACACAATTTAATTTTCCGATGGGTATCATTTAAAATTATCTTCTTTCTTTTTTTCTTTTTCACCCCTCACCTTGTTCAAACCAACGAAAATTATCGTTACCAGCCTTTAGATTTGCAATCCCATTTGTTTGCAAAGTCTTTTAACATCAAATGAACGTAGTTGTTTATAAAATTATGGAAGTCCAAATATAAATTTGGAAATTTAGTTTTGAATCGTTTTCGGTTTGAAATACTAGTTTTTAAATAAAAGTCTATATATCTAAAGTTCTTAATAGGTAAAATTGTGCTTAAAAAATATGTTGACCGCCTGTGAAATATCAGGAACTAGTAACTAACAAGTAATATGGCCTTGGTTTATTCTTTGGTCGGACGTTTGGCATGGTTTTTGTGATCTAGTGTCCCAGGCTTTCCAATTTTCCTAGTGGTCAACTGACTTTTACTTTTAGGAAAATTATCTTCTTAGATATCACTATTCATTTCTATGTTGCTAAGAGATTGATTTCTTGATGATTGATTCTTGCTCATTATATTTTTTTAGAACCTTCAGCTCGCGTTGTTCTTCAGTGTATTCTACTTCACCGTCTCGGCCTGCTGACTTTCTGGTTACCGCTGTTTGATTCTGTCCACTGGTGTTGATAGAAGTGCTGGGCATCTGCCCCTTTATTATTCATCTTCCATAAGGTGTACTTCTTACGTTTCTATAATTAGTTTATTTTAAAACACATGTGATGATGTATTCATAGACATTTTTGTATAAATTTCAGCTAACCATTTTTTTTAACATTACAGAGTCATCTAGAGAACAGTACACAAGGGTTGAGATGGGTGACAATGAAACCAAGAACCCAGGTGACATGGAACATTGCCTAATCTGTCTGGAGCTTGTGACTACCCCAGCCACCATTCCATGCAAACACTTGTTTTGCTATTATTGTCTCCACGATTGGGCCCAAAAAATCTACGAGTGAATGATAATACTGGATTGGTGGAGGCTTCATATCCCAGTTGTCACCAAGCCTTCACAACGTTCAAGCATCACGGAAATAAAACGTTCAAATCGTCATCTGTTCAAGAAGCGACGTCAGCCCTATTAGGAAGATGTACCGGCCTTTGTACGATCGTCTATCACTCTTTCTTTCTCTTTGCCCTTAAATAAAATTGATGAATAAAAATTGACTTGAATGATTCATTACACTCATATTGAAATTCTTATTAACTTTTACTATCTTAACTAGGGCCTACGCCAGAAATAAAAGATTCAGAAAATGAAATTTTAAGCAGTTATTGTGTCAGGTATTATTTGATAGGCAGGTTGTGATCGCCCCAAGTATCACGTTTCTGACTTAAAAGGCGTTTTACAAATAATGTCCGATTTTTCACGCTTAATTTACAGTGTCCCTTCTTATCAGCTCGGAACAGAAAGGTTTTTTCGCTTCCCCTTGGATTATCCAGCTAGTACTCAACGAATTAATTTAACTAACAATACGAAGATGGTTTTTTGACTAGATGTCTGGTCGCCTTTCGTTTCCCCCCTTCAAATGAGCATAGAAAGAAAATCAGCTGCATATCAGGAAAATACTTTTAACAACAACAACTGGTTGGCTTCCGACTCCTTTATTGAACAGGCCAATGTTTACAAAAACTTTGTTTTCCCATGGCTCCAAGTTTGATTTTGATGCAAGACTACATATTTCCATAATATCATACAAAACTTCTAGTGGTGATGTTCTATCTCTGGAGAGTAATAAAAGAGCCACTAAAATCTGTTTTCTTCAAGACTTTACAGAAATATAAATTTCAGAATGTGTATTTTAAAAACACATAAATTAAGATTACTGAGGGTAATTAATAATGCAACATAATAAGAGAGAGTAGCAGTATTTTAAATTTCGGAATAATTTGCATATGTGAAATAGATCAAGACATAACTAAATGAAGTATTGTTAATGTCAAGACAAAAAAGGTGTTTTAATTTCAACTGCAATAGTACTCCTTTTCATCAACTGGGAGATGCTTTTGAAGACGCCCACGGGGTCCATACCCGTCAGGATGAATGTTGAACGTCATTGGTGGGTCTTGGTCAAGTGCTCATAGACTACTTTTTTCAGACAATTGTAACAAAATCTGTGTCCACAGGGTGGCCAAGCCTGGTTCATTGTGAGCTGCTTACAGTAAAAACACTATTCTCGTAGCTCAGGATTTCGCCTTTGAAGTACCTCACTCAAAAACGTGGGCGTGGCATGTTCCAGCAAATTGATAAATAAACAATTTTTTAAAGAATAATTAAACAATATATAAACCTAGTCACCTTAAAGCGATTTTTATCAATTTGCAGGAAGCCACCTAATTTCAGACATTTCATTGGTAACATTTAAAAAATTCCAAATAAATTTTTTCCATGTTTATGAAAAAAATACAAAAATGATAATTACAATCTCGTTCTTGAGAATCGGGAGTTACTACATAATTTCCTCTCTAATCCATTCCAAGAAAATTTCCACCACCTAAAGGTGCTTCCTAGGTTATAATTTGTTGCTTGCTAGGATTGTCTTCCTTTAAATTTTCATCATGTCAAAAAGTAGCCTTTCCTGTTTTCCTTGAATCCACTAATGCCCATAGTATTCAAATAGCCGATATTATAAGCTCTTTTTAATTAGATATACCCGTTGTATATTCAATAGGGAAAGCTTATAAAAAAAAACTGCTAAAAAGCATATCATTGTGTTCAGCGTATCAAACAGAACAAAAGTGCTTATCATATTGTGTATCAAATACATTTTTGTTGGTTGGAAATCGACATCAACGTCGGTGTGTAAAGCCCAGTACCCAAAACGGCCCTCCACCCATCTTGTCAATTAAAGCAGACATATTTAAGAAGGAATCACTATCGCACTGTGTAAACTGTAAGGCATTGCCTTTGCTTATCTTCCGGGATTCACAAAGAAAAATACTTAATACACTGCGGTAGTGATCCCATCAATAATTCCCCTTCAATGAAAAATAAAATGTTTAATACAGCATATCGCCGTGTTCAGTGAAAAAAAAAACAAAAATTAAGTATCATATTGTGTATGAAATAAATTTATCTTCGCTGGAAATTGACGCTAACGCTAGTGTGTAATGCACCGTACGACAAACGGCCTTTCAGCCATCTTGACGATTAAGACAGACATTTTAAAGAAATAGTTAATTCCGCATTGTGTAGAGAATTACAATTTCCTATCTCCTGGTGTATAAAGTTTGGTTATTCATACATAGTATGGTACACAAGTTTGTTCAGTTTTTCACGCTGAATGGATGTTATGTTTCATGAAACTTTATTTTCCTTTTTTGTTCCTTTCCCCATTATTCGTAAATATGAGGGGATGTATCCAATGGTTATAGAATTTCAAAGATAGTGACGTTCTCATAAGCAACCTTATTGTTTTTTATGAAAAGAACTTAAAAAGGGTTTGAAAATATGTTTCCAGCTTCATGCAGTAAAAATCTGAATTCCTACTTTTAAAAATATATTAGTCGGTAAAAGTGCGCTTAATAAATCAGTTGACCGCCTGTGAAATATCAGGAACTAGTAACTAAAAAGTAATATGGCCTTGGTTTATTCCTCGGTCGGACGTTGGGCATGGCTTTGGTGATCTAGTGTCCCAGGCTTTCCAATCTTCCTAGTGGTCAACTGATTTTTTTGAAATTTTTAAAATATAAATTGTTGAAGATGTGGGATGTATAAGTAGTGAAGATAAATGCATAGTTAGAAGCAAATGACCGCCTGTGAAATATCAGGAACTAGTAACTAACAAGTAATATGGCCTTGGTTTATTCCTCGGTCGGACGTTGGGCATGGTTTTGGTGATCTAGTGTCCCAGTCTTTCCAATCTTCCTAGTGGTCAACTGATTTTTTTGAAATTTTTAAAATATAATTGGTTTAAAATGTGGGATATATAAGTAGTGAAGATAAATGCCTAGTTAGAAGCAGTTGACCGCCTGTGAAATATCAGGAACTAGTAACTAACAAGTAATATGGCCTTGGTTTATTCCTCGGTCGGACGTTGGGCATGGCTTTGGTGATCTAGTGTCCCAGGCTTTCCAATCTTCCTAGTGGTCAACTGATTTTTTTGAAATTTTGAAAATATAATTGGTTGAAAATGTGGAATATATAAGTAGTGAAGATAAATGCCTAGTTAGAAGCAGTTGACCGCCTGTGAAATATCAGGAACTAGTAACTAACAAGTAATATGGCCTTGGTTTATTCCTCGGTCGGACGTTGGGCATGGCTTTGGTGATCTAGTGTCCCAGGCTTTCCAATCTTCCTAGTGGTCAACTGATTTTTTTGAAATTTTGAAAATATAATTGGTTGAAAATGTGGAATATATAAGTAGTGAAGATAAATGCCTAGTTAGAAGCAGTTGACCGCCTGTGAAATATCAGGAACTAGTAACTCACAAGTAATATGGCCTTGGTTTATTCCTCGGTCGGACGTTGGGCATGGCTTTGGTGATCTAGTGTCCCAGGCTTTCCAATCTTCCTAGTGGTCAACTGATTTTTTTGAAATTTTTAAAATATAATTGGTTGAAAATTGTGGGATAAATAAGTAGTGAAGATAAATGCATAGTTAGAAGCAGTTGACCGCCTGTGAAATATCAGGAACTAGTAACAAACAAATAATAGGGCCTTGGTTTATTCCTCGGTCGGACGTTGGGCATGGCTTTGGTGATCTAGTGTCCCAGGCTTTCCAATCTTCCTAGTTTTTCACTGTTTTTGAAATTTGGAAAATATATTTTTAAATCGTTTTCGATTTGCAATCGTAATTATTTAACAAAAAGTCTATATAAGTAACGTGTATAGTCGGTAAAAGTGCGCTTAATAAAGCAGTTGACCGCCTGTGAAATATCAGGAACTAGTAACTCACAAGTAATATGGCCTTGGTTTATTCCTCGGTCGGACGTTGGGCATGGCTTTGGTGATCTAGTGTCCCAGGCTTTTCAATCTTCCTAGTTGTCAACTGTTTTTGAAATTTGGAAAATATATTTTTAAATCGTTTTCGATTTCAATCGTAATTATTCAATAAAAAGTCTATATAAGTAACGTGTATAGTCGGTAAAAGTGCGCTTAATAAAGCAGTTGACCGCCTGTGAAATATCAGGAACTAGTAACTAACAAGTAATATGGCCTTGGTTTATTCCTCGGTCGGACGTTGGGCATGGCTTTGGTGATCTAGTGTCCCAGGCTTTCCAATCTTCCTAGTTTTCAACTGTTTTTGAAATTTGGAAAATATATTTTTAAATCGTTTTCAATTTGCAATCGTAATTATTAAAAAAAAGTCTATATAAGTAACGTGTATAGTCGGTAAAAGTGCGCTTAATAAAGCAGTTGACCGCCTGTGAAATATCAGGAACTAGTAACTAACAAGTAATATGGCCTCGGTTTATTCCTCGGTCGGACGTTGGGCATGGCTTTGGTGATCTAGTGTCCCAGGCTTTCCAATCTTCCTAGTGGTCAACTGATTTTTTTGAAATTTTTAAAATATAATTGGTTTAAAATGTGGGATATATAAGTAGTGAAGATAAATGCATAGTTAGAAGCAGTTAACCGCCTGTGAAATATCAAGAACTAGTAACTAACAAGTAATATGGCCTTGGTTTATTCCTCGGTCGGACGTTGGGCATGGCTTTGGTGATCTAGTGTCCCAGGCTTTCCAATCTTCCTAGTGGTCAACTGATTTTTTTGAAATTTTTAAAATATAATTGGTTTAAAATGTGGGATATATAAGTAGTGAAGATAAATGCATAGTTAGAAGCAGTTGACCGCCTGTGAAATATCAGGAACTAGTAACTAACAAGTAATATGGCCTTGGTTTATTCCTCGGTCGGACGTTGGGCATGGCTTTGGTGATCTAGTGTCCCAGGCTTTCCAATCTTCCTAGTGGTCAACTGATTTTTTTGAAATTTTTAAAATATAAATTGTTGAAAATGTGGGATATATAAGTAGTGAAGATAAATGCATAGTTAGAAGCAGTTGACCGCCTGTGAAATATCAGGAACTAGTAACTAACAAGTAATATGGCCTTGGTTTATTCCTCGGTCGGACGTTGGGCATGGCTTTGGTGATCTAGTGTCCCAGGCTTTCCAATCTTCCTAGTGGTCAACTGATTTTTTTGAAATTTTTAAAATATAAATTGTTGAAAATGTGGGATATATAAGTAGTGAAGATAAATGCATAGTTAGAAGCAGTTGACCGCCTGTGAAATATCAGGAACTAGTAACTAACAAGTAATATGGCCTTGGTTTATTCCTCGGTCGGACGTTGGGCATGGCTTTGGTGATCTAGTGTCCCAGGCTTTCCAATCTTCCTAGTTTTCAACTGTTTTTTAAATTTGGAAAATATATTTTTAAATCGTTTTCGATTTGCAATCGTAATTATTTAATAAAAAGTCTATATAAGTAACATGTATAGTCGGTAAAAGTGCGCTTAATAAAGCAGTTGACCGCCTGTGAAATATCAGGAACTAGTAACTAACAAGTAATATGGCCTTGGTTTATTCCTCGGTCGGACGTTGGGCATGGCTTTGGTGATCTAGTGTCCCAGGTTTTCCAATCTTCCTAGTTTTCAACTGTTTTTTAAATTTGGAAAATATATTTCTAAATCGTTTTCGATTTGCAATCGTAATTATTTAATAAAAAGTCTATATAAGTAACGTGTATAGTCGGTAAAAGTGCGCTTAATAAAGCAGTTGACCGCCTGTGAAATATCAGGAACTAGTAACTAACAAGTAATATGGCCTTGGTTTATTCCTCGGTCGGACGTTGGGCATGGCTTTGGTGATCTAGTGTCCCAGGCTTTCCAATCTTCCTAGTGGTCAACTGATTTTTTTGAAATTTTTAAAATATAATTGGTTGAAAATTGTGGGATATATAAGTAGTGAAGATAAATGCATAGTTAGAAGCAGTTGACCGCCTGTGAAATATCAGGAACTAGTAACTAACAAGTAATATGGCCTTGGTTTATTCCTCGGTTGGACGTTGGGCATGGCTTTGGTGTTCTAGTGTCCCAGGCTTTCTAATCTGTTGCAGCAAATTGTTATGTTGACCCATTGATTGAAAGTGCAGGTTGCTGGACATCTTGTTGACGGACCCAGCCATTTCAGTTTTACCTGGATTCGATGGCATAGTTCCCGAAGAATTACGTCATCAAAAATTGGCGATGTGTTCTTTATTAATTGTTTTACTTGAAAACAATGGGTAGAAGTGGATGTGGCCACATGAAATAACCACCTTCAAAGAAATAGTCTCGTTGATGCAAAATTTCCTAAAAAACGAGTAGAATGTTTTAGCTAGAAAGCCTTCAGGAGATGCAGCCACAAAAGCATTTACCTGAAAAATGTCGGTACCAATAGTTATCTGAATTCACAGCTGATTTCAGTTTTAACGGGCGTCGACATCATGTCGACGGACCCAGCCGTTTAACCTTTTTGTAATTTGAATTTGAATTTGTAAACAATGGGTAACAGTGGATGTGGCCACATGAAATAACCACTATCAAAGTTATACTGTAGTTAATGCAAAATGTTCTCACTTATGAGCAGAAAATTTTAGCTAAGAAGCCTTTAGGAGATCAGCTTTTACTGTACCCGAAAAAAAATTAGTGAAAATAGTGAAACTTGTGAATTTTATAATATTGCGACACTCTGGTCGGGGGATACTAAAATAAAGACGCGTGGAGATGTTGTTTGTAGCGTTGTCAAACTCAGAGTGTATCTTTAACTGAAAAAAACGTACAGCTTATATACGTTTGCAAAGCAATAAAAGGATAGTCATAAAAGAAGGGCATTCCAGATCACTACAATTTGCATAGAAGAAGAATGCAAAGAGGGCAATAAAGTCATTTCAAGAAACTGCACAGCAATTTAGGTCAATACAGTAGCCTGATGGGTTTATCCCCTCTCTATTCCCATAAATCTAAGTTTCCCCTGTCAAATCCCTAATAAATTCAAGTTAAAGTAATTTTATTTAAAAGTAATGTCAACGAGAGTGTGACAATATTGTGGCACTCTCATAAGCGGAAGATGTTGAAAGTTCATTTTACTACAACGGATTTTATTTTAACAATACCAAATATGAAGTTTATAAGCGTATAGTTACTTTACGATACTATACGAGGATACATTTTCCATTCATTTTTGCGATTTCTTCTTTATAAGCCTTTTTGTATTTTTTTTTTAAATAAAATCTTGTCAAAGCAGCTTTTAGAAAAGCTCTGCGAGCCTTCATTCACTTTTGAGAGAATGAAAATAACGACGACTGTACTCTGAGAGTAATCCCAAAACAGTGTATTTGATAAAGGCCAAACGGCCACCTTATATAGTCGCTGGACCTCGTAGAGTAAAGAGAGAGCCTACATTCCTTACATCGAATTACAATCATTATCAAGAACTACATGAAATAAAACATGACACGAAAACATAGAAGAGATAACATGCGATTTTCGGGAAGAATAGTCAACCCGGAATCTAGAAGGTTCTATTGATTTCTCTTAATCATCGAAGGACCGATAACTAAATTTATTCAACAAAATTCATTGCAAAAGAACCGAGGTAAAATAACAATCATCTTTCTGCAAAATTTTATCAGAAAATAGTGTGAGAGACCCTGGTGTCATCTCTTAGAATAATGTGAGTGTAGTCTAGATACGTTTTCTGGTATCACGGTTATTTAAATGGTTACAATGTTATATAATTCCGCGAATAAACCACGGAGCTGCGGCAGAACTCACACAAGGAATTAATATTAGATTACGATATCTACTTTGCAAAAGTTCCCATACAATTTATTAAAGAAAGATACTACTTGTCTAACTTCTAGCTTTGTTTACTAAAAAAATAGAAAAAGGAAACTAAAATGTATAACAAAAAATTGTCACTGTTTCTTTTATACGATACATGGAGATTTTATAGTCGTGGTAGAGCAGTGTGCATTTGTAAAATCCGCTGCTAGTTGCTACTCCCTTATATAAGACATGGTTATTGGTCATGTGCGCTGTCTAAAGGGCAAAGGGTAAGGGTTATACGAAAGGAAAAGTGATAAATGCTGATGTGATAAGAAAGGATGAAAAACTGATGTGGTCTTGTTTTTGATTTATTTCGTCGATTGGCTATACTTGGCTGCGTCTCCGAAAACAAATTAGCTTTTGCTAAAATCTCAGCACTTGTTTTGATGCTTAATGGGTACAATTTTTTCATCAAACTTGGTTTTAAACCTCTGAAAAGAGCTGAAACTTTATTGTGTTCCGACATATTTGGATCAACTGTTCTGCAAAAGTGATTTTATTGCAGTAACAATTCGTCGTTTGCTCATTAAGGTCCTGCATTTAGTGCTCAGTTGTTTGCCGGTATATCTCTCCAGTTCGTACATTTATACTATTTTAACACATTTCCTTCGTTGAGCATCTCAAAGTTATTCCTTAATTCTTTTTTTCCCAAGCCAGCTTAGTGAATCTTCTCCTTCTTCATCTGTAAGAACTGGCGGGTCCTTAAGCTATACATCAAATTTTCCCTTTCACCAAACGTTGCAACTCACTCCTTTTTGCTTCTCGCGTTCTCTTCTGTCGCTGTACGTGCCTTTTTATTCAGAGTAAAACAGATCTTAGTTTCAGGAATATATCCCACATCCCTACTATCCCCCTCTTATTAAAAGTTTAAAAAAAACCGTTTTACCACTTCCTTGTTGGTAAAAAAAAAACCAGTTTTTATTGTGAAAACTTTGTTTAAAGCCACAGGGTGCGTTGTCCGGAATAAAATACTTTTTAATTTCACATGAGGCTGAAATAGTTTATTTATGGATTGTGGCCCTATGGACTGATCCCCAGCCCCTTTTAAAGAAGAAAAACCAAACTTTCTAAAATTCTAAAATCAACTTGAAACTCTTACCATCTAAAAACAGGAAAAGGCTGCTTCTCCAACCGTTTGTGACACTGCTGTAGGTAGTTTCTTAGAAAAAAATACCCGGAGATATTATAGTCATGGTAGTCTAGAAAAGAGTGTATTTGTAAAATACATTATTACTCGGTTATATAGAAGTTACATGATAATTAGTCATATGTGTCAACGCCGAAATCCTTGACGTTGAACAGTATACGGGGGGAGAACGTTTGTGACTAGCCACTCCTATTTTTAAAAAAATTTTAAACCTAATAAAATATTGCAACGATATTGAATTATCATCTCAGTTTCTCTCTCTATGACATTGTCCCACTTGACCTCCCTCTCGTGACAAGTGGAGCGGAACCTTCCGCACCTCCCAGCCGCAGCCGTAACCATGACGACGACACGCCCCGGAGCAGATGGATCTTACTACCAAGAAACATTCTTCAAAATAAAATATACAATTCTTCAAAATGCGCTCTACATTAGGTATAGGAGCAGAAAAGGTTTGGTGAGCACCTTAGTAGACGACGCAAGCAGCGCCTTTTCTCTCTGCTTCCTTTAAAATTACGGAGAGGGAAAAGTTTCTATACGACCAAAATAACACAGGTAGACAAGGAAAGAGTGCCAGTACACTACTTTAAAAAAATAATGATTTATCACTTAGAAAAATATATTGGCAACACTGCACATATGTCAAAGGTTCCACACATATGTAAGAAAATCAAATACTGATCTTTCTTATCTCTAGATTTATTTGGATTATTATCCTTTTATCTCTCGATCATTTAGATTATGAAGCTCTCATCTCTCATCGGCAATGAAGAAACACCATAAGCATGTCTTTGGAATGGGGATATTTATTCCTGAGTTTCACAAAAACACACATAATTGATCTCACACTCCACACATAGTCCCCTTCCTTCCTTTTAGGATTAGACGTGGAAGTAAAATGGCTTTTCAACTTTTTGGCCCTTAATCTTGCATTATTTCATAGCTAGATTTGTCAAGGGATATGATGTTGACATGAATATTCTATAACCAGAATTCCGAACATATAACTTCGACATAAACAAGTGAATTAAACTAATTTCTTTTCAGTTACGGATTAATATGTACACATCACAGTTAAAATACTTTTCGAATTGAGTTTATGAAAACAGGTAAATTTAATAAATTTCTTTAGAAGAAGTGTAATCCCTTCGTCTTTTCATGAAAAAATCGCTCCCGTTTCCACAAATAAAAAATGATTCTACGAAACTTCATCAATCATCTTAAAAAATCAGGAAATTAAATCAAACATGACACAGTTGAAATATCCATATATTGAATTGGGTTTAGAAAAACAGGTTAAGTTGATTAGTTTATTTTCTGTTTCGTATTTTTCCGTCTTGTCATGGAAAAAATGCTCCCATTTCATAAATTTGAAGAAGATTAGAAAATTTTGTCAACATGTCCCAGTTCAAATATCTTTTGAATTGGATTTATAAGACAGGTTAAGATAATAAGTTTATTTTCGGTTACTTAATATTTCCCGAGTATTCATGGGAGAAACGCTTACATTTACTTCATTATAGTATTGTTTAAAAGGATTTTTAAAAAAATCAAAGCAACATGCCACAGTTGAAATATTTTTTGAATTGAATAAAAATATGTGATTTAAAATAATAATTTAATTTATATCTATGTATGTATGTATGTCTCAATTTATATACCGCACTTTCGCTTAATTGATCAAGTGACGGGGTGGGGTTAGGCCCGGTGCAGCCTTTTGCCCAAGCGACGAATACTCATCAGCTCAGGGTCGGCGATGCCAGATGGTTCATCTGGCTCACTAACAGTAGTGACAATTGACATGTCTATGACTTTGTGTGGAACAATCTATACCATATGATAACCCCGGGAATCGAACCCGGGCCTCTCGTGTGACGTGCTGATGCCTAGACCAACATACCTACAAGAGGGACATCTATGAAGGTAAGTGATATTTTTGACGTAAAATTATTCAAAACATTTCATGGAGACAACTTGACCCTAATCCAAATTTAGGCGCTGAATGGATACAAAGGATATGATCCTTTCATCTCAAGTTGGTCGTGGGAATTTCAAAAAATGAAAAATTGTCCTGTGGGCTCTAATAGCAAAATCTGTTACTATTGTATCAACAATATTAAATATTGAAAACTCATTAGAAAATGAAATTTTAAAATTACAAAACGATACCTTTTTTAGATACATCACACAGATAAATTATTGGGTCGAAATGGCGTTAAAAAAACACAATTCCTACAAATTTGTCGTCAGGCTGAACCACAAAAAATGTAGGAAAAACCGATAAGAGCCCTATTTCTTTCACTCCGTCAATCTGCAGAGAGTTAAAAAACAGAATTTTAGCAAGGACAGCAATCATACATATCTTAAACGCTTGGATCGTATTTTTTAGCCGATACTCTGTTGGAAGGGGAGCACAAAGATTCTAAAGGTTTTATTTCACAAAGGTTTTCTACACCTTCCGATAAGACAGA
The DNA here is from genome assembly GCA_030141595.1 of Chydorus sphaericus. Lineage (NCBI taxonomy): Eukaryota > Metazoa > Arthropoda > Branchiopoda > Diplostraca > Chydoridae > Chydorus > Chydorus sphaericus. The sequence continues at coordinate 3,914,291 of CM057926.1, read as the reverse complement.
CGGGATACGGTGTGAACAGAACGCGCGTCTGTTTACGTGAAAAGCAGATAAAGATTTTTTTACTTAGGAGATTTTAAAAATAACTAGTTACAATTTTTCTACCAGTCATAATGTAGTCTTATTGATCTTGATCAATGCGATCCTTGTCCGAATTTTGTAGGGAAATGTAGTGATCAAACATTTGTTCATCTTTGGTCTACTGCATTCACTTTTTTTCTAACCAGTGTTGCTGCAATGTATTAGACATTGTCTGAGCCTTTTGCTGTAAATACAGTTCATGTTATAATGTTATTACCGCCCCTTTTAAAAATTTAATTAAATCAGTTACTCAGTTAGAAGACTGGGAAAAAGTAAAAATACTCAACCTGAGATGGCGAACATGGTTCGTGGTACATAACAAGCACTCCTTCACGTGTTTCATCTGGCAAAACAATAGCCACGTATTTGAAAGTTGATCCAGGTTTGTGCAAAAGTGCTACCTAATTGGTGAGGTCAATTTTGATTATTTTTAATACGATACATTCATCATTACCGTATCGCATCGATTAAGGTATTACGGGATACTGCGTCGTCTTAAATCCAGGATTCCAATTCAATTACAGGAGGAAGAACCAATAAATGCTCCCACTCTTCCAAAGTGGTGGGAACCGAGGATGATGACCAGGTTTTTCTGTAAATAGATTTTAACATCTTTTTAATATTGGTCCTCACTTAAACATGCCTATATTTATATATACCGTGGTTAAAAAGGCAATCTGGGATTCTGGATTATAAACAGGATTGTTTTCAAAACTGGCGTTGGTCTTTTCTTCCCCTTAACAAGTAATCTTTTCTATTAAAAGACGCTTTCGACTATCAGACAGTGTAATACCATTTTCTTAAAATATATTCCATTTTCTAGATTATAAAATAAGCGTTTAAAGGTAACTTACCAACATTCACATTTTTAGTCGGGATAACTTCCTTATTTGCTAGTTTTCGGTGAGATCGAAAACATTCTTTTTCCAGTTTTAAGAACGATTACATCCTCCTTAATCGTGTCTGTGCTCTTTAAGTTCTTATAAAAGACTACAATTCAGGAATTGACTGTCCCGTCAGCTTTTTTAGTTGCTAGATTCCGTCATTGAATTGCATCCTGATATTTGCCGGGAGTAAAGAAATGTATTTTCTCTTGATCATTTGGGCTGTCGAGTTCATTATAGTTTTGTGCTTCCAACTCTCCTTCGGATTTATACCGGGGCCTTTTTTTAATTTTTGAACTAACACAGGGAACGTAACCGAAGACCATTTTAGATATTTGCGATTAGTTATGTTGCCACCAGCCACCTATTTATATTAAATTAAGAAAGAAACATTCCAGCACCATTTTGGATTGGATTTCCATTTCTTTACGCCCTCAGCTGTAAAGCTCGCGATTTATTTTATTTTATATCCTTAGCGTTTCAATATCTTCCTCATCAGAGCGAGAAAGGTGAAAAATACTACTGGATTGTACCCAATGTACCCGTCAATTAATTATAAAAATATTGAGTCTATCTTTGAGATTACCTTTCAAATATTTTAGTTTTTTTTTAAATATTAGTGTGTGTGTGTTAAAAACTAGATAATGAATGTAGAACTATATTTAATAAATGACAGAATATTGGCACACTTACCGACTTATGGTAACCCAGCTTTAGCTTTTTTTTATGCTTTTAGCTCTACGTACATTTTTACAGTTTTGGCTGCTTTTTTCGGTTGATTTACATGGTTAGACCTCAAATTATGGGCCACCTTGGAATAGGAAATTATTCACAAATCAATTAGAACAATAAAAATATAATAAAAAAGCCTACCAACATGTTTTGGTAACGCCAACAAGATATTAGGATTAAGCACACTTGGTATTGCACTTTTTTCAAAATCCATTTGGCGCGTTGTCAACACAGAGGTTGAACGCATCCTCATCTTCAGATGCGAGAGCTAAGATGTAGACAAAACAAACATAATATCATTTGTAGTTTCCATGCTAGCAAAGGTTTAGATGATCCGTTTCAGCTCCTGAAAATAATAATTAACTTTAAAGTTTAAAAAAACTTAGAAGTTATAAGGAACTAAGTGTGTAACTTTAGGTAGAAGATGTTTATTAGTTGAAAAATGGTATTAGCCAACTGATTTAAAATCAAAGTAAATTTTTCACAGTCGTTCGTAGGAGTTCTAGCCATAAAACACGTTATTCTTATTTAATTAAAGAGTATATCGTTAAAATGTGCGGCATAAAAAATATATCGCGTGGTATGCTCTGTAGAAACGTGGCCATGATAATACAAATAAAGCTTAGCACTAAGGTGGCAAACTGTCAGTCCTTTTTAGGGGTGACACTGCCATGGGGTTTGCTGACATTTCCCTATTAAAAAAGATTGTTTTAAATGAGTTAGAGGTAGCTTTTAGACTTTTTTCAAATACAAATATCGAATTGGGGTTTATGCTTCAATTTTTATTTGCCAATTCCTTAGTTTTGGCCGGAACGGCGTATAATTTTTTTTAATTCCTTTAATGAGGAACTTAGAGGTAACATCTTATAAAAAACAGCTCATTTTGAAAACAACTCAACTCCCTTACGGTAGTTCTAGGCAATAAGAAATAAATATGTAATTTTTATGGGGAAATTAGCATTATATCAGTTCAAAAAAAAAATAGTGGGGCATACATATACCACAATAGTGCTCTACATTGGGTGCACTAGCAGTTGGTTGTTTGAATTGGGGTAGGTGAATTAGCTGATTAGCTCAGGTTACGATTGAAACTCATTCAACATGCAATGAACACGGAGACCAACGATAGCAATATACAATTTTTACCGAGCACGAAACAGGTTAAACCTGTGTCGCTAATAGTCTAAAATAAATGTATATTGGATGCTGGTTACTGCTGATGAAAACCTTATTTTGCAAGATCAAATATGAAACAGAGAGAGTACTGCTCGCTTTGAACTTACAAAAGCTACTAGTTCCATATCTCGATCGAGGGAAACAGGAAAAAGTCAGAGTATGAGAGTGGTCAAAATGTACAAATGTGAATCTTAATTGTGTGAGTATTGGAACGAAACTGAAAAATCAAAGAATAAAACAATTCAAATTTGTTCATGTAGAAATAAATTTAATGAAATTTCTAAACTGGAATTTTTAAAAAACTTGCAGTATAAAAATTGAACACTTTATGGTAAATTAGAAAAAAACTAAATTGTTCAATTGTGCATTTGCGCTCATTATACTCTGTGATCGTCGACTTTTATCCGATATCATGTACTGTAAAACTGATGTATTTATTTTCATTTTACCAACAAACAATATCTTAATAGTATATAAAATGAATAAAAATACAATTGGTGAACATTAAATATATGTTTTAGAAATATTGAATATTGCCATGATACCAACGAGTTTCACCATTCCTCAAATTCTTTAATACTTTATTTTCATGTAATGACATTTTTATTTTGTTAAAAGTCACTCGAGTAAATAAAAAAAAAACACAACTTTAAACTTTAAACACACCAACCTTGATCACTAGATTCGTCATTAGAGAATTAGTAAAAAAACTTTTTCTTCAGGTTTTCGAGATGGTTGACGATTTTATCTTGGATACCTTCTGGGGTTTCGTCTCCTTCATTGATGATTATACCATCCACATATAATATGGCTTTTTAAGCCTCCTTAATAGAAGCAAGTAAATGGATAATTAATATGTATAGTTCATTATTGTTTTATTGTACGTATGCTCGCATAGGATTTAACAGACATATTCATATTAAAATTGTGGGATTTCGGATACCGGAGAGATATTATCATCGACGATCAGCTTCCATACGTCGATTCTCTCTACTCTACCAAAATACTTATAACAGGAACGAGTATTGGGCACCATTACTTGAGAAAGCATTCACTGGCTCCACTGGAGTGACAGTTCCGCTAAATTACATTTCCTTTCCCATCCCCCAAAACAACAGTTAGGGGTTTCTCCAGAAAAGACAGCGAATTCTGGATTGAATATAAACATTTACTTTTCTTTTTTACTGAGACTGAAATGGTGCATATGTCACCTGCGTCCCACATGGATTTACCGATGAGCCAAAGCGGATGAAAGCAGTCCAATTTCTATGGAAACTGGATTGCTAACGCTTCCGCCGATCAATCACCCCTCAATCTGTACTTTTCTAAAACTTTTTTTGAATATGTGGTCATCTAGTGGTGCAAAGAAATTTTTCTCTATTGTTCTGAAGAAGTAAAACAAAGGAAAATGGTAAATTTTACAATATTAGCAATTAAATCAGTGACATCTAGTAAATAAATAGAAAACTTCCTTTATTTCTATAAAAATATTGTAAAATCAGTTTTCAGCTATATTACAATTAAATTTGGTATTATGATAATCATGACTTCAACTTTACTTTAGGTCATGGAAAAGTGTATACTGATTTTATTACACTCTCATCACGATACAATGATGAACAGTTTCAATTCAGTAGTATTTCAATATATATTAATGAAGTAACCTAAAACTATTTCGTAGCTCATCACCACATCAGGACCTCGTCATTACACCTTATATAAATTTAACACGTGTATTTAATTTGAAAAGCAATATTTGTCAAACGCCCTTTTAAGAAATCGAACAACATCTAAACAATAATGTAGCACGACAATTTGATTTTTATTATGAAACACAGCAACAAATGGAACGAAATGAACGAAATAGACACATGCCTCCAACGAAAAGGGACATCTTTTAAACATGAATGTCATAGATTAATAGGTCGAAAAAATCGGTTTAAAGGACGGATTTCCGTTTTTTAAACGTCATTTTACTTAAAAACAAAAAAAGAAAATAGAAAGAGAATTGATTTATAGAATATGCATCATAGTTTATTATTATTCAAAAGCTGTGGTAGTTAAGAACTAGTGCTATTTTCTTATGAAATGGTAAACGCCCGGCATCTAGCTACGATAAGATAAGACAAAACGATTGACGGGAAAATATTTTATTGTGTACACCAATTAACAGATTTTAACAGAGTAACAAAAAATAAACTGGATAACTTTGCTATCTACTGGGATATTTACGGAAAATATTTCTTTCATTAATAGGGCAAATTGTATAGAATATAAAACAAAAAATTTTTTTTTGAAATAAAATTAATGGGAAGCTTCTTCATCTGAACTCTCAATGGAACTCTGGTGGGACGCATCTGCGTCGGTAGCATTCGTATTATATTTCTTGCCTTTCCACCGCTAGATTGCTTCGATTCACCGGTGGGTTTTGGCACCTTTCCTGGCGCTTTCCATAGTCAATTCTTAATCTTCTCTTCGACGTTAAGAGCCGTGGCCGCCAGAAAGTTCTTTTCATAAAGCACCGCAGAAAAAAAATGGATCAGTTAAAATAACGTAAAAAATAATTAAGCAAATGAGGAATTACCTTTTATAATCTGGTTGATGGCAGTTTCCGAGAAAATGTTTTTATCCTTATTCTGCCCTACATAGCAATAGTGTTGAGCTCATTCAAACGTTAATGAACGCTCGAGAATACGCCCAACGGCGCCGGCTACAAAGGTTCCGCCGATTCCGTTAACAGCACTCCCCTCCCCTACCCCCCGTCCAAAAAAAATCAATTTTTTTGAATTTTTTTATGTGAATAATTATTTTCCCAACACTTACTTTGGAATTTGATTAGGTAAAAGGTTGATTCTTGTATGAACATATGCTTTTGGTCTTTTCTCTGTTAGTTAATTATATCATTTTTGGATTGGTACCAAAACTTAGTTTCTTTTATTTCTACATTTCATTTGTGTTGTCTTATGTGCAATAAAATTATATGACGACACTGTTGAAAATGAATAAAAGAAGCCCAGTGGCACACCACTTTAACGTATCCCTTAGATGACTATTTAAACAAATCAGTGGTCAAAATTAATCATCGCTCAATATTATTTTACGCCACTTATCCTAATATTTGTAAACATAATAAATATTCTTCTGCCCAATATTTGAAATGAATCAATTCAAATCAAAGAGCTGAATTAGATTACACAGCGAATAGTGTTGAACTGGTACCCAGCATAATTTTTTTCGACAAAAGTAAAAGGAAAAATGCTCTCATTTTATTGTTATTATGTGTTTTTTAAACGGATGTGTCAGTCTTGAGTAAAAGGGAAGATAACAGTCAAGTGGCAAAGAATGAACTGAGAATTTCATGTTTTCCTTAGAGTTAGAGTGTTCGTGTCACTGTGTGTGTTCCTATCAGAAGTTCTTTTTTCTTCTAACTCCTTATTGGATATGCCAAGCTTCATCGCTTAGAAGTCTAATATTTAAATATTACATCGTAACAGAAAAAATGATATCGATTCCCGGAACCATGAGAAGGAAGTAGCTCTCAGAAATCTGGTTTCTTTCGTCGTCCCACAAAAAATTAAAGCACTGAAATTCTGAAATTGCTTCAGCTTTCCTGGCTTTGAAGTAAAATTAACGCACAAATCATGCCCTGTATCCTGTTCAACGAACAATATAATTGAGTTTAGTAATAAAAATTCGCAACATAAAAATATATTTCATTTATGTACAGTATGGTCCAAATAAATTTGAGGGGCATAAAGCACTAAACAGGCAAGGGCTCCTCAAGTTTATTTGAATCATACTGTACCGGCGGTATGTGCTCGTTAATTTGATTGATGAACGAGTCTTCTTCACTTTTTCATCCAGAGAATAAACGATATATCTAAACAGGGCTAAGGAACCATGACTTACAAATTCTGAAACCAGGATTAAATATAAAACCGCGTATAGTAACACTAATTGGCACTTAGTCTTCTGGAGTTTTCAAGCGGAGGAAATTCGAAATGTCATCATGGTGGTAAAAAAACCGGTTGTCACCGCAAGCCGAACATTTCATATTGTCAATCCACCTTACATCAGTATCAATGCGAAATTAATTGTATTCGTATTCTTGTGATGCTATCGCAACATTAACAGTTGGAACATTAGGAAATAATACATTTTCACTCTTGGTGCTAATTCATCGTTTCGGATTATTATAATACATTAGACTAGCATGGAAGAGTAGCTTTGAATGCAATTCTTAGAGAGGGTACTGAGGGTGAAAATTGGACTTCCTAAATTTACAAAACACCAGTTGGAAAATGTTGTCAGCAGTTGTCCCTGTCCAAAAATCATTCTTAAATAAGCCGAAGAGCCGTTCCACTCTCACAGTTCTTGTTGTGGCAAAAAACAGAAGTAGACTTAATTTAAAAGAACCTGCCCATAATTAGGGTTTTACTTAGCGCTAGGAATTAATGTAGTGACTTTTGTAAAATCGTATTAATACCTTCTGCATTTATCACTAGATTTACTATTCATATCCCAGTAGTCTGGTGTAGCTGTCAGAATGTTTGAATGATTGCACACCGGACACAGGTTAAATATGAAGCAATGAAGTCAAACATCTGAGAGGAAGTAAGGAGCAAGTCATAATTATTAAAAATTATTAAAAACTTAGATATCAAAAGTACCTTGATATAATCTTTTAGATTGAATAAAAGAAATTATTTAGTAGTAGGAAAAGAATCCGCCCACCATCACTCATTACTCTATCGTGAAAGAATACATTATTATTGTGAGTAGTTTGATCGCATTTCCGAGGAGCAGTAAAATTGTGCACAGCTGAAGCACTTGACATAAACAGATGTAACTGTGGAGCACTTATTCCACTTATTTTTACTGAAGGTGAAGGTCCGGTACCGGTATGTATGATATGTTTCAGGGCAGGCAATTTCCTAGGGTCCAACACATTCTCCAGCTTATTTCTTCTCAGCATTCGAGAAATATCCTCTATCACTGTTGGTTTAATGGTTGGAGAGGGGACTCGCAAGCTGAATAAGTTCCCTTCGTATTGATCGAAATTTATCCTTTGCTTAAACACAGTGAAGAGGAAAGGCGGAGGAAAGAATATGCGTATAAAAAATAGAATAAGTGTTCAAACTTTATTAGATTCTATTTTGATCATGGAAGAACGACATATCTAAGACGAGGCCGACAAATCTATCGTAGCACAGGTTCAGACTCTCGGAAAGGAAAAACTTGATTGAATTTCACTCGTGATTTCATCAACCACAAAAATAATTCAAACAAGATTTTGTTTAAATTCTTGTTTGTATTATTGTAATCATTATTTATTTGTGTTTTGCGACGAGTACCGTGTTTTTATTTGCTTACATAATCAAAAGGCGAAAGATTTTTACAACAGTAAGGTCAACATAAATATCTTCGCCACCGTCAACTCTAAAAACGGCATTCCTCACAACCATCCGTCGGAATTTGAAGTGCAGCTCCGTTGCCACACAATGGCCGTGCTCTTTCAAGAAACTAAAAAACAAAATTTCTAAGCATCTTGTGAAAACTTTGTTTTACCTTGCAGAATCCCAGGCGTCGGGATCCAACTTAACAAAGCTGTAAAGAGCAAAATAAGCCGGAAATGACAAAATATTCATGATTTCAAAAACCTTTAACCAATCAGTCCAGCTTTTGCAGTAACATCAAGCTGAAAAATATTTTTTTATTGCATTTATTTTGACGTTTGGTCTTTCGCGGTTTTGTTGTTTTGTCCACCAATAATTACCTTAACACAGGGGTTCTTAACCTTTTTTGGCCTCGCCTCCCTAAAGTAAAAATAAAAATCGGGCACCTCCACCCCGACGGATTGAACGAAAAACTCGTACAATACCGAACGGGGAGAGGGTGTGCCGGCCGCAGACCGAAAATTTTTCACTCGATTTCTTCAAAATTCGAAAGTAAATATCAAGTTTTGGGGCAATTTTGAGCTTAAAATGAATATAAATTGAAGATTTTTTGTAATTTGCCCGACTATCCAATATTTTATTGAAATCTTATATTTCTCGGAGGTCAGCTCACCTCCCCTGGACCACCTCCGCACCTCCCTTGGGGAGGCACACCTCCCAGGTTAAGAACCCCTGCTCAAAGGAATCGGAGATAAAAAGTTTTTAAGACAATAATTAACTTGAAAAAAAACAGTTTAATTTTTTTAAATTTTAAACTACATAATTCTTTAACTATGTAGCGTTTCCCACATTTCCACATGTCCGGGTCCGAATCAATTATTTTTAAGTTCAAAGAATGGTTATTGAGGAAATCAAATGAGGAAATGTACCACATCGAAAAGCTTATGGTTTATTCCATGGGGGTTTCCACGGAAAAGTCACCGTTTTCTAATAGATTCACTATTATTCAAAACAATCCGGTACGCGTAAGTAAAAAATTCAAACGTACAATTTCGATCTCGGGTATCGACGGGTCATTTTCCAGCATAACAATGGAAAATTCCTTGAAAGTTAAAGCTCGTTTGCTTGGAAACAGGAAGTTTTACGAGTTGTGGTTGATGTACTGATGTATTGTGTTTAGTTGAAACAAATCATACCATATTACTTTGTTTGTGCTTATAATCTTTCAACTTCAACTTGAAATTAGGCTGATCGTCAATCGGCTATAGAAAGTTGATAGCACACAGAAGTGCACAATAACCCATGGGCCGTAATATGGGAGTTCCATTTTTAAACAGGTACATCTCCCCTTACGGACCGTGTGTTCTCCTTCAGTTCACATACATTTCTGGAATTATTAAAATGACAAGCTCGCCAGGACAAAGTTTTCTCGTTACCTGGGATTGTTAAGGTAGAAAATATTAATATTCACATCCGTGATTTTTCTGTAGTGAATTGTACGTCAATTAATATATTTCACTCTATTATAGATTTTGCAAAAATATATTTTATTTACAATCTATGCGTATTTAATAATTGAAGTGGAATTAGAGTTACAGGGTTTAAAAATTCAAATTAAGATTCATATTTTGGCGATTAGAGGGGAAAAAAATATTAAGAGAAAGAATGAAATGAAAAAATTGGAGGAAAGATGAACGTATATCAAATCTTCTACATGAACATTTTCTTCGAAATTATCATTGCCTGACTTGTGGTTATCTCTGTTGATCAATGGCAGATCCCTGTAGGCTTGTCTAGTTTTATTTCTTGTGATGATTCTTCCTATATTTTTCTGGCGCAAACAATCGGTTAATGGACAGGTTTAATTTGTCCCGCGCCATCGATCCGATCGTAGGCTAGTTCCAACAATGGATTACAGTGTGAATTGAGCTTAGTAGTTCCAACAATGGATTACAGTGTGAATTGAGCTTGATTGAGCTTCACCCACACCATGCGATTGCAATTTGAGCATCCTATATCTCTGATAATAAATACAAATAAGTTTACAATTACGATTCAGTGAAAGAAAATTTAAGTCTCAATTATCTTTACCTGAGAATTTCAAAGATCGCTTTGTGTGACAACTTTAAATTTAAAAAAGGCATTCTTCTTGCACCACAAATATTTTTATTCAACAATAACATTAAATAAAAAATAATATTTCCGCAATTTAATTTATAAACTCAATAAAAGTTAATTCTATTTATTACGTAGGAGAATATGGAGACCAAAGGATAAAAAAAGACGCCAGTTTTTTCGGATCACACGTACTATGAGATAAATTAAACCTCTATAGTTTGGGAAGAGTCAACGTAGACCACATGAAATGTAAATGATATTAGATATATAATTTTTTTTTACTTTGAACCCTCCCCAATCACGCTTCGTCTTAACACAAGATATTGCCCGACCAAAGCCCAACAAATTCTTAAAGCTCAGTTAGTTACGATGAAAAACTGTTTCATTTCTTAAAAAATAATGTTGCGCCATTTCAATCCAATAATTTGCAAACGCTGTACAATTTAATTATTTTTAAATGTAGTCTTTTGATCCTGATTCATAAAAACCTTTTAGCCTACTCAGTATATCAAAACAATATTATTATAACCGATTTTTGGTTCCAGTTGGCGAAGCATGTCTCGTTAACAACTGACATTCGTACGACTGAGAGTAATGTATGCATCACTACAACCGTTCATTTCATTCTTCTATTAAAAGGCTATAAGTACCTAGGGTACACGCAATTTAAAAAAATCGCAGACATTTGGGACATTAAAAAAAGATCGATGCTGTTGTCTCCAACAACCCATCAGTAATGAAATATGCTTTAATAAAAATTCATTTTGAAGAACGACGCAAATTGCTCTGGATACCGTGATTGTCCCCTTATATAAATTTTTTTCTCAAGATATTTTCAAGTGTAATCTCAAAGTCAACAGCTTGATGAAAACCTGCCTAGCGATCCTTACCCTTTCCAAGCAGTCGGCAAATGCTATGCCTTATCTAAAGAATCTACCGAAGTCAAAAACGATGTCTCGTAAATTGTAAATGGCGTAAAATGTGTTGCGGAGGTGGTTATGATTGATGCTATCTAAAATACCCAAGTAAAAATTAAGATGCTTATCACGTAATTAATAATTTACCAGTTTTCCACTCTGTATCTGGAATTTGGGCCAGTTTAGGTATATTTGGGAGAGCTCCATGGCATAAGTGTACACAAATGTTGTAGGGTATTCCTACGTGCAACATACAGAAAAATTAGGTATTTAGAAAGAAGAAATTTTAAAAATAGATTCGAAAAGCTAAATAAATGAAGTGAAATTGATGGGCTATAACATACACATTACACATAAAAGTTTTCATCGAATTCTTTTCATAAAACAGCTATAAATCATAAAGGCCGGTTTCAAATTTGTTGTCCCAAGCAGTTGAATGCATTTCCAATTTCGGAAATAAACTGTGTGATATAAATGTAATAATAGTGAATTCCAATACAGCAATATAACAAATAAACGTAAACCATGTGCAGACTTTTAAAAAGAGTTGGGAGAGCTGTCAGCTGACATACCTACTTTTGTGTTAATTTCAGCATGTTATATTATATCTATAATAATTTAACATCATCTATAAAATATTAAGAGTTTATTAAATAAGGTTTATTGGCCTAATTTTGAATTACCGTTTTTTAAACATTAAAATAGTGTCTCCTTTAATAGCGTTTTCCAATGGCAAGATTTTCAAGAGATTTCGTAGATCCAGAGTAGATTTAAAAAAATTGTTCCAATGGGAATACAGGGTTGTTCCAATGGCCGACAGATTTTTTTTTTCAGATCCGCAAAGGAGACATCAAAGATAATACCGGATGTACGGGGTATTGGAAAAGTTGTTCCAATGAAAAAGAGAGAAATTCGAAAGATCTGCTCTGGATGTTTGGCAAAATTTTTCAAAAAATATCTGGAGTGGATTTTTAGACCGAAATCTCTGCAAAATCTTGCCATTGGAAAACGCCATAAGTCTTTTCATTATTAAAGGAAATAAATACTAATATTTTGTAAGGGGTATAAAAAAAATTAATAAATAGGCTAGAGATTTTACATTGGAATTTGGTGTGCGAACTATAGCTATAACTAACTATAACTCCATAATTTATGCATAATAAAAATGTGTTGACCATTTTAAATGGATGCAATAATTTTGAATTTTGATAATTTTTGCGTCATTTATGCTCTATTGGGATATAAAACTGATAGGTCACACAATCATTTCGTTTACTTACTTTATAAATATTTAAACACGCACCAAAAATTCCCTATCTTGTTCTGATTTATAGTTTTATTTAAAACTATAAATTAATAAAATAAAAAATATATATATAATAAATAATAATAATAATAAATTAAAATGATTAAATTACCATATTACATAAGATACAACAAAAATTAGATTTAAAAAATGTTTTTTTAGATTTAAAAAACGGCTTCAAAGTTGAGGGTCGCATAAATCTCGAATGTTAGCCCGTCTCTTGGGCCTGGACTACACAAATATATAACAACGTAAAATTTTGTAAATAGTTAATTACAATTTTTCAGATTTGAGGAGCCGTATAGACCGGTTTCTTCTTTGAACAGAGTTGCAATTTTCACCTTGAGCATGCTCTCTTTGTTAGGGTCTTGGAGCAGCTTCAAATTAATTGACTTTGGTTTTCTAGTAATTTTATATGGAAGCCGACGACAAGTGTTGTGAACAGAACTATCAAAGACAGTGCACACTAGGGTGTTCCAAAAAAACATCATTATTTTTTTACATTCTCCTTGCAAATTGCGAGTACGATTTATCTCGAGCATCAATAAGGCCACGGACCGGGGAGAGGAACCTTTAGAGCCGCTAAAAGGGCGTGAAGTAACTCACTATTTCTTTATAGGGTGACATACCTTACCTTCCATAACTTTTAAAAACCTTTGTTGGTCGATGCAAACATGCTTTAGATTATTTCTCTTAAACATGACAACATCATTTTCTACGAAATCTTTCATCCACTAGATAATATTCCCACCCTCAGAATAAGAGGCTACGCATTGCGGTATTGATCTCCTAAGTTCCACAGCTCCCAATCCTGTCTGAAGCTGTAGTTTTTGTATTAAAAAGGGGAAAATATGTTCTGCCACTTTCTTTTTAAATTTAAAAATAGATTGAGATAATATATTTATTTTTCTTACACGCTGTTTGGCACCACTGGTTCTCCCAATCCGATTGAAACGTCGTTCCATCCAAAAAAAGATATTCATTTTATCTTATTTTGTGATAAGTTTTAAACCAAATTTATGACCGTTAATAGTAAAATGCGCATTTAACCTTGCCCGTGCCCCAAACCCCCGCGCCCCACAGTCCGCGTGATTTAAGCGCCCGTAGCCCACATTCCGCCGAAGCTGCTTATATAATATAAGCCTACCCTAAACGGTGGCAAACCTTCAGGAAGTAAAATTGCGTTTAGTAACCATTACAAATTATATCCAAACTGGCACTATTACGCCAGCCATCTATACTTGTATATGATGTATGCCTTCTTCTATATAAATACATATACATCCATAGTCAACCAATTTTTTGGAATATTACAGAAAAGATTGCAATACACTTGGATCGGTAGCAAAACCAACGATTACTTCCCTCAATCCCGTGGGCACGAGTGAGATGAGTTCGTTTTAGATAAACACGATACGAAAAAATGGGAAAAAGGGATAAGCCCCCTGATAGGTTTCCAAATACGTGGGCTGCAAGTATTTTAACCAATGCACGATAGAGTTGGTTTAACACAGTTCAATCTCGTATGCAACTTTGAGGAAAAATAAAAATGTATATACATTTTTTAACAATTCAGCAAATTGCAATACCAGCAGATGCTCTGAGAAATTGTGGCGATTTTGGTGCCTAATCCCCCGAAGTTCCGATACAATTCGTGAAATGGTGCATCCAGAACTAAGATTCTTTGGACAGTGAAAGGGGATGTTAGGTGAAAATTAGAAAAAACATCCGTAGTTGGCACCTGCACAAAAAAGATACTTGATCGTTCTTTGGAAACAGCTACGCAAATGATGGAAGCGATCTGTTCTTACTAAATTCTGGTTGTCATCAATTGCCCAGTTTATCAATAACAAGCCAATCATATCCTAGATGAATATTGTGAGCCTCTGGGATTCTTGCTGGGAATAATTTTTTTTTAAAGTGTCACATCAAGATCTTTTATAAAATAAATAAAATTATATACATTTCTTAGGTGTCGTTTCAAACCTTGATTTACTTTCCGATTTGTAGAATTCTCTTTTGGCTCTTTCAGTTGAATTGTTATTTCCAGACTGTTAAAAAATAGTTCAGGTGTTGAAAGTTATTCATGAAGACCATTAGTGTCCACCACTTTTGATGACAAAAAAATCGTGATGAAATTTCCAGAAGTCTTTATTATCCAGCCTAAGACTTTGTGCTGCAATAGGATGACTGTTTGGATGGGATCGTGGGACGAAGGGATGTCAATGTTTAAAAAGTGGTAGAATTTCTTTTTCACATCCGGATGGAGATTGATTACAAATTTTCTGAGTGCATTGGAAGATTATTTCGATTCCGCTAGAGCCAATACCATCACCCTAACCCATTGTAATCTTTTATCTTCTTGATTTTCCTCTCTACGTGAGCTTCAGGAACGATTTCACTAAGAAAAAAAACTGCTTATTACGTATTTTCAACCATTTTTTTGTTGTGCTCAATGTTATAAATTTATATGATAAATTCTATTTTCACATATTTTATATCCTAATAAATACATTTATTAAAAATACAACCAATTGGATTGCGATTTACAAACTAACTTGAAAGATATGCTCTGTTTTATTAAACTGCCCGTTCTTTTCCCCCCGTGTGTCAATAAAACAATCCGATTGTTGTATATACCAACTGTATTTTCCTGAAGTGAAACAGTTTGATAAAAAGAGTAAATCCTTTAAATTATTTTTGAACCTTTAACTAGAATATTGATAAATATGTTTGATTTGTATTTCTCTATTTTTTTTTCAACGATGAATGCGCATTTAGCAAAAATATTGAAGCATTGTATTGTAACCTATTTTTGCGATTTTAATTTCTATTTTATCGTCATTGTTATTGGTGAAATTGATTGTTTTACTTGGTGATCAATCTTTTTATATTTTTTTACTATATCCTTCAATTTTTTTTAAATGAAAAAAAAATTACTGACGAAGCTCATATACATGAGTAAAGTAAAAATTATTATTGTTATTCATGAGAACAGTAGGCAGAGGTGGTTATCCTTTCAATCATGTGAAAATTTTGTCACTTTTAATTGCATGAATAATGACGTAATCCCTTGTGTAAGTGTTTTGAATTTAAATTATAACTTATAGTTATATATCCTCATAATAGTTTTTATTCTGATATTAATTCGTGTTTATTTAAAAAGAAACTACCTCGGGATAATAAAATACAATTATAGGGACGTTATGACTTGTTATTATATGATTGGAATGGGTAGCACGAGAGTGGATTCGTTCGACACTAGATCTTAGGCACATTGAAAAAGGATCCGAGAATCTCTTTTTAGTTCTTTACTTATCGACTGAAGATCTTTTTTGATTTACTTGGGATCTTTGTAGTTGAACACTGAATCTTATGGTTGAACTTGGTAGCACGACAGAGGATCTTTGTTAAACTAAACTAAATATTAATACATAAAATAAGGATTTATTTATTTATTTCCGAAATAATAAAGAATTAATAATATTTTTATTTTCAAACAAAATTAGGATTGGAAAATGACAGGATTCACTGGAGAATATTATTTAAAAATGAGCAATGGTCATTTCTTACGATATACGTCCTTTGCTCTTTTATACGGTAGCTATCTATATGGCTATTTATCCTAACTAGCTATTTATATGGTCTTTGGCGTCTTTTAGTGATATACAGTATGGTTCAAATAAACTTGAGGGGCCCTTACTTGTTTAGTGCTGTGTTCCCCCTAAAGTTTATTTGGACCATACTGTATGTCGTTAATCGTGAAAACAGTTGAAGCTTGAATGATGTTAGGATCGGCGACTGGTGTTATTTAAAACTTAATCTGATCAAATGGTATCGTTCCTTTCTCTGGTTTAGAAAGACTCATTTAATTCTCTGGTTCAAATACTACTTGACTATGCTAACTATCTTCATTAATCAAAAAGTGCTCAATAAAATAATTGAAAATCAAGATTTTAGTGTGAACTATATCGGTAAAAGTCCGATGGCGTAAGTCTTCTTCTCGGACCATTTCCTTTTCTGCTGAATATTCACATGTTTTTTCCCTACGAATCCCAAATTTATAGCTTATTACACCCGACTGATCCAATGAAGATCCCAATATAGATCAATTTCTTATTCAGACGATGTTATGGATTAAAATATCAGTATTGACGATGATACCGTAAAACCTTTGTTTCATTTATAAAAGATCAGTTGAATATGAATGATAATTTTCCGTATTGTTTTAGAAAACTGTAATTCGGGTTTTTTAAGATGAAAAGACCATTAGGTTTTAAAAATGCGATACATTTCTAGGAATCTTTTTTTGAATTTTTTTGAATTTTATTTTTATTTCGTGAAATCTATGAATTTTGTTATGATTTGTTGGTTTAATAGGTATCTAAAATAAATTATTTACATCGCTTGCTAACTTGCGACTTAATGTGTTTCATTTTCAATCGATAGCGGAGTTAAATTAGTAAAAGGAAAGAACTCTAAAAGGTCTTGGCAAAACTGCTAAGAGCCTTACCACTTGTACAGTAAATAAAACAAATAATGATAAAATTCAGGGGAAGTCTAAATGAGCCCTTTTTCTATTATCGATTTTCCTTAATAAAAAATAAAGTAATAGAAAAAGTAGAATAGAACAACAAAATAAATAAGAGATAAAAATAGTAGCAAAACAATGCGCAGTAAAGGTCCTAAAACATGCGTTACAATAAACTAGAGACGGTTATAACAACTGAGGGCCAACATTTTTTTGAAATCCTAAATTGTAGTTGAGTTAAAAGATTGAAATATAGCGGTAATACATAATGCCGACGTTATCCCCCGCAAACGGGGACGTCCCAAAAGGTTAATGAAGCAAAGGCCAGGCAGAATATACTGAATAAAAGGTCCATACAAAGGCATCCCGCTGATTTCAACTACCACAATCTAGGTATTTGTCTAGACAAATAGGTAGAAGTCAAGGCGATGTGTAAATTTAAAAGAGATTAGACTCATATTAAACGACATATTTTTTATTCATACTCTGGTATCTTGTAATGAAACACTTATACCGCAGAACCGCTGTGACACAAGATCTAGTTAGAAGACAAGGTAATATTAGATAGAAAACATAAAAATAGATGGCGTGGGTAAAAAAAGGTCTGATCACAAACGGGCTGGGGCGTTTTTTTAAATTCTGAAATACTCAAAATTAATAATGCTCACCACCTTTGACTGAAGGACATAGGGAGCCAAAGGTTTTGAATAATCGTGTACATAATAAAATCAGCTAAATCTAAGTCATTCGCTTCAAACCCCAAGATAAAGATGTTGTTGAAAGGTTATGAAGCATTCTAGTTTCCTGTTAATTCTTTAAACTAACTTTCTCATACTTCGATTACTTGAAAGTCCTTGGATTTCCGAAATATGTGGCCGTCGATGCATACTTTCCCTTTGGAAAGAACAAACATTTCGCTGCAGACTATATTCTTTCGTTGAAATACGACGGAAAGTAAACAGTGAAGCGTGGAGTCACGATCACCGATAATTTACCAAAATCTTTTCTCTTCTTCTTTTTTTCGTTTTGCAAATCCCCTCAAACTATAAGCGTTACATGAGGCAGATAATGTGAGTCCTAGTTTTCCTTTTTCGCTGATCTCTACAGCCAACTTCTTCTATCTTTCCAAAAATAGTAACAGACACCCATCAGACCTACAACCACTAATCTAATGACTTACATCCAGTATCTAAAACCTAAAACAATTAATGCTAATTAAGTAAATAATATATTGTACTTGCGTAAGGCCAAACACCTTACTTGTCAACTGAAAAAAAATCTTTTGAATCTTAATCAAATTTTACGTACAAAGTAGCAACAATCTTTAAAACAAAATTATTGTTTCAATTATCAAAATCATGACTTTTTCTTGGTTTCTTCATGTTTCTTCAAAACGGTTAAAAGAGATGGAGGAAGGCTAGTGGACTCCAATGTGGCAGCAGGTAAAATCTTTAAACTTCTTACGAATGACGGAATATTCTTTTTTTTTAATTTGGCAATCTAAAGCTGGCCTTTTACTAGATGTAAGAATTTCGCAATTCACGCCAATTTTTAATATTTACAATTCGATATGCAATTATCAACCTACGTCATCAATAAAACGTTAAATACAACCCACCTTGTAAGAACTTGTTTTTTGTAATTTTTAGGTCAACAAAACTTGAGTAACAGAGCCTATATTAAAATATTCAATCTTGACATGAGGATCGCACATCACTTAATTTACATTACGGAGATTTCTAATTTTATGTTTTAATTGTTTATCTTATTAAAGATGTGTTCTGGTTTTTTCCAATGATTTCATTGATAAAAAAAATATGGAGAAATAAGAAAAAAGGTCAAATACTTATGCTGCCGACTGTATGTGAAGAGAAATACGCAATACCTACACCTTTCAAATGGTAAAACATGGTAAAACAAATAAAGGCTTATCTTTTTTATTATTATTTATTATTATTTTAGGATTATCTTTTATTTATTACTTCCTCATCTAGATCAATGCCGGATAGGAGGATCTTAAGAAAATTATTAAATGAAAATTAAGAATGGTCCTCCTTTCTCGTATTAGAGTTGACGGATAATTTTACTTTATCACGTAGTTTTTTAAATTTTAATTTGAGATCAGTGTGTTGGATAATCGACGGAAAAATTTCTTATATAACATTCAGTTTTTTTAAGTTAAAATACAGGATTCATTTAGATTTTTTAAAAGGGGGTTAATAATTTAAAAAAGTAGCAAAGAACATTTAAGCTCACAAACTTAATTTATTATCATGCATTAACCTGAAATTAGCTCAGGAATGTTAACATTCCTTAAAAAATATGGAAGTTTAACACTGGGTTTCTCTGAGTGGGTTAACTCTGAGTCAAGAAGAGTTTTAATGCTATAATTTAAGGGACTCATGTAAAAAATCAAATCCGTACAGCATGTTTAAAGGTTACAAAGTATTTATTTTGGTACTATTCTTCACGCCGAATCCAATGAAACCATGAACAAAGCTGTAGCTGTAACGGTTCATGAGATAAACTTAGTTAAAATTAATAAAATTCAAAAACGATGAAAAAAACTAAAACTTCGGTAACGCGTTTTTTATATTTACGTTGTCATAACCTAAACAAAAACTACTGGAATCTAAAGGGAACTCTATTTTCTATTAGCCCCTTTAATTGTTTCTTCCTAATTAAAGCCATTACGTCAAAAACGGCTTTTTTCTGAGGTACCCATTTTTCTACTTTTAGCGCCTTCTTTTAACCATAAAACAGTGCCTCTAGCGGGTAATAAAAAGCTTTTTATGTCATTTTCTTATGAAACAGTATTATATTATTATTGTTAATAGATAAATAAATAGTTTCGTGTATATTAGAAACAATTTAAAGATAGTAAATGTCGTTTTGTTCATAATGAAAAAGTTAGTATCAGCTTGGAGCGCTGAACTTTCACGAGATATTAAGGCGCGAAAATGAGAAAAATGGGTCATGCAGTTAACACATTATATTAACACATATTAAGACATGATGCAAATTTTATTGGAATCTATCCTTTTAGGGGCGAATTAAGGAGATACTTATCCTTCGCATACAGTAGTTTTAATTAAGAAAAAATATTTGAAGCCCCTGTTTTGGGTTACCGAATTTTATCAATATTCAAAATATTTGTAAAAAGTTGGACAAACAATTAGTTTTATCGTTAAAACTATAAGCGATAGAGAAATGCAGATTTCACTAATCGATTAAGCAACTCTTTCCAGTTTTAATGAACACTAATTAGTATCCTTAATTCTTTTCCGGATTTGATTATTTTTGAAACTCCTTTAGAAAAGTTCTACTTGACTCAGAAGCCCAGTGTTAAAGTACATATTTCCTTCAAATGTTAAAGTTCTCACACTCTAACAAAATCATACGGACTGCTCACGTGCTCGATGCAAATAAATCAGTTTTAAAGCAGTCGTCCTTCCGTCAACATTGAATTTAGACTTCTGTACAAAAATGAATTAATCTTTGTGTAAATTAAGATAAAGAAAAGGTCAAGGGACAAATCTATAAAGTTTTATTTTTTTTAGATGTCCATAAAAACTCCTCCACGAAAAATAGCTCCTGAATATTTGTGGTTTTATAAAGGCATTCCCAAAGAGTTAAATACTGATTACATCAAGAGCACGGAGAAACACGAATGCTGTTATTTATGATGCAAACATAAAAAAACAGGAAGTTTCATTATTGTTTGCAGTCAAGACCTTGGCAGCGAAAAGTTTTAATTCTTTTAAAGAACCGAAAGGGTGGAAAACTGGGATAACTTTCCTACACTGGGGAACTTAGAATTTTACTTAAGTATCTCGAAAATAAGTAAGTTTATCAATACTTGATTGATGATGGACCTAAAAAATCGTCCTAATGCCAGAGGCTACTGCACCAATTTTGTGCGCGCGTGTGGATGCTAAAAATAATGGTGATAGTTCTTTGAATGAGTAATTCATGCATCAATGATTCTGTTTTTAGAATTTCTTTGTGATGGTATGAGACTTGAAAGGAAACCATCTGTTTATCTTGTGGTGTTTATAAAGAAGTAAAAATAATTATCATAAAAATTCTTTTCCAGATTTTGTATATTCTTAGCAAATAGTAGAACAGCTACAATATTAACATAATTTTTTTTGTTTACTCTATAAAGCACTCAATGGTATTTTTCGATAATTTATGCAAGGTGTTATTCACAATGGATACCAGCACTGATAGGTGAGTTGATCATTTTGGTTTGGGGAGCAATTTTAGTGCTAGTTCCGTTGGCAGCATTATGCTGAAGGGCAATCCAGTTCTTCCTTGGTGGTGACAGCTGTTGTTCACTGACTCCCAGTTGCAGGCTTCTTCAGACCTGAAGCTGATGTCCTGAGTGATGGATTTATAATCCTGAACCACCTTGACTCGGTGCTGATGATCTTGACATCTGAAAACGTGATATAAATGGTAGATCACCACTGATATTTACGTGAATAAATATGTTGCACTAGGGACTGCTTTTTTTCTCTTCCCCGTGTCTGTGCATCCAAGAAAAATGTTTGTTCGTCATTTTACACACATAATTTACACATGAAACATTCATGATTTGACATTCGTACAATGTGTATGTGTGTGTTTGTCCTCCCTTCTCTCCTTCTGATCCAATAGTTTAGTTTTTTTAAATAGACTGCTAGTTGACTCGGTGACTTTTTTTGCGTCCTAAGCCTCTCTCTTGGTGGTGTTTGAATCCCTTGGATACGTCTCCACCCTCCCCGTACTCAGTTCCGATGCTTAAAACTCACCTATTCCTCCTTGTCGGCTCATCCATTCCATTGAATAGCGATGCCTGTTGGAGGGAAAATTCCGGAGGGACGAGAAATTCGTCGATAGTATTAAGTTTAGAATCCCTGATTTCCAAAATCAGCCCGTAGCAGAAGAAACCCTTACTGGAAGGTATTTATAAGAGTAATAATAAGGTATACAAATATCGAATAACTCTCAAAAGTATGTCTTGGAGAAGAAAAATTGAATTGAACCCAATCTCCAGGAATATCTCCTGGAAGTCATTCTAAAAATTCTTTACAATATTTTATTTATGGTTGAACAGTTAAAACAGATTATTTACATTTCAGTACTGTTAAGTCATATTTATATTCATTTATATTTAAGTCTGATATTTTTTTGCTGCACAATTTATATAAAAACAGCTTAATATGCTAGTCATTTTTTTCATCAATTTACGTAGTGGAGAGCCGTGAATGGTAAAGCGTATCTAAAACATGATAATCGATTTACGGATTTTTATTTTTGCTTTGATCCAACTTGAATTTAAACAAGTATCTAAGCTACCTAAAGGCCACATCATCCAAAGTTCTTTTATCGCAATGAAATCAGAAAAATTCTTTACCGACCTAACTATAGGTCATTTGAATCAAATAAAACATCAAATGAACACTGATGATCTCACTTGGTTATCATCAATGCAATTTTCTTTTATTGTGTCTGAGATGCTGATACACATTGAAAACCATCTTCGTCAGATCATTAATTGCCGAGAAACAATTTGGTAGTCTCTCACTAGCGTCGATGAGTAACTTTTTAAAGCTCTATTCCGTTAAAGGAAGAAGTTTGGTTGCTTCAATATGGAAGAAATTGCCTCTTAATTCAGATAAAGAATATTGCAATTCATTTATAACTAACGTTTAAATGGTAAGTGATACGCTGTATAGGTTGAAAAGTAAGCGAAAATTAAGAGTCAATGAGGCCTAAAAATGCAGAATTACAGATTTAGATTCCCCAGAGATGTACCAAATTTCAGAACTGGAAAAATCCTTTTCCTGTACATTTGTAATGAATCCTTGCCCACTTATATTTCTATGGAGTTATTGAAGCTATTTTTAACAAATAATTTTTTGTCTTGCAAGATTAAAGCAGTGTTGGTTTGGAAAGTTATTTTTATTTCCTTCAAACCAATAAATGTATGGATGTGAATACTTTCCGATTATTCTTTAAGCATCTAAATTTCCTTGTGGAGTAGGAATGATTTAGATTAAGATGCAATGCATGTGCGAATTATAAACTAGGTTTACATAGTAAACCTTGAAAATGCTCTTTCGAAAATAGAGGAAGAGTTGAATCTTTGATTCTAACAAGATTATTAAATATCGAAATTTAAATAAATAGATATACTCTGTGTAGTACGAAGCCTTTATGCAAACGATCATTATCAAATTTGTCAATTTTTTTTTGTAAAAAATGAATTGGCGTTCAATTGACGTCACATTACGTTTTACGTCAAATTTGATTTCATCAATATTTTACGGTTTCGATAAATTTTTTGGTTCGTTGACGTATGTTGAGACATTTTTGGAGTTTGGTCGTAGCTTTGCGATCGCTGTTTATAACTCGTGTTGATTTAAAATTTAAAAAAAATGAAAAAGGGCTTTATAAAGTTATCTTGTTTTATGTGACTGGGATTATGTTAACAATGATAAATGTTCTGATTTCGTGCCTGCTACGACACAACTGTAAACTAGTAAGAGGCGCAAAAAGTTGGTTAGATATTAATAAAATTTGACTTTTTAACAACGTTGTTGATTTCAAACTATTACAAGAAATACGAAATTTGAGAGTAAGTTAAAACTTTATTTGATATTTTTGAAAGTTTTATTTTACTTTTTAAATTGTGTGAATTAAGAACCATTAAAAAAAAATATAAACTCGTGGGTTTTCTATGTCTGTCGGAATGATTTCTGATTAATATCCAATATATGCTTTTTCGAAGTACTATGTTTAATTTTATTTTCGATTCTAGATTGCTTTAATACTGCAATCATCAATAAATTATGAAAAAGGAAACAGGTACACCGTTATTAATAAACTCAAATTGTGAAGCCCCTTCGTTCGGGTCACCGGCCGGCCAGAAAGAACCGGATTTCTTTTCGTACAGCTCACATGTTACGGGAACCATAATAACCTCTACAGCATTGAGGAATCGGTCCAGAAGTCTGGAATCAACGGACCGAAATTAATCTCCACCATCATCAAAATTTTGCACTAAATCATCGAAGCCACTGAGATGCTGCGGGTCAGAATATCCGACATGTTCAAGATCTAATAAATTTGCACTCATCACCACCCTTCTAAACCACTCAAAATTACTCCGTCTGTTTACTCCTGTTGAAAAGGATGCGACTATCACCATTCGATTTATCTAAAAGGCGAAAGACGAGCTGCTGTATAGACGGGATGCGCAAGGGCAGCAGAAATATGACAAGAGTGCAAAATTCCGCTATGATTTCAACCGTCCATTTAGTCCCTGTACCCTCAAACTCGAGGATATTGACGTGAATCTGTTTTGTAAACTAAACCAATTGCTCAGGAAAATTGCTTTCTACGCTGGTTTCCAATGGTTCGGACGTTGACAGAAGACTTATTTTTTGGTTTTGGTTATATGAGGTAACTTCACGTTTTTAAGCAGCTCTAAACGTGCATCCTAGCACAAAATTTTTTAAAAACAGTTTCTGATAAATGTTTGAGCATCTTTTGTAGACGTGTGTTATTTTTGAGCACATTGAGGAATTGAATCAATTGTTATTTATTTAACAAACTAAACAATAGGTCCACTGGTCTAGGCTAGATACAGAATAAGAGTAGTTTGTAAATCGTTTTTTCCAATTTTTTCAGCAATTTTATGGTTAACTAGTTCTTGGTCGTTTTAACCGTGTAACCTAGAAGAAATAGTTTTTGGAGTAGGGTGTGGTGTAGGAAAGGGGTACCCATCATTCCGGGAGATTGAAGTATCTTCCCACTTCGAATTTCTACCTGGCTACTAGCGAACCTGCGGGTAAACTTGGAATTTTAGTTTTGCACAGGCGCAGAAAAATGCGCGAGTCGCTTACAAAAAAGAGGTTCTGGTGGTTCCTCAAGCTTTCACTTTGGGTTTTTTTATATAAAATACTTTTTCTATAGTAACTATCTATTGTAGGTCACATAAATTCTTTTCATTCAAGATTGGTTATCGTCCCGAATGAAAAAAAAACTTCTTCGTCCCGAAATTACTCCTCAACGTGAGGTAGGAAGGGCTCTTCAAAAAAATTACGAACCACTTGCGACTAACACTCTCTTCGCCGTAGGTCCTTCGTCAAAGCGTACAATGTTCAGTTAAAAAAACAATTAGCAAGCTAAAAACACAACAATATTTCAAAAAGTATTTTTTGGGTATAAACTTATCATAATACGTCACCCAAGTTGACAAGAACTTTTATCAACGTTCGACCTTGAAAGCGATAGGTGGTATGATACGACAGACAAAAGGGGGCTTGTTCCAGAGACGCTGGTTAAATGATAATCGTCAGTTTCATCGTCAAGTTAGTTAATTGAAATAAAATAATTGTAAATATCTTCTTTACAAAAAAAATTCCGTCTAGTATACCTTTGGATCAATTAAAAAGTCGGGTTCCCGGTTCAATGTTGGCAGTTATGACGACTTTGAAATCCAAAGCCAAAAAAAGAATATGTTTCAAGATCTTGAATTTTTTGGCTGCAAAACAAACCCCACAGTTTCTTTCTAAAACCGATTGTACCATATTTATGATTGTGGGATTTAAGAATTTTTGCCGACCTTGCTAGTGATCCATGTTAGACATAAGTTGGGGTTGGGGGGAGGCGACGAGATGATTACAACCAACAAGAGAAGGAAATTAACATAGGAGAATCAGGGATTACAAGAAAACGGTCTCACCAGAAGTCTCATAGGGTCAATGTTAATCGCCCCTCCCAAGACCAAGGTCTGTAATCACCCCTGCATCTTTTCCTGCTTTAGCCATTTTTCAAAATTGATTTTTTCTCATACTTCTTCGTCAAGATATATCTGCATACTACTTAAATAAAAAAGAACTAGTTGTTAGAAAATAAAAATGAATTGCAACTGCCAATAAATAAACTAGAATAGCACAAATAAATTGGCTGATATTCTATTCACATTTCTATTGAAGTTCAGAAGCAACACACATTTCAATATCACATTTTTGCTTCCTTGCCCATAAAAAAAACAGATTAGGTTCAGTTATTCAACTCATCGAAGACATCCATTTTGTAGGAAGTATCACTTACAAGTATACAAGAGACAAGTAATAGCATCCTATCCACAATACGTATTTTCTCGGTTACTAACACGATGGTCTACAATTTACAGTTTAAAGAATACAGTGGTATTTCCTGTTATCTTGATCTAGAATGGCAAGAAAATACGTTTACAAATATAAGCGCCCAATGGTATCGATACAAAGAACAGATAACGGCTAAACTATAGAATGCGACTACACTTTTTCGTCAACAAGTTTAATCAAATCACTTAAATCTCTTAATTTTTATATTGAAAAAACACGGGGTTTTGTGTAGGAGATACTTAATTAAATTAATTCTTCAAATAACTTAATTTCTGTAAAACAGTTCGATTACTTAAATTCCGTCAATTAATGAAATCGAAAATCATACCGAATTGACTTTAAAAAAAATCTTTCACCGAGAATCGATCCTAAAATGTTGCTCACAGGAGCCTACTATACCCATGAGCCAGCTGGACGACGAAAACCCAAAATTTTTTAAATGTTAAATTATGTATCTTACAAACACATATATATATAATATACGTATATTAAATTCAATTAAGTATTTTCATAATTTTAAGTATTAAGTATTTAACGCAAAAACATAGTCACATTCTATAGTTTTACCGGTTTGTTGGTGCAGAGCCCTAGAGACAATAAAAAACAAGTAGCATAAATTGAAATAATATGCGGTATATACGGGGAGCCAGTGAAGGTGGAATTTGAAATCCTCGCTGGAAAAGTTGCCTTGGTGAATGAGGTAATCGGGTGAGTCTTGTACTGACTGTTGAGGCTTGATCTAAGTGGAGAGAAAAAGATAAGTGCTCAACAAAAGGGGTAATTGTTGCCAACCAAAAAGAAAATCGCCGCTCAGCAGAGGAAGTTGGCTTCTTGCAAGAACCTTCTGGAACAGCTACACGGAGGGAATGACAAATTGAAGGATCAAATGACAAAACAGAATCTGGAACTGTCAATCATAATAAATAATAATAAAACATTTATCGATCTTCTTTCGATTGGCCTTTTTTGTGTTATCCACTTATTTTTATTTTTCAAGAAAGAAATAAGCAGAGTTTCAAGATACCTTACCCAGCAGCTCAACAGCGCTAATGCAGAATTGGTAAATGCTTTTTTAACTAGGCCATCCAATTAATTATTTATATTTATTTAAAATTTTTAGATTGAAGTCAAGGCAATATAGAGTTATATCGGCAAAGAAGGCCAACTGGTGATCTCATTTTAAGAAATACAGTCGTAAAATTGATTTTTTTATAATTGAACATTTTTAGATTCAAGCCCAATCAAATTAGAGTGATCTAGGGAACTCGACAGTCAAATCCAAACTAATTAATAATATTTTTTAAAAAATAAGGATATCTTATTCAATATTTTTCTTCAAATTTCTAGGAAGAAGCCATGGATGTTTTGAGTAATCTTGCCAAGAAACTCGACATTACCAATGCGGATCTGGTAAACAAAGTTTTTCTTTCAAATTAGATAATCCAATCAATCTATTATTTTCATCTGCTTTTAAACTGAGTTGTAGCAGTACTTGTTTTTATGCATGCTCTACTGCTCTAGGATTTTGAGCGTTGACAGAGACACATTTACAGCTCGTAAAAATGTATAATAAATTTATCTCAGATCGGAATGTTATATTGTTTTTGCCGAAACCGGAACAATTATTTCAGCTCGTTCTTTTTATATTCCGCTCCTACGAAAGTGGCTTCGTCAAAATTCCAGCCGTCCTCGGAAGTTCCAGCGGCCGATGTAGCTGGAAGCCCTTGACTGGGGATACCACTCTCCATTCAACTATTAAACATTTAAATTTAATTGGTTCAACTATTAACATTTATATTTTATACATGTATAATATTAACATAAACATTTTTGCCTGTATTAAAATATTCGTGTATATCACGCTGGTTCTCTTTTTAGTTGTTATCATTGTGGTGATACGTTAATCAACAAACCTATTCACATCATGCTCATTCATTCGTAATATGATTTCCTTTTAGAAATAAGATTATGGTTATAATGTATTTTTTTGAATATTATAGGGAAGAAAAAAAGTACTGTTGTGATGACTGCAGTAACATATTTAAGGCTAAATATGAGTTGGACACCCAAACAACCAAGTAGTCTGATGCACATCCCTTCACCTGTCAAAATCAACCAAAAAATTTCAAAACCAAAAAATTGTAATCAAGCATGAAATGACCCATAATGAAGTAGGCCCTCACAAGTTTCCAAACTGCAAAAACTCCTTTCGAAAAAGTGTACGTGATTTTCTATTTTTATTTAGAACTATTTTTTATCTTTTTTTCCTCTAGAGCTATTAACACCCTGCCTACGCGTCAACTGACAACGCCGCATTTGGCTTACCGTTTTTGCACGAAATTAAAAAAGCAGAATGCCTTCAAGCTCTCTATTTGAATTTTGAGTACGAAGAGTTGGCCGAATGTGGCGTTGTTCGGTAAAGCGTATGCGGGGTGTAAGCAAAAACCATCTTGCGAACCATATTAGGACGCATACAGGTGAGAAGTCATTAACGGAAAAATTTTGTGTGAAAGCTTTCTCCGACAAAACTAATTTAAGGGCCCACGAAAAAAACCCTACGAGTGAAAAAATACGTGTGCACCTTGCGGAGAAGACTTCCGAAGCGTTGTGCAGTTACGTGAACATGAAATATGAGTTTCAAACGCAAGAAAAATTTGGGAATATGAGTTTCTCGGCCCAAAAATAATAGCCAAAATCACGTCAACATCACTTTCGGTGATTTCCCCTGTATTAATAATAGTAATCAAATGGGTATGTAAAACAAACAACGTTTTTACTTGTTTTTAACTATTGATTTTTAATTCAATTCTTTTAGAGAGATGTTTATGTCTATTTTTTATTATTACGAATACGACGGAGGAAACTCATTAGCTCTTTACTTAGAATCACAAGCTCATGGTATAAACAATATTCAGCAGCAGCAAAATAATGGCTCAAAAACCCCTGGACAGTTTTCAAGGGAAGCTTACAGCCACACGCATCACGCATCAGCAGTATGATGCTCAAAATCCTAACTCTAAATATAAATCTTATACAATTAATAGATTGCGTTTAAATGATTATAAAGCGCAATTCAGAATTACGGATCAGCCGTAGTGTAGTAAAAACTAAAAATTTAAGCTTCGTCAAACCAATCAATTGTTTAATTGATTCACGGGAAACATTTATTCAAAAAAATCAAACAACCAGTCAAACAACAATTGAATCGGATCAAATAATTTACTGGCTCCAAACGCATCGCCTGATTTCGCACAGTCGGTTTACTTCTAATGACTGAGAAAGCTTTTCACTTTTTTACTAAGGACGGAAAATAAAGTTGAGAGCGGCCCACAAGAAACAGAAAGAACACGATGGTCGTTAAGTAAATCACGCTTCGGTATCAACGATTTAGTAATTTTTTTCGTACTGTTGAATGTAAAATTCTTAGATTTGATTCAAACGATGAATATGAAAAGACAAATAAAATTTTAAAAAATTAGGAGTTTTTGAACCCCTGAAATCCATTATTCTCCCAGTTTCTAAAAAAATATGACCATACGGCATCGTTAGTAGCCATTTGCTATTACCTATGTTACCCTTACATGTGTCCCTAAAGGACGATGTCGTCCTTCTAGAAAATCGTAAGATATTTTAAACTATCAGATGATTATTATCAGCTCTGAAGTGTCAAACATTAGAGTAACAACATAAAGTGATTTCCAAGGTTAAGATTTTTACTTAAAATTTTGATGACATGAATTCTATCTTTAGGCAACCTAAAAGAAAGAAGTTGGCAGTTTTAAGGAAGCCCAAAAGAACGTATGAGAACCATCTGTACGTATAAAATTATTTGTGGCAATGGTCAACGAAACAAACAACATCGTCATGGATAACGAAATAATGTTTATGAGTGAGGTCCTAGTTTATGTTATTAGGAAATTTGAACCGTTGTATTGTTTAAATGTATCGCTTATGACGTTTTAATGATATTCTACACTTGGAGTGAAAGCAGCCACGCACATTCCGCTTGACCTTAAAAGAGTGTATAAGAGAAGTTTTTTTTGTCTCCGAATTCCAAAGACAACAACATTTAATTTTTTCCAATTCTTGCTCATCTGGAGAACCATTCATAAATAACATAATTGAAATTAAGTGTTTAAATAATGGTAAAAATGATTAAATCTCCAAGTGCAATGTGATCAAGCAGTGGCCCTTGAGTTGTTATAAATAGAATCTTGAAAACTAGAACATTCATATTGCACTGTGTTTGTAAAATTTTTGAACTGATCAACAGCCAGTACTGAAACCCCACACTTCATACTCCGGCAGGGCCGTGATCCGGCTTCCAGCACTCCGAGGTTTTGCTTGAACTTGAAACAGTTATCACACGATTATCCCCAATGTTTTTTACCCTTGGTACGCACACCCATTATTCTTATTTTATTTACACCAAGGGAATATATAAAATTTTCTCTTTTTCTCAACAAAATCGCTCTATCAACTGACCAGCCTTACCAACATAAAGTTATTCAGTACAATATTTATTGACTCTATTGTTTGCACAAGTTTAATTTCATTTAACTTAAGTAATAACACATTGCCGACCACACCGGCGGGCAATCTCAAGTTATTAAACAGAATGTATCTTGTGAACAATAGGAAAAAAATTAGAAAGGCCAAGAAAGGTGTCGAGATAACTCTGAAAGTTTATTTGTATAAAATTCCCATGTATTTAATTGGCAGATATTCTTTGCTTTAACGGATAAAGTTTGTCGTCTTCAGGGCACTATACGAAAGCTCTCGGGGCGAAAAAAGAAACATACAACTGATCAAGATAACGCGCCCTTCTGATTTGTCCAAAAAAAAAATCTTATTACAATTAGCAACGATGCCATTTAGTATAACTTTTATTACGTATATTTTTTGTAACGCTTTGTATACTATTGATTTTAATATTTAAAAAAAGATGCAGGAGCTGGTATTTCTTGTAAAATCCTTTACCATTGCTGTTTTTCTCTAGAATATTATAATAAATGATTAAATATTAAATTTTTATAATGTTTATTATAGAATTTCTCTTTGAATTTATGTGTAAAATAACAAACAAATAATCAGCTGTTCATACAGGATCTCTGTTAATGCCTAATAGCAGGGAACGTCTACGGCCAGAACTCTACTTGGCCTAATTATGGTCATTTTTTAAAATTAGGGAATTATATGATTTTGTGTTAAGAACAATTGAACTCTTAAACGTTAATTTTCTTTCCTGCTGAATTGAACTATTAATATATTATTAACAAGAGGCAACTTATACGGTCAGAAGCCTACTTGGCCTATTATGTTCATTTGAAAAACTAATTTGGTTTAATTGAACTACTGGCATAATTGAAAATTTCTCAACTTTTATAGACTTGGAAGACAATTTACTGTCCTTTGGATATTTTTATTATCGTAATAGCGATATATGTTACTAAATGCACGGAATTTGTTGCGGTTATAACTTGTAAGGAATTATATGAACCTGGATAAATACAATTGAACCTTTAAACGTTCAACTATTACTTTTCTTTGCTGTTGAAATGAACCGAAGCTAAAGATCCCATCTTTTTATTTTGAGTGTTGTATATACCAGAAGTCTGGTATAAATACTGGCATTATATTACAGTGAACATTCTTTAACTTTAATATTTTGTTGAATCATTCAAATCTCTCAAATCAAATTTATCAATCATTTGAAAGATTTTGAAATCTTAAAGAAAAGTAATTAACAAACTAGAAAAAAGGCTTGAAACAAATACACATAATTGAAATCCATATTTATATACCCAGAAATAAAAACACGATCCTCATTTTACGTAAGGAATCTTTCCCAGTACAAATGCAATTAAATTTTTACGATTCATTTATTATCGTTAATCTAGAGAACAAATCATCACAACAACAAATTTATAAATGAGTTTTTATATTTTCTTTAATCCCCATCGATACATATACTTGTTATCCCAAAATATTAACTCAATTTATAAGATTTTACATCGATAAATTTCAAAAGTGTATGTATACATTCCTTTTTTACTCCAGGGAATACAAGATATAAAGTATTTTTCATTTTATCAATTATGTCTTATAAAAATTAAATTTTATTCAAATAATACAAGAATTTGCAAATTTTTAATCAACATATCGAAGTTCGTGTTCATAATTTTGTAAAATATTGAAATATAATTTTTGTTACAGCCAAAGTAAATTGAACTGAAGTATACTTCTACTTTTTAACTTTGTCGATATATTATAGCTAGAAGAAAGAGTGAAGGAGCCGGATCATACTTTCTAACCGTCGCGGGAGGTTGAGGTACCGCCCACTCAAAAATCTACATTCTAGCTAGTGAACCTGTTGATAACCTCGAGAAGCTCTTCTTTATGTACGACGCGCGCGTTTTTCTGCACCTGTGCGCAATTTGGCTGCGCCTGCGCGCGTTTTTTTGCGCCTACGAAAAACTAGAAGTTCCAAGCTTCCCGCCGGTTCGCTATTTGGTAGGTAGATTTTCGAGGGGGAGGATACTTTAATCTCCTGCGACGAGGGTACCCCTTTTCATAAAGAGATCCCGCTCCTTCACTCTTTCTTCTAGTATTATAGGGTGATGAAGTTAGAACTTGAAAACCAGTTCATTCTCAATAAGGGATCCGCAGAATAAATCAGAAAATTTCTCATTTATCCACCAATCGCCCCAATATCTGGCTAAGGTAGAACCAACCAATATCGAGCCGGTACAGAGCCAGATATGTAAGGCAAGGCCGTTTGGAGGGCACTTGATGCCTTCGGGTAACCTTTACACTACACCCTGCCCTTACATATAAGCTATAGTATTCATATCACGTAATGTACTTAAAACACAGATCCTCCTGGTCTCTTTCCTCAACTTACATATGTACATTTTATCATAAACAGCGGAGGTTAAAAAATGATTTTAATTTTTTCACCTTTCTCCTTAATCCTAAAATGAAACGACAAGGACGAAAATTTCTAAATTCTCTACTAAGAAAAAAAAATTTATTCAAGTAATAGGTGAACAATGATATGAAAAAGGGGAAGTAATGGTAGAAAAAAATGATAAAAGAAAGAAAGTGCAGCTGGAAAAACAAAATTTTCCTTCCTTTGACTACAGCTCAAAATTCAAGATCCACGGAAAATGCAAATCGATGTCGAACAACGATCGGCTGCTTTAAGAAAGTGGTGAATTTTTTTCTACTTTAAGCTCCACACAGAGATAAATCCTTCAAGCGTTAAACATCCACTCTCCACAATTTAAAGGGATACTATTTTGAGATGAAGGATAAGTGTAAGGGGGCGTGGTTATATTATCCTTATTCATCGTCTTGATCTTCAGCTGGCAAATTCTGACCATATTCTTGCATTTTAGCATCCAGCAGCTTTCCGCTCATCAAGTATTGATTCAAACTGTCATCGGAACCGAAAGACTCAGAATCCTTGCTCTTCAACTCTTTTATTTTCCAACAGTCAGATCTGAAAAAGTAATGAAAGATTATTAAAATGGGTGAAAACGAAATAGACTTAACAATGTTACTTTTAATAACTGAAAAATAATTCTGAACTCTATCTTAGTTTTTGGTTCATCCTATTATTAATTTAGGAACGGAAAAATGTGGCTTACCCTCAGGCTGAGCGCGATTGAGATCAGAAAGAACGCGATCGGGTCATCATGAGGATCACAGATCAACATTTTCTCCTCCTCTGAGAGGAAATCGTTTTTTGAGTCCTGGAGCATGTCGTTCAATTGCCTCTTTCCATCAACGAATTTCTGCGAAACAGCTCGACCAAGATGACCCACGACTTCTTCGATTGTAAACATGTCTCATTATGATTTATCCATTATGATGTGAATCGTAGTTTTCTTCTTCAATGCGACACAGGCCACTTGTCTCTTGGGGTGTTTATCCATCAAGAGTAATAGTTCTATCACCTGAGATCTGATAAATTCAGCAACTTAATACTCTTATGTAATATATTAAATACTTAAAAACGTTAGTTACGGTCAGCTAGGTCTCTGGATTTTGACTGGACAATAAAATTCTACTAATTGTTTGTTTCCGAGTTTACCTCACGTTGTCTTTTGTTCCAATAATGGAGGAATGAGAAAAAATCAGAATAATAAAATAGCTGGATAATCACCCAACTGGTGCGTCATGAAGGACAACCGAAGGACGGATTCAACCTACTATTTCTTGCTTGTATGTTTTTAAATGGAAGTAATTGGCATGGTGTTCTTTGGCGTTTTCCCATTTTTTCACGCATCGTTTGTCTTCTACATCGGCTCAAGCCAATCCCAAAACTGTTATGAGGCGTTTAAGGGGTCCGCTTCACCTTCTGGTTAATTTGAACTACGCTGACCAGAAGAGGATCAATCAACTTGGCAATCTTCTAGTGATAAAGGGAGTTTTGGAAGGAAATAGAGAGAAAAAACAAAACATAACAAAGAAAGAAACGAAACATTAGAGAAAAAAATGAGTTGACTCCCACCTTCAACAAACAAAGAGGAATAAGGTGGCATTTGTATCGATGGATTCCGCTTTAAAAAAATTTAACAGAACGATGCAGCTTGCTACGTTGTTGGTATTATGGCCCTCGACATAGCAAGAGACTTTATCCAATTCTGGAATTCTTCTGTAGTTAAGTTCGATTCAGACGATTAACCATAAATAACCTCCAATAATTTTTTCTCCTACAGGATAGAATGATAAATTAATTACAAAGCACTTTTCACAAATCAAATGACAATGCTTTCGAGTATGGTAATTTTTTAACAGTAAACAAGTTTGTGTAACTAAATGTAAAGTCTTAAGAAGCGCTTTGTTGTTACCAACCGGAAATTACATGAAATGACATGAGTGTCGAATTTTTCCGGGTTTTGACTATAAGTATCTACATTGTCCGTTCCCACTTCCCTTGACGTACTTAAAAATGACATCGCCTTAGTATACCTTTCTCCGTGTTTTGTTAACAATTAGCGTTATCTATTTATGAATCAAATTTTTATTTTGCTTTTCTGCTGAGGTGATACTGTCATAGTGTCTTTGTAAAATTGATTGCATTCCTAATTTTTCCAAGTGAACAAATTATATGAAAAATACGTATCTTTAATTATTTTATTTTTCTAATTTTGGAATGAAAGAACTAAAAGAAGCACGCGTATTTAAACCCAACTCCGTTGCCCATCCGTTTGCATATTTTACGCGTAACCGCTGATTTTCACGTAATTGTGGCGTGCGGATTGCAGACGAATAAAGTCATCAATCAAACATATCATTCATTTGTGCAGTACATATTACTAGTCTCGAAAATATTTAGCCTATTTAGCACGTATATATGTGGCACGTTTATGTTTTATATAACTAAACAGTAAAACAAACAGTGTGCTCATTGGCTACTAATTTTGGCTGAGTCTATGACAGTCTTCCTAGTTTTCCAAACACAGCGAAATACTCACCTCTAACGGACGAACCAAATCTAAAAATACATTTTTTGCGTATCTTATACCTTTTAATCTAACAAAATCACTCATTAGACTTCTACTTTACAGCACTGTTCCTCTGAAAGCCTGTATTCATACTTTGTTTTCCAGCAGTAGTCTATTTCATGAGACGTATTTTATTTGATCTGCAGCTGAATTCTGTTTTAGTACGGATGAAGATTTTTCTCAGCATTCAAGGGACGAGTTTTCACTGGCTTCATACTGATGTTTTAAGTTTTGGTTTGCATGTTTGAACAGAGGATGCCAAAGCTTCTCCCCTGTGTCATTGAAGCTAGGGCTGTGAATCGATTGAGAATTTCCAATCGATTAATGATCAAAATCGACCCTTTTCAAAAATCTAATTTTATCAAACAATTATAAATGCCAATCGATGAAAAAGTCATTTAATCAGGTAAATCGAAAATAATACGATTAATGGTTTGTTTCGATTAACTGGGTTTAAAAAATCGCGATTAAACTCCACGTTAAGTTAATTGTATTTTGGAAAATAAACACAAAAATTGAAAATTAATTCACAAAAGAAGTTTTTTTTCTGAATGTAAACTGTAACGACAAAACGAGTTTTTTTTAAATGGGCGACCAACATTGACTTATCAATTTGGAATACTATACAAAGATTCAGGCGTATCAAGGAACAAGACAAACAACATATCAACATAAAACGGACTTAGGGAAAAACGAATATTAGTGATAACATTTTCTGCTGTTGTAAATAACGACTCGCATGTATAGCAGCGAATGCTATGATAAATAAAACCTTTTTGCTAACGGAAAAGATTGATAAATCTCTTTTCAGTCTTCCTTCCGTTTAAGAAGGTCAAATTGATCGGCATTACTGAAAAATCTCCAACCAGAAAGCAAACAATTCAGTGAAGAATGTAAAATTATTTTAATCATTAACAATAGATATTGATTATCCTTCCTTTCTCATAAATTCTGACGACAATTAAATCTTTAGTTATCATAATTACCTTCTAAATAGTATTTTAACTAAATTTTCGTAACCTGATAAAGTAAAAAAATTAAACCTCTCTAAAAGTCTCCCATTCTTTGTGGAGTACTGCAGTTATAGAAATAATTAAATTATTATCAAACTTAGATGAAATCAAGAAAAGGAATTGGTGATACCTAGAAGCAACAGGTAATTATTTGCTCTTTCTTCTCATTGCGACAGCTGTCATACTTTGTAAGATGGGTTTGGAAACTATAAGCTTTACGGCAGCATCCACTGTATCAGGCTTTGCCTGAAAGAGAGCATCACATTTTTTGGAGACACCTGTGCTTATTGATCAAGTTTTTAAGGGCTTGCACGAACTGAAAGAGACATATCTTCACCTTTAAAAAATAAATAATTTAATTTTTTTTTGTAATTAAAAATGTAAAACAAGCTTCTTATTTACCGGGACCTTTTATCAATCAATTCCATTTGTATTTATGAGGAACAACATGATCCTTAGCCCGTAAGTTGGGAGACCCAGGGCCCTTTACGTGATACTTGTAATCTGTTTCTACTTTAAATTATAATAATCAGAAATATACTTAAGTTCTTATAACAACACAACGTAAAAGATAATACTTTTATTACAGTGACATAAAAAATTTATGAGCTTGGACTGTACTTCACTCTAAAAGCAATCAGTCATAGCCCGTGAATGTCAGATTTGGAAGAACAACAAAACTTTTTGAAGAGTTTACAATCGAATCACTACAATCATGTAAAATGGAAATAATTTGTTTCTCTTTTGACTAATTGCGGTCTTCAATCCAATAGAATAATAAATTGTAATCACAAGCAATACAGTAAAACGTTTCTTTCTACAGCTTTGATATATATATTCTCCATTTAGTTTCCAAGAAGCTCTTGGAATCAACCGTTTGCGGTTGGAGAGATGGATGGAACAGTCACCCAGTCAGTACTGAAGGAAAGTTTACTCCAGAGCAGCTTTTTACTAATGGATTTCTAAATCTGCATTTAGACGGTGGGTACTATCCTGAGGTTAATCAGGTAACGTAGCACGTGCAGTGCAATTTGCCTCAATTTCTGATGTTCCATGTTCCCTTACTTTTGATTATTCTTAATTTTGTTCCCTAGGAAAAAATTATCTAGAATATGCTGCCAGGGAGGCATTCATCATAAGCGAGTTCTCAAGTGCTTCAATTCGGAAGCCTGTTTTCGAAGTACCTCCATATGACCACCAATTAACGAAATCTGAAGACGAGCTATTTTTAATCCTTTTAATGCAACCCTTTCCAATTTCAAACAAGTATATGTCCGGCTGAAAAATTCAACTGTTGACATCATCAAAACCAATTGTCAAAAAAAATTTGAAATACTCAATCTTGGCACTTGGCAGTGGTTTATTTGTACCATGACAACAAAAGTTTTTGATTTATTCTACGCTAAACACTATAGGAAACCACACCACTCCCTCGATACGTCCAACAGAGCACTTTGTATATTCATTTTTTACAATGTATCACTTACCAGCTCATAATACTTATATGTATAATAATTTTTGTGGTCAAAAACAATTTTTGCATCTTCTTTCTTCAGTTCAGTATCATTATTTTGTTAATCTTATTAATTTCTTTGAATATAAAAATATAAAACGAAAGATATTTTAATTTTTTTTTAATTTAGAAAAAAAACATACAATCAGAAGCTGGTATTGAACGCGCGACCACCTGAATTTATGCGTTTCTTGTTTTCTCACTTATAAGACTATTCATTTACAAAACCACGCACAAAATGGTCTAATAACCACGCCGGCACTGTATACTGATATACACAGTTCGCTTTTCTCAGAAGAGATGTCAAATTCGGTCCAGGGATTATATACTTTTGACCCGATTTTTGCCAAACAAATTCTCGTAAGATCAAATGAATGGTCTCATTGCATTTAAAATTGAATAGGGATTCTATTACATTAAAGCATTCTTCAATCAAGGGAAAATAAAAGATTTTCGTACTCTGCTCGTTTGATTACGGCAGAAGATAAGGGAAATTCGGCTCATGGAGTATAAAGATTCGACCATATATTTTTCAAAATAAGCCCTGTAGGATAATTTTTTTTTTACATCATACTTGAAATTGAATGAGGATTTTATTCAAAAAAAATTTAGCAATCAGGTGAAAAGAAAAGTTTTTCGTACCGTGCTTATTTGATTACGGAAGAAGGGAAGTGAAATTCTGCTCAGGGTGTATATACAATTTATACATTGACCTCATAGTTGAAAAATAAATCCCGTAGGATCGAAAGAATGAATTCAATACTTACTTAATACTTATTATGGAATGGGGATTCTATTGCACATAAACATCTATCAATCAGTTGAAAAAAAGTTGTTTTTAGTCTGCTCCTTTGCTGCGAGTTTAGTTTCATTCTCACAAACGTGAGTTTAGTTTTCATGCCTTTTCGTCCACACCGTCTAGTTATGCGCATCATTACGAGGTTCTGTGAAGGGTGGTGAGCATGAATTGTTCTCGTTTATCATGGGTAAAAAGCCGGGCCCAATTTGGATTGACGAGTGTATACGCCCTAAGGCTACCGGCTACCCGTAAGATATTCCTGGCTGGTTTTCGGTTTTCAATTTTAAATATATAATAAATATAATTTATTTAAAATAAAATTGAACAAAACAAATACTTTTTGTCATTTTATTTAAAATAAAATTGAACAACACAAATACTTTTTTTGTCATTTTTAATAAAGTTATATCACTGAACCAAAAGTAGTAAAAAAATATGAACAACTAAATTCATTTTTTTTTCAGTAACAATTTGTTAATCGTTTACGGTTACATCCACCATTCTGGTCAATAACTGCTTGCAATCTATTTGGCTTACTTTTAATGAGAGCTTCTAGATAACCGTATACCTTGTAAATCAGATAAATGAAAGAAGCACAGATTCAACTGCAAATGTATATGCCGTGAACTAAAAATATTTATACGGCAATATGTTTGAAATAGTTTCTTCAAATTAAAACATAAAAAGATTTGACTATTGTCATGTTCATTAATGCCCTAATCAGCAATAATGCAATATTATGCTGTTATGCAACAGTTTTATTTTAATTTTTTTGCTACGGTAATAAACTCTTATGATGTTTCATTTTGATGATCAAAAATGTATTTAGTAAATCAATCTAACCAATATCACCGGTAAATTGGTAGGGATCGGTTCATCGTAATCAAACTGAACCAAAATTCAAATTTTATTTAATCCATAAAGCTATACTTTCTAGTCATGTACGCGTGAATGGATTTTAAAAGAAGGTATACATTATATTGTTGTATTATATTATTCACTATTTAGCAACTGCATTCAATTCACTCAAAAATATTCTGGTTGAATTTTGGAAAATAAATAATTTGGTTGTCACTTATTACAATACCAATGTATTCACGCTTATCCCTGCGGGTAAAAAAATTCTTAAAAATCTACCGAAGGCCTTTAATACTACTGGAAAAATAGATTCTGCACTGGCCAGAGAGCGACTCTTGGATGTTATGTGGCCAAGAATGTTACAGATTCAAAATTGGCATTATATTTTTATTATAAAAGTATGTTTTCCCACTGAAATTGCATCCTTATTTTAAAAAAAGTTTCATTATAATAATTATAAATTAAGTTAAGAGAGCAATAGCAGCCAACCTCTTTTTATTTGGGTACATTCTATTTATTAAATATTTATTATTGATGTTATTAGTATAAGTTTTTCGGATTGCTTGATCTTACTTCAATTTTTGAACTGTAAATACCAGCTTCTTTATACTAAAAACATTTGTTCTGATGATTCAATAACTAATGTTATGCTTTTATTCGTACTACAGCTACTATTTACATGAAGGCCTGATTTATCATTATCTCACTAGCGGCAAAATTGTCTTGGCTGTCCGGTTTCTGTTGGCACCAGTTTTTCATTACCATTACGTATTTGCAAAACCGAAATTTTACCCCTAAACCTGTATAAAATAGCTAAAGGAAATAACAGGGACGAAAATACCTTTGCAAAAAAATGATTGGTAATGACAAAATAATGTCAACACTCATTCCTCACATCAGGTTGCCGTTTATTGGCATCCGGGGATTTTGCAATCGTAATTTTTTTAAGTGCGGTACTTTAAGGGCATGTGATCGATTTATTTTAGATTTTAATATCTTTGGGTTTGCACCTACCTCAAAAAATTATTTTTAAACGGGATATCGTATACCGTACTGTTTTTTTTCATTGAAACAATTAATTTGCAAGGGTCTAGAAGAGCAATCTTCTTCTCCCTAGAAGTCAACGCATGTTGAAAGTGACAAGGCTCTTGAAGACCCTTCTTTTCCCTCGTCAATTATATCGTCTGACAATGTAAGAGTTAAGGGTGGCGCCACTTCAACATGTGACATTCCTGATCAGCCAGTCCTGCCAACCGAAAGTGAAAAGTAGACGGAAGCCACATTACTTGACATGCCAAGTCGATCATTGCAACAGAAAGCAGTTATCGTGATGCAAAGGTTATCGCCTGAGATCCAGGAGTTTGCCACCTAGTTGGAGCCATGAAGAAACACTGTGGAACCTCCGACAATGAAGTTGATGCATGATTATTTATCTAGGAAATGATCCTTGTCTTATGTGTTTTTTTACAGTAACTAGCCAGCTGAATGTCAATACGTGGTACACGTTAAAGACCAATTATGAGGATGGGGCTTGAATTGAACTTGAACTATCAATTATGAAATATTTTGCAGAGATAATTGCATAGATATATGACTGAAGGCGGTTGCAAGGGCAGCGGCTACGGATGCTTCTTGATAATTAAAATAAGATGGCATAAATGATAAAATTCAAGGTTAAGTGTAATACACTAAGTATCATAATGGCAATACAGTACTCGGAATAAGGATTTTTCAATGTACGAAAATTGCAATTCAACTTAATATTTAACAATGCCCGAGGAATCTCTTGTTACAGGCAATTTTGGAAAAAGATTAGAAAACTCCTTCTGTATGATTTGGCGTTTCCTCCATAGTGAAACTTGAGTCGATCAGGAATCCAAAGGTGCTTACACAATCAAATGATGAGATTTGAATATCATTAATAAGAAGTTGAGCAGCATCTAGATAAATAAGGAGAACGTTGACTGATATATGTAGTATCTGAATGGGACCAGGATCACATACTATTCCTACCTTCCCTGGCTAAGGCCTCAATAAAAGAGATGGTTTCAAACTTTTTACGTAACAAAAGTGGCTTGAAACTGATAAAACTAGCGATTATATTGTTTGCTTGTCTCAAAAGAAGTAAACTTCACTAAGATTAACAAAACTCAAATCTACGGTGCAAAGCAAGAATCAATACGTTAAACGGTAAAAGGACTAAAAATAAAATATGGAAAAGTAAAATTAAATAAAATAACTAGACTTTCTAACTTCACTGAC
Source organism: Chydorus sphaericus (assembly GCA_030141595.1). Taxonomy (NCBI): domain Eukaryota; kingdom Metazoa; phylum Arthropoda; class Branchiopoda; order Diplostraca; family Chydoridae; genus Chydorus; species Chydorus sphaericus. The sequence continues at coordinate 3,872,029 of CM057926.1, read as the reverse complement.
CATTTTTAAATTCTTTTTGGGACGGTAAATTTTTTTTGTCATTAAATATCATTAAAATCTTATAAAAAAATACTAAAAAAAATATTTTATTAGGTTCGGCAGTAGGGTAATTCAAAATAAATAAATATTTTTTTTCTTAGCGGCGCTCACTGGAGTGTGACCGAATTTGTCACGTAATGATGGAAGATTAGAGGTGATAGCGAGAACCGCACTCTGAAATGAATGGAATTTTTAGAACTGAGAAATGTTGAAGTTGTTTTTGCAATATTTTAAATATTGCTGCATTACATGCTGAGAAAGGCGGAAGTCGTTGAGGTGGGGATGAAAGAGAAATTAAGTTGTGTAATGCTGTGCTCCCGGCAAGGAGGATTGTTTCCATTTACGGGAGATATTCAAAGAGACTGAAAATCAATGGATGGAAAATGTCGCTGCTGGAAAGTTTAGTTGGTTAAATGCAAACGAAAATAAACGTCTTAAAAAATATTGAAAAGTGGTTAGACGGGGAGGGCATGAATGCAATCAAGCCATCTTTGCAAATAAACGCAAGAAGGCTGTAAATCATTTAAGTAATATTATAATGACTGATTTTAATTGATATTTATTTGTAACGCGCACTTTTCCAGCACTAGGCCACTTCAAGTGCGGCTTGATAATGACATGTACGTCATGTGATAGTGGCGTATCAAAAGAAACGCTCAACAAGGAATGTGAATTCCCATTGCGAATTCAATTTTCGGATACCGCAAGGCTGGATTTGCAATGAAAAGGGAGTGACAGGATTAGCAACGGTACCCGATCTACAGTTCAAGATTTTTAGTTTGTCTTTCAGTTTTCCGCTCCCATCTTCTCTTTAAATTCCTATAACAATAAAAATAATATTATTTAAAGACAATAATTTAACGTAACTTATGGGCTCAAAAAATTTACCTGTCCACTTCTCTTTCCGTTGACACACATTGTTACATTTGACACACAAATCATTTTTAGCATTTTTTGTTGGAAAAGTTCCAAAAAATCTAAAGAAAAAAATTTCGATATTCTCGTTCAAGTTCACGATTTAGAGAAGAGAGAGGTCTTTTATTTCAATTTTTTATAGTTTAAAGCTAGAAAAAAAGTAATAACACAAAATACATTTGGAGGTCCTTTCCTAGACCAAGCATGGAATGTTATTTATCTTGATCAATTAAGATCCCTAGTTTTATGGGTTTAAAAGATAATTGTGTGTTTTTCATTAATTTTTGTTCATAACGATTACTCTTTTTTCCCATTTTAATACCATTTCGTCTGGCTTATATGCAGGCTTCTTGGCGCTTATAAGAATTTAAGAATAAGATACTGAAGTATGATTCGATTCAAAACTATTTTCCTAATTTTTTGGGGTTCCAGTTTTTTAACGGCTTCTAAGTCAACTTATTTAGCTTGACGTTCAAACTCCTTCTTGTTGTTTTGAAATTGGACTTTTTTCATTTTCAAATGAATCGGGTCTCCTGATCCAGAAACAAAGTGAATGTTATATTAAAACAACACAAAATTTACAAAACTTTCATCCTCACCCTAAAATACGGTTTGGTCAGAAAGCCAACACCTCCAATAGCCCAAGCCCACCTATATGACCTTGGTTCTGGTATGATTAATTCCTCGAGGTTTCACATTTTCAAAAAAAACTACGTCCTTGTAACGATACTCTTACGATATAACTATTTGAAATGTAATGCATGTGAACTCAAATTAGAATAGAACTATTGAAGATCGCGATATATATTCTTTGCCTCCTGTATATTTTTACATAATTACCTTTTGAACAAATTTCTGTGATGAAGTACAAATTTGATTGTAATGTTATGCATTTCGCGACATCAAAGACATTCAAAGACATCAAAGTAAATAGAAGATTAAATGGGTTAAACATACTTCAAAACCTCGCATAAAAGAATGCACTTGAAAAGAAAACAAACAGAAGAGTTGTTTCGGTTAAGGAGTGTAATGAGGCACTTAATAACGATAGATGACGAGACACTATAAAAAAGATAGAAAGCCACAAATTAATGGCGATATAGAGGATAGTTGATGTGATATATACCTATATATATATATATATACAGTACATATATTTATGGAGAGAAAGAAGGAAAACGCAAAAAAAAAAACAGTGTCGTCGGGAACTCAACGGCCCCCGCTTTCCTTCACGAGGAAAACGAATAGTAATACGATGACACATAGACAAAAGAAACATAAATGATGTAGATATAAGAAATTATACTTATATCTTCTTCGAAGATAGTTGGTAGACCTTGAAGAGAGGCATTCCGGGCAGTGATCCGCTTGGAACGAAGGGATCCGGTGGTAATGTCATGTTGATCGCCATGCCCCTTTATGGAGCGGCTCTTGCCTTTGACAAGCGCGGGAGTTGATGATGAATCCTGTTGAGATAGAGGAACGGGATCGACCACTCTCGATTCACCAGGGTTCCTGCGCTGGCTGGAATAATGGGATCTGGGACGACGAATGCATCTGGACTGTTGAGAGGGATCAAACGATGTACGGATCGAGTGTAAGTTCCATCCTTGGTGGTGACATGTACGACTCGAGCAATCTTGTCTTGGACAGGTTTAACTTGCTCGATTTTTCCCAAGGACCACTGGCCGCGAGGAGTATTTTAATCGACGATGACGAACTCATCTTTCTTTAAAGGTGGATGATTTTGAAACCATTTCTTCCTCTCGTTGAGCTTTGGTATGTATTCTTCACGCCAACGACGCCAAAATGAATCGAGAAGAGCCAGAGATGCGACAAATTGACTACGAGAGAGCACGTCCTTTCGTGACGTGACTCATAGGCAGATGAGGTTGACTGCGTCCGAGAAGGAAATAATTGAGAGTAAGAGGTTCCATGGAAAATAAACCAAGAAAAATTCCAAAGATATTTACTGGGCTTTGTTTTCCATGGAAATTAAACAAGGAAAAATTCCATGAATATGTAAAGGGGTCTTTTTCCACGGAAATCAAACTAGGGAAAAAATTCAATGGATATTTATAGGTTTTTTCTACAGGTTTTCAAAAAGGCTTATTTTCATCGGAAATTAAACCAGGGAAAAATCCATTAATATTTATAGGGGTTTCTTTTCCATCGGAATTTAAAAAGGTGTGTTTTCAATGGAATTAAAACCTTGGAAAAAGTCCATGAATATTAAAGGTTTTATTTTTATGGAAATTAAACCAAGGAAGAGTTAATTGATATTTAAATGGGTTCCTTTTCTATGAAATTTGGAATTGGGTTTTTCCTTCGAATTTCAGGGAATTTAAACGACTAAAAACCGAACTTTCCAAAAAACCAAAGAACAAAAGCAAATTATACTTGAGAAAAAGAAATTATCCAAAACTGTCTGTCCCAAGGACCCTGGCTGAAGAATATAATGTGAAAAAGAAAGCATTTAAATGCTTATTAGGGACGTGCCACCGGATCCCGTCCAAAAAAAAATATCGTTGCAAAATGGGACACCCTAATGGTCCCTCTTTCACAAGGATATTTGTCTAAGTTTGTTTAATTAAATTGGCTCCTTAGAATTAAATTGATAAAACAATTACAAAAAGATGTTATTTTTTGAAAAATCCACTGCTAATAGGCATCTTTTTTAAAGAACCCCTTTCTGTCTGAACTTAACTGCTACAAGTAACCCGTATTCTGCAGCTCGGTGTAGTGGACAATTCGGTCTAGTGGACATATTCAATGGTGTCCACTAAAGTGACTAAACCGAGCCGCTACTAATACCTCTTTTCTTGATTTAAGCCTTGTTTTCCTCTGATTACCAATTAGGAGCTTCTTCAAAAAATTTTCATGGGTTTTGGCATGCTAGCTCGCTTGCGGAGGTAACGCAAGGAACAGGCACATTCAGAACATGTTGGGTACCTGATTTGGCTGATGCCATCAAATAGCAGGAGGTGGCGTGATTAACTTTCCCACCTTTCACGATGGAGCAACTGACGGTCACGTTGCCGTTACTAATGAATGTTTAGTTATAATGAAAATTTAGTTATAAAGTTGTAGAACAGCGCAACGAGACTGGCTTCATTAAATCAACAGTTTTTCGAAAATAGTTGTTTTCCTTGTTTTATTTCTGCTTTTCATTCATAAAATAATCAAATACTTCATAATAACTCACTTCACTCACTTCACAAATACTCATAATTACACTCATTCATAATAATAATCTCAACCATAAAATGGTTAGTTTTTTTTTGTTTTTTTTTCGTTTTTAACTAGAGCTTATTATATTGTTTTCTATTAGCGCAAGGAACTCTTGCTGTTTCCTCTCCCTGACGTAAAGAAGCCAGAGCTGAAAGCCACATTCAAGGACTTTGGATTGGTTGATGCTGTGATATGCAGATGGTTCGCGAAGCTGACCTTCGAGAATTACCTAAAAGCCGAGAAGGCCAGGAAGGAATTCGACGGAAAAGAGATCTTTGGGAAAAAGATAACTCTAAAGATGGCCAAAACTGAAAAGTAACGAAAGATCACGGAAAGCTTTCTTCAGATCCAGCACCAGCGCTTACATCCTGCTGAACAACCACCGTCGGGAGCTTCTAAAAGTATTTTTTCCCTTTTTTTTCATTGATAATGTTGATATTAATTTATTTGTTATTTAGGGTCGATCTCGAGTCTCCTTCCTGATATGTCTATTTCATCGACGGCTTCTTCCTCGTCCTCGGCCGGTAGTGGTCAGAAGTCTACGGGCTATACCGCTGCTGATCTCAAGCGCGCTCAGTCGTCGTCTATTCTATTCTAGGAACCCATTTAACCAAACATAGACAAATGTCCTTGTGAAAGAGGGACCATTAGGGTGTCCCATTTTGCAACGATATTTTTTTTTTGGAAGAGGCCTTTCAATATGTGGTGTGAAATATGGTAAAACTAATGTGTAGTTTTTATTTTGAAGAAACCATTTTTTTTAGGGTACGCTCTTTCGAAAAAATGGTCAAAAACCACAAAATTGACCAATATTTACCGATTATCAAATAAAGTTTAAGCAAGAAAAATTCGGCCGCTCTAGTATAGGTAGATATACATATTGTCTATACGCATACCAAGTTTTATCAAAATCTATAAACATTTAGGGTGCGCTCTTTTGGTTAGAAGATTGAAGTTAACTAATATAAGGTTTAAATGGCGTTTTAATCTTGCATAACTTATTCATGCTTAGTGCAACACTAGGTGACACTTCTCACTCATACGTTGATTCGAGGTGCCTCCATTCAGAATTCTGAAGTCGGCTTAGCTCCAAACAAAGTAATATTTCAGGTATCGAACTTTTAATGGTGCAGGTCCCGCGTAGGCTGCTACTCGTGTATCTTACCCTAAATGTTTATAGAACTAATCACCCATATATTTTGGTGATGTCAAATTAAAGCCTTTAATTAAGGCTTCAAGAAAACTTAGTTTTTGATACCTGAAATTATGTTTGACTTTGTAACATCCTCATTCAAACATGATCAATTTAGGAAAATGGCGTGTTTTTGTACTTTTCTTTTAATAAAAAACCAACAAACGATAGCATATGTTCAAAATTGAATTTCAATGAAAGAAAAGCTCATCAGCTTCAAGAAAACCATCTTTTTAGTAAAATTAGTATTAAAAAACGTGCTCAGATCGTCTGAAAAGAAAATTTATTTCAGTTATTGGGTTCCTTTTTAAGGCCAAATACAATTTGATCGGGATAGACGATGAAATTGCCCCGTTTCTTTGTAAAATAGTACTGGGTAGTGTTCTTCTTTCCTCTCTGCTTTTGTTGAAACACGATTCAATCAATTCGCTGTTCATTTAAAATAAGCTTAGCAATGCAGAATTGTTTTTCTTCCGACGAAAGACTTCATTATCATACATCGTCTCTTTACTTCTTCTTCCGGTCTGGTAATAAAGGTAGCCTTGTCCTATTTATAATAAGTGTTGAATGTTTATTGTTTGTATTATTTTGGTTCCATTCGGACAAGATTGGTTGATAATGGCTAGTTCTGTCTATCCATGGAAAACCTTCATTCAAAGGAGTTATAACAAGTGTGATAACTACTTCTTCTCCTATTAGTAAGAAAGTGTTTAGTCTCCTAGCTATTAGTGCGTGCTTTCTATTTGTTTGTTTTTTCAGAAAGAATACCAATATAAATGAGTACTTGCTAGAAGTCGGCCTCAATGAAGCACCTTATGATAAATATTTTAGATTATTTTCTACATCAGACTAGAAATACCATAAATAAATCCTTGAATCTGGATTTTGTGACCAAATTTCAAGCATTTCAATATGATGACCATAAAAAATAAAAACAAGTAATTTGTAAGATTATGAATCATATGCAATAGCACGAGGAAAAGTGTTGTATAGTGAAATGTACCTGTTCAAAGTTGCCCGCTTTTGACACAAGTTTGGGGGGCAACTTTGAACACCCTCGTAACTTTTAAATTATAAGATGCAACATGTCGGCAACCACATTAAATAAAAATTTAACATTCTTTTTATTGATTTTTCCCAAAAAATTAAGACTGGGTTCATTGTAAGAAAAAATAACGTACCACTTACTTTTAGAGGTTTTCAGAGAAATTCAGGCCAAAAACTTCTAGACGTAAAAAGAGGTAGAAAGAATGATCAAATGAAATAAATTTAAATCTAAAAAGTGTTGCCAAGCTTCTTAGCTATCGATTGATCATATTTAGTGATAGATAACATCAGTTTTTACTATACATATTTGTACCTAAGCGATCGTGTCATTTTGATCAAAGTTGCCCGCCATGTTCAATGTTGCCCGCATAGACGGTACCAAATGTTTCGATGGTCCAGCATTTGACAATATTTACCCATTCTCGTTCAAGATTCACATCTATATTATGAATCGCTTGATGTCTACCGCCGTCTACGAGGAGTTTGCAGTGCAAAAATCACCTCTGTGGTCCCAAAGAAAAATTTAACTGTTCGCCAATAGAATCTCCACTTATCTAGTACCAGGAAGCACGCCCGCATCGCATAGTCCTCGGGATCGACCGCATTTCCATAGATATCTATGATGGCATCGCTTACCTCAACCACAGTGAAAACTAAAGAAAACCAGTTACACATTAATACAAATTTTAATAACTAATATTTAAATAATTGTGAAAGTGCTTTTATCGTGATTCGTTTTTTATTGTTCTTCCAATGATACGCCTTCTGTCGACACTTGCTTTTACATTGAGTGGATCAACTTTATCCATCTAAATCTTCCGACTGCTACTCATCTTTACTTTAAGTTTCCTTTTGAAATATTCGGCTTCTAACTATGTGTTTAACGGTCCATTTTGTTCGTATAGACATGGTTAATATTCATGTTGTTCGATTATGGTGGCGAGATCAAGACGGGCGGTGGAGCGGGCGGTGGAGCGGACGGCGTTGCCAACCAACTCGATGAGATTCGTAGTCTATATAGAGATTCATGGGTATAAATGAGGTAATTGTTGCTGTATAACTGTTACTCATGTGTTGTCCGCCCCATTTATGAACTGATTAACTAATTAGTTGTGTATGCTTTTACGTTTATAAAGGCATTTATTGAGGAGGAAAAAGCGTCTAATACGAGCAGTGTTTGGCGTTACTTCACAAAGAATCTGGAGGATCCCCTTAAGCCAATTTCAAATATTTGCAAGGAGACCAAGGACTGTTTAGGAGGAGCAACGACAAATTTAATCGGGTAATTAAAGTAAAGGTATTTAGAATAATTTTGCTCGGATTATTATTTATAAACGTTACATTTACTATATTTCAGGCACCTTGCGACACATGGCATTAATTCTGGATGCAAGAAGAGGAATCGAGTGAAAAATCCATCAAATCAGCGTCGACAACAACCCAGACGTACAGGAGGTGCCATTTCGTCAGCTGAAAAGGCTAACCTGCACCGCCTCTACGTGGACTGGATCGTTTTGGACTATATGCCGTTTTGCATGGGAAGTAGCTCTTACTTTTTGCTTTTAATCGAAGCGCTCAACCCGGCGTACATGGTACCGTCTCGTTCAAGACTCAGTAAACATCTTGTGCAAGCGCGAGGCGCAGGAGTTACGGCCAAAGTGGCCGAAGACATGGAGGGTGCTACCTTTGTTTCAATAACCACCGACGGATGGACATCTATTACAATGGATAATTTAATTACCATTACGGCACACATCATCTCTCTAAACTGGGAGTTAAAGTATGCGTAGCTTTCATTTGCAAAAATTAATGAAATAGTGTAATTTAATTTGTTCAATTAATTCAACTCAATTTTTTCAAATTTATTTTATTCATTTCAATGAATTTATTTAAATTCAATTAATTTGATTTAATTCAATTTATTTTAATTCAATTAATTTGATTTAATTCAATTTATTTTAATTCAATTAATTTGATTTAATTCAATTTATTTTAATTCAATTAATTTGATTTAATTCAATTATTTTAATTGGCCTAATTATAACGCTCGTTAAAAAATTAAATCTTGGAACATAATTGAACTAAATTCATTTTATTTTCACTTAAATAGATCTTACACAATTAGGATCAAGAAGCTGACCGATCACACCGCAGTTTGACATGACACTGCACTGACAGACGTTTTCAACATCTATGGCGACTTGAGTCGTAATTTATCACGCATTGGGACAGACAACGCTAGCGCGATGAAGTAAACTACTGATAACTTAAACCTTACCTGGTTAATTTGTTTCCTGCATACCGTGAACTTAGTTTTTAAGGTGAGCGAATCAAACATTTTTTTCAGTTGTGGACCTAGTTTCCATTCATTATATATATATTTAGGATGGACTCCGAGTACCTGTCATAGCAGAATTGATCGAGGAATCTGCATCGTTCAAAGCTATTTCAAGTGTAGCTCCGAGGTTGCAAATATGCTGAAGGAAAAACAGAAGCAGCTTGGGCTCCCAAAGCATCGCATCATTCGTGATTGCCCAACTCGATGGTCTTCTACCTACTTCATGTTGGGGTGGTTTTTGGAGAAAAGCGAAGCAGTGGCTTCCGTCTGTGCTAGTCCTGGAATGGATGTAAATTTTCAAACCGGATAGAGGTTAACCGAAGTAAGCAAAATTTGAGACATTCTTCGCCGTTTTCAAGAAACTACAACGCGATTGTCGGGCGAAACCAACGTGACAGAATTTTGGTTACTTTTTACTAATTTATAATTTTTTTAACATGAATATTGTAATTACTTATACGGTAACGCAGGTGGTTTACTTCACTTGCAAGTAACAGGCGTTATGCAATTTACCCGATACGTATAGTTCTTCACATCCGGGCACATATAAGCTAGCTGCAGCTTTACGTGATCGATGTTTGCGGTAATGTATCCATTTTTTAATTCTTTCGTTCCTGATCCTTATTATATTAAAGTTACTTAAGTTGTTATATAACTTATTTTTAAGATTTTGAAAAAAATTTAAACTAATTAAATAAAGGGTACCATAATCTGATCTTAACAACTCCAAATATAACCTAATTATAAACTTTCATTTTTACAGAACAAATTTTCTTCATACACTCAAGACACACTTTTCCCATCCTAGACCCGTGTTTCAAAGCTGCTTTTGAAAATGAATCATTGATCACGATTGCTGCTAAATCAAAATTGTATTTAGCTGGTTCCGACGTTAAACAAGACGCGAACCAAGCGCCGGCTAATCTCCAGACAACGGGATCTTTCATGGATGACCTGAATCCAATGTTTTTTCCTCTCATATTTGAGAATTTTCAAATTTTAGAAATATCATGATATTTCTCAAAAGTGATAATATGACCATGGTGATATTTCTCATATTTTTTCAGGTGAAAATTTGATGGTGAATTTGATTATTTTTGTTCCAGAAAAAGGATTTAATCATATTATCAAAAGCAGCACATGCATTAATAGGGAATAAGAAATATTTTTTACTTGGCAACGTTGTATTCTTCTAACAAATGCAATATTTTTTATTCAACATTCAATTACAAATGGATTTTAAGATTTTTCAAAGTGAACAGTTCTTTTTTCGACCCCTTTTAAATCGCACCAGGTCCAGCTTCATGTAGGTCAAGTGGTGGTGATAGCACGGCAAAACCAGCAGCACCATTCAGCTGCAAAAAGAAATAAAATTTATTAAGGATGTCACAGAATACTTATGGATAGGAAAGAGAAATTTGCGCTCATTATGATTTAATAAAAATTTGTTTCAGGACAGGTCTTTAATATGCAGCAAACTGTTTTTTTTAGTGAATAAAATTTTTTGGGGCATTGATCTTCATAATTTCCATGGTAGACAAGCCCTCATCATTTGTCATCTCGAGTATTTGAACCTTTACAGCTTCCGATTGCATAAATGGGAGGGCAAGATTTATAAATTGAATCCCAGTTTTGTACGGAAATAATCAAGGCAAGAAAAAAACTAACCTTAAAACGTAAGGAAGAAACCAAACCGAAATCTCGAATAGTTTGCAAACTAATCTTTGATATTTTGGGCAAGCATCAGCCGATGTATGAAGAATATTTTGACCACGAGTTGGTCTGTCCCCATACTGGGTGTCCAGAGGAACATCTTTTTCTCAGAACAACCTGGTGATAGCCAACTCGTACAATTGTTTGAAGATTCTCAAAAAACGACAATCAGTTGTTTTAGAGGATTCATCTGCCAATGGTTTTCATTTGTTCACTATTCAGACAAGTGTGAAAAGATAGATTCCGGAAGGCCAACTTGTCCACAGCTTGCAGGATCTTAAGGAAACAGTGCACGGCAAGGGATTGCAACGTTGTCTGAATATTTTATCTTTATTTCTGTTATTTCTGTTTTCCGTGGACTTCCAAGCTGCAGAGCAGCTTTTGCAGTGGCAACCACCTTCTCACTGGTTCGGCATCTGTTGCCTCGGCTTCTGCACTTTCCTTAGAAAGGGTTTGAATTTGCTAATTTTTTTGTCACCCAATTCTCTGTATAAATCGGACAAGTAAAGAATCTTCTCACATATGTCCGAGTCTGCGAAAGCGCATGTAATCTAGACTTGTAAAAAAATAGGAAAAACCCCAATATACAAGCAAATAAATTAGATCAAAATCCAATCTACATCAATATCTCCTGTGGCACTGATTCGTAAAATAGTATAGTTGTCGAGTTGCATACGTTCGGCACCGACAATCCTGACAGCATCACCCAGCTTGGCTGAAGCTAGATAAGACAACACCAACGAAAGCAACTTCAATATTTTCGAAAAAAATAAAATAAAAACTCAGTCAATAAAAATTGAAGTTGCTGCCACAGTTGGTGCCTTATCCAATAACTAATACTACGTCTTTGTAGAAGGTAATATGACACTTCCTTTACTCGAAGTGCTGGTTTTCCAATGTCTAAGACCAGTCAAGGATTTCATTTTGTATGATGAATCAGAAATTTTGTGACAATCATTATTTATTTGATTAACATTCTCGTCAAAATAGATAAATATTAAAATGGAACTGCGAGCCAGCGGCATTTTTTTAGCGAAGTGAAAAATAAAGAAAGTATGTCCGGAGTTCGCATCATTTTGTCACTTTCAGGAAAGGAATTTTTATTCACGCTTACATACATGAATTCCTTTCACCATGCTTTAATAAGGCTAACTTTCACGCAATGAAGTTTTATCACTAATGAAACTTAATGAAGTTTTATTGTACGTTCGAGTAACAAAGCATTAAAGCTTTAGTTTTTACACCTATTTTTTCAGTTCATTTTTTTTCTCAAAAGATTTCTTAAGTACATTTTTTAGGAAGGGGGATTAACCGGGCCACCATATTTCTTAAGTAACCTCTCTACGGTCTGGAGTTGCCATGAAAGGTCGGACTTTTCCAATGTATTGGACGACAAACAGTATCGCAAAAAAGCTCATTTCGCCTCTCAATCAACTAGAGGTCGCAATCGTGGCGGTGCTCCAAGCGAAGCGAACATTTTCCCGCGCCACCCAGTGGCCATCATCGAACATAATGATATTTGATTCAAAATTTTGAAAATTCAATGTTGAATATAGTTTGGAATTACTTTTGGAATTGATTAATTAATTCTTATATTTTATCTATTTTTATTTTATTTTTAATAAGAATTTTATTTAATTGGAGTATGAAAATGGATATTTTCTTGGTGTCCAGAACATCTCCAAATAATGGGGCAAGTGAAGGTCAGTTGCCGGTTTGAAGTATGTCGACAAAATTATGGAAGCCTTATCCTTGTAGGAATCAACTTTCGTTGTGAAAAATGTCTCATCATTTAGTTCTTTAAGGAAGTCCCAATCAAGAAGTTACAAAACCTTTTCCGTACCTCCACAGAGAGTCTAATCAACATTAACTCTTCCCTTTACATGGGTAAAAAGTGCTGAGTTTTATCGAGACCCAGCGTTGACTGACGCAGGCTTCCAAGTTCTCTTCTTACCCAATTGCAGTGGTAGTTTTATTCCAGCCGACCTTACCTACGATGAACACAAGATTTGATTTCGGGAGAAAGATGAGCGGAAAGCGTGCCGAGATCTCCCGACCATCAAGCTCCAGCAAGTCATTGAAGTCACAATCGGCATACTACAAGCTGCTGCTTACGGTGTCTTTGAAAATTGAAGATACTATCTAATCTTTCTCCGGACCAACCCTAGTAAAAAAAACATGGCACAACGAGAAAAAATCGCACTCGCTTGCTATTGGATGTACAAACTCAGGAATTCTCTTCTGGTTTAGGCCGTCCAATCGCAATTCTCTGGGAATCGATCCAATCAAAGCTTCAGTCGTTGTCGTAATCATATTATCATCTTCGGCAGCACCCTTAATCAAAGACTCGTGGTAACTTTGCACATTAACGTCCTTATGACTCATCATCTCTCTACATATAGTAAATTTCCACAATGTGACTATGCTCAAATTTTGTTTCTAACAAGAATGCGAATCCTTTTGGTAATTTTTCTACAATCTTTTTTACAGTCCTTTCAAGCAATTATAATTTCAAATTTTAGAATATTCTACGGAAAGTTAGATCGTTCAAAAAAAATTCCTCCAATCTCATAAGCCAAATATTAAAATTATTTATTTGATTCCTTTCACTGTTCCTCCTGACGTTATTCCGTGGCCGTCTTTTATCGCTGATTACATACAAAAACTTGAAATGCTTTGATGTAATTGGTAGATATAACAAATCTTATGTTAGTTTAACTGTTCAATTTTAAGATCCTAGTAAGCTTCCCAACGGAAGTAGTTAAAGGTATTCATTCTAAAAGGGGAACCATATATGCTTAAATATTTCCAAAATACAAAGAAGGTTTTTTCGATAATCTTATCATGTTAGAAATTCATTCCTTGTCTATAGGAGCAAAAAAGCAGCTGCTTAGGCCGTATGCGGTTCTCTTGTTGGTAAATATTTTTAGCAGGATTCTGTGAAGGCAGTAGATTTGCCAGAAATCAAAGAATATTTAGGCAAAAATGCTATACTTCTATCAGAGGTATTTTGAATTATTTTATTATTTATTGGCTTATTGTTTTATTTTTTTTTTTACAGGTAAATGTAAATACAATGAAGAAGCCAATTGGAATTATGACAGGGATGAAAAGGGCTTCGCGTGGTCAAACAAAACAATCTAAAAAGCACAAAAAAGTATTTGTTGATAATTTTAATTTTCCGTTATACAATATTTTATCTGATTGAAATTATTTTAATTTTTTAGGTTGATGTTTCGCTTTTCAAGTGGCCTGATGGAGCCGAGGCTTACTTTTGTTGAAGTTTTGCTTCGAGATGAAATCCTTGCCATTGTTGAGTTGAAGAAGGAAGGAAAATACAATCCCGATCAGCTCACTGGCCCGGCTGCTCTCACTCTTTATGGCTTAATCAATAAAGTTTTGATTAGTGGGTTTGGGGTTGCTAATTTGAAACGTCAAAAGTTGTACGAAGGGGACTAGGGGAAGAAAGCCGTAATGAGTCAAAAAGACAGAGAGACCGTCATTAGTAATTTTTTTTTTTTTTTTTTTTTAGGTATTGTATTTATCTATTTTTAAAAAAAGATTTTGTTTCTCCACTATGGATTGAATGGTGAAAAATTTATTAAGAAGATGATGATATATCTGTTCTAGAAGATGAGATTATTAGTGGAATTCAAGACAAGTTGCGAAACAGTTCAAAGTTTAGGGAGTCATTTTAAAGTTTTTGTTGTTGAATTTTGTTGTTCTGCATTGAATATGTGCGAAAGAAGATTTATGAAATCTGAGTTAGAGTATTTGCAAATGGTAATATGATCTCAATGTCAAATCTTCTGTCAATTCAAATGTGTGTCATTTCTATTTGAATTTAAAAACATTTGATGGAATTGTCGCAATTAATTGAATGATAATATTGTGGCAAAGTCAAATCTTCTTCAAATTCAAATGTTTGTCGTTTATGTTTTAATTGAATAATATTTGATGGAATTTTTGCAATTGTCATATGGTTGCAAAGTTTCTCAAATTGTTTGCCAATTCAAATATTTGTCAGTTATGCTTGAATGTAAAAGCATATAATTAACAGTAATGAAACTGTTTAACTGCTTCGTGTTGTTGTGTAGGTTGATTTTGAGAAGTAGTTCCTGGTACTGTTGATGATTGCAGGTTTTGAAGTTGAAGGAAGTGGATTAAGTGTGTTAAGTTTGTGTAGCTGATTTAAATTTAATTGTGGTTGAACAGATGTTATCCTTTTTCGTTTAGTTAATGATGATGTAGGATGCTTTTGGTGTTGATTTGATCATCTTCGTTGGTGTCTAGAAGATGAGGTGTACGTTCCATTTGCTCTGGGTTGTTGTCACTGGAAGAGGATGAATCAAGATCCGGTGTTTTATCTTCTTCCGTTTCCGGAAGAAGTTTAAATTTTTTTAGAGATTTGCTGCAGATTGCTTGAACCATGCTAAGGGATCGGGATCGTATCTGAATTGTTTTTGCATCATGAATGTAACGAGGTACCTCAAGAAGTGATCTTTCTTGCGGTTGAATGCTGGACAAGACATGTTAGCATGCCGCCACATACCTTCTACTGCGTTGGTGTGAGCTCCAGTTTCGGCATTTGTGATGATTGTGTGCTTTTCGATCCATTTTACGATTAAAGCCATTCAGTCCGTAACAGGGATCGGAAAACGTCGCCCGGATTCTGTTTCGATTCCTCCAAATACCCATTGCCCTTCCATTCTCTTCCCTTTGTTATATTTCCCTAGCCAACTAATGATGTTAAAATAGGAAGTTACATAATTTAGATTATGGTATACTCTTCCCGAATTTTGATTCGTCGATTTCTACTGTAGGTACTGTTTCCCCTGAGCCGCTAATTTTTTTGGAATTTTTCTTCATCACAATATCTATGGCTACTACAGTATGATGCCCAGTCACACAAAGTTCAGTCAGTAAATCCATATTCATCTCCAATTGATTTCAGAGACTTCTATAGAATAAGTTTAAGTTACGTAATGTTATTTAGTTGTTTGTTAAGCTTACTACATTTTTAAACCATTGATGTGTTATGATTAATATTTTTGGCAGAGATAGCATTGAATTGTGAAATCAGCTGTTGGTTCTAACTGCTCGTGCTTTGTTGCATGGTGGACTAAAAGCTGTTATATTTGCCTGGTATGGGACGTTGTATGTAAATGCTGGTCCCTGTGGTTCTCTTGCTCTTCTAGCCTTTTCTATGTTCTTTTTGCATTTGGGACAATTTACGTGAGCTGTGTTAATGAACCTTCATTGTACAATTAGTACAAAGAAGTCGACAGCTTCCAAGAAAAATGTAAATTGTAAGATGCGAGCCAATGTCCGCCGCTTAGCTGAATCTCTATTAAATGTAAAGAACTTTGAAGAATCTTCTAGAACTTTTTGATACTTAGGTAAGATTGGTGTGCTCAGATCTGGTGGAGATAACTTTTTGCTAGTGAGTAGCTATAAGTGTAACAAAAAAAGTTACTGTTACACTTACATTTATACTTATAGTTACTCTTTTAAAAATCTACCCTCCCAAAGCCCAAAATTTGCTTCGCGACTTGTCCCGTTAGTGAAGTGTAAATGTAAATAGAAAGTGAAAGATTGAAGCGTAACGGAGCAAGTTTATTTTCCCCCTTACAGTATATTGTTTGTTATAGAGTACACTATAGCAACACTATAGAAGTCTATAAATAAAGGTATTGAGAGACATAGTTTCCCCTTTAGTCCGGCCTAAACTTTATAGTGGATTTTAAATAGATACATGTACACTAAGTAGAGTATGTACTCTCTTTTTGTTATTGTTATGTAAATCTATAACTTACAATAATGTCTATGTTAGTGTGATTTCCCTCTCATAGATGGCCTTTTAACCTCATGTGAGCTATCTTGTAATCTAGTTTGCTAACATAATGACAGTGTGAATCTGTGCGTTGCGCCCTTTACTCTCTAACCTAGAGGAAAGTGATTGTATTTGCCCAATTCTCCACTCCCTTTTACCTTGTAATGTTTTTTAGGAGGGGGGGGGGGGGGTATTTGGGTATACGTCAAAAACTGCCAAAAAGATCATTTGTCCAAATATGTTACCAGGTGTTATGGCATAAAAAATGCTTTGCAAAAGTGAATTATTTCAACCTATACCAATTTTTTCTGGATATGAAATTTTTGTTCTAGGTCGCTTTGGTAAACATAAACATACATACGCTTCTAAATGACTACGGGTAAATTATATCTTGATTATTATATCATTGATAACACTTTTAATAGTTTTTTTTTATGCGACAAAGACTTTTTTCACTCAGTAATCAACATATACAATTTAATACCCGCAAATAAGGCAGTATGAAGGTTCATTAAATACACAAATTACTAAATACAGCTTTTAAAACGGGTCGCCCGGTTTTGCAACTGCTGCCAGTTGTCGGATACTAGTATCCGATTTTTAGTTTCTTGTTAGTCTATATACGATCGAATTGCCAAAGTCTTGGTGATTCAAAATTGATTTTCTGAAACGCTGGCAACTCAGTGTAGGCTCCGATTGCCCAAACATTGGCAATTAGCGTTTTATAAAGCTCATTATAAAAATATTATTAACCGATCTGAATTTCCTAAAATTTCGGCAAACCCGAATCCAAATTGAATTTCTGAAATTAAGGAAGCTCTAAATTGACTGAAATTATGGCAATCAAAATTGTATCGCTAAAACTTTGGCAATTAAAATAAGTGATATGTCAAAGTAATATTAACCGACCACTTTTTTAAGAGTGAAAAACCTCATAGATACTTCTACCAGATGATAGTTTAGAATAGACGTAAATATATCTAAAGTGCCCATAATGACGAAAATGATACAATTACCATTAATATTATTGGAAATAACGTTTTCAACAATAACGGCATATCCATCACGAAGATAAACATAAGAGTAGAGTAATGATTATTTTTGCTCATCTGGCAATAATTCAGTTTAAGTGTGACGTACTGTGTTCCTAAAATGTTTGGAAAAAGCTGACCGGCAAAATGCTCTGCTTAAAACAAAAACTGTTGGGTTTCTATGCCTTAAAGAGTAGAAACACCCTACTCAATTCTCTAACATGGTTAACAATCTGCTTAAGAGGCCTATGACCGAGCCCGTGGAATATCCTGAAAAGACATTTGAACCCAAAAAGATAATTTTCAAATATGGAAAAGCAGAAAATGATGCAAGAGGCCTCCATACTAATACATCTGGCCGCAGATGTATTAGTATAGCCAGATGCATTAAAGTTGTGCACATTACAAATCGCGAATTTTCAAGAATAAATGGTAGCAAATTCATCGAAGATAACCTTAAAAAAATTGTCGGCATATCCATTCAGGGTGATACACCATGTACCCAAAGATAATAGACAGACAGCGTAATACAGGAAGAGAAAATTTGAATAGGTTTGAAGAGTTAAAATGTCTTTTTACAAAACTGCGTAACTTTAAGGAGGATTTTTTTGTATTCAGTTGCCTTCCGCCGAGCAAGAAACTTAAGAGATTTTAGAAACTTAGTAATTTTAGAGCGAACTCACGGGGATACCATTTTGAGTAACTTCCGTTACTCGTCGTAAGTCTTTTCGACACAATTTCGAATTGACATCGAAAAAATAGCAAGTAGTGGACCTTAACGAAGTATAGGGCCAGCCTTCTCGGGAACTTGACCATAATCTTGGTCATCAATATCATTATTTTCTTCCTCTAAAAGAATATTATCAACCTTGTCATGTAACACGTGTTCTTTATTGTCCTCACCAGAATTAGATGGATTTCCAGCATCTTCGTCACAAGATCGAAATCAGAGAAATTATGGGGCTCTAAAACATAGCTTATGAAAACATCAACTCAATTTAGACCTATCTCAACCTGATTAATATTATGAAACGAGGTGATCATTCTCAAGTGTGGTTATATTTAACGACTCGTCCACACCGCTATTTTTGTTACGAAATTTCTACAGATTCTCGAGGAATTGATCTTCCCTGGCCTACAATTGCTTCAT
Source organism: Chydorus sphaericus (assembly GCA_030141595.1). Lineage (NCBI taxonomy): Eukaryota > Metazoa > Arthropoda > Branchiopoda > Diplostraca > Chydoridae > Chydorus > Chydorus sphaericus. Next base: position 3,853,540 of record CM057926.1, on the reverse strand, counting down.
CCTTTCTCAGCTCAAATTTAGTTTGTACCATTCTCTTTCTCTAAAAACTGCTCAAGCGTCAGTGTGGAAGAAAGCTTTGAACCAGTGCACCCATCTTTAGCAAATTTTTCAATGAAAAACCGTTCACTAAGTGTAAAAATGATATATTCCCTTTCCTCTAATAGTATAAAAATTGTGTCATCATACTTTTTAAAGACCCCTAAAAGTTAAAAAAATTTAAGTACAATTCTTATATTTTCTAACACTGGTTTCCTGAGTAAAGTAGAGTTTTTGTGTGGAGTTGGACAAATAATTGAAACCGGAAAAGTATTTGAGATACTAAACTTATTTTTATTAGAACCAAAAAAACTGATTAATCAATTAATGAAATCCGACAGTCTTTATTATTTATATTGTCAGATTAATAGTTGATAATATGACGAAATAAAAAAATCAGACTTTGCTCAACTTCGGTTAGGAAAAAATAGACTTCATTTGACGCTTTCTAAAATAAAATTCCTAAAATAGAGTACTAATCTAAATCTAAACTGGTATGTGGTCTTTTGGATGTCTCTTGAACTGTATGTTTCATAATTTATCCCCTATTATTTAATGATAAATGTCAGAAAAATGAAAAACTGCAGAATCGAATTGAAAGAGACAGTAAACCTGTTTTTAATACAGGGTTCTGAGTCGTTGCCTTATGCGTGAGATCAGCCATCAGTATACCAACTCTTCAATGACCCTTTTTTGAAAATTGAAGTCATACCATGTACCTATTTCAAAACGAAGTAGAATGTGGAAGTGCAATAAATTTTCTAGTTGGGCTAGTCGAGAATTCCAACATGCTTACTAAAAAACACAGAAGGATCCTGGTTTCCCGTTATAATATATAATTGATAAATTTGTTCAAAAACTTGCATACTCGCTTCATTCTTAAATTTGAGGCCCAGGAAATTTTGAGTCTTCTTCAATCCAGACATGAGATAAATCTGATCAGTGTCAACAAAATCCAGCTCCCAGCTCGACAGTATCCTAACCAGCTGGACTAAAGTGTTTCTATCAGAGACAAGAGACAGGTTCATACTCTTTAAACAAGTCTCACCTCGATTGTAGTTGTATAATAGTTCCATTTTATATATTCGCCCTAATACTAAGATCCGTGAATGCTACGAGTTGGATGAAATACCCCAGCGTATTATTTAAAGCATTCGAATGTGATCCTGCAACATCAGCAATAATCTTTTTCAAACAAAATCAACGCTGATGGCTTCAGAGTGTCAGCTAACCGTCCACTAAATGTTATTTGATCGAATAAATTTTACTTTCTGGTATTAGGAAACGAGAGACCCCACGAACAGAGCTCAAAATTTTCCGAGGTCAGCTCACAAACCCCTTAATTCTCCGAGTTTTCTATCATTCTCGATATCAAGTGTAAAAGAGGTGCGGAGAAGAATAAAAACAACAAGGAGGAAGAAAACAAGGTCCCCAAAGTGGAAAATTGAAGATGAAGAAGAACACGACTGAAAACGATAAAGATAATTTTTTTATTAGTCACCTAGCGGCCGATTAAACAACTTTTAAATATCACCGTCTAGCGGAAGAATAAACGAATTCAATTTAAAAATACCAATTCATTTTTCCTATAAGCACTTAACAGACTTGTATTGTTCCGTTAAAATGGAATTTCTTTTACTTTCTACTTCACGAGATTACTAATAATAACGTCATCTTAAATAATTTTATTAAGTTTTGAAATTGAATAATTAAAGTTATTATAAATATGATTTTTTGCATAAAATAATGAAATTCGTTATGTTAATATACCCCTCAAAGGATTGTGTACGATATTATTTTTTCCAATTTTTTTTTTCATATCATTGTCAAGGTATCATTTCATTAATGGTATCAATTCTTAGTGTCATTCTTCAATGTTCCCAAAGTTTTGATGATTTGTCAAAAAGTTAAAAGGATAGCCTAATAACATTGTAAAGATTGTGTTTGAAGCTCCTGCTAAATCCGGAAAAGTCTCTATCTTAAAAGACTTCTGGTATATTCTGATCTACTTTATTTTAACTGAAAAATGTGTTGATAGAAATTTCCAGCCAATTCAAAGCGCTAGTTCTCAGAAAAATTGTATAAGCTCACAATGGATCATTGTATTTTTTTAGAATATTATGTTTATGCTCATAAGATCTCCTATTGTGTCTGCCCCGTGCTTTTCTCTCTATCCCTCTGCCTTTTGTCCTCTTGTTGTCTCAGAACTACATCACACGAACAAATTAAATTGATTTATATTTGTATCACTATATACTCTTTAATCGCGTTTATATGTTTCATGAAGTATAATGTTTAATGAGAATAACAGCTATTTCTAAATACAGAAAAATCGTCTATGGCTGTGAACAATTTCAATTATTATTATAAAGCAATTCGATGATATTGTGCCTAAAAAGGTTTGATAATAGGAAAATATGTGTATGTAATATTCATTAACCTCTCACAGATAGTTTCAATTACCTTACCTAAATACATCGAATTCTAAGAAAGTATACAAGGAAGATCGCTATTTATATAATCCATCCTCAGCATTTCTTTATTAAAGCACTTGGTCAAGGAGCAACACCTCTTAGAATATGCCCTTTTAACCAAAAAACTTCGAATTTTACTGTACTAGCTGCCCTGTGTTTCGGCTTCGCCTGAAATAACTTTTTAATTTGTACATTCAAATACATTTTTATTTGTACTTCAAATACATCTTTCATTCGAATACACCTCATAAGTTTAAACAACCACGTTTCGCCCATACTTGCCATTTCAACCTTTTTATGTTATTTTCTGTTGAAACCCCATTTTACTTGTAAAAAAGATCTACTTTACTTTTTGTGCCAATCTGGTATTTCTTGGAAGCTTCAATCCAAGGCTTAAGGGGGGTTTCGTTTTTTTTAAATTGAAATAGATATTAAGGCTAAGACAACTCGCTTGTATCAACCAAATTTTTTGTTTGAATCTCAATCAAATTTAATTACAATACGAAGTAGCAACAATATTTACTATATTCACATTGTTCCAATTAGTAGCATTATGATTTTTTCATGCTTCTTTCAGTAATTAAGAAGATGGAGGAAGGCCAGTGGACCCCATTGTGGTCTCAGCCATTTACTATAAAAATAAAAATTAGAATTATGCATTAAAATTAAGTCCCTAATTTACAATTAACCTGTAACAAAACTTCTTCCAGCAGGTTACTGTATTTTTTCAACTTTTTAACAATTAATGACATTTCTTATGTTTCAGAAATATTAGGGAAATTCCTTTGCAATCTAAATCTGGCCCTTCACCACACATCTTGCCATTCACCTCATTTGCTTGTATTTACAGTTTAATATAAAATTATAAACATATAAATCTATAAAAATTTTAAATATATGTCATAAATAAAACGATAAATACAGCCCTCCTCATCAAAGAATCTGATTTTGAATTCAACAAAACTTGACTAGGAGAAACTATATGACAATATTCAATTTTTACATGAAGATCACCCATTACTCTATTAACACATCCTAGATTCATGATTTTATTTTCTAATTGTTTTGCTCTCTGTGCATATTCATTTTTAAAAATCTCAGATCGCACACTAGAGCTATCAAAAAAAAATAATTCAAATACGATAGTTTCAAATTTAGGAACATAACGACACGAATAAGGATTCCCATACAAAGTCTTAACTTTTTAACTCCACCCCTCAATCCGGTAGTTTGGTGCGTACCAGAAACAGCATGTTTTTCTAAATATTTCATTATTTTTTTTCGCAGTCTGATCACAGATATAAAATATTTGATTCACCAGCTTCGTCTACCCTCAACCGCCATCAAATCATGGTGACCAATGCATTTTAAAATTTAGATGCAATAATGTTGCAATTGTTGTTGATAATGATTACATTTTTTTTTTTAACAAACCCATTTGGCGGCTGAGGCCCGCCATGCATGGCAGGTTGGGAAATGAAGCTTATTGATAAGTTTACTTGGTAAACACATTGAGGTTATTTGATTTCATGCATTAAACATTAATTTACTTGTTTTTTTCTTAAGCCGTGTTCATTCTTAAAAACAGGTGGCCATTACATAATTCTACAAAACAATAGATTACATTTAGATTCACCAATTTAATATTCACCAAAACATAGTTCGCCTACTATCATTTCAGGTAAATCTTGAAAGAAACTACTGTATATTAGTGTAATCAAAAAAAAATTTTATTTACAAATGGTCCAGAACTTTGTCATTATCCCATCAGACTCCATTTGTTACGTGGAGCCTGACTTCGGCGTCAACAATTGAGGATTTTCAAAATTTAATTAAAAACGAGAGAGAATCCCACCATCGCATCGCGGCATTATTTTGATGGCTGTTTCATTGGGCCGAAGCACAAGATTCGCCACGGAGACACAATCATCCTCAGTTTGCAGCTTCTTAGTGGACATGACATCAGATTACGAGGTAGGTGCCTATATTTATTTCTTTGTTTGTCGAATTTTGTAAATTTGTTTTTTTAAAAACTTTTCTTGTTTTTTCTGTCTCTTAATTTGCTTTTTATTCTATTTTGTTATCAAATTGAATTATTAAGTATTTGAATTTAAGTTATTAAATTGTTTTTTTTTCTCCTTTTATCGTGGACCTTGTTGTACATGAAAGGAATTGGAATCTTTGGGCATGGAAAATGAAAACGATTGTTAGGTACTGCAAGACGAACCTCATTCACCAGCACCTGTTCAGCAGGAGGTACATGAGGATCCCAAGGAATCAGGGATTATCCAGCAACCATCTTAAGAAGAATCGTAGGAAACAAACCCCCCTCCACATCGGGCTCAAATTTGGGAAGCTATATCAAACGGTGCAGTTATCTTGATCATCCAAGCTTTAAACACGGTTTTGTGTGAGGGCGTCATGCAATTTGAATCTATGTTATTGCCTCGTTTTTCTATCTATCTTGCTTTCTTTTATCCGTAGTATAGTTACAGTGCTTACAATTTTCATCTTTTATTACTGTATGTGAAGAGAAAATCTCTTAAAAAGAAATGGAATGGAATCGGATGAGTATAAAACAGAATGCACCCCATCACTAGTGCCACCAATAAAGGACCACGCATGACAGGACATTCTGGGAGCAGAGTGTATGGAATGCGCATCATTCACGCGAATTATCAACAACCAGGATAGCCGCGCATGACTGGATGCGCTGGGATTGAGGTGCAAGGAATATGTACCATTAACACGAACCAATGCGTGGGAGTTCATATTATTTATTGAGAGCAGCCGCGAAGAAGACCAAAAAAGTTATTTTCAGTTCCTCATCAGTTATCACTCTGTGCTGTTGGATATCTCTCATCTTTTGGATATCAATGTATCTTTTTCCTCTACTCATCTAAATCAAATACAAGATACAAGTATCTATATGTTTGATGTATAAGTGTCGTACAAATATCTAATGTGTTCATACTTAGTGTAAAAGCTAGAAAAGAGAGTGAAGGAGCCATATCTTACTTTTTGACCATCTCGGGAGGTTGAAAGTATCGCCCGCTCAAAAATCTTATGCCAACTAGCAAACCTGCTGGGAATCTTGAAAATCACTTCTTTTTGTGACGTCGGCATTTTTATGCGTCTGCGCAGAACGAATAGTTCCAAGATTATCCACAGGTTCACTAGTAGGCAGGTAGAAATTCTAGGGGAAAGATGCTTCCCTCCCGGAATGAGATGGTACCCCTTTCCTACACTAGACTTTTATTCTTCTAGGTAAAAGTGTAAACTGTGTCTGTGTTGTCAAGCTAATAAAGGTCTTGAGTTTCAAACATCCCAATAATGACACGCACATAAAATAATGATCAATAATCAATTGAATTTTTTCAAAACATTATTATACAATAGGATGGTTCCTACTTTGAGCATTGTTGTCATTTAGGCCATTGCACCAAAGTTCATTGTTAGATTTGGTACAACTTTAGATGCCGATACAGTGGTTTTCGCTAAATATCAAACGTTTTTTACATTTTTCGGATACGTGAAAACAACTGCCCCGATGCCGTCAGTTGCACTAATGGGCACTTTGTGTCAGAACCTTGTTGATATGTGCCACGCCGTCTCTCAGACCATTCTTTCATGTGTAAGATTTTTTTAAGTACTTGTTTTTAGCTCTTCCTCCGTCGCCTGTGAGCTCCATATACCAGCATATTCCACCAGACATCCAAAAAAGTCATTTTTTCTTTAGTGGTTCTTCAAATGAAGAGATCTCCCTACTCTTGTATGCTTTGCTTCTTTTTCTGTGGGTTCAGAGAGAACACTTAATCTGTATGGCATGAAATGACTTTCTCTTTAATACATTTTTTGGTCTTTTACACTTTCATTTATAAAATCTACCAGCTTTGCTTTGAGGTATTTAATCCAACATACATGGTCCTAAAGCCAAAAAACGGAGCCAAAGTCTATCCCTTGTTGCGTTAAGGATAGGTAAACTTTTAGACTATTATATTTCGACTTTTTTTATTATATTGTCAGTTTTTTTCCTTTATTATATGGCCCCGTGAAACGATCTTGACCATGAGTAGTTTTATTTTTAAAAAAAATCAATTGCAGCCCTTAGCTTACTGTACTAATACTTTATTGTGGTTATTGTGATCATTCATTGTGGTTTTTATAAAGATTGAGGAACGAATGAGCTATATCCTGAAATTATCTCTAAGGATTCATATGTCAAGGAATAGAAATACACATTTTAACTGCATGCAGGGTAAACATTCCCACATATCATTGTAAAAAAGTTGTCCAGATATTTCTGTATTGTTTCCTAGCACCAAAGGCTCAAGTTTCTTTTATTACTCCTTCGTATTAACAAAATGGAAAATTTCATTTGAAAAAAGATAAGGCCTAAAAAGAGAACTCATATAAAGAATGTCATTTGGTCATTTCTTTTCTTTCTATAATGTGTTTTATCCTCTGACATGTGTACTTGAATGTTATGACTATTAGACACATTTAAAATAAATTTAAAAAATTAAAGCCACGATAAAGAGTGGAATTTGGTTTACCTATAATTAAAAACCCCCTATTGTTATAAATAAAAATTACTAAAGATAATCTTTATTGTTGGTATATACACACACCAATGTATGCCTTTTAAGAAAGGGCAGTATTTGAGTTAGATATGTGTAAAAAATCAAATTAGTTTAAATATTATACTTAATGAATGGAATTTAAAAAAAATTAACCTAAATTAATTAAATAAAGTAACACTGCTCTTCGCCGTAAAATATGTTAACAAGATTCAAGGCTTTCCCCATAAAGGCGAAAACAGCAACAAAGCCAGCTAGCAACAGGATAATGTGGATGATCGCGATGAGTTTTCTCGCGGTCTCTTTGCCATCGAGTCTTTTTAAGGCCAGGGCTGCTGTCTCTTTTTGTGTTCTGTCCATTGACCACAATATCAACGACGACATCATATTTCTAAAGGATCATACGTCGATGATAAAACCTTTTAAAACTGTATATTAATTTAATATAAATGTGTGAATGGTATTGTAGATATGGATATGTTTATTACAAACATCATGGATCTAGTAGCCCTGATGCACATTTAAGTGATGCCATATGGTATACTTGTAACAATTAACAACCCAGATCCCTGTTCCCGAGTACCTTTGTATTGTTTTAATAGTGAACAATCCGGTCATGTTTTTTATTAAATAAAAATCTATGTGATGGTAAAATAATAATAATATAAACATTGAAAATAAAATTGTGGAGCTAATATATGGAAATGCTATAATTAGGTCAAAGCTAGAGATTTCGTGGAAAAGTGAATTGTAATGGTAACTAGTAATCGAAACTGTAAAGAATGACTTTAAAAAAAATGGCTAACAAAGCCTTGAGGTAACTTGAGTTAAGGTAGAATGTATTTTTTATTCACATGAAAAGCTATGAATAATTCTAAAACTTTCTCTACTACATTGTTCTTACCCTAACAATTAACAGAAATGAAAAAAATAAAGACAACTTAAAAAAGTGAGAAGCTACCAATTAAATAAATATCTTAATCCCCATTGGTTCTCCGCTTCTATCCAGGTAAGCAGAGAAAGGAAAAGACATAAACGTCTTTATTATTATGTAAAACGGTGTAATGACGCCTCTATTACTTAAAAAATCATGACCATTTCCTATACAATCAGGAACAGGAATAGCATATCTTATAACCTTCATGCATTATTCATTATTTTCTGAACGTTTTATATTTTTGAAAATTTTATTTGGAATGAATATTATCAGTAAAACACGTTGAAAAAGTTTTTTAAACATGCAATTTTTATTTGGAATTTATTTGATATTTATTTTGAATTGAAATCAATTGAACTTGTTTGGCGCTACTTTTCATTATTCAAGTTTGACACATATTTTTTATCCCATTTTATTTGAGCTAATGTATTTGATTAAAAAAAGCTTTCCATGGTCTAGCTTTCTTTTGATTTCAACATTTCCTTGGTATCTTCCTCCAAATAACTGTGAAATGTCCCCATCATTATGCTATACGAGCTGTATAGGTTACAAAATGTATTCTTTTCAGAGTATATAACTTTATTAGATATGAGTGTCATCAGAATACGTATAATTGTATATGTTGGTATCCTAATACCAAACATAGTACTGTAGATCATAATATTCTAAAGAGTACATAATAAAACAGTATAACTGTATAAAACAAAGTAACATTTTGAATATTAAATATACAGTTTATAGGCTAAAAACTAAGTTAAAGAGAATATATGTGTTCGCGAAATTCATAACCGTAGTAACGGACGTGCCCCTCCTACACAGCATCGTTTTTATAACATGCTTGCTGCCAAGACAATGTATCCAATCACCTAATAAAATAAATAAACAAAAAAAGGTAAATTATAGTAAATTTTAAAAATTATTGAATTAAAAATTATAAATGTAATTATCATATTAAAAAGAGAGAGAAAACTAATATAAATTTTGAATTTACAATCAAAGAAAATATACTTCAGCTTCTTCGTGCGAAGTGTTGGGCGGAACGGCCAAGGTCAAGCCCCAATCCATGTCACATACAAATACTTTTGTGACTCCTAGAGATACTGCATCATGAAGGGCTAAAAAAATTGATAAATGGAAGATTAATAGAAATAAATTTATACAAAATATGGTTTTAAACGAAATAAAACAATAAAAAATTACTTTGTTTGAAATATTTTATATAATTAAAAAATGCTAAATGGGAAAACATACTGAACAGGGAAATGAATGCGGTTGTTTCGGGCCACATACCCCCTCATCACTCTATCCGTCGCCTAAGGGAACATATCCAAGATAGTCTGACGAATTAAGGCGATGATGACATGAAGTCTCTTTATTGGATAAATTAATATGCGTTCAAATAATATTTAAATAAATAAATATTTATGTTCACTACTACAGGTCCTTACTGGATGGCTTTAGGTAAGATTGCCGATGCTTGATGTTTGGAATGGTAATGCTTGTTTCCCTTTGAAAATTTATCCTCCAGTCCATTGAAACAATCACTAGCAAAAAATCCCAAACCCTTCTTTAATTGATTCCGTAGGATGTGGCGATTGTCAAAGCTATTTTTCTGAATCTGGTTTTCAGAGGCTAGTAGTTTATCTTATTCCTTACGTAGCGGCTTTTTTTGTTCCAGATATTTTAGATGTTATTTTGGGAACGAGTGACTCTTGGGATGGCTCTGAAGAAGAGCGAGTGACTACCGAATCATTGAACAAATTTCAGATGAAATTCCATTAACGTTCGCAATCACTAATAGAATCGAACCCAACTTTGTTTGAGCGTTGATCAAGAGTATCTTAAGCACATAATTTCTCTTGTTTCTTACACAATAAAGGAAATTTTAATGGATTACATTCACATTACATTTGCTGCTTGGTTTGGCGTAAAATTCGATTGAACGAGTCTTCGGAAATTCTGGCTAAAGAATTCGGGGTACCAAGCTGTTATAGAAGTTATATTTTAAGATAAAACTAAAAATTTATTGCGAATTATCTAAAATAAATGATTATTTTTACAAAATTTGAAAATGTTAAAAATAATTTGTCTATTTCTTTCCGTAAAAACTATCAAAATGTTAACTCATTATTGATTGTTTGGAGACCGAGATAGAGAAGCCATCGTCGCCCAGAGATCAGGCCCTTAATTTGTCACAATATAAGAAATGCAACACGCTTAAGTGTTTGATTGGTATCACGCCAGATGGGTTGATTTCGTTCATTTGAAATGGATAAGAGAAGGGAGGGAAATGTTGTAAGAGCTATGGACTAGATGGTTGTTTCGCATTCAATATATTTGGAAAAAACTTCAACCTGGAATGTGCATTATAGGATAACGATGGTTCAAAAAGGGAAAAAAACATTTTCTAAAAACAGTGCTCTTTTGTTCGTCCCCCAAGTGTGCAGGAGGGAGTTAAACTAAGTACGAAACAAGTTGTTACGTAACATTACTGGCTTACGTATTCATGTTCACCGCTCAATAAGAAGGATAAGAGAAATCAAGTTTTGTTCCCAACACATTTGTGTTTACCATAATATGATCAAGTATTGTGATGACGCTATGAAAATGACTTGTTGTTTCATCAACTTAAGAGAACCTCTTATTAAATGATTGCTATAGTTGTGTTGCGATATATTTTTTTAACGCATACCACTAATGATTGCTGATGTTTTCATAATGAAGCAATAAACAGTCGTGATTGTTTCTTTATTATTATTCTTTTGCATATGGTTTAAAATTATTTTACGAGTTGTATGTTATAAATCACTGAACAACCAATCACAGCAGTCTTTTTTTGGGATTGGACCAGCCAAATAAAGAATCTTCTTGTCGTCAAAAAGCTGATGTACAAAAAAGTATCAATAACTTGTAATACTTCTTTAATGATGGTTTAAATACCTAAGGGGGAGTTTTTTTCAGCGTTGAACAGGGATGAAATAATATAATCCCGTATCAGTCTTTCTGAATTGCGGACCTTAAGGACAAGACTTTTTGGAAAAAACGAATCTATTTGACGGATGGTTAGTTCGCCCAAAGTATTCATAATATATTTACTGTGTTGAAATCCTTTCCTCGCGTGTGGACTGCCTGAACACCAAATGTATGAATAGACTGCGGGTACAACAGTTGCGTCTGCCGCAGGGACATCTCCTGCTTGCAGCTTGTAAAAATGCAAGATGGAAATTGTGTAATTAAACACGGCCACGACATCGCTGCAATGCTGAGGCTGATGCGTCGCAACAGCAGATTTCTCAACGTGTCGAAGATGCTTGGAAGTCGATCATAGATATAGTAGATATGGCTGATGGCGTCCCGATCAATGATTTTTTATACAGAATTCAATTGCAGTCTTGAGGCCTCCCAACTAATTACAAAAATATTGCTTCCCAATTCAACCTGAAAGTCATCCGTACCAGAATAATTTTTCAAGTCTATCCTTAACAAAAAAGGCAAAAAGTCGAAAACCAATCAACAGCATTTGAAAGACTATTCTTGGTTAGTCTAGCTAGTTGTCACTCTTGAAGTTGGGGCATGGGGCTTATATTTTTTACACAACTGATACGCTTACAGCGTTGCCATGTTTAATAAATGCCGCATCGGAATGTAAATCTTTGATCTATGCTCTAACAATTTTTATCAGATGAGAAAAAGGGATTAATAATTGAAAAATTTAATGATGCAGAGTGATGAATTCAATATCCAACATCTTATAATGTCCGTGCATAATATATATCTAATTTTTTCCCCATCCTTGCTATAGACCGTGTAATTAATATTACATGAGTAGTATAATTTTTTCATCCAATTAAATAATCAGGATAATTATAAAGAAATAAATGGAAACAACTTTGTTTTCGAACTACAGGCTTACAAAATTCAAAAGAGGAAAAGACATCACCTGAAACAATTTAATATTTTTACTTTAGAGTAGAACAGTTTGAGAAGGGAATAAGTTTTGGAACAGTATTAAGGGAATAAAGTTTATTAAGGAATAAATTAATGCAAAGAGGTAGTGCGTTCTCAAAATAATAATAGAGAACCGCATGGATATTGACGCTGTGTCTGTACTCGACTTGCGGATTTTGAGCAGTAGACACCCGAATGAAAACTAATTTTAAAAATAAAATAAAAATATTTTAAATTATTTTAAATAAAGATTACATTAACGTAAATACCTTCTTGGTTTTCTCCTTCCATAATTTTTTTTAAGGTAAAATAAGGCCGGGAGGTTAGGCAGTGAAAAAATTCAGATCGGCAACAATGTAAAAAATGTGCCAGTTCAAGCCAATATAGTGTATATTTTTGGGAATCAGAACCTTATTCAATAATTCTTTTTACTTCCAATTAGGTGAAAAGCAATACCCTTTATGTTATAATAAGTATAATTTATAAATTTATTTTTAAATATTTATTCTCCTTAATTCACTTAAATTAATTTTTAAATAAACAACACCAATGGAAAAAATCAGTTTTATTCCCGGAACGAAGAGAGTCCAAAAGGCTTCTCAAGACGATCCTTTACTTGGTCTTATCCTTATCTTATCGTACAGCATTGATTCGGAGCTTTGGTTTTTTATTTGTCCTTCATTAAAGCTTTGAAGCGCTGGATATAGATTTCATTATACACATATTTATACATTATATCAAACTGATCTGAGTTTTACAGGTTTCATTTGAAAGCCCAACATTTTTATTGCAGGTATGCTATTTTTTAAAAGCAACTTAAATTATGTTATTTATGGTATTTTAAACCGAAATCTCTAAAAAATCTTGCCATAGGAAAACGCCATAGCTTCGAGTGGTTTATCCAAGAGAAAAAAGACGCTCAACAAAAGCAGATGAAGCATTGAATTTAACCAAAAGTATCAATATCACAAACTCAATCGATCGATAGAATTTTTTAAACATCTGGCGAGGTAGTAATTTTGGCACATTGTATCGATCGATACTAATTTCATCATTTATGATCATCCGCGAAAGTCACTGCCAAGATTTTGAAGGGTAGTCTCCTCATATGGAGTGTTCCAGGCATGGGGATCTTGATCGATGTGATTTCCCTCTTGGTTTCTTGGATTGAACGATTAAAACAGATTACACTTTTCTTAATGAAAAATATTTAATTTTTAAAAATCTGCGAAGAACGGTCGCGAGCATCGGCGCCACTTTTTTGTTCTTGGAATGCGGGATTTTAAAAAGTAAAATAGACTAAGGAGTCTGCGAGGAAAAAAAGTGTTTCTTTTGTACAGTTATATTAGCAGGCCACTCTCACAGATAGCGAAAAAGCGCAAATGACCTTGGAGATTCACCCCTCGGAGGTTTTCTGCTTATGTTCCCCCTCTTTAAATTCTTGGACGGCACGATTACATAAGGGAAAAACAAATAGGGCCTATCAAAAATCAAAATTACCGTGAAGAAGCGAAGAATAAGAAAATGGATGGATACGGATGACTGGCTAAGCTGACTTTAGATTGCCGAAGAAAACGAATAATAGGTTGCCGTCGGCAAGTCAAAACAAGCACTATCGAGCAAACTAGTAGAATTGCCGCGCTGATCAATAACCAACTAATAAATGTTTAAAAAAGAATGAGCATTAAACCAATTGACATTGAAAAAAGGAAAAAAATTACCTTAGCTTATCCTGTTTCACACACGGTTTCCAAGAGACACCAAGTTGCAGACGAAAAGAGAGAGAGAGAGGACAAAAAAGTGTCTAGTCACGGCAATGTTTTTATACTACATGACAAGATATTTAATTCAGAATTCAGAAGTCCCGGTTCCCCCAGTTCCATGATGTCGATGGACCCGATAAAATTGACGCCCCTTTCAGTTTCGTAAAACAAGCGTACGAAAAAGAACTGTGGAAGCGGAAACATAATCCTTAAAGACTGAAAAATTGAGTAAGCAGATCGAGAAGTGATCAAACATTTCAGATTCTCAATAACAAATACTCTATTGTTTATTTTTCATTCATGACAAAATGGGAAGGAAGGATTTGAAAGTTTTATGAAGACAGCTGCTCAGTTTTACAAAAACAAACCAAAAGATGTTATACATATATAAGTTCCAGCACCAGAGTGTTATACTGGATAAGTAATCTTCAATGCCAATCCTCTAGAACCGTGTTTATTCACAGGAGATGCTACTTTACCCGTCTTTTCTCGGGTTTGCAACAGATGAGCAGACCCCATCCGGAATTGAAAAAAATACTTCCTTTCTACTTCGTTGCGCCTCAGCCATGGGAAGAATGGCCTTCAGTCTAGCTAAGATTTTCTCAAGTTTCTCATCGCGACGTCGTGTGACGCATTTTTTTGGAAAATTGACCGAGTGATACTTTCATTTGATTTTTTTTGCTTTTCAATAAAGCCTCCAAATCACTGTCCCTGGAACAGAAGAATTTTAGGGCAGCACACTGTTCGTGCTCAACCGTCTCTTGGAATTGATGCGCATCTCGGTTAAGGATGCGTCTCTTGGTCCAGACGTGTCTCCGATTCCGAATACGTCTCCGGTTCTGGGTGCTTCGCCGGATTCTTCTTCCCTTTCTCATCCTCCATAGCGGCTTTCTTATGGCTCTTCTTTTTGTTCCTCGTCTTCTTTTCATCCCCGAAAATAAAAATAAATCATAATATTCATTTACTGTTCGAAAGAAATGTATATAATAGTTCGAAAAGTATGTATATATATATCTCTCATATTTGATTTTCAAATTGCTAGTTATCAAACAAAAATATATCAATTAGAGTTCACCATCAAAACAGCTAGTAAACTAATCGTTGGTAGATGGGTTAAAACACTATACGATTTTTACGAATGAACTTCAAATATTTGAGCATATCTTATTTTTTTTAATTGGTGATGGTGAAATCCAATGGTGAATTATCAGTCAAAATAATCAGTCATTTCGGATAAAGTCGAAATAAAGGCCAGCTAATATTGAATAGAGAAATCAACTACCTTAGTATTTTTGATCGGTTTTAATTGAAATAAAAACAGTGGTTAAGTAGCTACTTCGGTTATAAAATAGAAATAAAACCTCTAGAATTTTTTGTTCGTAGCAATGTGCAAATTTAAAATGGATCATGAAAAACGACAAAACCATCTCTTTACTATAATATTTATTTTTTTTTATTTTATCTAAATTTATATTTTAATGTCTCTAGCTCGTGTCCTTACAGCTAGATATGCAAACGTTTGAAGAGTCAAAGGCGGTTGTTAAAGAGATTGTCCAGCCTGCTGAACCGACCGGTTGGATGGGAGCTATCCGTTTATGGTAAAACATAATCTTAATAGTAGGTTAATTATTAGCCGTTTAGATCACATGTTTAATATTTATTACAGGTTTAATTTCCGTTGGAATAAGGGGTTAACCGTTGCTGCGGGCGTCGTGGTGGTCGCTCTTGGTTTTGGAGCTTTGATCTACTGTGCCATTGTCCATGACTGCCTTGGTCGTGATCGTCGGGGCCTAATCCCTGAAGATGGCACCAATCCAGATGAGGATTCGGAGATGAGGATTTATGTAGTGTTTTTTCATTGATGGAATTCATTTTACTTGTGATTCATAACTTTGATTACTCTACGGATTATTTTTCATGATGTATATTTACAGTTATATTATTATTATTATGGAACTAATGTTGTCACAAGGCAAAAACAACCATAAAAACTGCAATGGAGGTCCTCTATAACAACCAGTAAATCTGTTAATATTCGTGTACCTTTTCCCAAATTTGAAAAGGAAAGTTGCTTGTCAAACAAAATGAAGGTTTAGTTTGATTTTTCCTTGGGCTAGGTGGGAAAACCAAGCTAATGAAATATTCTTTTAGGTCTTAAATTCCAATTATTTTATCAACTACTAAACTGTGAGTAACACTGTCTCGAGAAAAAATTATCATTTGGGTGTCGATCTTACCGACCCAAAAGAAGACTTGACAGTAAAGATCAACGGGCCAAATGCGATAGTATTCGCCATGACGATGCACTTTCAACTTTGTTGGTAATAAAGAAATGTTAAGTGTCGATGTTTCTAGAAAAGTTCATGCAGATGATGTCACCATCATTGTTGCCCTTGTTTCTGGAGGACAAGAAACTTTTTCCCAATGCTTTGCCCCTAAATTTAAGCTTCCCTCGTGTTCCATATGCTGGAAATATGGTAGTGGGAGGAATGACAATAAAAATAACTTT
Source organism: Chydorus sphaericus (assembly GCA_030141595.1). Lineage (NCBI taxonomy): Eukaryota > Metazoa > Arthropoda > Branchiopoda > Diplostraca > Chydoridae > Chydorus > Chydorus sphaericus. The sequence continues at coordinate 3,837,293 of CM057926.1, read as the reverse complement.
TAAATGAGAGAGGGGCCACCGGGAATTTGGGGATCACAACCCAACGTACACCACCTGTTACATGAACAGTGTCCTCCAGACACTGTTCCGCCAGAAGAGGAAAAAACGACATCCCTCCATGAAATTACAAAGTGTATTACAAATAACGATATTACAAATTTTTCTCAATCATTTTTTAATCTGTTAGGTTCAGAGAGGTAATTTTGGCCATTGATGTTAGCAAGCTTACAAACGATCCGAGAGGGCTAGTTTTAGCTCTCCAAGAGATATTCCTTAGTTTCCTGAATGACCCCATTACTGAAAACGCGTGCATGCTGGCCGATTGTCTCATCGGAGAACTGGAATTTTTTGGATTTTTCTCCCGGCTTATGAATGTTCTTATAGAGGTTTTTTGGTTCTCGACGTTGAAGTTCACTCAAGGATCAAGAAGGTTTAACTGGAGAGAGAGGAATGCATCATAAAATAAATTTTCTCAGGCGCTACTCGTTTTTCTTCGTTATTTTCTCTTCATTATAACGCAGCTCTGTCAAGGAATGTCGGATCTTTCGCTTTTGAATACATCACCAATCGACCAGAGACGTATCCTTGTAAAATTTCAAATGAGGTACACTGTTATGCCACCTGTTGAGACCCCCCCCCCCCCCCTTTAAATAGGAAATTCATTGTTTTTCATTTTAAAAATTAAATTCCAGTACGGCCTTGCAACATAATTATTTATGTTCCTTTTTATAAAGTAAGATTTATCCGTATCTTTCTTTTTCAAAAAAAGGTTATAGAGAAACATCAAGAGGAATTTATTTTCATAAAAATTAAAATATACAATATTGAATCAAGTTTCATTCACTCTTGATTTAAGATGTCGAAACCGGAAATTAAAGTATAATCTTTGATAGGAAATTTTATTCTTGTCGTAAGTTTATATTTTATTTTATTATTTAAACCACAATTGAATATCGTTTAAAAATAATTATACATTCCTATACTTAATATATTTTTCCAATCATTTAAAAACCTTTACAGTACAGTAACTTGCAGTATTGAATGCCTATTGCAAATTTATTTCTTAAACGTTGCCTTATCTTTTCAGGACATTTCTAGCGGCTTGCGATTTACATTGGGATTAGCTTATGGTGTCCCAAAAAACATCTTTATTTTTTTCGATTCTCCTTTTAAATTGATGTGATTTGTGACCTAAATAACACTTGTTTGAAATATTTTGAGAAATAAAAAATATTTAGAGGTACCCCCACAAGTAAAAGATCAAAAATTTTCATTTTACTAGGCTATTCTTTTTTTTGCACTTTCTCCTTTTCACAGTATGTTAATCGAAATATATTTTTAATCTGGTAAAAAAATTGAAAAATTTCAATAAAGTTTAGAGGTCCCTTCAAGCAATCGAAATAAGTAGTTTATTCTTGATTTTGTTATACACGGTCTTACCGAGAAATTATACCTTCTACTGAATCTTGAAAATCTTAGTTTGTAATAAAGATAAAATTTATTACTTTGGTGATTTTAACAGATAAATGAGTCATCTACATTTTTAATTAATTTTTTTGTAGTTTGGAAAATTTTTAGTTTAATGATGAAAAATTCCTTAAGGTTTAATTTTAAAAAAAATCATATTTTTGAAAAAACAAAAATGTTCCACCATTAATAAATTGACTGCTGTGTTAAATAAAAGTTTGAAGTTAATTTCAATTCTTATAAAGATCTGTGATTTTTAAGATCTAGTAAAAGGTATAATTTCTCCGTAAGACCGTATAAGACCTACCGGACCTCTAAACTTTATCTAAATATCTAATCCTTGCCATTTTTTTACCAGATGTAAGTCAGACTAAGATATCTTAGTCTGACTTACATTATAAACATGGTATACAATGTAGAAAGCAAAAAGATAAAAAGATTAGCCTATAGAAAATTTTAAAATGTAAAAAATAAATTTTTTTTATGTTCTACTCACAGTGGCACCTCTAAATATTTTTTATTTCTCAAAATATTTAAGATATACAATATTTAAGTCAAAATACACCTCGATTTATAAGGAGAATCGAAGAAATAATTATGTTTTTTGGAACATCCTAGGATCAGCTGGTAAGCCTATGATTTCATTTTTCGACATATTCAAAATGATTTAATATGGAGTTATTAAATAAAAAAAATATTAATTAAAATGAGAACGATTATTTCATCCCTTACAAAAAAATCCCATGTTCTCTGATCAGACCAAAACATGATTTGATCTTGAACGCATCACGACCCATCATGATCCGTCGAGATAAAGTCATGATAAAGCATGATGGGTCATGGGAATTACATGACTTGGTCATGATTTATTGGAACATGATGTAAACATGTTAATATTGAAGCATAAATTCTCATGAGTTGATCATGTTACAACACGATATTATCAACATGTCAGGTTCCAGAATCTACCCATTTCCTCCTACGTAAAGTTACACCGTCCGAATAATTATATTCATATATTCTAAATTTATAAATGAATTCATTATTCTAATTTTCCCATTCGAAATCAGAGATTAAAAACCTAGAAAACGCCGCTCTGTGTTAATGGTATGGTGAAGTATGTTGGACTTAAAAAAAATAAGTTATAAGGATCCATTAAAAAAGTTTTGACATATAATATCGAATATAATTTGATTTCAACTTGACAAATGATGAAAAAAGTAAAAATAATTGCATTTACGAAGTTATGTTTAGAAAAAGGCATCAAACCGTATATATTGTTACTTAAGCCACCATTTAGTATCAGGTGGTGGCCCAGTGGTTAGAGCGTTCGACTTCGGATCCAAAGGTTGATGGTTCGAATCTCTGCGGGGGCTGAATTTTGATAAAAAATACAAAAAAAATAGAACATGTTTCAATATGACTTAACATTATACAACCTGGATATTATCAATCGATTAACACGCGAATCCCATTGATTGATCGGTCCCCAAATATCATGTATCATGGTATTGTCAAGATTCTACGTCATGATCGTAACATGGGAATTTTTCGTAAGGGCAAAAGCACGTCTTAAAAGATAAGCGAATAAGTATCACAGTAGATCAGTTGACACTTTATAAAGATTACATCAATATTATAATTTATAAGGAATAACTAAATAAGATAATATTAAAATAAAGTAATAGATAATCGTCTAAATTTAAAAAAAATAATTAAAACCAAAAGTTATGCTTTATAACTAGGCACTATGCCACTACATCTAAAAAAATTCATATTGGTTAAATACCTAAAATAATTATTAAGTTAAAATATCATTATTATTAATGTTTATGAATTTCTACTGACATGTTGATTAATACTACAGATCACCATATTATTGTATTTCCATCGGCTGAGTGCATACATATAGTTATTACCACCACCACCCTCCCCCATTTTGTAGAGCTTATTGCTTTACTATTGTGCTCATTGACCTATCTGTCTTACTTGAAAAGTTCAGTACCATGGGGCCCATCTGAGATCGACAACAGCAGGTTGGATCCCAATTTTATAACTATCATTCATCATCCTACAAAACATTTTAATATAAAAAAAATATGTAAGTCAGTCTTGAATATGGGCTCCATAGGCTCTAAGTTGTCTAACTTGTCTGAAGTAGAGTTAGTTACCATTATCAACTCATTCATGGAGAAAGTTACAAATGTTTCAATTTTTATTTTGAATTATTTGTATATTCTGAGTATATGTTCCAGGATGGACTATCAAAGGAAGAGGATACTGTACTCTGAGCTTTGAGCAGGAACATGAACCATATGTTGCACCAGCTGCTCAAGACTCATCTTTTGGAGATTATTAAAAATTCGTGACACTTATAGAATCTGGTAATTGCCTTAGACTAACTATTCTATAAATTTAATGTTTTAAGACCAGATAATCATTGTAGGGTTTCCACCATCATACGAGGGATGAAAAAATTGAAACCACTTTCACTCGCTTAGATCTTACTCCAATTCTTCAGGAAATGGAACGTAAAGCGTGTATCCAAAGATGCCAATATTTCAAGGGTAATATCATCTGGTAGTACTAGTTAACATATTCTAATTGTGTTTTTTTCATAGACATCTGCTACCCAACGGAAACAATGTTTCAGCCATGTCAAGATGCTTGAGAGCCCTACCTATCAGAACAGTATTTGATGGGTTGACTGAATTTTTAACTAACTTTACGGGTTGAAGAAATATTTTTAATTATTTTTAAAAAACAACAAATTAAAAAAAAAAAAAACATAAAAATAAATAAGGATAAAATTTAAATATCTTCAAATTTCCTTCAATATCAAAGGGAACATTCAGGTTTGAACCCATGATCTTTCGATCTGCAGTCGAATGCTCTACCTCTGAGCTATCCTCCCCCGATTTATTGACACTTTGACAGAGTCAATATAGACTTAATTTAATATTTAAAATGTTTTCATTTAGTAAGTTTAAGTTGTAGTTTCTCAGAGATTACTTTCTATGACTCGGGTTAAGAAATCCTGGCTGTTTTATGTTTATTTAAAATATTGAGATATATTTACTTGGGGTTATTACTGGAAACTAATATGTCCGGAATATTTTGCTCATTCGTTTTGACTGGAACCGTGTTTAATTCCAAGTCCACAAAGGCACAGCCTAATATCTTGGAAGAAAATTCATCATTCATCTACACAATAATTATCGATACGTTGTTTAGTTTATATTAAATATAAAGAGGGTAGAGCAGCAGAATATCATTCATCAGAAAAAGTAAGGTCAGAACCAATTTCTTGTGAATAAATCTAAAAAAAAAATTAGTTATAATGTGATATATTTAGGATCTTCTATAATGAAAGACATAACCACGAAGGAGCCTCGTCGGTGCAATTAATTATTGACAAAGACACGAGTCTGGAATTGAGGACACATTTTAGTGTTTTTCTAACGTTGTAGGCTAATTAATATCTAAAAATAATAAAAAAAATATGTTTATTTCAGCTATTCATATTTATTTATTTTCATTTAGCTAATAATAAAGTAAAATTGTTGGTTGTTTCAACTCATCTTGTGCTCTTTATATCTTGATGATCACTTCAGTGATTTGATTGTTATAAATATCTAGAATTTAATTTAGAAAAAATATATAGCTTAATTAGAGCGATTCAACGAAGCTATAACTAATACTAGCTTAAAGTTTGAGTAGGTCTATACTGTATTTGGATACGCTTATTTCTTCTTCATGTGGTTCAGTTTAATAAAATTGTTTTTGTTCTTAAACATAGCTGAGTTAATAATTTATAGGGCTCGTTGGTCTAGGGGTATGATTCTCGCTTCGGGTGCGAGAGGTCCCGGGTTCAAATCCCGGACGAGCCCTGATGAACGTATGAAACAGCAATGGTTCGGAAGTTCTTTTTTGTTTTAATTACAGTATCAACACAAAATTCTAAGCAAAAATATTACCTTGGAAATATATTCTTTTGTTGTCGTTGTTAGTTTTCAAAGAATTTTTAAAAAGAAATCAATGGCGACTTAATCTAATATTTTTATTTATAAGTGAAAAATTCGGATATGTGCATTGACATTTATAAACATTTATGTAAAAAATACTGTACGCATCATATACTTTGGAAAAGTCGCATTTGGGGTATGATTAAATAGAAAATTCTATGTTACGAAGACGGTTTTGTATTTTGATACACCAAAAAGCATTAGATGCGCAACATCTTGTACAAAAAAAAACACAGACTAAATATTGAAAAAACGAGATGTTATATTACAACAGCCACAATATTATATAGCAGTCGGGATGAATAGGTCAACAGTGACGCTGGTCATTAATCTGTCCTTGTTGGAAAGTTATCAAATAAAGACAAATCAACATCATGTGATCCATGTACATACTTACATTTGTACAGCATATATGAATTAAAACCGAGGAGAGAGCAACAGGTTAAATTTAAAAAATCAAGCTTTTACAATATTACAGTGATGGTGAAATTTACATCGTACTTATAATCAATGATCTGGTATAACCTACTGAACAAGAATAAATGTCAACGTGTTAACGATATAATTGCTATCATTGTGAACCAGATCAATTCTAAATTGCTGGTGGAAAAAGTTCATAGTAATTTCTAATTTGTACACATTCTATTGTGTAAATTGCAGTTTTTTCGCTTTTGTGTACAAATTAATGTTAATCTTTTGTAGGGACGTAGAAAGATCATGTTTTAAATAACATATATATTAATACATTAAAAACAAAATATTTGATTAATTATACAGAAAATGTTCCCATATTATTCACATTTATGTAATTAGAGCAGCTCCGTTATTTGACTAGGATCGATGATTGTTAATTTTCATGTCCTAATTAGGTCTTTGATCGGCCAATTTATGTTTAATTCTTCAGGTGCGAGAGTTCCCGGGTTTCTTGCAGTTTTCATTTTTTTTTTAAATAATGGATTACAGTTCCTTAAATTCATTTTTTTTTTCAAAAATGAATCTGAATGAATGAAAATAATAGATTCGAACGTGGTCATAATATACTTTTTCATCGATGTAAGATGATAAATTAAAACACAATGCAGTCTCAGTCGTTCCTATTTTGGAAATAAACTGTGTGCTAAAAATGTAATAATAGTCGTGAAAATGACAATGCAGCAATGTAACAAATAAACGTATTCTATGAATAGTCTTTAAAAAAAGGTTTGGGAGAGGTGACAGCTGACCTATACCTACTTTTGTCTTAATTATAAGATTGTAAAATATTTTAAAATGGGACACCGAATAGTATGTGGTAGATTTTTAAAGTAACAAATGTTGTTGTTTAATCATAAGAGATAATTCGTAGTTCTGATTCAAAAATAATGATGATATTGAAAGAAATTAGTATACAAAGAACTGCTTTGGTCCTTTTAGCCTTTCAGCTCCTATTCTTTAGGGTAGACGTAAAATGATCTCTTTCTCTCAATAGAAATAATGATTTAAGGTAATTGTCAGTCTTATTAAAAAAATAAAATCTTAAATTTATAAAATAAGAATTTAAATAAATAAATATTAGAAGGACAGTTTAAATAAAAGGAAAAGGTATCTATTATTTTTATATTCGAAACATCTTTGACGGAATGATCACTTCGGTGCTTAGCTTACGTTTTTTGTAACATAAAATATTTATACTTGTAATTGGAAATAAACAGTAATTAGACAAACAGCAGCAAAATTGTTTTCTACAACAAGCATTTGCAGTAGAACTGAAAATAGATTTTTTAAATATCACAATTCTAACAATTTCCTTTAGTGTTTGTGTAATCAATGATCATAGCAAAAACGAATAATATGAATATGTATTGATAAACATTGAATAAGAACTTAAAAGGTTTCTTCCCTCCGTGCTTGAATAACATTATATATATAGTAAAACTCAGGTTCCAAACAAACCACTGTGAGATCAGCCCTCTAGTCCTGAGAGATATTGTAATTCTGAACCAAGCCTGTTTTCTACTTTACCATTCTTGACAAGTAATACTCAATAGAGATATAGTTTCTCCAAACCCCCTTAACCATCGGTACAGTCGCGGACAAAAAGATCGACGGTTAACCTCGAGAAAAAAGCCGCACCGAATTTGGATTGACGAGTGTATACATCCAAAGGCGGCCCATACTATCCCGTTTTTCCCATTTTTAACATTTTATTTGGAATAGACATGGCAAATATCTTTTTAAAATAATAAATTAAAAAACGCAAATTATTTTGTTGCCATTTTTCATGTTTTCAAAAGTCATATCACTGAACAGAAATTAGTCACATTAACAATAACGACAACAAAATGCAAAAAAAAATCCGTAACAATTTAGAAATCAATAACGAGTCCATCCACCATTTTGGTCGATAACTGCTTGCAATCTTTCGATTTTTTTTCACGTCTCGAGCGTGAAAAGGTCTTCCTGCTTCAGTGCTTGCTTGTTTAGCTTGCACACCAAGTAGCCCCACAAATTTTCAATTGGGTTCATATCACATCCTTTGGTTGGCCAATCTAGAGTAATTAACTGTGGATGATTTGCAAACCATCGGTCAGTCACCCGAGCAGTATGGATAGGAGAACTTAAAAATAAATAAAAAATATGTTATCCACCTATATTCCACCTAAAATACTCAAAACAGCCAGAATAAGGATACTGTGATTATATACTAAAAAACGCCTACAATTCCATTCAAGTCTACTTGTAGTAACTAGAAGCTCGAGCAGTCAAAAGCAGTCATCAATCAGCACAGTAAGCCAAGGAACACCTTATTGAAAAACAAACGTATTGATTACCCCAAGCAGCCAGTAATCAACCAAATGGGCCCAAGCACCATCCATGTGTCATCATGACTGCTGTGGCAGGATGAAAGTAATGTGGGAGTTAACACACGCGAAAATCAAGTGACATAGTATAATCAAATGAAGTATTCTAATAGCTATAGTGAAACTAGCTGTACTTTCAATTTTTTCACTAAGTATTCTTCCTCTTGTGTTTGCAAAGTACTATTAGGTATTTCTCTCCCGTTAAATTATAAATAAAATATTAATATTGTTCTTCTAGCAATTGGAAAACCTTTCTTATTTCGAGATAAGTTATCTAAAGTACAATACTTATCACTGAGAGGCTATAAAAGGTGAGATTATTTAGGTGAAGCACCCAGGAGATTTCTGTGTAAATTTCAGAACCAGAAACTTGTGCACAGTGAACACGAAGTTGAAGATGAAATAATACATTGAATAGATTTTGGATAAATTTAAAGGAATTGAAGAAAGTAAAAGACGATAAATGAATAAAGAATAAATAGAGAAAGTAAACGATAGTAAATCTAAGATATCCTAAAGATATTCTCATTTTAAAGGGCAATAATTTTTTTATTTTCCCTTTATGTGCCCCTTTTATTTTTTGTAGCAGAACAGTCAATATCTCGTTATTTCCATGTACACTGAAATGAAGTGACCCGAGAAAAGTGAAGAAATGAGCTTCGAAAATGTGAATTTGTGGGAAAATGCTTCATAGCCTACTAACAAGTAAAATGTTTAAAGTGTAAAATATTTACAAGCAAAGTACTATAAAAAATATAAATCATTAAAACGAATGTTTAAAAAAAATTTATATGATTTTTTAAAATCATATTTTTGTTCAGCAAAATGCGAAAAATGTATTTTTTTATATCAAAGATATCATCCGATGATCATTCCGATGTATTTTAAAAATATTTTTAAACATTAAAATTTTTATTAATCCCAGTACCAAGTTTTTGCCGCTCCCACGACGCAGAAGTATTTTTGATTCGAGATACAGATGCCAGGATACAGGCCGAGATACAGGTCTTTTGAGCTTGTGCTCCGAATCTTCTACCCACCAAATGAAAACGACTGTAATAATGGAGCTGAATCGGGGAGACTTACAAGATCTAGCCAGGTCAATCGGGGACCTACTCGACGTACAATTTACTTCCTCGTTTTGAATGCCTTTAGGAAACCTTTGGTTCCAAAGTGCAGTCATTGTTAACCGGCTTACAAGTTTCGATAAAATTGGGTGTAAGCTCACCATTGTAGTAGGACAAGAGTTTGGCGCTTGCTAGAATGAAGCAAGAGGAAGCTTTAAAACGCACAAAAAAATCAAACAAAATTCGCAAGCAAGATATAAGATCTGCCCTGTAGCTGTCACAAATATCAGGATGGTAAAGACCCTTTCATTAATAGGCTTCGTGATTGATGATTCAGCACAGACAGCTGTTCCTACTTTTGGCACACTCATAAGCATCACGAGGACCAAAGTTCCAAACTAAAAGACGACCAGGGTTGAAAGTAATAAATCGGACGTAGGAGCGCGCTTGATTGTATTTATTATTGATTGCGTTGATGCTCAAAGCATAATAATTGATGAGTCAATTTCTAAACTGCATCGAGGTTTGTAACATTAGCGCTTAAAAACAATGTTTATTCGGGGACAGATATATATAGCGCAATATTTTTCTTACTCATAACATCCATTTAAAACAAATTCTATGTTCACGTGTTTCTCGTTGATGCAAATGTAAACAAGAAAAAGAAAACTAGACAAAAAGTGTTTTTTTCGTGGATATAATTTCTAGGAGAGAATACGTGTCAACAATTGCTTAAGGAACTAGCAACAAAGTTACATAAAGCGTGTGCTTAGGTTAAAGTCACTTTTCCACCCCTACATTTTAAAAAATTAACTTGTAAAACCCTATTATGCTTAAGGCTTGCTGATGGGAAGCATTTGTTGACAACCAAAAACGCCATGATATTGTCTTAACATAGTTAGAAATATGTATGTTTTAAATGTTTGATAATGATATTGGTTGAAACTCCCTTAGCAGTGTTGGTTTTGATCTAACTAGCAATGTTCAAGCTCATCTACTACGACTATGCAATGTGAAAATATGAAATTCCCAGATTCGAATGAACCTGATAAGTGAACTGCAGTGAATTATATCTACCCTTTATATTTGAATTGACCATTAGAATATGTTCTTATAACAGAATATAAAGTAATAAATACTCAAACTCATTCGAATGTTTAGTACCTTGAAATGGTTAAGGAAAATACTAAACCCCACTGCTGTTGAAAAGTATTTAATTCCTTTAATTTGAAAAATCGCAAAGCTAGATTAATAATTTAGTTATTTAGATGGCTTTACTTTCGGAAAAACAAAATTGTAGTCATGTAAATAAGATCATATGATCTATTTAATAGTATATATTAAAAGAATCTATTAGAGTTGGAAACGACTTTAGCCCCGGAATCATCTTCTTACGAAAGGAGGAACGCAAGGGAAAAGGAACTTTTGGACTCTTCAAAGGACGAATTGGTTCTTCAGGATCAAACTGGTGATCGAGATAAACGCTATTTCTTTTTCTACGCTCATACTACGACCATCACAGCTTATCAGTTCATCCCGGCGACCGACACGAAATCAATTAAATTGCTTACGGCAGCCAAAACGAGCGCGCTCACCTGCCTTCCAGTAGGTTTTGTTATCTGAAATCCCAATCAGGGATAAGCTCTTCAACTGCATTTATCTATTAGCCTTTTAATTATATGAAAATAAGTAATGTGTTTATTATATTTATTCCTCAAATGTAAATAAATGAGAAATATACGTAGACATTGGATGCATGTGAAACAAATAATAATGCGCTTTAACAATAAGGTCTTAGAAAAGAAGCAATATATATATATATATATATATATATATAGTCTTAAAAATAAAATAAATTGAAGAATCTTCATTATTTTCAATCATTTTTCTTGATTCGGATCCCGACGACACTGAATCATTTTTGCTGTCCTGTATAATAAAGAATAATTATATATGACTTTAATGTACTATACTTGATTACTTGTGTGATATACTTGTTATCGCCCATTAGAATTTTGCCTTTTGTGTGACAGGAGAATCGAAAAAAGGTTTCATCTCCACTGTTCCTCTCTAAATCATCATCGTGTTTTTCACTTATACTATCTTTCTTCTCTTTTTTGTCTTTGTGACGGGCGATGGTGCGTTCGATTCCGCTCTGTTTAGAATAACAAGAGCGTAAATTTCTTAAGAAATAGTGAAGCATTATATTTTTTAATATAAAGAGATAGAATAGTTAACTATCATAATGATTAAATCCTTGGTAATTATTATTACTAAGGATTATTAGCAATTGTTTTTCAGGAAGATCTGAATTCTAAATGGTCCCAAGTTTACAAGTGTCGCAGTTCTTTTGGATTTCTTTCAAGTGGTGATTTCAACTTAGCAAGAAAAAAATGACCGATGAGACCCCAAATGGTGATTTCTATACACTCCCGGCGAGTAGGGAGTTACAAGTGGATATTGATGACCCCATAGGTATATAAATAAAATTGTCATTCTGTCATTTTAATCATACATTACCACCAAGATTTAAGTTACTTCAATTTAATTTAACTTTTTTTTAAAACTTTGTAGAAACTTTTGCAAAAGAGTACAAAAGCCACTTAAATTCCCAGATGGTAATGTGGAGCAGTTTATCTGGTCCGGTTATAAAAATACAGGATAGTAACATTGACAAGTTTTTTAAATATTTTTACTTGACAACATTTTTATGTTAATGTGTTACTTTGTAGTTTAAATTGTTGAAATATAAATTTACATACCATTGGTGAGAAACTACTGACCCTGCCTAAAGACACTTTTCATCTTATGAAGGCTATGCGAGAACTTATGTCTAGCGGAGAGGGTAGTTGCTTTCGACATCTACAACATCTTGATGGGCATGGTTGGCTTATGGCGTTTTCCAATGGGCAGATTTTTCAGAGATTTAGGTCTAAAAATCTACTCCAGATATTTTTTGAAAAATCTTTGCATAAAAATTTCTCTACCCCGGAGCAGATTTTTCGGATTCATATTATTTTTCATTGGAACAACTTTTTCACAACATCCTGTACATCCGAAATTTTGGCAGCGGTGTGGTAAAACTAAGTAGCCGACAAAACAAGTGTCATTTTATTTCATAAACAACACGAGCGAAATAATGAATCCAAATATTTTGTTGAGTGGAATTTTTGACGAATTATTAACAACGGATGAATCGTCGATTTCTTCTTCAGATAGTTCGAGCAATTCCAGCAATAGTGAATCTTCAGATAGTGATGGCGATAGTTTCATTCAGATTTTCCATACAGCAGCACAACTATTCCCGGAAGAAGGAATAAAAGTAAAGCCGGGAAAACGGGCTACCTTTATTGAAGAAGTTCACGGATATTCTGACAAGGAAGTAAATATAAAAATTATTTTTCAATTATTTTTTTCCTTAACCATCACACATTAATTTATGAACAGTTTCGGAGTCACTTTCGAATCTCACGCACTACCAGTAAGGAGCTTATCAATAACTTTGAACGATCAGCCTTTTGTCCAGTAAATCTACGGAGCCATGGGGGCCTGATACGAATAACAGCTGAAGAGCACATCTTATCATTTATGTGGTGATTAATGAAAATTCAATAGTAAGCTTATTATTTAATGGCGCTATGTCATTTTATTTTCATAGGTTTGCTGCTAACAAATGTGTAATAAGAGATGTTGCTAATCGATTTGGTATGGGAATAAGTACCTTCCACAGATGTGCCGAACGAGTAATGGATTATCTGATCGATATTTCACCAAGAATCATCAAATTTCCTGAAACCGAGGAAGAGAAAGAAGAAGCTGCTGCATCATTTGAACAGGTTAAATACATAGCTATGCTTTCCACCATCTAATTGTTTTAAAGGGTTTTACTAAAATATTATATCTATTTTTTAATTAGATAAGGGGATTTCCTAGAACAATCGGATGCATTGATGGGACTTACATTGCTATCCGGACTCCAGCAAAGAAGATAAGATCAACCTACGTGAATCGCCACAAGATGATATCCACAACGTTGCAGGGTGTTTGCGACTCAAATAAAATGTTTATTGATGTTGCTACTGGTAAGTAAAATAACTATTTGATTATCATATCGTACTCTTTCTTTATAGAAATATCTTATCGTTATGAAAATTTATTTGCAGGTTTTTCCAGTAAGATCCACGACTCAAGGATTTACAAGCTTTCGTTCTTGTATCCGAAGCTTCCTTATTTCTGTAATAGGGGAAAATATCATCTACTAGGAGATTCAGCCTATCCCATAGCCCCATGGCTAATTACTCCCTTCCCTACTACGAGTCGCTCAACGCCAAGCCAAATTGATTTCAACAACCGCTTGTGTGGTACACGAGTGCTTATTGAAAACACTTTTGGTCTACTTAAATCAAGATTTCGTCAACTTATTTCTCTCGACTTTCACAATGTCGAAAAAATTGCTAAATTTATTACTTCTTGCTGTGTTTTACACAACATTTGCATAAGACTTGGTGATAATTGGAATCTGGCCCCAAGAACCCGGCACACACTGAGCACTAATGATTGGCCTCGAAAAAACACAAGCACTGAACAAATCAAACTGGCAGGTCAAAAAAAACGTAATGAAATAAAGGAAGCATTTGGTTATGAATCAATACATTGATGGTTGACTATAGAAATTGAGCCTCTTTTTATTTCCTTAAGATAGTGGCTAGGATTATATTTAGTATTATGCATAGCAGTGTATAAAAATTTCAAAGAATTGGCTGAAGGACGAAAGCCTCCCAATCTTCACCATGGAATTTTTTCATGTGATTGGAAAAAAAATTGTTAAAGCTTTCATATTGCCTACGCTGTTTGCCATGGTTGGAAATAATGCATATATACATTGGACATTGCTTCACTAGCTCTCCCCCTTGCTTTGAATCGTTTCACCGATACTTGGAAAGTTTGGTTCTCTATGTTGGCGACAGTAAGAATTGATCCAAAATAGTCCAAGCCTCCATGATCCTTCCCTTATGCCTTGGAATGTAATTTGCTGCATGTATTTTTTTCTAGTTGAATCCATTAGAATCATGATGGAGTTCCTCAAATTATTTTCCAATGATCCTTATACATACTTAAGTCAACATATATTCGAACATTTAAAATAAATAAAAGTTAACGTGTCCCATTTTATTTGAAAACTAACAGCACTGATGGATGTTTAGATCATGGTTATCAGTACTACGGAGAGGCGGTTGAATAAAAAAAAATAATAATAAAAAAATCACGTGGATTTTTTTACTGCGAAGTGCGTTCGAAAACTTGCTTATTTTAATAAGATAAACACAAACTTTTACCACTCAACAACTTTTATTCTGTTTAGGGGAAGTCAAACCAGAAAATAGGGGAAAAAATTTCAAAGAAAAATGTTGGAAACGTAACCGTATGTAAATATTTCACGTGGAGTAAAATAAAAGAAAACTTAAGGCCATTAGCATCCGTAACAATGTGTATTAGTTCTTTTTAATTAACAACAACGGAATTCAATTTAGCGAGCTTCGCTCTCTTCAGATGAGCTATCGCTGGATTGACCTACAAAGGTAGAACGACGAGAACTCGAATGACTTGTCGATTTTGAGAGGTGTTGAGCTAGTTTTTCTAATATCAAGTTTTTCTGTTGGGAAAGTGCCAATTTATTCTTGTAGTACTCCTCTTTTATCTTCATCTTTTCAATATCCTTCTTTTCTTTCTTCAACTCATTCTCCGCTTTTATTTCTTTCTTCTCCTCGATTTGTTGGATCTTCTGCTTTTGATACTGGTTCCATATTTCGGATAAGGCGTCTTCCGCCTTTCTTTTCCGAGAATATTTGAAAGAATCAGAATGAGCTCCAGATGCCCTCGAGTGACGCTGAGAAGAGATCCCCAGCTTTGTAGAGGATTGAGATGAACATCCGGAGGCTGATGATTTTGGCGGAGAAGATATAATCGGAAGTGAAGAAGCTGATGAACTACTAGACGGAGAGGCAATTGGACGAGACGAAGAAGAGTTTCTTGAATCGTCTTGAATCAGCTCATCTTCTTCATCTACAAAGTGTTATGCAATTTTTGAGCGCAATTAGTTACAAAAGAATATTTCTAAATTTTAATATTTTTACCTGAGAGCGAAGCATTCTTTGCGTTTCTCCGCGGTTTGATGGTGGCTTTGCCCTTTTTAAAACTGTGTTTTTCCTTGCTTTGCTCTTTTGACTCTGTGGGATGAAATGGATCATTAAAAAAGTTTGTCAAAAAATATTCTACATTGTTTTAATTCTTACCACTTTGAGATCCGCTAAGTTCTTCTTCGGACAGAACAAGATTCTCATTCTTATTTGACGTGTTGTTATTCAGGTCCCCCAAGCTTTCAGTGTCTGTAGGATATAAAAAAGTTCAATTAAACTTAAGGAAAAAAATATGTTCAACAAATTTATTTCAGATTCTTACCGGACTGGAAAGTTTCACGAGACTTGATTTGAGTTTTCTTTTGTTTCAGTTTGCTCTTAGAAAATTTGCATTCATATCCCACACCTCGAATCACTTCAGGTTCCAGAGAGTCGTCCTTTGTCGCTATGAGATCCAGCTCTTCCTCATATTCCGCATCTTGTCGGGTTTCTCCCGTCTCCCCATTGTGGTGATCAACTTCTTTCTTCTTCCTTTCCAGTGTTTTCAACCTACAAGTTTCAAGAAAAATGTTGCAGAGTAATTGAAATTCAACTAAAAAAATAAATATTCATTCATAGACTACAGAATAGACACCAGTGAATATTAAATGGATCTCACAGCTATAAAACTAAATGCTAGACTACAGCTATAAAACTAAATGCTAGACTACAGACAAACTAAAAGACTCACAGCTATAAAACTAAATGCTAGATTTTACCTTGTATTGCATTGTTGACCATTGACGTTCACCTTGAATTCTCTAGAAATCTCTTCGGCGATGTCCTGAAACAGTTCTTTCTTGTTTTTAAACAACTTTAAGGGACCAATTTCACCCATGCTATCGTGATATAATTCAAGAAGTCTCTTTGTCTCAGCGTCTTCCCAGATAAAGCTTTTATTCGTTTTCTTCTTTGTCTCGGCCTTCTTTGTCTCTATGTAAAAATTGTTGAATGAAATATAGTAATATACAATGTCTTTACATCATAAACGTACTTGAAGATTTCACCCTCTTCTGACATCTTTCAATAGTTGCATCCAAATCGGCCAGATAATCCTCTACATAAGCTTTATGCATTCCTCGTATCTCGTCCTGAGACGCAAAATTCTCTTCAACAGCAAAATCCTCAGTAACAGCCATTTCCTGGCTTGTACCTAATATAAAAAAGCCCATATTAAGCAAACAAAATAATATATCATCAGTTATGATTCAAAATACCATTAGCATTCTCAAAGATACAACGAATTAAATTTTCCTTGTTGTAAAGAACAATCCCTCGTTTGTTTTTGACAAACCGAGAGAATTTTAATCCTACATCTATAACTACAAAATTCTGTTCTTTAGCCATTGTCAAAACCTTACGAACTGGCAGGTTTTGATAATTTGCAGTAGCACTTTCTATAATGTGACGTTGCCAAGTATTCGGTAAAAAAGTATAATCTGGCAAAAATTCGGAGTAGTTTTTTAGTTGGATTTCTCCTAGGTAGATTTGAATAAATCTGTCGGCCATTGGAACAAAAGTGTTTTCCCATTGGAACAATTTTCTGAAATCTACTCCGGATGTACGAAATCTCTTGAAAATCTTGCCATTGGAAAACGCTATTACTTAGAAAAAGCTTCAAACTCTCTCAAGCTCTATAATTGCTTGGCGAAGTTTGAAAACTGACTTCGGAAGCCATCTTTTAACTCATATGCGCATAAGAATCCTAATTAGGGAGAATTAAAGGAAAATATTTTCTTCTCTTTTAAAAAGGGAAATGATTTCTGGGATATAGTCGAAATCCAGTTTCAAATTGTCTTTTTATTCACTTTCAGATGGGGAACTTGCTCACGTCGTTTCATCTTTCTAATTAAACACAATTTAACAGAAAATGAACATCTTTGGTGGATGCAACGACGTTTCAATCGGATTGAGAGAACCAGTGGCACCAAACAGCGTGAAAGTTAAATATATATTTATCTAAATCTATTTTTAAATTTAAAAGGAAAATGGCAAGCTTAGTAACAACATGTTTCCCTCCTTTTTATACAAAAACTACAGCTTCAGACAGGATTGGGAGCTTTGGAATTTGGGATGTCATAAATTCCAAGCTGGACTCCTGCTTATGAACACAATAGCTGACAATTTGGACACGCTGCACACTACCATTGCTGTACCCGAGTTGTGGCCCCTAGAAATGGTCAGTCTCTCTGTATTCCTCAGGAGCCGGCACCCGGCCCAAGGAGTTTCAGCTGGAACCTGTTCATCCAGTAGGTGGGAGATCTTTGATGGACAACACTTTTTCACTAGTAAGTAACCTTCATATCGATAATTAGTAAGCCTCTAGATTGAGCCGGAACAAATTATCCGGTGATTAAATGAAATTTTTTTTTTCAATATTTGGACATCAGGTTCGCCGAGAGCGTTTAAAGCAACACTGCAACACCAAGAACAATAAAAAATTGGAGAAAGTGTGAAGAAGAGAAAAGAATAGATGTGGTTCTCTGGGCTTTTGATATGCTGAATACGCTATCTAGCGTACATTTTTTAATTTTTTATTCATTTAGAAAAAATATTATAATATTTTTAACGATTTTCTTAAATTCTCATATAGTTTCAATTATTTTCATAGGGAACAGAATAAAATAACTTTTTGTCACCACTTCCATACACCTACAGAAATTAAGTTAATTAAGTATCTCCTACACAAAACCCCATGTTTTTTTTCTTTAATATAATAATTAAGAGATTTCAGTAATTTGATACAAGTTTTTCGAAGGAAAAGTGTAGTTACCTTCATTAGTTTAGCCAATGTGACGTAGTAGACAATGGGGCGTTGACATGAAACGCCACACTGACGAACTGTCGTTACATTTCGTCAAATTTTACAAACGTCAAAGATTGAAGTTTTATTCGCTGGCTATATCTAGTGACACTATTTTTAAATGAAGACTTAAAAGTGAGAAATTACCATTTAAAAAAAATCTAAATTCTTATAGGTTCTTCGCAACTATCCAAATAAACAGAGAGAGAAAATAAAACGCAGTCTTAATCTTTATACATCGGTGTACTTACGATTTAATTACGTACAAAATGTCTCTTAAATCCATAAGCAGATAAAATATTTGCTTCTAGATGTTGCTTTACAATTTTTACTTTTATTTAAAAAATAAATTGATATATTTTTTATCTATTTTATCTGAATTTCAATCACCTATAAGGATGGCCTACGAAAGCTTTCTAAATTATAATTAGGCCTACTAATCGTGAGAGTCTTACATTTTATTTGTCACATAATCCAATAAATATTATGTAAGTATTTTATTTAACCGCATTAATGATCATGATTGAAAATGTAAATGTTGTTCTCGATTTGTTATTCGACGATTAGTTTTTGTCGACGAGTTATCTTTAGTAAAAATGGAAAGTCAACCGATCATAAAGTGATAAAGCCTAGTAGACTTTTAATTAAATCACCTTTGCATAAATGGTAAATGAGGAAATTAGAAACTTTTAAAACGTTCTTTTTCAAAAACACATTTGAAACTACTTTAGTAATGGCATTGTTGTCACTATTTGCGAAACGGTTTCTTTTACTTTTTTAATAATTCTTAACAATTCTTTTACATTTTCATTATTTCATGCGATCATTCAATCAACCATCAAGTAGAAGTTAATTGTCTGTTAACAAGATAAAAAGGATAGAAGCAACGCAGCACGCATTAACGTAATAGGTTGATTCGAAGACAGTGCAACAAATATGATGTAATAATCATTATATTTCATAATTTAAAGCACTTAGGATCCCCAGCCTTCAGGAGTTCATGCGTGAGCGCTATAAGAAGCTTGCATATAAAATTTGTCTATTAAACCATTTTTGACCCAAAATTTAAATGTTTGAAGAACTCAAAAATCTAAATACCTATAAAAATCGATTTTTTACAAAGTTTTTTTTAACCCTTTCTTTTCATTTCAAGTTCTGTAATTTTAAGAAATATACAAACACATACTGAATTACTATGTAAACTAGGCAAGTAGAAAGGCTCAACTACTATTAAATTGATAGAAAGATATTACTAATCCCAAACAAGCAAAGTAGCAAACTTTTGCGGTTAACTAAATTCGATCCTTTAAAATTTAAATTTGAGCAATTTCTAAATGATAAAAAAAGGATTTACTACTAAAACACATTTGACTGTTTACAAAATTTGGATTGTTTTTTTTTAAATAATTCTTTTCAGTTCAAAAATAAATCAGCTCATTTGCTAAAATTCTTACCTTTTTGTTCAACGTTTTTGAAAATTATTTTAAAATTTATTTGTGAATATCATTGTTATAGAAACATTTTATTAAAGAAAATAGATATATATTTTAAAGGTAAAGTATAATAAATTTGAATATTTTGCTGGATTTAATAGATTATTATGAATACAATCTTTTGTATCTTAATAACAATGATACTTAAATTTGATTTGGAAATACAATCTGAACCTTTTTTATTTTCTTTTTGTTACCTATAGACAACATTGTATTCTTTTATTTATATTTTCTTTTATTATTATTATTTTATTTCAAAAAAAATTCATGTATTCCGAAAAATATATTATAATTTAGATAAAATGTTTTAGTTTACTAAATGTTCAATTTTTTACACTTATCAGCTCAAATGGATTCAATAATTTTTAATATTTTAATTTTTGCGTCATTTATGCTCTATTGGAATAGCAAACTAAAAGGTCAGAAAATATTCCTTAATTTTATTATTACCCAAAATTTATTAGGCTGTAACCCACCAAGGAACTTCTTCAACCGCCTTTGCAAAAGCGGCCAAAAAGTTTTATGTTCCTCTTCTCAGCCTTTTTTTATATTTTATAATGAAGAAGATTACAAACTAAATCTCAAGAAAAAGATTCCGAAACTTATAATTAACGTGTTTAATCAATGACCACTAAGCAAATTGCATATTAGTAGACTATCGCTTGTTGGAAATGAAGTGGAAAAATTATTCAGTCTAGTTATGGTAAAACCTGATACATAATTAATCATTTGTAAAGAAAATAAAATTCAAATACAAAAACTAGTAAGAACATTCTCCATAAATTGTATTCGATTTTTTTAAGGTTAGCCAATGTTAATCAGTTAAATAAGTCAGTTAAAAAAATAATTTCAAATCAAATCCCGTTTCAATATTTCTTGTTTGAAATCAATTTCGAGAATTCGGACTAATATACCTAAAAATGATAAATAAACAAAATACGCATTTGAGAAATATTGTGGCTAAAGTGCATACTATTTAAGTTTACCTCCAAGGTCATGAAAAATTTAAAATCCACGGATAAAAAAGCTAAAATATAACAATATTAATTAGAAAATGATCAGAAAAAAGATTTCCAGGATTTAGGATGTCGGTCTACGTTACGTACCTTACGTTACATAAGGTGTAAGACATGTAAAAGTAGAGTTAGAGAAAGTTTCTCAAAATAACAATATTGTCAGTTTTTTGCGATTTTCACACACAGTATTTTAAATATATTATTCGTGTGTTTTATACTATAATTTGAATTTTATAAATGGTCCCCACCAGTTAGCAACAGGGAATTTATTTTTAGACAATCTCATCGTTGATTTCTAAAATGTTCATCATTTATATTTTTTATAAGATAATTAATTTCAAATTTTGATGCAGAAATCGCAGATTGACTTTATTACCACAACGGGAATTTTAACAGATTATTATTATTTAGATTTAACTGATAAAAAATTAAGGGACTTAACTGGAAGTCTTGCTTTTACCCAGTAATAGTTTTTATTAAATTTTGCAAATATAGACCGGTTTCATCTTTGAACAAGGTTGTCATTTACTCCTTGAACAAACGTTCATTATTATGGTATTGGGGCAACTTTATGTATATTTTTTGGATATTTTCCGTCGTCTGCTCGACCATCAGCTGCAAAGAATCCTTGTCGATGGATTGGCGAAAAGTGTGCTCCAAACCCCCTTGGATAGCGGGACTCAAAGTCTAGGAATCTACGCATCAAGGCATTCTAGAACTGGATTTCTCCTTAATTTGCGGCGACAGGAGACTGCGAACGTTTCGGTTGAGAGAGGAGCCGCTTTGATCACCTAAAAGAAATGTCGTTAAAATTTAATTAAGATTTCAAGATTAATTATAAATGCTGATAAAAATAAAAATTTTCCTGTTCAATCACCTCCTTCCAAATTACCTGCATCGCCTAAGGATCTTGGAAAGTCGTAGTGGCAATCAAATCCCGATAGGACTGAGGACCAATGTAGGGTGCCCTCTCATTGACAATAAACCGGCCCGAATGAATGGCTTTAATTCCAACTCGCAACGCTACAATACCGACCCAAGGGTCATCGATAAATAAATATTGCACGAAACGTGAAGCCAGGTGGATACGTTCAAAGCTTTCCCTAGAAAGGACATACGCCCCTCCCAGGGCATATTGAGGCCACTTGTCGTACGGGTAATCCTCGAAGGTGACCTTCCATTTCTGCTCATATCGTACTGGGGTAGTATCGACGTAGATATCGCCTGGAAACAGAGAAAATAAATGTAATATGTCTGAAACTTAGAAAATAGATTTTAATTGAAATACTGATTCTCAGAAGTTAGGATATGTACTCTTTCCCTCTTTTCAATACTATTATCTTCTTCGTATCTTAATTCCAACTCGTAACGCCACAATGCCGACCCAAGGGTCATAGATAAGTTGATATTGCAGGAAACGTGAAGCCAGGTGGATACGTTCAAAGCTTTCCCTAGAAAGGACATACGCCCCTCCCAGGGCATGTGGAGGCCACTTGTCGTACGGGTAGTCCTCGAAGGTGACTTTCCATTTGTGCTCCTATCGTACTGGGGTAGTATCGACGTGGATGTTGCCTGTAAACAGAGATAATAAATTTAATATTTCTGAAACTTAGAAAATAGATTTTAATAATAATAATACATATAAATCAGTCTTATTTTGTAAATCACCGGTTGGAAACTTAACTGACTGGACATGCTCAAATAGATCACGGAAATGATTTTAAAAAAAGAGAAAGTTCAAGCATTAAACTTTAATTTCCTTTTGCATCCTCCGTTCCTCTCTTTCTTCGTCGCGTGAATCTGCATTGTCGAAGAAGTTTTTCAACACTTGTTTCAAAATGCTGTATCTGATGAGGTCAGTGTATCCTTGATGAACAATTTTAACCGCTTTTATTTATTGATATAAAACAACCAATTAATGTTAGTAATGAAAGAGTATGAAAAAAATAAAGTTTTACAGTCTTACATACAAATGGCACTTTTACATGTTAGGGTGGTTTTAAAAGCTTTTCTTTTTAATGGCCCTTTGTCAGTTGGGTAATATTGTCAAGTGACCTCCTTCGAGAGAACTTTAAGTAGCATATTATACATGGTCTTTTACAGACCTTCAGAACCACTTGACATGAGGCTCAGGTACCTCACCTCCTATATAAAAAGATGAATTATTTTTTGGTGGTTGGTGGGCAAACTAGATATATATTATACATATGTATATAAGTCTTTTTGTTTCCTACACGGAGCCATCCATTCTTCAGCTAACTGCAAATCAAGGAACAATAAGTGACGAAATCCCACGAAGAATGTACTTGGGGTTGATGTTGCAAGGATTCATCTACTACTCGTCAACCCAACTAATAAGCTTTCCAAGATCACAAAATTCTTCTGCTTTCATTGCATCTTTCATGACATTGAGAATTTTTTTAACAGACTAACAATGTTTTGAATTTGATTGAGTGTGATATGGATTGCTTTTGAGCTCTTTATTTATTAACCTTGCCTTGAAATTCTCGTTAATTTTTTCCTTACTTTGAAGCGGAGAAATTTTAAAAATCTTATTGTTAAACTATAGTTTTTTTATGACGTACGTAATTCTATTAAATTTATTTTATATTAAAATAATATAATTATACATAAAGAAAATAAAGAAATTATTTTTAAAAGTGCGTAGGTATTGAGTTGACTTTGGAATTGAATTTGGAGTGGGAATTTAGAATGGGACTTCGGAATTTGAATTGACGAATTTCAGGGTAATTTAAATTTTGTGTTTGTTTTTTAACGTCTAGAGTTAAAAGTTTAGGAAAAATTAGCTTTGAGTCTTATAAAATCGAAATTTTTTTTATGTTTTTATATTTTATTTGATTGCATAACTATGAAAATATTAATTTAAATAATAATATATAAATTGCCCTTCACAATTTCATAAACAATGCACCTAGAGTTGGTGGATCAGTGTTGTCAGTTAGACCGTAAAATTTACGAGGATGTTGCATAACATTGTAATTTACTAAGCAAAAAAACACATGTTTTTCCATATATTAGAAAACATAAATTTCTGCTAAAAATTTGGTGTTGGCAGACGAATAGTGGATATTTTATGCGTCATGTAAAGCATCGCATATAAAATCGACACAACGCTTTCAACATCCTGGCATGAATGACGAGATGCCCTTGGTCGGTCCATCCTTTGCTACAGCTCGTTCTTCGTCAATACCGGGAGAAGGATCTATCTGTGAAGCTAAAGGTTGTGAATATTTCGGCCTTCTGCAGAAAATTGGTCCGCTTCTACATTCCCTTTTTCTCCACGGTGCGTAAACATGCATCTAAGAAAAGGGAAGGAAAAATAGATTTCGCATGTTAGGAAAGGATAAGGAATAATAAAAAACATACCCATGGGACTTCTTTCAACCAATTAATAGCCTTGAGAACTAGAATATAGCACCTGATAAACTAGTGAGGGTTCGCTGTAGGTCAGTCATAAGAGGTCATTTACAAAAAGGAGCTTGTAAAGTTCCTATCGATTGTAATGTATATCCTTGAATAGGACATATTCAAATTTGTTCTCTTTTGCTGTCAGAACACAGTAATTTGCAAAACAAACCGTCCAAATCAGACAAAGATGGAATATTAGGGCTGCTTAATTGATAAAAAAAAGTCTTCAGGACTGTCAATAATATTTAAATAAAAATCGT
The DNA here is from genome assembly GCA_030141595.1 of Chydorus sphaericus. Classification (NCBI taxonomy): domain Eukaryota; kingdom Metazoa; phylum Arthropoda; class Branchiopoda; order Diplostraca; family Chydoridae; genus Chydorus; species Chydorus sphaericus. The sequence continues at coordinate 3,812,717 of CM057926.1, read as the reverse complement.
ACAATCTTTTTAACAATTAAGTTTAATTAATCTTACATTAAAAAGAGGGAAAATGTGAGTTTGAAGAAACTGAGTTAGAAGGAGAAGCTTATTTATGGTACCGTGTTCCACTGGTGTACCATAAAAATCAGTAAAATTCATTTTAAATAATACTATAATTCCTGATGTTTCTAAATTTTTATTGCATAAATAGTTAAAAGATTTAAATTTTTAATATATAATTCACTGTAACAGGACTTGAAGAAATTGCCATTAAGAAAAGGCGTTTTATTTAACAAACGTAAAAAGATTGGAAATGAGGCCCAAACAGCTATATTTGCCACAAGATTAGCATATCAATAGTTTTAAGCAGTTGAAAAGAACGATATAATTCTCATCATTAAAAAATACGATATATAATGCAACCAACTATGATCTTCCCTATATCTTGAAAGCTGTGAGTGGGAGCTATGTTTGTCTGCCCAAGCCGTTTTTAACAAAATATGTGTCTAATTCAATAAATTGCAGTATACGGACTGCGTCTTTTAACTTTTGTAATCCTTCACAAACTTACAGTATCCTGAAAAATAACTTCCAAAATGAAATAATTCATAATGACATACAATAATGTTTCTCACAATAATATTTCCTTTTCCCCACTATTGCTGAACTTATGCTTCATATTGAAACGGTGAGTTCAATTTTAATTTAAACTATGATATTTAAAAAAATCGTAAGTGTGTAGCTTGAAACAAAAAACATTTTTTTATTTCTTCCGCGGATGCCCAACTTGAAAATCAATGCTCTTTACATTGTTGCTATATGTCTAGATCCCAATTTTTTCATTTCGAAGGAGTACGCCGAAATCATCAAACGTTATCTTCCTAGCCTTTCAAAGCTGTTCGACATTGAGAATGTTAGTAAAAAAGTTTGCATAACAGAAATATACTATTATATATTTTTCATTGTTGTTAGAATTCATCTGATGTTGATTCCTCTTCGGGTGAGATCGAGATCGACGATGAAGAGGAGGTTCCTACTGAGGGGCCATCTCGTTTGGAAGGAATGAACGCCCAAGTCTTATAGCTCTTGTATGCCAAAATTATTAAGGAGTGACGCCAGCAGCAACATTCAACACCTGCTCAAACAATGTCATCTCTTGTTGCAGAGTTGGAATCTTATATGGTTCTCAATCCAATAACCATATCAATGGCTTCCAAAGAAATCGACGCAATGATAATTTTTAGAATACGATCGTAGTGATTGCGTTGGTAACCAGTAACTTTTACTGCTTCCAGTGTGCTTCTGTTGCTTCTAGAAAAAGTCACAAGGCTTTTTAACCCCATTACACTGCTCTGCTGGATGTAGCTTATTCATATTTTAACACTTAAAAAACTATTTTCACGATGTTTAATCTTACATTTGGTATTCAAGGATTACCATCTGTCTGGTGGGGCCCACCCAGGCGGGCCAAACTGGAAGACACCCTTTCAATCCTAAATATATTGACGAACCTTAACTCCTTCGTCCAGTAATCTGATTTTACGATGAAATTTTCAACCGTTTTGGTGACCTTGTTAGGTGCTTCTGGCTTACCCCAGGGTGTCAGCCGAGATCTACTATCTCATTTCTGCCTTTGCCGTAATTTTATTTCATTCTTAATGCTTGAAAAACGTAAAGACGCTAACACACTGATTGGAAGTTTCTTTTTCTTATTAGTTGCCAGTGTCACTTTTGAAAGTTGTTTTTTTATAAATTCACTACGGATTGTTATTGATATTATTTCCTCATGTTTTAACAAAATACACCGTTACTGCTGAACGAACTCGTTGCCTTTAGTGTAGTTCCATACAACACAATTTTAAAGTCTGCTCCTTATGATGTATTGGTAACCTTCTGTTTAAATACGTCGTATACGAAGAAAGCTTTCCATTCTTGCACCCGCTACGATATGTTCTAAAATGGTTAAAAATCGCATTTTACAATTTTACATGAACAACTAGCTAATATATTTTTATTTCTTTAAGGTATAAACTGCAACCTTAAACTGCATTGCAATAAAATTCATTGCGTGGAGATCTAGAAGAAGGAACGCATCATGAGTATATCAAGAAGTGTCGGGAAATATTCACCGTTGGTAAGATCATCTCAGCTCAGAAACCGAATAGGATCAATGATAAAAATAAATAAATAAAAAAATATTGATATCATGTCCCGGTTGTTTTACTGCTAAAATCGAATACAGATATATCGAGACTGTAAGACCCATTTCAAAAATTAACCAAATTTTAATATTTCTTACAACATTATTTCTTTCTATTTACACGCCAGGGTGAAGATTGGGGCAGTGGAAAGAATTTTTTTTCAACTTATTAGGATTCCAATGAATGAATAACGATGAAACCAATAAGGATTCTTTATTGGTAACCGACAACGAGAAACAGCAAAAATATGCAAACCTAGAAGAATATAAACTGAGTTTCTAGATTAAACGGTTTTGCACGTTGCTCGTGAGAGGAAAAAAAATTTGATATCTTAAAACCGGGAATTCCCAATTTTGACATGGAACTTTGTAAACTTTTTCACGGAAATTAAGATTACCGTCTCCAAATCCAAGTAGGCTTCATTTTTTTATGTTTAAACGATCGAGTCAAAAAATTTTTTATGTTACTTAAGAGTGAACAACTCCTTTCCGGTATTAAAAAAATTTGCCACTTTAACCGGAAAAGTGACAAAGATTCAAAAGATTTTTGGTGAATATGACATTATTTATTTTCTTGTACGATAGTCCTAGAAGAAAGAGTGAAGGAGCCGGATCTTACTTTCTAATCATCCCGGGAGGTTGAAAGTACCGCCCACTCAAAAATCCACCTGCCAACTAGCGAACCTGTTGATAACCTTCAGAAGCTCTTCTTTGTGTGGGACGCGCGCGTTTTTCTGCGCCTGCGCAAAACTAAAAGTTCCAAGCTTACCCGCAGGTTTGATAGTAGGCAGGTAGAATTCGAAGTGGGAGGATACTTCAACCTTCCGGGACGAGGGATACCCCTTTTCTACAGGAGACCCCGCTCCTTCATTCTTTCTTCTTCCTTCCATCCTTCCATTCCTTTATCCTTCCAAAAGAGATTTATATATATATATATAATATTATATTTTGATTAATTCTCGAGTCGAGAAAACGAGCGATTAATCGAACTATAAATATAATATATATTTTTCGATCTATCGCTCGTTTTCTCGATATATTTAAAAAATTTTGACTCGATAATTAATCGAATTATAATTGACAGATAAACACTCGACTCGGCACGGAACCTTGTGATTTTAAAGACTAATCGATACCAAATTTGTCAAAGTGACAAAGCTCTGATAACTATTTCACAATTTTTGCATTTCTAAAGGTTACGATGATGGAGCAGCAATCAAAACTAATTTCTAATATTTGAATGCTTAAGGAAATGTATCTAAAATTTGTGGGGCCAGACCAACAAATTTAAATCTAACTTCAAATCTCCTCATCATTCAACTTCAATCATCCTGGAAAATTTACTTTCAGTCAAAGAGGTCTTTAAACTCCCAAAAAATTCAGAATGACAGTGACATTAAATTAAGATACAGCATAACAAGATAAGATTAATCTTATAACAATTTTCTGAATCCAAGTCTTATAGCGTTTTCCAATGGCGAGATTTTATAGAGATTTGGCACATTCAGAGTAGATTTTGAAAAATTGTTCCAATGAGAAAACAGTGTTGTTCCAATGGCCGACAGAATCTTTTAGATCCGCCAAGGAGACATCAAAGGTAATACCGAATGTACGGGGTATTGGAAAAGTTGTTCCAATGAAAAAGAGAAAAATTCGAAAAATCTACTCTGGATGTTTGGCAAGATATTTAAAAATATATCTGGAGTGGATTTTTAGACCAAAATCTCGGAAAAACCTTGACATTGGAAAACGCCATTAGAGAGTAAATCGATAAAGGTTATAAAATAAAGAAGAGTTGTATTTTACATACAATTTTTAAATTTTTTGCTATTTTAAAGCATATTCAAGGACAATGAGAATTAAAATGAAAATAATAAAAGGTCACTACTTTAAAAATAAGAAATAGTCCAAGAAATAGTTGTGTCTACATATTAATCACTTACATTAATCAGGAAATCTCGATCATCATATTCCACTTCTGATGGTGCTTTGATCGGGACCTTGGACAGTAACTGTCAACATACCCTAGGAATCATCACCATGGATCCTAAAACAAAGAACCATGTCATTTAAATATAGTTTTAAGGATAAATGTATAATAAAATACCTGTGTAGCATTTGATCCAGTGCCAGACTCATGAAAAGGTGCCAGAAACTATGAGTGGTAACCACGGTTGGCTTCGTCTTTGAATACCTTGAAAAAACACAGGCCATGGGTTGCTGTACATCCTCCAGGTGCCAAGATATGACGACGAACGAATGTAAAAGGGAAATCCGCTATATTTTAGAAATAATTGGATGATATATTTCTCTCATTATGATGTCTGCTTGAAGTTGGATGGATGAATCTTCTTACGTGTTCAAAGAATACGGCTGAAAAAAATAAGGTACTTCATGCCACAATTCTTCGCTAGCGAATATCTTAAGACGCAAATGAATTGCCACAATTCTTTGCTATCGAATATCTTAAGACGCAAATGAACAGCTACTATTGGAGTAGGACAAATCCGAGATGGATATTAAGGTTTTTAGTTATGTAGTTGTATTCTTATTTCCATGTTTGATTATATGGCATAATCAATTCAACGTCTTGAAGCCTAAATAGTTACGAATGGTCAATTTCAATATATGATTATCCCATAAGAAGTAGATGGGCGTTGTGAAGGATTAAAAAAATGTAAACAATTGGTGATGCAGTGTATATTTGAAAACAAAAATATTTTTGTCTACTACAATTCGTTTCATCTATTCAAGCAATTTATCAGTTACTTTTAGTTTTCAATTGAACAAAACATACGGGAACTTTGAACGCCATCACTTTTACCCTTTCTCATAGAAATATGGATTTAAAAAATATCGGAATTTAAAACATTTCTACTTTACACTGTGCCTAATATTTAATAAAATGATAAAAATTGTTGGACACTTCATAAGATTTTTAGTGTAAGGATAAACAAACGATAGTAAATCAGTGCATTCTACGCCTAAACAATCTAACATTTTCATTTCGGATCTAATTAAGTTCGGTTTTAGTTCAGGACAAGGTTTTTTCAGTTACTGGCGAATCAATTAAAAGGGCACTTTTACATTGAATAATTAAACGAATTAATTCAAGATAAGATTCGCGCAAGTGAATTGGCAAACAGATCCCATTAACCTATTAGAGTCCCCAATCCCCATCCAGGCCTTTTAGATCTTACGTTTATTAGTTATCTTTCGGGTTAATTTGCGAAAGCAAACCTCGAAGTGACAAAATCTTTAATTAATAACCCAATCGAGTTAACTCACGTCTCGCCTATGTTTTCAATATATTAGAATACAAATGAATGTATTTGTATTTTTTCAATAGTCCGAATTACATTATTATAAAAACAACTTTATGGTATTACATGAAAAAGTTGAAAACTGATTTAGTGTAATAATATGACGACATGTGGTCAAGCGAACCCCTTTTTCACAACATTCAGTGTTTAAACGTGAGTGACACATGCAAGTGCGAGCAAAAAATTCTACTTTAATACAACAATAACTAGTTGTTTTGTGCCAAAACGGCACTGCAAACGAAGTATAAGAGTGCCTCCAAGATGTGCCAGAAGCAGGAATGTGTTGATTTTAGGCAAAAGTAAGATGATGTCATGGAATGGATTATCGGAGAAAATTGCAAAGGTATTTGTTAATTTCTTCTATTTTAAACAATTTAATTCAATTATGTCTTTCATTCCAGTTTAGAAATACGAAAATGACACATGAGCTGGATGATAATGTGTTACATTTTTATTATGAACAGATCTACTCTTACTCTCTTACTCTATGAAGCCCCAAAAGGGCATACTCTATGGAAGAGGGGACAGACCAAAAAGTATTCAAGTCCAGCCATCTGTTTCCGACAGGTAGTTTATTAATGACAATCATTATTTTGTTATGGGTATGTGGAATGATTTTTTTATCGTTGATGCTAGATTGTTTTCCAATTCGTATAATTAGTCCATCGGCTGTTTCCTGAAATGTCAAAATACTATATTTTTACGTCCGAATTTTTTATTTGGATTGATGTAGCATTAATAGGCAAAGCTTATCAAAATAAAACAGCTTAAAAAATCGAATCAACGTTTTAACGAGAAAAACTGAATTAATGAATCATATCTTGTATGAAGTAAAATTATCTTGGCTGAATGATTTTTGTGAGCCTCTTTTGGTTTCCCTTATGTTCCTTGAGCACTCCAAAACTGTTAATTGTAACCAATCATTTAAAAGTTGCTCCAACATTAGAATTTTTCTTGTTATTTTTCTGTTTTATTTATTGGAATTTTCACAAAAATAAAAATATAAATTTTTATGTTGATTCTTGTCTGTATCTCTTACGTTCTTCGTTTGTTTTCCAAGCATTTCAGAAAATATTTTTTACTTTACAAACATTTACATTTAAGCAAAAAGTTTCTGCTGAAAATATAATTTTTGTAGATCATCTCCTAAGAATATAAATGCTTAAGTAATCCTCTAACGCTCGAGTTTATAAAATCGTTAATAATTTACGTTCTTTGAAAAAGATTCGAGTTATCAATGAAAAATAAATTATTCAAAGTAAAAAAAATTAAAAGGCAAATTAAAGCATTCATCAGTTCATCTCTAATTAAAATGCTATTAATATTGAGTATGAACCGCGCAGGCACTGTTATATAATCTTTCTTTAATCTTTATACAAGATTTGTTTCTACAGTACCCGCAGAGTTATTTGTTAGTGAATTTTTATTCTATTTTGGCGTACCCTTTGTTTGAAACTTTGTTTCTTAGTTTTGGTATGAATTTTATCATTTATGCTTAATTCTGCTTATAAAACTATTTACTATTGGAATGCTGAAAAGATACTGGTATATAAATGGGTAACTGGTATAAATTTTCTCGAGCCAGCCCATAGTGCCTAAAAATAATAAAATCCTAGGAATGTTTTTATAAGTAGGTTGGTTGTGCTAGAGAACTGTTAAAAAATTATTGGAACCAGTACCATCGATGCTCGACTCCTGGCCGATCCTCCCAGTCCTTCCCCCACTCTTGTCCCAAAGCCACGAAAAAGGAAAAGTCGGCAGGGAGCAGAGGGTAAAACGGCTGCACCCAACTATCGCTTGATTGGTCAACGTTTCCTGGATTCAACGGTAGCCGACCTGGGCCTACCTTACCAAGTGATCCAATACAGCTTCAACCGATACCATGCAACCAGTGCATATCCGCTTAAGTTGAAAGAAGCACCAACGTTAGCCGCCAAAGTGGTGACCAACATTGGCTGCCGTCTTCACAATCAGTTCCCAACGATAAATATGGAACAATTTTTTGCCTCCCTGATTCAACAGTTGGGTGATTTGAATTTGGCTCCTTCTTCTCCTAAGGGTTTTGACTAAGTAGCAACTCAGTCACACGTCTTTACGCTCAGATTTGCTAGCCCAAAAAGAGGGAAATCAAAACCCGTCTAACTACTCTTTTTCCTAACTATATTTTCATGTTTTCGGTTCGTTCTCGTTGCAACAGCTTTTTTTAGAAGATGTTAAACAAAATTGGAATTATTTAAGTCTGAAATCAAAATCCATCCTACTTTTCTTTTTCTAGCTTTCGACCCGTTATCAAATTTTTGTTACCTTTTAGATGAAAATTTCTTTTCATAAGTACTTAATAACAATTTGGCCAGTTTTTACGATCAGGTTTTTCTATGCCATAGAAATTTTACGAGCTTAAAACCCACCCAGCGCATCTTTTTCATATCCAAATGCCCAAAAACTTCAGCACGTTGATATAAATTTCGATGAACGTTGACCCGGATGCTGGTGCATACGCCAATGATATACGCATGCGATAATACTAATGCCACGAAGAAAACTGTAGTCCTCATCCATGCGTCTGTAAAGAAGCTAAATGTCCCCTATCTCTCCTCTTCCACATGCTGTCAAGCTGAGTAGCCAATCTATTATGCAAAGCTTCGGTTTAGTCCAGGCATGATGAATATTGCATGGCCGTTGTAGCAAACGCTTATCATGTCCCTGTATTGAGTGGTATCTAGGGATGTGCTAGAGAAACACGGTATGGACCTGGATTTAAACCCCCACTGTTATGTTAATGTTCGAAAGATGGAAGGCTATAGTGATTGACAAATTTGAGATACGATGAAACATTTGTTGTGCTTTGAAAGAAGGGATCTACTCAATGTTTGTCGATCATATATATTTTGTTGTGGTATATTGTGTTAAGGTTGTTCCCATCACTATTGACATTGAAAGTGGGATTTCATTGGCGTAAGGCTCAGGGAGCTGGCCACTCTCTTAAACCAATTAAATTTAGGAGAAGATTACTAGTGCTGGCTTAAAATGAAGCAGGCAAGTTTTGACAAATTTTCTTAAATGATAATGTTTATTAAAAACGTTATATTATTCAATATTTTAATATCCGGGCAGTGGCATTGCTTATTTAAATCCGCTACAGAAGGATGTCAAAGTGAGCAATCTTAATGTGAAAAATGAAAGAATTGCTTTATTTCGCTTCAAAAATTCTATTACATCGTTACAACTGGCTCACATACTATTGGATACGATAAGTCAAAGCCGTCATTCGAAAATCTTGAATCATCCATTAATGAATTAGGACATACGAATGACCATTATCAAAGGTTATCATGATAACTCTTATTTTTGTACACTCCTAAAATCAGACCGCGGAATCTGGATTAAACAGTTCTAAGAGGCTTCGCTCTCGAGGCTCCAAATAAGAGCTGCACCAGCTAACATACCTTAAGAAGGTATATTTTTGTACATCTGAAACAACGTTTTTTTTATTAAACTATATTTCTCTCTTCTGTTTTTGATAAATGAGACTTGGGCTATCATGGGGCAAAACGCCCAAGACATAATTGATTTCTCGGTATTTAAACCAAACTGATCTAGCCTTACACAAAGCCGATAGTAAGAGGTACAGTGAGGCTGAGCAGCTGAGGAAGAGCTGAGCAAACTGTCGGATGCTAAGGGGAAACCCGGGCACTGCCAAGTGCAACTGCTCCGATTTCTGAGCCTGTATGAACAGGGAAGTAAACAGAATTGTCGAGAGATGGGAGGATGCAGTATCTCCTGTTCCATTTTGAGTCGGCTGCCTAAGCATTGATAGCTTAAACTCACCCATATTTTAACTGTGATATAACCACCATAATAGTGTAGCAATCGATTATAATTGCATCTAAATATTGAGTTGTAAATCATATGTGATGGAAACTGTGATCGAGTGATGATGATAATGATGATGATGAACTGTCGGATGCTAAGGGGCAACAGGGAGAGCGTCTGAAAGGCGGCGCAGTGTTTCAGAATGCAACAAAGCCACAGCATCCCCCTCACTCCCCTCCGTCGCTTCTAAAGTAATTCAGATGCTTGGAATGGGGGAACTTTCGGGCTCATCGTCGTGCAGGGCTACTAAGGTTTCTTCATTGTTTCCCTTGGAAATTAAAAATTTAATTAAATGATTAAAAATTTAGAAATTGAGTGAGTGATTTAGAAATAGTTATTTTATTCAGAGTGGGGCCTTTAAAATGACTGCTGGAAGGTGTTTTGTTTCCCAAAGACTTATTGCCATTTATCATAATTTTATAGTAGACTGAATAAAGCTTTCGAAATAAGCTTAGTACGTCTTTAGGGTAAAGGAGGTTTGTTAAGGTTACAGAAAATGTTTTCAAGCTTACGATGCCAGAATTATACTGACGCTGACATGTGACAGCCGACATGGAGAATTCGGCACAAAATCTTCTGCACTTATAGGCGCAGCGTTGCCATTTTTAAATCAATAATTCGAGACTTGAACAAATATTAACTAACAACAAAATAAGAGGCGAAAAAAATTTATTTCAGAATTTTCTTTTCTTTTGAGCGAGAATTTAGGTAAAGATGTACAAATGTTTAAAAGTACAAAATAAACCTGTTTGCATGGACGGAGAGACAAAAAATATGAAGATTAGGAATGGACCATTTCTTTAGTTAGTAATACGTGGTGTGAGAGTAAAGAACCGAACATTTCTAGTTTTTGGAACGCTTGCAAGAAGAGGAGGAGGTGGGCGACCATTCCGGTTTCATTTTCCGCATTCGGTGGTGATGGAGACAGAAACAGCGGCGAGCCCTTCACCTCCCTGGACACGCGTTCAGCATCAGTACCACCAATTGATCCAATTAAATATATAAACTGATCTGACAATTCTCCCTTTATTTACATTACTTTGGTAGTGGAAATTATGGTTGTTGTGACTTTGAGACGCCATAAAAAACTGTAGTAGTATAAATGTTGTTTTTCCTTGCATTCGTCGTATATTGTTGTTGTCCATGTTATGATGTTCCAAGTTATGAGGTGATATGAGTACGTAAGCTGAATTTTAGGGTATAAAAAGAATTTTTACATCCCAAAAAATGACAGGCAGAAAAGAGGTCGTGATAGGGGTGTTTAATACTTCTGCCTGATGCTCTCTTCTGTCAGTGGTTCATATTTTTGTCCCATCTTTGGAGTATATTGTAGCCTGAACTATTATCTAATAATGAAAAATCAAAAAACATCTCCCTTATAGATTTATCACACTTTTTCTGCTTTTCTTTTAGACCTTTAACATAAGTTCTTACGGGTAATCAGCTTCGGCCATTCATAGTTTAATACAGTCTTTATTGTAGCATGATCTATTATCTACTCATGAAAATTCAGAAAAAACTCCCTTATATATTTATCCTACTTTTACATCTTTTCCCGTGAGACCTTTTTCATGGGTTCTTACGGGGAATCAGCTGGGATGTTTATTAATTTTTGTCACTAAGGATCATTATTTTCCATAAATTTTTTGTAGGGCCCCGGGGCCGTTTTCTATAAAACAAAGTGCAGGGACTGACGGGAGTATTCGAATAATTGTTGAAGCTTATGTAACTGTTTTTGAAATCAAACTCGCTACAGCAATATATTGAAGAAATTTTTACGTGTTCCAGGACCTATCGAGGATAAATAATTTTAAAACTCTACGTCTATTTTCTCCGGAGGAAAAGCCGTCACCGCGCGACACATTTCTCCAAAAGATAACACGGCATTGGGTCAAAATGTTCAAATAATTCTTATACCCCCTGTATTTCCTTAATTAAACTAAAAGCATATTTTTCATTTTGGAATTCTTCTTAATATCACTTTTATTTAGAAAAAATGTTTAATTTGGCAAATTACAGAAATTATTTTTTGATTACCGTTTGTCAGTGAATTACCCAGCAAGCTTTAATCTCTATCATGGGCAGACCTTAGGTAATTATTTCGTTCGTCTTAGTACGATACCGCCGTTCTGCCTCTTAAGAGCTGGAAGGAAAGTTCAATTTATTAGCATATAGGTCGGTCGTATCATCTGTCGAGGGGCGTCTAAAGTTCTCATCGTTGTTGCCACGTTACTTCCTACTCATGCAAAGCTAGATTTAGTTTTAACATTTTTATCGGACCTTACTGTTTAGGTTAAAATGAATAATAAAGAGCATTAATGAACGACTAGAATAGCCAAGAACCTAGCCAGACCCATCAGCGGCAAACTTTTTGTATAAATGCTTTACACCGTAAAAAAAAGTTAAATTAAGCACATTAGCATATAATTTAAAAATGCTTAGCCCTGTTTACTACCATCCAAAAATAATATAAGGCAATTTATATGGGTAATCCATGTTATGTTCCATTCCTTAATTATTTCCTTAATAATAGGGACAACCGGATTAAAACTATGGAACGCCGTTTGAGCCACCTAGTTTTTGCAATGAACTTGGTTTTCTTAGTTAATACTGAAGTATATTGAAGGAAAAAAAGTTTAACTCGCATTTTTTTGTTAGCAAATTTCTTTTTCTTTCTCGAATATAATTTTGATTCACCCATAAGATGACAACGCCATCTAGCGGTCAAATTTTGAATTTTATATATAGAAAGGGGCAGTTTCAAGGGATGGCCTATTTAGTGTGTGAATCTAAGAGGGGAGAGCCTACTGAGGCGGAGAATATCAAGGGGGTGGCTTTTTAAATATTTTTTTATTGCGGCAACAGCGCTGAAGTAGGCTACACAAAAAGAAAAAAAAGATGAAAATTCACCATACAGGTAGTTTTTTTAAATTCAGTTTTATTATTTTTGAGTTTTTACGTTACTGATATAAAATAAGCTAACACATTATGTTTATTGTTTATTGAAATTATTTCTGAGTCATGTATTATCAAATTTGATCTTGACTGTACCGAATAAGCCGCTTCAACTTTAACAGTGTAGACGATGTATTTACCAGCCCTTCAAAGTTTTCCTTATGCCCTTGGCCACTAGTATACCGTCAGACTTTTTCAGCTCTTCGAAGTGGTCGGTCATGGACAGTGTCTCAGCTGATGACATTTCAGAAGTTTTAAGCTTAGGCCTTGATTTGATTTTTTTTCATTGATTCTCGAGTGTATCAAGAGTTTTTCACACGCTCAGAAGTGTCTGGTAATATGGCCATTTCGTACAATTAAAATTACTCATCGGTTCGCTTCGCGAACCTCGATTAATTGAGTAATTACATATTTGATTACTCATTGATCATTGATTACATTGATAACTCATTGACCATTGGGACGATTGCGGGAATTCGAGGGCATACAAGACTCATCAAAGTGGTCTTCTTTTTCACAAATGGAGCACACATGACCCAAGGCTGATCAATCACGCACGTTGTCATAGTAGTCATAAAAGCATCCTCTGCATTGAGCTTTATTAATTGGTGCCCGGGACCGCTGGACGAATCCGCCAACTGGTGCCTGGGGCCGCTGGATGGCTCCGCTACTTTGATGCTGGTAGACGACAACTCCACTTTGCTGCTGCTGGACGATTCACTGATGTATCCCTTCAATGAGTTGTTTTGCGGCATCCAGTTCTCTCTGTAGTTGCAGCTTTATTGAGTAATTTTCAGCATTTTTCTGATGCAATCGTGAAATTATTTCATTTTCGTTCTTGATTTCCTGAAAAAGAATTTAAAAAGGATTAACTATTTTGATTATTATTTTTATATGATGTTGATCTTAATTTATTTTTTGAATAAATTTCGTATTTAAAAATATTCCTCTAATTTTATTTTATTTATACTTATTTTAATTTAATAGGATTTGTGAAATAGATTTAATAATTGATTAAACTAAAAAAATTAATAATGAATAAAGTCATTTAAAATGAATAAATAAATTGATGAAAAATACATACCCTTTGCAACGACTTGATCTGGTCATACTGGCTCCTCAACTCCTCTTCATAATTTGTCAGGTATTCTTATCGCCTCCTTGGATCAGCCGGTTCCTTTCAGCCAGCGTTGTCCGAAGTGTCCTTACTTGATCCTTCAGGAGACGATTTTCATCTTGGGCTTTGATGAGTTCTTGGGCAACGCTGAGCCCAGAAGTTTGATGTGGTCCAGAAGCTTGATGTTGGGCAACGGTGATGCCAAAAGCTTGATCTAGTTGGAACATACTATTTTCCTTGATGAGACGTTGATTTTCTTGGATCATGCAATTATTTTCCTGGATCAGGCGTTGATTTTCCTCTTCCTTCTGTTCGCTCCTCTTTTCCATTTCTTCGATAAAATCATCAATAGCTTTGAATTTATATTCATCAACTAGACATAATGAATTTTAGAATTAAATTACACATTGTGAATAAATAAAATAATCCTTGTTACCAGAATCATCACTCAATTCCTCGTTCATAGCTTGATGATGATCATCCAGGTCTTGATTGCTCGTTGCTTGCTGATCTTGATCGTTGATAGCCCCAGAATTCAACTGGCTGGAACCGGCATTAAGCATTTGAGATGTGAGCAGAACTTGATTGCTCGTTGCTTGCTGATCTTGATCGTTGAAAGCCCCAGAATTAAACTGGCTGGTGAGGGCATCAAGACTTTGAGCTTTAAAAAAAGTTTTAGATTATTATTATGTAAATTTATATTGGAAACTATGAAACTTACTAAATTCTTCCTTTATTTGAGCAATCAGCATTATCTTTTGGTCATTGTCTGTTGAACTACTTTTATTCGACATTTTTTTATGAAATGATTTTGTAAATGAAATCGTCAAAATTGTTTGATATCGATGTGCAACCCTGGTGGAACTACGCAGTAGAAAAATAAAATGGTTAAATTGGTCTGGAATATGCCTGCTACAGCCTAGATTTTTTTTAATGAATCACTAAGAAAACAACTCACTTCATCAAACGCATCGTAATTTTTTCTTGCTTCTTCCTATCAGGTACGGTAACGCTTATCAGTCTTTGTTGCTTCTTCCTATCAGGTACGGTAACGCTTATCAGACTAACCAAATATAAAACAGGTCTGACCAACGAAACAAGATTGTCGTAGAAACTTCGCCGCAAAGAACCATTTCTCAAGCATAAGACCAGCGTGGGCCACCGTTTGCCTAGAAGAATGGCACTGGGCTTAAGATGAGAAAACCAAAATGTCCATCTCACCAACTAAAACAATCTTGTGTCGTTCTCTGCAACTTAAATGGGATTTACTGGATAAATGACCATTCAGTGCTTTTTTAAAAGTTGAAGTTCGGGAATTCGTTTATACGATAAAAAAATCCGTTTAACGTCTCTGCAAAAGTGCCAGTTGACAGTTTTCTCATCACAAAATGGAAATGGTGAACAGTGAATGTGGTTCTCGGCATGTTCGTATTAAACAATTTAAAAATGGCTTAAAAATGTAAATGTTTGATGGTTCCATTATGGGATATGTCCACAAGGATAATACACGACCAAAAGATGGTGCCATAGCTTTATCAAGTTCATTAAATTAAAAGAAAGAGTTGTATTTTAAGCTAAAAGACTGAATTACTCGAACCATACATAAAGACATTACCGATTTTTCCTCTTTCCGTTGAAAGCTTTCCCTCGAATTTGATTACTTAAACCCAAAAATTAAAGAATTAAAGAATATTTCAGGAACAGACAGCCTTTGAAAAGCCAGAGAGACTGTAGCTATCTCAGATTACGGAATGAGTCTCTACATCGCTAGTAAGACAGTAAGAACAATTTTCTAATCTTTGAGTACCAATTCTAGCTCTAACGCCCAGAAAATAATCCACATACGAATCTGCTGATTCTTGTATGCAACTTAGTAAGTAATACATTGTTAATTTTTAGCTCATTTATCTACTATCCATTAATCAACTTCTTAAAAATTCCAATACCGTTTACTAATTTCAGATAGACAACAGATACGCATCTAATTGTATCACAAGATTATTTTTTTAACATTTGGGCAATGAATCAATTTTAAGTAAAATGGGGCACTTTACAGTGCGTAGAAATTTGAAAATTTTATCAATCATATTATTTTTCTTTTATTTGCATCAATTATCGTATGTATCACAGTTTGACTAGAAAATATATGCAGTTGATAATATAATTATAGATTAGACCATATAATGAAAGTGTGCCTCGTCATGAACCATTGCTTCTAACTGCAACTTACTGCAAAAATGAATAGCGTTATGTGGGCTCTTCATGACCTAAGCCGTTCAATATAAACTTCGGCAACTTCTGGGGAGCTCCCATAATCATACAATTCTCCCCAAAGTTTCCGTTCAGAATTATTCCACCAGCGTCCTGGTACCAACTGCCTAAACCACGCTAATGCCTCTGACTGCAAAGCTACTCTCCACCGTCATCGTACCTGTGGATTAGATTATGCCATTGCCTCATCTAATGAAGTGGTCCACCATAGTCGTGGCATCTGTGGCCAAAATGAAGCCACTTCCTCTTGGTTTCAAAAACGACACAGTACCTGCGCACTAGTCTTATTGGATCAACAATACCCAACATCATCCCAGAAGATAAAGTGGCCAATTCAAATGCCTTATTTAGGAAATATATTAGTCGGTGGGTTTTTACTGGGAAACGTCTAGAACCCATCAAACGTTATAATACTTTTCAAACCTACGTTTCAGTATTAAAAGTACTAGAAAAGTTAATAATATTTCCTTAGCATAGAATTTGAACCATGTTCCCCTAACGTTAAAATGGTCATACAATTTTATGTTTGAATTTCTTTTTACGCCTGAACATTAAAAAATTTCGAAACATAAGCAACTGAAACAAAATAAATGAAGATTTAAATTCATGTCAATGGATGTTATGAAAAACGAAATCGAAAAATGGTGGTGCTGGCAAAGAATAATTAGAAAGATACGGAGCTAACAGATAGAGAGAGCGAGTCAACTGAACGAGATAAAGCCAAAAAAAGAAGATAGAGAAAAAACCAAAACTGGCCAAGCTTCCAAAAGGAACTGATAAGTCAAGGATTTGCAGATTTAAATGGGAATGAAAAAATGGCAAATTCTAGGAGATAACGCGAAGGAAACTAAGGCGATGCAGCAACACATTTAATTGACTTCTTGTATGAAGAAGCGGGCTTACAGATAAAAATCCTGCGGCAAATAGGGGGGGGGGGGGGCACGTCAAGCCAATTTTTGACCCAAAGAGAACAGGGTTGCACACTGATTAAGTCTATTATAACATGAGAGTCATGTGGCTAAAGTACTCCTTTTGCTTATTGCAACACTGGTCTGTAGAGGCCATCGAATAGGGGTAGGAAGTGCAAAATTCTTGAAGACACTTCTACAATCGAATAGTGTTCGATGATTCTAGTAATTAACTTTTCAAGAACATATTTTCTATCTATATTTTTAGTAATATATTTTGAATTATAATACTATTCTTAGATGTATTACCTTTAAACAAATTGTTGTTGCAAAATTTAAAAAAAACGAACTGAATTGAACGACACTGTCATTTGAGAGGTCCTTTAAATTTTATATCTGTAGCCTCAAATGCAACATTGGTTTGTCCGAATGGCATGTTGATTTCACCAGCTACCAATATGGCATTCTCACCCGACACAATCCTGCCGATCAGCCATCCATAAGATATGCTTTATACCCATGCTTCGAAGACTCGATACCACTGGCATACCCGGCAGAGTAAATACGGATCATACAGGTCTGGAGTCTCAGTGGACTGCTCTCTACAATGATGCAAAAACACAATGCCTCTACCATATTACGTAAGAGTATTCAACTTTTATAATGAATAAACTCGAATAATTTTTTAGGATTGGTGATTGTATTTTAGCGTCCAAGGTCATCAGATGCCAATATGGTATGCGGAACCAGACCTACCATCTCATCCAATTCAAGTAAAAGTTATATCATCTTCTTTGAGGGACAATTTCTCTTTAATTCTTTCATTCTCGGTTTCAAAGATGTTTTCGCCAAGTGTCTTGCAGGCTGAGACTCCCATTATCACAAATTTATTCAGATCCTTGTCAGAATATTATATTTAACAAGAAATTGACACACCTATCATGCGTTTCGATTCGTTTACCATCCACAAACGACCCACAGAATGCAGTTTGAAAAATGGATGACACATTTGAAATTTTAAGCATTGTTAAATTTGAATGAGAAAAATGGGGACTAATAATATACCGTTTATTTTTTATAAAATGCTAATTGAAGTCAATAATATAAAAACAGTAATTGCAACATGATACTATTTCTTGCCTATAGAAGGACTTTTTAATTAATCACTAAGTCTACTAAATATGAACTTTAAAAGGGCCTACTTTGATAAAAATGAAAATAAATATTGTAATTAAAATAAATTCTTCACTGGACTGTTGTGGGAAGCTCCTTAGCTAAGTATAACTTTTCTATCTATAAATCTTAAAACGACTGTTGCTTGAGTTCCTCCAAACGACCCCAAATTGTGCACAAAGTGAGCACTTCGCCGACCGCTAGTTGCTCCTTATTGGATGTTTTTCACCCTTGGATGGCCGTTCCGGACCTGGTCGACCAGACGATTGCGTCCTTGTCTTGCCTACCTGTGAATAATTATTTTTAAGGTCTTTGGGAGTAATGGGTGCCCATAGCTAAATAATTAAAAAAATTCTATCCACTTTTATTTTAGTTTCAATATTAATTTAATTTATTTATTCTATTTTTTCATATTCAGTAAATGGTTGTTGGTGCCCGAGCAATTATCCAAAAGAGGAATAAGCATCTAGAGAATGAATTCGCCAATCTCCAACTAAAACTGAATTGGCAAGTTAAAAGTTTTTCTGCTTTCTCTAAGCCCCTCCCCCTAAAAAATTAAGACCAATTTCTTGCCAAATACAATTTTTCTGTCTTATCAATAAAGAATATAAGATGAAATAAAAAAAAATTAAAAATCGAATAGTTAATATTGCTTTGGGTTCTTCATTGATATAATTTTCAAAAACGCATTCATCACAGATTTTTCACTTTGAAATAAATAAGGACAAAAAAAAATAAAAAAAAATTAGACTGAAAATTAAAGTTCTAGCAAAAAATTACAACTCAGTTACCTTTATTGTTTTCTCTACAGTTTTTTACATTTAAAAAGATAAACTTAATTTTTAGGATAAAACTTTTTTGGATTGCGGGTTCCGCTCCTTTTACTTTTCTTCTATTTCGTTCAAATTCCAATATTTACAAAAAAAAAACCTTTGCGGTTGACGTTTGGACCTGGGTGTAACCAAGTTTTCTTCTACAGTGAATAAGAAATATATAAATTCAAATTTGTTTTATTTTGTACTAATTTCCGTTTCAGTATAAGGTGAAGTTCGGAATTATTCTAAAATTTAATCTAAATTGGGAAAACAATTGTCATATTTATATTTTGTTGATTTTTAAATTGAGTCATTCAACCAACGGAGTTCAATGGTGAAACGGGATCCTGTGACTCCTTGAGGGGATGGATATTAATGCATATTTTTAATTCATGCTTCTTTAAATTGAAAAAAAATGTAATATGGGGAAGAACACGAAACCTTGTATCATAATTTTATTTTATAAGAAAAGGAGGGAGCTTGGCCTTCCTATTTCCGTTGATATCATCAAAGAACGACGGTCGCTGTTTCTTCCCTCAATTTATTTTCAACTTGATAAAACTTTGCTCAAAGCGTCTCGTAATCCACATGGTCGGAACCATTTATATCCAACAGGTTTCCTATGAACTTTATTTTATTCTACACTCAATTCGGTATATTGCTTTAAAATGACACTTTTCAAATATTATTCTTGCTATAGTGCCCGCTTTTCGATTGATGCAGTAAATTTAGGTCGTAAGTCATGGAGAAGACCTATGTCTTCAAAGACCACATGTCCAACCCAATGAAAATACTCATTTAATTTAAAATGAAATACTGATTATCGTGATTAATTTATTTTTATTTGAGTTCTCTAAAAGTCCTTTTCAGTATCAAGGTAGGACTATAAATAAGTTTTTCATTTAATCAAATTAAGAATGTATTTTAGGTGCCTTTTGTGGATCAAGCGTATTATGGTGTTGCAGAATATTACTTGAGATAACTGTCAAAAATCAAAAAAAGAATACGCAATCAAATAATCAATTTATTATTGGCACCTTAGTTTTAATATAATTCTTAAACTAAAAAAGAAAAGAAAAAACAAAACCTTCTTTTTACTCTTAGAACAAAATACCATAACTGACTAATTTATCAGCTGAAATAATAACTGGAGGAGTAGAGGACATTTAAGGGATTTTTGAAACAGTATATGAATACTTGAATAGTCATAAGCCTGTTTGGATGGCGTATGGCATGTCTTTGATTGGCAAAAAATATAGTTTTCTAAATATTGTTTTACACGTTTTTAAAATTAAAAACTTTAAATTTTTTAAATGATAATTTAGTAAAAAATAAGCAAATTTTATTTTAAATTAAATGGAAGTGTCTCAGTCCTTCAGCTCTTCAATTTTTGACTTCATATTTCATATATTGGTCTGCGAAACATGCAAATGACGTTCGAATCAATAAAAAATGCTGAATATATATATATATAAATATACATTGATTTTTAAGATTACATTTATTGGAGTATTAATTTCCATTCATAATTTTCTAAATTGTTACAGTATACGAAATATTATTTCCACCAATGAGTGCCCGTTTTGTAATAATTCAAATTTTGATTTCATAATAAAGATATAATTAATAGAGCAACCCTGGTACAGTTGCCAGAACGTTCTAGTCTTATGCATATTAACTCATTGATCATTACACTATTATTCTAAAGAGAGTGACGCAACGCTCTTTCATTCTCGATATGCAATAATAAATCTTTAATTTTTCAATTTAAAACATTATTTACTTTGTAAAAAAAATCCGTGTTATCAATTTTCCTTGACTTTTTTTGGGAAGGCAGACATTTCAATGATTTTGTGGGTCCCAAGTGTTTTCGCGTATAAATAAAAGTTTCATTGTTCTTGGGAAAAAACTATTAATTCGTCAAACTCGTACCTTAAAGAAATGTCTTTATCGATTCGTTTCAGTGTTGGTGCAATAACAGTGAGTGGCTCCTACTATCTTTTCCAGTATGGGATTTATATCGTAGTTAAGTTTGGTCTTATAGCGTTTGTCAATGGCAAGTTTTTCAGGAAATTTATCAAATCTAGAGTTAATTTCGAGAAATTTATTCCAACGGGAAAACCCTTTTCTTCCAATTCCAAGCAAGGTTAGTTTCGATGCACCTTGCTTGAAATTCAGGCACCATGCTATTGGAGTACTTCCACATAGCGGTGCTTTGAGTGGTGAGTTTGCTGGTCTTGTAGATAAGTCCACCAGGGACAGGTTCGCGTGCTCACGGGAGGCGTCGCATCCTTCAGGCCTGGCCTAGAAAAAAACCTATGTATTTTTTATTATTATTAATTATATATATTTAAATTTATATTTACCTCTAGTTTTGCTTGCCGGTAGTTATTTTCCCGGTCTAAGACGCTAGCCAATAAGAACAACCCGAAATTTGTGGTGTCGGATTGGCTAAACGCCAATTTCAGCAGCTGGATAGTGACAACTGCCGCTGTGGCTACGGAATATTGGCCAATGCTTCGTAGTAGATGATGGGAATGGTGGATTTTTCTCCAGCTGTTAAGAGGGAGATTGGAGGGGGACAGGAGATAGCTTAGTAGTGAAGGAGATACAGAAAAGTCGGCGGGTTTGGTACCGACGAACACGTTGATGATGCTTTCCCACAGTCCTGAGCAGCATCGGAAAATTCGGACTGGATGGAATATTCACAAGCCATCTTGCAGCAACTCAGGACATTAAGCCGTAAATTTTCGTTATGGTGGATTGCGCCCTTAAAGAATTGGAGTAGTAGAAAAAGGATTTGAAAGGTGTCAAAATATCCTTTTCGCATATGAATCTGGAGCTCGTACCAATTAATCAGTTCCACCTTTTTAAAAAAGGAGGGGAAAAAATTTAATTAGGCTTTTTAAAAAATAAAAAATAAATGTATATATTTTAAATCACTTACTTGAAAGATGGCTTGAACGATGTTCATAAGCAACGCACTAAGAAGTCTGAGTGAGTTGCGTAATGGGAGGCTAGGATAGAACAGACAAGGGATCACAAGGGTAATTACGGTAGGGGCATCAGGAGTTGATTTTGAAGCTTGGGTAAGGATTGTAAAGAGAAAGGAAATGGAATAGTAATGGGCGTTGTAAGAAGCATTGGGTGGTGAATAGGATCGAAATATCTCAAATGCCTGAACTAAAAAATTTGGACATGTATCCCGACATATTTTTTACAACCAAAATGCTAGATGCACGTGATATTGGAATACTTGTTCCAATGGAATAGGATGAATAGGGAAAATCTCGTCTAAACGAGAGGGAGATTTTTGGCAGAAAAATAAAAAAAAATATCTGAAGCGGATTTTTAGACAATTTTTTTTAAAAAGTTCATTACTCGTCAGTCGCAATCAGAATTTTTAGTTGTTACAGAAACCTAACTAAAATACAATTGGCAAAGGAATGGCATGGAGAATGTTAAACCATCTATGATTTCATTTTGATCGCTTTCAAAATTACGCTAAACATCGATTGTTGTATTAGTTGTTCAATATTTTTTGAAATAGATTTAAAATGGAAATCAATTTAAGTAGATAACGGTGTTAATATTTCAGAAGAAATCCTAGACGTTAGTTTCACTTAAAATAAGATCTCTTTACCAATTTTATAGGTTGTTAGCTAATTACCAATTTGTTAGGCGTTCTGCAGCCACCTTGGTTCCAGGGCCTACATAAAGAAAATTTAACTAAAAATACAAGCTAGAAGTCAAGTCATATTGGATCTCAAGTGGAGCCTGGTAGAGAATCAAGGATTTCAGCAGGATAAACATGTAAGTAAAACATTTTTCCCACATGAGTTGATAGCGTACCAACTTTTAGGGACTTTGACAAGAAAACAAATTCTCTAATGTTAGAATGGAAATCAGATTCTGGAGAGACTGTTAAAAGAAATAAAAAAATATGTTTTCTATTTCTGTTTTTAAATTACATGAAAAACTTTGTGGCAGCCCTGCTAATAACATTCCACTGCCGATGCAATTCATGGCCATTGAGGATGAGGAGATTTCTCTCTTTTATAATGAAGAGAAGGAGGGAAGATGTGCAACTCGCGCCCGTCTTTCATGTTTTTTTTTCAAACAATGTTGCTATCTATTTTTTAAATCTCAAAAGAGCATCTCAGATGAATTATAAGAATATTTTAAAACTTTCATTAGGTTTTTGTTGAGCAGCGTGGCTTTTCTACGAGTCTTCCCGATAGTGCTTGTTTTGACGTGCCCACGGCCACCTAATAATCGTTTTTTTCGGTCCTTCCATTGGTTCTGCAGCCTTCGTCACTAAAACGCGACTCTGCGGTAACACATTTAACAATCTTTAAATAGACTGTAGTCTTTTTTAATTTTTTGTTTCAAAATTAAAGAATGTTTTTTCGAGGCGAGGCGAATTAAAGAGTGGTTTTCTGGCGATTTAATGCATATAAGTTGATATCTATAGATTTTTTTCTAAATTGCATTGTGTAAGTGTGCTAAATTTCTCGTTACACAAAGGACAAATTGAATGAAACACCACGACTTATTCCAGAACATATGTTTATTTTCAACCTTGACTGGGTATGTCAAATCTTCAAATTCTCTGTCTCCGCGGTGGAAAACCATTAAACTCTCACGTTAGTGGTGGCGTGAAGGCCAGTGGTGGCAATGGTTCCGTTTTCATCATAAAAGTAAGGCGGTCGGATTTGAGCACAAGTTTAAATACTTTTTCCTACCGCACGGCATGATGGCACCACTCTATTGAAGTATGTTCTAGGAAGGATTTACACAATGTGTTTTCCGGGAGCAAAATCCTTTCTGATTTTATGACAATCTTGTGTTTACTAAGGATTTATATAAGTAGTGATAAGTTCCAATCTGGGGCTAGTAAGCTCCCAATTTCTCACACATCCATTAATCTGGGACATAAAACCGCGTCCAAGATTTATTGGCTGGTACGTGACATAATTATTACTGGCTTAGATTCTAGCATTAAATTGCCTTTACCCTTTGGAAATTGACGCTCCCTCTTCGTAATTAGGAATACATAAAATAGAGTAAAATATGGTGTAAAGTAAATAAATGATTATTGAGGTGAGATTAAGACAAAAAAGCGGAAGAAGGTGCAAAAATTAACCTTGAAAAGACTAAATTACAGAATATAATCAGAGTAACAAGCAACGCTTAAAACACTTATCTCTTCCCTGTTGCATGAAACAGGGAGAACTTAATAAATCACCAAGAGAAAAAATATGCAAAGGTAGGCTTAAAGGTAACTACCCCCAGTATGTTTGAATTGCCGGATTGGATCTATTAAAGCAGCATAATAACAGAACTTCCACAAATAAAATCGGCAGCATCAACAACATCAACGCTGCTTCTTAATCAAAATCCGAAAGAAATTGTTAGCTATAAATAGATTGTAACAATCTATATCTGATAACGAAAAAAAAAATAAAATTGGCAACACACTTTAATTAATGAAAATGTGTTAAGATAAAAAATAAATAAAATTGGCAATATACATCCATATTTTATTGATATAAAAATGTAGTATACATTAACACGCCCACATTTAAACTTTCCTAGAAATGATTTACGAAGGCGTTTTGAAACCTTACAAACATAAAAAAAGAAAACGCGAAACGGTTTTTTACTTTTAACCGTCATCCCTACACATTTGTTAATCTTTCTGACTACTACACTGTCTATGAATCTCACACCCAAGAGTTTCTTTGATTATTTGCTAGAAGTCCAATTTTTAGATCCAACCTACATTCGTTGCACAAAATGTAACGTCCCTATATAACTAAATATCAACACTAACAAAGCAGATAGTGTACATTGGGAATGCAATTCAACAAAGAAACAATGTGAGGCAGAAGAGTTCGCGTGCAGCACTTCAAAAGCAGCTCACACCAAAAATTGGTTTTACCACTCAAAGTTGTCCCTCCCCGAGGTGATGCTAATTACTTACCACTGGCAGTGTTACGTAATTAATTATAATGCAAACTAGGGTGTTTCATTTTTGCAACTTATTTTTTAAATCGAATTCCTGTATTGAATCGAGGTGTGAAATGATGAAATATTATCGCTCAATTTTTTTCAGACCGAAAAAAAAATATTTGGGGGTCCCGCAGACAAAAAAAACGTGAAAATAGCGTGAAAATATGGGTGTTTTAAATTATAACGGAACTTGATTGCATAATAAATATTTCCTGTACTATTATTAGATAGATAAAGTGGATTTGATCACGTATACAAAGTTTGGTGAAGATTGGTTAAGTTTTAGGGGTCCCGCAAGAGGTTGACATAGTTGTGTATGTTATTGCTGTCACGCAGTGCGCACTTAAGCACCATGAGGTTGTTGTGTATGGGGACCGTTTAATTTAGTTTGAAGTCTTTCCTATTAAAAAAATTAGTTATTGCCAATGTTAATACATGTTATATGAGTAGATTTTCCAATAAAAATTGGCTTTGTCTTCCGTTTAAGTTACGGTAGCCATAGTATGCGCCGTTCCGCTCTTATTTCCCCCGTAATTTCCTATTAATGTATTTTGTACAATATTTTCTTTTAAACTGCACAATTTCAATGGATAATTTGATTAATCCCATTCATTCTCATTAAAAATAAACCTTTTTGTTCGCAGAAAGTAAAAAGAAATACACACATAGTGGCTTTGATGGAAAGAACAAATGTGTTGTATGTTTTCCTTTCAATTAAATGGAATCTTCATTAATATTCACTTTTTAACTAATAAATATTACAGGACAGATAAAATGATAAATCTAACAATTGTTGGCAAAAAAATCTATGTTTAATTTTAGTTAATATCCGTCTAGTGCAATAGTACCCAAGTAGTATAATGAACGGACCAAGTAAACGAAAAGATGATAAAAATATTAACTTATATTTTAAACCGGCTTTAATAAAACGATATTAAGGTTTATATTAACATTATTTATAATATTTTCTACAAGTTCTTTTTAATAAAAGTTTAAAATTTCCGATTCAATGCAGTGTTATATTGTTATAGTGCATAAGCATGCTATAGCATATACGATTATGCCAAAACTACCAACCCCTTGCGGGATACCTAAAACTTAACCAATCTTCACCAAACTTTGTATACGTGATCAAATCCACTTTATCTATCTAAGGAAAAAATTACGCTTTATTTAAATTATTCACTTTAGAGCGGCGAGAGTTACAGAATTCGAAATTTTGGCAACTTCGACAGACCACAAATGACTTGCATGTTTTATTTTTTATTTGTGTTAGCCTCCATCTAATCATAATTTAATTGGTAGTTAGGTAGGATCACACCAGCTCGTAGCTCGTGGAGCTCGATGGAGCTCGTACCAAGTGAGAGTCCACTTTTTTCTTTTAGTTTTTTTTAGTGGACCAACCTCCATGTTTGATAATGCACTCTTCCAATCAACATTAAAGAAACTACAGTTTCTCAAAGAGTTTGTCTTTCTTCCAAACGATCACAAACTTATCTTCCATTTTCGAATAGCTCATTTCTACTATTACAGTATTGCAACTCAGATAATATTTTCATCAACGACTATGCAATTTCAATCGGATTTAGGTTGGCTGCTTTGGCTAACCACTTGATCATTTCCACTTCCAGATGATCCTCAGCCCAATCATTTTAATGTTTGGATGGATAAGTAGTCGTTAACGAACGGGATGGGGTAGTTTTCTCCGAACCTTTTAATTGCCTCCGTAATAAAAATGTCATCGAGAACTTTTAAGTAATTTTCACAGTGAAAATGACCAATTATTAAATGAAGGTCATCGAGACCATCAAATCTCATCCAGCTGCAAACCGATACAAAGTATCTTCTGCTATTCTAAACAGTATGCTCCTTCGATATGCTCCTTGCCATAGCGTTTCCCTGCTGCCAGGCCCTACCACACCTTGTCCTTTTGTTGAAGGAACGAAGTTCCGCTTCGCGGACAAATGAAAACAGCCTCAGGAAAATAAAAAAAAACCCGAATCTACTGCGAAATCATTTAAATGCCCGAAAAATAAAAAAAAACACCGAAAATCTAAACTTGCTCAGATTTTTGGTCGTTGAAACATTTAAGGACGAAATTGTACGCTGAATTCGAATCTACTCAAAACAAAGGCTCAAGAGGAATGAAAAAAAACCAAGTCATAAATTAAAGATGGCGGCGCGCAAGCACGAGAAAAAAATGGTGGCGCAAAGACATCCGAAAAATTGGGACCAACACACGCAAGGCAAAAGAAATTGCAGCAACGTGGAGTGAAAAAAACCAACACAAACTACGAAAAATAAAAAATAAAAAATTATCTCCTCGTTACTCTCTTCGTCTTCACGCACACACAAAAAATTGCAGCTAAGAATTATTTTATTTCAACCAGCACAATCAAATTCTCTTAAAAATTTGATATTAATTACACGGCAATATGGGAAACAGGTTGAATCATGATGAAGAAAAACAGGTAAAATAAATCTAAAGTCGAGAGGAAGGTGAGAGAAGCGATGCATTGATTCAGCCACACAGGCTGAATCACTAATACTTGATACACCTCAGGAGGTAAAAAACGCAATGTGGTTGTGATTCTTTCTTCGTAATGTATCTCTTAATTTTCAAGATGGCTGAAAGGCCGTTTTTCTTACCTTGCGCTACACACCGGCGTTGACGTCGATTTCTGGCCGATAATTACATATTTCGTACAATTGATGGTACACAAACATGTTAAGTTTTTTTACGCTGAACACGACGGTATGCTTTGAAGCTTTTTATTTTTTGTTCCTTTCACTATTTTACCATCTCGCGCCAGGTATTTTTTTATTTCTTCATCCTTCTATTTAAGATTTAATTTAAAAAATAAAATAAATTTTATTTTCATTAATCCATAACAAACTGTTTTGAGAGGGTAATCCGATGTCCTAATTGGATCAAAACCTCAGATTCCACCGGAAGGTAGTTGGAACTACCCAGATCAGTCGGACCATCACCTCCAATTTCTGCACCTTGATACGACCAAGTTTTGTAATCCGACTCGGCAATCACGATTCGGCAATCAGTCATAATCTACAATAAAAAATATCCCAACCTAAAGGCTATGCGGCTCGTAAGACTTGTCTCTTCTAAAACTGCCTTCTTTAAGGCAAAGGGCATTTTGAATTAGAAAAAAAATCAGTTGAAGGCTAATTGAGAAAAAATATTATAAAAGAAATGCACACACACACATCAATATATATATATAATTTAACAATTCCAAACTCTAGAACTAGAAACGCCTTTCCTGATACTTGCATTCAAGTTGTTCCTACTCCTGTTCTGATAAAACATGCCTAAAAATATACCGCCAATTAAAAAATTTAATGTAAAAATAATAGAAAATAACTGAAATTGAGGGTAACAAGAGTTTGGGTACACTAAAACTATTCATTTTGCTGGCAATTTCCTCTCTAGAAACTGTGTTGTTGAGGGATAACAATTATGGCCTTGTCAATCAAACTGAGCAACCCTTGGTTGTTGAGGGAAAATATGATCCTTTGAAGAAATCACTGTTGAAGTATTTTTATGGTGCATATCTTTTAAATTAGGTTTCCTAGTTTTTTGGCAGTCTTCTGTAAAAAAAAACTGCTTGACAAGTTTTGTGAAGGCAAGAAATGAAGAATTTGAGTAGTTTCCAGTTTCCTTCCTCGTTGGTTGTGAAGTTTGTTTCAAATACCAACTCTAATAAAACTCTTGAATGAAAATATCTTTTATTAAAATGGTTAAGGTTAAAAATAATTGAAATAGAATGATACTATATAATTTATCGATATGAACGTTCATATTCTTGTAAATTTAATATGATGAATCTTATTTTTACCTGAAAATTCATTTGATTGCTCATAAGATAGTTCATCAAACTTAGAATAAGCGTTCCATGTGTAGAAGGTTGGAATTATTGAAATGGACGACAATTGCGATGCCACATCATCAAACTAATTTTCTATATCACTATTGCACGTGTAATGAAGGGATATATTTGGTAACTTACCTTTAGAGACAGCGAATTACAATCCCAAAGAACTATTACTGTCAATGCCATGCTCTTTATATGGATAAGTCAAGTGCTGGTGATTGTTTTGGCCATCGTAAATGACTTTATCCCCATCGAAAACTGCTTCCCCAATGTTTGCTTTAAAGTTTCCGATTTCTGTCAATTTCTAGTCTAGGTAAGAGTCTAGAACGACTCACGAAGGCGACGAAGATTAACCAGGGGATTACCATTTTCCCTTTTATTTTCAATTTCACACTTAAAGTAGAATTTTAAAAATATCCGTTTATGACACATTGAGAGCAATATAGTGAATTGTAATTCCCCAGACACTAGAATAAGCCTTTCAGTTGTGATGTAGGGGGTAATTAATTCACTAATTTACAAGAGTATGTACCAGAACGGGGTGTAGATATATCAATTATAATATTTATCATCTAATTCTGTTCAATATATATATATATATATATATATATATATACGCCTATTGTTATGCTTGGTATCTTTTTACCATCTATATGATTAATTTTGTATGCATCAAATAAGCGCGTTGATTTTGAGATGATTAGAATACCAAGAAATGAGGATGGATCTTCTATATTCGTTTGTGTAGGTGCCTTCAAGTTTAATTAAATGCGCGCCTAGTATAATGAGTGGTTCTTGTTCTAAAATTTTAAATGTACTTATCTTGTTAAAAATGAAGGACCCCTTTTATACCATATTCACACTGAAGCCTTATACTGGTATAAACCTTATTCTGGAATAAAATCTCCATTTGCGCCCATGCAAAAATAAATCTAGAATAGGTTTTATGCCAGAATAAGGCTTCAGTGTGAACATGGTATTAGAAACAGTCATAGGATTTATTCTCTCTTCTCAAAATACCGGCCTTGAAACAGAGTTTTCTTAACAAGCAAAGCTGCATTAACAGATAAATAAGTGTAACGAACAATTCTAAAAGTTAAATTGTATTGCTCGTTAAGTTTTTAAAAGCAAGTTTTTAAAGTGTATTAATTGAAAAAGTTATCACTTTATTAATCAGGTAAGATGATGACAGCCTAAGACCGATTTGTTGATGTTGCGCAGGGATTCCCTCTGACCAAGCCAACTGACGTCTTAAATATGGAATGTTCTTTCCAGAAAATGTATAAAATAGTGGAAAACGGGAATCTCTAATTTGCGCAAGCGCACAAATACACTTACATGCGCCATTTTACCAGCAAACTCTATTTACTGAAACGTGCACCCATATAGATAGAAAAACCGTGCGCATCTACCGTTAAATGATAAAGCCCCGACGGCGTTCAAGGTGCGCCATTTATATTTATTTTTTGAATGTCGTAGCTTAATAACTCCGAAACTTAAACAATGAATAAATTATTGGCCCATCTCTACAAGTACAGCAGTAACGGAGAAACAAATGCGTATTAAAAAAAAACAAATTTGGAATTTGGATGCAACTTTGGGTCTCTCGTGAAAAGCTTATGAAATGTTAAAATATCGATCGGTTGGCTGATTTTACTCTTACAAAATGATTGTGAAAAAATGAAATAGCCTAGGGAGTAACATTTTTTCATCAGACATTCTTCAGTCTGTAATCAGACTTTTTGCTATCCGCTGATTGGCTGATCCGATTCGATATGAGACATGCTCCTGATAATCGGAATAATGTTCGAATGAGACTGTGCTCGTGGACTTTTTTAAGCATTACTTCAAGATGATGTGAGACAATATCATGAGTCTAGTAATAAAAAATAATAAACCTAACTTATTAGTTAAATGAATGAGTCTATACGTAGAAATTCTAACTATGAATTTGATATGACTGATTTTACAGTTTCTATGAAAGCAACTTTGGAGGAGGGGTGGGGTAATAAGATATCAGGTAAAAAATAGTTACTTTTCTTTGCTGGTGGTAGAGAATATCTTTTCTTTATTAATATTCACAAACTTTGCTTTCAGATAGAATTGTGAGACAACACCATTTCGACAATAACGTAAAGACAAAGAGAATTTAAATATGTTATTATAATTTAATATTATATGAGAAAATTTCTCAAAATTGCTTGTCTCGGTCAATTCCAGTTTAATACTGGAATTGAAATCATTAAAAGAATGATTAAATTATTGCGCATTTCTATAATACGCCATACTTTATTGAAGACAAAAAAAGTTAACTTGCGTAAGAAAAAAGTTCTATGGCTCATTTTTTTAAATTTCAAATAATTCATAAAATGTTGTATTCCTTTAATCTTCATTGCAAATTTAAGCTTGATTTAAAAAAAAAGAAATTCGAAAAAGTGTTTTTATCTAATATATATTTTTTTATTAATGGAAATCATTTTACTTGTGATTTATTTCTTTGATTGCTCTATGGATAATTTTTTTTATAAATGCATATTTACAGTTATATTATTATTATTATTATGGAACTAGTGTAGTCACAATGAAAAAAACAACTGTAAAAACAAAAAAAAAAGCTGCAATGGATATCCTCTATAACAAGCAGTAGATCTTCCAATAGTCGTGTTCTTTTTCCCAAGTTTGACAAGGTAAGTTGCTTGTAAAAAAATGGTGGTTTAGTTTGATTTTTCCTCGGGCTAGGCGGGCAAACCAATCTAATGAAATTTTCTTTTAATTCTTAAATTCAAATTATTTTATCAACTACTAAACTGTGAGTAACACTTTCTCGAGATCTGAGATTTTTGTCTTTTTCCGTTAACGCGTTATAAAATATGACAGGACAAATTATCATTCGGGTGTCGTTCTTACCGGCCCAAAAGAAAAGCTGACAGTAAAGAACAACGGGACGAATACGGTATTATACGCCAAGAAGATGGCTTCCAACTTTGTTGGTTATCAACAAATGTTAACTGTTAAGTATCGGTGTTTCTAGAAAAGTTTATGAAGATGGTGTCACAATCTTTGTGGCCTTTGTTTCTGGCGGGCAAGAAATTTATTCCCAACGCTTTACCCCTGAATCTCTAAATTTGAGTTTCCCTCATGTTCCCCATGCTGGAAATATGGTAGTGAGAGCATAACAATAAAACTAACTGTCAATGAGAGAGGGGCAACCGTGAATTCGGGGATCACAAACCAAACGCACACCACCTGTTACATGAAATGTGTCCCCCAGACACTGTTCCACAAGAAAGAGGTAACCCCCCCCCCGCGAAATTACGAAGTATATTACAAATTACGATATTACAAAG
This sequence comes from Chydorus sphaericus, assembly GCA_030141595.1. NCBI lineage: Eukaryota > Metazoa > Arthropoda > Branchiopoda > Diplostraca > Chydoridae > Chydorus > Chydorus sphaericus. Next base: position 3,780,845 of record CM057926.1, on the reverse strand, counting down.
TTTTCTCAATCTTTTATTTATCTCTTCAGTTCAGAGAGGTAATTTTTGCCATTGATGTTACCAAGCTAACTAACGATCCGAGAGGGCTAGTTTTAGCTCTCCAAGAAATATTCCGTAGCCTCCTGAATGACCCCATTACTGAAAACGCGTGCAGGCTGGCCGATTGTTTTATGTGAGAACCGGAATGTTTGGGATTTTTTCTCCCGGCTAATGAAAGGTCTCATAGAGGCTTTTTGGTTCTCGACGTTCAAGTTCTGACAAGTTCACTCAAGGATCAAGAAGGTTTAACTGGAGAGAGAGTAATGCATCATAAAATAATTTTTCTCAGGCGCTACTCGTTTTTCTTTATTATTTTCTCTTCTTATTATCAGCTCTGTCATGGAATGTCGGATCTAATCGAATATTCCTTTTTCGCTTTTGAATACATCACCAATCGACCAGTGACGTATCCTTCTAATATTTTAAATGATGTACACTGTTGTGCCACCTGGTGAGCCCCCCCCCATTCCGTGGTTTTACCATAGGTTTAAATAGGAGATTCATTGTTTTTAATTTTAACATTTTAATTTCTGTACGGCCTTGCAAAAGAATTTATTTTTGTTTCTTTAATAAAGTAAGAGTTATCGGTATCTATCCTTTTCAAACAAAATTAAAGAGAAAGATCAAGAGGAATTTATTTTTATAAAAATTTAAATAAATACAATACTGAATCAACTTTCATTCACTATTTATTTAAGATGTCGAAATCGGAAATTAAAGTATAATTTTTGCTAGGAAATTTTATTCCTGTCGTAAGTTTCTATTTTATTTGATGATTCTAACGACAATCGACTTGAATATCGTTTAAAAATAATTATACATCACTATATTTAATCTATTTTTTCAATCATTTAAATAGCTTTACAGTGTCGGAACTTGCAGTACTGTATCCCTATTGCACATTTATTTCTTAAACGTTGCCTTATGTTTTCAGGGCAATTTCTAATGGCTTGCGATTTACATTAGGATCAGCTAGTAGGCCTATGATTTAATTTTTCGAAATATTCAGCATGATTTAATATGGAGTTATTCAATTAAAATTAAATTAATTAAAATCAGAACGATTATTTTTAAAAACACGTCTCCAACCCAAAAACTGCCAGCATTTCGCCAGCCACCTATCTATGAGTATACCTGATTTATTTAGATATTAAATCAACGTTGCAGGTATTTAAATCAAAATCAAAATCATGCAAAAACTTAAAAATTTAAAATCAATAAATCAACATCGTGATTTAAATCAGAGATACTTTTTATCCAGCACTGACTTCAAGTGACTTTGGTATTTAAAATTCAATTATTGTAATAGAAGGCTCATTATGTTATAAGTTCGCCCCTAAAACAAAAAAACCCTATTAATTATCAAAAATAATTTAATAATTATTGCATCATTACTTCAATCGATTTTTTTGTGAGGACCTATTTTAGTAGTCGTTTTCACGCCTTACCTTTTCATGAAATCTCTAGCGTTCCTAATGGATGAAAAAAGTATTATGGAATTAATTGCTTCTAATTTCGGCTAAACTGTCATATAGGTTCCTCGTTACTTAGTTTCACGTAGTATCACGTAGTTTTACGTAGTTTCACGTAGTTTTTAACGGGGAAGGCGACTATAAGCTAACGGGTAGGTGACTTAGCTAACGAATAGGCAACTATTAGCTAACGGGTAGGCGACTATTAGCTAACGCTTTGGGTTAGGTTAGGTTAGGTCAGGCTAGGTTATTATATAATCCTTTTGGGAATTTAGTTTTACTTAGTTTACTTGGTTTGTCATCATATCACGCAAAAACCACGTAAAACTACGTGAAACCAGGTGAAACTACGTAAAACTTGAACACCCAGAAAGGGTAACCAAAGTTGTTCGACGATTTTGAATTTTTATCTTTAAATCACTTTATCTCCGAAACCATAAAAGCTATAGATTTGGCCTTTACTTCAAATTGTAGCATATTCAATGATTAGTTTGTGTTGAAAATGTTTTTCAGCATTAATTTTGAACGCGTTCTCCACAAATAAAGGTCATATAGCTCTCCTTGTCTCAGGAAATCAGTGTTAAAATGGTATGAGTAAAAAGTTTATCGATTGATCTCTTCACTTGGTAAGTATTTTTTCCACAGTATTTTAAAAATCAAATTCAGATGTTTCCCATGTAAATGGCCAAGTTGTCCCAAATTAATCTTAGTTTGAGTAGCATCTTATAAAAATTATGTTGGGCACAAAATACTTGAGGAGATAGTTTTGCATGTAATGATTAAAATAAAATATAAAAACCATTAACTTAGCACTCATTTACTATCTTTGCAGGTTGAAACATCTGTCGAATAGGACAATGAATCTGTTGGTGAGCCGGAATCTGTTACAAACAGCTTGGACGCGATGGATTTTAAGGAATTTCATGTAATATCAATAAATTTACAACTTTTTTGGTTCAATTATAACATTATGTGCTATTTTGTAGGGCTTGTTTCAATATCCACTTGACAATCTTCCAACGGTTTGACATTCAAACCGTCACAGGAGGAAATTGATCAGATCGCCCAACGAGATTCCTGGCTAACGGACATCCATGTCGCCGCTGCTTCCAAACTGATTCGAGCAATGATCGAGTCGACGGCTGGGTGATGCGAGGCTTTTTTTCACCTTCATTTGGAAACTATGTGAATTTCTCGAAGATTACAGAAGAAAGCTTGATTCAAATCCTCCACAACGGAGGAAACCACTGGATCACCGCCTAAAAATCTGCCGACGAAAAATTGCCTGCCTTGTTGAGATCTTATGATTCTACCATCTTCTTCTAGTATAGGAAATGTCAGCATAAACACACTAGTAGCGATTTAGGGATTTTTGCTGTAGCTTTCGCAGTAACGCTTGCTTCTTGGGTGATCCAGAATCGTACAACTATGGATCTGACTCCTCTATGCGCAAACATTTGCAGCAATGCATTGCCAAAAACTAGATTTCGCTTTTCCCAACTACAGATAAGAGAGTCAAGAAAAGCAAAACCAGCGCTGTCAAAATGCGCGACGTTTTTTGCCATTGCAGGTTGACCGATTTCGTTCCGCCCGCCATGACAAGAAAAATTGAGGAAGAGAAGTTATTATTCAGTGTTCCAAAAAAACTGCTTCAACAAATGGTTCCATATCCGCTGTGAAGAAGTTGAGGAAGACGACAAGTTGGGAAACTTGATTTGGTTTTGCCGTCAATGCCAACGTAGCCAGGATGCAAACTAGAACGGCTGTTTAATGATTGCGAACCCCAAATTTCATTTTTAGTCTCTTTGTTACCACTTTTTATGTTTAAAAAACCAGAATGGCCAAATGTTGGCGTCATAATCGTTTTCATTGCTTTCATTACCTTCGTTGTGTGTGTACCAATTAACGATCCATCGGCATTCAAAACCCGGAGTGTCAATAAAGAAGTTCAAAGTCTCAAAAGGATTAAAGAATATTATAGTAAATTTTCTGTAAACGCTTCTTCATCGTCGACCGGAGCGGTCATTACGATTTCTGTATATCCTATTTGCTCTCTAAGAAATTGCATCTTTATAAATCACGATTGTCATCATCGACCGGAGCGCTTTTTTCAACTTCTAATATATAAGCACAAATATATATTTGTTCATTAGTGATCTTAGACATTGAGGTGTGAAGGAATATATGTATATTGCGGAACTTTTATTTTTTAAATGAAAAACTGTTTAGAGGCTCCTGTCATAGTTTTTATTATTTGATATTATACTTTCACATCTCAAGTGATTAATGGCAATCTTTTGATTAACGGAAATGATTCCCTTGACGGCAACCCAAGACCACTATAACGTCCTTGGCTATTTCAGTAAAGTTAATGTACTTAAAACTGATAACAATTAACAAAATTTCTTCTAATTGTTTGTTGTTTTTTTGTGGAATCGCTTGAATGAATTTTGGATTCCACTTCATTTCAAGGTTTTTTCCAGGATAGTATTGTAACAAATTTCCTCAGTGGAAACAACGACGATTTTGAACGAAAATTTTCTAAGTGAAAGTTACGATATACAAATATAAGATTGGTTTGTAACTGCCAAAACCTTTATACTTCCCGTTACAGAAGGAGCATTAAGCTTACAAAAGATCTTGTGTCTTCCAAACTTGTGTTTTGCTCGTTGGCCCCAATTTTTTTAGACTAAAGCTCAGATTAAGGATTTTATTATTCAATTAATAAGAATTTCGAATCCACGTTTTTTCTAAATAAATCTGATTCCAATTGTAGTCTTTTCCCTTTTTTCTACAAACCGACTTTTTAAACGTACATAATTAGTAGTTTCAATTTATGAAGCAATTCTTTTATACAAATTTTATTAATTCATTTATTTAGAAGAAATATAATTGTATTAATTATTTAAGATGAATACTTTTGATTTTGTCTTTTGTTTTGGAAATAATATACCTAAATGAATTTTAAAGAAGAAAATTTTACGGTATCTTACCATTTTTGTTAACTAATTATTTGTTTAGGATAATTTAATTATATTTATAAACATACAGCTCTAAAATGTCGAAGTTTAGTATAAGAAAATCAATTTTGCTCATCTCAAATTTGAAATGCATTATTCAAGATTTATTTTTTCATTTAAGATATTATGAGCCATTACCTGGGAGGATTCATGGAGCGCGCCTCTTCCCTGTTTAAAATAACAATTAAATTTGTTTCAATTTCATGTTAGTTACATAATATTCGATAATATAATACGTTTCTCATAGAATATTGTAAAAAATGTAGAAATAGTTAAAGTATGCTGTAAACCTTAGGAAATGTCGATTATTCGTTTTTCCGATTTCAAAAAATTGGAATCGATTTTTGGCCGTCGATTGGTTTTCGATTTGATTACTATTCGATTCAAATCGATTTTATTTTATTTGAATCGAATCGGATCGGAGCCTTAGACTATGTTTACTTTATTGAAATACGGGTTTTCAAATGTAAACCAGATCTCGCTCTCCAGGGGAGAATGTATGCAAAATTGCGTTGCACTCAATGATGACGCTTGGACAGTATCCCCGTAAATTTGAAAGTAGAATGAACTTAGACAGCACTAGTCTCACTCCATAATCCTGTTGGATCTGGTAGATGTTTAGGTGAACATTTTTTTCTCTCTTTAAGTAATTATAAGATGAAGAATAATGCGAATGTTTAATTATCGTTGAAATAATTTAATAATTTTCGATAAATTAAGTATTCACGATTCAATATAAATCGATTATTAACGATTATTCTATTGATTGCAGCTATGGTATTTGGATCAGACCCTTTCAGATGAATTATTTTGATGAATGTTCAGAGTGTAAGAGCTTTCATCTTGACATGTACACCATAGTTTTTTTTTATTATAAAACATTTGTCATACATCGTTTCCCGATATTTAAATTGTATTCCTCTTATTTTTCTTCTCTTTTTTGAACAGTAAGACACACAATTCTCAGTTTGCATGAAAAACAATAAGAAGAAAAAGACGGAAGACACCTCCAGGTGCTACATTCAAAGTCTGTTTTGATTCTTCTTGAAACGTAAACGCATCCTCACTTTGGAGACTATATATAAATACATATTAATTTTGTCCCTTCCGCCCATTGTGTTCCCTTCCCACGTGCCAACGATTAGCGACTTTCTACTTTTTTTGGGACGAATGAACCCAGTCTGGAGGAACCACGCAGTTAAAGACTTGAGTTGAAGTTGGGATACTTCCTTCTCTCTAAATCAACGACGTAATATTTTATTAAGAAAATTAAATTACAATTCATTTCTGTCAAATTAGACTTTTGAATTATTACAATTTGCATTTTCATAAGCTAGGAAAAGCTCATACAAAGCGCCCAAATGCAAACAAAGCAGTTCAGGCGCGGTCCCGAATTCATTTTTCAGAGCCAGGTGCAGATATAATCTCCCACGTTCCAAAACCCTTGAATAAATGTTTTAGCTGAAGAGAAAATGATTGGAGACCCTTATCTAGGTTTCTAGTCCTGTCCGAATAAAATTCGAATAAAGAAACATAAATTTAGAAAATGTATTTTTGCTATGATGTATATTGCTAATGCGGATCCAGCATAGGGCATGGCGTTAAAACATGAGGAGAGCGTTCTTGATAAATCTTCTAAAATAACTTTATTTGTATTATGAGACATCATAAAATTACAAATGTAACACAAGAGAAAATGACTTACGCAGGTCCTTACGATCCGGTATGTAATTTTTGGACAACAAGTTAACAGACAAAATAGGTCTTTCAAGTGGTACACTGCAAGAAAAATAAATTATAATACGTCGTTGAAAAAAAATGAAGTGCTCTATAATACCGTGATGCGGGCATTTGGTAGGATGGATAGGCAACGACAAATTCTACAGCACACCAAGCATAAAATTAAATTTTAGAAATTTTTATTTGAAAACAATGGTTCAAAAAGAGAAAATATAGATAATCAACACCACGTAAATACAGAACAAGTCAAGCAGACAAACCAAAAAAGGTTGCTAAGCAATGGATTGACGCCTACTTGCCGGTAATTAGTAAAAACAAAATATCACTAAGTATTATAAGCAAGAAAAGTAAAAAAAAGATAACTTTGTGCTGGAAATTCCTTATCGACTGGACTATACTATACTTACTTTACTGAAATACTGGTGGTAAAATGTAAACCAGATCACGTTCTCCAGAGGGAATTTACCTGTATGCAAAATTACAAAATTGATGACTTTTGGGCAGTATCCCAAAAAGTGTGACAGTAGAACGAAACTAGACAGCACTGGTCTCACACGCTAATCCTGTTGGAACTGGTAGATAGTAAGGCGGGTAAAGTTATTTATGTGCTCGTAAAGCCAGTGAATGGCAAAGATTAGTTGTACAAAATAAATGTCATAATAATCAAAGTTCTGTAAAATCAAGTTAACATCCTGCGCCACGAGCATTAAATTGTGATGAAGCCTTAACAAATTAGGCGTAAAAACTATTAGGACTCGGGTATGGTTAAACCGCCAAGAAATAGCTAAAGGAAAATGGAATTGCTAGTTATCTGAGGGGATTGTTAGTCGACAAGTATCTACTGGTCCGTTGTGTGGAGCACGAGTTGTAAAATTTTGTCCGGTACCAGCCATTCGCACTAGATATTGGATACACTATATTTAGACGCACAAGATTTTAAAGACGAGATTCTGAATTTGTGACAGATGTCAGGACTAAAGTGGCCTTGTCAGAAAACGAAACAGGCCAAAAAGATTCCTTTACTAGTTTTTCTGCCACGAAACGGCAGTCCGGTTAAAAAATGAAACTAATATAGAATAGCCATATTTGAAACTACCAAAAAAGGACAGTAAGAAAATTTATTAAGTTCGAAAATTTCCTTTTAAATCACACGAAAAAATTAGTTTCATTCCTTAAGTTTATCAAACAAATTATTTATTTTATATTACACTCGAAGCTTTTTGACAAAAAAAAATAATAAATATGTTTTATGTTTACTAAGTGGTGGAAGAATGAAATAGTTTGCCAATCTTTAAAATTAAACGAATATTTTCTCTTATTCGATCTCCAACCATCGTCCTATTAAAGTTGAATTTATGAATTAGCAGAAATAAAGATAAGAATGATAAACTCTAAAAAATTCGAGGGAAATATTATAAAAACTATAAAGAAACTTCTTGAAAATTCCTTCATTGAGAATTACTCCTCACGTATGACCAAAAATATGCAACAAAGTTCTATTGTAAGGTAAATATGAATTTTTTATTCAAAATCTATATTTTGAATTTTGAACTCCACTGGACCATCCTACTAATCAATTTCCACAAACATACCCTTGCGAATAGTAGTAAGACCGCATGAGCCCCAGGGATTTGAAACCAATGTTACATTTTCGCCATTATAGATATAAATCCTTTTGACCCCAAAATTTATCAGATGTCCAACTCTGCCCAGCAATTGTTGATTTTCTAGCCCTTTTAAGAGTGATAAGCTTGCTCAATTTGTTAAACTTCTTGGTATTTTATCCTCTACATTTTGATTGAAGAAAAATAGTCTAACGGCGTCATTGAAAAGCTTTCGGAGTATATGAGTTTAAAAGATTTACACTACACTGGGATATTGTTTGCCTTCTATGAAGTGCTTGGAGTACACTTTAAAACGTCAAAGCTTGAGCGGAATGAATTCCAACTTGATTTTTTATGTAGTCATTCCAATGGACCCGCTTATTAGTCCAACAGAGCGAAAGGGTATAAACATCTGGGAAAGCCCAAATTCTTGACCGGGCGTTGCGTCAAGCTGTTTTTTCAATAATAAACAAATAATTTTCATGACATGAGGCATTGTTTACCAAGTTTTGCAATAAATGAAAATCGATTACTAGAAATGGATTAATAAAAGATAGTTTCCTTTCATCGCCGGCGTTGCTATCTCTGATAACGTTTCCAGTTGTGAATCCAAGGATTTCGTTACAAACCAGCACGAACACACACATCACACGAACATAATCTCCATCAAGAAAACCTAAATCGAAGTAACAGAAGATGAAATAATATCAGTTTATATATAAGAAAATTAAAGATTGCTCTTACTTTCCATCCATAACCTGAACAGATTTTTTTCAGCATTTAGAATGTTTTTACCTGGTGGTTTTGAAACCCAGCCTTCCTTAACACGTCAAAATTTCATAAAGACTAACTTTGCATTGTTAAGCCTCGTGTTTCCAGCCAGCTTTAAAAAGTAAGCTTGAAAAAATTGGAGTACTAATCTTTATGGGAATGAGAATACAACAAGGAAAAAATAGCCAAAAATACGCTTTTTTCAAATCGTTTACAGAAAAGTGGAAATGAATAATACAAGTTTATATTATCTATTTAAAAGGAACATTATTACAATAAAATTAGTTTATTCTTCAGCGGTTCACAAGTTTTTTTGTTGAAATATGTTAGAAAATGGTTTTTTTAGCTCTTTCATTTCTATTCTGTTTTCTATTTTTCGAAAAAAAATAGATAGAAGATTACAGAATAAAAAGTAAAACATCGGTTTCTTACCAATAATTCAAAAGTAAAAGTCTCTATTGCATTTTAATTAAATACAGCCAGAATTGTTAATTAAATAGCTATTAATTTATTCGTCACGTTCACATACTTTATACCGGTTGTCAAAGAGTAATAAAAGACCGTACTAGTATTTGTTAGAAGCGAAATCGGTTCGTGAACAAACGTTTTTCCAAAACAAGCAATTGTTTGTCCCCCATTTTCTTTCACTCTAAATTTCACGGCAGGAAAGCCACGAAGAAAATACGAGCGCTGTTAATGATGGTGAATTTAACACTTCTGACCACCTCACTGCCGCAACCACTTTCGTCCACCCTTACCATGTTCGAATAACAAATCCAGCGGATCATTGTCGAAAGAGCCCCATTAAAAAAGCCCTTGAAAGCTGGTGGTATTCGAGGGGAAACATCCCGTATCGGATTCCTGCTCCTCTTAAGAATCATATTGGCGATGAGGTATTTTGCAAGATAACCAGTTTGGGTAGCTTGGCCAGACTATTACATGATTCTCTGTTTAAAGAACTGCATTGAAAATGAGACTTGATGGATGCATGAAAAATGTCATATAAAAATAAATATATATATATAGCTGCTATTGCATCCATTGCATGATGTTTAGGGATGCTGAAAAGGAGTTTCTGGTAATTTGCAGCCATATATTAATCTTCTTCGTCCAAATCGTCGTTCTCTCCTCTCATTTATCTTTGTCCACCTTCATGGACACAATATTTCCAGCTTCCAGCTGCTCACCATGTAGGGTTATTTTATGAATTACAGAGGAATTTTTTTTTATTTCCTTTGTATCTTTTTTCGAATTTCTTTTTTTTTTGCCATGACGGAAAACCGACGAATATTTCGGCGTCAGTTATATTATTTACTTGAATTATACACTCATCATATGCATTTTTTCCCTTTTGCCGGAAAAGCATTGTACGATATTAATTTTTCTTTACAATTCATTAGTTGGTTTTCTGTTGATACGCAAATGAATTGGCTGATGTGCTGTTTATTTTATTTTAAATAAGGTCATATTTTTTTTAATTTTAAGGCGTTCCAAACTTTGAAAAACGTTATAAATTTAACACTTAATTTTTTTTAAATCCAGCCCCATCGTGAAATATATTTTACAACATTAATAAAAAACTAATTTTAATAAATTTTTTTGAATTTTTGTCATTTGTTTTCGCCACCCTAGTATCTTCTTTCTTTTCTTTGAATATAAACTATTTTTTAAAGATCATTCCTTCATCTTTACAATTATCAAACTATCCTTATCTACGAAGATAGTAATATTTTCAAAGATAGACACAATAGTTACAAAATAATTCATGGAAAAGCTAGACAAAACTCACTTGACGGCCCTCCAAGTCGTCCCACCTAAACTGAATTGAATATAATTGACATGATGATTAACATTCTTTGAATTGCAATTTTTCCGTTGGTTAACGCTTTTTATACAATTCAAAATTAGCTGATTCAAAGACTTTAACGTGTGATTAATAAAAATATTTTCTCCAGTTTTTAGCTTTCCTAAACAAATCATAAAAAAACGAGAAAGACGTTGGAAAGTTTAGAATCTTAAACGCTTTTATTTACTTTCTTTTTATACGTCAAAATGTAATAAAATCATTCTCGTTTGTTTCAATATTTTTTAGTGATTTCTTCTTGAAATGTAACAATACGATGTTATTTTTTCATGAATTGAATGAGCTATGAAGAAGTTTCATGTTTGAAAGTGAAAATTTTAGCTTATTAATAGATTGTCAATCATGGTCATCACCAAAACGTTCACCAGATAGACCAAAATCCCTGTGGAATCTTTTCGGTAAGAAACAGTAAATCACTGTCACCCTTGCCATCTTAATCCAATTGAAAATTATTTGCTCGGAAGTTTGAAAAGAAGTGGCGAAAAAAAGAAAAATCAACGAACTGAGGTAGTATAAATTAAAAAAAATCAGTAGTGGCAGCAGTGGTAATCTGAAGTTGCATCATGTGGCGAGTTTTTGTTTTAATTTCATTAAAAAACTGCTATGAATCATTTACATATCTATGGGATACATGTACAATTGTTTTCAGAGTAGTCTAATTTTAATTCATAAGTCTTATGTTCACAGCATTCAACTTTTTACTCCATAAAGCACGGAGCTTGGAGTTTTTAAAACTCTAATTTAAAGGTACAAAGTAAAAGGTATTTGATCATGAATATTTATATATTATTTTTGTGTATAGTTTCTACCTTATTTTTTCGTTTATGTTTCCGGCATCAACAAAGGGTCGCTAGAAATAAACCTGCTTCTTGTATGCTGGCTTACGACGACTCTTTTATTTTTAGTTAATTAATTGTGAAAAAACACAAGCGTATCTTTTGTAATTGCGGTTATACTATATTACTATTTATAATACAAAATATGCAGTATGGCCCAAATAAACTTGAGGGGCCCAAAGCACTAAACAGCTAAGGGCCCCTCAATACAGTATATTGTACTATACTAGCATCAGGGACAAGAATGAGTCAGGAGGAAACATACAGAAAAAAGAACTGATGGATTTCGAGAATGGAGTCCTCATTAAAGTGGTCGTACCAGCAGAAAGGATGGGCCAAGTTGTAGGCATGGGCCATGTGAATCAGGATTGGATGGAAAGAAAAAACAGAATTATGTAAAGCATTTACAACTATCAACCGGGATTTTAAAAAACTATTTATAAAAAGAGTATAAAAAGAAAGCTGTTGCAGCATTGGAATCGTTAAGATGAGCGCCATATACAAAATTTCGTTGTCTACTTTATGGTTGTAAATTAAACTTTCTAAGAGTACAGGTATTTTTATAAGTTCACAGCATGGTACACAACCAGTGGACTGCGACCCGAAGAAGTACATATAACTGCGTTTTCGGATCTGTTCCGTGGGAGAAGTATTTTTCCCGGATTCTCAGGGGTTTAATCGATTATCTAAAAAATCGATAGTAATAACGGAAATCGTTATTTTTGGATTTTTTATTAATCGATACCCTATTTAAACCCTACGGCGCGCTCCGGGTTAGCCTGTCCCATAATACATATGTTTTTTTCGCCCGTAACTCCGGAAATCGAAGCGATATCGGAAATCAAAAAACATCGACTGCGGCCGATATCCGATGTTGTTTTGATATTGACGTCACTGTGTTTTGCAAAAATCCACCACGACAGCGCTTTCCCTGCAAATATCCTCCCTTGTCGTCTGCAAAGTCGGGCTATCTCGTGTTGTGACATACTCACTCGATCACCCGAGTCTTACTTTCTGGGTTATAATTTTTTTGTAGCAAATGGCTCTCTGTGTTCGAGGAAGTATGCTTTTTTTGTTTCCAATTTTTCTCAAATCTAAAGAGTTTCATTTTAGAATGATTTCCCCCCTTTTAATTTCTAGCGTACCACGTTGTCATAGCGATACATCTTGTGCTCAATATTTGTCACACCTTTGTCTTAGGTCTCTTACATAAAAAATACAGAAAAAGACACTTGTAAAGAAAAATGATTGTTTATTTATGCTAATTATATACACTTTTTTTCATTTCCAGATTCCCGACATGAAGCCCGTTTTCAATTATTAGAATGGCGAGATGAGTTTCGTGATGTGATAAATGCTATGAAAAAATGTGAAGAGGTGGAGGTGGAGCGCAAGATTAAAGAAGAACAGAATAATCTGTCTCTGTAACACTGTTTTGCAATAGACTTGTAAAAATACAACCTGTCACGCTCAGGATTTCAAAAACATTTATTTAATTTATATAGCAAAGTTGGAAAACAAAATATCCATACCTGAATATCGATAATCGAAAATTAAGATATCCGAATCACATATTTCGATTCCTGATATACTGTTAAATATAGCCAGCTCTATTTTCTAAGCCGTAGACGACGCGCTGCACGTTCTGACCTATGTAACATTGCCATTTAAATGGCAATGCTGCATCGGATTATCCGATTTTTCTAAAAAATATCGATATCGTCTGATACATTGGAGTCGGCGAAATATCGATACTCTTTCCGATGTATCACCAGCTCTACTTCTTCTCTTAAGTACTCTTACTCTTAAGAAACAAACTGTAATTAATTAGATTTATCCGTGGATTTACCAACGCCCTCAGAACAACACCCGCCTTCTCACTGCCTTCGGCAACCAGTTCCTCGGCTTCTGCAGTTTTTTTTTAGAATGGGTGTTAAATTGCTCGTTTTCTTCGTCAACCATTCCTCTTTATAAGTCTTACAGGTGAAGAATATTGTCAGATATATCCGAATTTGCAAAAGGTCACATACCATAATCTAGACATTAAAAAATGAGAAAAAATTCCCAATGTACATAACAAATAAATTAGAAAAAATCCAATGTACATCAATATCTCCTGTGGTACTGATTAGTAGAATAGTATAGACGTCGAGCTGCATACGTTCGGCGCGGACAATCCTGACCAAATCACTCAGCTTGGCTTCTTCGACGTTAGATAAGGCACCATCAGTGACATCAACTTCGCGCTGACAATCCTGACCAAATCACCCAGCTTGGCTTCTTCGATGTTAGATAAGGCACCACTTGTGACAGCAACTTGACAACAAAAAAATTTAAAAAAACCCAGTAAATAAAGATTAAAGTCACTGTCGCAGTTGGCACAAAAGTTGGCTTTTCCCTTTATTGGTTACAATTATGACAAATTTTCCTCACGGCGTTCAAGATGTGGTACATAGACTGTTTAACAATCGACTGAGCCGAACGAGACGAGTTATCGAGAATGCTTTTGGATGATTGAAGGCTCGTTTTAGAATAATATCTAAACGAATGGGACTTGATATTGACAATGTCAATGAGACCGTCTCTGATTGTGTAATTTTGCCTAATTTATTTCAAGGACTTGCCAAATTTATACCTCCTCATTGGTATGGAATCCCTTTTCAAAGAATTAAAGTTCCTCCAGGGGCGAACCAAGCTATCCAGAGAAGTGCTACAAAAATTAGCAATGCTATTGATTCATTTTTTGTTGATGACCAGGATGCGCTCGAACACTGATATTTTGTTTCAAATCAACTTGTAAAGAACTATGAAATATATTTTAAACTGCAAGTGAAAGCCCAGTATTTTTTATATAGAAAAAATTATTCAGGTGTATGCTGTTTGAATAATATATTTGAGAAAAAACGTTTATAATAAAAAAAATAGCTCACAATTGTTCAAAAACATTTGGGTCATTATTTCAATTTTGAGTATTATTTTGAGAAGGAAAATCATTGTGTTGATGAATTAGAAGACCCGGGGGTAGCCCAGTGGGCACTTGATTGTGCTTATTTCCAGGTCGTGGTTGATACTGATCGTCAGAAACATAATTATTGTTTTGGGAAACATTGTTTTGAGGAGCAAAAACATATTGGTTGGGAACAATATTCTGATTAACACCCTGTGGATATTGAAACTTCATTTCAGTTGAGTTGAAACTATTATAAGTGTCATTAGAAGTGCCATTAGAAGTGCTTGGTCTGCTCTCAATCATTCCGTTAGCTGGTGATTCCTCCGGTTTCTTGTGAAGAGTGGCTGGTCTGCTCTCCAGCATATCTTTATCTGATGATTCTGCAACACAGGCATCATAGAATGGCCAATCTGAGAGAGAGCTCCTAGTTTCCGATTGCTCTTTTTTCTCCGATTTAAAGTAATTATAAATTATTAGTATGTGTTCGGGGTTAATAGTGTAAAAACGTACTTGAACTAAGATAGAGGAGAACGTTGCGTCGAGCTTTGATTTGTTGGAGAGATCGAAAAACTCCCATATTTTCTTCAAATTTTTTTCATAAACTCCATTTTTCTTTTTGGCTATAAATATATTGAAAATAACATATCAATATATTCAACTTAATGCAAATTTCATGTTGTATAGTAACCTTTACGAAAATCATCATTATTTTCAAGGAGGACGTCAACCAAAACGTTCGTTACTTCGCAACTTCAGTTCGCACTCCTTTTCCGCGATAAATCAATATATTTTTTTCCATTTGACTGGCTTTAATTTTTTTCCTTTTGGAGGCATTTTTACGGATTGTTACAACTAAAAGGGGATCTAAATCATATTAAATGTATATAGTGTTCACACCAGTAAACTCCGGAATAGAAAACGTTTTAACTCGCGATTTGATAGGTGATCAGATAGGAGTGGGACACACTAATTATTTCATTTTTTATTTCGTGGTCAACCGTTTAGATATTCTAAATAATTTTTTCGTGCCATTGGGAATATTTATTATATTCAATCGCAAACAAAAATAATAATAAAACAAGATAGTCAATTCACATTGCATGTCAATATGTATCGTTAGTAATTGTTTAAAATAAATGAAATGTTTAATGCGCGAATTTGGTCATCGAGATCACTTATAACGATCCAGACAGAATAATGATTTTTCAAGGAGATCGCCGCGTTGCTGAAGGGTTTAAAAAAATTGAAGCGGAAAGTCTATCGGTCTATCCATAAACCAAAGTGATAATATGAACAGTGAACACTGAGCAGCATCTCTGATCGACCACATTCTTATCTGTCTAAGTCGTTTGTACTTCTCTCGCCAACTTTTATGATTGTGGCTTGATAGAGAGTAAGAATGTATAATTGAATAATTCTAAAAAGGTTATTCAATACATCAGGACCAGTTATTAAGAGTTATTTATGCTATTTTTTAATAATTATATTTATGCTGGAACACGTTGTTGAAGATGAACGTTTCCATACTATTTTGCATCTACTACAACAGCTTGAATTATTTATAATTTTTCCTATTAGTGATTTCTTTTAATTATCAGTCAAAAAAGTTCCAAATGGTATATTAAATATAAGGATTTGACGTAAAAAATATTCTGCTCGTCAAAAGTTGTTTTTTTCTAGTTTCATTGGATGTATAATTCATTTTTTTTCTTCATTGGTTTTTAATGACTTCCTTTATAAATTTTTTGGGTGGAATATAAATTTTAATTTAGTATAGATGAAGAACCAAGATTTTTTGGAATTGGATTAATTAGTGCAAAATGTGTCCATACCTTATTTATGATATTAAGCATATTTTCCGATACTATTGCCTTTCCATTTCAGGGTTTGCCATATGTGTCATAATATTTTTAACCTATTGATTCGAAAAATATAGAATTAATATGCTAACGAACAAAATATTTTAAATTATTTTATATAACAATACACAAAAAATAAAACCTGCGAAAATGGATAAATCTATTTTTTAAAGTTATTAAATTTAATATTTGTGCAACTGAATCGATGGCAACTTTATTATTTGACTTATTACTGGAATAAAGCTAAAGTCCTATAGGCTAATAGCCAAAAGCCGTATGTTAGGCTCCATAAATGCATGACATGATTACGCCGGAACAGCATTTAAAATGGGAGACGAAAACAGCATATTGTGTGATGTATGTTTGTACGAAAATAGGTTGCTATGCGAAAATTGTCTTATACAAGCACGAATAACTATCACGAGCAGAAAAAGTTTAAATTTGTGCATTAATAATTAAGTCTTCACGTCAAAAATAGGACACTCGTAAAAATTCTATGTAATTTGAAGGCAATACTTGACTATTCTAGATTTTCTAGTTTTACTAGATGTTTAGAACTAAATGTCGTCTAATAGTTAATTATTTCAGATTTTTTAAATGAGCGATTTCTATAAATTATGAGCCCAAAAATTAAAAGCCTACATTACTGCCTTCTCACGTTAAGCGAGATTTAATTTTAATTTTTTTTATCTGACTTAATTGTTAAAGTTAGAATGAATAATGAGGAGCAATAATTAACGACTAGTGCCATCAGCGGCAACTTTTTGATTTTTTTGTATAAATGTTAAATACTTAACACCGTAAAAAAGGATAGATTAAGCACATAGGCATAGAATCACATGTTTAGACCCGTTTATTACCGTTCCAAAAATAAAATAAGGCAATGTATATGGGCAATCCATAACACTTCCTTAATAATAGGGGCAACCGGATTCGAACTCATCTTACGATCGTCAGTCGAATGCTCTACCACTGAGCTATATCCCTTTTAACACATTATAATATTAATCATATTTATCGGCATTAATGCTGATAATAGTAAAGATATGTATTTTTTTAAATGTTTCAAAATTTGCACAAGGTTTTACTTTTTAATTCGGCAATAAAATTCAGAATAAGTCAAATGATTTCTCATTTCATTTCCAAAATAAAACTTTTTATTGATTTTATTTTTTGAGTTACAGCCATTTGAAGCCTCGATTAGGCTAATATGTAATTTGAAACGAATCAACAATTATTTCCTCTCTCTTGAATATGTTTAAATATGACAAAATAGGGGAATATCTGCACTAAAAAATTACTTAAATATTTTATTTTGAAAATAAATGTTATCCTAAACATACATCATATTCTTACTTTTTAGATTGAGGTACATACCTCCATTTATATCAGCCCAAATTTAATAAGATATGAATGCTCCAAATATTTTATTACATGTGTAGGAAAGAAGTGTGAAAATATCAATGCTATTAAATCAGAGCCCTGTTAAATTAGGTATGAAATTTAATGAATGAAACATATGTTCAAATTAATAAAAAATTTCCCATGTTGCCTTTGTAAGGCGTAACACATTCCTTTCATAATTATAATGTGATGTTTTTGTACTCATAATACCACTTTGTCAAGATCCTAACTTAATTGTTTTTCATTTTCTTTTATTTTATCTCCCCCCACTCTCCTTTCCTTATTGGCACAGGTTTTCTCGATTTTCGCTTAACGGTTTCTGATTTTCAACAATAGTGCATTACTAAGACAGGACTTTTTAGCGGGTATTTAGACAGGAATAGAAAATAGATGTTTTTATCTATGATCAATTGTTTTCGTGTGTCAAATTATTCTCTGATATTTTTTATCTCCTGGATCGTTATCATTTTTTACAATACTTAATTTTTTTTAGGTCGGATAATGGAAGCTGACGAAACTGGCACCACCTCTAAGTACGGCTTGAGTACCCCAGTCTCAGTCTCTATTTCGCCAAATTCAGCTCTTAGCGAGACTCAGACAGCTGATTTGGAGAGCTCCCAGATGTAAAGCTTCTTTGCGATTATTTGACTATAACCGATTCTAAATTCCTTGTGAGTATTGTTACATCCCCGTCAAAGACAAAGAAAAATAACAAAGACAACTGTCTTTCGGAGACCAAAAATAAGAACAAAGGTAAAAACAGCTACAAACTAGAGCAGTTTGACTGGCAATCCAAGCAAGAGGGTGGAGCTGGATCACCTAAGTCGTTTTTAACATAAACAAACATAAACTAAAAATCTGCAAAACTAGAAAAACATTTGAAAATATTTTTTAATGAAAATTGTAGGGGACTCATTTATCTATTTAAATAACCAAAGAAATCAATTTTATCTTTATTACATCGTGAAATTTTCAAGATTCAGTAGAAGGTATAATTTCTCCGTAAGACCGTGTATAAGAAATCAAGAATAACCTACTTATTTCGCTTGCTTGGAGGGACCTCTAAACTTTATTCAATTTTTTTAATTTTTTTACCAGATGTTAAATATATTTCGATTAACATACTGTGAAAAGGAGAAAGTGCAAAAATAAAAAGAATAGCTTATAGGAAATCTTAAAATGTAAAAAATGACAATTTTTCATGTTTTACTCGCGGTGGTACCTCTAAATATTTTTTATTTCTCAAAATATTTTAAATTTACTTTTTATGATTCCCAGTATCTCTCACTGACACTATTCTACTTGAACTCCTCCTGTGACAAGTGGTATGGAACCTTCCGAAGACCTTGGGTGGCTCTTGTCAAGACGACTATGACACCTACAGGAGCAGACGGATCCTTCTAGCTGCCGTTCAGGAACGCCGGAGAATGTACAGAAAAGAAGAAAGGAGAATGTACAGAAGAATGTACAGTAAAAGGTCTTGCTTCGTTACAATATCATTTTGATATTTGGCATTGACAAAGTTGTATGGTACGATTTTCTCAACTAAACACGATACATCAGTACACCTACCACCACTACACCACGTGTAAAACATGCATTCTGCTTCTCAGCACAAGAAAGTAGTAATAAAAAATTTAGCTTTACAAATTTTATCAATTCCATATCTACTTTCACTTTTAAAAAATTTGGCAGCGTCTTGCTGGGTAATGGCCCGTCGATACCCATTCGTTGTGACCGATAATACTACGAAAATAAAAAGTACAGGAATAAGATAGTAACTAAAAAAGTTACTGTTCGTTCGAACAGTTCGAATTCTCAGAATTGTTCACTCACGCGTAACGAATTATTTTGAATAAGTTGCATTTTGCTTGGAAAATGGCGACTTTGCCATAGAAACCAACCAGAAACTATTTGGTGTGCTATATTTTTCCATGTTAGATTCTCAGTGAACCTTCGCAGAGCTTAAAAAATTGATTGAGATCCAACAAGTGAAATTTTTGGGAATGCTACACAGTTAAAGAATTTGGTGGGTATAAAAATTATAAATAGCCTTTTTCAAGTTAATCGTTGTCTTAAAAACTTTTTTATCTCAGATTCCTTTGAGGATGTCTACGTTGCTATTTCAGACATGGATGAATTTCCAGCCTGTTTGAGCCCTTATTTGATGAAAAGACATGCAACTGCTACTGCTGTCTTTAGAACAAAAAAAAATATTCTGAGACCGAGTCCAATTTAAAAAAAATAGTAGATATTGGTCCCGGGTCCCCTTTTTCAAAAGAGCGAATTGAACTTGATGCTTAACGAAAAATTAAAATTTAGTATATAAACAAAAATTTCGAGGAATGAGTGGCCTCTTCCTGTAGGTAATTCATTTTTGTTAGGGCTTTAAATTCGTATATTAAAAGAATTTCCATTTTTAGAACCTTCTACGCAGCTGACATTTCTTAGTAATAGGCCGTCATCTTCAGAGTACCGATTTATTCCACTACTAGCTAGGTTGATTTTCATCTTATTAAAATGTTTAATGACGACTTGCTTATTTCCAGTTTTTAAGATAACACAATTATATGGAGATTTTACGTAAGGAATGGATTCAATTTGTTTTTTTAAAAACTCTCATTCGTCCAATAACAGCAATATTAAGAGTTGGTGACCTTTTGTGTTTCTTGATAATTAAAAACTGGAGCTCGTGTGACAGAGAAACTAAAGGCTAAAGACGGGATGAGCCTTTCTTCATTATGCATTTAACCAATTGAGACAGCGAGTGTCGAACAAGCGTCAACATATTTGAATTTTATTAGAACTTTTAAAAAACTGAAATAATCCATCAAGCCAAAGCGAATTTCCCCATCTGACAAATGAATAAGATTATGAACAATGAGCGATATGAAAGCCTTGCTATAAAAAGTTTTTGCATTTTTTACTATAAACCGAAGTCAATTTTCCGAAATATCTCTTTTTCACCGTTTCTAGGCTAGCTAGAATGCGTATACCACAGTCTGGGAGAGAAAAACTTTTTTATTTATTGCTTCTTTCATGCCGATAATACTATATGCTTTACCTAAATGAGTAGAAAGTGCAACTCGGTAGCCTTAAAATAAATGGATGCTCCAAGTATTGTAATAAATTTAAAAGAATAAAGTTAGAATTCATGAATACCCGAGAGAGACGAGCATATACAAATGAAACTTGTCACTTCAAAAAGTTTCGCAACATGATCACAATCCTGTTACGACACCAAGAAATTATGACCGAAGAAAATGTGCTTCTTCATATGGTAGAAGTTCAGCCCAAAAGTAGGCAACTGCTCGCCTTCTAAAGAATCTCGGAGAGAATAGCAGATGACGAATAGAATAACCGCTGAAGGTATTTCAATCCTTAGTTCGAAGAAATATCTAGTTCCACCTAGACGGTTTCTATTCCTTTCTTTTACCGCTGAAGGTCTCAATCCATAGTTCGTAAGAATATCTAGTTCCACCTAGACGGTTTTTATTCCTTTCTTTTCCCCAACTGATCGAAAGATGTTTTCAGTCAAAGAGAGCGGATCTCATTCAAATCTATTTTTTACCATGATTTAAATTCAATTTTCTATGGTAAACCCAGAATAGCTCATTTTTACGGTTTCTGTCGATTGTATTTTTTCTTAATATAAGGGAAAATCTTTAAATGGTGTGGAAGGTGAAGGTTACTAGGAAAGAGCGCGTGTCTTCTCGGAAACTAGCAGGGCACGTCCATTTGAGTATGTCCACTGCAGCCCGTTGGTATTTTAAACACTTCATTATTTGATATTAGTCGAAATTTTGGATCACTTTGTAACGGTCAGGTTATAGGCAAAGACTGTGGTTGGGTGGCTGATATAGCTCATTGGTACCGTCCATTCTAAAAGAAGTGGAATATGCTACCTGGACTTACGTTCTAAACCAAGTCGAAATAAGGCCATGGAATATGATCAAGCATGATGCCTTCCCTTATGGCTTTATTAAGAGTGCAAACTAATTGAGGATGTAATGCATATTCCCGAACATCTTCTTTTGAGAGCTCTAGAAAAAAACGTCTTGTTTTGGGAGACATCCAAATATTCAGTGTTTTCCCCTCTCATAATTGAGAATATGATCATGGTGATATTTATCATTTATAATATTTTTATTGGTGAAAATTTCATGGTGAATCGAATATTTTTGTTCCAAAAAACGGGTTTTCATCATATTATAAAATAGCAACAGAGCATTATCATAAAATAACTAACTTGTAGGGAATAAGAAATATTGTTGTAATTGGCAACATTGGATGCTTCTAGAAGTGCAAAAAACTTTCTGAGAACCAATTTTATGAACTTTTTGCAGATTTTGTACATTGAATTCAATTTTTAAACCCTTTCAAATTTGTCTTAATGAAATATAAATGACATAAACGGCAATTTCATTACATTAAATTTAAAAGGTCTGCAATAAAATTATTATTTTTTAAAATATCTTTTTTTTAATTTTAATGAAAATTCCCTTAATATTTAAAATGATAAATGATAAGCATATCACTTTCGTATATTAAAAAATAATTTGATAATTTGATATTGTCAACTTTTTGTGTGATAATAAGATTTTATCATTTTAAACTATTACATTTATAATTAATAGGAAAAAAAAACAAAGCAAATATATTTTAGATAGTCCATTTTTCAATATATCTATAGTTCTTTTTCTAACAGCACGAGAAAAAAGTTTGTTGAGGGAGAATTAAAAAGGGAATTCGTAAACAGGCAAAAGCATAAATATTCGCAATTCATTTTCTCGATTCGTGGTCTGGACTTGCACTTCTTGGTAGGTGTAACATAAGCTATCATTTTGAAGAGCTGGCGGAGTCCATCATTTTGATTTCTAGATTGCGGAATTGCTGGATTGCTGGATTGACTGAAGGATTCCCATTCAGGATTTGATTTCCGATTAAGCTTGTCGTTATTGAGCTTATCGAAACAGGGAGGATAAAAGTTTGTGCTTTTTTCTATTTTCTCTCTTGTTTCACTGTACTTGCCTGTATAGCATTACGCATGGGGGGGGGCAACTTCAACTCAGTAGTTCTTAGTTGATACATACGAGTGATTCGTTAGATTGATTATTTGGGCCTTCATTAAAAATGTAGATTTCTTTATTCCCTCTTTTACAGAGATTTTTACCTTAATTTTGTTTAAATAAAAAGTTCCAAAATTTAATACAGTGTTGATTGCCACCATCCTCCCAGAGTCGCTAAAAGAAATGGCTTTTGTCGGTCTAAAAATAATACCATTCAAAGGGGTTATATTTTTTTATCAAAGCTAAATTTGTAAACTTAAGAGTAAAAAATAAAAGAAGGAAAGACATCATCTTTGAAGAACTTTTATTGTAACTCCTCATTTGGAAGTCAGCCTCGTTCCACTTTTCCACCACTTTATAACCAAATTGTGAAACAAATATTTTTAAAGAAAAGTAATCATATTAGTCTTTCATTGTGTCAACGAAATAGCGTAATTGATTAATTAATTTTATTTCGATTTATATAGTTCCCTTTAAATTCTTTAGAAGACTTATCAAGAGCGCTCTCCTCATGGTTAAACGCGTCGGATCCTCAATAGGACCATGCGCCTATCAGGCGCATAGGTGCGGTGACTTTGAATTTTTTTACCAGATGTAAAATATATTTAGATTTACATACTGTGAAAAGGAGAAAGTGCCAAAATAAAATAAATGGCCTATAGAAAATTTTAAAATATAAAAAATGCAACTTTTTTATGTTTTGCTGGCGGTGGTACCTCTAAATAATTTTTATTTCTCAAAATATTTCAAACAGACGTTACTTAGGTCATAAAATAACTCGATTTAAAAGGAGAATCGAAAACAAAAATAGTAATGTTTTTTGGGACACCCTAATGCCACCTAAGCTATATGATTTACACGATACTTATGCATTTTCAAATATTGAAGTTTATTTACTCAACTAAACGTTATTTTTTTTCTAGAAAACCCTTCATCTTGATTTTAAGATTTAAATTGTGTTGAAACGACATGCGTGAACCGACAAAATGCGTGACCGAAAAAAATTATAAAAAATATTGAAGAATCCTAGTATAGAACCCGGGCCCTGCGCTTGAGGAGTGTACTGTACCACCTGAGTCAAGATATTTTATTTGTAAAAGTTTTTTTTTATGTTACATAGCTTTCTGGCACAATTAACACGTATGAGAAGCTAAAGACCTCTAACGCCGAAGTTAGTAACGCACTTTTATATATTGTTGTTTACTATTAAAAGAATACCGCAAAACAGCGTTACTTTTCACTTGCGTCTGTGCGTGTGATACAATGAAGATGCCAAAACATGGTAGAGCTTAACAATAAAAATATCACTTAGTATAATAAGTATGAAAAGAAAAAATAGGATAATAATGTGCTTGAAATTCCTTATCGAATGGATCACCACAATCCACATCCTTATATAAAATATCCCAGAATTCAGAATCAGCCTGGACAGAAACCTGCCGAAGGGGTCCGAAAAGGTTGAAAGACTAAATACTGGTGTGTAGGGTTAGATGTCGAAAAGGGGAAATGTAAAGAGAGGAAATTACTTATTAGACTTGTTTCGCTTGTAATCTCCAAGTTAAGACCAGCTTTATGCCCAATACCCCGTTTTACCTGACGAAACGCGAAAACAAGAGGCGGGTGTCCTGGGCAGATACGCTGGAGCAGGAGTGAAGTAAGAGAGATAGCAGTACTACATCACAAACGTGCAAAACTAAATAAAAAAAAGAAAATTTATTGACATTGGAAGAAGACACAATTTAAGTTAACACTAAAGTTCTGTTCCTTCGGGAAAGCTAAATTCCATCCAGATATTTCGATGGAAAAAGGCTCTTTCTAAGTAGAATCTTCGAAAGCGTTTTGCTGTATGAGACAAAGTTTGTCTATCCTAAATTTGATGAAGGGTTCTGTTCTGTATCCAATCTTCATGAATCCACAACGGCCTTGGAATTTGCAGGCAAAGTTGCCTTCTTTTTTATGTATCCTTTTTTATGTGTCCCTTTCCCTGCTCAGAACATCAGAAACTAAAAAAAACATCTTCAGTGTCACTCAACTCAATCACCTCTTCAGTGAGAGGGAAATGGTAATGGTTGTAGAGGGAATCACAATGCTTCAAATTTATTTCATTCAATAGCTTGACTTCAGCCTCTGTTAAATACAAGGAATGCATTGTGATTATACCGACAAAGGTGGAGATGAGATCACACAACTTTTTCACTCACAGATCAACGAAAAAAGTTTTAAAAAATGAAGTACACAACAGACATCACGTATTAATAAAATAAATTGTTTTCATTACTGTTTTGAAGGAATGTTACAGGAAGATCTAATTGTTTTTCAATCAATGAGTATGTATCGATTTTTTATAACTGTCTTGGCTAATCAAATATATGTATTTTTGAAGTTTTTAAATCGTGAATGGTCTTTTAATGATCTAAATTTTATGTTATAATACTACCAACACACCTTCACCTGTTCAAAACTTTGTTTGTCTTAATTTTACATTATTGATTATTGCCCTTGTAATTTCTATCTTAAGGAAATTAACGTAGCTAGTCTATTTAACGCAACAACCGGTTTGGCTTCTCCTTGCACATCGGAGAAGGAAATAGCGCACCATCTAACCAAAACTTGATATTCAAAATATATAAATTGACAATAACATTAGAAAAATTCACACAAACAAAGTGTTTTGGATTGGCCATGAAAACGAAGTAGAGGCCACCATTTTCCCACATTCTTAAAAAAACATGACTGGAGTTTTCTACTAGGATCAAGAGGTTTCACGTTGGTTAACTCTTCACAAAGATAAAACTCTGCTTTTTTATCGAAAAGTTATCGTAGCATTTATATTCACAGCATCATATTACATTTGTTTTTCTGATTCTCAAATGATAAGATAATAAAGAGGGGGCAGTCTCTTGACTTGACCTTCATTCTCCTTCTGCCTTATTTATTTCCTGTGATCATTTTCACTGGGCAGTCTAATGTCACATTTAAGGTGAGCTACTTAACTCAAATTATCTAAGTGAAAATTATCTTTGCAACTGAAAGCTCATTAAAAGCCCAAGTATTGCATAAAACATTTTAATGAATACAGCTTGCCGATTTAGACGCATTTTTTATTTTTTTTTTACACCAACGGGAAGAGATGATTATGAAGGTAATTTCATATATATATTATACATGTTACCGTTGTATCCATCGTGGTATGGGTTCCTAAAAGCTTCTACTGGGAATACGGGGGCAGTTGCATTAGGTGTGATGATTGTTAATACTGCAAGGAAAGATACTTCAGGTAAGTACATTTACAACTTCTACCTACTTATGGAATAAGAATTTATTACCGTCAACCTGGGTAACTTTGGACAAAATGAAATATTTTTGTATGTATATATGTATGCATGTTTATTGGAACTTATATACCACACTTTCAAAAAATTTCTCAAATGACCGATAAAAAAAGAGAGCTATAGTCAGTGATTTTAATGGTTATGGAAACCCTCATAAATCTGCTGTAATCTACTATAAAACTGCCTGACGATGAAAAATAGATCGAGTTTTTGCTCTTCAACAGTGCTCGTTGATTTGGATTTTTGGCGGTTGATATGATCACCTCTTCGAATTCACAAACAATTAGTGAACGGTGCCAAAATGACAAAGCTTCTCCGACGGCCGTGTCAATTAAAACTATTCCAGATACAAAAATTGAAAAGGCTTGAATCTCCCAAAAGAAAAAAAATATCAATATAAATATTATGCCTTTCGGCCTTTGCTATGCATTCATGAAAATTTAAGAAAGTTCCGTAATGCCTGTATTTGAAAAATAAATATAAGGCTTATGGTATAGAACCTTATCGAGGCTTCTGGAATATATCAACAGATGCCAATACAGTTGGTTGCCGGTTTGGCACCTAGCAGAATTCACAACTAGCTGTACACCCGCAGTTTGCCAATCAGCGCTCTATAAAAAAGGTCGATTAGGTCTTGTATTAAGGCAGCCTTTTTTGGTATTTTCAATTTTTTGTATTAGTAAATGCAGCGAAAACCTTTTTTCTGAATCACCAACTAAAGTTTCCATTGACTTAATTTTTTTTAATCCTTAGACAAGAAGAGAAAGTTGCATCCTTTGTTTTTGGTCACCTCGATGTCAGTTT
The DNA here is from genome assembly GCA_030141595.1 of Chydorus sphaericus. Classification (NCBI taxonomy): domain Eukaryota; kingdom Metazoa; phylum Arthropoda; class Branchiopoda; order Diplostraca; family Chydoridae; genus Chydorus; species Chydorus sphaericus. The sequence goes on along the minus strand of CM057926.1, from coordinate 3,754,081 downwards.
TTTTTTTTAAATTCGCTATTGCCGTCGGAGAAGCTTTGTCATTTAGGCACCGTTCACTAATTGTTTGTGAATTCGAAGAGGTGATCATCAAGCTATCGAAATGCCTACGCATCTTTTGTTGAAGTGAGTAAAAACGTCTCCAAAATTTATATACATTTTTTAAAGAAAATAAATATAAGATTAAAGATCTAGAAGAGCTTTTTCTCGTTTTTACCAACCAAGAAAACTTTATACACCAACCAAAGAAATCCTAGATCAAAGCTAGTAAGGCTTCGTTTATGTTCATCGTTATGAAATGACATTGCAAATTATGTTTGTGTTTATTATTATAAGTAGGTCGTCAGACATTAAACACATTGGTCATGTAGCTATTTTGTACTATTTCAAGGTTGAAAAACAGTTCATTTGATATTCCTTACAACAGTATAGCTTCCAAAAACTTGATTGTTGAAAACTTTTTCAGGATTTCTTTTTCATCTAATTATTCATAGTTAACATTTTCATTTTTCAATGAATTAATATTGCAAAAGTTGCTTCCATGTAGTATAAATAGTAAGTTTTAGGAATGAGCATTTGGTAATATGACAATAAGTAGTATTCCTGAGTAAATGTCATCCACTTGTATTCAATTTGCAAAGCACTTATCTCTTTGCTTGATTCAATTTCTTGTCATCCAGAGATCTTTTACATTTAATTGGCTAATTGATTCTTGAAAGTTTTCCATAAAGTTATTATCAAAGCGATATAATTGTTTTATTTAATATTAATTTACTTGTTTTAGTTCAATGATAATGAAAGCTTTTTTAAAAATAAAATGTTTTTTAATGCATTTTAGTTTAAAAGATTCAATTAATCTATTTTCGGATATAACGATTCATTGGTCTCAAACAACGGTTTATTTACAAGCGGATTCACTCGCAAAACAGGTAAATTCCTTTTTTAAATATTTAAAATACAGAAAAAAGGAAAAAAATTGTTTTGCTTTTAAATGAAAAGCGCAAGAAAAACAGATTAAGCTACGCTCTTTTCACAGGAAGAACTGTTCCCACTAGGATTCATCTTTCCTCATTAGAATCGGATTCAACTAAGCATATTAAAAACTTTACCTAACCTAACGAATAAAGTTTTGCACAATAAAATGATTTGAATTTGCTCTATATTTTTTTCGTATGAAGATCGGGTCCATCTTTCTTTTTCAGCGCGGAAAACAAATAAAACGACTTTCGTCAACTTCTGAGCAGATGAACATGGACGAGCACTACCAGGCCGTTTGTACCTCTCGCCTTAAGCAACATAATCAGCTAGAGAAATTAAATTCCCAGTCAGTGATTTGATACAGCTAAAAACAAATGAAAACAATTATACTTTAAGAGTTTCTATACATGTTTTTTTGTTTGCAGAGGACAGCCAGTTCAAAAGTGACGGAGAGCATGACAACGAGTTTTTTGTATCACTAGAAAAGGTAAATCAAGTTAAAAAAAATTAAATACTGAAAATGTTTATTAATTTTTAGGGTTTAAGTGATGCCACTGAATTGAACCGTCAAATAGAGAATTTAGATCCCATTCTAAGACTAGTTTCAATTCCGGTTTTTGACAAGGTTCTTACTAATTTCACCAGCTGCCTAAAATACTCGGAACGCCGAACGCCTGTTTGTAAAGCTCTCTGCTTAAAGGGATCGCATGCTAAATACTGAAGTTAAACATTTAGTACCTTTTCAGTCGGCAGTGTAAGGTTTCAGTAAATTCATCTAACTACTAAAAACATTTAATGCACTTACTTCGTAAATAGTTAGTATGTATCCATGAAGTTGTTCCTGACATATTTAAGGCTCTGAGGAATCTATTCTGTTCAAAAAATCTTTGATTCCTACTTTAATTGAAACGGAGTAGCAGATCAATGTCGACCAAAGATCGAATCTTCATTAACCCGTCGTATTAAATTTTCAGTTGATTGTATCATTTCCCCATTATCCAGAGCACTGTTTTGGAAAAACTTGATTCGTCGGTCCCCTTCGAAATATTCAGATTGGCTGTTTTTTTACATAAAGAAGGAATTCATTCGTCCAGAAAGTCGTATTTTAAAAATTATATTTATCCTTTGTCCTCGGAATCATGCGTACAAATTGTGAACTTTTTACTTTCATAAATAATTCAAATGGAATCTTAATAATTTTTCCCCAAGTTTGGAAAAAGGATAGGTGCCCATTCGTCCTACAAAGCTTGGCTTTGGGGATAATTTGATTCGTCCACGTGTCCTCAAAAAACGATTCACCCGTCCTCGGATTACAATTGATTCGTTATTGAAACGATTCATTAACACAAAACGTACTTTTTGTGTAAAAAATATTATCCGAATTTGTTTTCCATTTTTTTTTATTCTAAAGGGATAAACAGAATCATCACTTAAATGAATGAAGTTGTCCTCGGAAGCCGTTTTTCCGCATAATAGAAAACTACAAAACTAGATATATGACCCGTAAAAAAATTATTAACTTAAAGACTGGAAACTACGACTTCCTATCCGTATCAATAGCCTTTTCGTCTAGCAATCGAGACAGTGTGATCTGAATATAATTTTCTGTACATTTAATTCACAAGCGTAGGATCATGTATGTCATCATAGGTTCAAAAATAAATATTGCGTAAATAAAATCAGAATTGGTTTCCTTTAAAAATGAAATCGGACCTATGATAAGAAAGATTTCAAAGAAGACAAAAGGTGACGAAGAAGGGAGAGAACGGGAAAAGCTTCCTTCACCAATACAGGAAGACATATATTAGTATCTCATGAAATGGCTAGGCTACATGTAGAAAGAATTATGTCTTATAAGTTTGAAGAACATTGTTAATTGCGAAAAAACTTAAGGGGCTAAAAGAAAGATTGGACGATGATTGGTCCATGGCATTGGCCGGGGAACTTGATGAATTGATGTCAAAGAAGAAAAAATCTCATCCACTTTACTTATCCAGTATCACTTTTTATATTCTGTTTGTAAAGGACCTAACGTAGAAACCCACGAGAGACTAATTGAAATTCTAGTCCAGATCAATGTCCAACAAGTTGATGAAGAAGTTGACTGAAGATCTCGAGAAACAAGTACCCCAGCTATTTTTCCTTTAGTTCAGCTAAACAAAAACGTTTTTACTATTGATTTGTACTGATTGAACGGTTGCAAGTTTTTACCAGCAGAACCGGCTTGTTGTTTTGCCGGTAAAGCTTGTCCACGGTTGTAAGCGTTAAAGGCCCCTTAAAATATAATGGAGGTATGACTTTTTTTCATTTATAGAACTACCTAATCCCATGTTAAATCCTCATGTTTAAATTATGTAACTAGATCAGGCATGCGTGAGAAAAGGTCACATTCACAAATTCCGTTTTCAGTTAAGATCTTTGTCTCCCCAGTCCGAGTCTGAATTGACAGAAAATGAAAAAAAAATACTTCAGGCAATCATAGATAATACTTTTAAAAACGGAAGTGGACCGGCTAACGTCCCATTTCAGGTGATTAAAATCGAAAATTTAAATTCCTATCGAAAGGTTTTTCTTTCTATTCCACCTATATCATTGAATTACTTTTTATTGCCAGGATCAAATGCAAAGTGCTCTAAGCGAGCAAGCAGCACCAGCAGTGGTCCAACAAAAAGTAATGAAAATAATGAAGGGAGGTTTTTATTTATTTTCCATATACATTATAGCATTACTTTTTATTTCCAGGTTCAAGCACATAGTGCTTCTTTGAGCGAGCAAGCAGGACCAGGATTCAATTTTATGATTCGAGAAGATGTTATGAAAATCAACTCTATTAAGTGACGAGAGATTTAAGAGATTCTGTTGCCAAACAGGAATGAATTAAAAATTCAGATTAAAAGCATTACTGATGTAATTGAAAAGTCAACAGACGGAGATTGGGAATACAGAGTTAAAACGGTGTGTTTTTCAGATTTAAGAAATGTTTTCTACAGTTTTCATTATCTAGTTTACAAAGTTTAAATTTTTTTATCTTCCCGTGAATTTCAGTTTCAGAATATAACATATCTCTTGGTTCCTGGAGCCGGGGAACAAGATGAATTTGTTGAACACATTGCCGAATTCATAAAGACCTTAAGAGAGAGTCTATCTGGTTATCTATCTGGTTACCCGCGATGGTTTCATTTCCCGGTTTTTAAAGTACTGCATTGAAGATAGTCTTACTATCTTTTCCTTTAATCTCAGGCTTTTAACTGTACGGGAAGTGTGTGTAATGATAGCATTGATGCTAAAATGGTGTAGAAGACATAGACTTGGACCGATACTGCTTCTTCAAACGGAGCCCTAGTGATTCATCATCATCGGCTATTATCGACGAGCTGTGGTCAATCCCTCCTGAGCAGGTAATATTAATAATAAAATTAGATTTTAAAGTAAATGATGGAATAGTTTTTTAATCTTAATTTTAGTTGGATTCAAGCGTTGTATCACTTTGCCGACGGGGGTGATCTAATACTTATGCGCGAATCTGGTGTGCAAAAGCCCCTGATTCCTGATTTTTTAAATTTACACCATGGAAAGTATGATCAATTGCCTTTTAAACGAGACCAAATTCGTTGTTTTATTCGTAAAATTCGATTTTTAACAACGAAAATTGGAGAGGGTACTTTCCCGTAAGACGTCACACGTATCAAGCTGGTGATCGAATACTTTAGACGGGTACTGTATCTCACTTTTGGTGGCAATGAATTATTCCAACACATATTGCCTTCTAATTATTAGAATCAGTGTCAAAGATGCAAAACATATTGGAATGATGCTTAGTTGAGTTGAAATAAAAGATTTGTATGATTATTTTCCATAAATTCTGGGCTTGAGGAAGTGATCAAACATACTTAAAATGTAACGGAATTATGCATATTTTGAAATAAACAAATTAGATACTTTATTATGAAGCTATACTGTTACATGAAACTATATTATGCCAAAATTATGGCCCAATAGTTTTAATTGAAAAAAAATGTGCTGTTCGCTGTCGAGTAGAAATAAATGTTAATGAATAAAATTTTTATTAGAATTTCGTGTTCGTTTAATATTTATGTAATTATTTAATCATAATTATTTTATTAATTTAAGAGTAAGGTCAAATTTATTTGAGATCGGTTTTTAAAATTCGGAACGGAAAGGTATTTTTTTAGCGGCATCGGATTCGGATTTCCGAGAATTTAAACGGAACGGTTTCGGTAAGGTAAAATTTATCGGTTAAATAAGCGGATCGGTACCGGTTCGGTAAAATCCGTACCGTTGGCAGCCTAAGTATCGTGGACTTCGAAGACCGGTTACATAACTGCTGTCGTGGGACTCCGAAGACCAGATAGATGGCGGTAGAAATATTTTCTCCTTCCCGGTCATGGGCCACTTTTTTCTTCACTAAAAAGTCTAAATACAATTTTTGAAACTATATTCTGTAGTAAAATACGTAACACAGCTACAAGATTTACCTTTTCCTTTTTTGGATGCAGCCATTCGTTCCTCAAAAGGATTACTCGTTTTCAACGACAAAGATTGATGACGTTGCACTATTCGGACATTTAGAAAATGTTTCTGGATGAGGCATAGGTCTCTACTGAGTTGACGATTTTGGAACACATTTTTTGTTAGGCATTACCAAAGAAGCTTAAATTTAACATCTGATTGAATATACCTTGAGACATTGACTTAAAAACGCATTTTTTTAAATTTATGTCTGCAATCTACAAGTTTATAACGAATCCTATCTAATTCACTTATTGTAAGGGGATTGGTATTGCAGTACCTTGCACTAGTCAAAACGTTTCCCTTATAAACTTTGTAAGACAGTAAAGTAGAGCTTTTTAGCTCGCCTTATTGATACGCATAATCCAGCATAGCTGACTTTAAAAAAATGAATAACAAAGATGCTCATATTAATAAGTGTATTACTGTATGCTAAAGACTGTTAATTTTTATACGTTTATTATTCAACAACTTAAGTAAGCAAAATAATGTTGATATTTTTGTATTTATATTATAATTGTGTTAATTTTTTAATTGTGTTCGGCCTTAGTCCAGATGTTCAGATGCTGTTGTTTTCATCAGTCCACACTAGCAATCGCATTTACCTTGTTGGGCCATATGTTGATGCAAAGATCGCTGTTTGCGTTGTTTGAGTGCCTTGAATCGCAATTGTATTTTTAATACATTAATAATTCATTGGAAATGTGGCTAAACTTTAAAATGCGACTACGCTTTTTCGTCAATTTAGTTTAATGAAATCACTTAAATCTCTTAATACTCTAAAGGATATAAATTAATTGAAGAGCTGTAACGGGTCGTGAAAAACATTATTATTCACTTAAACTTTATTTCCCCTTTAAACTGTTAACTAAACTCAAATAAGTGATAATTTTAACGAAAAACGGAAACATCTAATGTTTAAGAAAAACAACTTAGATTTTACTAACTCACACCGTTACTTTTTTTTATCATAAAGGGGTATAAAAATACAAAATGATTTCAAACTCACTCTATCAAATAAGTAAATGTTTGTTAATTGCTTTGAGGTTTAACAATGGTTAAAAATTTAAAAAACAATACTAATAATAACGTCTTGGTTGGGCTCAAGTGAGCTCATAGCCTGGCTTATTTTGACAATCTCCTGTCCATGGAACGGCATTTGAAGAGCATGACATTGACAAAGACATTGACATTGACAAGAGCATGACATTTCAAACAGTGCTCAGCGCCATACGCACAGCTAATCCCAAATTGAACCAGGAGAAATGAGAGTTCGCTGTAAATAGCTTAATTTAACTGAGACATATCTAGTCGGTTTCGAGATTAAGCACAATCTAGAGAAAATGGCGACATTCAGCAAATTCCCAACACCAACTGGAGTCTCAACTCTTCGTGGTTTCCTTGTCCTCTTGTCCTTCTGTAGATGGTTTCGCCAATGTTCACCAATGAAGGAGTACCCCTCCATCGTTTGCTAAAGAAAGTTGAAGCTACTAAAAAATGATGGGGATTTTGTAGTGGACCTTCTAGCTGTTATTGAACGAATAGAATACGTGAATGTAGACACTCGCTATGCATTATACTTGAAACGTTTACTATCCAAACAATATCAAGTATTATTCATTAAAATTTTAATTTTTAATTAAAAAACTAGACCACTTGGTCTTTTTAAAACATGTTGTCAAATTGTATTGTTTAATTCTTTTGTAATTTATAGAGGATTATTTATTTTGGACTCTTCTTGCCTGCTTACAACATCTGATTTACAGTTATCGAGGAGAAAAAAGGTATGTAATATCGTATTTCTGGTTCTATTATTATTCATTCTTCTTTTTATCTGGGAAATCTTTATATTTATTATAGCTAGTAATTTTTGGTTTTGAAAATGTCATTAAAGAACACCTGTTAAAAAGTTTTACCAATTCCATGATAGTTTTTAGTCTTTCTTTTCATAAATCATTATATTATTATGAATATAAATTTCGTTACATTCAGTTTCTCAATATTTACTTGCAACATTTCAGCTCTGATAGTATCTACCGGTATTTCATTTCGACATCTCTCTTTTTCTTGTAATGCTCCTCATTTTCAATGAATTTATGAAAAAAACATTGTCGGTTATAAGTGTATATGCATTTCAATTGAATATCTTTTTATTTCATTAATTTTTTCATAAATGATGTTTTACGATTTTATTGATAAAAAAAGAACATGATGGTAATCTTCACACGTTCGATCCACATGGGGTAAATTCAACACTTGACATCTGTGAAGCCCATAACACTGCGCCAAGAAACTAGATTAACATCGGCGAGTTTGCTGAGAATGATGCTTCATCCTTGCTACTGTGGCTCCCAAAAGGATCAATTTAAGATAGACTTCGAGCTTGTCTGTGCTAAGAGATTTATATTTATGGGCTATTTAAAAATTATAGATATTATAACACAATTTATCATTGTTCAATATTATCCTTGTCATAGATCAGACCGTCAAGATTAATTCTCTACGTGAATTTTTTTATACTAGCACGAAAATTCTAAACAGCATTCACTGCAGTTTTACTCCAATTATTCTGGGCAACTTGGAAACTATAAATTTGATATCGAAATAAATTACTATTCAAGACTTTTGTGTTTATTTAGGTTTAGGATTCAACAGAGAAAGTAAAGATTCCTTAATTTTGTTACTCGTTTGGTTTGAGAGTTCTTCAATAAGAGCAAATGTCGTTCAAGTTCTTTCCTGTTCATCGCATGCACCTTGAAAAGTGTACTTGCTTTAGCAGAATAAGATGATTTCAAATTCCCATAAGAAAACTCATCAACAATTAGATTCACTGTAAATATTATCATCAAAGTACCTCAAGTAGCAACTCGTCTGACTATCCTCTAGCATCATCTTTATCGGAGCTCATATACTTCATCATTCAATCTTTTACTTGGTAACTTAATTTCCATAGGTGTATACCAGTTGTATTTTTAGTATGTCTTTAATTACTGAGTTGATTTATTGCTGCTTATATGTAATACAGTTACGCTTTATAAATTTTGATTTCTCTAGAATGCCACTTTCACGTTCGGTTGGTGCTGAGAAAGGATTGTATCTCATGTCAAAGGGGGATCTATGGGCTATGAACTTATTTTTTGATGAGCTGAAAGTCTTAGCTTTTGGCTCAAATGTTGAACTCGTTGGAGGCAGTCGCCATTGAAGGATTGCCACATGGTGGCGTGGCCATCAAACGACAGCCAATCTTCTGCTTTCGTATAGGAACCACTCTTTTTGAGTTGTTGGCCATTGCTATGCATCGTAGGTGGTACTTGCGCCGACACTTGTGCCCAATATATTAATAAATAAAATAGTTTGTCCAATTATGTTAATAATGACCCAAATAACCCTTTTCTCCCCTTCAATTTATTCTTTTAGTACTACTGCCAATATTATGGTGGTTATCCGCAATAAATTCAAAAACTTGAAACAGGTCATTAATATGAATGCAAACATGTAATCATGGAACTCGACCACCCAAGGAGTTCTGACTAGCCCTACACCAACCTCCATGATCATTCATATGAAGCTCTTCCTCCACTCAGAAGCAAAAGGCACCCTAAACCATCTTGGAGACATCGTAATCCAAACAGATCCTCGGGTTCGAACTTCGTTTAATGGTGCTATCTACAGTTATCTTCATAATACAGCGAGGAATTTTGAGTAACTTGTAATACTTTTCTTTATCTTTGTAGTTGTTTACTAGATTATAGGCCTACTCAACACAAGCATTATTGTCCTGGAGAAAGTTCACACCATCAAAGACCCAGATGCAAAATTAGGGCCTGAGAAATATCAAATTGGCACAAAATAAAATTGTTCATACGGGTCATAACACTGCGATTTTTACGGGTCTACTGGGAATATGCAAGTGTAGCTTTTTCCACTGTTTGTGTGAATTTAAATTATGGAAACCGACACTTTAAATTAAAGAAAATCCGATCACTCAAAATAACATTTTCCTTATTTTGGGCAAAGCCGAAGCAAGGGCAAGCTAGTTAATATATATCTGGTAAAGTAATTTTAAAATGTAAAAATTAAAAAAAATCATGAAGACCGGTTTCATTTTTGAACGATGTTGCCATTTGCGCTTTGAACCAGCTCTCATTGTTAGGAACTTGGGACAGCTGTAAACATAGACAAGTAGAGATAGCTGGCGTAAATGGGACTACGATTCCACTTTATAATCCATCTTTGTCTGCTACTGCGCAAACGTCTAATAGATGGAGCAGCTAAAACAATAACAAAAGCAGACGACTTCCACCTGTTCCCGTTTGATTGAATAGCACGTTAAACTCACCTTCGGTAAACCTTCGGGCAGCATTACGCCAGCCATCTATATTTGTCTATGGCTGTAAATTAAGCAACATTTTTTTGCTTCATATTATATGGGAGCAGAAGATATGTGTTGTGAACAGAACTATCAAAGACAATAAACACGCTAATATCGCTTGTATACAGCTGCATTAACACTTAACAATGAGAGCAGGAAAAAGGGGTAAATGGCAACATCATTCAAAGATGAAACTGGTCTATAAGCGTCATTTGGACGACAGATGGGGTGAAAGTTAAGCTTCTAAAATAAAAAGGGAAACTATAGGTAATAATTGTAAAATTTTAAGCGTTAATAAAATGTGATTGACTTACCTCGTTCGCTTTGCCAATGATCCAGAATGACGAATTAAGTGATGGCGTTTTCTTCAGATTCAGTATGGTTGATAATTATATGCTCTTATTTTCTTCTTGAAATGAATTTATTTCTTGTCTTTCTAGTTTATTACTTATACTTTGCGTAAAGAAAAAAATTAAAGCACATTAATTTTAAAAAGAAAACAAGAACTCCTGAGCTATGATTGAATATCAAATATAATGACTTTATTGTAATTAATGATTTTATTGGTAGCCTGAATTTTCATGTAGTGCTTTCATGAAAACTGAATCAGGATAACATGGCGGTCATTCATGACCTGACCATTTCTAAAATTGTTGGCTTCATAATTCTTAATTATTCAGATAAAATTAAAAAAGATACAATACCAAATATAATTTTTTTTCAGTAAATATCGTGTGTTCTAAGTGTGGTTTGGCAAAATATCAAGAATAAAATTGTTTACATAAATCCTTTTTTGATTGATATCCGTACAAAAATAATTACTTGCTGCAAACTTCCGGCATGCTTCCCCTAATCGATGGTCATACTAGAGCTAGCTTGAGAATTGGAAGCTTGCTATGTATGCTACGCGCTCGCTCAAGTATGCTATCCCGCAAGCATTTAGGAAGCTTTTTTATAAAAATATGAGTGGACCACAAATTCTACCTCGCCTCGGGTTGCTTATTGCAAGCTAGTGCAAGCTTGTTTATTTAATATTCCTGCTACTTTAGATTGCTTTTATTTTTAGCGGAATAATTAGGATAAATGCATTTTTGACAGTAAAATTCGTTTTACATTATTATTGTTAAGATATTCCAATAATAAATTACACAACTTTAAACAACACATAATCATATTTAGATAAAAAATGACAGTGTGAAATGAGAAATTCAGTAGGAAATGCACTTGTAAAAAACTGTAAAGAAATCTTGATTGCTCCAGTAGCTTCCCCGCAAAAAGGACAAGGCGTACTATCAGCTGCGCCGGCGCAGATCCGCCACAACCTTTCCACCAACAGCTCTCGCGCTCTTTCGCAGACGGCAGGAAATGTAGCAGCAATTTGGTACCCGGAAAGGATCACGAAGGGCTTTGAATTCAATTTCAAGCCCGGAAGATCACTGTTAAGAAAAAAAATTAAAATTGTATATAAACAAAAAGAAAAAAAAACTATTTGTTTTTACCAATCAAGTTTTGGGCGTTGTTGCTGGCTGTGTGAAGTTGATGATTCCAATAATTTGACTTGAATTGATTCATTCATTTTTATTTTTAAAAATAATAAATAGTTTTAAATAAATTTAAAATGAAATAAATAAATTTTAATTTTTTATAGCAAGTTGTAACTAAACAAAAGTTGGTGATAAAATCATAAAAATAGTAATAAGAATTTGAATAATTAAGAAAAAAACTATTTTAAAATATAAACTTTGAAATAAATACACAAAATGATTGTTTTGATCATTTACCAAACGTAAAATTATTTTAAAATAAGTATACGGGGGATATTAACTAAAATAAGTAAATAACACATCTTTGTTACTTATAGTAATTATTATTAAAAACTTACTAATGATAAAATTAAAAAAAAAATAAAATTATTTATACTTATACCGTTTAAAATAATTTTTACACTTTCTTACCCTCGATAAGAGCGGAAAGCTGATCTGACTTATCTGACTGATCTGATCTACTCTTTCCAAATCTACATCTCTTCGCTTTTAACGGAGGATTGATCCAAAGCTGATCCAGCACATGACAAGTCGTTCTCGAGTGGAGCCACTTTGGATTGAAAATCATTAACGACGATTAGTTTTTATATTAATAAATAAGTAATTGGGTAAAAGAGGAAAAAAGATAATTTTTAAAACACGTGAAATTTTCACGAGGAGAAATCCGTATCAGTCGTATCACAGTCAAAAGAATTAAGTTCAACGTATCTACTTTCTTGAACGAATGGGTGATTGAACGAAGATTTCAAACAGCGTAGCTGCAATTTTTCTCAAGCTTCGCTGGAATGTTATGATATTCTTTCTTGCATGACGTAGCTATTAGCTATTGATCGGTTGAAGTAGGGAATTGTCAAATTTAATATCAACTATAAAGCAAAATATGAGTTTTAATATTTTTAAATTATAATTTCTCTTCGCCCATGACAGGTAATGGCGAAGCCAGGGCTAAGTGTAAAAAAATTATGATCTTACAACACAGTTAGCCCACATTCTCTAAGCTAAACTCCAATAACGGAAAATTCTCACGAATAATGTGCTTTTGAAGATGCCATACTCTGATACCTTCGTTCTTGATCCACAAGCTGAAAGCAAACAATATTGTCATGAAATCATTACTGAATTTTTATGACGAATTTTTAGGTAATTTTTTTTTTAAAGATCGTTATTATAAAGTAGCCAGTAGATTAACAGAAAAATTAGACTGAAATTGGTTCGTACGATCACCTGAAGCCAGTCCTTCAATAGTTAAATTGTAAAAGTGAGTCCTGTTTGTGTCTGGTTACTTGCTAGGCTTACTCATATCACTCCACAGTTTGACTTTGTGCTACTCCTAGTTAAATTGTGTGATCAACTGTTAGTAAAGATGATTTAAAAGCTATTGAACCCGAGATTATAGAGACTTAAACAGTTCTGGTCCAGTTTTAGTTGTAATAAACTAATGATGTTCTTATTATTTGGGGAATCTTTTTTTTTTAGTTTGAGAAACCATTAACGATTTAAATTTACGTACGCCTTTGGATATGCCATGTCTTGTCCGTTTTTTCTGTTGTTCACAAGGCACGCGCACGTTCCTCGATCCTTAAGTACTTTTTTAGGGTTACCTTGTTGAAGGATAGTTATATGGATGACATAATTCAAATATTGCATCACGAAAACAACCCAAAAAGTAAAACACAATCTTTTGGCTTTTTAGATATTCCTTATTTCCTAGTTAAAAATTTTCAAAAATCCTTTATCTGTTATTTCATAATAAGAATTTGAAACCACTATTTGATAAATTGGTATTATATGTAAATGATTAAAATAAACTTGAATGAGTTTTTTTTACTGTGGTTGTGACTTGCAAATTAACAATGACGAAGTAAAACGGGTCAATTACTTAAAAGATAACGGATGAAGTTAATACTCCTCGCGTGTGCTATTTCATAAAAGGACTACAAAATACCTAACCTATTTTAGGGAAGAACCCAAAGAACAGTTTTCCTAAGAGTATAATAGTAGCTCCGAGAGCTACAAAAATGGATTTTAAAGTAGATGCTTTTCTTCACCATTACAAAGAATTGAAAACCACACAGGGTTGGAAAAAACAACCCTTACGGTTTGATGTACAAAAAGCATGTAAATTTTTTTATACCAGGATGCAAATGCCTATCAACTCCCTACACAACGGAATTAAAAATGAAAGCATTCCTTCTTAATATGCTACTCTTACCGTTCCGTTACTAGAATATCCACTGTGCATTGTGCAATGACTAAAACTATTAATTAATATATCTTCTATTTTTGTCATATTAAATAGTTTGTCAAATTTTTTATGTATCAAGATTAGAGATTTACTCTTTTTCAGAGCGGCTTCACAATTATGAAACGGGATAAAAGAAGGATTTTCTAGACATCCCCGGACATTTCAAACACATTTTTCTTAGCAAAAACAACAATTCTGAATTACTAAGTTTTTTTTTCAAACTAGCAGAATGGCTTCGATATCAATTTTAAGATTTTTTTAGAGACTGTTTTTCTTGCGTTAGCGTTCTTATTTAAGATAATGATATAGCAAAAACAACATATTGGACATCGTTAAAATCGTGTTTTCAGGTTTTCTACTAGGAAAAACCATTATTTATTTGATGCAAAGCGAATGACTGGTAAAAAAATCCCCATCTTGTAATTACTGTGAATTAGCTTATATTACATGTGAATAAAAGAACCTTTCCTTCCCCAATTTGATTACGGATTTCTTATTCATCACGTTCACTTGAGAACACAAAAAACTTAAGACGATATGAAAAATTTATTTATGGTTATTTAGGGTTGTTAATCAATGTGAATAATTCGAAAAAAAAACTGATTGTTTCGCTTACATCAAGTCTTACACAGGTATTCTTTAAAGGCTATTATTCAAATTATGAAATTGACAATTCTATTGAAAACTATTTAGCTAGCGGTGTTAAAGCTGACTGGGAGACATTTACAATTTTTCAGTGCGTTCCTACTTATATGTTTTTTCAAATAAAAAATTGAGGTGTTGCTCTCAATCAGCCAAGAACAACCACTAGAATTTAGGGGGGGGGGGGGGGCTGTGATTAATCTTTCTATTTGGGAAAAGTTAATTGGATCGATAATCTATGATTCTAATCTTTCGGTCTTTCCCTTATTCCTTTTATTTGTTGTTAAGTAACATTGCTTTGGGAGCTGAATTGATTGAGGGAGAGTTTCTGAACAAGGGCAATGTGAAGAAAATTAACAAATTCCGAAACTCCAAAAAGCAAGGAGACATCATATCTGATACAGAGTCGAAAATGTGAGGACTTTGTTTTTTAAACCCAATGAAAAGTAAAGTGGTCACCATAACCCACCAAATTCTTGAATCCAGCTCAGTAAAGATGGTAACTATGAAGATGTTAACAATTGTAGTTATAAATAGAAACCTGTTAGAATCCTTAACGCACTTTGCCAAATATCTCGGATTCATTAGAGGAGGATGAATTTCCTAGACCAAAGCGACCAATTAATACAAGACTCTTTGTGCCAACCATATCGTATGAATCGGGAGAAAAGGAGCAGACAAAGAGACAGCAGAGAATGGGGGGGGGGCGGTTGTGGGAACTACATCGGATGAATAAAGCTTGAAAAACGAAGAGGAAGAAACAGCAGAGAATGGAGGGGATATGGCTGAAGGAGATATAGCATGTACATACAAGACATAAAGATCCAAAAGGACTTTTGAAAAACATAAAGACTACAATCGTCCTATCATACAGTTCCGTTTCGAAAATCTTTATCTGCAATATTCATGCAAGAATGGTTGCTTATGGTTGCTGCAACCGCTACCCTCATAAAGAATCACAAAGATATTATATATATAAATAACAAGAATGTAATGTATTGAGTAAAAATGCATTGGTGAGCCGTTCAAATGTGTCAATGACGAAATAGCAATCAGAAATCTGCTTTCACAACTTTTTAACGCCCAACACTAGACACCTATTTGAAAATGATAACAGTGAACGTTTTCTTATTCTCAGCTGTCAGCTTTTTTCAGTAACGAACCACCAGGGGAACAACGATGCCAAAGTTTAAAAAAAATAAAATTTCCTAAATAAATAAAACAAAAATCTTATAACAGTGAAATGACTCAAATATTTATTTATTATTTGTAATTGATGTCTTAGGTGCGTTGCTTAGAACTGTCAAATTGTTTCATCTATAGGATTCTGTCCTCAGTCTCTTGGGTAAACTCAAGTTTTCGAAACAACCGATTTCTCAACCACAAATTTTACTGAATTAAATTAATTTGTAGAAATCGCAAAATCGCTTCATAATAATAAATTTTTGTAATTTAAAATTTACCCTTATTCTGGCTCTTGCTTCATTAGTCAAAAGCCTACAGAAGGGTCGACTTTATTTTTTATCTTTTATGGATTTTTAATATTAAGTCAGGAAAAATTTCAAATTTTATTTTAAAGGAAAGGATGTTGGACCATGTGTTTGCTTGAGAGATCTCTGATTTTTTTTTACAGCAAATTTGAAGATACTTTAAACCTTAATTTGCCTGTGCAATGTCCGCATACCTTAACATATATTGGATTGTTGTTATTGTTACATTTTAGAGTAGAAATTTGAAGAACTGTAAATAACGGCGGTAAACAAACATCAGGAACATTGTTAGATTTCCGTTCTAATTATATAAAGAATTTCTATTTGGTTGTCACATTATATTCACGATAAGGTGTCCCGTTTTTTCGCGAGATATTATTAAATATTCTTAATGATTCCAATAAAATGCAAACATGATGAACACTTTATAAAAAGCAGCACCAGCATCGAGAATCTAGCAACATATCAATTCTTCAAGATAGCAATTTTTTAGTAAGAAATGCAAAATAGGCGATGATCATAGAAAACCACAATTAATTCAATTGTATTCTTTTTCACCAAACGCAGCAGGCAGCATTATTATATACTATCTCGACTACCATCTGAATGTCTACCATAAAAGCTTTATTCATTGTAGCTGTTGAAATTGTTGTTCTTTACGTTTTCAATTCGTGCTTAATCGGACCTCTTACCCTGGTAGCACGCCTAATCCGGTGGACGTCCAGGGGACGTCCGGTCGTCCAAATCACGTACGCATACTTTGCGTCCACACTGGACGTGTATAGGATATCCCATGGACGTCCATTCCTGGATGTGAATTTTTCTTTCTTACCCTGAACTGAATTCAGTTCAGCATGCCCGTTCGATCGAGTTTACCGGCTTCTTTACCGACTATTTGGCCGGCCGCAAGTCTGATCGAACTACTACATTTACCGGTTGCTTAAACGACCAATTCGAACTGTTTTGTCTACCAGCTTCCCAACCGGCGCATTTACCGGTCGTAGTCCCAATCAAACAGACCAGTTTGCAGGCGCGTTAATCAGTTGATTTCAACCCCAATTTTCCGGCCGTTTTCCCGACCAAATTGCCTTGGTTTGAGTGTGTTTTAAAAGTTATTCAGTGGAGCAGAATCACTCGGCGAGCAAAAAGCACGCTTTGTTATCTTAATTATATCATCTGCTGTAATGTGCATGCGCATATTTATAAAACTGAGGTCAACAACAGAGTATTGGGCTATTACACTAATGTGCGATGGTTATGGTATTACTGAAATAGGGAGAACACAGTGATAATATTGAAGCCCGTCCGAGTACCTTATCGGTTGAAAAACGGGTGAACTTGACCTCAATGTTGATATTAAGGAGCATATTCTCTTCTTTGGTGCGGCCGTTGCCGGTCCTTACATGACCATGCGCCATTGCCGGTGTTCAAATGACCAGAACCAAGTGGCATTGTCGGTCCTTAACAAAACAGAATCATGCGCCATTTCCGGCCTTCAAATGACCAGAACCAAGTGGCATTGCCGGTCTTTAAATACCCAGAATCAAGCGCCATTGCTGGTCGTTCAATAATTAAAACTAAGCGCTGTTGCCAGTCCTCAAATGACTAGAACCATGTGCAATTGCCGGGCTTTAAATGATTAAAACCAAGTGCCATTGCCGGCCCACAAATGACTAGAACCAAGTGCCATTGCCGGTCCTCAAATGACTAGAACCAAGTGCCATTGTCGATCCTCAAATCATCAAAAGCAATCACAATTGCCGCGTGTTAAATCCCCAGAATCAAGCGCCAATGCTGGTTCTCAAATAATTAAACCAAGCGCGGTTGCCGGTTATCAAATGACATTGACCGGAACCAAGCGCTATTGCCGGACTTCAAATGTTCAAAACTAAACGCCATTGCCGGTTCTAAAATGACCAGAACCAAGCCTCATAGCCAGTCCTCAAATTACCAGAACCAATCGCTATTACCGGTCCTCCGGTAATAATAATAAAAATAACCAGAATCAAGCGCCATTACCGGTCCTCAAAATACCAGAGCCTTGCGCCATTGCCGGTTCAAAGATGACCAGAACCAAGCCCAATTGTCGGTTCTCAAATTACCATAACCAAGCGTTATTGCTGGTCCTCAAATGATTAAAACCAAATGCTGTTGCCAGTGTTCATATGACCAAAACCAAGCGTCATTGCCAGTCCTTAAATTACCAGAAACTTCTATCAAAAATGAAATAAACAGTTTGCAAAGTAAACCAAATATTGTATTGCATTTCTAATTGCGGTTTTCCGGCCAATAAGGAAATACTACTGCAGCTTCAGTGGTGAAACAAAAAAGGAATCATAGGCATCTGACATAGGCACTCTTAACAATTTACATGAAATCCAATCAAATGACCAAACGAAAAGATTATGACTCAGGCTAGAAGCAACCATTTCACCGATAATTGACAATTGAAGTGGATAGTCGAAGAGTGATTGTGTGGTCTCAAACTGACGACCCACAATGTAGGGCTTGCCGTGAGAGCGAATGAAATTTTCGATAATCACGACAGATCTGTCCTTCAGCAGCACGCAGTTACTCGGAACTCGGTTGGAGAGCTCCCAAGTCAAGAATTTTGCAGTACGGTACTGTTCCGCTGAAGAAAAGGCCGGGATGATTGGTCCAAAATGATGCAGGTGATTGAGGGTGACGAAGGGAAGCCTGATGATTGGTGGCGGCTCGCTTAAAAGGTTCACCTCCCGCTCATGAACTCGTCGCACGGCTTGTTGTAAGACTCTTGGACCAGGACGAACGTCATTCTTGATGAGCTGGTTCTGATTTTCAAATGGGAAGCAGCTAAATATGTCCAGGTTACCGTATGTTTCAACGTCCCTTGCCAGATGGATAAGTACGTGAACATTATATGAGACGAATGATGGCCCATAAAAAGTTGCACAACCTTTCACGAACTGTTTCAGAAGTTCTTCGGCGTATCTTGAATATTGGAGGCAGAGATTTTTGTCAGCCAAAAGCTTGATTGCGACATGAAAAAGCATAAAATGCTTGTACAAGGCATTTGGCAGATAAGGTTGAAAAGCTACGGCTGCAATGTACAGCAAATGGAGCCTGTGCTCAGTCGCTTTGTAATGCGGAAGATCACTAAGCGAACGCGTTTTTCTGGCAAATTCAGGGGGGATAGAAATGCTACACTCTTGAAGGAATCTGGAGATTTCTTCAATTTCTTGTGCCGAGAGTTTAAATGCACCGTAACTGGTTGTGGTCCAAGCGACGAGGAGTTTTTTCATCACTCCAATGCATACGGCATGCATATAATCAATGGGGATGTCTGAGATCATATCTCCAATGATATCCTCTATGATGGACCTTCCTTTTTTGTTATGATGAAGGCGTTGAAAACGCGAACGGAACTCAGCATCCGTCCGTAAATCGCTGTTCACTTCCGGGTAGGTTACCCGTCCACCACGGCCGCTGTTGGAGAACACATATGTCCCTCTTGTCTTGCATTTTGGGCAAGCGTAGTAAGCGTTGTGTGAGACGGAGTTTGTGACAAAACTCCGAGCTGGAGCATCACAAAGAAGGCCACCAAAGTTGACTTGAAATCTTCTTCCGCCGTAGACGATCCCTCCATTCTGAGCTTGACGGAACTCTTCAACAAATTGAGAGAGAAAGCAATTGATATCTTCTGGCTTGTTATACCCGTGGTACATGCCAATAACGAAGGGATTGGAGTCATGAGGACCCATCACCAAACCCAGTATAGGCCAAAACTGGCTACCACTTGATTTGGCCATTGGGACACCGTCAATGTTGATTTGTACCCGCAGCTCTTGAGGGATTTCAGTTTCTTGTAGTACAGAAAGAGAGCTCATTAAGCCACTGATGAGCCCGAAATGATAGTACTCCCCTGGAGGTACCTCCCTTAACGGTACTTTTCCACGCATAGCATTGAGAAGAGTTCGGCTGTCGCGAGGGAAATAGGTGAGCCCTAAATCATCTCTAAGCCGCTTTTGAAGATCCGTCAGATGTACTCTAGGTAGTCGAATTTTTGTGGCCCACTCTTTGATGCTCTTCATCCCGGTTTTCTGCTGTGCTGTATAAGCACCATCGTCCTCTTCGGAGGAAGATACCATCTCTGGTAGGACACCAGCTAACCCTTCTTCAGCATCGCCCTCCGGCAATCGCCGCTCATCGCCATCATCAGAGAAGTACTCATCGTAAGAATCGTGGTCGTGGTCGGACATGAGCTCCCGAAAGTCCACCTCATCTTCACTTCGGGGTTCTTTATTAAAATACAGATCTTTGTTAGAAACCCATTAAAACAAAAGAAAAAAATACCGGTGATTTCCCGATTCACTAGTTATATAGTCCATTTTAAAATATCCCTCTTTCGCGCCATCAAGTTACGCAAGAAAAAACCGTTCTAATAACCGAAACGTTCTTATAACTACTAGGCGTTGTTATAACCGAGCAGGTACTGTACTCAGATTCAACGTTTTTTTTTTTATTAATCAAATATGGAATTTTATAAACACTGAATCAGTGTAAAATAACTTTTGGAAAAATTAAGTTAAATTAAGATAAATTAAGTTAATTTCGTTAACTTTTAACTTCACTCCAAAAGCGTGATTTTTAAATTATTAATTTAACTTTTGCAAAACCCAAATAATGGTACTTCATGGTCGTTAAGTTAAGTTATTTTAATACAAAAAAAACTTGAGTCTCTATAACGTGGAACAAGGACCAAAATGTAGTTTTTGTCAAAACTGCTTTTCAATGTAAGAGACTGATCGCTGCTCTCCAAGTTAAAATTAAACTTGATTATTCTCTTCATTTAATATTAGCGTTTAAAATTATGGGTCAGCAAATTTAAGTTCATAAATTTCTCGTCTTTTCTCTACTTGAGCGAATGTATCGTCTTTTGAAATTGAAAATAATTTAATTATTCATGGCAACTAAGAAAACGCACAAATATTTTCCTTAAGTATGATTCAAACCATTTATCAACCCCTTTTCCATTTAAAATCTTGGTTAATTTTTCCAGAAAATAGCTTAACTTAACGGCAAGTTTCATTAACTTGACGACTTAATTTCCAAAAAAATATACAAGCGTTAACTTAATTTAATTGTCTGAGCTTTTGGGCTCATTTAATTTAACTTGGTTTTTACGCAAAAAAATTAAGTTATGTTACACTGTACTGATTCTAATCTAGAATTAAAATTTCACGAAATACGCGAGATTTAAAATTGCGCACATTGATAAGAGTTTCAACGATTTAAATACACTAACCATATAGTCGAGGATCAGGTCTCTCATTATTGACAATGATAGGATCACCGAGCATGGGCTGCTGATAATCGTTGGCGTCAGCATAGTTGTAAAATGGAGGGTCTTCTATAGCTTCACCGCATCCATGATAAGCTGGGCGACTAGGGGAGGAAATAGATTGACTAGATTCCTCGCCTGTAATTTATATGGAAGTCAAATATATAACACGTTTAATCAAATGAAAAGCGTAGATTTTCAGCATTAACTCCCCCAGCTACCACATTTATCGACTAATTAAGTGCAAAGTAGCTCTAATTTGTTTTGAACTTAATCGTATATTTTTCCTCATCAAATGTTTAAGTTTGAGTAGACTGTTTATAAATCTTTTATTTGAAAAAGTTTCACTATAGATGCAAAATCACATAGCAAGTTTTCCTCAAATCTAAAGAAAATGGTCATATTACCACGGGCAACATTTAATTGATCTCCTCTTTTTCGCTTGGACAGCCGAAAGCTGTAGAGCTAAACGAGGTGGTCGTAGTAGGTCAGTCGGTGCCAATGTAGTTGGAGCGCCCAAGCCGAAAGAGTTTAATGTTGGGGCACAGCACTTTCAATGCTGTAAGTGAAAGTTTTTCAGGAGGGTGTCAAGGCTTGAACCAAACCGGAACAGATTGGCACTATTGAAAGGGAGTGGGGCAGTAGCAGGAGCTAGGTGATTGGAGCAGTAGCAGGAGCTGCGTGAGTGGAGAAGTAGCAGAAGCTGCGTGAGTGGAGAAGTAGCAGGAGCTGCGTGAGTGGAGCAGTAGCAGGAGCTTTGTGAATGGAGCGGCACCAGGAGCTGTGACTCTTCTGGAATAGATTCCAGAGAGTAGGATGTTTGAATACACTGGATCGTCCAGTTCAGCCACTTCTTCTCTGTTATGGTAGCCACTGCAGCCCAAGATCCCGTTGTGGTACCACACACCTGGACCTATATGGGGGAAACAAAATTTAGAGTGGCTTCCTATCATTTGATTGTGGTTAAGTGAGTTCCATACTTTCGGTGTCGGTAGATAGGCAATGTTTTATTCTGGGGGTAGTTACGACGATTTAGTTCTCTCTGTTTTCATCACGTAACAGACGCTATGACGGAGATTGAAACTGTTCTTGAGAAATATAAATATACTATCTAACCAACACAAGGACATTCACTGCCATAAATTTTCGGTACCGGTAGAATTAAGTCTGAAGCAGCGTAATTAATTATACTTAGCAATTTTTCAATATTTGACAGGAGGCAGGAAGTGCACACCATGCTTGTTTTTACGATGCTACTGCCACCTGCAGGTGCTACAGCTATCAGCTGTTATGTAAGTTTTTTAAAAAATACTTATGAAAACAATTTTTTGCAATATTAATGATTTATTTTATAATTTTTTTTTAAATTAAATTTTTACTCAATAAGTAAAAAAAAAAAAAAGAAGAAAAGTAATTTCACATTGCAATTGGCAACTGCGCATTCACACTGATCCGTAGTCTGCTAGTCAAGCGCCGCCGGTGCGGACGTGCGGTGGAAGTGACGCGTGCGGACCTGACAGTAAACAATTTTTGGCGTGATTAAGCTCGCTTTTCTTCTCTTTTTTTTCAAAACTAACAAGATCTAGCTCAACTTGGTCTTTCAAGCAATAATTTAGTGAATTTCTAATGAACCTTTTGCAATTAAGGGCTACTTCATTTCTGTGTGTGTACCTCGGTGTGTGTACCTCGGTGTGTGTACCTCGGTGTGTGTACCTTGGTGTGTGTACCTTGGTGTGTGTACGCTGCGTTTTCTTGTGAACGCTTAACAATTTGCACTGTCCACACCCACACATAATATATATATCTAGAAAATGCAATTATATTCAGTGTAGTTGCTCAAAATTTCTTGCATTACTAGTTTCGTGAAATCTTTCATAAATGCTTGTCCCCTAAGGAGGAAAGTCAGCAGGTACCAATGCTGTGGCACATTGTGGACATCCTGAATAACAACCGTGTTGAAGTTGTCATTCTGCCTACCAACTGGATCTCTGGTGACGCTGGAAGCTGTGTGTGGCCGCCTGGAAAATCTCATCTCACTGATGCAGCTGTGAAAAATTATCATCCCCCTCGTAGGAACTGGAAGCCTTTCAAAATAATTAAAATCAGAGCAAGCTATGGTAATTATAAAATTTAAATTTTTACCATGTAATGTAGTCTGCCTAACAATTTATATTTTTTATATTGAAAAGTGCCCTACGAATCATTTAATTTAATTTTTTTTCTTATAGGAACCTATGATGAAGCTCGCAAGATATTACCAAAAGCCCAGAAACAGACAGATATCGACACCACCACTGAATCTGAAGCTCAAGTTGATGGGCCACGTTCCTCGAAGAGAAGAAAATTCGAAAACTCAAAATACCCTAAACATGTCCAGCAGCCTGTAGGGTCGTCTAAAGCTTCAACAGAAAAAGAGATAGAAGGAAAAGGGGGAGAAGAAGAAGAAGAAGAAGAAGAAGGAGGAGGAGGAGGAGGAGGCCATGACAAGCCGCACGGCCAACGCATCCCCTCTGATATCGACGACGACTCTGAGGAAGAGCACCGGGACCAAGAGTATAATGATAGCCCACCTACTGTGCCTCAGGGCCTTACAGGAGAGCAATTATTTGGTAAATTTGAAATATTTGTGCTCTTATTCACTTATTAATGGTTTTTTGTGTGTGTATTGCCAGGTCCTCGTATTACGGCAAGTACCAACGTACAAATACATGTTAATGGAGATCAAACAATGTTAGCTCCTGATACCAAGATGTTATCCGACAGGCGGTTCCAGACATTTCCTCCACACGTACCAACCTCCCTTGATCAACAATTTGCAGTGCCATCCGATGGTTTGATACCTAAATTTATTTATTATATTAACCTCAATCATTTAACTCTTGATTTCTATTGCTGCAGGTCACCTTGTTCATCACGGGATTCAATATAGCCCAACTATTCTTGACGACTATGTGGCAACTCGGCACGGAAGCCACCTTCATTCGCTTGGATCGGTCGGAGGCCGCCAAGAAGGATCGTCGCACGGTCAAAGTATCAACGAGAAGGGACCCGACTTCTTCGGCCAACCGGATCAAACTTACGGTCACGGTGTTGATCGTAATCCTCCTCCACATTCTCAGCAGCATCATCAAGTTGTCCATGGCCATCCGCCACTAGAGCAGCAGAAGTACAATCAAGGTCCTCCTTCACAATCTCAGCAGCATAGTCAAGTTGTCCATCGTCATCAGCCACCAGAGCAGCAGCAGTACAATCAAGGTCCTCCTCCACATTCTCAGCAGCATCGTCAAGTTGCCCATGGTCTTCCGCCACCAGTTCATCAATTCCAGCAAAATAACTGGCAAAACGACCTAGAACCCTATGATCCACGTCCGCCGGGAGGGCCTCCTCTTACTTATGTTGCTCAACCTAGATACACAGGCCAACATGGACACCAACAGCCACCTAAGAAAAGACCTCATCATACTGCTGAACTTCATCAAAGTGCTGGAAGTGACGAAGATGGTAATAAAATAGAAATCGGTTTTAGATTCAAATCAATAAAAAAAAATTTATCACACATAACAGGTCAACTTTCGGTCGCTGAGAAGCGCATCATTTCAAAGCTCTCTAAAATTTCAGATAGGCAAGAGGAACAAGACCAACGTTTGACTACACTATCTATGGCTCTTCAGGGCCATCATCAGATCGACGATAACGAGATGCAATCCTTTAAATCAAAATTGCCGATTGATAATGTGAAAGAACTTGAAGAATTCGAAAAGAAACTCAAAGTTGATAAAGAGGAGCGGATGAAGCTGGTATAGCTCTTATATTATTTTCTCAATTTCTTTCTAATTTATACAATTACATTTAATATTTCTAGACTGCGGTAGTAGCCTTGCTTGGTGGAACGGATTACCTTGATGCATGTCAGCGGGCCTGGGAGAAAATCCTTAGTCTCGAAGCTCGTGCTGGCGTCAACTTGCTCGGCCTAAAACGCGATGGGGAACAGAAATTCGGTCTAAAGGGAAAAGCCATTACCAAAGCAATTTTCGGTTAGAATATTAAATCTCATTGTTATTATTTCAATATCTAATAGCTGTCTATTAAAAAATTATTCAGATGGTATTCGCCAAGTCCCGAAATTCAGGAAGGCGACGGGTGCGGATCTTGAGGCGGGAACGAAAAGAGCCGTCCGGGGTGCCCCAGAAAAGTACCGGAAATTTCTTAAGGAAAACCCCACCGTTATGATGCCTCCTCAAAGTGTCATCCGCCGCAATAATACCCAACGCTCAGCTCTGCAGCCTCCGCCAACCAACGGACAAAATCGTGGATCCCATCGGTCGGACGGTTGTGATCCAGCTAGTGCTAGTGTTAACGATGGAGGCGTTAACCACCGGTCTTCCAGCAGCAGCAGCAGGCCGGTAACAACCGGGAAAGGAGCCCCCAAGCTTCCACTTGCTGATCGTCGATCCCATCGGTCTAGCGGTGGTGGTGCAGCAACCGCTGGTTTCGGGGACGATAGCGCTAAAAAACGGGCTCCCACCAAGGGAAATGGAATACCTCTCCAGCCTCAACCTACAAACTATTTCGATACTGGTCGCCATCAGTCTGGCGGTGGTGGTGCTGGCGGCGGAGGTGGCGACAATCGGGCTTCCACCTGCTGCAGTGGAAACCAGCGCTAGCTAACTTTCATTAAGGTAAACAGACCATCTTGGATCTCTAATGCAAAGATTGAGTTGAATAATTTATTTTTCTTCTGTAGGATTTCCGGAAGAATCAATCCGAGAAACATATTTGAGTTTGAATTTTCTTAACATTACATTTCAACTGGGAATTTTGTTTTAAGTAATAAAATTCCTTCAAAGCTGGATCGGACCTGAGGTAAATAACATTGTTGTGTTAAAATTTTTGAATTCCGAATTATTTTTCCAATTCTAATATTCAGTTCAGGAATCACTCTTAGTAAGCAGTGCTACGACCAGACTTTCCACCACCGACGGCTCCGCTGCCAACAGCCTGGTTGCCGTGCAGAAAAGTTTATTTTTTCATGGTTTCTCTTCTAGTTTCAGTAATTAGAGCTTGTGTGTAGTGTGCGAGTGTGTCATTTACTTGATGTACCACAATACATTCATGCTAGGTCTAAAGGTTTCTTTTTTATTCATTTAATTTAAATCCAATAAGGTTATACCGATCACCCATCCATTCCACGTCCAAACAGAAAATTTCCAATGCATTAGGGCCGTATTTTTCACTCATCCAGCGGACGTCCATGATCGGACGTCCCTCATGCCGGACATTCGGATGTCCCTGGGACGTCCACCGGATTTAAAATTAGGACATCCACGTCCAATTTTCTCAAGTCCACCGGACGTCCATTGGACGTAATTTTGCTACCAGGGTACGATATTGATGTCACATATTGGAGGCGCACCCATGGGGAAGATGAATGACGATTGGGACCCATCTTTCATTATAAACAATGACATCCTACTAAGGAGGACCAAGCAAGAGTACAGGAATCCCGAAACATGCGACTATTTTGGTAGAACTGATTTGAGATACGGCGACAGAGAAGCCAATTGCAGAGCAGCTTGTGGGATTGGCCGTTTTAGAAGCGGATGTTATGGCTGTAATAGGGGCTAAAAGTCTTTGAACAACATTTTTGTTTGTTAGAATGATTCCGCGCTAAACCTTGTACACCCTAATTCGTTGAATTCTACTGGGAAACTCTTCGATGAGGCACGAAGCAGTGACATCTTCCCAGTATTTCTAATGGTGCTCATATGTTACCAAATGATGCTAATAGTCTTACAATTTGTAGACAAAACTTATGAAGGTGGTGAAAAATAGATTTGGAACCAGTCAAATTTAATGATAACACCGGTATAAGTTGAATAACTCAATTCAATTGAATTTTAGAATCATTATAGAAATTCAACGATAGAATTTAAACATCCTATATTAACTGATTTCAAGATTATAAATTAAAAAGTTAATATCTATAGACCTTATCATAGTTGGATGGGGTAAAATGTGACAAAATAGCAGTGGCGGTAGCTACATAGTGTAGGGGTTGACAGGTACGCCGCTGCTATTTTGCTTGTTTCGTATAACCTCTGTGAATAAGAAAACACATTTTTCCATCTACAGGGCGTTGCCATGGCAGCACAATACAGACGAAAAAGTGTTCACTTTTGACAAAAATTACACGAAACAAGCAAAATAGCAGCGGCGTAATTGACCAACCCAATGTGACGGAGCAAACCCCGCTGCTACTTTTCCACATTTTACCCCATCCAACTATGATAAGGTCTATATATTCTGTATTCATCTAAGATCTAAGATATTTATATATTCAATATAAGTATATTAGATATCTATGTCTATTTTATCCATTCATGTCCAATAGGGGAGGTGAATTAAAAATAAATTTGACCGGAAATATTGAAAAAAAACCAGAATAATTTGCTCTGGTTTTATGAGTACGGGTCCGACAAGTAAAAAAAAAAATCGTTTCTGAGATATAAATTTCGAAATTTGCTGATTTTACTACTTTTTTTTAACTGAGGGGAGTGACGCAATTCAACGCACTACTCGATTTTTGGTCCCGTCCTATTGGTTGAACACTTCTTCTCAGATCGACTTCAGTTGACAGTGTAGGATCTCACATGGAAAAATCATGTGATGTGAGAAATTTGGGACATGAGAATCACGTGAGAATCTCATACAAGGTTAGATGAGAATCTCATGTGAGGCCACATGAGAAATATCTAAATTTCTCACATTGTCTCACACGATTTCTCACAAAATCTCGCATGAGATTCTCGTGTGATTCTCTCCGTCCCAAAATTCTCACATCACATGATTTTTCCATGTGAGATCACGTGAGATTTTTCCGTAAGGGCTGTAATGCGCCATCTGTAGCACTTTGATACGAAACAAATAAATCCATCTGGCAAAATGGCGAATAGATTTTGTATTGTGTTCGCAAGCGTGCATTGTGACCACGTAAGCGCGCTTGCCATAATGGGTTGCTTGACTTTCCTTTAAATGTATCAATTGCATCAATAATAAACCTAACTTTATTAAAAGAAAAGTGGAAATTCCAAGGCAACATTTTCTTAAAAACATTCTTCTTTGGACAAGTAATCAATTTTTTTAAATGATCAGCAACAAAAGAGAGGTACTTGTCGAAATTTAAACGAGCCATGCACTTTGATATACCAAACTCATGGCCAAGGATTTTGCAGACACTCATCAAGCCTTTTTTTACTTAAAATCACGCATGCAATGTCATGGGAGTTGAACAAACTACGTGCACCATAATCAATTTTGTAGGATAAGAGAGCGATGGTATGATAACAATTTTAAGGCACACCAAGATAACTAAGAGGCTCTCTTTCCATTAAATTTCTAGTGCGCAGACTTTATGTTTTGAACTCCATACCCAAGTCTTGTTTGTCTTTATCGCTGAAATCCGAATCCTCGAAGTCCAAAGTACTCTCAGACAGATACGTTAAGTCCTCTTCATTGGTTTATGTTGGTAACGTGCTTGAAAGTTCTGATAATGGGCACCCGGACATAGCATCAATTCCCTCTTCTGTGGTGTGATCCAACTGATCACAATGCTGATTTGTGCTTTCTGTAGGATGGTCAAACTTGAGCTTTTTACGGGAGTTGTACCAATGTTCCATCATCACCGTCAAGTGGTGACCCAATCATTGAACGTCGTCACATTCTTTCAAATGGACTAACCAACCACTTTGAAGTAGACGGAATAACTGGTGATATGGCCTGTCTCCTATTATTTTTGGGAGTACTGCAGTTATAGAAAAAATTAATTAATTATATCAAACTTAGATGAAATCAAGCAAAGTAGTTAATGATACCTAGAAGCAACAGGTAATTATTTTCTTTTTCTATTGCGATAGCTGTCACACTTTTTAAGATGGGTTTGAATAATATAAGCTATTATGGAAACATCCACTGTATCAGGCTTTTCCTGAAAGAAATCATCACATTTTTTTTTTGAGAGACTCGTACTTCTTGATCAGGTTTATAAGGGCTGGCACAAACTGAAGGAGAACACATATCTTCACCTTTAAGAAATCAACTGTTTAATTTTTATTTTAAATAATTGAAAATGTAAAACACGCTTCTTATTTACCGGGGCCTTTTATCAAACAATTCGATTTTTATTTATCTGGAACAACATGATCCTTAGCCCGTAAGTTTGGAGACCCAGAGACCCTTTACGTGATACTTAAAGGAAATCTGTTTCTACCTGAAAATATAATAATCAGAAATTTACTTAAGTTCTTATAACAACACACGTAATAAATAATACTTCATTAAAGTGATCTTCGCACAAGTAAATTTATGAACTTGGACTTTACTTCACTCTACAAGCAAGTCAGATTTGGAAGGAACTAACAAAACGTTGTGCAGAGTTTACACTTAAATTACTACGACCACGTAAAATTGAAATTTTTTTTTTCTACTCTGACTAATTGTGGTCTACAATTCAATAGAATAATAAATAGTAGTCACAAGCAATACAGTTAACAGAGAAAACAATTTCTTCTGACAACTTTGATATATACTCCATTTGGTATCCAAGAAGCTTCTGGAATCAACCGTTTCCGGTTGAAGAAATGGATGAAATAGTCACCCAGTCAGTACTGTAGGAAATTTTACTCCAGAGCAGTTTTTTACTTGTGGATTGCTAAATCTGCATTTTGACGGTGGGTACCATCCTGAGCTTAATCAGGTAACTTAGCACGTGCATAGGAAAAAAATAACCTAAAATATGCTGCCAGGGAGGCATTCATCATAAGAGAGTTCTCAAGTACTTCCATTCGGAAGCATGTTGTCGTAGTACCTCCATATGACCACCCATTAATGAACTCTTAAGAAGCGCTGCTATTAAGCAATGGCAATCCTTATCATGTAACCTTTTCCAATTTGAAACAAGAATGTGTTCAGCTGAAAACTTCGGCTGTTTACATCATCAATAACCAATTGTGACTTCAAAACAAATTTTGAAATACACATTCTTCGCACTTGGCAGTGGTTTAATTGTATTATGACAACAAAAGTTTTAACCACACCACTCCTTCAATAAATCCAACAGAGGATATAGATTAATTTTTTTACAATGTATCACTTACCAGCTCATAATGCTTACATGTATAATAATATTACTCATTGCAAATCGACTATTGATTCTATTTCACATATATACTGATATACAAAATTCGCTTTTCTCACAAGAGATGTCAAATTTGGTCCAGGGTGTATATACGTTTGACCCTCTAATTGCCAAAAAAATCATGCCAAAGATCAAATGAATGCTCTCATTACATTTAATATTGAATAGGGATTCTATTACATTAAAACATTCTTCAATCAAGGGAAAAGAAAAGATTTTCGTACTCTGCTCGTTTGATTACGGCAAAAGATTAGAAAATTCGGCTCATGGTGAATATAGGTTCGACCATATATTTTCCAAAATAAGCCCCGTATGAAAAAATGCCTGCATCATAATGAGGATTCTATTCGAAATATACAGTATATATATAGATTTTACCCTTTATCTGGAAAAATAAATCCCAGGATCGAAAGAATGCCTTCATAATACTATGGAATCATGATTCTATTGCATATTTACTGTAAATTTATCAGTCAGGTGAAGAAAAGTTTTCTTGCTCGTTTGATAACGACAGAAGGGAAGTGAAAAGGTTTTAGGGTGTATATAGGTTTAACTCTATATTTGCCAGAATAAATTCTACAGGATCGATTGAATGCCTCAATCATAAAGTAATTTAGGGTTCCATTCCATATAACCATAGTAGGAATTTTTTTTTAATTCGTAAAAAAAGTAAATTTGTATTCTTGATTAATTTATTGTATACGACGTCCGCCACATTTTAGCTGTCTCTTTTTATTTAAGGCACTGTTCACCTTGAAATGGGTATTTGCCATTCATAACGAATCATTACATGAAAATTATGAAATTATTAATAAAAAACCTGTTTTACCGTACACGTAATATACACTAAGGAAATTAACAAGCTGAATAACTTCCCACTTAAAAGACAAAAAAAAAACTGTTGCTGCGCTACCATAAGTTCACAACTTGGATTCAGGAAGGAGTTTGACAAGATAGGGAAACTTCGTGGTACCCCAACAGAAAGTACAAATCCTTCTGTTAGACGAAAAAACTGTCGAGAAGAGACTACAACAATATACGCTCCCCCAATAAACAGTTAGATTCCGGGCAATTCGTGTTTTAGAAATTGAATATGGTAACCTACATACCTATGCAATATATATGGAAGTCAAGGCATTATTTCTGCAAACCCGAGTTTAGTTTTTATGCCTTGTTGTCCAGACCGTCTTTGTTATGCGCATCATTACGAGGGTTTCGTGAAGGGCGACGAACATGAATTTTTCTCGTTTATCATAAGTAAAAAGCCGCGCCCAATTTGGATAGCCGAGTGTATATGCCCTAAGGCTACCAATACTAGCCCGTACGATCTTCTTCTCCGCTTTTCAGTTTTAAATTTTTAATATATAATAAAAATAATTTCTTTAAAATAAAATTGAACAACGCCTTTTTCCTCCATATATAACCTTAATATAACCTTTTTCTCATTTTCACACTTTTTACAAAAGCTTTATCACTGAACCAAAAGTAGTAAAAAAATATGAACAACGAAATGAATTTTTTGAGTAACAATTTGTAA
Source organism: Chydorus sphaericus (assembly GCA_030141595.1). NCBI lineage: Eukaryota > Metazoa > Arthropoda > Branchiopoda > Diplostraca > Chydoridae > Chydorus > Chydorus sphaericus. The sequence goes on along the minus strand of CM057926.1, from coordinate 3,722,233 downwards.
ATCGTTTACGGGTACATCCACCATTTTGGTCAATAGCTGCTTGCAATCTTCTTGGCTTACTTTTAATGAAAGCTTCTAGATAACCTTTGAATTTTTATGCAACTCATTCGAGCATTCATAAAAAATAAAAATAAATAAGTCGGCTGCATTACTCGCGTCTCGAGCGCGAAGAGGTTTTCCTCTTTCCGTTTTAGCCTTCTTTAGCTTGCACCGCAAGTAGCCCCACAAATTTTTAATAGGGTTATGTTGCATGCTTTGTTCTGGCAATCTAGAGTAATTAATTGTGGGCGATCTGCTAACCATCTTTCTGTCACCCGAGCTGTATGGATCGGAAACTAATAAATAAAAATTGTTAGGTGCGGCTTCTTCTTTTAGTGCCAAACATGAAAAATCTCAAATTTGCGGTCGGATATTGTTGAGTGTAATATATAACATTAAACCAGAGTGAAAATTTAGATTTTTTTACTACTGGTGCTTCCAAAAAAAGATTTCAAATTTTTAAATCAATTGAGGGCTTTGAAGATAAATGCTCAAGTTGTTGTATTTAATTTTTTGGTATTTTTTTGGCAGAAATATTTTTTTTCGTGTAATGAACAAGTTTATTATTTGTAAATCTGCGAGATAATTTATAATACTGAATCAATCTATTAGCACTCTTACATAACTGAAAAATGGAGAAGAAGACGACGAACGGAGAGAAAATGGAAAAGAAGACGGAGATGAAGGAGAAAGTAACAGAATATCGACGATGGTCGATCGAATTTTCAACAGAAGAAAAAGCAAATAACCTCTACGAATTTGTGTCACCAAACGTCCCTGAGAAGCCTCATAATAAGAAAGAAGAAGAAAATGATGCCTTCGTTATCCGGCGTGTAGAGCTAAAAGGAAACCTCATATATGGAGAAAACTTGCACCAGAACATGAAATGGGACATCATAAAAAAAAGGTATCTGGTATCAGACACTAACCTCAAAGAGTTACACCACAATAAGCTAGTTGATTGTACAAAATAAATTTTTTTTTATTCTTTGAAAAAGATGTCTTTTTTGAGGAAGAAGCTGAAGCATGTGAAGTGAAGCCTCAAATTAAATTTGAGCAGGAAGACATCAAGTGTGAGCCGACCGACTTGCATAGTTTAAGGTACGATTTCCTAGATAACAAATGATACTGATGATATTGTGTATATTTGACAAACATTTATTTTGAAACATTATAGGATCGACTTTAAGATTTCATAAATCGAGGTGTTTATATTCTCTGTGTAGGAAAACAATATCTTTTGCATCTATGACAGCAACAATTTGGAACTGGACGATGGGGGTACAAATATATTTTCCTGAAAAGTTTTTTTTTGTAAATGGGAACAGAGAAAAGGTGATTCCGAGTACTTTATACAAAGCAGTATATACGAAACTTTTTCACTTTCTTATTCTTAGTGTCGAGGTTTGCAGCCAGAAAGAAGTATTGCTTTCCTTCAAATTTCGGTTGGTCCACATGGGCATAGCTCTTTAAGAGGTCAAAAATTAAGGGGAGGTATCAATTGATACAGTATCCATCTTCCTCGCAAATCAAGAAGAAGAAAAAAATAAGATGACTAAGTGGAAACTGATGCCTTTTCATTGATTGGACCGTTTGGATCGGCCGACCAGTCTTGTAGGACAACCACATTCCCCCCGATTGTAGGGTTGTACTCATTCCTGCAGCTTGGGGTGAGCTAATGTTTATTTGCATGACGACGAAACAGATGTTTCCCCGGGAAGGCAAGGAATATTAGACCGATAACTCCATATATGAATGCGTTATCATCACCACTAGCCTGGCAAATGATAAATTAAACAGGGTAGGTGAAACAAATGCCATACCTCGCCTCACTCATCTCGAACATAGAATCCTTCGTGAGTGGGCAAACGGTTTCGCCATCATGAATTTTTGCTTAAACTGCTAAAAAAAACCTCATATATAGAGAAAACTTGCACCAGAACATGAAATGGGACATCATTAAAAAAAAGTATTGGGTATCTGGTTTCGGACACCAACCTCAACGAGTTACACCACAATTACCTAGAACTCTCATTCCCTGACCCCAACAAGTATAAGGGGAAACCACTGAGGAAAATGAATAAGACTCAGAAAGCTTAGTTAACAAGGAGGAAGAGGTAATTAAGATAACACTTATTTTGTTATATTCTCAAACTGAACCACAAGCTAGTTGATTATACAAAATAAATTTTATTTTTTTTTATTCTTTGAAAAAGATGTCCGTTTTGAGGAAGAAGCTGAAGCTTGTGAAGTGAAGCCTCAAATTAAATTTGAGCAGGAAGACATCAAGTGTGAGCCGACCGACGTCAAAGCCGAGACCAAAGCAGTCACGGTTTTAGCTACAACAAATGAGAGGCAGGAAATTAGTAAATACTTTATTTGTTGTTCTCAGACTTAACCAACAGCAGGTTGGTGGTTCTAAATTAATGTTTTTTATTCTTTGAAAAAAATTATGTCAGTTTTGAGGATAATGAATAGGTTGGCCAAGCTGAGGCATGCGAAGTGAAACCAGCTGGCAAACTTACGGTGAAGCCTCAAATTAAACTTAAGCAGGAAGACATCAAGAGTGTGGCAACTAATCACAAAAATGAAACCAAAGCTGTCAAGGTATTAGCTTCTACAAATGATAAGAAGGTAATTTAGTAAATACCTTATTTGTTCTCAGACTGAACCAACAGCAGGTTTACGGTTCTAAATAATGTTTTTTATTCTGTGAAAAGAATGACCATTTAGAGATTTCCCATTACTCGTATAACATTTTTTATAACAACGATTTGGGAATAGGAATTGTTCATTTTATCCCAATGAGCCCCGGTGCTTTTGTACCACACCAAGATACGAGATATGTGGGATAGAGCCACTTCTGGCGGTTGAATCGGAGATAACAATTGGATTAGAGGATTCAGCGGTCCACGAAAGCTGATTCTAAATAATTAATTAAAATATTATTATAACAAATGTTATACTTTATCATGAAATATGTTCCTTCTTTAGGTTTCCTGAAGCCATTGTGGCGTTTGGATCGTTGTTGCGGCTGACCTCTGGAGTGCCCGCTGCAAGCAAGAAACAAAAATACAATTTGAATCAGAACTATTTTTTTTTTATCAGGACGACCTTTTCAATTTTTTTCTCGACATGATTGACTATTTTGTTGACGGGAACAATCCTCTTGTCGACGAGGACGATTTTCTTCTTTTGTGGGAAATTATCCTGCCGACGTCGACGATCCTGTTGCTGACGTTTACGGTAGTTATCACGAGCGCGACGTCTAATCTAAGCTTTCTACTCCTTTACTACCTCTAGCCGTGCTGCTGTTTACGAGCTTATATTCAGAAAGAAAGAAAAATCACTTTTCTTTAAAATGTGTTGTTGAAAAAAACACAAGATTAAAAACAAGTTTAATGATAATGTGTGCGCCTTGCTTGCCGATGTAACAAGTGTTTAGCTAATTTATACAGCTTCAAATTCTGGTACCCGACGAATTCAATCAAAATGGACTTTGGAGCTCATTTTTCAGATGAAATGAGTGCTGCTTGACTTGCATTGACAAAGACCCCTTTTTGTTTGTTTTTAAATTCCGCAAAAAAGCATGTAGGCAATGATGGCAAAATCCCAATAATTTGAGTTGTTGAATATTTTGAAGTTACCTCTTATACTGTCTAAAGAAAAATTTAGTTTCCAATTTTTTCAAGTATGTAATTGGACAATATTAAAAAACGAATAAAGTTCACCGTAATGTATATATCGTTACAGGTAACTAAGTCGATAAAAGCTATAGACTCAAACCGATTGAAATTTGAATCAAAACTTTTCTTCAAAATGATTAGAGCAATAATTATTTGTTAGCCCCATTAGATTGAAATTTAAATAAACCCTTTTCCAAAGTGCTTAGAGCAATAAAACCTATTGACACAACAGATTGAGATTTAACTCAATCCTTATTAGAGAAATAAAGTGTATTGGCCCCAACATATTGAAATTAAAATCAACCCTTTTTCAAAAGCAACAGAACAATTAAAGTTATTGTCCAAAATAGATTGATAAATTAAATTTATCAACCTTATTCAAGTGAGAGTAATCAATATCGTTTATCAAACAATCTGTACTAACTCAGCTTTCTGTTAGATCGTATCGTAAGATTGATAGTAAGATTAAGACCCAAGTCGTAACCCCTTATGCTGAAAGCAGACTGCTATAAGGTACCCCAACGCAGTACAAGAATCAGCAATAGCTGATCCAGCTAGATTGATAAAATAAATTTATCTACCCTTCACTTTGAGTAATTTTAAACAAAATAACCAACAAATGTTATCCCAATAAGATTGAAATGAAATCAGTTCCACCCAAGTTTTCAGACCACCAACCAAGTTGCTAGCCCAGTCAGAGTGATTTAAAATAACCCCTAAATTTCTAATAGTTCACACGTATTTGTAACTCTTACTGAATCAAAACTGGCTTTCAAAAAGTAGCTTCAGAGCTTATTATTTGGTTGGGATCGAATCTTCTCCACCATGTAACGAAGCAAGAACCTTGTATTGTTCGCAGAAAACTAAATCAAACAGGAATTGGGGGTATATTTATATTAGTCAAGAACGGTAATTAACAGCTTCTAGAGCAATGTGCAAAAATATCCAGCATTCCTGAAACAGCAGCTGGAAGGATCCATCTGCTCCTCGATGTGTCGTTTCCATCTGCTCCTCGATGTGTCGTTTCCATCGGTACCGAAGCCGCCCAAAATGCTGGTGAGGTATCGCTCCACTGGCCGCGTGGGTGGGTTTGAATTCGCTGCGGGCGCCAGGAATATGTGGGAAGGTCATACAGAAAGAGAGAGAGCGAGAGTGATAAAAAATACCATACAAAATAAATTTGTTTTTCGTTAAAATATTGTAGCTGCTTCTGAGGTAGCGGCAGCGGGTGCGACCGACGTAGCTTCCCTGGACTTAAAATCCGTCGGTAAAGGCACACACGTAGCTAGAACAAGGAAAGGCGTCACATCTGGCCAAAGGTAGTACGGTGATTGGATTTTATGTGGCAACATCCCGCGAGATTTTTCTGAACACGAGCTCATTAAACTATTTTGCAAGTACGAAACGATTTGGGAAATTCGTCTGATGATCGACCGTCAAACAAATCTGCCAAAAGGCTACGCCTTCGTTATATTTACGATTCCCAAAGCAGCTCAAAAGGCATTAACACAAGTATTCGTTTTATTCGTGCGCAGGTGTAATGGGTGTGTTTAAACTGGATTATATTGATATTTTAGCTAAATGGAGTGGAAATGGGGTGGCCGTCGGCTGAAACCCCAAATTAGCGTCCCGACGCTACGCCCTTTTTTCTGGCAATATTGACAAGTCTGTGGAAAAAACTGAGATCAATGAGAAATTTGAAAAAGTTACAGGTAAACAATAACATAGACTCCCCCTCTCTTATAACTGGTTATGTAATTCCAATCAAATTCTTCTTTTTTAATTTTATTTTATTTTTCTCATCTCTACTTTTTGATATTATTGCATTGCCTTAACTTTGTTTAAGGTTAATGTAAAACTCATTTAATCAAACTTTTGAAAAGGTGGATTGATGGACGTGATCATGTTCAGGTCATTAGAAGACAGACTCGTTCCAATCCGCTTGGTTCGCCTAAAAGGCTCTGTACTGGACGCGTCTTCGGATGGAACTTGGTCGTGGCCTGGGCCGATATTATATATATATATATATATATATATATATATATATTATTTTGGATTTTAAAATAATAAATGTGTGCCCTCAATATTCAAAGGAGTTCTTGAACTTTGGTTCCATTTCAACTAAAATTTCTACCAAATTAGTAAATTAAAATAGATGTTACGATTTTCAGAAACATTGTCAAGGTTCCCCTAAGTCAGCCTCAAACCTGACACTTGATGATTCTGCTAAGCGTAGGGAGGAGCCTGCTACAGTACCAATATTTGAGGAAGTGGGAACGAAGGCTTATGAGAAAAAAAATTTAATTACTAGAATCAAGGACATCAATATCTTAAATATATCGGCGGAAGTTATTTTAATAGTTTAATAGAAACCTTTCAATATAAACCAGAACAGATTTCCTTATGTGTAGGTACAGACGTGGTCCAGAAAAAGAACGAAGTTGTACACACCTATATTGGTTTCAATTTCTAGAAACCCATAAGGAAAATTTTAAGAGTTTAGCATGAATGGGGGAAAAGCTTGGCATACTTCATTTTTTTCTGTTCCTGCTTTATGACCGCTCTAACATGGACATGGGGAACATTACCTTGATTGAAGATTGCTATTCAGTCATACCAAGGTTGAGCAGATGAATTATAGATTGATTTTGTGAAAGCCATAAAAATCAAAGTATATCAAGGTATACACCATAAAATATATATATTGATATTTGAACGTGGAATTACATTTTTGCTTGGTAAAAATAATTCAATTGCAGTAGAAAAGTAGATTTATATTGGATATCGTACATCAGGATACAAAAATCCACATTAACTTCTTCTAAAAATGTAAAAAATACATAAACAAACTTTTAAATAAAAAAAACAATAATGTTATTCTTTTTTAGGGAAAAACATCGGCGTGAGTGGGCTTTATTATCGCAACGCAATATTCGACCTTTTGAAATAGGCAACGTTATTAATATTTTCCTTCTAATGGGCGATGGACAAGAGATAATAGAAGGTAAGGAATGGACACAGGAACGAAAGCATGGTGACATAAAATTAATAATTTTTAATTATATCTCTTATGATTATGACAGAGAGCAACTTTTGGATAAGTTCCAATCCAGTCAAATGTAATTTTTTCAAAGTTGGAAAACTTTCTTAAAGGAATCACTTGTCAAAAAATTGACGTTGTTATGACATTTATACGGATGGTTATTATTGTTGAAACGACCGTACGCATTATCACCACGCAGTTTCAAAGAATATCAGCGCTTTTATTCGATTTCTGGCGAATGAATCAGTGGACTAAACGCTTGTTTGATATGTTTCTTCCTTTAGAAAAAGTGCGGTTTTTAACTGATTTAAATATTGAAAATTTACGCTTTGAACATGAACCATTTTTTTTATGTTGGAAGAATCATGCCAAAGATTAACAGCTATGCGCGTTACTGGATTCTCTTTGAAGACACAAGTTATTCTTGCGCTTATGCTGGATTGTTTGGGTAAAACTTTGTTTGCTGACAAAAGTAAACTAATAGTATGTGAAGAAACCGAATTGTGTCAAGAATTGTATGTATCTTCACAATATTTAACTTCTGTTTGTAAAACCCTCGAATGTATTTTCCCCCCAACGAGTTTGGACAATTCAGTGTATAAGATTATTTTGTATTTATAAATGACAAAGAGGATTACATTGCCATCGCTATTGTTGCGGCAAGACATTTCAAAAATCTTAAAATATTGCCCTCCTATAAATTGGAAAATCAAATAACTAATGTCATCAAGTTACAACCATTTTCTTTCCTGTCAACTAAAGTTTGATATACCTTGCAATGAAGCCATGAATCCGGGTTCAGCGCTGGCTTCTTTGGATGTAATATCTTACTCGTTTTCAGACTATTTCTCGGATAACTTAAATGTATATTAGTTATGTGATGTAAAGTGAGTCGGTTTATTAATAAGGAGAGGATTTTTGCTTCTGACAAGTATCGATTTCATCTCTCTTTGATAGTGAAGTTCTTAAAAGCATTGGTCAATACTTCCCGAACTTGATGGACGCATCATTTAAAAAAAATATAATCAGCTGGTAAAATTTCTTTGTTAACGTTAAAGGAAATTCTTCAGACATGGTCATCAAAAGTATGTGAAAATTGGTAAAATTTACTTTTTATGTGATCATGATATATATTCTACATTATATAGAGCTCCAAGGAGTAGCCTTTCTTGAACTGGGATCACAATAAATTGGACTTATTATAGAACTGTTTTTTTTTCAAGAATTAAAAAAATCCGTTTGAGTTGTTGTGTAAGCACATTCGACATCGAAATATTTTTTTTATTCACCACGGATTATTGTCTTTAAATTTTTTTTTGATTGAGTTGATTTAAATTGGAAAAGGAGTTGTTGCTACTTCTTTAAAGAATCCAAAATTCGGATTGAACTAGACAGTCTGTACATTTATTTTCCTAATCTTAAATTTTTGGATTCTGATGTATGCTTGGGTTTGTGGTCACGCTTTTTCGAAGGATAACGTACCTTGACTTCAATAAAATTGAAATGTCATATTTTATTACAAGTATAAAATTTGTTACATATGTTTCTTATGATATATTTAAATGTTTATAATTAAATTTTTCCTTTGCAGGCGAATTGTGGACGTAATTGGAGTATCATTCATTCATTGTGGCCTAACATTCAAATTATTAACATGAAATATTTAGTAGGGCTCACGTTAAAAGATGTATGGATTTTTGGATCTCATTTGCGATGTCTGAAGGAGATTTTTATTCCTGTTAATATGATGACTCATTCGTTGGAGGGACATCTGGTATAATCCATCATATTAAACATTTGGCATTCTGTAATCCTCCTATTAGTGTTGTATTTTTAAATCATCAACGGATGGTAGAAATGTCCATTCATATATGCTATCCTTCCGTGTTTTAAAATCGACAGAAAGGATTGAGATAATGATAGTTGTAGATGTTTATCATGTTTCATTGTGTTCTAAGCATACATGCTTAGAATGCTAATATTATATAAAAGTTTTATGTAAGAGTAATGGGCTAGTCTTCTATGGTTTTCAAGTTTACATATACTTTTTCTTCAAAATTTTTTACCTTAACTATTTCTCACACATTTCTCTTGATATATCCAAACGCCCGCGTGATTTGAGAGGAGTCGTGTTTTTTTAGCACCCTAGGCGGCGCCGGGAGATACGTCAACCTCCCAAAATGAGGGGTACCCCTTTCCTACACGAGACCCCGCTCCTTTACTCTTTCTTCTAGCTATGACTTAGAAGAAAGAGTGAAGGAGCTGGGTCTCCTGTAAAAAAGGGGTATCCCTCGTCCCGGAAGGTTGAAGTATCCTCCCCTTTCGAATTTCTACCTGCCTACTAGCGAACCTGCGGGTAAACTTCGAACCCGAGGCGCAGAAAAATTGCGCACAGGCGCAGAAAAATTGCGCGCAGGCACAGAAAAACGCGCGCGTCACACACAAACAAGAGCTTCTCAAAGTTATCAACAGGTTCGCAAGCTGGCAGGTAGATTTGTGAGTGGGCGGTACCTTCAACCTCCCGGGATGGTTAGAAAGTAAGACCCGGCTCCTTCACTCTTTCTTCTAGCTATGACTGTACCAAATAGTCACCTTCTAAACCACGCGTCTTCACTGTATCGATTCTAATTGACAAACACGCTGTCAGTCTGAGAAGACGACATTGAAAATAATGCCGGTAGGGGCTTATTAAACAGGAATGCTACTAGCTGCTCTATTACTTAATAAATAGGAGACCTTCTATGGGGTATGACAAAGGTAATAATAAATTTTTTAAATGTCAAACAGAAAGCCATTGAATGGAAAGGCAACATTGTTTCAACTTTTTTTACTTTTCAAAGGTCACCAATTTTTAAAAAGTAAACTAAACAAGCTCTCGGTCAGAATATTGTAAGAAAAGAAACTGTTTGTAACATATAAAATTCTAAAGCGTGAGATTTTCAATATCGGATTTCATTTTTACCAATAAGTTTTATACGAACTCCCGCTGACCACCTTCTTCACTTTCCCAAAAATTGCAGAAATCCGTAAGGATTTTTTTAGGATCTAGAGAAATAACGTATCCATATTTGTTTTAAGGTAGATCGGAAATGAAATTAGCGTATTTCAAGCTCGTATCAAAGACGGCCGCGCGAGGGTGCCAAAAAATGACGCGTTATCTGGTGTAAAGTCGAAATTCAAGTTAAGCAATGACTTTCTCTAAAAATTGAGATTGCTGTGACGCAGAAATGATTGATGATTGCTAAATATCCGAAGAGATCCAAACACCCCTTCTCATTAGCGACTCCCAAGTGGCCCACTTTAAATCGAGATTCATTCCAGCTAAAAACATAATTACATTTTATAAAAAAACGAATCGGAACACAGATTAAATTAATTGCTGTACCTTAAACGAAACTGAATTATAATAATTGATCGTTTTTTACTAAAATCCTCCATTCTGTGGGTCAAAATAGGAATTCTTTATTAACAAAAAAAGGCTTTAATTTACTTCTAAGAAAAGGGCTTGCCCTTAATGTGTAAGAGATTTTTATTCCCTTGTGAAAACGATGAATGCCCAAGAGTATAATAGTTATCGTCGACTCCCAGACACCTGAATAAGAAATGATCTTTTATCTTATTTTCACGAAAATGGAGGCGGAACGTAAAGCGCGCGCCACTAATAAGGTAATTTCCACTACTGTAATAAGGTACTAAAGGCTCTTGTCTCTTCCCTTTTTTTTATTCGATGATGAGGAGGGGGCTCTTTCGATATAAGGTTAAAAGACTGACTTAATTATGAGCACCGCCTGCTTTATTGAATGAGATAATAAAGTTTTGCGGAGGGTAGTCCTGCAGGATCGAATCAGTATGAGAGAGAGAAGGCCAATTTGTATTCTAGATAAGGGCCCAGACACTTGGGTCGATTAAAAATGTGCGTCATATACAGCGCCGCGACGCCATAGAAGGATTTTTTTTTTTGATTTTATTTCGTGTTTTTGTCTATTTATACATGTGGTAATTTGTTGAGAAATCCTGTTGATAGATTGAAGGAAGATTGTCCTTACGCTATCTAAAATTGTTTGCCGACGGTGGAAGAGTTCAGACAGTGATTTAATTGGGAGGGCGGACACGTGCCTCCTCTTATTCAATGTTATATCTGACCCATTAATAGTACCCTCACTCCCCTTCTTTTGCCAGGTATGTGTATTTGTGTAGGTGTCTACTATTCTGGTTGAATGAAGAAGGTAAAAGATGTCAGGTGATGAGGAAGGTCATGTCAGGTAGATAACTACTAAATCCTTTTTTCCATGTTTTTCAAATAAATGAAAAGAAACTATTTTCTAAAACCCATCCAATTGTTTTAATTACATAGCAAATAATTATTATAAATTAATTACGCTCAAATGCTTAGCTCATCGTGAAAAAAAATAATTTTTTTTTAAATTATCGGTTTTTTGTTATTTGCTTTTTCAACAACAGCTCATAAATAATTGTAAAGCTTGACTCAAGATCTTCGTGTAACATTGCTGAAATTTTTGCTCGTGGGGTCAATGCAAATTCTTCACGAAGTAGCCTTCCCTCTAAAGCATTTGCAGTCCAATCCTACACATTCTTCATTAGGTCCAAGTCCTCTTCATGAAGCGGCCACTCAAAAACGTAAAACCGCGAGGTTCTTCTGATTTTAGAGGTTCGTTATTCACACGAAATGAGAATTTTTTGCGGCATAAATACTGGAACCTGTGATGAAAATGGATGAAATAAAGTTCAATAAAATGTATTAATATAACACCGGAATTTGTCAAAATCTATTTGTATATATATGTTTCTTGACTTTAAAAAAGTAAAAATGAATGAAAAAAGAATGAAAAAAAATCTGGAAAAACATAAAAAAACTTAAAAAACTGGAATATCGTTTACTGGCATTCGATAAAAACCTTTTATTAAAATCTTGTCACATTGTAGACATAGGAGGTTTCTTAATTGGTGATCTTAAATGATGCTTTTAAATGCTAGAAATATAAAGAGTAAAAATATCTGGGCTTGTGCTTCTTGCACTTCTCTACGCAATTAAGGGAACGAGGATATCTGTCGAATTTCGCATTCTTGCATTTTTCGAACAGTTTTAGTATCTTATTTATAGATCCTTAAGCCTTGTAGTCTAACTTCCCCTCTGTCGCGAGGGATACTATTCCTAACAAACGTCTCTTGAAAGCCCCAATAGTGTACATAGATTCAACCCTTTACCCAGATATCATTGGAAAACCAATATCGAAAAATGGATCGCTGCACAATAGAGCGTCAAGTATTTTCATCTGGATCATTTAACTTTTTTTTTCTTAGAGCTTTTTGCTTTTGGCAAAGCAGAGTTTTTCATAATGCTGAATGCATATTTCACCACTCCAATTGCAAGAATGCCCTTTAAAGCCTTTTAAATAAGGTCGAAACGGCCGATTGGCAGTGACACACCTAATGTACACTAGGAACTTACGACCAGTTGGTTTTAGAAGATCGTCGTTATCAGGATCTTACCGTTTCAGCTCTTAAAAAAGTCGGTTTAAGAGTGATTTTGCCGTTTGCTTTTTCTTTCCATGTGCTATTTAAATAACTATTGGATAGCGGTTTTGAAAACTATAACACCTGCTTGAAGGGACTCGGTGATTTCATGGATAGCAGCGATTATTGGTTCACATTTGGTATTCTTGAAGTTTTCCAAGACTTGAACACTATCTGTCGAGCTATCGATAACAAAGTGAGGAATGATTGAGTTTTCCACCTCAGTTATCCTCGTAACGACTGAGGGAGTTCGGGAGTTCCTTGCAAGGATTCAGCTTTACATTTTTTCTTCGCTTTTTTAAGTCGAAAGGAACAATCAAAACTCTCAATCTGAGAAAATAATTACAAAGCAGGTGCCAATATTTTTAAAAATTTATTACATGATTTCTTTATCTGTTTTCTATTTAAAAGCGGTAAGAGTGCTTCTTGACTGGCTTTAACTGCTGTAAACTGAGAGAGATCTCAGAAATTGAAACAAGGTCCTGTCGAATCTCTTTTGAGATCCGACTCGAGTCCAAAATGCATGTAATTCACATTATTTCCAAGAGAATCTGGTTAAACTTTCAGTTTTTCGAAATAACTTAAGATTTCATGATAAAATCAATAACAAAATATCTTGATGCATAAATATCATAAAGACAACGAAATATAAACAAATTATAAAATTTCCAATAATATTGCATCCTCCATTCACAATTGGAAAATATGAAAAATCGTTTTTTCCTCGTCTTTTTGACGAATCATTAATAATTACAGATTTTGGTTACTTAACTTTTCAATAATTTAATTTGAGCAGATCAATTTTATTTCATCTTCTCGTATTAATAGATACCGTAGTTTTTTATAAGTATATCGTTTATTCATCAAAAGCAAGTTTCCAGGATTTTGTCTAAGAATAATTTGATTTTTCGTGTTTTATCAATAATATGAAATACAATAATTTATATATTTTGAATAGTAAAATTTAAAGCAATTTGTATACTTATTTCTCATGTTTCCGGTTGTTTCCCGTTCCACCAGATACCTCCAGAAAATGAAAAAAAATAAAGTTTGATTCATTACGTTTATATTTTCCATCACTCTTTTAGGCAAATAAGCATCACAACTAAAATAGATCAAATAATGACTTTTTATTTTACAGTTCACACGTTCCATACGACGACACTTACTTTTTACTAAATTTTTAGTCAAATTGAACTAAAAGTTCATCTCGTATTTTTCTCGTATAATCTTATGTCGTTCCACATATCCTATCAGCTCGGGTTAAGTCCCACTTTAGAACCAAGATTTATATGTGGGCCTTGGGAGATAGATAATCAACTTGGACATTTGTAACAGATGACAACTAGTTGATTGCTAGTGCTGGAAATGTATATTTGTGTTTACCGTTTCCCCCAAAAGCATATAGGGAAAAATACATTTGAGAACTCTTTGAAGCTACTGTAACGCGGTTAGCTAATAATATGTTAAATATTCGATTTGTTAAAAATGAGACGAACTACTTGATTGAAGCAGAAAAATTTAAATTTCTGAATCGTAGAAGAAATCAATAGCCATTGGATATATTATCGTCGTTACATATTATTGTTATAACGCTTCAAAAGTCATATATCAGATGGGAGAGTTAAACAATTACTTTTAAGCCTCAAAAGCAAGGCTGCTAGGTATGTGAGGGCATGATCGTGGAGTTTTAAGGGGTTATAAAAATTTAATACCCAGGATGGAAGTAATGTGGGAATTAACACACGCGAAAATAATGAGAAACAGTATAATCAAATGAAGTTTTCTAATAGCCATAGTGAAACTAGCTGTACTTTTCATTTTTCTTCACTAATTATTCTTTCTCTTGTGTTTGCCAAGTACCATTAGGTATTTTTCTCTCGTTAAATTACAAATAAAATATTAAAATTGTTCTTCTTGCAATTGGAAAACCCTTCTTATTTCTAGATAAGTTATCTAAAGTACAATACTGTACTTATCACTGAGAGTCAACAGATGGTGAGATCAATAAGGTAAAGCACCTAGGAGATTTCTGGGTAAATTTCGGAACCAGAAACTTGTGCACACGAAGTTAAAAATTAAATAATACATTGAATAGATTTTGGATAAATATAAAGAAATTCAAGACAGTAAAATTAGGTAAATGAATAAAGAATGAATAAAAAAGTAAAAGATAGTAAATTTAAGAAATCCTAAAGATATTCTCATTTTAAAGTACAATATTTTTTCCCCCTTTATATGCCCCTTTCCTTTTTTGTAGCAGAACAGTCAGTATGTCATTATTTCCATGAAAACTGAAATGAAATGACAAGATTAAAATGTGAAATGAGCTTAAAAAATAAGAATTTGTGGGAAAATGCCCCATATTAACCTGTTAGCGAGTATAATGTTTAAAGTGTAACAAATTTACAAGCAAAGTATTATAAAAAAATATGAATAATGAAAACGAAAGTTTAAACAAATATATAATTTTATATGATTTTTTTAAAAATCATATTTATGCAAAAAATATATTTTGTTCAGCAAAATGCGAAAAATGTAATTTTTATATACTTAAAATATATTATTCGATGTATTATTTTAATTATTTTAAAACATTTCAATTTTTATTTATCCCAGTACCAATAAGTTTTCGCCGCTCCCAAGACGCAGAAGTATTTTTGATTTGAGATACAGATGCCGCAATCGTCAAGTAGATAGCAGTGGCAACGGTAAATAAAAAAAGTCCGATTAACTCAAAACCGGAAAACTTTGATTCCAAAGTGCAGTCATTGTTAACCGGCTTACAAGCTTGTGCAAGCTTCCCATTGTAGTAGGACAAGAGTTTGGCGCTTGTTGGAATGACGCAAGAGGCAGCTATCAAAAGCACAAAAAATCGAATCAAATTCGTACACTCTTTATTATTGATTGCGTTGATGCTTGAAGCATAATAAATGAGGAGTCAATTTGTAAACTGCATAGAAGTTTGTTATATAAACGCTTAAAAACAATGTTTCTTCGGGGACAGAAATATAATGCAATATTCCTCCTCTCCCGTCGACCGATGCCATGGGTGACGACCCGTGGGCAGGCCTCCTATAAGATGAAGGAATATATAAGATATGAAGATCAAGATAATATATAAGAGAAGAAGGTCCAAGGACTCAACGCCGCTTTTCGGATCCTCTACTCAGGTCAGGACTAGACGGAGGGCTGTGGTGTAAATCCGCCGCGGCACCACCAGTAGATGCTGAAGGAATTGCAGCAGCCATTACGGAAGAAGGAATCTGCGGTGGAACTGTTGATACGGTCGACGGAGCAGACACGGGCGTACGATCGCCTTCTCGACCTCACCTACAACAAGAGAGAAAGAGGATGTTAAATCCACTTCAACTACGGAACAAGATACATGCAAAAGAAACAAGGAAATAAGTCAAAAAGGACAGTGACAGGAAGAAGCAAGACACAGAAGAACATACCCAACTAGTAATACTAGGGGGTTCCAAATAGGAACCCCCGAAGCCCACAATAGGATTTTGATCCAATAGATAGACGGGATAATTTCCAACAGAGCTGTAACATACCTGGAGCCTCCACGACGGGATCCAGGATCTTAACCGAGCCGCTCTGACTCGTAAGCGCACTGTGGAAACTACCGCTCCCGCTATCATTACTAGAATCACTATGGAGTCACCACTACTACTACTACCATCTTGATTACGAAGAAACCGCCTATTTATTTGTGATATCAGCACTATTGGACAGCGACGGCCTATGGCATAAGCACAGGAATGCCCCGAGGTGATCCTGATATTGACAGTCGAAGGGTACTTTCGATAGACTCGAGGAACCCAGTCGGGAGGCAGAACTTCCGGCTCTGTTGGAGCAGAATGGGTAGAATGACAAGTAACGACGCTGCTCGCTGATGGAGTGGGCGTCGCACGATTCTCATCAAGATCCAAGGGGCAAGTCCTGTCGGAATCATCTGAACTACTAACGAGATCCACAATACTGACGCTGGGCAAGGATCTGAGCGGAAAAGGAAGAGGCCCCGCCAATCCTATCACAAAGGACTACTATAAGCAAGAGGATAAATAATAGAAACGAAATTAGAGGAACGAAGAAAGAAGCAAAACCAACTAAAAAAACTCACCAACGGAAGTAGGGACCTTTCTCGACGAATTCTTGGCAGCCTTGGAGGGCAAGGGAGTGGTCGACTTGTTCATGTCTGCAATCAAAAACCGCTTCACACCTAGAAATATAAGATGAATATAAGGGAATATACGAAAAAGAACGGCGTGATCACGTAATCTGGGCAGATACATGGGAGCAGGAGAGAATTAAGAGAAATAGCAGTTCGAAATCACAAACCTGCAAAACTTAATACACTAAAAAAATTATTAGGATTAGAGGAAGACACAATTAAAGCTATCACTAAAGTTCTGTTCCTTCGGGCAAGCTAAATTCCATCCAGGTATTTCGATGGAAAATGCTCTAGCTACGTAAAATCTTCGACAGAATCATGCTGATAGAGGCGTAGCTTGTGTCTCCTAGTTTGATGAAGGGTATCTTTCTGTATCTAACCTTCACTAATCCCAAACAGTCTTCGAATTTGCAGGCAAAGTTGCCTTTTTTATGTTGTTCCCTTGCCCTTCCCAGAACATCAGAAACCAAAAAAGATCTTCAGTGTCACTCAACTCAATCACCTCCATGGAAAGAGGGAAATAATAATGGCTATAGAGGGAATCACAATGTTTCAAATTTATTTCATTCAAAAGCTTGCCTTCAGCCTCTGTCAGATACAAGGAATGCATTGTGATCATACCCAGGAAGGTGGAGATGAGATCACACATATCTTTTAACTCGTCACAGATCGACGAAATAAGTTTTTAAAAATAGTAAACAAAAGACAGCACGTATTAATAAAATAAATTCTACAACTTATTTTAAGGAAGCTTAAGGGAACATCTAATTGTATTTCAATAAATGAGTATATGATTAAATGAGTAATATGATTTTTATAACCGTCTTGGCGAATCAATATATGTATTTTTGATATTTTATATTGTGAATGGTCTCCTAATGATCTACAGTTTCTGTTTTAATACTACAAACACCCTTTATTGCAATTGATATGATTTAATAATTGCAATTGTAATTTTTATCTCATTAATGGATTGACCAAGTTCCTTCTCAACGATGAGAAGGCGATGACAACGGAGTAGAGACCACAATTTCCCCCACATTCTTCAAAAACATGACTGGAGTTTTCTCCTATGATCAAGAGGTTTCCGGTTGGTTTACTCTTCACAAAAATGAAGCTCAGCTTTTTTTATTGAAAATTTATCGTAGCATTTACATCATATTACATGGGTGTTTCTGATTTTCATATGATAAGATAATAAAGAGAAGAAAGTCTCTTGACTTGACCTTCGTTCTCCTTCTGCCTTCTTTTTTCCTATGATCATTTTCACTAGTGAATATAATGTCACATCTAAGGTGAGCTACTTAACTTAAATAAACACAGTGTGAAATTATACTATTGCAACTGGGAGCTCATTAAAAGCTTAACTGTTGCATATAATATTTTAATGAATGGAGCAAGCCGATTTAGATGCAGTTTTTGGTTTTCTACCCCGCTGGAAAGAATGATTATGAATGTAATTTTTAAGTGTTTTTTACATACATTTATACATTTCATACTTATATGGTACATGTTTCCGTTGTATCCATCGTTGTATGGGTTCCAAAAAGCTTTACAAGGAATACGGGGGCAGTTGCATTAGGTGGGTAATAAGTAAGTATGATAAGTAAGTACTGCAAGGAAATATAATTCGGGTAAGTGCATTTACAACTTCTACCTACTTAGGGGATTATAAATTATTACGGTTCACCCGGGGAACTTTGGACAAAATGATTTTTTTTTTACGGGTTTCTAGGAATAACTCCCTCCTTGACTACTGCCGGGGTTCAATCTATTGAGACATATCGTCAATAACTATTGGTCCTGTCAAAACAAGCTGCCACGGTCCAAAATTCTTCGCCTCATCAACAAACTTGTTCAGGGAGACGTCAAAGACTACAAGAACACAAATGCATGACTTCGGGTGCACTTGTTATAACGGGTGTAATTCATTATAATTGTCGACCCCCAGAAATACTTCCCCTGAAATAGAAGAAGTATGAGAGTAAGATGATGGTAAAAAGAGGGAGAGAAAGACGAGGACCAGGAAGAAGAATATGAGACAGATGTTAAAATCACGGCAAAATGTGTAACGCCCAATCCTTTAACAACTTCCCGTCAATTTTTTTTGTTTGGTCCAGGGAAGGAATTTCGAATCTGCAGCACCCTCCACGAAGGCAATTTGAATTTTGAATTAAAAATTGAGCGTGTAGAGATAGAAGGGTTGTATTTTACAGTTAAGAAATATTTTATTAAAATTAAATTTTTACACAAAAGCATAATTTTTAAATTCAAGAGGAAGTCAAAAATATAAAAAAATATTATACTTTAAAACCTGGAGAAACAAAAATTATCAAATAGGTTTCAATCCCAAACGAATGATCAAGTCGTAGTCAAAGGATTCTAAGGAAGGAAAGCAAGCTGTTTGCTTAAGATGGCGTGAAAAAGATTGAGAAAAATTCGTTTAAGGTGGGTTTCCGATTTTAAAGTATATTCTATTATCCCTCAAATCTCAAAATGATGAATAAAAAAACATTGTTTTCTTAATTACAGCTTTGTTTGAGGGATCCACATTGGGGGCTGTTGTAAAAATTCCGGAATCTAGGATTAGTTTTCCACGGAATCATCCTCCCCATTAATTGTTTTGTTTACGTACATCAAGTTTTATACAGGCATTTTTTAAAGGATATTATTCAAATTATGAAATTAAAAATTATACTTAAAAAATTAATAATTAATTCAATTAAAATTAGTTAGTGGCGTTAAAGTTAAATGGGAGACGTTTTCAATTTTTACATCTGTGTTCCAACTGAAAATTAGGTGCAAAGAAGATATTGATGTGTTGCTTTAAAACAGCTATAATTTTTGGCAGAAATTATTAACCGTTTTATTTGGAAAACATTAATTGGACTGATAATGTATCGCTGAATCTTCCCCTTGTTCCTTTTTATTTTTTGTTTAACAATATTGCTTCCGGAAATCATTTGATGGAGGGAGAATTTCTGAACAAGTGCGATTTGAAGAAAATTTACCAAATCCAGAACGTCCCGTAATGTGAGGACATTGACTTTGTCAACTATCTCTGATGAATTAATTGGATGAGGAGGAATTTCCTCGAACACAGTTACCAATTAACATTGGATGCATTGTCCCAATCCTTACGTATCAATTGAAAGAAGAGGAAGAGACAGGCAAACGGCAGAGAATGGCGGGGATGCGGTTGTGGGAACTACTTAGGAAGAATAACACTTGGAGAAATAAGAAAAAGAGACATCAGAGAATGGATGGGATGTGGTTGAAGGAAAGATAGAAGGAAAATAAAACCAACGCATGGATGCAAAATGATTTTTTAAAAAGAGAAATAATACTATCAAAAGAAAAAACAGGGCATAAAAAAAGCTACGAGCAAAGTCAAAACATTTATTTTGCGTTGGCTTTCCTATTCGAAAAGTAATTAAGTAAATGGGGACATTTACGCGTTGAAACGATTTTTTTAATTCGCTATAACATATAATTAAAATAATTTTTATTATTTGAGAAGCAAAACATAAAATTTTGAAAAGGCGAACGTGTAGGGTAAAAAATAACTGTTTAGTTATAAAGTGGTCACATGAACGTATAAATACTATAACTAAGACGTAAAACTATGAATATTATCTTTTTTTAAATTTATAGACAAAAGAACACTATATAAAGATTTACAACCTTGCTCTCAATGTTTGTTCTAACATAACAGTAGTATGTAGTAACGTTCGACTGGCTAATGTTTCCACCCCCAAGTACATGCAAGATAGAATCTTAGAGCAATATACTATCAGCTCACCAAAACCGGGTCAGCTTCACATCTCGGGCATTGGGAAGCTGTTCCCTGTATACGCCAACAGTCTTCTGAAATGTGAAGCAGTCGTTTTGGTGATTTGACGATTATCGACGACAACGTCTGTAACGAGCTGATAATCGATGAGAGAGTGCAAAACAAAATAATTGTCATGCCGATGGATGTAGCATCCTCAGAGTTCTACCTCTATTGCATCAATAGCGTCAATAAGTAATTCTAACTTTTAATTTTGAATTTATGGGCGTGCCTCATTGGCGAGACTGGCTATGAAATAAGTTTAAATTAAAATTTGTTTAGGCCATCGGATTTTTTTAAAAGTTTTAATGAATATCCGTTCCCACATCTAACAGCTATATATTCAGCGGTTTCCAACACTATTGTTTCTGCACTTCAATGCCATCTAGTATATGTTTCGGCAGATAAAGACGAATAATCAGTAAAATTCCAAAATACAAAAGTAACCATGTGTCTTTAAAAAATATAATTATGATTTTTGATTATGACCCAAAATAATTTAATTACTGAACCGTGGAAAATTATTACACAATCCAATTACCACAAAATCTTCTTTATTGTAGAGTTTTCGGTACTGAATGATAACTGAGATTGGTAGAAGTTTACTTTGATGCTCTGTCTTCCAGCGTGAAGAATCGAAGGAACTCGATTTTGGATTTTTTAAGTGAGACCGAGTGAGAAAGTATGGGTAACGCATATCTGTTCTATAAAGTGACATGAGCTATTACATAAACAATCATAAATGTTGTGGAAAGATTTCAATGTGGTTATCGGAAATGCAATAACCGTTCTCGTACTAATATTACTATTTCTTTACACATCTTTGACTTAAAATGGGAGAGTCTTCTTTCAAGGCAGTGAATGAAGCAGCTACGTCTAGACTCCGAGGGCAATAGCACAGGACAATTACGTCCAGAAGGCAGTTGTCAGGTTATTCGTTTCGGACCACCGGCTGAACGTTGGATATTATAATATTAAGTATAGCATGCACGTAAGACACATCGTGAAGCGGTAGTGTAGCACACCAGGTTAGAGTTTTTGTTGATTTTAATTCGTTAAGTTTTACTTACTAAAATGGACTGTTTAGACGTCAAAATGCCAAATTGCTCAATTTAAAAAGAACGAAAATTGATTTTGGAAAACTTCGCCATCCCTAGGAAATTTCGCATATGATCGCGTTTCGCAATCTTTCAAACTGAGCGTGCGGAATGTCACTTGAACCGTTTTTAAATAAATTATTCGAAAGGTAAAATAGTATGTTTGATGGTTGCATAAGGTTTCTATTATAACATGTAATACAAGATACAACATTTGAGGGATACATAGTACAAACCCGACAAAGTATGAGACATAAAGCAGATGCAAAGATTCAATAAACATATAATATACGTGATACAAGCAAGCTATCCGCGATACAAAACAAACCACATATAAAGGTGCATAAATGAAAGCAAGATACATATAAGACAAAGAAAATAAATATTAGAAAATGCCAATATATGTAGGACATTGCAGATAAGGTAATAAAATAAATGAAGCAGTCCAGGAAAATTCTTTGAATTCAAGATGACTTTATTTTGTTTTCCTTTTCGACCTTTTTGAATTAAATTTTTAGATTTATAATCTCAGCTAGTTTTTTTGCAAATAACTAGATCATTCAATATATTTTTCTCTGCTCTTAAGAAAACGTCCACATTGGTACAGACGAAAAAGAAGAAGGTTTTCTAAAAAAAATGGAAGACAACTGTTTATGGCTTAGTGTATGTGGTCGCATTTCTGAGTGAGGTATGGTCAATCGTCAATTCGTCATTCCGACTTAATCAGTTGTACAGCCAAGGATGATCAAAAGGTCTCTTGGGCCGACCAAATGAGTAAACAAACTATTGATAGGGACGTTTTGGATAATCGAAAGATCTCCGACAAAACAAGTGACTATGAGTAGGTTTAAAAATAAATAAATTATTGATCTAAGACGATCGAAAGTATTCCCGAGCCGACCAGTTTTGTGAACCAATTGTGTGAAATCACTAATTTTTAGCGCTCTCAGTTAATTGAGAATTATTCGATATTCTTCGATTTTAATCGAGTGGATAATCGAATCGAAATCATTCGAGGGCCAAAAAAAGTTTTGATTTAAAATCGATTTGAGTTTCTCAGAATCGAAAATCATTCGATTGTCGTAAACAAAAACCGACTAATCGATGAAAAAAGTAAAAAAAAATTAATTATAGCAAAAATTAAAAAAAATGATAATTTCTGCAATTAGGACCACTATTCTTATGACTTATGATTAAAGGAAAAGGTGAGACTGGTTGATACTTAAGTATAAATGACAAATGAAACCATTTCCCCCCAAACTGTTCCAAAGCACAAAACCAGTGCATCATTTGCACGCAGCAGATAAAACTCAACTTTTTATTACACATTTTGGTTGAAAACGATGAGAGGAGTGAAATGAGCTGTTTTAGATGTCTGGGTAACCCATGGTTCAAAAGCTAAAACTGAAACATGGCGACAGCCACAGAAGACAACTGCTCCGGGGCACAAAAACCAGTACGCTCTTTGCTCGCAGTTGATAAAATTCAACTTTTTAATTATACATTCTTACTCAAATTATCAGAGGAATGTAATAATCTGCTTTGGATGTCTATAGAACCTGTATCTTTCAAGATACAGCCAACTAATGAACTCAACTGCGAATGATAACAGCCTCTGGGAAGAAAACCAGTGAGCCCTTGGCACGCAATTGATGAAACCTAACAATTTTTATTATATTTTCTTCCTCTTAATGATAAGATGGTTGTAACGAGCTCAGTTGGATACCTATAAAACCAAAAGTTTATAAAGTAAAGCAAAAAAACCTCTTGAGTACAGCAAGCTTCACGACACAAAACCAGTGCGTTCTTTGCACAGTGAATAAATACTTTTTTATTGCAACGTTTTATTACACATTCTGTTATGAAATCGTAAAAGGTATATAACAAGCTGATTTGAACGTATATAGAACCCACAGCTCAAAAGTTAAAACCAAAACCTGGCGTCAACCACAGATTCCAACTGCTCCGTGGCGCAATTATTACTGCGCTCTTTGCACGTGGTTGAAGTAATTCAACTCTTTATTACACATTCTGATTCCAAATGATCAGATGAATGTAATGAACTAGTTTAAAAACTTTTCTTGCATACAGTTTATAAATTACAACGAAAACATGGCGTTAATTACGGATGACAACGCATCCATTACGCAAATCCAGGGTGCGTCCCTTTGCATGCAAACGCTAAAATTCAACTTTTTATAATAGCATCCAGCTTCAGATGGTTAAAAGAATCCCCCCTTGAATCAATTGACTCCTTGGGCTAGCTGGAGCTAAAATAACGAAAGATTTCCTAGCTATTTCAGCTACAAGTGCGACAAGTAAAACAGTTTTTAGCACTCAAAGAGATCTTCTAGAAACGTCACGCAATGTATTGATGGAGGAAAAATCGGAAAAGTTACTGTAGCTCTTCCATCCCCCACCAAGATCCACGTCCACCCCAAAACACATTCGCAAACGAAAACAGCTGGAACCTCAGATAGAGCCACAACCTAAGTGGCAAGCCGTTGTCTCTGAGATCCCGTGAACAAACTTGACTACACGTTACGTATTAATAATACATTCAGTACATCCCATATTAACACTTTCCAACTCAACTTAAAAAAGGCCATTTAAATAAAATGTACAGTAAATGATTCCAACTAATTCTGCAAACTTAATTTATTTATCACTTCTTACACGTCCCCAACAAATACATCGCAATCAAGAAATTACACTAACATAAAAAATTGACATAAAAAATATTCCATTAAGCATGCAAAGAAATATATTGATTATTTGAATATATGAACCAAAATTATTATAATTATTAATACAATCAACCCATATTAATACAATCAAACTGAGGAATTGCACTTCCATCCATTTAAAATGTGATGGAAAATCTTAAGAAATATGAAAGAAAGACATTATTAAATAATTCTCGATTTATCATGCACAAACGTAAATGTGTTTGTAAAATTCGTTTGAAAAACACGAAATTCTGTAAATTAAGTTACTCACAAAAGCAACAAACTCATTCTAAAATCCCATCTTCGTATACCATCTATAGCTCCAGCAGTCCTGATGTCCCATAACAAGCACAAACCTATTTTGAAAAATAAAACAAAATAAATTTTCAAAATCAACAATCAATACCTTTTTTTGTTACTTTCTTCCCCTTCTCAGCAACCACTCTCTCCTTCCTACGTACAGAAACCGTCACATTCTTCAGTTGAAGACCAACATTCCGATTAATCTTGATTTTCAGTTTCATTTGGCCAAGTTTGTGTCGATGCTCCCGGAATCCAAGCCAACTCCAACGATTAGAAATGAAATCTAACAAATATATAAATAAGCAAGAAAAAATTATTAATTACAATCAACCTACCCATCAACTCGAATTTTTGGTCCTGGCACACAGTAAGTTTCTTGCTCCGGTCCGAAAAAGTAAGCTTCACCTTAACCATATCCTGACCAGTAGCACAACCCGACATGAGCTTTGAGATAAAAGAGTACAGCGTTAGTTTAGCGTACTTATCGCACTTCCCTTCCTTCATTGCATCAATTTTCTTGAGAATTACCACATGAAAGATATCTTTTGCTGATTAAGAAATATCGAATATTTTCAATCCCTAAAAGGAAAAATAATCAAAAAATTAGAGTAAAAAATTCTAAAACAATAACAAAATACAACATAACTAAAATCAAATAAAAACCAAAAACAAATATAAACATTATACCTGGTATTGTTGAACTTGCTCTAGAAGCCCTTGGCGGTATTGGTGAACTTGCATTAGAGGCCCTTAAAAACACCGTCGCTTTCGATTCCATCATTACGCAATAATAAATGATTCGATAGAATCAAAAAACCAAAAAATGTTCTTGTCAAAACAAGATCTTCAGCTTTATTATAAATTAAACAGCTAAGTTGGTAATCCTTCAACAAATTAATTTCTAAAACAAGCAGTTTAGATTCTAGCATAAAGGAACAAAATTAAAGCAGTTGTCAAATAGTATTCATAATGGATTCCGATTGTTTCATTGTAAATCGTTAATAATTGTATAGTTTACTTTAACGATTTCCAGTGAAGCTCACCAAAATGGATAGAAGAAATGGGAAAAAATGACATCGCTGAAACAAACCTAAAATTAAAAGTGAAAACATTGACAAAACAATTGAAACTTTTATTAAAAGAAGATCAAAACAATCTATTTTTCATGATTCGAATTCATTGATAATAAATATATTTGTATTATTTTACAATACCTTAATAGAAATCGAATAATCAATTATAATGCAGTTAAATAAAAAAGTTTTACCATGACTTTATTTTTTGAATACGTTCCCAGATGCGATAAATAAGGAGAGAAGGGTGTCGGTTATCTACTTATCTTTTCTCTTAAATTATTTCAAAGTTTCCTGGGCTGTCCTTGAGGCAAGGTTAGAATAGAATTCAGCGTAAAGTTGTCAGCGTAAAGTTTGTTAAAAGAATTTTTTGCAAGTTAATGGGATACGCCATCTAAAATAAAAGCGAATCAAATAAAAACGAATGAATGTTTTACTTGAACAGATGCTCAAGTCCACGAATGGTTACATAGAAGTAAATTTATTCAAAATGGAATTTTAACAGTTACGCCCTATCACAACGAGTTATTGGCAAAGGGTATACTGGTATATTCTACTGCGTGAAAAGTATCGGAAGCTAAGAAATTTAATGATTTCCGATTGAGCCTATTGTAATTGCTTTAAGTTGGCATACCAAACTTAATTGTAAAAAACTAAGAGCTCTTTTACGAAATTACGAATTCCTCTTGCCTTCCATTCACCCGTTAGTCATCACCCACAGTCCCACACTTTTCTTTCACACAGCCTCACTGTGTTTTTTTGGAATTTTTCTCTGCGTCTCTTCATGTCTTGACTGTAGCGAGTATAGACGAAATAGGAGACAGACTCAGTCGTGGCCATTGCAAATCAAGATTTACAGCACTTGGTGAAATAACCCGCGTATTAAAATGGCCGAAACAATATCGTCCATTCCTATTCCTATCTATGGTAAAACGCCGCATCTAGAATGAAAAATAAAAATAAGTACCTTCCAGTTAAAATTCTGGAACATTGAAAATGGGGTAAGTTTAATCAGCTAGGGGCGCCTCGATAAAGGGAACCTTGCTTAAAGTGTAAACATCATGAGCGCCAATGATCATTAAAATTAGAAGTAATATCTTTTTAGAATAAACAAATAATTTTGATCTTCAAAATGCTTAAAAATAAATTTCAATCATTTCCTATTTTATCTACTGAATTTTAAAACGTACCTTTTATGTATTTTTAATTTCTAAAACCATAAAAAAATTAAAGTAAAAAAAAAATCAATTTGATTCTTGTTTTTAATTTATATTTTTTTAATGATGGCTAGTTAATCTAGATGTTTAAATTAGATTTTTTGTTTTTCAAATTTCCTTATGTTTTCACCCCAAAAAATGTATAAGACTATAACTAGAAAAACGTTTTTGCTTTGAAAAATTAAGTGTAAGAAATCTACTTCTGTAAAAACCAATAGTTAAAAAAATTTGAATCATTAAGTTTGGTTCTACATGCATACATTAAATATCCCAAGAAAAATACAGAGAATTGTCTTACTGTATTACTTACAATCTTAATCATCGACTTTAAAATTATTCCCTACGAAAGGGGGTAATAAAGATATCAAATCTTGTTATTTTAATCCTGGTTCATATTTGGGCAACATTTACAATAATTGTATTTATTTTAGGATTACAATTTTAAATGAACAAACTGTAAAAAGAGCTCTTTGTTTTTGTCGCTTCAGCACTTTATAGCAACTGTTCTATTTTTCCATTACCATTTCATGGTCGTGAATTAAGGTAGTTTTAATATATTAGGGAGATAACTTCATTAGGAAAGAGGAATAAAAATATTTAGGGTTTCGGTGGATGGTGGTATACAAATTGATTTTAATTGAATGATTATTTTAATGGTTGATTTAATGATAAGTAAACATTTAATTTAATCAAAATTTAAAAAAAAATGTTTAAAACTTATTTTTGATTCTAGTGAGTCTGTATATTATTTATTCCAAAATTGGGAATTAATAATCAGAATTCATCTATTTTTAAAAATAAAATAAGAATGATAAAAGAAGTAATCTTTAAAAATATATGAATGCTATTTTTTACAATTTTGATTTTCAATGAAAAATTGGAATTTAAAACGTTCAACTATTTAGAAAATCATGAAGGTCAATCGACAGAAATTTAAAATAACGCTTATAAATCACCTTCTAAATGTGCATTACAGGAAAACAAAATCATCCTAATTTTTTCCAATCACAAATAATATTGTTCTAGTTATTCTTGAATTTTTTTTCTCAGGTTAAAGGTAAAAAAATTGTGTTATATAGATTTAAATAATCAATACATCGACAAAAATAAAAGTTATAGTATTAAAATGATTTAACTCAAAATATAAGTGATAGTTGATGGGATAAGGCTATTTTTTATTGTTTCTACATTTTTTAAATAATATTAATTCGTCAATAGTAAGATAAACAATCAAAGTTAATATTTCTCGTCAGTATTTTTTAGACCATTGTTGCCCACATCTTAAGACCATTTGATGACAACTTTGTTTATTGCATTGAATCCTATAAAATATAAACAACTATTTTACTGTTGCCGAAATTTTACATTATATTACAATGTACAGTATGGTTCAAATAAACTTGAGGGGCCCTTAGCTGTTTATTGCTTTGGACTCCTCAAGTTTATTTGGACCATACTGTACATTAATATCGCATTATTAGTCTTTTCTTAGAGTGACAAATAACGTCACGTAAAACTGCGTAAGTTTAGCATTTTTTGCGATAAAATTACCATTGGCCCAGGAAAAAATTCATAATCATCGACGGTCTATTGTTTAAAGATTGCTGCTAGAACTGTTTCATACAAATCCTCAATTTAAAATTAAAATCTAATTTTTATACCCTACGAACATAATTATTAAAAGTTAGATTGAAAAGACTCTTTTTGCCAATTGGTTCTAGATAACCGGGTTCAATTAAACTCAGTGGTTCGGAAACGCATATGTGTTCGTTTTCGATTGTTATGGAATCAACGAAATCACACATCACTTGTGTGATGCCTCTCTCGCAGTCTCGCTATATTGTACTCCACCATCAGCAATTTTAACTTGTTAGCGGTGTTGTACGCGTGAAATGAGGCGAAACGCCCAGTGAACATTTAAGCCATTAATTTTTACCATCTTAATTAAATTAGAACATCCAGTTTTCTCGCCGTATATAAATATAATCCGCATTTATTTCTTATAGGGTTCACTAAGCCGCGAAGTTGACCAGAAATGAAAAACGGATATATCAGCACTTGTACTGTAAACCCAAAATCCTGAAAACATTTACTTGGTCAGTATATATTTCCTACTTGCAGTTTCCTTTAACTAATAGTACAAATTTAAAAATGAATCATCTTAAATCCATCGTATTTTATTAATTCCCATTGATATAAATAATATTCAAAATTTAGAAATAGATTGATTACTTGCCACTTTCTTATGGTTTTACTTTTCAAGTGATGACTACTTAACAAGTGAAAAATGATAAAGTAACATAATTGTTAGTAAAAGATAGCCATCATGTAAAATAGAAGTCATGGGTCAATTGAACGTTTCCTTGTAATTTATTTGTTCTGTATTTATTAATCACAGGTGACAGCTGCTAACAAGGTAGCAAATCCAGAAGTATTGGAGGAAATAATAACACTCCTTGAACAAAAAAAGAAAACAAGGCTTCTCGTGACTTCAATTTGAAAAAATAACAACCCCGTTCAATTCCCATCTCTCCTAAGAATAAGAAAGTGTCGCATCTGAACGATCATGAAACTGTCGTGCATTCGGATGCCATGAATTTCGCCGAATTTCGCGAATGCAAAGTATGCTACTCTAGAACACCAGCTCCATTCATTTGTCCTTCAACAAGAAAATATGGATTCATCTATCATGGTCATCAATCAAAATGACGACCAGACAGAAAATTTCATGAATGAGAAAGTTCAAGAAGCCTTGTTTGAGCAGGTCTTCATCTTCAGAGTTCGATGAAGAATCAAGTCTGGACAAGGAAAACACATGTTTGAGCTCGTCTTCATCTTCTGAAGCCGATGACGAATCAAACAATTGAAAATTGCCTTGAACCAGTAAAATTCCTCCAATCAACAATGGGAAGATTCCTCCATGGAATTTCAAATAAAGTACAACAAAAGTGAGAAAGCACTGACAGATGAAGGGAACGCGGGTGAGCTGTTATCAACAAATCAAAATCAAAGACGAGGAGATGAGTGGCCTCCAACAACAAATCAACAAGAATAAAATGATAAAATCTTAAGTATTTATCACATAACAACTTATAAATATAATGTTATTATCTCCGTAAATCACTCTTCACGACATTTTTATCTGTCGAATTCGATTGTATATTCAAGTTTTCGGAAAAGGCCTATAACACAGGCTTTTATGGGAAAGCAGACGATGCCTCAATAATTTAAACTGGAACTCTATGGTAAGAATTAGATGAGCGTCAAGCAGCCATAAGGCCCTGAAGAAGAATCGGTAGCAAGACTGTTCATTGTTCAAGAAAAATTCGCTATGATGCGCTTATTACTTGTATGAATTTTGTAGCCGCTGACTATTCTTTAACCATTGTAACCATAGCAGACTACACCCCCATCATGCCCAACGGTTACAAAAATCATAAAGGCTAATGCGCCGCCAAAGCAGATTTTTCTTGAACGACGAACAGCCTAGGTTTTTCCCCTTTTCCGTTCGATTTCGCTCCTTTAATTTTTTTTATTTTCCGGTACTGTGTGTTTTTTTTTAATATGAAGCCAAAGATTGATTTTTATATGTCCGGAAACTATGTTTATGAATGCCAAAGTGTTTTGACTGCCTACGGAAATCCATAAAGTGTGGGTTTATATTTTTATAATGAATATGAGACATAAATATGGATGTATGTATGTAAATAAACTGCATATACACACTGCAAATATATTTTTATCAAATATTTATTTTCTGTTTAAATGTCGCTGTTGTGGATTATTCGAAAAATATAGCTTATTTTAATTTATTTTAATTTTTTCAATTTCTTACATGGCCTTTGTAAAGCACCTGCTATTGTTTTAAAGAAATATTAGGGTCATGGATATTTAAAAATACTTTAGTCTTGTTATTTAACTTATTAACTACTTGGAAGTTTGCTTTCAATGAGGCAATGGTTCACTTGCACATCTTTGAACAAACGATACGGTAACATATTATTTTAAATGATGGTAAAACGAGAGAAAAGTATATGAAAGTGGTGACGATAATTTATATAATACTGTTTTAGATGAAAATAATTGAAAATGAATGAGAATTTAATAAAATCAATTTAAATGTTATAATATATTTTTTTCACATTCTGTTCTTTTTTTATAAAAGGGTTTTTAAAAATATATATTTGAAATTAAAATATAAGCATTGAAACGCCAGACGTTTTCCCCAAAACATTGGGATCGATTAATTTTTATCATGAAGCTTAAGAAGTATCAGTGTGATGTAGTAGAAGCTTGTGGAGTAATTGATAAAACTTATCTTTACTGGCTCAAACACAAATCTCAAGAAAAGTGTCTGAAAGAAGGGGTTTCAATAAATTACATTTAAAATATGAAACTTAATTTTTTCAATAACTGAATTTCCCCATGTTTGCCATCATTAGATGTCTCTTAATCTTACGTCTCTCTGCCTTCTTTTTCCATAATTGTATTCCTCTTTTTTCTTATTATCTTCGATTTCATTTGAAGCCATCTGACTTGATAAAGATAACAATGTAAATGAAAAAAATATATATTTACTTAAAATAAAATTTTGAAGGTCTACACGAGTAGGACCAACAAGAATGGTTTGAGGTACCTACATCAAACATAACACTGGGTTTCTGATTCAAGTAGAACTTCTTCAAAGGACTTTCAAAAAAGTTAAGGAAAAAAGTCAAGGGTACAAAAGGTAAATTTGTATTCATTAAAATAAGGAAATATTTTTTTAATCGATTAGTGAAAGCCACAGGTCTCATTTTTTTGTCCAAATGCTAAAAAATATGTTGAATACTGATCAACTTCGGTAACCTTAAACGGGAACTTGAAACAGTGCATTTTTCAAATAAAATTACTGTACGAGAAGGATCAGTGTATCCTTAATTCACCTCTAAAAGGATGGGTTTTAATTATATTTCCTTCTTTTCTTAAAATATATTTAACTGAAGGACCCATTTTTCTCATTTTCGCAACTTGATTTCTTGTGCATTTCCAGTGCTCCAAGCGGATACAAATTTTTTTAATTGTGAAAAATGACGTCTTCTATCTTTTAATTGATTTTACTGCATAAAAAACTATTTATTTATCTATTAACAATGATTTTGTACTATTATTTTATTATAAAATAGTATAACAAGTTTTAATTACCCCCTAAAGGCGGTGTTTTATGGTAAAGAAGAAGGCGCAAAAAGGGGAAAATGAGTACCTCAGAAAAATGCCGTTTTTGACGTAATGGCTTTATTTAGGAGAAAACGGTTTAAATGGCCTATAGAAAACAACGTTCTTTTTAGATTCGAGTAGTTTTTGTTTATCTTTTGATAATATAAATGTCAAAAACGCGTTACCAAAGTTTATTTTTTTCCTCATCTTTTTAAAAAATGTTGAAATTAAACTAAATATATCTCACGAACGGTTAATGCTGCAGATTTGTGCATGGTTTTATCAGATTCAGCGTCAAAAATAAAACCTAAATCAATTATTAATAACTTTTTAAAATGCTTTCCGGATTTAATTTTTCACACGAGTTTCTTAAATTATAGCCGGAAAACTCTTCTTGACTCAGATACCCAGTGTTAAAACGAAATAAGGTACATATAAGAAAAAGGAAACACTGAAATTTAAATAAACGTATTATAAAAACATATTCGAAATCCAAATTAAATTTTAGATGCCAAAGTAAACACTGAATCTTATTTAAACAATTCTTCTATTTAATTTAACAGTTAAAAAAAATTTTGATCGGGCATACTTCAAAAAGGTCAATATAAAGAAAATCCTTTTCACATAATTGTTTTGAATAATAATCCTCTCCTCCGCGGTAATAGTAACACATAAAAAAGCATTTTGAGATCAAGTGTTTTTCTTGCCAGAAGTTTAGGAAAACCATGAGCTGCTTGTGGCGCTCCCGCACTAAAATTTGAGAAATCTGGCAACGTGTGGGGGCAGGCGACGTAAGGAAAGAGTTAGAGACGAAGATAGAAATCAACACGTGTGTTTTTTTATAGAGAGTTAATATTACCATGTCAGACACTGTTGATGCTATGATTAAATTTCTTATTAATCACGAGAAAACAATATACAAAATGAAATCCAAGGAAAAATTATCCAAAAACGAGTGTCTTGTTTTTCTCTCTCTCCTTCGTCGTCTGTGGCCACCCGTTTCCAAATATAATACGTCCCACATAGCACAGTGGTACCCGTCGGATGCCCGTGGGGTCTCGCTTTCGGGGATATGGGATACCCGGTGGGTGCCGGTTTGATCCCCCAATTGGGGTACGGGATATCCTTCGGGTACACATAGTGATCTCTATTGACCGCTCACAGAATGCCATTTTTGATACCCTACGGATACCCGATCCCCGAAGTATAAAATTGGAAATATTTAACCTTAGGTCCTTTCTTCATTTGATCTGCCTATACTCTTCACACATAAATTTAGTATGGTTAACCAGTATATATTGACAACTTGGATGTGTTGACATATTACTTACCTTTCAGTGCTGGGGACCTCTGCGTTCTTATAACATTACTGGCTCCCCTCGCTTTATATACCAGCTACTTTCTGCTCCAGACTGCGTTAGTGTTTTCAACAATTTTGAACTCGATCTTTAAATATTTATACACCATTACGTTTCCCAAAAATAGAAGCATACAGTTCATTTCTCAGAATCGTGAAAAAAATCACAAGAAAAAATATTTTCGAGAAATTTCCTTAAATTTTGTCAAATTTGGCGTGACTTTGCCGTATCTGCTAATTTGATGCTTTTTTCTCAGAAAAATATTTGTAAATAATTATTTCTTCTTATATTATGCTATTTATATCATATTATCTGGAAAAATCTACTTAACTTTTTTAAAAACTAATTTTCCTGAAAAAAATCATATTATAACTCGGGTAACCTGCGGGTGTCCGAAGCATATCTCTCGCCGGACATTGAAATTTACCGACGGCTATCTGATTAAAGATATCTTACGGGTACCCGTCGGATATCCGACATCGGCTTCAGATGTTCGGGGATCAATCGGGTACTCAACGGGTATTCTGTGCTATGTGGGGTCCTGGTGCGGGAGCACCACAATCTTTCTTTCACACACCGGAAAAGGATAGTTGAATTTCCATTTATTGCTTGTTTCGAGAAAGGCACAAGCGAGGATGCACTCAAGATGGCAAGAAGTCTATGCGCGGCAGTGAATCTTGATTCTAACGCAAGAAACATATAGTCTAGGCATTTTACGGTTTTTATTTATGAAAAATTGAAATGAAAGGTACAAAGACCAAAATTTGCCAGAATGTTAATTAAAACTCGCTGAATCACGTAAAAATAATGCCAGGAAAATCCATTCATGCGAAATGAACGAAAATGGCGTTTGAAGTTACGTGTGTACATAAGAATCTTAGCGCTTCCTACTACTTATTGCACTTTCTCATTACCCTAAAGATAGACTGGTGGAGCCCCAGTTAATAGCTTTATTACCATATTGGTCCTAGCGACAGAAACGCAGAGCCAGGAACGAGAGATTATATGCAAGAGAGTTGTGTGACATTGGAGGTTCCGAGATTGATTGCGTCCAACTTCTTCCCATAAATTGAACATCACTATTCACTCAAGCGAACTTAACTTCTTCCCACACTCTTCCTTTCAGAGCCTTGATGGGCAACAAGAGATAGAAGTTGAGAAAAGGATGACAACGACGATATTGCAAATGGGAATTCAATTGCTTTTATTAGCATTATAACAAGTAGAACAGAATAACTATTTTTCGATTTCGGTGGATATAATTTTCTAATATGTATGCAGTAGGTGAAAAGATAAAAATGATAAAAAGTGCCCTTTTTAAAAAAAGAGAAGCTACTCAGCTGGCTTTGAAGTCTCTAAAATTAAACTATAACCTTTTTTAATTCTCATTTTTTTCTTTTAAAGTTA
The DNA here is from genome assembly GCA_030141595.1 of Chydorus sphaericus. Lineage (NCBI taxonomy): Eukaryota > Metazoa > Arthropoda > Branchiopoda > Diplostraca > Chydoridae > Chydorus > Chydorus sphaericus. Next base: position 3,687,535 of record CM057926.1, on the reverse strand, counting down.
CGTGTATCTAATTAAACTATGCATAATTATAATCACCATTAGATATTGAATCTTAACGTGTGTTTTAATTTTTTGAACGTGTGTCTTAACGTGTGTTATTTGACTAAAAAGAAAACTATGGCCATGAAAAGATAAAGCGGTGTTTAGCTCCGCGAATTTTCGAGATTCTCTCTCTTTCTTTTTAAACTATACATTTTCGAGTGAAATAAAATCACTTTTAATTTTCATTTTTGTTGTGTAATCTAGTAGGGAAGGCTACATCTTTAATGAAAAATGTAAAAAGCAGAAATGTATGTTGTTACACGGACGTTTGATGAGCCGAAGAGACCGGAAGTTCGTTTGTTTTGATTTTCTATTCATTTCTTTGCAAGTCTTCTCTAATTTTTGAAAGACGACATGTACTTAAATAACAATTATGAATGAACTCAAATTCCAAAATAAAACAATTCATTCGGAAGGGATTTACGGCGTTATTTACATTTTTCCCAGTTGATTAGACGTTTTTTAAGTTAAAAAGCTATGGTTGGTTTATACGACCCTAAATGTATCTCTCCTGGCTCTCCGACTCCCTCCTCAGAGGTTTAAGTAAAACTCTACAATTTTTTCCTTTCAAATGTAATCAAGCCCTCTTATTGAATGGTAGGTTTACTTCGGTGTATCCCCCTTCCTATTCTCGTGTGGCCTTTCGGTAGAAATTAGGGATCGACTATTTCAATTACCGCACCTATAAATTCAAGAACAAAACAACAAATAGCATTAAAAATTTAATTTGGTTTTAAGAATGCCAAATACAATATCTTCTTATTTGGATGAATATACGATTTTTATGTACGATATGTATGATTTAAATTCTATTTGCCCTCTTCTTGCAAGGTACATAGGCTAAGATTGAGTAATCATCTCTCGGGATAAAAACTAATAATAAAATAAAAATTAACATGGTCACCATGTTATGAATGGTGGAATAGGTTATGCCCACCTTATGAATTCAGTCTTGACCGGCAAGATGAGATCATAAAAATTACCATCTTAGTTTGTCAATTGTTTCTGTAAGCCTATTAGTGTTTTGATATAGTCGGCCTCAGATTACGTGTCTATAATGAAAGAACTATCTCTCTCGGACTCTTTCTCTCTCTTAAGCCCCGACTTTGTTTTCCCCTCATGCTTCCTCGGTCATCCAAGAAGGTTCTTAACTCCTTGTCATTACCCGTGCATTATAAACTAAGGAAAACGGTGCTTTATTTACTCAATGAAATGGCATCTAATAACTAGCATGTAGATCCATAGTTTTGCAGATGGATGAATAATTCGATGAAATGGTTTTAATTTATTAATTTTTATTAAGTTATAGATTAAATTAGTCAGCAAACCTTCCAAAATGTGCCTGCTCTGAGTATTTGTAATTTGCGCTTATTTACCCATTGTAATAAATAACATAAATTTACAGAAACATATTAAATGCATCGTTTCACCTATGATACACAAGTGAAATAAAACCAGACTTTCAATTTCTCCTATTTCTCTACTCTTATATTCTTCTATAAGAAACTTTTTACTTGCAATTTCAAAATGAAACATGAATGTCAATTAATACTATTATAATGATGTTTGAGTAATATTTTCTTCCTGGTTTCAAATTTTTATAATTTCTTTTTATAAGCCTTGGCAGAATCAGTTTCTCCTTTTAACTCATTAAAATTGTAATCTCTTGACATTTTAGGGATCTAAATGTAGTAAATATACTTCTTCCCTAAAAAAAATCAAATTTAGTAGAATAAGTTAAAAACTTAACTACCTGGATGAAATAAAACAGCTGCATATCATTTGGGTCCAATTTTTCCATCGAGAAGCTTCATCTTTTCGTGTCGTGCTGAGCCCAGTCATCCCTAAGAGAACGTAGCTATCCCAACTATAGTAGCCAGACGTTCTGATAGCGAACAACATCTATCCGACATATACTAAGGCCGACGTAGATTTTAAGCCTGAGATCAAATTTCGAATAGAGTAAAACCTTGAATGTTTGCTCCCTATTTATAATCATAAATAAAGACGTCTTATATGTTTCTATCCTTCTAATCACTTCCTGCAACTGTGTGCTACTATTTGTTTTATTTTTCATAAAAAATTTGGCTGGTTCTTACAACGCGTTGCAGTCACTAATCAATTATCATGATTCGTCTACAAGGGGCTCGTAGAACGTATCATATAACCATACCAAAGGAGATATTAAGCCCCTTATGGCTGAGACATTTAGCTACGTGACACCCAAATTGAAACCTTCTTAGCCGTGGTGGCTACCATATGGGCCAGTTATTAGACATCGAGATCTTGTTATATCGTTGCAAAATGGGACAACCTAGACATCCCGATCGTCTTTTGAGAATATGATTACCCCCCCCCCCCCCCCAAGAGTATCAAAGATGTGATGAGTATCTTACTAACCAACTGGATGAAACTCTTTGGATCAGACGTCAGCCAACGCAGAGCCATATGTTACAACAACGGCTCACTTTATCGGTCCCGATACTGATGAAACCCAATCACGAGTTTTTTCTACGGATAGCGTACATGAGAGACACACATCGGTGAACTTAAAGAGGGGCTAACAAATGTGACCGAGTATTGTAAGTTTCAAGGTAAGATCATCAGCGTCACAACTAAAGATGCTTAAATGTTTATAAAGCATTGCTTTGATGGCCTAAAAAGCGCAAATTTGGATTTTTTACTAAACGATTTATGGTAAAACAATTTAGCTCTTAACTTATCTTATGTTTTTGTTTGAAAGAGATAGCAATCACTAACTCAATGCATTGTAATTTACAAGTTGTTTTGTATCCACTTGCTTTAAAAAATACGAGATATAGTTGCACATGTATATAATAATTTTTAAAAAAAGATTAATTTAATCCAATAGACAAAACTAAGAGTAAAACTCATTTCTTAAAACAATTAAAAATACCAGTATACCTCTTTATTCATTGAGTTATAAAAATAAACAAAAAGTTCTTAGAAGCATTTTGGATTATAATCGTTGTTTATTTTTAAACATAGCAATTTTTCAGATCAGAAAGAGTTTATAAGAATTATTTTGAATAAAAAACATGACGACTTATCCTACAACATAGATGTATATTATTCATATTATTCGTCTCATTTAAATAAGTAGACAATTTCATGCGGTTGACTATTAATCACAATTAAACACGTTAAAGTACAGAAAGTAGATCAATATTGAATCCGATAGGCCTTCGCGTGTTGTGTGTCTTTTCTACTACACACTATGGCAAACCAAGCTTGTTACAGCTGTAAGCAGTTTTGAGATCCACGGCTGGATATCTTTTACACCATGAATCATAATATTCAGGATGTAGACGAAAAGCTGTTGATTCAAGTTGCACTTATCACATACGAAAGTGTAAAATTTTTAAAGTAATTAACCCTATTTATTTTATCCCTCCTGATTTACTTTGCATTTTTACTTGTGTACAAAGTACAAAGTGTAAAAAAAAATATTTCGCCTTTAATGCATTACATAACTAACCATTCAAACTACAGATATAGGCTAAAGTCTATACATTAGCATCAGTTGACTATTATTTGTAATTTTTTCATATCGTTTCCAAAAAATCGCATAGTTTTTTGCTTAACTCGTATTTGATAAATTTAGTTGACGAAGACTGTGGAGTGCACCAAGCCATCGCGGGTAGGATGATATTGAAATGGGAAGGAAAGGGGAGAAATGATAGATAAAAAAAAGTCGAAGAAGATGCGAACAGAAATAAAGGAGATGTATTTACTTCCAGGGGGTAGATAGGTAACATAGGAGATATATGGCGTGGTTAGTATAGATGGTTTGATCACACAGACTGATTAGAGACTGCACACAACGGCATAACAGGTAGGATGGTTTCGTAGGTAGTGAAGTTGGTAATTGCCCAAATCGAGGAGGGACAAAGGTCAATCGAATAATTGGCTTCAATCCTGCCAATGACAGTCCACTGTAACTAGGCGCAATTGATGGTACATTTTCTTGCATAATCTCCTGTGTATTCTACATAGCAAAGTATCAAAGGTTAATCCATGGTTAACTCACATAGCCATTTGTATTTCAGTCAGTGTCCATAAATAAAAAAATCAACTGATTTAAATAGTTATTTTTAATCCAACAATAAATAATCAAACTAATAAATACTGTACTGTACGTACATATTACATGGCTTAACAATAAACGACGAGTTTTGTCGCACGCATCATTGGGTGACCTTGCCCTCCTCTCCTTGTTTCAGGTAGCAAAAATATCGAGAGAGGGTAGAAAATTTCCCTTGACTTAAACTACAGCCAAAAAGTATTTATCATTTTTGAATTATTGTATCTCATTGACCAAGACAAAGAATGACAAGAACAGGGCTAGATGGGAAAAAAGTTGTGATCCGGCAACAAAATCAGCCCATTTTCCCTCAAGTGAACCCCGACGGAAAGATTTTCAAAAAGTATGTGCTTTGATAGGTGCCGTACTGTGATTCCTTCGTTCTTGATCCTCAAGCTTATATTTTTAAATGAAGGCCAGCTTAGTTAATATGACTAGCTAGACTCACTCAAATCGCTCCACAGTTTTACGTTTTGCTGCTTCCTAGTTAATTTTGTTTATCAACGATTGCTAGTTCTTTACTGAACTAGTTTCAATTGTTCAAAGCCTATTGAACCCACGAAAATTGAGACCCAAAGATTTTTGGATCAGTATTAGTTGTTATAAGCTAATGACGTTGTCATTATTTGCGGAATCTTCTCTTAGTTGAAAGGAGCCACTTATGCTTATAATGCACATATTCCTTTTGATTTCTCATGTCTGGTCCGGTTCAAATTATTTCTCCGTTGTTAATATTGTTACATAAGGCACGCTCCTCGATCCTTTAGTAGTTTGTTTCAAGGGTCGACTTTGTTGAAGGCTAATTACAGGGCTGATAATTTTCATCATCAAAAGAAAGTAACAAACAAAACACATTCTTTTGAATTTTCTTAAATATTATTCATTTATTAGGGAACCTGTTCCGTTTAATTAGAGACGAAAATCAAATATTTGAAACCAATTGTGCGATATGTTAATCATCTCATGAAAAAAATTCTTGCTTTTTAAATGGTAAGTACGGTAAAATCTACTGAGATAGTAAAGAAGAGCTTCTCAGCTCGCCCTAAGAAAAAATGAGCGTCTTGCCTAAGAAAAAATGATAAAGGAACGTAATAATGGGAATTTAGGAAATAGTTGTAAGGGATAAAGGCATATTTACAAAAAAAGCTATAATTACCCCTTCACATTGATTTATAGAATTTTCCATTGGCATTATTTTTTTGAGATTTTGGTCTGAAAATCCGCTTCAGATGGTTTTAAATTTCATATCCAAAAGTGTGTATCTCCTTACCCACATGATACTTTGCTGATTCCTCTCTTTTCATTGCATATCAATATCATATATATCTGACATATAAGCAGCAGCAGTGATTTTTTTTCGTTTGTTTTCTTCTTTGTGGATCTGAAAAAAATCGACTGGCCAAGAAAAAAAAGTGTTTCACCATTGGATATATTTTTGAAAATATCTTCAGGATGTAATAAAATTCTTTAAAAGCTTGCCATTTAAAAACGCAAGTAGACTACGTATTTACGATTGATTTACAAAGAGTAATTCCAGAACTGAGGAACAGGATGTTGTATATAATCTTAATCACTAACTCACCAAATGTCAGTTGCTGGTGATTTCTGAAAAGGATTTGACTGACCTCAAGAAACTTAATTTAGTCCCAAAACATAAAAAATTTAGAGGTGATTATTAGTTTGTAAACTTGTTTCCCTGTACCATTCCATTTATCGTTTTTTAAATGTTACATTTACGGTGAAATAATCTCATGAAGATCATCGTTATAAGACATTTTTTATGAAGTAACTTATTGAAGTAATTGTCACATATTTATCACCAAAGTCTGTTGGTTTCGCAAATTTTATTCAAATTTTGAGAAACTACTACTGTATCTTGAGGGGCATTTTTTTTGTCGACTAAAACAACCTTAAAAGAAATATAAGGGATGATACCATCAGTGGACGCTACGTTTAAGATAGATTTGGATGCGTAGTTCGTGAAACTAGATCGATGGAAATATTATGTACTAGTCGTTAAAGATTTTTTTTAAATTTTAAGTTTTATCTCTTATTAATAATACTAGATTTGTTTAGCATTCTTGCAGTCGGCAGACAAGTATAAATGAATTATCAAAATTAACTTCCTAATATCACCAATCACCAATTATCATTCTAAAAACAAGCAATAAATATAAAAAAGCATTTTTCACCTAATTGGTTACTTTATCACTTCTGAATTTTTAATCATTGATTTGATAAATTGATTATATATATGGTTTAAAATAAATTTAATGAAATTTTACTGTTGCATTGTCTTGCGAATAAACATTGACGAAGTATAATATTTTCAAAAATGTATCATGTGCTGAAGTTAAGATGACAGATCCTTAATTAAAAAGTTATGAATCCAGTGTTATAAGTCAAGAAAATTGTGGAGTCCGAGGGGTCGAAAAAAGTGAATTTACTCCTCCAACCGCCGTTGTCAACAATATGGTTTCAAGCCTCAAGGATTCAGTGAAACCTTAGAAGTCGACATCAGTTGTAACGAAGATGAATTGAATCATGAAAAATATATCGAAGCCGCGCATCCAACGGTGGTCGTTGATGATACAAGACCGCTGGTAAATGAGACTGAAGAAAGTATAGAATACTTGGATGAAAAATTTATTGCAGGCTGGGAAAAGGCTTCTGATTTGGCATCCACGCTAGTGGAATCAGATAGTTTGGCAATATCAGAAAGGGAAGCCCACAGAATAATCCAGCTCCATAACCATTTATCGGACTTTGATAAAAGTAGTTTCCTCGATTTTAAGCGCCTTGCAAAAGAACGTCTCCTTGGCCTTTTCTAGACAGGAAAAGCTGAAGATTCCGGTGCTAGTCGAGTTATCCAAGAAGTGATGAGAATGTCTTATCACGCAAGGATCTCCTCCACAACCAGTCTCTCTCAGTCACATCACGAAGTAAGGCAGGAGCGAGAACTCCTATATCTATACCACAGGAGAGCCTTGCAGCTGTATGTCCAGACCGCTAGATGGTGGTGGCGCCCGCCCGAACCCCACTTTGTACACAGTCTTATGGAAGAAAAAAAAAACAATAACACAGCATTCGATGCAGACGACGCTTTATTCCTATCTCTGTGTATTGTGAATGGGGTTCGGGCGGGCGCCAACGAAATCTAGCGGTCAGGACAGATGACTACAACTTATTTTACATTATTTAGCGCTCCTGCCTTACTTCGTGGTCACATTGTAGTTTATATCTGTGAATAGCTCTAAATCAAGATAACAAAAGCGCTTAGTGAACCGAAATACGAATCACGGTGTTTTCTTCACAATAAAAAAATTAAATTACTAATGGAAAAACTGCTCATTTTATATTTTTATCGTAGATTCGTACTCTTATTATTATTTTAAACTCAAAAATTGATAATGATCGAAGTTCGAACCTATTGCAATGAAATTAGTGATGTATCTCAAATAACCATTATGCCTTTAATAACGAAACATATATAATATATTTCAATTATAGTTTCTTTTTAGTTGGTAGAACAATATTTTTGGCTTTAGTAAGGCTACTAATTCGATTTTATTCAGTAGTCATTAATTTATTTGTATATCAAATCCATCGATACATATTTTTTCAATATTTATTCATTTAATTAATTGTTTTAAAAATTTGAATAAATAGTTAGCTTTTCATATTTACCTCTTTTTCATCAAATCTCACTGAATAATTGAAGTATTAAAAGAAAATAAACAAATGTATGGAATCCCAATAGAATTTAACATTTCTTATCATTCTCTATATCCTTGACCACTTTCAGGACATTGATTAATTAGATATGATCATGGCCATTGTCGTTCAAGACCTCAGCCTCTGCACGCATCGTCAGATTCATCACCCGGCATTCGCCTGCCTGAACCTCAACTCAGTACGAGTCAAATCACTCAGCAGGAATATCCTAGGTTTCGCCTGCCAGAGGCTCAACCCAGTACCAGTCTGAGTGCACATGAGGTACCGTATCAAATCCCAGCAGCTGAGCGGGCGTTTGCAGATATCGTTCTAAGATGACTTAAAGCTTCTTACGTATCGCAACGCTATGACGATTGAATCATGAGGAATAATGGAAAAGTGTAACTGAAGATATTAGATGCTTTTTAGTTAGTGCTTTTTGCTTTAGTTTTTAAATTAAATATCAATAACTTACTAAACAAATTATATCGAATCAGTTGGTAGAATCTATTTTATGCTAAGATGATCGATTCGGAGTTTTATTTATTTATATTTAGTAGTATTGTAGCCAAGGGAAGAGTAGTTTTAAGACGAAATTGATGTAAGAATATACATCTTAAACGTACCCATTAATATTTATTTTGTAGCCTTATTAATGAAGCGTACGAGAAGAGTAAAATGAAGAACACGTCCGGAGGCAACTGTAAAGTTCTTGCCGGTGTCATAATGACAACCGAACAGGGCATGATTGTTATATCATTACCAGCAAGAAGCAAAGGAATTCTAGGAGTTCATCTTTTGGCCGAAGGAGAATCAATCCACGACTGTCATGCTGAAAACCTGACTTGACGTGGTTTAAAATATTTCATATGTGACCAAGTAGCAAAGTATCAACCTGACCCCATATTTCAACAAGCTGAGAACAGCAAAAGTCAGCATCCTCCCTACTGGGAGGTGAAGCTGGGCATTGAGTTTCTCAGGATGTTAAGAAAAATTGCTGCAGAGTAGTTAATCAAAATGATTTACCACATTGATATGTGTATTCTATTGTTTGAGCTTTTGATGCCTTGTTATGTTTAATTTTATTATTATCATTTCCACTCATTTTCCAGGCAAACCCAAATATGAGATTATCGTAAAAAATTAGATGGAATTCCAGACCAATTATGCTTGAACATGTTGAAACTCAAGTGCTCAAAAAGTTTAAAATTGCAACTGAGGGACGATTGGAATGACTAGTTATTGATGTTGTAGTTTTTAATGGTGGTAAAATTTGATTTAAAAAACTCTTTTGAGTTTTGATAGTTTCAAGATCGCGTAAAACTGACAATTCCTCAGTAAACCAGTTAACAAGAAATCCAGCAAACCTTTCTTATTTCTTGTGCATGGAATTAGTGGGCCTCTAAACTTTATCCAATCTTTTGAATTTTTTATAAGATGTAATGCAGACTTACGTTAACATACTGTGAAAAGGAGAAAGCGCCAAAGTAAATATAATCGTCTATCGAAGATAATAAAATGTATTTTTTCTATGTTTTGCCCCAAAGGGTACATGTAAGTATGTTTTTCCATGTTGGCGTTGGTTAAATTTTTACATTAAGTTCAAGATTAGCTGATTTTATGTCTTCAATATAAAATTATTTAAAATATGTTCTTCAGCCTCCACGTTTACTGAACTCAACGATTCTGCTCAATCAGAACTGCTGCCAACCAAAGAAAAGATACAGCTAGAAGAAAGAGTGAAGGAGCACGGTTTCCTGTAGAAAAGGGGTACCCCTCGTCCCGGGAGGTTGAAGTATCCCCTCCCCTTGAAAATCTACCTGCCAACTAGAGAACCGGCGGGTAAACTTGGAACTTTTCATTCTGAAAAACACGCGCGTCGCACAGAAAGAAAAGCTTCTCAATATTCCCAACAGGTTTGCTAGTTGATAGGTAGATTTTCGAGCGGGCGATACATTCAACCTCCCGGGAGGGGAAAAAGATAACATCCGGCTCCTTCACTCTTTCTTCTAGGATAGAGTAAGAGAGAGCTGGTTTCCTACTGATGGAGCATTTTACTCTTAGTTATTTTAGTATTATCTTAATGTATACTGTGCTCTACTTAGCCAATCGTAAGACTAATAAACGTTCATTTTCCCCCAGTTTTTTGTTTTGACCGTGGAAAAAATATATTTTATTTTTAAAAAAACTGATCGATTAAAACACGGAAACTAGAAGAAAATCAAATCATTTCTAAAACTGAGAAATATATGAACAATCGATCCTCAAAATCTAATGAGAATGTTTAGTGTATAATTAAGAATGTAAAGAATGGCAATCGAAACTTTCTTGAGTTAAAAGTCTAAGCTAGAAGAAAGAGTGAAGGAGCAGGAATTGTATTATAACAATTAGATTTTTTCCGTGTGAATATGTATACAACAGCGTATGACACGGGTTTTGATTGGAGCGACGAACTGGTATCGATTCACGACGGTCGTCGCTAACTCACCGTGTATTCTGCAGCATCAGCATCTTCTCACGAAGCCCTATAATTATGTGAGCCAGTTGGTTGTGATCGAATCGTTGTTGGTAGTGGATGTAAAGAATGTTATAATTTTTTCAAATTGCAAATACCACAAGTTAAAAACAAAAAATGTCACTTTTAGCCGAAAAATTCTAATGTTGCCGTCTTCAATGCATGATATTTATTTATTATTAGCGATGAAAGAATTTTTGAATGTTTTATTAATTTTTTTTTTGCTTAAAAACTTTTGGAAGAGGGAGCTATTACTCACGGTCGTCCTTCGTTAACCAAAGGAATCAACAAACAAATATTTACTTTGCAATTTTTTTGTGCTTTTAAATGGATTTGTTTTCTTTAAATGTGAAGTTGGCTCGCCATCCATCCATATATTTTAAATTTTACTCTTGAATTTTTGAATTCCAAGAATTTAAAGAGGGGGAAATGGGAATGGAGGATAGCAATGGAAATGTCACAAGGCTCCCCAAGGCCATTTTCACTTTACCATTTTCCCTGCGCGTAGTAAAATGTAATAGAAATATATTAAAAATGGTTATTGTAATACATAGACAAGTATAGATGGCTGCCGTAAGATTTCATTTTTCTCAATTTTCATCTGCTACTCCGCAAACGTGTAATATATGGACTCGAACAAAAAAACCCACCTGCAGCTTATTGATTTATCATCCGCTACTTACTCTCTTGGTAGCGACAACCGAAAGGGAAAAAACCAACCGAACTCCCGCTGACCACCTTCTTCAATTTCCCAAAGATCGCAGAAATCCGTAAGGGTTTTTTTAATCTTGAGGAATAACGTATCCATATTCGTTGTAAAATAGATCGGAAATGAAATTAGCGTATTTCAAGGTCGTATCAAAGACGGCCGCGCGAGGGTGCCAAAAAATGACGCGTTCTCTGGTGTAACGTGGCAATTTAAGTTAAGCAATGACTTCCTCCAAAAATTGAGACTGCTGGTTACGAAGAAATGATTGATGATTTTTCGAAGAGATCCAAACACCCCTTCTCATTAGCAATTCCCACGTGACCCGCTTTAAATCGAGATTCATTCCAGCTGAAAACATAATTACATTTTATAAAAAAAAACAAATCGGAAAAACAGATTAAATTAATTGCTGTACCTTAAACGAAACTGAATTATAAAAATTGATCGTTTGAAATACGCTGCTGGCTGCTCAAGTATAATTTTACTAAACTCCTCCTTCTGTGAGTCAAAATAGGAATTCTTAATTAACAAAAAAAGGCTCTAATTTATTTCTAAGAAAAGGGGTTTCAATACAATAGAGCGTCAAGTATTTTCATCTGGATCATTTAACTATTTTTTTTTCTTTGAGCCTTTTAATTTTAGTAAAGCAGAGTTTTTCATCATGCTGAATGCATATTTCACCACTCCAATAGCCAGAATGCCCTTTAAGGCCTTTTAAATAAGGTCGAAACAGACGATTGGCAATGACACACCTAATGTATACTAGAAACTTACGATCAGTTGGTTTAAGAAGATCGTCGTTATCAGGATCTTACCGTTTCAGCTCTTTAAAAAGTCGGATTAAGAGTGAATTTGCCATACTTTTTCTTACCATGTGCGATTTCAATAATTATTGGATAGCGGTTTTGAAAACTATAACGCCTGCTTGAAGGGACTCGGTGATTTCATGGATAGCAGCAATTATTGGTTCACATTTGGAATTCTTGAAATTTTCCAAGACTTGAACACCATCTGTCGAGCTGTCGATAACAAAGTGAGGATGACTGAGTTTTTCACCTTAGTTATCCTCGTAACGACTGAGGGAGTTCGGGAGTTCCTTGCAGGGGTTCAGCTTTACAAATTTTCTTCGCCTTTTTAAGTCGAAAGGAACAATCAAAACTCTCAATCTGAGAAAATAATTACAAAGCAGGTGCAAATTTTTTAAAAATATATTACATGATTTCTTTTTTGGTTTTCTATTTAAAAGCGGTAAGAGTGCTGCTTGACTGGCTTAAACTGCTGTAAACTGAGAGAGATCTCAGTAATTGAAACAAGGTCCTGTCCAATCTCCTTTGAGAGCCGACTCGAGTCCAAAATGCATGTAATTCACATTATTTCCAAGAGAATCTGGTTAAACTTTCTGTTTTTCGAAGCGTTTTCTTTTTCTTTCCAAAAATTAAATTATCATGAATGTTGACAATTGTTTTTACAAAAAGTGAACTTTGCCATAATTTTAACTGTTGATTAATTGATAATTAACCTGTACTAGAGCTGTATTTTTGTGGATCATCCTCATCTTCAAGTGCAGGTAAAGTGTCATATTGAACCAAAAAATACACCATACCAAAAACTAAATTTTAAGCAAACGAATGTGGCTCTTCCTTTTCAACGCTCCAAATAGATTGTTGAATTTATTCCGCAACATTGATAGCCTATTGATTCAAAGAAGATTAAAAAAACATTTGTATAATGGGGAAAAAAATATTTATTTTTTATTTTTGATGAAATATTAAAGAGGTTTTGTTTAAAATAAATATACTATTTGTTAAGGTGATGTGTTAGAAACTTCATGCATCTTTGGTGGTGTTGCCAAGGTACTTGGCAATGGGTTGAAATTACTTCATCCCATTTTTCTTGTGTTTCACATTATGTTTTCAATTGAAAAAGATGGAAATCACTCAAAAGGGAGGAAACAAGATTTTTTGGAACACGATTGAAAATCCAATCTTTCAAAATATTGAATACCCTTTAGCGTAATGAAGACCGGTAACTGAGATCCAACTTCTTTCTCCTGGGAATGGTTTGAAATTTATGTTTGGTAATAGAATGAAATCAATTTGATCACCAGTTAACAGATGGTCACTTGAGTGTTTCTGCTTCGGCATTTTCAAATATTTAGTTTTTCTTGAGATTTTTTCAACATCATGTAACAAGAGTTTTTATTTAAAAATTATAACTTTAAAAATATTCATTCTTTTTTTTTCATCTTCAATCATATAGAACAGAAAGAACGCCAAGTGCAAATTTCAAAATCAAAACAGATCTTATTGTGATGACAAAACATGTTTTAAAACATGCTGAAAAGAATACCCATAACATAAAAATGCAAGAAAACTAAGATTAATTAATACTTTTGAACAAGTTGGTTACTTTCAAAATTTGGATACCATGAACTATATCTTGGTTTTCACCATGATACACACCTCTGCACCCCACTTGAGAAGCTCCCCTATTGAATCACAAACTAGAAACTCCCAGCAGTTCACAATTCTATGATCCATTTTCATTGGTATTCTTCCTCTTTTCCTCAGTCGGTATTCGGTCATTTGATCTTGTTCTCTTTCTTTAGAGAAAAGGACCGAGCAATGTGTTTTCAGTGACTACTCAAATGGGTTATTTATTATTACAAAAACTGACTGTTCCGTTGTTGTACAAAAGCTGTAGCTGTTCTGTTCCGAAAAAAGTGACTGTTCCGTTGAAGAAAGTAGATAAGAAGATGGGATCATTATTGCTAATACTATTCCTTCCTCATAGCCTTTCTCATTCCGGCAATAGAAAATAATTCACGATGGTTTTCTTGCATCGACTTTTCATTCCTACTTTTCGACCGAAAATTGAGCTAATGCCTTGTTATACTTCCTACTTAGTCTGTGAATAAACTGGAAATGAGGCTGGTCAACTCGAAAAGTTGTATTTAAAGTATACGGCCTCTGAGTAATAGACAATTCTCTATTTTGCTATAGGGAGTGGTGGGTTTCTGATTACCAATAATTGATCCATTTTCAAATGCTCTTGTCATTTAGTTTTTCTAAAGCCTTACTGTTGATGGACATGTGGACTATCATTCGGATATTTCCCAAAAGATATAAGGGCATCATGGCTGTAGTGAGTAATAGTCGTCTTAATAGGTATACAACAATAAACAAACAGACCGAAACTCCAAAAAAAATTATAGAGTAAATTCATTTGAACCCACAAGAATATTTATCGCCTCCAAAAATATGTGCATTAAGAACTAAACAGCATAATTACAGGGGACGATAAACAAGATAAACCAGGAAACAAAAATACTCTCGCAATTTCTTTGTCAATTTAGCTTTCGGTCAACAGCGCTCTCTAAAATATAATAACAGGTCTTCAGGTTACAAATTGCATGAATTCTCTGCAAGAAAAATTTATTGAATACTACAATTATAAGAGATAAGATAAAACCAAGTCGGAAAATTCCGGAAACGACTTCAAATTTAGGATTGAAAGGAAGTAGTACAGGCAAAACACTTCAAGCTCAAATGATCAATGCCGGCGTCAAGCACGCCAACAATTCATTAATTTTGCATGCAGCAAAGATGCAGTGGACCGCGCCTCATCCATAATGAGGTTAATTATAGTATGATATATGATAACCGAAGTAATGAACTACTATTCTATTATTTAAATTTTTTAGAAGTTCCCTACTCTTATTGGTTCCCAAATGGCTAATTTACATGTAATTTGTAAACGGATGGTGATCTCTATCCTTGACAAAGGCTTTGAGGTTAGCTGGCTGTCGTTAGCTTATCTTAAGCATCTATTTACCTCAATGGAAAGAGATCATAAGAACTTTCTCTCAGCGAGGCTAACGATTTCTTTCATCCACTAATAGATAAGGTATAACAAATTTATTATACGTAGAGTCTAATGATGGGGGAATCTAAAGTTGGGGGATAAAAGTCAATGCCGTTTTTTAGTTGTTCTGTCGAGGATCAAAGGCTTCCAATACGGTATCCAATCTTCTAGATGCTGCTCTCAAGCCAACAAACAATAATCCACAGAACATGATCAGTGAGTTTCATCTATGAATTATATGTTATGAAAATCAATACAAAAAATCATTCCTCTTAGCTCCAAAATAGATTGTTTCAAAACCATTACTTACCTGATGTGAAAGTGCCAAACTAATGTACCAAAAAACTCCAAGTTTGAGGGACTTCCAAAAATACTCTCAGGAGATGGTTTCAAAGATTGTGAGCAGCCTGTTATTGATTACCTGGTCGCAATACAAAAAAAACTACCTGCAGAGTATGTCAAGATAGACGAAGTAAAATATGCAAATAAAAAAACGTGTGTATAATAAAAATAAAAGATTTTTTTAGTTCTCCAAAAAGGGTACGTCTTAACATTGTCACTGCTAAACGTTTGCGACAACTGGCCCTTGAAATCGATTCAGTGGAAAATTAAAGATCGTGCACACAATTGTGCAGATGTGCAGATGCGGAAAGACCTTGATCTATTTTGATAATCTATTAAAGAAGTAAGTAATTTTAACTGCTTATAAAGGGACCTCTTCGGTCATTGTTGGTTTAAACAACATAAAAAGAACTAAAAACTGATACAGCCTACTTAAAGAAACTAAAAGGCAACATCTTTGGAGGAATGTCTGCAACAACTTATTGACCTGTCAGTAATGGGAATATCCGACGTTGCAGTGGAAGCGGGAAATCTCATTGTACTCCTATGGATCAATTGTGATCCTACTGAGATCAACAAAACTAATATGATTCTATGAAATCATAATTTCAAAATAATAATTTCTTCAAGGGCCCATCTATACGCGTTATAGTCGATGTCATAAAGAGTGATTACCTTCGGAATCAGTACGCTGAACGAATTCGTAACCAGAAGTCCCTCCAGCTGGCGTGGTGGACTGGTTAGTCCAGAACCAGAGCTGGAAGAAAGATTCCAGCATCTCGGCCTTTCTGCTCCAGCAGTTGCTCCGGGACAAAATGAACTCATCCCGTGGTCATGCGATGGCCCTTCAATCATGAGCAGCTGAGGAAAAAATTGTTTGAAGAGATGAATGCCCTTGAAAAGGCCAAGGGATGAAATACCACTGACGGTCTTAGGGCTCTAAACGTCCGATTTTTTCAACATCTGGGTAAATGGGATTATTTCACTTCTGATCAAAAATGGTAAGTCATAAGTTACATTCATCTATTGCAACGTCATGGTGTGACTTTTGTTTGTGCGTAATATAATTTCTCTAAGCTCCAAATGTCTAACATTTGTCACATGGATTTAGTTGACGAAGCCTATTGAAATTAATAAATCTCTGTCTTCTAATTATTTATAGGAATATGCTTATTTTACCAGCCGGTATCTGAAAATTCATAGTCGGAATTGAAAGTGAATGGTAAAGATCAATTTCACACCATAACAACAGGACTTCACTGAAAAAAAAGATTGAATTCAACGTTAAGATGAAGAAACGACATCTGACAGCAGAATCTCCTATTTTCTTTGTCTAATATTGACAAAATAGATATGAGTTTAAAATATTTTTGTGGGGATTTGAATTAGAGGTTTAATTCTTTTCCAATTATTAATTTTATGTACTTTACAATTAATTATGTACTATATTAAAAAAGATAAGAGTAGTTTTATACAAAATGCCAATATTGAGATTTGAAAATAAAAAAGGTAGTTACGCAACCAGAAAAATTTAAAGAATTGGGAAATTTTATAGCCGTTGTGCGAAATCTAAATGTGATTAAAAAATTGTGTGTCTCATTTTTATATCAGTCATTATAAAATGCAAACTGGGGTTAAAGTGATTTATAGTTATATTTTATAAAATTCTCATCCAATTTTTCATTTTTAAAATCAATATTTGCTAAAAGCTTAAATTTCACGATGGAATGACGAATTTTTAACTCTTTTCACACTACTATTTAAATTCATTTTAATTTTTTATAGTGGTACATTACAAATTCGAAAAAACTCGAAATAACCCTTTTTTAAACTAAAGATTTAATCTAGTTGATCAAAAAGCGCATAAACGGATATTTTTCTTAAGATAAGAAACCAAAAGGGGTGAGCAGAGCGAGAATATAATTACCAAATAAGCCATCTAGATAAAGAGAGAGAGACATACTATATTCATTCCCATTTATTTCCCAGTTGATAATAAATCGAACACCGGTGATTATAGACGAGAAATGACACGACTCACATTTTATTTCTTAGAAGCCGAGGAGGGGGTGGCCGCTGTGGTTATTGTAGCAACTGAGGTGACTGTAACCACTGCGTTCACCGGAACCGAACCGTCAGAAAGAGTAGGATGGAGAGACTTCCACAATCGCTCCTCCGCCTTGAGCACCCAGTTTTGTTTGACAGCTTGCAAGTCAGCAACAGTCACCTCTCCATTGATGGGACCAAACTTAATTACATCTTCATAACAATATATGCATTAATAATTATCGATTAAAAATATAACAAAAAACATAAAGAGTGCAATAACACTAACTCTTGATGGTTTTCTCCAATTCAGGGTGACCGGGTCTAAGAATTTGAGAGAGCGATCCTTGTTATTCCATTATTTTGTCTGGACATTCCAGGTGCCTGTGAAAAGAGGCTATCCGTAGCGCACGCCTTCCACGATATTTTCATAGCGTCTTTATAATTATTCCCACTAAAACTGCGAATAGCAGCAACCTTAATAGTATATTGTATTTGTAAATATGACGACACATGAAGGAGACAATTTTATTAATGTTTTTTTTGTGTGTTTAATTTTTTTAATGTTGGGTCATTTTTCAGCTTCATCTCGAAATTAAAAAAGGCTTCAGGATCCGGCAACGGCATATTGTATTTTTCGGCCTGGAAAGAATGATGCATCTCTGGATTAGTGATGCTGGCGTAAAAGATGCGCTGCAAGATAGTATACAGTCTCAAGGTAGAAATCTTCCTGCATTCCGATCACCCTACGTCTGATATCCCAAAGATGGTTGTGCGTCTGGGGTCTGGCCAAGTTCTGTAACGCAACATTTAATAAGGTATATTGATGAATTTTTGAGTTGTAACTTTTTAAAATTGGCTATTTACTTTGAGAACTTCCTTCAGCTAAGAGAGGCACATTGCTTCCGACAATTTTTTTTACCGTTTGTACAAAGACGATCCCTCCAGACGTCGATGGTCGAGCAGATGTAGAGGGTTGAGCCGTAGACGTATCGGGCTGAGCCGTCGACTTAGAGGGTTGAGCCGTAGACGTAGAGGCTTGAGCCGTAGACGTAGAATATTGAGCTACAGACGTAGAGGGACGAGCCGTAGACGTAGAAGGTCTGACGGACTGTGAAGACGTCGTAGCAGGACCAGCAAAGAACGGCCCGGCCATTAATTTGAACCTCTAGTTGCCGGCCTAGACGTTTAAGGCCTATAGATGGCGAAGAAATTATAGGGGGCTCAGCTGTCACTCCACCGGTAGATGTTGGTCGAAGTTCAGCCGGAAGGGTAGGTGGAGGTCTGCGGTGAAGCGCATTGAAGTGAAGTGCAGTAGAGGGAGAGGTTTTGTACGGATAAAAATCGCAGTACGGTGCAATCGTACTAATTACTACGATTGCACTGAACTTCCTTACATTGTTTTTTTTTTACAATAAAAACAGTAATAGCACTCACAAATTTTACCTGCAGCCCGTCTTGTGTGTTATATTAAGTTGATTTAAGGTATGAATCACTTACCATTTTAAAAAAACTCCCTGGCTGTTTTTGTCACTGTTGATCAGTTTAAGTATAGTGAGGAAATATACTAACAATCCCAGAGCTAAAACCCCTTTCATGATACGTTCATTGGAATTGATCCTGCCCCTGTTCTGTGAAGTGTTAAAACATAATTGGGCATCTAAATGTAAACCAATTAAAAATTGAATGTAAAAATTAATGGAACGTCATTTTACTTTATGAGTGTTCAATTTTTTTACAAGTTTTTCTTACTTTTGAGTAAAAAAAATTAACTGTGTTGTTGACCTTAAGCGCTTTCTTTTCTCAATTCATAACTGTTTTCAGCCCTAAGACTTGAATTTTGAATCTCAAAAAGACTAAAATAGTCTTTTTGAGATTCAAAATTCAAGT
The DNA here is from genome assembly GCA_030141595.1 of Chydorus sphaericus. NCBI lineage: Eukaryota > Metazoa > Arthropoda > Branchiopoda > Diplostraca > Chydoridae > Chydorus > Chydorus sphaericus. The sequence goes on along the minus strand of CM057926.1, from coordinate 3,668,308 downwards.
CATTTAGCTTTGCAAAAATTTTCTTCGAATCCTTCAGGACTTAACGTTACCCCTCAACCGTCGTTTTTATCGTGTATTTAGTCAAGAATTAACTGTTTTAGATAGAATGTTTTAATATTCATATTAAAAACCTTATTACTCAAATGGTTCAATATTATTTTTTTACTGGTTGTGATGTTTTTCCCGTCTGTTTTGATTTGTTGTAACTTCCAGAAACAGTAAAAATGCTGCAAAAACAGCATGGAATGTGGAATCATGGAATTCTTTTCTATACGAAACACATTTCAAATATTAAAAACTAAATAATACATACAGTATTATAAAAAAGACGTGCCAAAATATTAATTTCATCATACATTTTGAATTATATATTACGGTAGATAATTTCAAGTCGTGGCAACCAAAACAGCTACTGTATGGTGAACTTCAAGTTATTTGATCGATGCAAATCGGACAACATTGATTCCAATACTCGCAGAAGGTAACCCATTAACAAAGAAAACATCATTACTTCGCCACTAAGAGACATTGGAGCTTTAGTAGTCAAAACGCTACACGTAGATTACATGGCCAATAATCTGCTGGTGCCAGTTTTGAACTTCAAGTTCTTGTAAAACGTTCATCTCGTCCAACTGCAGCGAGACTTATCACTCGTGTTATTCTAAACTAATCTCCATTTTCAATCGTTTTTCAATGGGAGAATTAATTTCAAAAGTATCGTGAGTTCGCCCAGTATACTCAATAAGAGTTCAAGGATAAGGCAGGTTATAACTTCCGGCTCTTCCTATGAAATTATAAGTTCTCTGGCTTCTTCAAGCTATCATAATACCGTATAAAATCGTCGTGCTAATTGTGTTGCTGTAGCAGATCTTACAATTTTTATCCTCAGGCTAATCAGCTAAAGGGGTAAAATCAATTGTGCATTTGAAGGATCTCAGTCCATTTTTGGATCTCTTGGGCTCCTGACGCTGCTACGCTGATTCTTGTAAGACTGGTTGGAGATGGAACGACTGCTATAAATTATTTTAAACGTGGGAAACAATGGAAAGATATACTCATCTACTATTTGATTTAAATTACCTTTATTCCTATCTCTTCTTTTCCACGTCATGGCTTATAAAGCCGCTTTCTTTTAATCGCCAAAGAGGGAATATTTATAAAGAAAATATGTATTTTCCCCTCATTTTCTTGCAGCTTATCTATCAACTGACCATCTTCCAACTCATTGTCTACGTTTTATGGCTGATTGTTGTTAACTTCATTTACTCCGAGTCCTGAATCCGCATCCTTCATTTCATCAGATAGCCATCTTATTTACGGCTTGGAATCCGGAGGAACCTTGAGCAGCATCCGCAACCTTTATTGTCTTTCATCATCATTTTGATCTTATTTGGACTCATGAACTCCAAGAACTACTAGCTCAACTTGTTCCTTGTTTCATCATTGGTCTTGCCCGGAGCAACATCGAACTAGGTTTTGGTATCATATTCATTTGTTTTTCCAGTTGGGTCATCTATAAAACCTACATAACCGCTTTATTTGTAGATGGGTTTTAAAACATTTTTTAAAATATCTTTATATTTATCTTTTTTATTGGTGCGCTATCTTTGGTGACTGGTTCTCTTATGAACTCCTGGGACAGCAGGGAGATGAAGATGGTTTAGTTGACAGACAGTTCGGAAATCCTTAATAAAAAACTGAGCTCTATATGTTCCGTTAGGAAAATGGATGTTTTGTTGAAAGTTTTTGATGAATTTAATTTAAGATTACATTTCTATAAATAAGACTACAGAATTAATAGAAAACAATTTTTATTTACATAAAAAAATCTTTACGCCGTAGACTCTTTCGCAGACGCGGCCGAAATTTCTTCTGAGCTTGAAAATATGCGCAATCGACATTTTGTCCATATTTAGGCTCCAACACGACTGTGTGGTGATTTTAGCCTAATTAAAAAAAGTGTGAATCAATAATTAGATTACATTTGTGTTTCACAATAGTGTTTTGGGGGGAAATATTCATTTGATTACGGTTTTTTGTATTCGAATTAAAGAGCGAATCTGCGTCTCCGATTCCTACTACCAATGAACTAACAGATTCTATAGAATAGGACATAAAGGCATTATCTATTCCATTATATGAGTAAATTTATTTCAGCCAGTTTACTAAAAACGGCTTCGTCGGTAAGCTTTCTAGTATACGCTCAAAGGTTTTTTGGAGAGGGAAGGCAAAATATGTGTTGTCGACTTAAGCGATACGTTGCTTAACTTTTTGATTGCAAAACGATGCGACTTCAAAGTGATCTGACCCAATTATTCAAAGTGAAGCTTACCCAGATTATAGATCAAATCTCATAATATCACGTCTGATAAGTGTGGCTTAATAAAAAAATTAAATAGTTGTTAAGTAAAACAATTTTATGCAGGTTAAACTTAAAACGGGCCAATTGGGTAAATATGAGCCATTCGATTGAAGTTGCTTAAACTGGCCTGCTTAAAATGTACTAATGATGAACCAATGATAATATAGGTGCTATTATGGGTTATAACACCACGATCAATACGAGCAAATAGCAACAGCAAATAGTAAGTTTAATAAATTTATCCAATTACTATTGTATTATGTACATAGTAGCTCATAATTCATTGTATACATGGATAACCAAAAAGTACCTGTTACACAGAAATAACTCTTATCTAGATTTGTATTTTTTCTATCCCTAGGATTTTTGTGCTTCACTCTAAGGATCTAAGCAAGTAAGTTAAAATTTAGAGAAATGTGGTAACATGAACAATGTGAAACACACCTAGCCAAATCCAATTAATGAATTTTACCCAAACATCACTGGTACTCATGTTCTTATTCACAAAAATATACATTATTGTAAATCAATTTTATTTCAGGAAATGTATCAAGGAGAGGGCTGGATTCGTATCCTGCAGGAGGTAACTTTGTGCTGGTTTTCTTTCGTGGACTAGCCATGTACATCGTTAGAGAAATGCAACTTCTCTCTTTGGTCAATTGTCTTTACTTAAATGCCTTCATATGTTTAATTGATCCACGATTTACTCTTCCTTGCCGCCGACACTGACCTGTTAATGTTTGAAAACTACCACCAATGACGGATTCATAACAGTTGCTGTTCATGTTTATGTCTCATGTTTAATGAAAGCCATGTCGCTGTAGAGGTCCTCGCAGGGCTGCTAACCATCGACAAATGAGACCTGAAACATGTAGACTTACCGCATATGATGAGCAGGAGTGACGAGAAGTCGCTCGTAAATGGCTTACTTGAAAAAATCGCAGGTGAGATAGATTGAACAATTAGCAATCCCGCTCAAGCGAACGCAGCGCCACAGTTCGATGGAATTTTTTTAGAATAAAGCTTTGATTTATAAACTCTCGAAAAGTTTTGCAAGTAAACAAACTAAAATGTTTTGCTAAATAGTTCAAGTTTCACTTTTTAGTAATTAAAAATATAAATAGGGAAATACACCTTATTAGCAGTGCGAGCGCGCGAGTCTCATAATCTCGAGGTCGTGAGTTCGAACCTCACTCGGGGCATCTTTTTAAAAGAAAAAGCAAGAACGGACCAGGAGATTTTTGTTATTGCCAAAAAATGATTATGAAAAATCCTCCTCCCCGGCGGGGAATCGAACCCCGGTCTCCTGCGTGACAGGCAGGGATACTCACCACTATACTACCGAGGACCTATCTATTTCTTTACATATAATTTTGGACAATGTTTGGTTCCCCAAATGTATTTTCGAAGTCTCGAATTTTTTACTCATTAAAAGCGCGATATCAAAGCCAGTTTATTAATACGGTGAGAAAAGGGATAGATACAGTATCTTAGTATGCGGGCTTCCTAAAATGACGAGTCTTCTTACGCCGGGATTCTACACCCAGTCACCGTATGTCGGACTCCTTAAATAACGCACCTTAGACCGGGCACCTAGGACTGGGCAACCTGCCCAGTCCTAAGTGGCAAGCCGCCAAATGTCTCTGAGATCCCGTAAACAAACTTGACTACACGTTACGTATTAATAATACATTCAGTACATCCCATATTAACACTTTCCAACTCAACTTAAAAAAGGCCATTTAAATAAAATGTACAGTAAATGATTCCAACTAATTCTGCAAACTTAATTTATTTATCACTTCTTACACGTCCCCAACAAATACATCGCAATCAAGAAATTACACTAACATAAAAAATTGACATAAAAAATATTCCATTAAGCATGCAAAGAAATATATTGATTATTTGAATATATGAACCAAAATTATTATAATTATTAATACAATCAACCCATATTAATACAATCAAACTGAGGAATTGCACTTCCATCCATTTAAAATGTGATGGAAAATCTTAAGAAATATGAAAGAAAGACATTATTAAATAATTCTCGATTTATCATGCACAAACGTAAATGTGTTTGTAAAATTCGTTTGAAAAACACGAAATTCTGTAAATTAAGTTACTCACAAAAGCAACAAACTCATTCTAAAATCCCATCTTCGTATACCATCTATAGCTCCAGCAGTCCTGATGTCCCATAACAAGCACAAACCTATTTTGAAAAATAAAACAAAATAAATTTTCAAAATCAACAATCAATACCTTTTTTTGTTACTTTCTTCCCCTTCTCAGCAACCACTCTCTCCTTCCTACGTACAGAAACCGTCACATTCTTCAGTTGAAGACCAACATTCCGATTAATCTTGATTTTCAGTTTCATTTGGCCAAGTTTGTGTCGATGCTCCCGGAATCCAAGCCAACTCCAACGATTAGAAATGAAATCTAACAAATATATAAATAAGCAAGAAAAAATTATTAATTACAATCAACCTACCCATCAACTCGAATTTTTGGTCCTGGCACACAGTAAGTTTCTTGCTCCGGTCCGAAAAAGTAAGCTTCACCTTAACCATATCCTGACCAGTAGCACAACCCGACATGAGCTTTGAGATAAAAGAGTACAGCGTTAGTTTAGCGTACTTATCGCACTTCCCTTCCTTCATTGCATCAATTTTCTTGAGAATTACCACATGAAAGATATCTTTTGCTGATTAAGAAATATCGAATATTTTCAATCCCTAAAAGGAAAAATAATCAAAAAATTAGAGTAAAAAATTCTAAAACAATAACAAAATACAACATAACTAAAATCAAATAAAAACCAAAAACAAATATAAACATTATACCTGGTATTGTTGAACTTGCTCTAGAAGCCCTTGGCGGTATTGGTGAACTTGCATTAGAGGCCCTTAAAAACACCGTCGCTTTCGATTCCATCATTACGCAATAATAAATGATTCGATAGAATCAAAAAACCAAAAAATGTTCTTGTCAAAACAAGATCTTCAGCTTTATTATAAATTAAACAGCTAAGTTGGTAATCCTTCAACAAATTAATTTCTAAAACAAGCAGTTTAGATTCTAGCATAAAGGAACAAAATTAAAGCAGTTGTCAAATAGTATTCATAATGGATTCCGATTGTTTCATTGTAAATCGTTAATAATTGTATAGTTTACTTTAACGATTTCCAGTGAAGCTCACCAAAATGGATAGAAGAAATGGGAAAAAATGACATCGCTGAAACAAACCTAAAATTAAAAGTGAAAACATTGACAAAACAATTGAAACTTTTATTAAAAGAAGATCAAAACAATCTATTTTTCATGATTCGAATTCATTGATAATAAATATATTTGTATTATTTTACAATACCTTAATAGAAATCGAATAATCAATTATAATGCAGTTAAATAAAAAAGTTTTACCATGACTTTATTTTTTGAATACGTTCCCAGATGCGATAAATAAGGAGAGAAGGGTGTCGGTTATCTACTTATCTTTTCTCTTAAATTATTTCAAAGTTTCCTGGGCTGTCCTTGAGGCAAGGTTAGAATAGAATTCAGCGTAAAGTTGTCAGCGTAAAGTTTGTTAAAAGAATTTTTTGCAAATTAATGGGATACGCCATCTAAAATAAAAGCGAATCAAATAAAAACGAATGAATGTTTTACTTGAACAGATGCTCAAGTCCACGAATGGTTACATAGAAGTAAATTTATTCAAAATGGAATTTTAACAGTTACGCCCTATCACAACGAGTTATTGGCAAAGGGTATACTGGTATATTCTACTGCATGAAAAGTATCGGAAGCTAAGAAATTTAATGATTTCCGATTGAGCCTATTGTAATTGCTTTAAGTTGGCATACCAAACTTAATTGTAAAAAACTAAGAGCTCTTTTACGAAATTACGAATTCCTCTTGCCTTCCAGTCACCCGTTAGTCATCACCCACAGTCCCACACTTTTCTTTCACACAGCCTCACTGTGTTTTTTTGGAATTTTTCTCTGCGTCTCTTCATGTCTTGACTGTAGCGAGTATAGACGAAATAGGAGACAGACTCAGTCGTGGCCATTGCAAATCAAGATTTACAGCACTTGGTGAAATAACCCGCGTATTAAAATGGCCGAAGCAATATCGTCCATTCCTATTCCTATCTATGGTAAAACGCCGCATCTAGAATGAAAAATAAAAATAAGTACCTTCCAGTTAAAATTCTGGAACATTGAAAATGGGGTAAGTTTAATCAGCTAGGGGCGCCTCGATAAAGGGAACCTTGCTTAAAGCGTAAACATCATGAGCGCCAATGATCATTAAAATTAGAAGTAATATCTTTTTAGAATAAACAAATAATTTTGATCTTCAAAATGCTTAAAAATAAATTTCAATCATTTCCTATTTTATCTACTGAATTTTAAAACGTACCTTTTATGTATTTTTAATTTCTAAAACCATAAAAAAATTAAAGTAAAAAAAAAATCAATTTGATTCTTGTTTTTAATTTATATTTTTTTAATGATGGCTAGTTAATCTAGATGTTTAAATTAGATTTTTTGTTTTTCAAATTTCCTTATGTTTTCACCCCAAAAAAATGTATAAGACTATAACTAGAAAAACGTTTTTGCTTTGAAAAATTAAGTGTAAGAAATCTACTTCTGTAAAAACCAATAGTTAAAAAAATTTGAATCATTAAGTTTGGTTCTACATGCATACATTAAATATCCCAAGAAAAATACAGAGAATTGTCTTACTGTATTACTTACAATCTTAATCATCGACTTTAAAATTATTCCCTACGAAAGGGGGTAATAAAGATATCAAATCTTGTTATTTTAATCCTGGTTCATATTTGGGCAACATTTACAATAATTGTATTTATTTTAGGATTACAATTTTAAATGAACAAACTGTAAAAAGAGCTCTTTGTTTTTGTCGCTTCAGCACTTTATAGCAACTGTTCTATTTTTCCATTACCATTTCATGGTCGTGAATTAAGGTAGTTTTAATATATTAGGGAGATAACTTCATTAGGAAAGAGGAATAAAAATATTTAGGGTTTCGGTGGATGGTGGTATACAAATTGATTTTAATTGAATGATTAATTTAATGGTTGATTTAATGATAAGTAAACATTTAATTTAATCAAAATTTAAAAAAAAATGTTTAAAACTTATTTTTGATTCTAGTGAGTCTGTATATTATTTATTCCAAAATTGGGAATTAATAATCAGAATTCATCTATTTTTAAAAATAAAATAAGAATGATAAAAGAAGTAATCTTTAAAAATATATGAATGCAATTTTTAACAATTTTGATTTTCAATGAAAAATTGGAATTTAAAACGTTCAACTATTTAGAAAATCATGAAGGTCAATCGACAGAAATTTAAAATAACGCTTATAAATCACCTTCTAAATGTGCATTACAGGAAAACAAAATCATTTTAACATCATAATTTTTTCCAATCACAAATAAGATTGTTCTAGTTATTCTTGAATTTTTTTTTAGGTAAAAAAATTGTGTTATATAGATTTAAATAATCAATACATCGACAAAAATAAAAGTTATAGTATTAAAATGATTTAACTCAAAATATAAGTGATAGTTGATGGGATAAGGCTATTTTTTATTGTTTCTACATTTTTAAATAATATTAATCGTCAATAGTAAACTTATGGGTCATGGGTCAATTGAACGTTTCCTTGTAATTTATTTGTTCTGTATTTATTAATCACAGGTGACAGCTGCTAACAAGGTAGCAAATCCAGAAGTATTGGAGGAAATAATAACAATGATGACCAAACTTAAATAAAACATTCAAAGAATTAAAACATTTCTAACCATATATCATTCATTTCAAGAGAAAAATGAGCAAAAATAGTTAAGCTGGCGGGAGAGGTAAGACTGGAGATCCCTGGTTTGATCTGGGATTTGGCAATCCT